>OZ007593.1:358308209-360808209 GCA_963931845.1 Maratus michaelseni | reverse complement strand
TATGTGGAAAATATCGTGGCTTAGATTTTTTCCAGACTGCAGCGCCATCTGTTGTTGAAAATTGTAACTAATTTTGAAAGTTTGTCTGCCTGAAAATTTACTGTTGTCCCAAGCATATTGCAACAAACGGTGTATTTATATCGCTGCCAGTTTAGTTTTTATTGATTTTTCAAATATACCGGTCATTTTTTAAACACCCTATAGTTCGAGTCACAGAGTAAAGAGAATTTTTTTTTCTTTATTCAGTTAGTTCGAGTGCGTTAATTTTAACGCAGTAGTGAACATGTTAAAAATAAAATAAAAACTGCGCGTGTTTTTTGCTTATAACACGCAGAGTTTTCAACCAAATTCAACGCCAATTTCAGAAAACCTTGCCAAAGTGCATTAGAAACATTATGCTGCAATAAGAAAATGAATACATTGAGGATGTGATAAAATATGGGCATTTGTATATTTAACTGCATTATCGGAATGATAGCTCATTTTATTATTTCATAATGTGCTTAGCATAGAGTTATATTAAAAAAACAAGTCAAATATTGTGAAAATACACTAAGATATGAGCGATGCAGTCCGATACATTACTTTGTTTTTGTAACAATGAATCTTATAAATATTTAAAATTACATTTTGATTTATATTTTCTTTGTTAAAGTGAAAGAAAAATTTTGCAGAAAAATACAAACAATAAAGGATTTTCCCTTTTTTAGAATGCATATTTTCAAACAGAACTCTGCCATTTTGTTGTGGTAATTTCGAAACTGACCTTTGATTATGTAAGGCATTTTGTTAAAATACTTAATTAAGTTAATTAAGTTAATTGGATATTTAATTAAGATTTGTTGATATTTGGATAATTACGGTAAATTAGTTTTCGATGGTTTTTAAATTACCTAAAAGTACTGTTGCTGGTGAGTATAATTAGAGCTATTTTCTGAATTTGTTAGAAAAATATCAGGATCATTAGGAACTTAAAATCTATTATCGGGCGATAGTGACGGAAAAGTATTTCTAGCCCTTTAATGCACTTTAGCGTTTAGGTAAAAATCTTTATAATGATAATGTTATAGATACAAAAATATTTGAGAAAAAGTTTCAAGATCTGAAGAGAAAGAAACTCCTAAAAGAAAAAAAGTTGCGTCACCGGACACACGAAAGTAATCAAAGTATTTATCTAATGGAGTTTTCTTTTTCGAATTTTGAGTGTGTGTGTAAAAGTATGTGCTATATATGAATACATCTCGTACGTTTTCAGATTTTAAGATAGGAAACGCAGCGATTGTATATAAAGTTATTACAAAAAATTAAAAATTAAAATTTAATTTAACTGTAATAGTAATAGTAAAAGTATTTTTATTTAAAAAAAAAAATTGTGGTTTATTTAGATCAGATTCTATTTTCTTGTTTTCAACTATTTTAAAAGAAAGAAAAAATACTTAAAATACTTATGTACCAAAGATACCTCTCCCACCTCTGGACACAGATGTATAAACAATCACAGGAAAAAAGCAAATACAGTAGTAACTCCTAATTACACCTTCTAATATCAGAAGATTTGCTCCTTAAATAGAGGTTTACCTTATTGAGAGGCATATTCAAGAAAACACAGTAGTTATTTTCACTATATTATTTACAAAAGAAATACTAAATAATTTATCGAATGCGATCAACATCCTACTTTAATATTTTTCATGTAATAAATTAATACAGTAATGGTATTGTATGACATAAAAACAGAATTTCAAAATACATTAGGCACTTACTGCTTAGCGTAATTAATTATACTTACTTACTTCCTGTTTTACAATTGTCATCCATGTTTTTTCGCATGAACATTATGATTGTTAATTAAATTCAGCTCTTGTGTGTATCCTACGTCTAAAAAGCATTTTTGCAGTTCTGTACCATATTTCAATGCATCATTAAAGTTCTTAATGTCACATTTTTTTCTGGTCATTTGCTTTCTCCACATCTTTTTCATCTAAGTCATCCTTTAATTCTTCTGGTGTACTGGGTATAAACTGTGTACTGTCTTCACATGTATTATCAGTACATAGCTGTTCATCAAGGGACACGATTTCTTCTACAGTAATATCACTGTCAGTGTCTCTCGCCAGTTGATAAAATTCCTCATTTTCTTGAACATCACATACTACTGCGTTTTCATTTGTTATCTTGAACCCTGTCTTTCTGAAGCATCCTTTAACCCTCTGACCACCGAGCAAAAGGGCAAAATAGTAAAGTTGTTTTTTCTGTAGATTTTTAAAATGCTAAAAAACATGATTTTTCCAACTTGGTATAAAAAAAATATGAATATAATCCTTTAGCGTATTAATCATTACTCAATGTTTCAAAACTGAATTACATTAATAGAATTATATTAATTTAAATAATGCTTCTATTGTCGTGAAACCTACAGTTTAGTGAACGGATATTATAAGTTCATGGCACTAGAAAAGTTAACACAACTCTGGGGAATAGCGTTAACGGCTGATTTTATTCATTGTATTGCATTAAAAACATTCACACATTTAGCAACTTCATCAGCAATTTCGCAAGAATATATTCTAACATGTATGTGCTGGAGAGGTATTTTTCGATATGTGATTTTGAAGTTTTTAACTATACCCTAGTCCATTGGTTATAGTATTTATGTGGTGTTGGGTGATAA
The DNA here is from genome assembly GCA_963931845.1 of Maratus michaelseni. NCBI lineage: Eukaryota > Metazoa > Arthropoda > Arachnida > Araneae > Salticidae > Maratus > Maratus michaelseni. The sequence goes on along the minus strand of OZ007593.1, from coordinate 360,805,538 downwards.
AAACACCTCTTACACAACTTCCATTTTCAAATCTTGCGCGTGCAAAGCTTCATTGCCAAAGTAAAATTACCCGGTTTGCCCGAGGAATCTTTTTATCCAATGCAAGGAGAAAATTTGACATAATCTCAGTTGTCATCCACGCTTTCTGGTTGGACTCCCACTTCACTGGTACTAATTTTGTATCAATGTCACTGAAACACATTGGTTTCTTACAAGGAAGGTCTCCTTAAACGCATACTTAAAATCTTTTGGAAAAAAATGGTAATGAAATTATTCATGTACGTTATAAAATATCAATCAAATTTAGATGAGAAATTCCAGTAGAAAATCTGTAAAAAAAAAATACTTTCGAATATTTGGCGCAAAAAAGACGCGATTTGGCGAACAACAATTTTCCTGGCCAAATTCAATCGATTTTAATGAATTTGAAAATTTCTTGTTAAATGTGTGTTAAAATGCGCAGATCTTAATGAATTTAAACTTAAATGATGAAATAGTTTATTGTTATTTCTATAAGCTTATATAGTGTATATAAATTGCGTGTTGCTGAAGTTATTTAATTTTACACAGTTTCAACAGCTAGATAATTTTAAATGAATTTTGAAAGTAACTGTCACATTAAAAACGCTGTCAATATAAATTTCAATTCAATATTGCATAAGTCGTTGTTTCCATGGTAGTAATACAGTGGTCTAAATCGGACCTTAGTTTTGAGCTTGGAACAACTTTAATCAAATTATATTTTGTTCTAAACATGTAATACGATCATTAAATTTTATGATATGTACATATAATTGTATATGCGAAAACTGTAGTTATAAAAGTTTATTTATTTAAGTGAAACTTATTTAAACTAGTGCAGTTAGAAGAATAAAACGTTTTTCCTTTAAGAGTATTTATCAAGATATATTTGTTTAATTCTTTGTGGTCGCCAACCGTAGATAAATCGCTAAATAAATGATTTTTTTTTTTTTATGAACGCTATATTGAGGTTCCGCAGGAAATCGTTTTATAGACATATATATCCTCATGGAAAGAATATACTGTAATTTTTTTAATTTTTTCTGAGTACGTGCTGATGGAGACCTTCCTTGTTAGATTTGCCGATAACTAAAGGCAGCTCAAAATTCCCATCTACGCTAGAACTCAGCAAAACAGTTAATGTCACTTTTGAGGCTTTACCATGACTGCATTTTACACCTTTGAAGCACAAAGTTCTGTTTGGCAACACACGAAAAGAAAAGTCCTGTCTCATCTGCGTTGAATATGTTTTTGGCTCATAACCTTTACAATTTCCACCAATTTTTATCAGCCAATGAGTTACCTGTTCTTTAGTCACAGAGTTTTCCTCTCCATAAACTAACTTCAAAGATATGTTGTGGCTTTTTCGAAACTTATCAAGCCAGCTGTTTGAAACTTTGAAGTCCATTACACCTAGATTTTCAGCAATTTCTTTTATTTTTTCTTGGGATAGTTTTCCATTGATAGGTATTGTTTTTGGTTCTCACTGAACTGAAACAGTTCAAAACGATTGAAACAATTTTAGCATGATTCTGTTTTATTAAATTTCACAGTTTTAGAATTCTGACATGAATTCGTAATCCGTAATTTTTTTAATTTCTTCTTTACTTTTCAGAATATTGTGTACTTGATGTTTACTTATTTCAAAATTTTCTCCTAAATGTCTTAGACTAAGATTTTCAATATCTGCAGCTTCAATAACTTTTATTTTATCTTTTAAAGATAATTTTTTACTTTTCAAAACCATTTTAAGCATGATCTACAAACGCTTCCAGAAATCTGACAGAGAGAGCCTATTAACTGACCAAGAAATCTGGGTCAAATATCATCTGCTCACTGGTGCAGCAGTATGAGTCCCACTTTCAGTTAACAAATAAGCCCCTTTGTCATGTAACGCCTTGTTTATTGGCTTTGCTATTGTTACTTATGTCTTCTCTTATCAGGAATGATTTAGTACATGTAAAATAGGGTTTTCTAAGAGGCAACAGAACGTCATTCACGAAAATTTGGGAAGAAATTCGTTTTGGACCTAGAAATGACGTTCGGATGACTCCCCAAAAATTAAAGTTGTTTACCATGTTCCTGGAGGACAAAAGGGGGGACGAGTAGGCAATTTAACTCAGTGAAGGGGGCAACTCAACCTTTTTAAGCAGGTCAAGTGGAGTATGATTTATTATGTATTGTTTAATTCTTTACCGAATGACACCATCTGCAAGTCGATACGATTATTTGTACGGCAGGTTTTATGAATTAAAAGTCGTAAATTATACTACTTTATTGCAGGTAAAATGGGGCTTTAGAGCAACAACTGGTGGCGATTCACGAAAATTTGGGAAGAACTTTGTTTTGGCACTAGAAATGGAGTTATGATGTATCCCTCAAATAAACAAAGAATTTATCCTTTCATTTAACCTTGTGAAAGACATTTGAGTATTTTTGAGAGGTGGTATTTTCTGTGAAAGATATCTAATTGTTATTTTGTTCATCTTATATCTTTTAAACAATCTAAATATATTTGTGGTGCTGAGCAAATTAGATTAAATTGAAGGAGAAAATGTTAGCATGATGCACAATCTTGCGTGAAAGTATTTCCTAGTGTTAAAGTGCAGAGTACTAAATATCGCTTTCTACCATGTAATTCAACACTGGGACTTTGGCTATTATGGCGATTTGCGCCCTACCAAGGAAAAATACCAAAGATTCATTAGAAAGGAAGAAAGACCGGAAGCTTTTCTATTACTGTACAATGCTCCCCACAAAGCCAGTCCACTATTAGTAAATCTATAACATAAAGTTGAACAAATATCATTAAAAAATATATACAATATATTTTGATTGCAGGGATATATATACATAGTGCATGAGTTTTTAAAACAAACGACGTCTTCTTAAACATATGAAGAATATAAAAATTAAGCAATTTTACTAGACAGAACTTTTCGTTTAGTATTGAATTTACATGACTCAGAATTAGTAAATATATATAAAGTGTGTCCATAACTAAATGACCCTACAGACGAAACTATTGGTCAGAAAGTTATGAAATTTTGTGAAAAACATAATGAAGGAATGGGAATTTGTTTAAGCGAAAAAAATAGTTCAAAATTTCGCCACCAGATGGCGTTTTTAACGATTTACACATTTAGCATACATTTACGATAGTTTACATATTTTATTGCAACAAAACATGTTCCACATGACGGCCGTCATTTTCCGCATCTGGAATCGTAAGACAGCAAATTTCACAGTTGACCACAATGTATTCTGGGAAATGCTAAAAACATGTCGCGAAAAAAGTTTTGTTTAGCATGTTTTGTTGTAATAAAATTTGTAACTTATCAAAAATGTATGCTAAATGTGTAATTCATTAAAAAACGCCCTCTGGTGGCGAAAATTTCAACTTAAAAAAAACTCCCATTTTTTCATTATATCCTTCATAAAATTTCACAACTTTGCGACCAATACTTTCGTCTGTAGATAACTTTAAAGTAGGGTCGTTTAATTATGGACACTCTGTATGTATTTAATTTGACTTCTACAGAAAATTTTAAATATTAAAGTTTGCTTCTATAATAATTCCCTTTTCACGTTTTTAAGACCTCTCGAGTGCATCATAAATTTGTTAGCATTTCAAAAATTCATAAAAAGGAATCGGTATATATCTGTATAGCATTCCGCAATGACTTCGTTTTACGCCAATGTTATAATAGAACATTTAATATTTGAAACTGAAAAATATATATCGGTATATATCAGTATAGCATTCCTCGATGATTTAATTTTACGCCAATGTTATAATAGAACATTTAATATTTGAAACTGAAAAATATATATCGGTATATATCGGTATAGCAATCCTCGATGACTTAGTTTTACGCCAATGTTATAATAGAACATTTAATATTTGAAACTGAAAAATATATATCGGTATATATCGGTATAGCAATCCTCGATGACTTAGTTTTACGCCAATGTTATAATAGAACATTTAATATTTGAAACTGAAAAATATATATCGGTATATATCGGTATAGCAATCCTCGATGACTTAGTTTTACGCCAATGTTATAATAGAACATTTAATATTTGAAACTGAAAAATGATTCTTAACTTTAACCTGCATACAAATAAATATTGTTGACCATAAATTTATACAATTGTTATGTATTTTGCGTCCTTTTTGTCAAACATTTCAATTAAAAATTATATCACACTAAAAAACTCTCCCTACCTTAGACGAGTTTTCTTTTTCGAAAATCACATTCAATTACACTGTTTCCTTCCATTTTAATTGTTTTTAAATAGTAATGTTTTTATGAGATATTCTGCATGCAGAATAAATGAATAAAATATATAGATTAGAAAAAAAAAATTAATATTAAATAACAAACATTTATGAAAATATGAATGAACTTTCAAAAATATTTGCATTAAGAAATCAAAATTTTCTTAACACAAGATGAACGAGAATTTTATTGGAAAAAATCTCAAATAGAAATATCACTTCGGGAATCATGATATATTCTTTGATATTGGTATAACTAAAATCGATTCCAGAGCCTTTGGGACGAGATTCAGAATCGATTTATCGGTAAAATGAAATTATTCTAGATTTATAGAGTAAGGTTTTAAGAAAATGAATTCATACACTGAATATTTTTCAGAGTGTTTTGATTTATTTATTCCAATATACATCATAAATGTGCAATGAAAGAAAAATAACAAAAAACTAAATAAAAAACTGAAAATGTAAAAATTACATATATGAATACTTCCAATTTTTTATACGCTGTAAAAAATTCCATAAAATTCCGGAAATTTTATTATAATTTTCAATATAATTATTTTTTCGAAAAAATAAATACAGCTGAAATAGATTTATTGAATGCGTCATAAAATAAGGTAAACAAATTTGAAAATAGTCTGGCTTATAGCAATACAGAAAACTGACATTTTTCTCACTAAACAAATTTCGTAAAAATACTAAAAATGTACAAATTACGTACTTTTGCGAAATGTTTTTGCATCTTAAGTTTACAAAATATCGTGGTTAAATTGAAAACTGTTACAGGGTTGTTTTTCTTTTGAACTACTCTTTGTTTCACGCAATGGATTTTATGTACGCGATCTAGGGTCGAGGCTAAAGTTCGTCTGTTGGCGGTATTTACCTTTCTTTAGTAGCATAGCGTTCTAAGGAGTAATAGTGTTATTAAAGTTTATTTGTTAAAAATACCACGAAAAAATTCATTGTTTTATGGGTAGATACTTAATACGTTGTAATATGAATGCAAAACACCGTTCAGTATCTGAGAATACTCGCTAAATATGCAAAATTTGGGTTTTACTTTATGTACGGGACCTGGATCGAGGCTAAAATTCGTCTGATGGTGGTATTTGCAGCTATTCTGGTGTATCAAAATACCGCCAGCTCTTGCTTACCACGTCCCGTCCATAAAGTCCATTGTTTACATATAATATGTACATTGTTTTATGATATGTACATATAACTGTATATGAGAAAACTGTAGTTATAATAGTTTATTTATTTAAGTGAAACTTATTTAAACTAGTGCAGTATGAAGAATAAAAAGTTTTTCCTTAAAGAGCATTTATCATAATATTTTTTTGGTACTGCTCTATTATCCCGTCGACCACTTTTCATAACAAAAAACTATCGCCAAATTGTAAGATTAAACGCCAAAAATGCAGTCCCATTTACTTGATGTCAGAAGCATTATAGGTGTTTGTTATGTCATCAAGTGGTTTTTAATCCGACATTTGCGTGTATGTTTCATTATGTTTTACTGATTTATTAGTTATTTCATAAATTAAAATAACAATTCTGTCCTTAAATTCTTATATTTTATTTATTTATTCATTTTGATATTCCGATGGCAACAGTCTCCCGTTTATTTAGCGTTACAGTTTGGCAATAGTTTTTTGTTATGAAAAGTGGTCTTTCCGATAGTATTATTTTATTCGGAATGATTTAATTGGATCAGATGGAACGTTTTATTCACTGATGAGCTTTATGAAAATTAAGATAGTATGCCTCATGCAAAACAAGCATCCGCTGAGTCACAAAGAAAGTCCTTATTTTGGATACTTTGCTTCTTCACATTAATGCTTACAATTTGTGAAATAGGTTTTAGTAAAAGAGTGTTGGTTAATACAAACTAAATAAGATTAAATTTATTTGATGCATAACTCATAATTAATGACTCAATAAAAAATTCCTGCTGTATTCATCAGCGTACATTAAAGACAAGTCAACTATGTACAATTGCTAATTTATGCATTGTTTCTCGTGAGCTATCATCCTCTTTAATAAAAAGGTATGCGTTGCTGACGACTGGGATTTTCGCGACTCGTTGCCACAGATTAATCTCGGAAAATGAAGCATTTGAAGTTACTGAAAAAATTAATAGCTCGAAAAGTATTTGTCAGAAAATTGTTAGACAAATTGCGTTAGAAAGGTGAAAATTTGTATTTTTCTTGGTATAAATTTCAAATCTAATGGTTATGCCGTTTTTCAAATATTGAATTTTAAAAATTACCAAATTTCACAATGGAATACCATAGCGAAACTTTCACGCGTAAAAAGATAACGATAACGGCAAATTGTCCATATGGTTTTAAAACACAATATCAAATTGAAGGTTAATATTTCGTTTGATTAAAGGTGCGTTAAGAGAAATTGACCAGTGTAGCGGGCGTAGCTTGCTAGTAAAGCATATGTAAGCAATAATTATCCCTTGATTTTAACTTTTAATCTAATTTTAAACAACGGGTAAAATCTGTTAAATATTAAAAAAAGTTGCAAAAGATTTAGATTTAGATGACAATTACAAATGATAATTTTATAATTTATTTGTTAAAGAAATGCATGCTACCGTAAAATAAAAAATAAAAAAATCTACTTCATTTGCATTCTAAAAGAAGCAAGCAACCTTTACATTTATACGAGAGGAATAAAACTAATTTAAAAAGATTTTTTTTTTCTTTTTTGACAAGAATATATGTTAAATTAAAAAAAATTATAAGGTTTTAAAACGTAATAGAAAATTTAATATGAATTCCGTTTGTCCGTCTGTCTGCCCTTAAATTTTGAAATACAAAAGTGTGAAAGCGCTAAACTCGTTCTAAATTACGATTTATTTGGAACTGTTAAGGGTAGAAACTTGAAATTTGGCATTAGCTCTAGAGACTTAAATGCTCATCCAGAACAGTTTTCTAAAAATGCGAAATTTAAAAGGCTGCAAGAGCAAAAAAAAAAGTTCTAAAATTGTGACTTTTCTGGTACAGTTGGTAGATGCTTGGTATTTCGCAAGGTAGTTATTTTTAAAATGCAAATGCTGATTAAGAACAGTTTCTAAAAAATCGAAATTTAAAAGGGTGAAATAAGCGGAAAAAGTTCAAAACACGGTCTAAATTTGGATTTAATTGGATTTATTCGGGTTAGAAACTTAAAATTTAGTATAGTGGTAACTTTTAAGATGCAGAACATGAAGATGTATAAACATTTATTACAAATTCGAAATTTAAAGGTGTAAATTGAGCGGAAATCGTTCTATATTGTGGTTTATTCAGAATCATTAGGAACACAAACTAACTTAAAATTTGACATGTCTGCTATTTTTTAGACATAAACGTTCGTAAAGAACAATTTTTACAAAATTTGAACTTTAAAAATGTGCAGAAGTGAAAAACGTTCTAATGTTACGATTTTAGTGATGCTGCTGATCTAGAAACTTGAAATTTGGCATTGAGGCTATTTTTAATATTTCAGGGTTCGCTAAGAACAGTTTCTAAAAAAAATCGACATTAAAAAGGGTGAAATGAGCGAAAAACGTTCTAAAAACCTTCGAAAGTATCACTTATCGGGACAGAAACTTGAAATTTTATATGGCTGTTACGTTAGGGACATGAATTGATCCACAAAACAGTTTTTAAAAATTTAAAAAAATTTAATGTGTGCAGGAACAAAAATGTTCTAAAATCCGATTTATTTGATATATTTGTTATAGAAGTTTGCTTAACTAAAAGCTTGGAATTTGGCATGGTGCACATTACTCTTAAAATGTAAATACTCGCTTAGACCGGTTCCTAAAATTTTCTAAATTTCAAATGAAAATGAAATGAGCCGAAAACCTTCAAATTACATTCTAAATTATCATTAATTTGGAATTAATTTTAGTTCTTCTCATTCACTTCTCAGATCCATGTTCGATAAGAATAAGTTTACTTAAAATGTGGCTTAATTAGTAATTTTAGAATTATCCGTAGCAGTTTTAATTCCTCTAATAAAAATAGGCCTACGAATACCACTTGGCATATTTCAACAAGTACGAGAGCAAAACTGCGGGTTTTGTCTATATATATGTAAATGAAAGTTCTGACTGGGGGAGATAATCAACGCACAACCCAATCTACTGAACCTACAAACCTAGAAAATTGGGGGAGGGGGATACTTCTTAGGATGTAGAGGCGCTATAAGAAAAGATTTTCAAAAACTCCACCCCTGAGAAAGGTAAAAAGAGGAACAAACTTTAAAAAAATTCCCTAAAAATCAGCTATTATTGTTATGTGACAAATGACAACATATTTTACAAGTATTTTTGTAATGCTGAATCAAATGGTAGCAAGTACATGCTATTAAGACTAATAGGTCGTGAGATATTGCATCTTTTGTCTAACTTGGCGATATTTTTGGCGCCAAAACCTCAGAAATCTAACATTACAAATAATAATTTCTAAAAGTACATGCATTGTTATAACAACGAATAAAATTAAAACTGTCGATAAAAGGTGGGGAACTTCTTTTCATCGTTATAATATAATGCGAGGAAATAAAATTATGGGTGAAATTTCTATAATAAGCATAAACCCGATTATGAAAGATAGCCGTTTTTAAACATTCTGTCGAATAGATTTTGATGCTAATTGGACTGTTAGTTAGATCATTTTTCAGGAAAGGTTTTGGTACATAGAATCGTTCTACATTATTTCGTTGCAGAATTGTGTGTCAGATGAATCAGTTTATGAATGTTTAGCCCTTTTAAATTCAGAGTAATTTCCATTACTCCAATAACAGAGTAAATCCATTACTCCAATAACAGAGTAAATCCATTACTCCATTAACAGAGTAAATCCATTACTCTGTTAATGGATTTTGATGTGGTTTACACTGTTACATAGATTATTTTTCAGGAAATGTTTTAGTATGTAATATATCGTTCTACGTTTCTTAGTTCTAGAAATATGAGGGAAAGTTCTATAATCAGGTGAATCCGGTTATAAAACACTAGTCTTTTTTAAAAAATCTATGAATTTTGATGAAGTTTGCATTTGTTAGTTAAAAATTGTTCAAAGATGGTTTTAGTATATTGCATATCCTTCTATCGTTCTTCACCAAATCCTACTATAAATGATCAACTAAAGTCCTTATCAGCCCAAATTTCGTCTGACAAATTAGAAAATATAATAGCGCAAAGGCGTCCGTATCTTTTTGAGCAATAGAGAAGAATATTTCAGGTAAATGTCCACACTGGTTTAAAATGAAAGAGCAAATTCACCAGTATATTTCGTTTGTTTCAAGTTTGTTTTGGAGAAACCGACCAGCGTAGCGGACTAAGCCTGCTAGTATATATATATATATATTTAAAAAATCAATCATAACTAATTAAAAGTCTTTAGTTAAGTTCTAAATTAATATTTTAAAAAATGGTTTTATTTTTACTAAGGAATTAACCTATAAACTTTGTTCCTAACCAAAATAGTTTCCCTCCGCGGACACTATGTTAGTTCCATTTTGAGTTTGGCAAAGTTCTCGGTGTATACTCCATTGTCATCATAAATAAGGTAAGAAAAGGCTAATTTATAATTATAATACACACTTTAGACAGCTTTAACATTGTATTCAATAAAAAAGAAATGCCACATTTTAGCAAACTGAAAAGCAAAGTAGTTAAAAATTTAAAATTTAATATCTGTCTTCTCCGTGAACTTGGCATATCAAGTTTTATTGATATTGTCTAAGTTTATCGGACATTTATAAAACATTGTGTGCAGTATAAGGAGGTGTATCAGACACAAAAATAATTTTTTTTTTCCAATTTATTAGTTCCATTCGGAGTTTGGCAAAGTTCTCAGTGTATATTCCGTGGTCATCATAAATAAGGTAAGAAAAGGGTAATTTATAATTATAATACAAACTTTAGACAGCTTTAAAATTGCATTCAATAAAAAAGAAATGCCACATTTTATCCAACTGAAAACCAAAGCAGTTAAAAATTGAAAACTTAATTTTTGTCTCCGAGATGGACTTGGAATATCCAGTGGTACTCATATTGCCTGGTTTATAAAACATAACATTTATAAAACATTTATAAAACATATTAACATTATAAACATTTATAAAACATATTAACATTATAAACATTTATAAAACATAGTGCGTAAAATAAGCAGATATCAGATACAAAAAGAAGTTTGAAAAGTAATGAAATCCTGATACGCATTATTTTTCAAAAACTAACATTCTATACATTCATAAGTTAAATACGATTTTTTTAGCCAGTTTTGCCTTTTCCGCAAGGATGACACTTAACAGTTTAATTATAAAAAATAAATATTTATCAACTACGAGCAATAATTACTTATTTATGTCTTTATTTAAGTTTTTGTATTGTAAATATCCCTTCACATTGCCTCTGTTATCATGTCAGATAAAAAAAAAAAAAGAAACTGGGGAAAAAAAATAGAAAACTTGTTCTCTATTATAAGGTTATTTATTAAGCATAAATGAGTACATTCATGCAATTTTTAAGATTTTTTACATACTTTTATAACATAGATTATTTTCGTTTTTGCTTTTTGGTGCGTTTTCGTGAGAATGACTCTGTTGGAAAGTGTTCAGTAATCTATGTCAGATGCATGGATTTTCGTTCTTCTTTTTATATAAAAGAACACTTTTACATTAAAAAGGAAGATTTAGCCTCTTTAAATTTAAAGTAAACTTTATATTTATTGAATCGCATTTCCTAAATCAATACCGTTCGTTCTTTTTATTTTCTTCCCAAAGCGGAAATTCTTTTATACCCTGCGTTGTTGAAAACTTGGGAATGTCAGTCACGTGGACAGAATTCTTCAAAATTTCATCTTTTTTCCCCTCTTTTTCTTTTTAGTAGTTATTGGGGATGAAAAATTTCTAGTTTTTGTACAACCTCAATTTTTGAAAAGCCTGTAAAATAAGTTTGTTATTTGATTTTCATAATTTTTAAGTATATTTTTCAAATCTTTATTAGTCTTAATGTAGTGAATAATAAATGTTTTACTAAAAAAATTATTTTTGAAAATAAAACTTTTTTTCAGAATTCATTGCAAGTCGATATGTAAGAATAATTTTTTAAATTGTTTTACATGCTATATGATTTTTTTTATTCCTGTTAAAATGGTTTATTAAAATATAAATACATGTCTTTCTCTTTCGTTTTAAATAGGTTATATTTCTATATATTTATAACATTAATAATTAAAGCAAAAATAGGCAATACCTAAATGACACCAAAACTAGAAATGTTTGTTTACTTAAATAAAAAATATTATAATATCTTTAAGAAGAATTTAGAAGATTATCAGAAATTTGAGATTTTTGTGAAAATAATAAATGTTATTTATGTAAGCGGTCATCGACTTTCGAACGTAATTTGTTCCTGATATGTGTGCGAAAGTTAAAATGTCCGAAAGTCGAGGAAAACCTATAAATATCCATTTTTGATTCATTAGTCGTAGTTTGTTTTGATAAAACCCCTTTTGTTATTTCTATGTTAAAATATCTAGATTAGATTTGCGATTCTAATTGCCGAAACGTCAGTTGAGGCTCACTGGGGAGACGCGAAAAGTTTTTGGTTTCTGTCTGTCTGTCTGCCTGTTTGTTTGTCTGTCTGTTTCGCGATAACTGCCGTAAAAATCATCCTATTACGTTGATTTTTGGTGGGTATATCGGTGAGGTACCCGGAATTAGCTGTATAGTTTTTAGTTACATTTGGTTCATTCGGTCGAAAAATATAGAACATTTCTTTTTAGGCCATAAAGCTTTTCTATGGGAATGCAGACGATTTTCAAATTTTATTTTTAACTGAAATGAAAATCGCATATTTGAATAATGGATGTGAACGTAAAATTAGTAATGCTAAATTTTCGATATGGAGGTTTTAAATATATCCAATAGCTTTCAAAATTTGCTGATACATTCATTAGAATTTAGGAATTAATTGTTTAAATTATTAAAAAAAATTGCATCTGTTCGGGAAATATAAAACATTTAATTTTCCTATTTTTTACAAATTTTATAATGCATTTCTTTTTACTTTGCTCTTTAATTTATTAGTTGCTTAGCAAACATTTTTCAAAGAATATAAAAAAAATAAAATTCAAGTAACTTGCACTATTTTGCTGAAATATTTTATTATCAAAAAAATTTATTTTTGTATTCTATTGACATAAATGAAGAATTTATTTTAATACATTTTTTTAATCTAAAAAGTTACATGAATAGGAAGTTCATAAGAATTTCAAAATATTATTGCATAAATCGTGTTTAATTTAACGCTTCTAATTTCTGAAACCTCCTAAGTATTTTATATGCATATAAATATGTATGTAATTAAAAAAAAATTAAATTGCGGAATGTAAGATACTGAATAATATGTAAAGTGAGATTAAAAAACAATGACTTTTAGAGCTGACGTTGAGGCTCCTGATCTGCAGATTTACTAGTAAGTTTAATAATTATTACAATAACGAGAATTATAGTAATAAGGAAAATGAAAATATATTATTCATTTTTTTATACTATATATATGTTTAAGAAAAGCTTTGATATTTAAATTTGTAATCAGATATTAACGTGATTTTCAAGAGTAAATACATATATTAAGTTAGAACATAAATGAATAACATTATCTTTTGTTTGTTTGACAGCTTGTGTTTTAATTATAAAATTAATGGAACGTTGAATTGTACTTTCCTTTTTCTATTTAATACTTTCCAACATAGTTGAAAACTGTTTATGAATTGTCTGGCCTTCTGTCTGTCTGTCGTGTTCTCGCATAAATATAGTCGGATTGTCATGCAAATAAAATATGTTACTTATGCTTACTAAGGCATGTTCAGTATCGAAAATGAAGTGTGTAGCATTCATATTTCGTTTATATTGGCCCTCAAAAAATATTCATTGCATTATGGTTGATGAAGAAAAAATCGTTTGCAGCGAATTTTAGTGATTTTATAGTATTTCAATGACATTGAAATTGATATATCTCACGAAGTTGCGCTACAAAACTTTACGATAGAATATGACGTGCATTACATCTTTCGTTCATTTACAGGGACATGTAAAATTATTCGCTTGCAATACTGTCTATGAGCAATAATTGCTTGAAAACAGTTTACAATTGTGTCAGTTGTAGTATGCGTTTTTAAATGTAACTATTCTTTTGTATATTTCTTGGTGCCTACAAATTCTATAGATCATAATCATATATAGTGCTAAGCAAAATAATTCAAGTACATTTCCGCTTACTTGCTGAAAGGGAATTTTCAACTGTGTTATTCAATTCCTAACTGAATTAAATTTTTGCATACTATGTAGTATATATATACAAATCAAATATATATCCTCTACAGGGCTGCACAAAAGAATTCGGATATTTTTTCAACTATAAATGGTAATTGTTAAAATTGGGTTTTCAAATGTCTTATGTGTTTTTAAAATTGTTTACTTAGACTTAATTAACCAGTAAAGTTTTGTTAAATTGTTCCAAAAATGTGTTGGAAAGTATTTCCTAATCTATGCTTGACGCATGATTTCACTAGTATTTATTTTTTATAAACATTTCTGCAACATACTGTGCTTTTTTGAATAGCCCTTCGTACATGAGATACATAGTGAGTATCCCATTCTTTTATAATGGTTAAAAATATTCTCAGATGCATGAGGGTTTGATTGATATTGTTGAATCACAAAGTGCTAACAGGAAGGTTGTTACAAATTATTCTCCTTCATTTATATTCTCATTCATCACTACCAGTTTAATAAAATCTTCATTCGACAAAGTTCTGAACGCACGTTCTTATGATAAATAAAGATTAAAATAAAACTTTTAAATATAAAAGGCATTCCATAAAAACTAAGAGTAAAATTATAAAAAATCAAGAAATATATTTACAGCAAAACACACATCATTATTTTTCAAAATACCTTCCCTCAGATGATATGCCACTGTCCCATCGTTCAACCCTCGTTTCAAAACAAATAGAGTACCCTTTCTTTTCTGGAAGCTGCTTCAAAGTATCCTGCACTGCTGAAATAACTTTGGAATCTGTAATAAATTTTCTGCCACGGAGCTTCTTCTCTTTCAACGTCAGAAACAGCCAGAAACCGCATGGTGCAAGATCTGGACTGTAAGGGGGATGTGGTATGATTTTAATATTGCATTTACTAAGATACTTTGCAGCAGCAATATATTAAACAGAAGTAGCGACATGCGGGTGAGCATTATTGTGATGTAATTCCAATTCTCTACCAGTTCATGACGCTTTCTCGATATGTGTTGTCGCAAAATTTTCAAAACTGAAGTCTAATATTCACCATTTACAGTAGTTTTTGGAGGCACAGCATGCTGATAGATTACCCCTATTATCAAAGAAAATAATCATCATGACCTTTCCAGCAGATTTGGTTTGTCGGATTTTTTTCGGAGGCTGAGAATCAGTGTGTTTCCATACACTTGTTGCGGATTTGGTAAGGGGATCAAAATGACGCACCCAAGATTCATCACTTGTTATTACAATCTTTAGGAAATTCGGATCATTTTAAAGCATCTATTTCCACTCACAACATTGGTGAATTCATTTTTGCATTTGTTCTTTAGTAAGGTGATGAGGAACCCATCTGGAACAAACATGGCCAAGCTGTAAATTGTTGCCTAGAATGCGAAATATCGACGCTTTCGAAATGTTAGTTGATGCCGCTATCTCCTCACATGTCATTCGCCGATTGTTCACACAGTGTTAACATTTCGGTAATCACAACATTTTCTGGTCGACCAGGTTTAGAGCCAAATCTGCAGACAAACATCCTTTTCTGAAATCATCATGCCATCTAAAATTCGTAGAGTCGCCAAAACATTTGTCTTTGTAAGCTTCTTTTATTGACTTAACTCTTTGTGGAGCTGTTTTGCCCAAACGATAGCAAAATTTTATGGCACAACCCATTTTGTTTTTAAATCTGAATCACTCACCTTCATCTCTGTATATCAAATAAAAACAATTCTATAAACAAGCACGAAACTAGGAAAATAAAATCGCCTGCTTTGTTTAGAATATTTATAAACGTACAGTTAACAGTTTGAAAGAAATCGCCTGAAGTTTTATTTTTTAGTTTCGCAGTATTGCCACGACGTAAAAAAATAACTCTCAGTTTTTGCGGAATTGGCCCTTTGTACAATACCGATGTATGTTCGAAATACCGAATTGATAGAAAGTCAAGGTCTACATATATTACATACTTTTATTAAGAATCCTTCACTTCATTGCATTCTAAAATATATTTTCAAATAAAAAAATAAAATACATGTTCAAAGAAATTTTTCTTTTCTTACATACGCAAACTTCCACATACACCTGTTATATTTCAAATTGTAAGGTTCGAATAAGAAGAGGATTATTAAAATTTTATTTTTTGTTATTACCAAATTAAATATATCTAATATTTTTTTACTCTTTTTTACAGGTAATTCAACTATTTTTTATCCGTAAAACAACATAGTTCTTTCGTCAGCCGAAAAGAGAATGAAGTATTTGCAAAAGTTGTTGTCCATTTCTTGGAAAATATTGCTCAGAGAAATAAAGAAATGACCATTAGCCATTTAAAAATTGTAGGAAAAATAAAAATAGCAACTTATCGAATATTTAACAGATATAAAGAATAAAACAGTGGAATTGAAAAAAACCTGGAGGTTCTTACACCATCTAAATCTACAACAGAAATCATTTGCAAAATAAAGAATCTCTTCAAGAAAAATAGTTTTATTTCCATCAGCTGCTAAAAAATTGAAATTAATGTATATTAATAAGATTAAAGATTTAATTTATATCAAAAAGAAAACAGACTCGGAATTAGTAATTTTGTCAAAAAAAGCTCTAAAATACGCGGAAAATCAAGGTGTCAAATCATCTAAACATGAAGCAAAGTTATTAAAGTTTTAATTTTATTTTAAGAAAATTAATTATATCTAATACTTATAACTCTCTTTTTCAGGTAATTCAAATATTATTATTTTGTAAAACCACACTGTTCATTTTGAAAAGGGTTAGCGGTCGTTTCTTTATCTCTTCCAGCAATGTTGTCCCAGTATCTCATAAGACGTTTTGTAAAAGCTTCTTTTTCTTTTCGGCTTATATTTCGAAACAAAGAGCAAACAAAAAAGAATAATACGAATTAATAATTTTTGAGTTACCTGTTAAAAAGGTTTATAAGTAGTAAACAAAATTAATTTTGAAATAATAAAATTAAACTTTAGTAACCATTCTTCTCTTGTTTAAACCTTATGAGAATTTTAAATTACTGTTATTTATCTTGCTTGATTTTATTTGGCATTTATAACGTAAATTAAACTAGGCATATTGGTTACAGAAATTCACTCTTTATAATTAAATATTCAAATTGTTTTCGGTATTAAGATCCTAAAATTTTCTAAGGAATGTTTTTTTTTTTTCAATTACAAAATATGAATGAGTCTGAATTTAAAAATATCATTAAAACAAAAATTGTAGTTACATGATTTTATCTCTTAATTTTTAGATGTTTAAATTTATACCTTAGGATGTGAAAAAAAGATGCTATCATTTAAAATTTATCCAATTATAGATAAAATCTAATTTGAACTTTTTCTTTCATGAAAAGAAAATAGATACCTTTATTTTCATTTTGCTAATGAAAATGCAGTTATTCTACGTTAAAATATTTTTTCTTGTAGTTTTTGTTGTAATTAGATAAAAAATAAACCCAATTTTGTAATTTGAAATTAAAGTTTTGGGATCATTTTTCAGGAAATAATACGCATATAAGTAAATACAAAATTACCTAAAACTTCGCTCTTTAAAGATTTTGAAGTTGATTTATCTACTTAATTGTAATCAAAAACATTATTGTTTTGCAAAAACAGTGGTTTGTACTTTATTTAAAAAATAAACTCCTTCTCTATATCTAAATATTGCCGATAGTAAAAATAAATTTAAAAGTATATAAACTACAGCATTAAAAGTACCTGGTATAAAATTTACTGGTACTAAGAAATAGGTCTATATTCAGTTTATACGAAAACAATTCGTAAGTAATACAATGATTTCTTCCAAAGTTATAATAACTTTTAATATAAAAAAGATGACATTTTGATCATTTTACAGAAAATGTAATACAGTGCTCTTAGCATTTGAAAAAAAAATTAAATTTACAACAAAATCAGAGTCCATCTTATATTACAAATCTTATATTTTTCTTTTGGTCAATCAACCACTATGTTTTAAAAAATTATATACATACTAGCTGACCCACCCGGCGTTGCCCGGGCAGACTGCCATTGAAAAAGATAACAGTGGAGTGGACTTCATAAACAAAAAAGACTGAATAATATTTATTTATACTAAAAACTTGTAAAAAAATTAAATAAGAGCTATAATTTCAAAAGTATAACAGTTACGTTTAAAAAATGAAACGGTCAGAGAAAATTATTACACGTACTTTTCCCTTTTTACTAAAAATTCCTTTTTAAAAATCATTGCTTGTATTTTTTAAATTATAAATATTAAATGCTTACAAAAATCAATATTTCAAACGAAAATGTATAAGAATATATCTATTTCATTTGTTTGTTTCGATTTCATTCCTGTAGATGGCAGCACCAACTGATGAGATGCGTTCCATTCGGGTGTTGCCAGTAACAATTCACAAATAATCGCGATTTCTGTGCCACGTACGATAGCGTAATATATATATAGATGATATGTTGGTAACTCTAAAACTCAACATTTAGATTCGAAGATATATATGGCGTCTTAGAACTCTAAAAAACTCTAACTCAAGTTCCGTATTTTCTTTCAATAATATTAACAGTATTAAAGATATCTTAGAGAAATTTTTAACGGATTAAATTTATTTGTGTGAAGTGCGATGACATTACAGTAAAAGCTAGCCGTGCACTGTAATTCAATCACTGTACAATTAGGTACATTCTGATTCATGGAACGGCTAATTTAACGTTGTATGATCACGAATGAATGCTATTTCCAGTATTTCGTGTCATGTTACCTCATTTAATACAAAAAAAGAGTTATTCTGTGTAAAATATCTTTACAATATGATCATAATTATATTTTTACATTTTCAAAGAGAAACCGCTCTTGGTTTGGAATGAAACACCCCATATTTTTTGACAGAATAAGTGGTTTGCAACACTGATTTCCTGTCCAAAACAACATCAACATTATGAACAAGATATGTTCAGATTTCTTTATGCTTTCGATATTGCATGCTTGATACAAACATATTTCAAAAGATGCCTGAAGCTCCACAGATATTAGAGGTAACATTAGATTGAAGATTCCTGATAAGCATTTTTAACATGAAATATTATCGTGAAAATGTAACCTCCTTCCAAGAGTCTCTCCAGAAAATATTCTACAAACCAGGTTTCCAGATTTAAAACACCCCCACTCTGACCTCTCTGTATATCGAACTGCTCAATTTAAATACTTCAAACTTTGTACACAAACTATTAAAGATATGGGAAAACAGATTACGTGAAAAATGTTTTACTTCCATATAAGATGGCGCTGTACAACTGAAAAAAGATAAAAATAACGATAAAAAAAATTAAACGCATGTGAAATTAATTTTTTCCATTTTAATTTATATTACCTTTATGGAAAAAAAGAAAATTAAAAAATTAAAGACGCTTAAACTGCTATTGTAACAGCAATTTCGCACTGTTAGCACAAAAATTTGCATAAATCCATTGTTTTCTGCAATGTTCTGGGTATAACAGAGGATAAAAACTAAGGAATTCTTATCAGTGATGGCTGTCAAGCTGCCAGAATGGCAGCTTGCGCTTTGCTTATGAAGAATTGAAATGCGCTTTGCTTATGAAGCTCTTTTATGAAAACAAATGAAATACTTCAGCTGCACTTCGAAAGTTTCATTGACTTAAGAAATTGCGCAAAGGACCATTTCTTACATAGGCTCTCACGAGAATGATCGCTCGATTCTATAAAACTGGATATCTTGGAGTTCTAGATATCTTGGAGAACGCAAACCGGTTCGTTCAGATGTCATTGAAGATATTGTTACCGCTATTGTTGAAAAGTCTATGGATAATGTTGCAGTCTGTAGTGTGCAAAACTTAAGCAACAAACACAAAATGCTAATTTCTGAACACATGAGTACTCAAAAGGAAATTCTATGAAGAGCAAGTGTAATAAAGAGGTACTACCCTAACAGCACGGCCAGTCGATGTAAAGTCCCCTTGACGTCACATATGGTTACAAGTGTCACAATCGCTACGGTGAATCAAAATATGGGGTCCTTCACTCGTCTCATTATTACTCTCAAATGACTGCTATCACTGAAAAGTCACTGTGTCTGTTGCTTTGTAATGGGTCAATAGGTGACATTACAATGAAGTCACCGTGTGTTTCTCAAGTCACTGTCAGTTAAAGACTGAACTTTGAAGTCATTGTGAGCATTACATTGTGATGAGTCGCCAAATAATGTCACAATGAAGTCGCATGGTTACTCTCCGGTTACCGACACTCTATTGTAAAGTCATCATTGCACTCCTTTGTGAAAAGTCACCAGATGATTTCATTTTCTGTCACTTGGGAACTCGTCACAGAACAGCTATCATGATGACTTTACAATGGAGTGTTAAAATGACAGTCACAAGAGAGTCACAAGATGACTTCATTGTAAAGTCACTTGGTGACTCGTCAAAAATCAGCAGTCATGATGCCTGTTCAGTGGAGTGACCAAATGAGAGTAAAAATGAGACGAATGAAAGATATCACATTTCTGTTCATTGTAGGGACTGTGACAACTGTGACCATTTGTGATGTCAAGAAGACTTCACATCGACTGGCTTTGCTGCTAGGGTAGTACTTATTTTTTACACTTGCTGTTTATAGAATTTCCTTTTGAGTGCTCACATGTTCAGAAATTAGCATTTTTTGTTTGTTGCTTAAGTTTGCACACTAGTGTAGTAAACATGCAGTGTCACGACACTTGAGTGTTCCCTATAGCACATTGTGGGACGTACTGAGGAAAATGGTGCATTGTTTTTGGTACAAAATCATTAATAATCAACAGTTGCTTGCTATCTGCAGAGAGAAGTAACTGACCTTTTCATTTACATGTATTGCTTGTGCTGAAGTGGACACATGGTGGCCATGACAGATTCTGTGGATTTATGAGACCCATTTCCACCTCAGTGGAACAGTGAACACACGTAACTGTTGTATTTGTAACACGGAAGATCCCCGTACCTTCCAAGAGATTCCATTCCATTCACAGAAAGTTAGAGTCTGGTGTGTATTCACAGCCCCATTTATTCATGAAATTTTCTTTTTCGAAAAGGTTACTCACAATGGCCTTGTGACATGCACCGTGACAGCCAATAGGTTGCAAAAGGATACTCGAAACTTTTGTTGTACCCCATTTGAAACAGCTACAATTTATTGACTCAATTATCTTTATGAAAGATGATGCGCCTCCACACATTGGATTCTGTGTATAGCAGTTGCTTGGGCAACGTTTCACTAAAGACAGAATAATCAATTGTGCGTTTCCGACAATCTGGTCATGTTGTTCTTAGGATTTTAATTCGTGTGATTTTGGCTGTGGGGATGCTAAAAATATTGTT
Source organism: Maratus michaelseni (assembly GCA_963931845.1). Taxonomy (NCBI): domain Eukaryota; kingdom Metazoa; phylum Arthropoda; class Arachnida; order Araneae; family Salticidae; genus Maratus; species Maratus michaelseni. Next base: position 360,784,539 of record OZ007593.1, on the reverse strand, counting down.
TATCGAGTACGCCTGGTAACCTTAAAAAAATTTGAAAGAAGGGTATCACTCTGGCTAAAAACATCTTGTTTATCGAGGACGCTTGGTAACCTTGGCAAACTTGAAAGAAGGGTATCACTCTGCATTTGAGAAGCATCTCAACCTGTCAGTTATGATTTGAAGTTGAACAAGCTATCCACAGACAGTAGATTTTACTTATTCAAGAATAGCCATATTGAGCAACATTCCAGATTGCAATAAAATCATAGGGCTTATCTGACCAACTAATAAACATGGTGCCAAAACTCCTGAAACGATTTGCTTAGGCTACAGTTGAAAAAAACAATTCTCCCAAAACATGCGTTCTTTGGCCAACTATAATAAACCTTACCTTATGTCAGAAGCGGAAGAATTATCGTGTTTTTATTAAGATTACACTGCACATTGTGGACGTATTATTAATTAATTATTACTAATTACCCAAATGCAGTATTATTACACTATTTCGTTAATGTTACTTATTTCTCTTATGTATGTAAAATTCTAGCGCAGAATTTATGTGTTGAATTCAGTGAATAAGGGAGAACATTTTTTTTTACATATCTGTCGAAAATATCCTTTGTATACAGCGTACCCTCCTTTTTAGTCACAAAATTTTGGAAAAACTGCAGTCATTTTATAAGCGTAAATACCATATATTAAATACTGTTTACATTAAAACAATTAATATGCCTATTCAGTTCACGAATGTTAAGAGTTTATATAATAATTTTTGTGTTTTTAACACAGCAAAATGAATTTAATATTTCCTTATCAATGAGTAAATTTTAGTAAAAATAAATTTCTAGCATTATGTATATCAAATTATACATAATATTTATTTAAGTTAAAACAACAATGTGAAATATGGTTTATTTGAACTTATCGAATTAATAATTTGAGACAATATTTACTGAAAAAATAAATATTTATATATTATGAAAGGTGCTTAATAAACAGCGAGCCAATGTTCTTGGAAGAAAAAATGTTTATCTCGAAAATATGTATCAAGCATTTATCCTAACTACATACCAACAGCACAATATTGTTCATGTTTCACCTACAATTCCTAGAGTTATTCTAATAACAAATTTCAGACAGCCACCTTTCAAGGGGAGTAATTTAGGGGAGCCTAGGGAGCCCTCCCCCCCAAGATTTTTATATTTCTGAATGTATCAGTCATTATGTGTCAGACACTTTTTTTCAGAAAATGTCCAATAGGTAAAGTATCTCTTCATATTTCACTAAAATAGAAACATTAGCATTACATAAACACATTAAGTAAAGAAATAATATTTATATTATTTATTTATAGCATAAGCAAAAATTTGAAAAATAATATTATTTTCCAAAGTGAATAATTGGCTATTGCATTATTCTCAACGTTAAAATCCTTTATAATGAGTAGTTTGGCTAATTTTAAAAATATGCGATAATAAAACTACATAAAATACTTTTCAGCTATTCACTACGATATCATAAAAAATCTCCATCGACCCCCCCCCCCCCTTGAAAATTTTGAAATGGCGCCCCTGCTCATTTTACGTCATGGTCTTTCTTCAGTTCACCAAACAATGAGATATCAAAAGGACAAAGTGAAATGTGCAGAATATAGTGGGGGATACAGGACATCTTACTTGAATTATTGAAGGGGATTTTGACATGCATTCGGCGCCTGTGAGCGGGGCCACTGCCATCCCTCCAAATACCGACGGCCATGGCCTCAGTTTGAAAATCATTCTGGTGGAAGAGATCAATGCCATCGAAAAAATTTCCAGACCCCTTGGAATTGAACATCTGTCTTTCGCAATGAAGTCAGCATTTCCCTATAATATTGCGCATAAAGCTTGATTGTGATTTCTGTGAAGTCGACAGAAAGTGATAATTTCAAGATCGCCGGAAGCACGATATGTATTGAACGAATGTCTGGATTAGTTCCTCTATTTTTGCTTCCGTCTGTCAACTGCGCGTAACATCTGACATTTCATACCTATATGAATTTTTCCTTGAGATTATTAACAATCCTTCCACACTCTGTTACCAATTTCTGTTACGCAGATATTACACTCATGTCCAAAATTAAGGTCACAAACATAAAATCTGTGAAAACTGATGAACTATTCACTGTGTTGCCACGAAATTTGGTACAGAGGTATATTACAATGGGAGAAAGAATATAGCAACATAACAATATGGATTTTAATTGTGAATTAAGATACAGGGTATATTAAAAAGTGTTAAATCATGAATCGGAGATAAAGCCTTTATCTCGAGAAAAGTATGTCTGATATGGAGTGTGACCACTGTGCACTGCTATACAAGCCTCACAACAATATTTCATACTGTTTATGAAGGTGTCAATAAATGTTTGTGGCAACAAAGCCCATTCTTCCAAAAGTGTGGTTTTTAACTCATGGAGTGTCCTAAGAGTGGGCTTATGCTGTGCAATGGCTCTTCCTAGACCATCCCAAACATGTTCAATAGGATTGAGGTCCAGAGATCTCGATGGCCAATTCATACGGTGAATATACTCCTCTTCAGGAAATCATCAACAATGTGAGCACTGTGTGACCTCGCATTATCGTCCATAAAAATGAAGTCTGGGTCTACAGCACCCCGGAACAACCTCAGATAGGCTTCAAGGACCTCATTCCTATAGCGATGTGTATTGACAGTACCCGCATCGAAGACGTGCAGTGGTGTACGGAAGTCCAACGTTATGCCACCCCAGACAAGGATTCCTTTGCCACCAAATCTGTCAATTTATTTTACGTAGGAGGGATGATAGCGAGCTCCACGTTCTCTCCAGATGAAGATTCGACTAGAATCACTTTCCGTGGTGAATCTGGACTCATCACCGAAAAGAACACGCTCCTACTCTTGTTGTGTCCAAGACTGATGTCTTCGGCTCCACAACAACTGGGCTCTCCTGTTAGATGCAGTGAAAGGGACACACATGACTGGATGCCGGACGTAAAGTGCTCTCTCTGCTAGTCGTTTATATACTGTTTGCCTAGAAATTCTTATTCCAGTCACAGCAGTAAGGTCACCAGCAAGCTGAGGAGTCATTGCCAGCCTATGTCGTCGTGCGCTTAACGCCAAATAGCTATTCTGTGCAGGTGTCGTTGCTCTGTGGCGGTCTTGGCTGGCCTTCCTGGTGACATTGCGATGGTTTAGGAAGAACCATTGCACAGCTTAACCGCCCTGCCATGACCCGCCAGGAGTTAAAAGCCGTGCTTTTGAAAGAAATGGCTTTGTTGCCACAGACATTTATTGACACCCTCATAAACAGTATGAGAGCTCGTTGTGAAGCTTGTATAGCAGTTCACAGTGGTCACACTCCATATCAGACATACTTTTCCTGAGATAAATGCTTTATCTCTGATTCATGATTTAACACTTTTCAATATACCCTGTATTTTAATTCACAATAAAAATCTTTTTTATATTGTTATGTTGCTATGTTCTTTCTCCCATTCTAATATACCTCTGTGCCAAATTTCGTGGCAACACCGTGAATAGTCCATCACTTTTCACAGATTTTATGTTTGTGACCTTAATTTTGGACATGAGTGTATATGTAAGTCTTTGATTCTTGTGTGTAAGTATTTATTGGACCTCCATTATATTTCTAAAACATTAATATAAATAACATTTTAAGAAAATAACACTATTTAAGAAATATAGCATTATTAAAAAAAGGTTTTCTTAATTTATTGTAAAAGAGTGGAATTTACTCGAAAGTGTTTTAAGTAAAAAATATTATTGATATTCGTTACATGTAAAGAACTTAAATAAGCAAAACTAAACATAAAAGTACCTAAATAAACAGAATTTGTAACAAAAACCCTTTTTCAATTCAATCTAGTGTTAAATGAATAATTAGTAAAAAAGATACTGAAATAAAAATAAAATTTGAATAGAAAAAAACTAAAATAAATAATTCATTTTTCAATTTCCTCCAAAAATTCCGGCTATGATTCAAGAAATCTTTCTACAATTCGATATAAACATAAATTTCTTTCATTGGACATTTCTTGATATATATTGAATAGTTTCACACAATAGCGGAGTCAAAGGATCACTTCCCTTTTATTTTCGTTTTGAAGAGAAATGCGGAATTCTGACTCTTTCTGTCGTAAAAAAATTATGCTGCGGAAATACACGGAAGATTAAATTTCTAGTTTTTTGCCTGTTGTTTGATCTTTTTGTGTTAAAAAATCTCACTGGTGAATGTTTTTGGAAATCGGTATTTCTGTTATTTCTTCAAATTGATAAAATAGTCAAACCTGTCTTAAAAATAATACTCCTGAGATTTTTTTTATAAAGGGTTGAAGCTCAGTAACAATGCTTAAATAAGCGTAATTATTGACCATTGTTAGTCATAAAATTTTTATACTTACATTCGTATTTCTAGATGCGTCAGAATACTTGATAAAAATAAAATATAGGGTGAGAAAATGTTCTTATAATTTAAAAATAATAATAATAAAGGAAAAAATAATAGATGATATACAATTTTCACTGGACGCACAGTCAAGATGTATAATCGTTTTTAACTGCAAAAATACTTGTAGTTAAAAATATATCTGTATCTCTATTATATTATACAGTTGTATATAAATTATTCTGGAATTATTTTTAATATTTCTGCAACATAATAGTAACTATAGAGCTACAACGTCGAAATAAAAAAAAGGGTTACTGCAATTAGTATAATAGCGATTATTGGCGCGGTGTATTTATGTGGTAAGGATTTAAAAAAATAGTAGACACTAATCATAAATGCCGAAGTCAGTGAGTTAAGCATTTATAAAAACTGTAATATAGAGCCCGATTATGACATATTATCCAAGACGATTAGATGAGAATAATGATAGATTTTCTAATATTCCGTAACCAAGTCAAGTGCCAAGGTTGGAGTGAAATGAAAAAGGTATTTGCAACAATATGGGTGAATGTGAATATGGATGTCATTAATTGCTTTTCGCAAAAAACTCTCCATTGCACATTTAGCTCATATTAGCTAAAGTACGCCAATTTGTAAGTGATAATAATTGGTAGTAAATTATTGGTAAATAATTGGTAGTGAACCTAATTACGGGAAATTACTTGGTAAGTTTTAAAATCCCCTGCTTATCGAACGTATTTCAAATGATAAGCAAACGGACATGAAGCATAAATTCCTAAGTGAGTTAAGCGGAGTTTTTTTTTCAAGACAGATGATATACATAACAACAAAAAGTAGAGAAAATGATGCCCTGCTCACGATTATTTCTTGATTTCTCTATCAGAATCTTCCGATTTGGCGAGTGACTGAACAACTAAACTAAATTATTAATAAAAGTAACATGATGATACTTAACATACAATTAAGGGAGACTAAACTGGTAACCAGAGGCGGCTAATAATGTATAATAATATAATGTGCATAGTATAATTCATACATAGCGTTAAAAAATACTTGATTTAATATACAGAGTGTTTCCAAAATTTGTTTTTGTACAAATAACCGTTGAACCAAGTTAGCTATAGCCGTGAACGTGGTGTCTATTTATAGTAAAATGGGTACGGGCTACACAATGAGATACCTGACAGTTTCACTTAGCATCAAACTATGGAGTTAGCTTTTCTATCTCGAAACCTGCTCGAGATACGATAAAAAGTCAATTACAAAGTTGTAGACCGTTCTCAAATTAGTATTAAATAATGAATTACATGTAAAAATAACTTAATTAAAAGGTCTAAATGTAATTTTTTATGTTCAATCACCATTCATAAATATACCACTAGCTCCATGGAAAAGTGTTCCTTTATAAGACAGTTGCACATTTTCTAATAAGACTAAGACATATAAGCCAGGTACAGTTTATTTTAAAATGAAAATCAAGTTAAATATGCTGAATGTGCCCACCATCGGCAGCCATACATTCTGCATGTGTCTTGATGGTGGACCATTGAGCATATTTAACTCGATTTTGATTAACTTCATACATACTAAGTAATGCGTACATATTAATAAAGTGAACTACATTGCCCATACATACATAATAACAATGAGGAGCATTTCTTCTTTGAAATGGACTCTTGTATGGCATTTTTGGACCCCAATATTAATTATTTCCAATAAAGTTCGATGGAAGTGTATATCTTGGAACCCCTTAGCCACCTGCAAAGTGCCATTACAATCGGTTTGTGAAACTTCGTGAGTAATTCTCGTAAGAGGAATGGAGGCTTATTTATTTATAAACAGTCCTTGCTTTTTTATTGAAGCATAACAAATTCTAGCAATTTTATATTCGTTTTTTAAACTGTATAGCTGTACGTAACTCTATACTACGTGAAATGTTTATGTTTACGCAAATACATAATAAGATTCCTAAATAAATAATACATATACAGAATCTTCATTTGGTTTGTATGAAAAATTAAAGTAAGCTTACAACAATGCTGCAATGTTAAGAATAAAATAAATAAAATCTCAAAGATTTTCTCTTTCTAGATTTTATAAATCGCTAAATCTTTATAATTAACTAAATGTTTATTGTAATACTTTATTATTGTTTTTATCTCAAACTGATTGGTAATGATATCATACGAATTGACATTTTTTCAACTGAGTGAAAATGTGTCCAGGCAAGGAACGGAACCCATCATATCTTGTCTTAAATTGCCAATGCTCTGTTTATTGAGCTACCTAAACCGACAGACAACCTTGCGTTGGCAATTTAAGCCTCAGGTCTCGGTTTCGACTCCCGGCCTGGACACATTTATACTTAGTTCGAAAAATGTCAATTCGTATGATACCTTTCTAAAACAATTTTATAAAGTAAAACATAATAATAAAGTGTATCTATGTATCTATCGTTTAATGGACTTCAATTACTTGCGGTTATTCTGTTGAGCTTTCTACATAGCAGATCAGATGCTATTGACAAAAGGTTGTTTGACAGAAATATATTGGTTCAGGTAGCTCAATAGGCAGAGCACTGAAAATTTAAATTTGAGTTTAGGTTACGGATACCTACGCATTTGAATACCTTAAAATTCAAGACTAAATTCACAAAATGAAAAATACGGTCAAATCAAAAAAATTTAAATATAATGATATATTTTTAAAGAAATGTTTTGTGTTTTTATTTTTGTTTGGTGATCGTATATTACACTTTATATAATACACTTTATCAAATTATTAGTACCTTGTCAAAAATATTACTTTTCATAAAGACTATGAAAACCCTCAGCTCATATTTCTCTTCTCAAACAGCGGAAAAAGAAATATTATGTATACAAACTGCGCCATAAAGTGGTTATTTTCTTACCAATTTTTTGACACTTTGGAATAAACTACAGCAAAAACAGTTTTACTAGCCTTTATTTTGATGTAATTGCAATAGGTTTCATAAAGATTTAAAATTGAGAAAAGTTTGTTCTTATAACTGCAATTTGTTAGTTAACAAATCGCTGATAAAACTGGTTGGCAAAAAAAAAAAAAGTCTCCCCATGTTAAACAAATATATGCACTATATAGATAATACATTCTTAAATATAAATATGGCATCCAAATTGTTCCAACACGTACCATTTTTCTAATAATAGAAAGTAATGAAATATTTTTATAATAGGTTAGAATGCTAGATAAAATTCAAAGAATGAAAAGGTATTTTGACTTGGATAACAATTCAATAAAATATATCTTGAAAATATATTTTATTGATATTTGTCTCATGCATTGTTTTTTTTGTGTGTGTGTGTGTCACCCCCTCTTTTGTGCTCAGCAGATCTACAAACATGTTTTAATTCATTTTACCACTGTATCTTTGCTACTATTTATATACATATATTTATAGGATATATACATATTAGCATACACATATTTCTTTGTTTACACAACTTCCAGATTCAGATTCAGATTCAACCAAACAGGGGAGCCTACCATATGGCTTGAGCTCTACAAACCCTGCTCGACTAGTTTATTAGAAAAAAAATTACAAATGAGGTTTAGGCCATTAGGTTTTAACATAGTCTAATACATTTTCTTTTTTTTAATATGGTGCATAAATTGGATGTAAAAGTTTTTATAGTCCATAAATTGAATGTAAGAGTTTTTACAGTCCGTAAATACTTATATTTTAGTGAGGCATAAATTAACTTAATTTAAAAAACAACCCGCCCCACTTAAAAGTGGTGCATAATGCAGTAATTCAATGCTATATTTTATTTAGTGAGCTGAAATCTATAAGAATCAACCATTATGGTTACAAAGAGGATTTTGATACCAACCAGTGTAATCACACAATTCATAATGTACTCTGTACGGGATATTTTTCGTCCAGTTGGAAAATTACTTCTCGTATGATTTATTTACCAATTTGAAATAATTGTGCTAAAATTAATCTAGTGTAATCACGTTTCCAGCGTTTACTGGAGTTCCTTTACCTGCGATCTTTTCTGTTGAGCTGATTAAAATATCAGACCAGATTCTCTGATCAATAAGGTTAACTGGATGAATTATGCCCTGCAGATTCGACCGGGATAGCTCAGTGGTAGAGCGTGGCGGCTTCAGCCAAGCGATCCCAGGTTCGAATCCTGGCCCGGACATTTTTCGTCCAGTTGGAAAATTACTTCTCGTATGTTACAAAGAGGATTTTGATACCAACCAGTGTAATCACACAATTCGTAATGTACTCTGTACACACCTTACATATGAAATGGACGAAGATGGTGCATATAGAAATGTCTGTATACAACTGAATGCAGATTAAACTTATGAATGATTTATTGTTCACGCTATTTATCACAGTACACTGTACACAGTGTACTGTACTGTGTTCAAACATATCCAGTTATTAACACCGAAAATAATTAACACATTTTCCTTCACCTTCTCTCATGGATTTTTCTTTCTTTCTTTCTTTTTGAAAGGAAGAGAATAATTCCTTCCCTACTAGGCTATATCTAGGATAAAAAGCGCGAGCAATAAATCATTCATAAGATTAATCTGCATTCAATTGTATACAGACATTTCTCATATGCAGCATCTTCCTTTCTTTCATAAATAAACGTTTCTTATTGATACATTAATCTATTCACTAACAGATTCATAATTCCGCTTCTTTTATTTTATCGTTGCACGAAATAATATTCATTGAAGCTGTAGTATTTGAATAAAATTCCAATATTTGTCTACTAATAAAGGCATAGCTGGACACCAGCTGAATCTGGTTTAAATATCGTTTAATGTGCATATTTTAAGATTTTGAATAATCTTTTAAATTATTTTCATGTATGAAATTCAAAACAAACAAATAAAAATGTTAGGAAATTTAATATTACCAATGCGTATCTTTGTATATGAATGAATTATTAATTCAATATTTTCATTACTGATGGATACTTTTGGTTTCTCATCACTGTGAAATGTTTGTGAACATTGTTTACTTAAAAAAACTGAGTAAAATCAACAGCAATACAACCAATTGACGGATATTTACTAACAATATACCTAATTAAATCTCTTTAAGAGACAATTACAAATGTAATAATTATTTTTATGTATTATGAAGATTTTTTTAATTTATGAATTATTTGTCTTATTTTTATGTAAACATGCTTATAACTTTATTTTCCTAGACAAATTGCTTCTTTTTTTACCCATTGACGTCAGCTATTATACGGTGCAACAATGAAGTAAAGCCATGACTGGCATTCATGTCAATAGAATTTTCAAGCCTCTTAGAGTATATTTATGGCGGTTCGAAGGGTCTTCCTGGACCCCACACCTCTGATGGGATCTCGAAAAACACACGTGTCGCATACTAGGAGCGCGTGGAACGGTTTAATTTCGACAAGCAAATAATTGTAAGTGGTAATTGTATAAATATAACCGGATGTCCCACTTTCGCTTTAGCTTAGCAGACCACTCAGAGCGCCACGATAGCTTCATCTAAAATTTGTGTGACGCCCCAAATTATAGTTCAGTTTTATTTGATTTTTTCTGATCTAATATCAGGTGATGAGTTCCTGTTCAGACATCAACTTGATCTTCAGATCTCATCTTGATGAGTTTAGACCTCATTATGCAATGTATACTCATAGAAGTCGATATGATAGGTTCTGCTTAATAAGTTGACATCCAGAATGATTCATGCTCAGTTTACTTTAACAAGTCCTCATCTGTTCGCATTAAGAGCTAAGCTTAATCTCGTTCCCGGCTATGCTCAAAGCTGATCAATTATACAATAACGGAATATGACTCTTTTAATTAAGGAACTTAAATATTTTTTATAACCGCAAGGGTCTGTTGTTATAAACTGTTAATTACGTGTGCAGCGGAATTGAATTTTGCCAATACGTCCCTGTCTACAGTTCAGCAATAAAAAACCCTAGTAGCGATGTTCCATGGATATATTATAGTGGATATATATGCACCAGTCCCTCATTTTTGTATATAAATTTGTGTGAATAGTCGTGTTTCATTTAGGAAGGAAGTGCACCTTTTATGTTAAGTAAAAATAATAATTTTAAAAGTAAAATTGATAATTAATGATATATAAAAATGTAAATAATGAATGTGCTACAAATGGTAGAACAATCTCTTAATTTGAAATAATGATATTTCTATTTGTTTTCTTTTGTAATCTTTTATGTAAATAAATTGCTTGTGTTTTAAATTAGTGACTTTTACTTAGCATTCTTGTGATAATTATTCTCAATATACACTCATGTTCAAAATTACGGTCAAAAACATAAAATCTGTGAAAACTGATGAACTATTCACTGTGTTGCCGCGAAATTTGGCACAGGGGTACATTACAATGGGAGAAAGAATATAGCAACATAAAAATATGGAAAAGATTTTAATTGTGAATTAAGATACAGAGCATATTAAAAAGAGTTAAATCATGAATCAGAGATAACGCATTTATCTCGGGAAAAGACTGTCTAATATGGAGTGTGACCACTGTGCACTGCTATACAAGCCTCACAACGAGCTCCCATATTGCTTATGAGGGTATCAATAAATGTTTGTGGCAACAAAGCCATTTTTCCAAAAGCGCGGCTTTTAACTTCTGGCGGGTCCTGGGAGTGAGTTTATGCTGTGCAATGGCTCTTCCTAGACCATCTCAAAGACGTTCCAGGATTGAGGTCCAGAGACCTCTAGGGCCAATTCATACGGCGAATATCCTCTTCTTCAAGAAAATCATCAACAATGTGAGCTCTGTGTGGCCTCGCATTATCATCCATAAAAATGAAGTCTGAGCCTACAGCATCCCGGAACAACCTCACATAGGCTTCAAGGACCTCATCCCTATAGCAATGTGCGTTCACAGTACCCGCATCGAAGACGTGCAGTGGGGTATGGCTGCCCAACGTTATGCCGCCCCAGACAAGGATTCCTTTGCCACCAAATCTGTCGATTTCTTTTACGTAGGAGGGATGATAGGGAGCACCACGTTCTCTCCAGACGAAGATTCGACGAGAATCACTTTGCGTGGTGAATTGCGAATCATCAGTGAAAAGAACACACCCCTATTCTTGTTGTGTCCAAGACTGATGTCTTCAGCTCCACAACAACCGGGCTCTCCTGTTCGATGCAGTGAAAGGAACACACACGACTGGACGCCGGGCGTAAAGTTCTAGACGTCTACATACTGTTTGCCTGGAAATTCTTATTCCACGCGCAGCAGTAAGGTCATGAGCAAGCTGAGGAGTCGTTGCCAGCCTATGCCTCGGCATATCAGTCGTTCGAATGCATCTTTTATTTTTTTCCTATTTCCCTAAAAGAATATGTTCCACGTATACTACGCTTATAAGTAACTTTATGTAATGTAAATTGCTATAAATATAACTCTACTTCTTTATTTTTATGAAAAAAATTATAATAAACATAACAAAGGCAATTTGGAGACAAATATAAAACATTTATTTGTAGATTGTTTTAAAAATGGATTAAATGCCTAATGCCTTGGCCGATTTTTACGAAAATCTATAAAATTTTTGCGACAATGGTTTATAACATATTTGCCAAATAGGAGCTCGAACGGCAGTGTCGTTTAGGATTTATCGTATTTACTCAGGTCCTTATCCAACCAGCAAAGTCCGAAAGCCCTTTGAAAATTTTTGATGGAGCTTGTTCACAGTTTATCTTTTCCCCTCTATACTTTAATTATACAGGGTGTTTTTTTTTAAACTGACGCTATTCAGAGCCGCCTGTAGCTCGTTCTAATAACTGGATTGATACAAAATTTTGTGAATGGACTAAGAAAACCATGGGAAAAAAGATTCCAACAAAAAAAAATTAGTTCTAATCACCACCGATAGGGGGAAATGTGGCGCTGTGGTAATTTATGCAACTGAGAATTAGCATAAAATACGGGCAATAAATGAAAATGCAAATTTTCACTTACGCATGCGACAGTAGCGCCAATAGTTTAAGTTATAAATGCATGCGAAAAACACCGAGAAACAATTTCATCTCAGGTTGAAAATGAATCTCACTTCACCGCAGCGCGCGTTACTTGCGAAGTTCTATTATTGTAACCAGTGCAATGCACCAGCCGCCCTTCGATTACTTAGAACACGCCATAAACTGCGCAAAGGACCTATATCTGTTAATGTATTGAAAGCAATGATTCTGAAATTCGAAGAAACAGGCTCGCTAGCAGTTCGGTCAGGCAGAGGACGTAAACCGGTGGCAGCAAAAGTGATAATGGGTGTTTTAACTGCAATCAACGAAAGGGAAAGTGTAAATGATGAATAAAACGTGGCATTTTATCCAAATTATTAATTTTGTCTGTTTCTGATGTTTTTTTTCAATGTACAGCGCCACATTTCCCCCTATCGGCGGTGATTGGAACTAATTTTTTTTTTTTACTGGAATCTTTTTTTCCCATGGTTTTCTTAGTCCATTCACAAAATTTTGTATCGATCCAGTTATTAGAACGAGCTACAGGCGGCTCTGAATAGCGTCAGTTTAAAAAAAAACACCCTGTATATCTATAATAATAAGGAAAGAAGTTTGCGTTTGGCAGGAAGTTTGGCTGAGATATACCTTTATATCTTTAGTTACGCGCCTCGAAGCCCGATTTTGTAATTTTTATGATTAGATTTTTTAATTCAATATTAGCCGGGCTTCGCCCGTCCAGACGGTCGTTTCCGTATCTCTCAGAAAAAAAGATAAACGCAAGTGATTTCGTTTGATAAAAATCGAATTAAAAAAAAATCATACCTCTAAATGCCGTCAAAAATAAAAACTCGGCGTTACAACGTATCATTTAAAAAAAAAACTAAAGCGTAATCTTATTGCGTCATTTGATGAGAAACTAATTTAATTTGAAGTAGCACTTTTAATCTGTTCCAAATAACATTTCTTAAAATCACACCTACTTTCAAATATGTTATTCCTGTTGTTCTAAAAGAATGTTTGTTAAGATTTGCTGATTTGAAAAAGAAATCCAATTATGAAAAATATTATCACTAAATGCATTAGAAAAATATATTTTGCTGTTTTTTAAAACATACAGCAACAAGAAAGAAAAAAAAAAACATTAAAAGTGCTTAATCAAGATTTCTAAACGTAATTTAAACGTAATTCGTATTTTTAAAAAAATACAGGCTATATCACGAACGATTACTTCCATGGTATAATATTTAAACGTTCACGATGAATGAATTTTTCGTGTTTAGAAAATCATCACAAGTGATAACATTGTTTATAATGATGATGCGACAATATTTGTCTGTAAGGTGCAAGAATACAAAATTAACAATCACAATGGACTCAACAGTGGTACAAAAAATACATACACCTGGCGCATGAAAAAGTGAAGCGGACATCCCGGAATTGTTGATGACAGTTAAATGCTCTGCGCTTTTATTATATAGAACTTTATGCGATTTTTAGTGATTTTCACGTTTTATAAAAATCGCGATGGAATCTGTATTCAATATTCTGGCTCAATATAGTAAATTTTATCCTCTTTTCAATAAAGTGTAATTGGAATTTGCCCAACGATTTTTGAATTTTTTTGTGCGATTTTTAATGTTGTTTTGCGTTTTTGGCGATTTTCCGACACTGGTAATAGGTATTCGGTTTCAAATTTTTAGCATAATACAGTAAATTTTGTCCTCCGCAGATTTTGTAGTTTAGCGATTTTTAATGTGATTGTCAATGAGAAATTTAGCGATTTTTCGGGTTTTGCGGCAATACTTTGACATTTGTAAAACAATTTAGGTTACAATGCTCTAGACCACTAAAGAAAATTTTGTCCCCTGCCATTTTTGAATATTTAACGATTTTTAATGCGATTTTCCGCGTTTTTACGCGTTCCGTGGCAATTTTTTAACATTTCTAAAAAAAGAATTCGATTTCAAACTTTCCATCTAATACACTAAATTGTGTACGGATGTAATATTTTGTAATTTTTTTGCGATTTTAAAAGCGAATTTTAGAGTTTTTTCGCATTTTTTTGCGATTTTTTGATATTTTTGAAAGAATTACAGTTACATTGTTTTGGTCCACTATAGTAAATTTTGTGCCCACTATAATAAATATTTAGCGAACTCTTTTGTTCGATTTTAGTCTTATTTCTCGTTCCGCGGCAATTTTTAGAAATCTGTAACAGGAATTTTATTTCAAACTTTTAACATAACAAATTAGTAAATTTTGTCCTCTGCCATTTTTTAATTTTTAGAGATTTTTTAATGCGATTTTTAACGTATTTTTGGAGTTTTTCGGTGTTTCGCAACGAATTTTTGATATTTGTAGACGGAATTTGGTTTCAAAATTTCAGCCTATTATAGTAAATTTTTTCTTCTGCAATTTGTGATTTTATACTGTTTTTTAATGAGATTTTCGGTACAGTTTTTTTGTTTTTAAGCATTCCGTGGCAATTTTCTGACATTCGTAAAAAGTATTAAGTTTGAAACGTTTAACTTAATATGGTAAATTTGCCCGCCACATTTTTTGAATATTTAGCGACATTTAATGTGATTTTCAATGCGAATTTCAGCGTTTCGCATTCTGTGGCAATAATTTGACATTCATAAAAAGAATTCGGTTTCAAAATTTTCACCTAATATAGTAAATTTTGTCATCTGCGATTTTCAATGCAAGTTTCAACGCGATGTGTAGCTTTTTTTCGTGTTCCGAAACGATTTTTTGACATTCGTAAAAATGACTCTGTTTCAAACTTTTAGCCTAATATGTTAAATTTTGTGCGCCGCGATGTTTGAATTTTTAGCGATCTTTAATGCGATCTTTAGCGTTTTTTTGCGTTTCGCGTCGATTTTTTTACATTCGGGAAATAATGAAGGTTACAATGTTTTCGGCAACTATAGTAAATTTTGTATTCTAAGATTTTTGATTTTTAGCGAATTTTAATGCTATTTTTAGCGTTTGTTACACTCCGCGGCGGTTTTTTTTATTTTATTTTTTTATTCTTAAAAGGAATTTGGTTTTAAACTGTTAGACTAATATATTAAATTTTGTCCTCTGCGATTTGTGATTTTTAATGCAATTTTTATCTTTTTTTTGTGTTCTGTGAGTTTTTGGCATTTGTAGAAAAATAATTTCGTTTTTAAATTAAAAGTAAATTTTAAACTTCGCGATTTTTGAAGATTTTCTGATTTTAGTAGTTTCTCGTGTGTTGCTGCTTTATATATATATATATATATATATATATATATATATATATTTAAAGGAATTTGGTTTTAAACATTTCGACTAAAATAGTACATTTTGTTGATGTTATTTTTTAATGCGATTTTTACAATTTCGTGCCGATTTTTGATATTCGTGAAAGAATTCGCTGTGATTTTTCTGCATTAGTAAAATGAATCCAGTTTTAATATTTTAGCCCAATATAGCAAATTCTGTCTTCTGTTGAATAAAATTTATTCGGAATTCGTGCAGTATTTTTTTAATTTTTGAGAGTTTTTTCGCATATTGTGGCAATTTTTTAACATTCGTAAAAAAAGTCCTGTTTTATTCTTTTAGACCAATATAAAAATTTTGTCCTCTGTGATTCTTATGCGACTTTTACACTTTTTTTTAAAGATTCGCTACGATTTTCCCCCATTAGTAGAAGGTATGCAATTTCCAATCTTCTACCCCAATCGACATATTATTATTTTTTTCTTTTCAATAAAGTTTATTCGGAATTCGTGCAGCGATCTTAAAATTTTTCGCGATTTTTATTTTGCGTTTGATGGGTTTTTTGTAATGGGCATGGGCAATACTTGGCAGATCAGGTATTAAATAATATAGACAGAAGTAGGGGGCATAACTTCCTGTCATAAAACTTTTGATTTTAATGTTTTAAAATTTTTAATTGTAATATAGATTATATTAGTATTGAAATCATACGAAATCTAGAGGGTGTTTAAGAAGCTAATAGGGGGCTCAGCCACTGCTATCGAGAAACACTCAAGGCCATCTGACAAGTATGTGACGTCATCGCTAATGGACCGACTCCTCACATATCAGTTATGTGGAGAGAGTTTACTAGTTTAAAGAGAACTTTCAAATAATTACTTCACATAAATCTTGATTTTTTCTTCTTTTTAAGATAAATATTCTGCGATGTTTTAATTTATCCTCATTTAAAGTAGCTATATTTTGTTAATTTATTCTAAATACCTATAAATAGAAAGTTACTCATGATTTCTATCTGCATAAATGCATTTTTAGAGATATCTAATTACGAAGGTAATAATTACGTTGATTGTAAGGTCTTTTTCAAAAGTTTAAGCACAAGCATAGAATGTCGATTTTTGAAGAATTATAAAAAGTTAGAATGATTAACATTTTTTTTATTTGCAGATTTCGCAAGATTATTTAAATAAATGATATCAAAAGTAGAAAAAAATAAATTACATAATTGTAAAAAATATAATAAAAAAATTAAAAAAAAACTGTCTCAAAAGTTTATGTACAATGTCAAAAACAACCAGATTTAGAATTCTTACAGAACTTTTACTTACAAATTATTTTTCCGTGATTTCGGATTAGTTCAAGTAAACGTGCGCACATCGAAATTATTAGTTTTTGTAGGGTTTCTGGTGGCAAAGAGTACCATGCTTTCTCAATAGCCTCTTGGAATTCTTCAATAGATTCATACTGCTTTCCATTGCCGTAAACCTGACGGGTTAAAATACTCCAGGCATTCTAAATCGGGTTTAAGTCTGGACTTAAAGCTGGCCAGTCAAGAACTTTAACATTTTTCTGAGAAAGCCAAAGTTTTGTGGAATGTGATCGTGGACTGAGGCATTGTCGTCTTGAAAAGTCCATTCAGGACCCCCCAAAATATCACAGAATCGAAGCAAATGTTGGTTTAGCGTCTCTTGATACTTTTTTGAATCTTGTATTCCTTTTAGAAAAAAACATAGAGGTCTGGCCATTGAATCCAAATCCCCCCCAAACCATAACAGATTTACCGCCTTGCTGCCTGCTGAAAAATGCCCTTGGTTCCTTTCGTAAATAATGCCAATATGCGTTCCAACCATCAGGGTCATCTAAGTTCCACTTTTTCTCATCGCTGAATAAAACAGTAAGCCATTTGTCCCCGTAGGACATGTGTTCTTCAGCCCAGTTCATTCTTGCCTGTTTGTGATGTAAAAAGAGTGTCATTTTCTTTAGTATGATGTAATCACACTCTTTAATACGTCTATGTATAGTGTCTTTGGACACCTGTACACTGAGATTATTTTTAATTTGCCGTATGGACATATTTTGTCTAGATACCAATCTCCGTATTCTCCAATCAGTCTGAACAGTCGTCATACGTGGTCGTCCACATCTTGGTTTCCGCTTAAAATTTTCATTTCTAGAGAGTACTTGATATATACCTCGCTTTGATCGATTTAAAACTTATATATGTTATTATGATATGATTAATTTTCGTAATAAAATAAGTACATTTTAAGTCGGCAACATTTTATCTTTTGTTGACATTTACTGAAAATTCCAATGGGAAACTCAAACCTAGCTTTGAAAATTCAGAACTTGAAATCCATATTTAGACTGTTTTTCTGTTTAATATTTATTTCTCCGTAAGCCTCTATCCAAAAAACTGTCGGTAGATTATATGATTGCTATATATAAACAATTTTTGTAAAGAAATTCTGTTTTTAAATTCAGTAATACGGAAATAGTATGAGTCCATCTTAAATATGACGTAATCACCATCTATATACACTTTGATAGTATATCATTAGCGTAAGATACAGTTAGCGATAAAAAATAAATTGTTGAAAAGAGTATTATTTTCAAACAGTAAGTTTCTTATGCTATCATACCAAAAACTGCTGCTAAATTTCACATATTTAATGAATTCTGTAAACTGTGTTTAATTTTATGAAAAATATTAGTTAGCCCCTATTTTAATATTACTTTGTTATTAACATCTTTAAAACTGGTTTAAAACTTGTAACATTTCATTCAATAAGAGAATTAAATTATTAAAGGTAGCATATTTAAGTTACACTGTTTTTTTTTTGTTTTTTTTTTTGTTAGTTTTGTTTTTTCAAGACACTTTAAGCTTTTGGATATATGATTGCATATGACATATTAAACATGAGTAATGCTGACAATAATGCAGTTTAATTGAATGCAAGTATTGTGCATTAAGTCGAATCATTCATTCATTCATTAAATTGAATGCAGAAGTGCTGGGAAGGAAAGAAAGAGTAAAAATTTGTGTAACAATAAAATAAAGTTGTAATGAATAAAATTTCGTAACAAAAGACCAAACCTATTTACTCAAATCCAAACTGTTTTCCTTAAATGGTGAGCTTATTTTGTTTGCAAATTATACATTTCAGTGCATTTTACATTACTTTTAAAAATTGGCCGACTGTCACCTCTAAATTTTATTAGAATTCTTCGCCTAATAAGAATATTAATAAAATTTTTGTAAAGAACAGAGTTGCCAGTTTGGCTTTCTTTTTTTTTTTTTTATCTAGAGATGACGAATTCCTACAGGAAATTTTGAGAAAAAGTTTTTTACTTTAATTAATCTCTAAATGTCTGTCATTAAATAAAGCATAAAATTCTATTTGAAATTTCTGGTATGAATTCAGAATTTCTAAATAGAAAAAGAGGCCAAACTGGCAACCCTGCTGAAGAATACTATTAAAATTTAGTGGTGACAATCGGCCCATTTTTAAAAGTAATGAAAAATGCATTTTTTTCACATTCGAGAGTTTGACATGGTGGCGACGATATGAGAATGTATATAAAAAAAATTACTTTTAAAATCAAACTAATAAGATTTTTTGAATTGCAATTTGATATTTTTTTTTCTGTGAGAAAATAGTTTTACCTCTTGATTGTTACCTCTGCGGTTTCTTAATATAATTATAATTTCAAAGTGTACTTAATAAAGTAGCTTTTGTTACTTCAATATTGTTAATTTAAAATATGACAATTCACAGATTATTTATTTTCTTTAAATGAAAAAAAAATTAAATTTTTCACAAATACATTTAATATTTTTAAAGAAAAGGCACACTGCTAATTATAATTAATATAACAAGAAAAAGTAATCCTGCAAAATACATAGATTAAGCCACACTGCTCATCTTCAAGAATTCACACAATTTAATGATGTTATTATTAATTTTCTGAACGCAATGAAAATAATATTTGAATTTGTGTATAACATTCTAAACAATTATATGCAAAGTCCATCCATGTTATCTTGTTTCAAGAGCGTCGTCTCTAACCATTTTTTTTAGAAAAATTTGCTGTGTAAATATTACTATAAACCTAAAATTTTGTCACATAAATACACTTTTAATGAAACAGATGTGTAAGGAATATATGATTAAAGTATTTTAAACCTAAATACTCATGGATAATTTACATATTATATTTATACATTATATAATTTTCAATGGAATTATTATATATAAATACAAATTGTACTTAAAAAATAAACCTAAAAGCTTTTCCAATTTTTATTTTACACATTAAAGGTATCAAAATAATTCGGTGCCAACAATTCTTGCATTCTGTACATAATGATAGGAAAAGCTAAAGAAATTAGGATTAAGAAAACATATACTTTTAAAACATATTTGAGAATGCAAATTGATGAATAAGATCCTTAAAATACTGTAGAGTTCAATAAAACTTTAATTTTAATACTTTTGATTTAAGATCACTTAAACTTATGTGACAGAGTGATTGATTTGATTGAATGTTGGATTTTAGCATAACTGATAAGAATCATGACTGACATTATCCCCATATTCATCTGATTAAATCTCATCTACTTCCACATGCGCACACATATAATACATAATTGAATGCATAAACACAAATGTATAGAGTGATAGATGTAGAGCAATGTAACAAAAATATTCCCATTAATGCCGTTCAATATTGAAAACAGTTGAGACAATCTTATATAATTGCACCCATAATTAAACTATTTTGGGAAGCTGTACAATCGCACATGAGGTCCATTCTCGTAATTTCCATTGCTACCCGTAACGAAACACCTATGTGGCATGATTGTATGCCGAAAACTCATAATAATTATACTCTTTAATATAGTTATACGATTTAAAAATGATAAATAAGATTTCCGTTACTTCAAAAAATAAATATGTTTATATTTGAAATAGTGCGCCACAGCACGACGAAAATGAATGGGTTGGTCGACAAACGGTGATGTCACGAGAATATTTTCAGAGCGTCATTTGGCCTTGACTGTCTCGATGGCAACGGCTCAGCCCACCCGGTCCACGTCTGGTTACGGTCCTGTATTCATTCGCACACATACACAAATCATGATTTCAATACTTTTCTTACTATGTGTTCAGAAAGTAATAATGTAAAATATGACGTGGAAATAAAAAAATTTATTTTCATTATTCTAACTGTTTGATGAATAACGTATGTTTACTAGAAATATATTTCTAAAAGCAAAATAGAATTAGAAAATTGCTTCACTTTCATTTTAAGGAATGCAGCCGTAAGAATGAAAGAATATTTACCATTTCTTTCTTATCTGAGTAAAATATGAACGACAACCCTAGTAGCAAATCAATATTGTTTATATTGAAGTCCAATATTGCTTTTATCTGTATTACTTTCAAGTGTATACTAATATTGTTGGAAGTAAACGTCAATATTGCTGAAATATTGGTTTTACATTAGAAATAATGTCAATGAAATAATGAAGCATATTTAGCAATATTGGAGCAGTGTTGACAAAATGTAACTAGCCAAATACAGGGGCTATGTTATTTGTACACTAATACCTTATAGCAATTGTTATACCATTATGTAAAAGAACCTTTTATTGCTTTTAAAATATTTCTAGCGTTAGGCTATTGACCACGGGCAGCATCTAAGTTTAAATATATGAAGCATGAATTAGAATAAAAAGCAAATTTTCAGCTCAGATAGTCTCTTCCATGTGTTGAGAGAGAATATTTTCATAAAATGCACACTTCTTTTCTTCTTTCAAAACGCCCGCAAAAATATTTTTAAAAGTCAGTCAACCGTACACCTTTGTTTTTTTATTTCGTTTATATATAATATATTTTAGAATTTTGACTTCACTGTTCAAATTGTTAGCAAACTGGCCAGTCATTTGACCGTTTTTATAGAAAACGGTTACATAACCGAATTTGAACTCTATTTTTACGATATTATTGCCCATATTATGGGTCAGAAGAGTGTTAGATTACGGTTATGTAACCGCTTTTTCTAAAAACGGTAGAGTGACTTGACAGTTTGCTGCAAATTTTTAACAGTTTAGTGATTTTTTTCGTTTTAGTATAAAGTATTATGTATTTATTTTTATATAATAAGAATTTTATTATTACAAATATGGATTTTTTAGCAGCAAATTGCCAATATATAATAATTTAATAAGAGTTTTTATCTCTTCCTATTAAATTTTTTAACTTAATTGTATTGTGTAAACAACATGCATATCAGTAAATTTGCTTCTTCTTTCTTTCTTTTTTTATTTGTTTATTAATTGATTTGGCGGGTTTGCTTTCAGAATTTAAGATTTTACCTTGAAAAATATTTACAAAGCAAATTTTCTTCTCTGGATAGATATTTGTAGATAATTTTCCACTTGTAGTCAAATTTTGACACAGTTTAGATTAACAGTTTTACTTATCGCACTTTAAGATATCCTAATATAATATCATGACTTTTACAACGTTTTTAAATAGTTAATTAAGCATAAGTCTCATTGGAAAGCATAGAAAGAAAAATCTTCCATTTCATTCATTGCTTGCTTGAACGTGTAATCTTGAAAGTAAACAAAACTGATTGGTAACAAATAATGTATTATTGTGTCAAAATTTTACAAAAATCTTCCATTCATTCCTTGTTTGAACGTGTAATCTTGAAAGTAAATAAAACTGATTGGTAGCAAATAATGTGTTATTGTGCCAAAATTTTACAAAAATCTTCCATTCATTGCTTGTTTGAACGTGCAATCATGAAAGTAAACAAATCTGATTAGAGACAAATAATGTGTTATTGTGTCAAAATTTTACTGAAGTGAAACCAAATTATGAAATAGCATACGCTTGTTTTTATAGTTCATCAAAGTTGTTCAAAAAGTCCGAACAGCCTGTATTATGATTTCATTAGAACAATTATTAAAATTCAGTAGTCATACCTAGAATTAATTCTGAATACACATTTTATAGCAATCCATGTAATTTTGAAATTTGTTTTATTTTTAATTAATTTTATAAAACCGTGAATGTATGCCCATAAAATTAGAATATTCCCAATTTTTTTCCTACTTTTACATAGTTATAATTTGTGCTATGTTTTTATATACAAATTTTCAAGCTACAGATACTTCTGAATATTTTCTGTTTCAAGACATGCTAAATTTATCAAAGTACTAAGAATAGTTAAAGAGACTAAACTTTCTAAGTGACTAATATTGATCAGTAAACAAATGCATCATCAAACCTTTTAAACATAAATATGACTGATAGTACATGGAAAAGCAGGGGATCAATAACGTCATTTTGTAGATGATAATGTTGTTTCAGTAGTACTTTTCATGAATATTTGATAAATGAAATATTGAACGACTCTTAAAATCAGCTATGTAAACACCAAGATGAGAAATGAAACAAGTAAAGTATAAGTAATTTATTTATTTAATGCTTCTTATTTAACTAATCGTTTACTAACACAAGTTATAAATACTCGTGTAAAACTTAAAATAATGGAAAGAATTTCTGGAATATATCATCAAAAGAAAAAAAAACCACAATGCAATTTGAAGTAATAAACATTTTTTAAGCATTAGGAAGAAAAAAAATCTATAACCTTTCTTTTGATAGCAGAAAATTGAAAAAAAATAAATAGAAATGTCATAACAGATCAACTCAGCAATTACCGATTCATATCTACGTTAAAAGATTTTTAACTCAATAATATTTAAATGAAACATGTGTGTAAATATCTAAAATTATTATTCCATAAAATAAAAAAATAAAAATAGTGATAGAAATCAAAGGAAAATATTTGTTTAAGAATTTTTCTGAATTCCTAATCATAGCGGCATCTTATTTGGAACAAAAAATTAGAAAAAGATTATTTCATTTATTCCTTTCTAAAATATGGCTTCCTAGTGGCTTTATCCAAACACGAAGAACATTTACAGCCTTTCTGAGTGGCAAATATTGATCACTATACAAATATGTTTCCAAAACTTTTAAATGTCGATATGACTATAAGTGCATATCATAGAAGCAGATCAATATAGTCGTTTTGCAGATGGTGATAATATTTCTGTAGTATTCCTCATGAATTATTTGAGAAACGAAATATTTTACTGCTGTCGAAATGTGCTACGTAGACACCAAAAAGGAAAATCAGACAGGTTATGTTAAATTTTTAATTTTTAAATGTCTTATAAATATTAAATACATAAATCGTCTATTACTTATTCTTAAATCAAAATAAATATTCTAATCTTAGCTAAATTAAAATGACAATGAAAAACTTTCTTAATTGCAAATTTTATTTACCTATCAAAATAATTAAAATAAATAAATACATTTTAATTTTTTACTTGCCTTTTTTCAAATATTCACTGATAAATTTTGGCAGCAAACTGTCCAGTCATTCGACCATTTTTGTAGAAAATTTTTGCATAACCGTAATTTAACTGTATTCTGACCACATTCACAACTGTCCACTGCCTAGTCATTCGACCGTTTTTATAGAAAAATGTTACATAACAGTAATTTAACTCTGTTTTGACCCATGATATGGACAATCGTCCATATCATGGGTCAAAACAGAGTTAAATTACTGTTATGTAACATTTTTCTATAAAAACGATCGAATAACTAGGCAGTGGACAGTTTGGTGCAAAGGTTTAGCAGTGTTCTATAAAAATGCTTTCTTTTGGTAGTATTACAAAAGGTACCCGTGCTTCACATTTTATGAAGTACAATAAATAAGCAATGAAACAATGGAATATTTTCCATCATCTAGTTCGTCAAGAATTTTTTTATAGAAGCGTTTTAAAACTTGAGCAATGTGATTTTCTAATTCGAATACTTCTTCTATAACATCCGTTAGTTGTAATTATCAACATATTCATTGAATAACATACAGAAAACATTGTATATGTTTAGTAAAAAAGTAACAGCCTCTGTGTGAGAAGAAATGTTCAATAACGACTTAACTTTTTAGTTCGAATTTTTAAATTCTTGAAAGTTACTTTGAGTACAAGTTAAATACTATTTAGAATTTCTAAAAAAATAAATAATTCTAACACTTATAACTCACATAAACAACAACACATTAAGTCATTTGTTAAATTTTAATCGTAAAAAAAAAATAAAACACGTTTAAGAAGCAGTTTTAAAAAGCTTGGCAATCACGAGCATTTTGCTAGCAAAATTGTCTAATGCTCACTAAATCGCACATGTTGTTTTTTTAGGGAATAAAATACAGACTTTCTAATTTTAATTTATTTCGAGTTCTTAAGAAGAAAATATTGGATCCCTGAAATTGTTTGACTTGTTGAAGATTTACATGCTTTTGTAAGTCGCAGATACGATTTATATGTATTCGGGCTAATGTCTATATTTTTTCGTGTCTGTCTGTGCGTTATACAAAATTTGTGGGTTCTGTTACTGAAACGAATACACGGAATTTCTTGAAGCTTCACAGTTAGTTAGACCTTGGCATAGATTAGTACTTCTAAGATTCTGGTGTATCCAGCTTTAGTTACGTCTTTGGCATGGAATTGCAGAAAAAATAATTTTCAAACTAATAAGATAAAAGAATGCCGTTTATACTGAAAGCATCGGAATTAAAACGTTTTAAGTATAGGACCTAAGAACTAATGTTAGAATATAGGTATATATTTTTTTATGAACAGACGACTGTAGCAACAGATTTTATAACCTGATGTATTAAAAACACCACTCAAGCATACAATGTTATTCTTCATGAAACAACTGAGGTTATTCCCGTCTCGTAGTTACGAAACAGTAGGAAGATGAATATCGTTATTAAGCACATTGTGCAGTTTGTGAAAAGACTTCTATGGTTAACACTGTAAGGACAATGCCCTCGAACAATCTTTTCAATATGCTCAGATATCCGGACCTATCAAATTGCTAACTTAGTACTAAATAGTATTAAAGAGAAATATTTAAACTATTATTAAAATTTTAACTATATTTTAATTCAATACTTAGTGTAACTGTAAGTTAACGATTAAAACTTTTTTAACATTAGATAAAATATTTTAATAAAAAAAATATTGGGATTCTTAGACAGATATTTAAAACTCAATTTAACTTAGCTAGAATTATTTAGAAGTAATTTACGGAATTTCAATCATTAACTTCACATTCAGGCATTAATCTATATTTACTTGCATCTGACCACACGGAATATTGACAACATTACATAATGCGTAAATTAAACATAAAGCTGTTCCTAAGTACAATAATGAAACTAATGAAACAGACATTTTAGGGAGTTATTAAATTATTAGAATTTCCGCTTACTTTTATAGCATGTGATATGTTTAATAATCTGTAATAGATTTGCATCAAAAGCACGCATGTTTCACAAAAGTTTTTTAAATATTTATATTTATGCTTCTCATATGAGAAGTTATACATATAACTATTCATGCTTTCAAAACTTTTTACAGTATTGAAATATTATAAATATGCAAACGTTCACCATAGTTAGGGTTGATCGTCCGTCGCGGTGCAAATTTACTGGATGATTTCTGTATGTAAAAAAAAAAAAAAAAATCTGTAATTCTGCGAATCTTGTGGAATGCTCCGATTTTCACAGGAATTGCTTAAAATTATAGTATTTTCAGAATGCTTGTCTATAATTATTTTTCACAATGTTTTAAGCATAACTTAAGTTTTAGAAAATGAAAATTTTTGAGTTTAAAGTTTCAACAAAATAAAGTCAATAATATTAACAGATATAAGGAAATTTTTTGAGTTTAAAGTTTCAACATAATAATGTTAATAATTTTAACAGAAATGAGATAATTCAAAGAAATCTTATTTCTTTTGAATGCTACAAAGGTACTTATCTTTTTCAAGTATATTTGCTGTATTAGTTGTGTTTGATGCAATTAAAATTCAAAAGCTTTATGTTAGACCAGACTTGCCAAGTCTCCGGCTTTTTGCACACCAGTATTATCTTTGAGAAAATGTTGTTCTTTGAAATCGCAGAATGTTCCGATTACACAAAACAACATTTCCTGTACTAAAATACTGGTATCTAAAAAGCCGGAGACTTGGCAACTCTGTGTTAGACTATTTATAGTATTGGAAATTTTGTAACAAAAATAAAACAAAAATATGGCATTGATATATATATATATTATAATAGTAAATTGTGATAAAAAAATGTTTTTTTGTTTAAATAAATTTGAATAATTAAAATAAAGTCATCTGCATATAATTGAAAATGTTTTGAAAATGTACTAATTCTTTTTTGATAGCGGTTAGCACATCAAGTATCAGCATTCTCTATAAAAGAATTCCCTAAAAGTTTGGAATTATAAAGATGTTGTTTCGAAAGGTAAAATGGGAAAACTTGGGAAGTGTTATTAGCACCAAAACAAAATTGAATAAACTGTCAAAAAAAAAAAAAAAAAAAAAAAAGTCATTAATTTTTTTCTATCGCTTGAAAATTCTGCTTAAAACTTTTTAAACTTTTAAACGAAATTTCAGCAAAATTTGGCTGATATTTTCCGCGACAAAAATTCAGTCCTAACTGTAATATAATGCTGCACGGAATGTTCTCTTATCGAGTTTTGAAAGGCTTTTTCTGATGTGAGTGTTTTCGAATTCGCGTATGGAAATATTTTTTTTTTTTAATTTAATTTTGTAACTGAAAAAGTTGTCATAAAATTTGAATTATATTATTTCATTTTCATAATTTTTCTTTTGTTTTGAAAAGTAACATTTTAACAGTAGATATTTCCAAAATTATTTTTACTAATGGCCTTCTTTTCTTATTATGTTTTGAAGATGATAATATGTATTCTGAACTAAAAAAAAAATGTATATTTAAAAGGTTGCAAAATATTTTATTATTGTGAAAAAAATATGCATTCGATCAGAAACCGAATAGAACTGGAACTGAATCTAAAATTTTCTGTCAGTTCTAGAACTGAAACACATTTATTTCTGTTCTGGATGTAGAACACCCTATGAAAACAATTTTTTTAATTAAATTTATAAAATTTAGGTTAGTTAAAAGAGAAATTAATATACAAACAATTGACAGCATTTACTTTCGGTCTTGAACAATTTTGTAAGGTATGTATAAGTCGAATCAGGAATTATGTATGCTGAAACCAAACAAACGGCCAAAAATAAAAATGTTTATTGCACTGTAAAAAAGAAAAATGTTTGTTATTTACTGAAATATAATATAACCAAGGAAGAAAATATACAATACTCTCTTCCGAGTAATCCAAGTTTCCTAAAAGAGTTCTTTATCTTTAGAAACCTAAAAAAAACCTATCTTTTCGAGATTTATAGAAGCCTTTATAAAAACAGAGTTTATTTTGCTGCAACTAATTTTCGGAAACGTTTCTGAGTAGTTTTTATAATGTATCAATCAGTTTAATCAAACAGGAATGTTAGACTTTAGGATGCAAGCAATTCTCAATTCATTTTCAGCTGCGTAACGGAATTTATACATGCAATTGCAAAAATATAGCATTAATTTTAATGTTACTGCTGTTAATGTATCGTGTTTGTCTGTGAAACATGTTTGTAGAACATGAAAGTATCGTATGAAGCGTGACAAGACAAAGTATATGGATACTCAACATACTTAGAAATTAGAAAATAGTCCTCCTGATAAATCAACTAAAAATTAATAAATAATTAATTAAGTGAAAAAACCTACTCGATGCAATATGGGTATTACCCCATATAAAATTAAAACAGAGAATTAATCATAAATAACAACACTTATTTACAGATATTTACAAAAACATAAAAAGAAAAGAAAACATCAATATCAAGAATTATGAAATTTAAGTAGAAACATTACAAAAGACTAAATCATTAAATGATTAATGAGTCACTTATGGACCCTACTACAGTACCTTCGTACTTTAACAAACTCGCACTTAATAAGGTGTGAAATCAAAAATTGTATTAAATGAGTCACGTAATGTCTATTAATATTATAAATATACAAATTACTGGTTAGACAATTTCTCTACATTATGCATATTCACCCCTAACATTCCTATACCTTTTAGGCAATACACAGAAAAAACAAAGGAAATAATCAATCAGTTACCTGTCACTTTCAGAGCCCGTCTGAACTGGATGACAATTCTTTCACAGCAAACGGGATAAGCTTGGATTCCCTCTTTGTACACATATTAAGACTCTGCGTTTATATGACATCTATGGCGTAGCATCTACCAGGGGCACATAACATTTATCACAAGACTGCTGCTATTTTTTTTAAACATATTTTTAAAAACTTCTAGAGAACTTGATGTTTTATGTCCATAATAATGCCATCTGCATCCAGCAAGCTGTAAATTTTTAAAGTTGTAAAATTGTCCTCCGTAAGCTATCACTGTTCGATTCACAGACCAGTGACTCGGAAATTATAAAAAAACTACCATATGGATGGTCCCCTCTTTTTTCCCATACGAATGTAGCAAAATACTATTTGAAAATGTGGATGTTCTGCTTCTTCATACAAAAATAACTATGTATAATAGAAAACAGAATTCACAATTAACGCATAGGGAATCACTCATAAATATGCATATTACAAATTAAGAATACTCATTAATTCATAAAACAAAATTCATGAATATGTACATTACAAAATGAAATCAATAATTAATTTATGGAGAATAGTTCGTGTAATAATGTCTTTTCATTACCAATTGTAATTAATTTTGTTAAAAATTTGAGAGTGACTCGTATCTGACCACCACCCTATATATTAAATGAAGTGTTTCGTAAATAGTGGAAAATGCAGAACAGATTTTACGCAGCAAATTTATTAACCAATTAAATACCTGAATAAAGTATAATGCACACTGCATGCATTTTCAAAAGAAAAAAAAAGTCGATTTATTCATTCAGAAAACTGGAATTGAATCGGAAACCAATATTTTTAAGGAAATAAAAAATCTAAAGAAAACAAAATATTTTATTTTAATTGAATTGATAGAAAATAAAACTGTTATGATTGTAGTCTGTGGAGTCTATTGGAGTCTGCCAAGCGTGACAATTTTTTAAATAACACTTGATGCAGTTTGCATCTAAAAAAAAATATTTTAATGATATGTAAATATTTATTCAATAACAAATGCTGTTTAGACAATTTGTGTTTAGTTCCGAAATATGTTTTGACCATATAATGAATGCTACATTAAACAACAAAAATATTAACTCCGTTCAGTGGTCCGAAGAACAACTTTTTTATTGTAGCGAACTACAACTACAACTGCTTTATCGAAAATGTAGTTAACTACAACTACAACTACTTGTTTTAAAAAGTAGGGACTACAAATTACTTTTCAAAAGTAATTTGAAAAATTACTTCGCTCCTTTCATATTTTGTCAAAGGGTTCCATTTACACTCGAAATTGAACACACGAATTAAATAATAAAGAAACCCCTCGTTATATCGCGTCTGAAGGGATATAATTAAATAAATGCAACAATTCGGGGGCATTAAAAAAGATAACATACCAGAAAATGTTTTGTGTTTGTCTCCAAAATGTTAATTTATACACACATTAAATTTTGTAGCAAAATTATGAGAGAGATTATAATCTAGAATATTACAGAAAAACAACTCTATATGCAAATAATAAATAAATCTGTAAATCAAGAAATTCCGAATATTAAGAAACCGGGGTTAAAACATAAAGACTTAATAATGAGTAAATAGACAAGTGTTGCCAGAAAGAAAATTAATTCATTTGGTGGATTAGTACTTGATTTTAACAGCAAGTGTCAATGGGGAAATTCTATCACTTCATGCGATACGTTGTTATGCGCTGCAGCTGAGATTTGCTGCTGATTTTTGCAAATTGTTAAGCAGAACAAAATTTGCACAAAAGAAGCAAATTTCGGCAACGTGATTTGGAGAATGGTACATTTCCCACTCCTGAAGTAGCGTTAAAAGTAGCGTCGGTTCTCGCTACAAACTACGGATTTTTTGTATCGCGCTAGTCTCTACACTACATTATTCAAAATGTAGCGTGCTACACTACAAACTACTGTAAAAAGTATTAGCTACAGTAGTTTCGCTACTTATAGCGCGCTACTTCCAACCCCTGACTCCGTTTATATACAGAGTGTCGATAAATTATTGTCGGGGATTCTTTACCTCATTAATTTTGAATTAAGAACATGAAGAAAAATATTATTACATATTCGTAAAATACAACACAAAACGGTACACTGTTAAAAATTTGCAACAAACTGTCCAGTCATTCGACCGTTTTTATAGAATGCGCTTACATGACTGTAATTTAACTCTATTCTGACTATAATATGACAATAATATGGTCAGAATACAGTTAAATTATGATTATGTAACCGTTTTTTATAAAAACGGTCGAATGACTGGACAGTTTGTTGCAAATTTTTAACAGTGTATTAATCGAATAATGATTGAAATCAATTACTAATTAGTATTCAAATTTTATAAAATTTATCAAAAATTATTAATGAATTATGAGCACAAAGTTATATAGATAGATATTCATAATTCACTAATATATTTTTTTTATACAAATTAGTAATTGATTTTAACTGTTATTCGATTAATAACGTTTTGAGTTACAACTTTACGCATATATAACTTTGTGTTATTAAAACAATTTTTCAGTGGTACTTTACGAATATGTTGTAATAATTTTCTTCATGTTCTTAAATAAAACGTTTTGAGGTAAAGAAACCTCGCCAATAATTTATGAACACACTGTATTACTCATAAGTAAAATTATATTTTAATAAAACGTATAACTAATAGTAAATAGTGAAAATGTACCAAAAACTCTCGACAGAAAAACAAAGTAGAAATCTTTGTTGATGTAGTAAAAAAAATAACAAGAACGAAAAATCATGCGTCAAGCATAGATTATGAAACGCTTTCCAACACATTCAGAAAACTGTAACGAAACTTCACCGTTAAATAAGGTAAAATAAGATATGTAGTAAACAGTTTAGGAAACATATAACACATTTAAAAATCCAGTTTTAGCATTTACATTCCATTGTCAAAAAAGTAATGGAATTATTTTGTTTAGGCTTGTATATGTTAATATATACTACATAGCATGATAAAAATTAGTTCCGTTAGAAAATTCGCTTGTAGCAATTTTCGCCAATCGCTTGAAATGCAGTCGAAATCTTTTGTACAGCTCTATATATTACATGAAGACTTTTGTACACACTGTATATTCACTAAAATTTGATTCAGGTAAAGAATAAAGCAAATTAAAACTCACTTCCAGCAATTACCAACGATAAACGACAATGTATCTTGTTCTATGCGTAGCCCTGTTTGTGAATTTATTTATATTCAACAAACTTATATTAGTCTACTAAATATAGTTTAGTAGGAAAATGCGTAACATAATTAAAAATATCGTTAAACAATTCACTCCCATGGTCAGTAATAGATAAGAATTCCTTTGTGTAACCCTGTATATGATCAACAGAAATTATACACACCACGTACTATGGAAAATTTAGTTAAACTTAAAACCGCAAACCAAAGTTGAAATCGCACTTATCACACATAAACTGTAATTATCGCATAAAGACTTTAACCGGATTATTTTGTGTTTATCTGTAAATAAACGATAAAGGAAATGCACACCATATTATTCGGTAGGCAATTTATAGTGCATCTCAGTAATACATAGAAATTGCATTATGTTTTAAGTAGTAAAAAACCATTCAATTGCACTGCAAACGATTTTTCCCCGTAGAACAATGTGTAACAGAATCCTTTGTGTCACCCTGCAAATGAATAATAAATGCTTTGCATACCATTCTTTAGAAAAAGCATGTTTTAGTGTTTTACATAATTCTATATCAATTTCATCATGTTCCGAATGGCGTAACATCATCTAAATGCACCTGAAACGATTTTTTCCCTTCACCTTAATGTAACGAATACTTTTGATTGTCCCTGTAAATAAACTAAGAATGCTACACACTTCTTTTCTAATAGGGATCATACTATAGTAAGTGTCAATTACATACAAAAATTTCAGGGTAATACGAGTATATTTACGATAGTTAGAGCAAGGACGTACGGCCAGACAAACCGAAGTCATAAACACTTTTCAACTATGTTGGAGAGTGTTAATAAAAAGAATAAACGCTACAGAATATACTCCCATCATATAAATAATCCAATACGTTGTTGGAAAAGAAATTACATGGATAGATTTTTTTATGACAGGTAATATCTGTATAAACGATGTTTAAATTCAGAAAAAAAAATCTTTCAAATAATGGACAGTAGAGCAAAAAATTAAAATCCATTTAATATTATTCACGAATATACTCATTTTTAGCAGCAAATAAAACCAACTTCAGCCAGTATTAGAAAGCAGTTTCTTTTTAAGCTGGAATATGTCGAAATTGTTTTGATTTATTCTTTTATCATTGTATTCTCTTGACGATATTATTCGTAGCAAAGAAAATCACATCTTTAGGGCAATACAAACAAGAATGCAAAATCATGCGTCAAGCATAGATTATGTAACACTTTCCAACGCTTCCAAAATAATTTTACAAATCATACCGTTTAATACCCTGAAAGATAAGATCTAAGTAAACAATTTGGAAAACACATAACATATTTAAAAACATAATTTCAGGAATTTCCAACATATACAATATTCGGAAAAATATCCGAATACTTTTATTCAGCCCTGTATAGGATCTATAGATTTGTATATATACTACATAAGATGCTAAATTTTAGTTCAGTTAGGAAACACGTAGCACAGTTTAAAATTCTCCTTCTGAAGTTTCTGTCGATAAACGGAAATGTGTTCGCGAACTTTTGTGCTGCCCTGTATAGGAGCTTCAGAATTTATACACACCACGTAATAGACAAAAAGAGAGTTAAATTTAAAATCGCGTTCAGCAACTTAAAACGCACTTCCAGGAATTATTGTTAACAGACAGTAGAGAATTCATTTGTCTGTCCCTGTAAATGAACGATGACTGCTATACACACACTATTCTGTAGTAAGCCTCTTGTAATGCACCTTAGTGATATATATATATTTCAATGCGTTTAAAATAGTGAAACTTATTTAAATAAACCGCAGACGATTTTTCTCGTT
The DNA here is from genome assembly GCA_963931845.1 of Maratus michaelseni. Taxonomy (NCBI): domain Eukaryota; kingdom Metazoa; phylum Arthropoda; class Arachnida; order Araneae; family Salticidae; genus Maratus; species Maratus michaelseni. The sequence goes on along the minus strand of OZ007593.1, from coordinate 360,750,646 downwards.
TCGACGTACGTTCATTCGACGTAATGTAACAGAATTCTTTTGATTGTCCCTGTAAAGTAAATATAAGTTTTATGCACACCCTATTCCATATTAAGCTTCTTGGTAATGCACCTTAGTGATATATATAAATTTCAATGCGTTTAAAATAGTGAAACAATATTTAAATAAACCGCAAATGATTTTTCCCCATAGACCGCAATATAACGGAATTCTTTTGAGTGTCCCTGTAAAAAAACTATAAGTGCTACACACTTCCGTTGAAATAGGGAACATGCTATTGATAACGACAATAACATATTAAAATTGCAGAGCAATCCGAGCATATTTACGGGAGTTAGAGCACGGACAGACGGCAGGCGGCCATACGGCAGACAAACCGAAGTCATAAACACTTTTCAACTAGGTTGGAAAGTGTTAAAAAGTGGTACATGAAACGAGAAAAGTTCTTGGATGTATTTAAGTATCAGAAAAAAAGAGACTGATACGAAGTTGTTTTTATCAGGTTTAAATGACAAGGAACATCTGATAAAAGATGTTTAAATAAAAAAAGTAAAATTTGGTCCAACAAAAATAGTTAAATTATTTTAACTTTTTCATGAATATAATGCAATTTTTTAAACAAAAAGTAACAGTAATGATAATCTATATTGCAGAACATTTTTCTTCATATTGCAGGCATATTTTGACTTGTTCTGATTTCCACTTGTAAAAATTTTATTTTATATAAGGAGTCAAGTGTAAAACATGGTAACTGACTTTTTTTTTTTTAATTGTTCAACTGAATCCTGACATTTTTACTAAAGTACAATGTTTATTACCCAATGTAGCCCATCATATTGAAATATAAATTTTTAATAAGTGATCAAAAGAATTTTTGTTATTAAAATTCTCTATGTCAAAAAAACAACCGTATATAATCGCGTATATTGTTACATACTAACACCTAAAAGTAACAAATTTAAACTATCAAAGTCTACCCGACTCTGACGTTTCAGATATCATAAATAAATTCCCCTCATTTTTCCATCCAGAGATAAGTGAGATGCTATCCAGCCACATTTAAATATATTTTTGAAGAAATAAACTTCTTACCTGGGTAGTTCACTTTCCGTGTCCACTAAATTAATTCTTGTCATCTTCATAATCCAGTGAAATTCATTTTCAGGGAAAAGAACTTCTTATTTATTATCCAAAGGCATGAAAACAACGAGAGAACCCACTTCTTACAAATCCAGAATGGTACTGAATCTTTTCATAAAGATCCACAGTTAACAAAAATTACATCATCAACCATAATTACCACATCCTGTGAATATAATACTTATAATTTCCCAATTATAACACATTAAATCACCAAAAATCGTTATAAAAGTAATAAATCTCTATTATGAGGAATATAATCAATTATATGTTTTATAAAGTAAACAAATTGGGTTTTTTTTTTCAGGCTTGATTATTTAGAAATTGAAAGTATAAACAATTAAGGATTATCATTTAGAGAAAGTTGGCAATACCCCAAAATATCATGAATGAAAATTATATTTTACTGAAAAAAGAGGAAAGAATGATGCATTAGCACAAAAATTATAAAAATAAAATAAAAGATGATTACACTTCACAGATGTAAAGATGCCTTGATATAATAAATAGTTTCTTGATTAGATTAATGTTCTAACATATATACATCGAGGAATTTCTGACATTTTTCGGCAAGCAAATAAGGGGGTCGACTTATACGCGAGTATATACGGTAAGTTATCAGTCAAAAAATGTTGTACGTAAAGTAACAGAAGGTTCAGTCTTAACAAATCAGTTGTTTTAGAGGAAGCAAGGTTTTAGCTTAGTTTTCCACAATGGTTTTAGCTGAAGTTTTCAATAGAAAAGTTGAATATCACGAAACTTTCAAATTTTTATTCACCTTCTTTTATGTCTAAACCTTTCATTTATAAGAAAAAAGTAACCGAATGATTCAACTTTCTGTTTTTGATAGATTTACATGGTTTTAGATAGACTAAACGTTTTGACTATTTTTGAACTAATATCTGCGTTTGCGCGTTTGAAAGCGTATGTGTTCTACCCTAATTTATTGTGCCCTGTTGAATAAATGTATATTTATTACATGCTAATGAAATGATTTCAATGTTTAAAATGTAATATACATTATATAACCTATCATTGCATTCAACTCGGTCTTCTGGATTGAATTATTTTTAAAACAGAAGGCTTGTCTGCAGGATGATTGCATAATGTTCCATACATACAGTAACATTAATTACATTTCTGTTAATTTTGATTTGAAAAGTGAGATTGATTCCTGACACAATCATAACTATGATTTCAATTTGTCGTCGTTTATTCCGTTTTACGGTGTCTATAAAAATAAAATGTTAAAAACCATATGTAAAATCTTTTGCCCACCTTGTATAATATTTTCTCAAGAAACGTCGCATTAAACCCTTTATATTCAACTACTTATCTTCAAATTTTAAGAATTTATAGATTTATTTAAAAAAAAAAACTTTTTTATCAAAATATACATGGTTTCTTCTCAGTGACTTTTATAGACACATCTTAATATAAACTATTTTTAGAAACAGTATTTTAAATGCATTTTTTCATATGATCTTCCTTGAGAAAAGCAATTAATTTATGTTTTAAAATTTGCCATCTAAAAAAATCTGAAGTTCCAGTCAGTTTTTATAATATCTCTGAAAATTTATTTTTTAAAAGTTATCTAAAATTACTGGTATTTTACAAATTAAACAAAACATTAACTATTCTTAGCATATTTAATAAGACTGATATTGTCGGCTAGCTTTTAAATGCACTTTTGAATGCATATGTTCATATATTATAACGGATTTATATAGACAGGTTGATTATAATTAAGGTTCCACTTTCAAAATGCTGTAAAAAAAGGAATCACTGATCAGAATAACTTCAAATTTGAACTAAATATACTGGAAGGGAGAAACGGTATGGCATAAGAAAGAAAAAGTTCCAAAGTGTATCAATAGATGGCGCTGTAAGCGACATAACGATAGCGGATTTGGCTACAAGTGACATTTTTAATCGAAATACGACGGCTTTGGCATGAGTTGCACAGTAAACCAACCGTACTGTTCAATGTGCATGAGTGTTTCGGTTGTTTGACGGAAAAAAATGACTTCCAAATCAGTCAACAATTGCAGTACCGTTAGTGGAAAGCTCATCCAGCAAGGCAAGGTGCCCCTCGTTGGATGGAAAAAATCAGTTTTTAACTGTCCTTGGGCCAAAAACCGCATAAAAAGCACATAATGATTAGGTTTTTAATTGCGCATTAGTGTCTTTTAATTTGCATGGTATGCCGCTTACAGCGCCATCTATTGATACAATTTGGAACTTTTTCTTTCTTGTGCCATACCGTTTCAACCTGCTACCAGTATATTCAGTTAAAATTTGAAGTCATTCTGACCCGTGGTTCCTTTTTTACAGCATTTTGAAAGTGGGACTTTAATTATAATCACACTGTACATTCTATGCTTTAAAATGGCTTAGGCATTAGGAATTATAACATGCAGTAGAACGTCAATTAGAAGTAACTATGAAACAGATATAAATTGATTATTTCTAAACTAAAAAAAATATATATGTAAGATTAATTTCTTATGGGAAATTTTTCTTTTTTGTAATTCTAATATTTATTAGCATTGGAAGAATTTATACTCATTCTAAGCTATTAAAACTATATCGACATTTAAAAATAGTATGCTCTAAAGCTTTGCATTGAAAGTAACTTGTTAACGATTAAATTCTTATTAAAACAAAATGTTTTTTCCTAAATTATATCTCAGAAACTACATACATTTTGCGCCCACTTGTCTCTAAATTCTACGAATTCTTAGAAAAGATGAAAAACTAGAATAATAAGTAAAACAATTATTTTATGTATATATTAAAAAAAAAAAAATAACACTTTTTCACAAAAATAAGCATTGTTTCTAATTGTTAGTGCTTTACGTTTACAAGTACATACAAAATGGACTATTTTCGGAAACAACACTTAATTAATTTTATATCATCTCCCTTAAGAAAATAAATTATTAACTGTCTTACAGTTTGGTATCTAAGAGAATTCTAAATTCCTCGTGAGTACTTTAGTTTCTTGAAACTTTCTATCCTGTAAAGTTATCTAAAAATTACCAATCTTTTAGGAATTTAGCGAAGGAAACTAAAAGGAAATTTTCATTAGCATGCTCATTCAGACTGATATAATCAGCTAATTTTTAAGTATACTGAAATACTTCATAATATTATAACTAATTTACATACATTCAATGTTTTAAAATGATTTAAATATAAGAAAATATAATATGCAGTAAAGCATGTCTTGAAAGTAACTAGATATGCGATTGTTTTCCGAAATAACAAACAAACATCTTTTTTATAATATTTCAAGAAAGAAGAAAATGCATGAAAAATAATTCTTAGCATATTTAAGGAAATGTGTGTATATCTACTAAATTAAAAAAAAGTCTTAAGTCAAATGCTCTAAGAAAATACTTTTTGATTTATGCAAATCTAATTTTTAACATTTTGAAAAACATAGTTGAAAAGTGTTTACGACTTTGAATTGTCCGTCTGTCCGTGGTTTAACTCACGTAAATATACTTCGATTACCATGTAATTTATATATGTTATATAAGTAAACTATGGCATGTTCGGTAATGAAAATGAAGTGTGTAGAATTTATAGTTCTTTTACAGGAATGATCAAAAGAATTCCGTTACATTATGGTTGGCGCAGCTTGTCCCCAATGGGACCTTGCGCCATTAAACCTTATACAACCAACCGTTACATTATGGGCAAAAATCGTCTGCAATGAATTTTAAGGATGTTACACTATTTCAAATACATGGAAACTTATATAGATCACTGACAAGCGAACCACTTTTGGTGCAGCTTATACTTAGCATCGAAACCTTGTGTATTTTGTAGCCCTATATACATAAAAGTTAGAGAACCGATAAAATTTATCTGTTAAAACATTATTTTATATAATTTTTTTTGTACTTCTATTTATTTTTTATTATTGGATTTTTAATTGTTAATTTGCGCCAAAAGCAAGTTAAGTAGCCAAATTAGGGTGCTACGAATGCAAACCACTACTCACTCACACACATCAGAAAATATGGCATTCGACCAGGGTTGTCGGATAAAATTCTACGGTCAAGAATAAAGACAATGTCGCGCCGCCAAAAACGCAATTATAGTGTTGTATTTTTTCAAAATGAAATTCGTATGTTTTTAAAGGAATTTTTGAACTTTTATGGTGTGCATAGGATTTATCTTTAATTTACAAGGACACGCAAAATAATTTGATAAGTACTGTCTATGAGCGATAATTGCTACAACTGCGTTTTCAGTTGAGGAATCCGTTTTTAAATTAACTAATATTTTGCATATTACTTAGTGTGTATACATTTTATAGATAATATACAGGGCTGCATAAAAAATTTTCAGTTTATAATTCCTTTTATTGACGGAAATTGCTGAAGTGGAATTTTCAGCTGTGCCATTCGTTTCCTAACTGAACTAAATTTTACCAATTTATGTATTATATATAAAAATCTGTATTATGCTTAACAAAATAATTCGAATACCTTTCTAACTATTGATGGTAATTACTGAAACTCGGTTTTCAAATAAGTTATGAGTTTTCCAAATTGTTTATTTAGATATCATCAACGGTGAAGTTTTGTTGAATGTGTTGGAAAGTATTTCATATGTCTGGTTGACACACAATTTTTCTTTCTAGTGATTAGCATAGAATCACTTTATGTTCATTGTATGCTGCTGAAATGATTTCGAGTTTGTAGTAAATAAATCCTTGTATTGTGATTGCATTGGTATTCTAAAAGTTGCTTAATCTTCTTGACTAAATTCTTATTAAAACAAAAGGTTTATCTATAATAAATTCTCAGAAACCACGCATATTTTTAGCCACCCAATGTTTAAACTCTACGAAATGGTAGAAAATATTTAAATTAAAACATTAAAAGATTAGTATTGTAATTTTTTGTATATAAAAATATACATTGTTTCTGTTTGATGGAACTATTTTCAGAAGCAACACTTCAAGCGCAATTTAATTGCTTTTATATCATTTCCCTTAAGAAAAACAATTAATAACTGTCTTAAAGTTTGGTATCTAAGAGAATTCTAAATTTCCCGTGAGTACATTAGTTTCTTGAAACTTTCTATCTTGTAAAGTTATTTAAAAATTATCAACCTTTTAGGGATTTGGCGAAGAAGAAACCTTCCTTGGCATCTGTAATGATGAGACTAATATATTCGGCTACATTTTAAGTGTACTTTTAAACAGAAATACATCATAATATTATAACAAATTTATATTAATTTTATGTTATTATAATGGTTTAATATACAGTAAATCAATGAAAAAAAAGATATAATAGTCAAGATGTTTTTAGAAACTTTCGGAATAAAATACCCTAGCATATTTAATGAGATTGATATAATCGGTTAATTTTAAATTTTTTAACTGAAATACTTTAAAATTTAACAAGAAATTTACATTTCTTATATTGTGTTAAAATGACTTAAGGTTTTAACCCTACAGTGCATGAATTTTTCTTTTAGAATTGTGTTTCTTATACTTATATTAAGAATTCGACACCAGAAATTTTAAGATAGATTTTTCACTTTATGTAGTAGCATAGTTATGTTATTTTTACAGAATTAATATTTCTATATAAATATAGTGGTTGCAAATAACTTAATTTTTTATTAAAAACTAGCAAGCTACGCCCGCTACGCCCGCTACGCTGGTCAATTTCTTTTAACGAACCTTTAATCAAACAAAATATTGACATTTCATAAATAACTTTTATATTTTAACAGAATAATAAGGCTACTATAATTTGTGACTCGTGCTATAGCCAATATACACGCCAGGACACGTCGCCCTTATCATTATCTTTTTACGCATGAAGGTTTCGCTATGGTACTCCATTGGAAAAATTTGGTAATTTTTGAAATTCAATATGTGAAAAACGGCATAATCATTAGATTTGAAATTTATATCAAGAAAAATACAATTTTTTACCTTTCAAACGCAGTTTGTCTGACAATTTTCTGACAAATACCTTTTCAGCTATCATTTTTTTTTCACTAACTTCAAATGTTTCATTTTCCGAGATTAATCTGGTGCAACAATTAGCGAAAAACCCAGTCGTCAGCAACGCATAGTTTTTTATTAAAGAGGCTGTTGGAGCAGGGATTGTCACCAACAATTTGTCACTATCACTTTTGAAATCGGTTCCGTGGTTCCAGAGATTCCATAGAAATTGTAATTTAGAATGACTTCAGAACGCTTTTCGCTCATTTCACCCATTTAAATTTCGATTTTTTTAAAAATTTATTCTTAGAGAGCATTTACATCTTATAAGTAACTACAATGCTAATTTTCAAATTTCTTGCCGATTCACTATAAAAAAGTCGCAATTTTCGAACATTTTTCGATCCTTCACCCCATTGATGTTAGTGGAATCGACATAAAATATAGCCTATGTTGGAGTAGGGATTGTCCCCATCAATTTGCCACCATTACTTTTGATATCGGTTCTGTAGTTCCAGAGATTTCATAGAAATTGTAATTTAGACTGTTTTTAGAACGCTTTTCGCTCATTTCACCCTTTTAAATTTCAATTTATTTTTTATTTTGTTCTTAGAGAGCATTTACATCTTATAAGTAACTACAATTACAAATTTCAAATTTCTAGCTCCTTCAGTATAAAAAATAAAAATAAAACTGCCCAGTTAAACTGAGGGCATTGAGTTCACAGGCTATTCACACTAATTGTATATTATACTCTTATTTCAAAGAATTTGAAATAAGCCCATCGAAAAATAAAGAAATAAACAATATATTAAGGGGGGGGGTCATCCCCCCGTTACCCCCTCCCCCCATAGTTAACTAATGAACCCCTTAAACTAATCAGGTAAATCTCTAATTACAATGAATATATATACAAAATTTGAAGAAAATCGGATAATTCTGCATGGAAAAACCCATTTATATAAATTAAGGCAGGATTAGCCCCTCCGTCCCCCCCCCCCCGTTTATACTTAACCAATCAACCCCGAAAACTAATCAGGGAAGCGTCTTAACCCAATGAACCTATAAACAGATTTTGAAGCAAATAGAATAATTCTGCATGAAAAACCCATTTATATAAATTAAGGCGGGATTAGCCCCCTCCGTTCCCCCCTTTATACTTAACCAATCAATCCCGAAAACTAATCAGGGAAGCGTCTTAACCCAATGAACCTATAAACAAATTTTGAAGCAAATAGAATAATTCTGCATGAAAAACCCATTTATATAAATTAAGGGGGAATATCCCCCCGTTCCCCCCCTTTATACTTAACCAATCAATCCCGAAAAACTAATCAGGGAAGCGCCTTAACACAGTGAACCTATAAACAAAATTTGAAGGAAAACGGAATAATTCTGCATGAAAAACCCATTTATATAAAATAAGGGGGTATTAGTCCTCCGTTCCCCCCTTTATACTTAACCAATCAATCCCGAAAGATAATCAGGGATGCGCCTTAACACAGTGAACCTATAAATAAAATTTGAAGGAAATGGGATAATTCTGCATGAAAAACCCATTTATATAAATTAAGGGGGGGTATTAGCCCCCCGTTCCCCCCCCCTTTATACTTAATCAATCAATCCCGAAAACTAATCATGGAAGCGTCTTAACACAATGAACCTATAAACAAATTTTGAAGCAAATAGAATAATTCTGCATGAAAAACCCATTTATATAAATTAAAGGGGGGGATTATCCCCCCGTTCCCCCCCCCCCTTTATACTTAACCAATCAATCCCGAAAACTAATCAGGGGAGCGCCTTAAAACAGTGAACCTATAAACAAAATTTGAAGGAAAACGGAATAATTCTGCTTGAAAAACCCATTTATATAAAATAAGGGGAATATGCCCCCCGTTCCCTCCTTTATACTTAACCAATCTGTCCCGAAAACTAATCAGGGAAACGCCTTAACACAGTGAACCTATAAACAAAATTTGAAGGAAATGGGATAATTCTGCATGAAAAACCCATTTATATAAATTAAGTGGGGGGGATTATCCCCCCGTCCCCCCCTTTATTCTTAACCAATCAAACCCGAAAACTAATCAGGGAAGCGCCTTAACACAGTGAACCTATAAACAAAATTTGAAGGAAAACGGAATAATTCTGCATGAAAAACCCATTTATATAAAATAATGGGAGGATTTTCCCCCGTTCCCCCCTTTATACTTAACCAATCAATCCCGAAAACTAATTAGGGAAGCGTCTTAACACAGTGAACCTATAAACAAAATTTGAAGGAAAACGGAATAATTCTGCATGAAAAACCCATTTATATAAAATAATGGGGGGATTTTCCCCCGTTCCCCCCTTTATACTTAACCAATCAATCCCGAAAACTAATTAGGGAAGCGTCTTAACACAGTGAACCTATAAACAAAATTTGAAGGAAAACGGAATAATTCTGCATGAAAAACCCATTTACATAAAATAAGGGGGGGGATTATCCCCCCGTTCCCCCCTTTCTACTTAACCAATCAATCGCGAAAACTAAATAGGGAAGCGTCTTAACACAGTGAACCTTTAACCAAAATTTGAAGGAAAACGGAATAATTCTGCATGAAAAACCCATTTATATAAATTAAGGGGGGATTAGCACCCCGTTCCCACCTTTATACTTAACCAATCAATCCCGAAAAGTAATCAGGGAAGCGTCTTAACCCAATGAACCTATAAACAAAATTTGAAGGAAAACGGAATAATTCTGCATGAAAAACCCATTTATATAAATTAAGGGGGGGATTAGCCCCCCGATCCCCCCCCTTTATACTTAACTAATCAATCCCGAAAACTAATCAGGGAAGCGCCTTAACTCAGTGAACCTATAAACAAAATTTGAAGGAAAACGGAATAATTCTGCTTGAAAAACCCATTTATATAAATTAAGGGGGGGAATTAGCCCCCCGTTACCCCCCTTTATACTTAACCAATCAATCCCGAAAACTAATCAGGGAAACGCCTTAACACAGTGAACCTATAAACAAAATTTGAAGGAAAACGGATATTTCTATGAAGAGTTATCGCATTACGTACGTACATACATACATACAGAACCGGCTGGCAAGCTCTCAGGGCTTGACAGTCAGTTTGATAGCTAAAAAATCGCAATTTTAGAACGTTTTTTGCTCCTGCACCCCCTGGGGTTAGTGGCACCGACATAAAAATATAGCCTAATTTGGAGCAGGGGTTGTCACCATCAATTTGCCACCATCACTTTTGAAATCGGTTCGGTAGTTCCAGAGATTACCCCCTACAAACAAACAAACAAACAATCTTTACTCCTTTATAATATTAAGTATAGATTAAATTGAAAGTGTTGCCAATTGGCTACACTATGCGTTGTAGGGTTAAGCATTTGAAAGTTTTATATACTCTAAAATATTCGATTGCGCGTATTTTGGTCAACGAATATTTTGTAAGAAAATAAACAAGTTGGAAATTGTACGTCAAACGTGACAAATGAGGTGCGTTCTTAATGTAGCTAGTTATATAAATATTCAGATCTTGATGATTTTTAAGTCTGCGAAATGAATTATATCGTCTGCAGATTAATTTCTGTCATAAAATAAGTATCTCGGTCGCTTGACGATTCAACCTCGGAAGCTCCTCTAACAAGAAAGCACCGATTTTTTTCTTTTAATTCAAATTTCTTAATAAATATTTTTATTAATATCTCCTAAAGTTTTGATTCGATTTTTAAAAAAATTTAAATGTCTCGACAAAATTCTGGAAAGATAATATATCTTAAATTCCAAACCATTCGGTTGGGTAGTTTTTGCGTTGTTATATGCGGACGGACGACAGACAGACGGACAGACAGACAGACGGACAGACAGACAGATAGACGGACAGACGGATGGACCAAGCGACGACAATAGGTGTTACGTATTTAAAATAATTACGAACGCACCTAAAAATGTACCTTGAGATCTTCCACTTACCAGCAGTTACAACACAAGCCATCACAGCTGAGCTGATCATTCTTTGGTGCATTTCACTGGTATTAAGTTTAATCGCCATAACAAGATTATTGAGATGTGTAAAATACAGGAATATTAGAAATTCTTTAGAAAATTATAACCCAAACCAACTTACAGAAGTGGTTATTTGAGTCATCTGAATTCTTCATCGCACAAGAAAGTGTCGCAGCGTCCCATACTTTGAATACAACTATATCCAAACAATAATTTTCATGGTAAATTTATAATTCATTTGTTAAAAATTACCACACTGTAAAAAAATCTCAAATCGACAGAAAAAAACTGTCAATTTTGGCGCCAGTGGAAAACCGTTTAATTTACAGAAAATATCTGTATATTTTCATTAAAACAGTTTTTTTCTATAAAAAATATAGATTTTTTCTGTAAATATTACAAAATCTACTTTTTTTTTACAGAAAAAAACTTTTTTTCTTTAAAACATTTTTTTTTTCTGTAAAAAAACACAATATTTTTCTATTAAAGTTACAGATTTTTTTTTACAGTGCACGAAAATCATTATTTGGAAATAGTGGTAGTCGAAATACAGGATAAAGAAATTTCTGCACAAGGTGAAAAATGGACAAAAATTGCCCTGACACGTATTGGAAGGAGAACTATTACTGTTTTTCTACATACTTTGTCAACTACACGAAATCAAAGTGAGATATATTCAAATAATATTAGTTTAAAACAATAACGAATAACGGACTATATGAAACGAAACTTTTCACAGTTTAAAGTAAAATATAAAGAAAAGTGATTATATGTGGTAATACAAATCAATGTGTTTGATAAAATAAAAAAAAACGCAGAGTCACTTAAAAATTGCTCCAAACCAGGTTGAATTGTTTGAGAATATCTAAAATATTTACGGCTGGAATTATAACAGTATAAAAGCAGATGTTTTACAAAAAGCTTTGCCGTTCAAAATGTACATGAGTGGTCATTGTACTTTAACAATGGTCACTGTACTGTGAATTGCACACGTTTAGCCATTACGTAGACGTTATAGGAGTGCATCCAAAATTCTGAAAGGTATGCATTGCCAAATTGTCATTATGAGATTTATGGCATAACCATTATATTCCAATTAGATGCCCACTTATGTAAATTTATTATTTTTATATTCGATTTGATATTTTGGAATGTGATCTTATGACTTTTACTGTTGATAGCGGATTTATCTACTATATCTGCTAGATTACAGGATAGTAAGCGATCTTAAATGAAAACGCAATGTGTCCATATCTTGAATTTCTCAAAAAGAAAAGTTATTCTATAGATTATTTTTAAAAAGTCATAAAGAGGAAAAAACAGAACACAACATACCTCACCATAATCCTTTCAAAGCTATTAATAATAATAATAATAAAAGTGAAGTGCAATTCGCATTACGTTATTCTATTGCAATTTTACCTTTTTAAAGTTTTGTCGTAATTCTTTTTACATGAATAAATGTTTGTGGATCGTATCATTCGACACTTTCCAAAATTTCGCTTTCCTATACAAACCAATTTCATAATGAAGATTTCTTTGGTACAAATTATGTTCATAATCAAGATACTCCTGCACTGAAAATTCTTCTTTTTGTATGAAATTGCATTACAATTTAATTTTATAACGTTTAGAATTAGAACGTTTTTATAACTTGTCATGTTTATCGTATGTATAAACGTTGTAATGTTTACATTTCTATGACTTTTGACATGTATTGCAATATGTATCAATACATTTATAGAAAGGAAAACTTTTCGTTTTCGTTAATTCCTAACTTTCTTTTAATTAAAGCTTTAAGGTGTAATCAATTATAACAAGCAAAATTAATTTATTCAATGAAATTAATAAAACTTTTATTGATATATATATATATATATATTTCACCACTTCATTCCCAAAATATAGGCATTCCATCGTGTGTTTTGAAATTTGTTGGTGGGTTACTTAATGATTTATGTTTACAAATAATTAATAGTAGAATGTCATATGGATTGCATTTGAAAAAAAATATATATTGACACGAATAATTTAATTTCTGCAATGTAAATTCATATTTGCGTGACTTAAAAAGAAAAGCCTTAATATTTCATCCTTAATATTTCAAATTCCTTATTATGACTTCCTTAAATGACTTAATATGACTTCCTTCTTATTATGACTTCCTTATTATGACTTCCTTAAATTCCTTATTATGGCTTCCTTATTCAAATTCCGTATTATTTAAAAGCCTTAATATTTCATCCTTAATATTTCATCCTTAATATTTCATCCTTAATATTTCATATTTCATCCATATTTTTGAAATGTAAATTCATATTTGCGTGACTTAAAAAGAAAAGCCTTAATATTTCATCCAGGAATATAATGATTGCAGTCTCTGAATTTTATAATAACGAAACAACAGAAAACTGCGTGATACATATTGCAAGTGCTTGCTAGTAAAAAGAATCCAATGAAACTTGCCATACTGAAATAAAAAAAATTCTAATCTATTGTTGTTAATAATGCAAATACATATTTTCCTATACTGGTAAAAAAGACTTTTAACTTCAATATATGTATATTTCAATAAATCTATCCTGCATTTTTTTTAATATGGCAACTATATTTCATAGACAAAATAAATATAAAACTTTTATCCATTTGTAGTTGATTTCTGTATCTATAAAAGTCAAGAAATGCAAGTTTTTATACTAGTTCGTGTTTTGTCTTTTTTGTATTACTAGTGATAAGATATATCTAAATTAAACTTAAAATGTCTTTAAAAATAATAATAACATTCTCTCCTGAATCTTTCTATATCATAATTCAATGTTACACTATCTCATTATCTCGACGCAGTCCTTTTAAGCACATGTATTAATATATTTATACAGTAATACAGAGGTGTTCACGCATTTTTTACACGATTTTGGAAAGATAAATATATAAACAAATATAAGAATTTTATTTTTTTATGTTCAATCCCTTTTCAAGATAAAGGAGATTTTTTTAAATATCAAGGTTGATTTTGTACCAATGCTCGACCACAATCTTCGAGAGTCCATCTAATGTTTTCGGATGAAATTTAAAAAGAGTTTATTTTAAAAGTCCAAATTCACCGTAATCCATAGAAGACACGTCAGGAGACTTGAGTAGAATACATTTAGATTGAATAGCCTTAATTCTGTTTTCATTTCTCATTTTTCTAAAATTATAGTAGTAGATTTAGACATATGGCTTGCAGCCTTATTTTGATGGAACTTAACACAATGAGGATTGTTTGGGTAAAGGGATGTAATGCTTCTTTACAAACAGGTGTCAGTAACCCGCGTTAATTTCGACATTTTATCTACTTTACTTATTTTACGTTTCTCGTTACAAGAGAATAAAACATTTAGCAAAACGTTCTTTGTTTTATCTGAAGCAAAATTTTAGGTCTATTTCTCCTCTTTTTTCGGTCGTAAGTCGATGCTTTTCTATTAAAATCAAATAAATATACCAATCCTCACATCAATTATAACTATATATTTCCATTTTTCACATGTCAAATAACTGTCATACAGGAATCTGCAATTAGTCGTATTCTGAGAAACATGTCTTCGCATTAGGAGGTGAACATCATGTTTTTTGTTTTGATTAGTTTTATATCAGGTTTTATAATTTTGTTTACAGTTTCTAGTTCAAAGTTTTTGTGATAGTTCTTTGGGGGTAGGGAGGGGGTGGGGTTGTATTTTCTTTTAAAACATGAAAAGCGGCTTTAGATATAATAAGCGGTGAATGTGCTGGATATGCTTTTTTTTTTTTTCTCAGTCAAATGTAAACTTTGAAGTTTCTTTCCTTTTTTATTAATTTTGTCAATCATTTTACGTGTTAAAAAAATTAAAACCATTCTTTTCACATATTTTGAAAATAATCGAATAAAAGTACTCGAAGGCTTCGTATACAAAGCCATCGATCCAGTTGTTTATTTTCCAGCGACATTTTAAAGCAAAGAAAATATTTAATGATCCGGATGATAATTAAGACCTATTTCGGATTGATGCCATATATTTTTTATTTTTTTATTCATCTAAATATAAATAATGCGGATAGTCAAAATCGTTACAAAAATGTGTGAATACCTATCTAATAATTAAAAAATTGTATATAATTAATGCAGTATTAATAAGCTAAGAAGAGCTAATAATAATATTTATTTTTTTTATTTTTTTTTTCTTTGACCGATTGTACATAATTATTACCAGAGACACTAAAAGTATCTGATGCATAGACATTAGACATTTTTTCTCATATTTTTTCTATGTTGCTTTCTATTTTTCATTTTTAAGGTTTGTTAAATATGAAATATATTCTTTATTTCCGATGTATTGTATCCATGATACGATTTTTTTTAAGTTTTAATTTTTATGTAAATGATGATGACTTTTTAAATATATGTATTAACATAAAATTTAACATAAAATTTATAAATATGTATTAACATAAAATTTAACATAAAATTTATAAATATGTATTAACATAAAATTTAACATAAAATTTAAACATAAAGATATCGATACGATTTCAAATGATCTTAAACAATATATTACACTATGTTCTATGATGATATAACCAGCTTGATTTCCAACAATAGAAATACAACAGCCTATTATATGTTTTATTTCAAAAAGTGTGCAATTACTTATAGTTTCAAATTAAAGTTTATATATATATATATATATATATATATATATATATATATAATTGATTATTTGTACATCTTCGACAAATTTACTGATATTCAAAATGATATAACCATTTTTCTTTAATATTTTTATAACCATTAGAAGCTTGAATAACGGCAAAAATACGCTCTGGCAATGATTGATCAAATTTTTTAAGCACAGATTGATAAATATTTTCTCATTCGCAAATTATAGGCATTTCAATATTGTTTTGTATTGTCGTATACTGCTCGAACTATTAAACTCCGAACGTGTTCCATGTAATTTAAACAGATAAAACTGGTGACTAGTTTCATTACATGAAAGTCATTATCCATAAGCCGCACCCAGGTTCTATTTGTAACGAAGAATGTTGGTTGAAGTAATTTCACGTCGGTTGAGCTGCAAAAAGGTAATTTGTTAATATCCAGGGAAACAGGTCACACAGAGTGAATGGATGCGAACTCAGGAGTTTCTTGATAAACAAATCTTTTTTTATTATAAATTGCAGTTGACCATGGGTTCAGGTACAAGCATCCATAGGCATAAAAATGCCCTAGAGCACTGGAAAGGAGGCACGGACAATTACATATATTTAATCACCGACAAGCAGAGAGAGAATGTCTACAGTTACATGATTTCTTTTCGTGGTTCCCGTGCAGCGATGGCGATAATTACACATGCCAATCAGCCAGATAACGTACTGTTTTGGCGAGAACAACGTGAAAAGAAATAGGTGTTGTCTGTCCGTTAATGATAAGCCTATGGGGGAGAGATGAATGTAAAATATGAATTTATGCGCCAGAAGGAGATATGGAATTTTGGTAAACCAGACAAAACCGCATGGAGTCCTTTCTCATGGGGTTAGCTTAAAGAATTAAGAACTGGGGTTAAAAATAGATTTGGTACGTTACAGATATTATATATTAAAGGCAGCTGGACAATTGGGAAAATAATGAAATACGTTAAAAGGAATGAAACCTTGACAAGCAAAAGTGTAGGCGTAAAAATGTAAGTGAAGTTTGGACACCGTTAGAAAAGAGCAGATTGTAATGGGAATAACTTCTTTTTTCTTTTCTTTTTATAACGGCATGATTTATGCGGTGAGGAAAGAGATCCGAATGAATTAACGAACGCTTAATAAAAGAGAAATACAGGGAGTAGCTAGATTTTATAACACGAAAAACAAAATAATATTAAAGAAAGAGAAATTTAGAAAAAGTGAGGGGATGGGGAAACTAATTTTAAGAAAGTGGAATATGTGAAGTTAAATCCACTTTACATATATCTCCCCAACAACCGAAGACGAAAAACAATGAAGGTCCATAGGGAAACTGAAAACCACCTGTGTCTTTTCACTAACAAAAAAAAACACACAAAATGATGAATAAAGTAATTGCTATAGAAAACCCTGGTAACTACATGAAATAATTAAAATAACAATACACAACAATAATCTTGATTAAGAAAAACAAATACATCATGTCACAAATATATATGCATGCCTTCATAAGCATGACACAAACCAAACTGGGTCGACCTCTTACGTTTGAAAATTAAAATATATGAATGAGCTCAAAATTTTAAATCTGTTTCTGGATTTTAAGAGAGAGAATGTCTACAGTTACATGATTTCTTTTCGTGGTTCCCGTGCAGCGATGGCGATAATTACACATGCCAATCAGCCAGATAACGTACTGTTTTGGCGAGAACAACGTGAAAAGAAATAGGTGATGTCTGTCCGTTAATGATAAGCCTATGGGGGAGAGATGAATGTAAAATATGAATTTATGCGCCAGAAGGAGATATGGAATTTTGGTAAACCAGACAAAACCGCATGGAGTCCTTTCTCATGGGGTTAGCTTAAAGAATTAAGAACTGGGGTTAAAAATAGATTTGGTACGTTACAGATATTATATATTAAAGGCAGCTGGACAATTGGGAAAATAATGAAATACGTTAAAAGGAATGAAACCTTGACAAGCAAAAGTGTAGGCGTAAAAATGTAAGTGAAGTTTGGACGCCGTTAGAAAAGAGCAGATTGTAATGGGAATAACTTCTTTTTTCTTTTCTTTTTATAACGGCATGATTTATGCGGTGAGGAAAGAGATCCGAATGAATTAACGAACGCTTAATAAAAGAGAAATACAGGGAGTAGCTAGATTTTATAACACGAAAAAAAAATAATATTAAAGAAAGAGAAATTTAGAAAAAGTGAGGGGATGGGGAAACTAATTTTAAGAAAGTGGAATATGTGAAGTTAAATCCACTTCACATATATCTCCCCAACAACCGAAGACGAAAAACAATGAAGGTCCATAGGGAAACTGAAAACCACCTGTGTCTTTTCACTAACAAAAAAAAACACACAAAATGATGAATAAAGTAATTGCTATAGAAAACCCTGGTAACTACATGAAATAATTAAAATAACAATACACAACAATAATCTTGATTAAGAAAAACAAATACATCATGTCACAAATATATATGCATGCCTTCATAAGCATGACACAAACCAAACTGGGTCGACCTCTTACGTTTGAAAATTAAAATATATGAATGAGCTCAAAATTTTAAATCTGTTTCTGGATTTTAAGAGAGAGAATGTCTACAGTTACATGATTTCTTTTCGTGGTTCCCGTGCAGCGATGGCGATAATTACACATGCCAATCAGCCAGATAACGTACTGTTTTGGCGAGAACAACGTGAAAAGAAATAGGTGATGTCTGTCCGTTAATGATAAGCCTATGGGGGAGAGATGAATGTAAAATATGAATTTATGCGCCAGAAGGAGATATGGAATTTTGGTAAACCAGACAAAACCGCATGGAGTCCTTTCTCATGGGGTTAGCTTAAAGAATTAAGAACTGGGGTTAAAAATAGATTTGGTACGTTACAGATATTATATATTAAAGGCAGCTGGACAATTGGGAAAATAATGAAATACGTTAAAAGGAATGAAACCTTGACAAGCAAAAGTGTAGGCGTAAAAATGTAAGTGAAGTTTGGACGCCGTTAGAAAAGAGCATATTGTAATGGGAATAACTTCTTTTTTCTTTTCTTTTTATAACGGCATGATTTATGCGGTGAGGAAAGAGATCCGAATGAATTAACGAACGCTTAATAAAAGAGAAATACAGGGAGTAGCTAGATTTTATAACACGAAAAACAAAATAATATTAAAGAAAGAGAAATTTAGAAAAAGTGAGGGGATGGGGAAACTAATTTTAAGAAAGTGGAATATGTGAAGTTAAATCCACTTCACATATATCAGCCGCATGGATTAAATCATTAACTTGTTGTAATATAACAAGACAACTCTACTATATTTTCATCGAGCGGAAATACGTTCTCCTCTAAAAGCTGTTAATATGTCAGAGCGTTCATCGGGCCACTAGAACACTCTATGGTGGATTTTCTATTGCACCCAAAGCTTGCTCATGTCATCAAAGAACCGCCGCCGCTTTGCATTTTGGAGGAAAAGAAATCATACTATTTCTGTGTTTTATTTCAATATTGACTCCACCCATGAGAACCGTCCAAACTGAATTTTTTTTCATCAGAAAAAATAACTCGTTTAAACTAAGACTTCAAGAACATGTGTTATATTGGTTCAGGAAATTCTTCAAAGCTAGAATCTATCAGCCATTCCCGGTTTGACTCTTTTCTTAAAATATTTTAAATTTCCCAAGTTTCTGATTGCTGGAGAAACAGAGCAATCTACACGACAGTTTCCAAACACGACAGTTGTCTAACATGACAGTTGCCAAAGTGAGCTCTTTTGTTTCAAAATCTGTTTTACAAATTTTTCTTTTCTCTCTTGAAGATGTCTTTTGCGGTCGGCTGGGAGACTTTTTCAAACCATATAGTTTATGTAACTGAAGAAAATGTAAAATGTCTCCAACACATCATCCAAGTTTTTTAGCTATCATTCTCCATGAAAGACTATATTCCTTATAAGCAATAATTTGTCTCTTTTCAAGTTCATTTAAAGCGCTTCGTCGGCCCATAACCATAGGAAAATAAATCCGTGAAGTGCGAGTATAACTCGTTCTCAAAGTGTTCCGTACATTAAATTTATTAATTACTATTTATAATTAATAAACTCCTAACCCCCCTATTTTTTTCATAATTTTAGTTTCAGTAGATTTTGAAATAGGAGGGGGAGGGGCATATTTTTCCTGTATACTTTCGACGATTTCTCTGAAAATATAATACCTAAAATTAAAACAAATATATTTTTGAGTTCGATGTTACGGGATCTTTCGAACGATAACCTACACGATATATAAAAAGATTATTTTTTTCAAGGAACTTAATTAATATCTCGGCTAAATACCTTTTTTTTTTTTAATCATTATCAAATATTCTTGGATGATACTGGGTCGATAGATACCTCGAACTCCCGTCACAATCCTCGCTGACTGCCCTAAAAATAAAGTTTGTGTGAAACGGAAAAATGAGTTTTTCTCAAATACTATGTTACCTAAGAAAATCGCTATAGTTTTCTACAAGGTTTAAAAAAACTCCTACTACTCTTACTTTTTTTATAATTTTAGTTTGAGTTGATTCGTAAATAAAAGGGGGAGGACAAATTTTTGCAGTACATTTCCGACGATATCGCTGAAAATAAAATACCTAAAACTAAAAGAAATATATTTCTGGGTTCAGTATTGCGAGATCTCTCACACAATATGCAAAAAGGAAAAAAAATTTAAGTAACTTAATTAGCCCCCTAATTTTTTCCTAAACATAAGGTAAGGCTAGGAGAGTCTGCGCACAATTCAAAAGAATATCAATAAAAAATCTAAATATAATTTTTTTGCCAAACTATCCATGAATAATTTTTACTTCATTTGTTTTTTATGCATTTTCATTGCTATTTTGTTGTTATGTTGCAATTTAATAGAACAGTTGTAATAAAACCAAGAAATTTATTTTGCGCAATCTCTCCTTACAGGGTTGGTGTGATTGCGCACATGAGTAGGACAGATTGTTACTAATAATTACAATTAAATTGTTAACAATAATAATTACACTTAAATGACATTGTTGTAAGGGTTTTGTGAACAAATTTTATTGTATTGGGAGTGAATATTTCAACCTAATACTTACAGAATGAGAAAAAGGAAATAATTTAAAAAACGATTAAAAAATTTTAATTAAAGGGAAAAAAAATAAAGAATCAGAAATAGCAAGTCCAGGTAAGATTACAAAATAAAATTATGTAACTTAATAACACGTTTAACTTAAAAATAGTCAATTTTCATTTTTAATTTTTTATGCAAATTTACCAATAAGCTGCGCAATCTCTCCTACCATTGAAACTAATGAGAACAATGAACCATCTCTCCTAAGTAGCAGATGCGCAAACTCTCCAATTTCGGTAGGCGAGATTGCGCGGCCGTTTATTTAAACATGGTCGCTACTAAAATGAACCACTGATATTCGCATTGTTAGTCTAGATTAGTAGCTTATGAGAAATCGTTTAAGTTTAAAATATTTTGTACTATTGACATTGTATGGGAATTCTGATGAATAGCTATGAAAATTCAAGCACTTACTTTGGGAAAACAAAACAAAATAGCAATACTTTGTCTTTGACGCTCAAAGCAATCAACTTTCACTTTCAAGTAGACACTCCACTACTGTTGTTGTACAACCACCTGGAGTCGTTGCGCTCTCCCTCTACTCCTTTCCCCCGAACCTCTATGTGCGCAATCTCTCCGACCGCGCCATCTCTCCTCGCTTTACCTTATTTGTGAATGACTAATAATCTGAAAATATGTGGGTAAAAAGGCTTTACAACTTTCCCAAATTTGAACTTGCCGCGTCCCATAGTGTACAAGAAAAATGGCTCTCACAAACGGACAGACAGACACAGGGGTGATCTTATAATGGTTCCGTTTTTATTTTTTAAGTATGGAACCCTAAAAATTATCTCGAAGGAGTTGAAGCTCCGCATTATAAGTACAGCATTATTTGTGCAATTGAAGCAAGATTAGTAACAATGGCATCTATCAGTTTCATGGGATTATTAATGGTATTTTGAAGTAATATTGATAAATGGTCACATCATTATGAAACTTTTTCGGGAGATTTTTTTTTTAATAAATAGTGCGTATTTTTATATAGTGTTTTTACGAAATATCACCATAATTTCTTTGTAAAACGTTTTAACCCTCTGACTGTTCAGTAAAAGGGCAAAATTGTAAAGTTGTTTTCTCTCTATTTTATTTTAAATGCTAAAAAAAGAATATTATTCCAGCATTATATAAAAAAAATTAATTATATATACGAATATAATCCTTGGGAGTATAAATTGTTACTCAATCGATTAAAACTGAATCATATCCATAGAATTATATTAATTTAAATAATGATTGTATTGCAGTGAAACCTGGAAGTTAATGAACGTATTAATACGGGCATTTCCGTGAAAGGGTTTTAATTACATAATAACAAGGTTACGCAATTAAAATATCATTTTATCTTAACATAACCGCGGTCATATCGTTATGAAACAAATGTAAATTAACAGATGAGTGATTTTATTCAAACTAAAAAAATGTCTAAAGTTTCATCTGTGTAGATTATAGAATATGTCTATAAACTTGTTTCTGCAATAAACGAATTCATTTTAATGATCCGGTTCATAATTGGTAGAAAGTATTTTATCAAGTGCAAAATACAAAGTCCCTGGCAGCTACCTTTAAAATCATCAAAAGTTCCTGAATTAACCGTCTAGGAAAATGCATCATCATTTTCAATCTATACTTTTGAATTTGAAGCTCATTAATAGTTGAAACGGCAAAATTCAAAACGATTCTGATTAAAGCCAATAAGGCAGTTTTGATTTTCTTGAACAAGTTTATGTCAGAAATTTTTGATAAATCATACCGTGTAGTTAAATTTCACTTTGAAAATATATACAATCTCGTCTACGAACTTGATTATGTCGTTATCGTATTGAAGATTGTTCTTAAACCTATAAAAGTGGACTTAAACCTATAATGCAGCTTTCATTTTTTTTAAATTACCATATTTTAACGTATTACTTACACCTTTATTATGTTGTAGAATTAGATGAATGTCAGCAAACAATGATATAATAAAAAAAAAAATGTAAGTCAAATTAAATCGATTATGTTTACTGAAAGAAGTGTAGAAAAAAAATCGAAGATAAAAATTTATTAAGTATTTTTATCAAAAGTACAGAGAAATTGTTTAGATAATTTTTATTCAGAGTTTGAGAAAAGTTGTCTTTGATGTCAAATGAGGCCCAGTTATCTAAAACTTGCTGAATTTTTTTAAATGTGCTGTTAAATTCATTAAAAAAGCATGTGTTTGGTTTGAAGTACTTTCTCTATTCCTTCTTTAATTTCAAATTATTATAAACCAAGACACAATTTTTCATGTGCAGCCATAAACTTTTTTTTTTGTAGGTTACATATTGTATTTACTGCTAATAATTTGTTGAAGATAAGTTTTGATAATTTCGTGGATTACATTTTAATTTATCTTTCTGCAATTTGTTAATAATTTGATCATTCATTTCTTATTCTTAATTTTTTGATTTCTTGAATTTATGATTTATCTTAAATTACCGTTATCATTAAAAATTTTATGTGTTTCGTAAGAAAATATATCAATTATTTACATGTAAATGCATAGGTACGATTTCAATTCTATTTAAACTGTATAATAGACATATAGGTAATGGCATGTTATGACTTTTTTTTTTGAAGAAGAAGAAATAAAATATTTTTTTGGCATATTTTTACTTTTTAAACCCTTGAAAACTTTGTGGTAAAGCAGTTTTTTTTTAAATTTGTATTGGTTCAAAAGTTATCTGCCTTTTGGTGTTGCAGTGAACAGGCTCATTTTTAGCATATTGTGTGTAGCGCGCAGGTAGAAACAAAACAATTGAAAAAGAGGAAGGCCGGGAGAGTTCATTATATTTGCCTGGTATAGATAAGTTTATGTAAGCTGAAAATGGTCACTGTTATCTATGTTTGTGTTAAATGTTGTAAAATTTAAAACTTGGTTTTACCGATACTCTGTTTTACGAATCTGTACCAGGTAGAACTCCAGATTAGATCGACTGATTTGGTTGAAATTTTATGCTTTTATAGTATATACTATATTTTAGTCTCTCACGGATGCGTTTTTAAATATTCGAATTGTACATATTTTTTACGCGATTTAAATATGAAAACTTTTGTAATTGATAATTTGAACAGCCGACATTTTCTTCAGCATCGAAAACTTGATAAACCCATCCGAGAAGGGCTACAAAATATCATAAATTTTAAGGTTTTTATTTGATTTTTCGTTACAGATAAGCAGATTCCGAGATTCATCTGGTACCGCGAAACGCTTCACTTTTTTCACACCCCTGTGTCAAAGACCACCAGACTACCATTTCTCAACCAATTTCCATTTTTTTTTTTTTTTTTTTTTTTTTTTTTTTTTTTATCTTTAAGATATGTTCTTTTATTTGCAAAAAACTCCATTATTATTACTGTATAATTGCGGTAAAAAAATAGCAAAATATTGGAGAAAATTTAGTTATTTTTTTTTTTAAAGTTATAACATGCCTTAATCAAGATATAAATATCTCTGAAATTTATTCCAGCATTTTTATAGGCTATTACTATAAAGTTATTTTCACTTTAAACGAATTCTTTAATGATCCAATTCATGATTGGATGAAAATATTTCATCATCCTCAAAATACAAATACCCGGTAGCTATCTTTAAAAGTATTAAAACTTCCTGAATTATCTTACTAAGGAAATGCATCATTATTTCACTACGTACTTTTAAATTAGAAGCGCATTAATAGTGGAGACAGTGAATTTCGAAAAGATACAGATTAAAGCCTTTAAGATAGTTTTGACTTTCCTAAACAAGTTTATGTCAGACCAATTTTTAAAAAGCACATGAAACAATTAGATTTTACCTCAAAATATACCTATACATTAGCATGTAAGAATTGGGATCGGTCGATATCATATTAAAGTCTATAGAGCTATATGATAATGACAGATCTTTATGTTTGCAGAAAGTTTGAAATTTTTCGACGCACCAACTTACATCTTAATTATGGAAGTATTAGATAAATGTTCATCAATCATAAAGAATAAAACGAAATATTAATGAAATAATTATTTTCTTGGTAAATTTATTGAAAATAAGACGTGGAAACAATAAAATAAATCTAATTAATCCTTTCAAAACCACAGATCATGTGCTCGGACTCATAATCAAAAGTCCCAAGGTTCGGAACGAAAATTGTACATAAGACGAATAAAATGCATTTCAAATAAACTATAATTAGTATAATAAGATAATTACGACATAAGTTCTTTTACACTACCATAGTAACTTGATTAAATATGAAACATACATATGTTTACACATCATATATACATACATATGTTTACATGAAAATTTCCTATGTAACAAAATGAGCAATTTTTATTAGAAGAAAAACATATAATACAGATGATAAACTTAATTAAAAGTAGAAATATTTCATTAATTTTATAATACATTATTCAAGTAGTTTTTATATAAATATATATTTTCTTACAATCCGCTAACAGTTGTTAATGACGTCAAATGATACCCAGTTATCCAAAACATACCAAATTTGCATTTTTAACATTATCCTGTACAACTACTTCGTTATTTGCATATAAATATTATTTAAGACACTAATGATATTTGATATAGTTCTGTAAAACTTTCGAATATTTTGGTGGGTCATATTTTAATTTTAACAAGCAGGTTACTCCCGCTTCACTGGTCGATTTTTCCAAACGAGCCTCCGGCACGCATCCTCACTAGCTACGGCACCGTATAGCACGCGCTGCATAAATCAATTAGTTCCATCTTTCACCACCAGGGGGCGCCAGATCTATATACCTTTAACATTAGCGCAAATCTTAAATTACGACCGAACTCCCCCGCCCTCAAAATTTAACAAATGACCTTTTACAAAGATTGTACGGTGTAATGATGTAATACCTATCAGTTCGCAATAAAAAAAAAAAAATTGTTTTTACGTACATAAGAAATACAGCTTCTAATAGTCAATCTATATCGTAAATCACAGATGTGTGCGTCAGTAACGTTGACGTCATAACGATAAGGACAACAATGTGGTTGACATGCACAAAGTTAAAATGCACAATGATAAAAAGTTACAATAGAGTTTTAACAATAATAATTATTTGTAACTTTTGAAACAGAAACAAAATGCCGCATTTTTTGATTTGACTTCGTATTTTATTTTATTTCCTTTTGAGAAAGTAGCTAGTTTTTTTCAAAAATTAAGAAAAATGAACTGCCGATTTTTACAAAAAATGAATTTTCGAATGCAGAATAAATTTTTTCATATGTGTGGTGAGTTTTAAATCGATACCCCAAATACTTTTATTAATATTTGCAAATTAGTGAAAACAAACCACTCGTTGTCATCGGCAAAAGAGAAATAACCACTTTTTCGCCGCCATGAACCTTAACGTTTTATACAGGGTGATTTTTTTTAAAGTTGTGAAAGTAAAACTCTATAACAACAGAACCACTGATCCAAATGACCCAAAATTTCACCAGTATGATCCCAAAGCAATGGAAATTTTTTAGGCGTGGTTAAAAAAAAAATTAAAATCGCACCGACAGAGGGCGCTGTACATGCAGTAAAGTCGGGAAACGAACTTGCGCCCGGCAGACGCACATTGGCGATAAGAACGTGAAGTACGCACAATTCGTGTTCATTATTCTACGGAAATCCTCGCAATGACTGCGCCATTGACGGACCGTGCGTTGTTAGTGAAACTGTATTATCAGAATAATGACAGCGCAGCAACTGCTTTTAAGAGATTTAGGATACTTAAGAATTTAAGAAAACGTCCAATGACGACAGAGGGCCTACGGAAGATGGTTTCTCAAAGTACCGTCCATTGTTTACCTCCCACAGACGATATTCTTTGTTTCTGCTACCTTACAGCGCCAGCTGTCGGTGCGATTTTAAGTTTTTTTTTAACCATACCAAAAAAATACCCATTGCTTTGGGAGCATACTGGTGAAATTTCATATCATTTGGTTCAGTGGTTTTTTTGTTATAGTGTTTTACTTTCACAACTTTAAAAAAAATCACCCTGTATATACAGATTTTGACAATTTGTGAAATTTGAAACTAACGCTTAAATTTAGATCCCTAGTACTAATTATTGACATTATTTAGAAGTTATAATTTTCATTAAAATTTTGAATAATTGTTTAAATATATATAAGCAAATATTTAAAAGTAAATGTATATATAACTTTTGCTTAATGTTAAACTATATCATAAATATACAAATAATAAGCAAATTTATTCAAGATATAAATAGTCTATCTTTCATCAGTGTAGTTTAAAGGGTGTTTCTATAAACTTATTTTCTCTTTAAACGAATTATTTTAATCTATCCACGTTATGAGTGGATGAAAGTATTTCAGAAAGCATAAAATAAAAAAGTCCTTCCGTCCTGTACTGAAAGGAAAGGTAGCTTTCGTAATCCCTGATTTTAAAAACTCAGCTAATGTTACTCAAACACACGAAGCTAAAATGCGTAAACCCCGATTATAGAAAATTCAATCCCAGTTTTCGTCAATTCTGAATTTGAATGAGAATTTCATCAAATTAGTTAGCTATATCGAAGTTGGAATCATTTATGGTGAGCTAATTTTGGTCACCAAATTTGGCAATATTTCGCCAAGTATCGACATGTTTGGGGAGAATTTGACACAGGCGTATATGAGTATGCAGTTTTAGTCGTATGAGGTAGCAATAATGGTTATAACAATTAAAGTAAATCTCCGAGAAACCACGTTTTCTAAAGGTCATAAATGAAACCTGATTATGGAAAAATCAGTCACCCTAAAATTTCAAACTGCTGCATCTCAGCCATTTTTTAAGATAGAGACAAAACGACAAATGCTATGGAATCCTTTTATTAAAGCCGAAAACTTAAGGGTAAGAACCTTATGTATTTTTAATTTTTTGTACATATTTTTGAATTTGAAATTTTTAAATGGCTGCCATTTTGAAATAACATAACGGATGAATCTGGACAAAGAAGTCGGTCGAGACCTTGGTAAGTCTATGATATATCTACTTATGCTCAGTCCCATCCAAATTCGTTGCTAAATACAAGTGCAATCACATGACAAAAATAATATTGTTTCAAAATGTCAGCCAACAAAGAATTTGAAAATGCTACATCGCAGCCATTTTTAAACACAAGTGCGAAACAAAATTGCTCCGGAATGCTTGTGTCAAGGAAATAAAGTTAAAGGAAAAAACTATTTGAGTTTCTAATTTATTTTATACATCTTGTTTATTTTGGTATTTTGAGTGGCCCCTTTTTTTAACGCGATGACGAATGAAGCTAGCCAACGAACTCTGTCGGGACCTTGGTAAGTCCTGTACGCATGCTGAGTCACATCCAAATTGGTTCATAAATGTGTGTGCTACAGCATGACAAAAATCCGATATATATGTATGTATATAAATCAACATTTCAACGAGTGGTGGTTTTGCGGTCTGTGGATCATGATCGGTAAAAATATACTGAAATTTTTCGAAATTTCTTTCCTCCGGACGAGAACAATACGTAGCTTTTACTTTTATAATAGAAGCTACCTAATACCAGACAGCTATCTTTGAAATTATCAAAACATCCTGAATTTATTTTCTAGAAAAATCCATCATCATTTTCTATCCATACATTTGATTTAGAAGCACATGAATAACTGAGACGGCAAATTTCGAAACGATCCTGATTAAAGCCATTAAAGAAGTCTTGATATTTTAAAAAAAGTTTATATTAGAAAATCCTGATAAAACACATTAAATAATTAGTATTTTAATGTATCACTTATGTACACTTTTATTATATAAACTTTAGCTGAAAGTCTGTCAAAAATAACAAATAAAAAATATAAGTAAGTCAAAAACTTCCTTCTATTAAATTTACTGAAAAATACATCGTAACAATACAATACATAGAATTCATTAAGTAACATTTTCAAGGGAAAAAAAGTTAATAGCTTTTATTTAGGTTGTCTATATTTATAATTTTTTCATATTATTCCATGTGCAATTATTTTACTACTAGTTCTTTCCTTTAAAAATATGCATTCTGTTTTAACTACATTTTTGTTACCACATAAATGTAAAATAGAACACAAATAATGTTCAATATACTGACCTAAACCTTTATATAATTTGGCTGGTTTAATTTAATTTCGACGAATTTGTTTACGATATCTTTGTACATTTTGGTATATTACATTTTACTTTTATTACATGAATTATTACTTTTTTTAACATGAAATGTATTCATAACGTCAGGTTTATTACATTATCGATGCAATATATATAGACGCTTTACATTTCATTAAAATATTTATTCATTGTTTATGTAATTATATGTAGCTATTTAAACAAAATCTTACAACATTTCGATTAATCTTAAACGGCATAATAAATACAGAGTTAATAAATAGCTTTATTCAAATAATAAATATTTCTATAGATTCATCCATTCATTGAATATTTTCTTTTTAAACGAATTCCTCTTAATGATTCGATTTATGACTGGATGAAAGTATTTCATCAAGCACAAAATACAAAATCCTGGCAGCTATCATTAAAATTAGGAACGCTTCCTGAATAATCTCTCTAGGAAAATGCATCATCATTTTCCATCCATACTTTTGAACCAGAGTCCTATTAATAGCTAAGACGGCGAATTTCAAAACGATCCTGATTAAAGCCATTAAGGTAGACTTGACTTTCTTAAACAAGTTTATATCAGACAACTTTCATAAAATTCATTAAATCGTTAGATAGTTAGTTGTTCAGTTTGAAAATATATACAATGTTGTGTGTCAATTTATTTCTGTCATTATCATTTTAAAGATTATAAGTAAGCCTATAGAGTAGTTATGCACTCTGAAAACGACATTTTCAAAACTGAGCAAAAAAATACTCAAATCTGAGTATGTCGCATAGTCAAAATGGCTCCGAAACAAACAGACTCAAGTTTGAAACATGCATATACGCATTTCTAAAAACATGCACACACTCAAGAATAATACATCATGTGCTCATATTTAAGTATGTCCATGTTTAAAAAATGAGTGTGGACTAATTTCTATGTGCTCATTTTTGAGTATTCCCATGTTTCAAAAATGAGTTTGAATTGATATGTATGTGATGAATTTTGCGTATGTCCATGTTTCAATATTCTGAGTATTTCTGGTATTTCATAATTGAAAGCATTGGGTCGTCATATTCGAAACAAAAAGTTTCATAAAAAAATGAAAGCATCGATTTACTCAGATTTGAAAGTGTCATTTTTAGTTTTAGTTTTTTGAAAAATTATCCTACTTAGGCATGAACTGCGTGAAAAATAGATGGAAGCCCGAAATAATAATGAATAAGGAGAAATATATGTGAAATGATATTTAAAATAAAAATATATTTGGAAATTTAAAAAAAAGTGAAAACTACATACTCAAAACTTAAACATGCTTTATCAAAAGTGAACCTATTAAATATATTCAATAATTTGAACATAAATAAATAAAAACTTTTACATTTATGTCAGGCTGTATGATCTCTATAGATATAATGAGTTATTTTATTCAATTTATAAATATTTTTAATGTCTAGTTTCATCTAGTTTACAGACAATTTTTATAAATCTCTTTAAACGAATTCCATCTAATACTCCAGTTGAAGATTGAAATAAAATATTTAACAAACCACAAACTACAAGTTCCCGGAACAAGTTCCTATTTTAAAAATTATGCAAACTTCCTGAATTACATCATTTTCCATCCATATTTTTGAGTTAGATACACATTAATAGCTAAGACGATGAATTTCAAAACGATCCTGATTAAAGTCATTAAGGTAGTCTTGACTTTCTTAAACAAGTTTATATCAG
This sequence comes from Maratus michaelseni, assembly GCA_963931845.1. Lineage (NCBI taxonomy): Eukaryota > Metazoa > Arthropoda > Arachnida > Araneae > Salticidae > Maratus > Maratus michaelseni. The sequence goes on along the minus strand of OZ007593.1, from coordinate 360,719,807 downwards.
GGAACTCTGATAATACACATTAAATAGTTAGATAGTTAGTTGTTCAGTTTGAAAATTTATACAATGTTGTGTGTCGATTTATTTCGGTCATTATCATTTTAAAGATTATAAGTAAGCCTATAGAGTCGTCATGCAATCTAAAAAAGACATTTTCAAAACTGAACAAAAAATACTCAAATCTGAGTATGTCGTATAGTCAAAATGGCACCGAATCAAAATTACTCAAGTTTGAAACATGTATATACTCATTTCTGAAAACATGCACACACTCAAGCATAAAATATCATGTGCTCATATTTGAGTATTTCCATGTTTAAAAGATGAGTATGAACTGACTTCTATGTGCTCATTTTGGAGTATTTACATGTTTCAAAAATGAGTTTGAACTGATCCTAATCCTTTTTGAGTAATTCCATGTTTAAAAAATGAGTATGAACTGACCTGTATTTGCTCAGTTTTGAGTATGTTCATGTTTCAATATTCTGAGTATTTCTGGTATTTCAGAATTGAAAGCATTGGGTCGTCATATCCGAAACAAAAAGTTTCATAACAAAATGAAAACATCGATTTACTCAGATTTGAAAGTGTCATTTTTCTCAGTGTGCGGTTTTAGTTTTCTGAAAAATTATCCTACTTAGGCATGAATTGCATGAAAAATAGATGGAAGTCTGAAAGAATAATGAATAAGCAGAATTAAATGTGAAATAATATTTAAAATAAAAATAAAAGTTCAATAGTTTTTGAAATAAAACAAAAAAAGATATGAAAAGCAAATACACAAAACTGAAACATGCGATATCAAAAGTGAACCTATTAATTTTATTCAATAATTTAAACATAAATCAATAAATACGTTTACATTTATTTGAAGCTGTATGATCTCTATAGATTTAATGAGATATTTTATTCAAGTTATAAATATTTTTAATGTCTAGTTTCATCTAGCTTACAGACAATTTTTATAAATCTCTTTAAACGAATTCCATCTAATTTTCCAGATGAAGATTGAATGGAAATATTTAACAAACCGCAAACTACAAATCCCCGGAAGCTATCTTAAAAATTATTAAAACTTCCTAAATTACCTTTCGAGGAAAATGCATCATAATTTTCCATCCATGCTTTTGAATTAGATGCACATTAATATCTGAGATGGCGAATTTTGAAACGATACTGATTAAAGCCATTAAGGCAGTTTTGAGTTTCTTAAACAAATTTATATAAGACAATTTTGATAAAGCACATTAAATAATTTGCGTTGGGTTTGGAAATATATACAATCTCATATATGAACAGTAAGCTTACAGAATTATTATGTTGGCTTCCAAAAATATATTATAAAGAAGGAAAATTTTGTTTGCATTGTTTGACAGGCCATTTCGGCAATTTTGATTTTAAGATATAATTTTTGTCAGAAAATTTTGATAAAGCGCATTACATTAGTTTTAAAATATATGCAACTTTGATATAAATTTGGTTACCATTGTAATGAAGATAAAAAATAAGGCTGTAAGTTTATATAGATTCCAAAAAAAATACAATAATAAAAGGAAAATATTTTTCTGTGTACTTTTCAACAATCTAGCGCTGTATGTCGGAAGGCCTACTCCAATGAAATGTGGCACGAATAATGTAATAAACGATGTCAACATAAAAGTTAGAAAAGGGAAAATACATAGTGTGTCAAAAATGCAGTGCAAAAAAATTATTTAAAATAGCTATTAAAATTCCTTTAATTTTTGATATATTCACCCTTTAATACATAAATATTAATTTCTTTATTTTAGCGTGTTTGATGTTTTAAATCAGGAATAGGTCAACTTGTATGATTTTTGTCAACTTGATACGTCAAAATTATCACATACATTTCGTTCTTAGACTTATTTGCGATTTTAATTATGAAAACTCGTCTACAGATTCTTTTAAAATATGTGCTATAATACTAGAAGAATTGAAACGCATTTGTGCCATAATTAAAAAAGCAACATTTCGTGCGATTTTAAATATTGTGTGATATTAAAAATCTCCAAATGAGTACTTACCGTGCTAAATTTTAATGAGAGAAACTATCATTCAGTGGCATATTTAAACAAAACATTAAATGTTTGTGCTAGGAAGTTATTTTGTGTTACTAAGTGATTGTGGAATGATTTTAATAAACCTAGATTTTGGAAGTACATTGTAAAAGCATAGTTTTATATTTAAAATGATTTTTTTAATATAAAGTATTCAATGAATAACCATTCTTGAGAAGGCTACTTTATGGTACTAATATATGTGACATATCTGCGACAAAAAACTGAAAAAAGAAGCGTAGAATGTGTGTGGAAAAATATTGTGTCTAGGATCATTTAAAATAAATATTAAAATATTTTTTTAAAAATATATTTGAACTTTTAAAATTTTTATTTACTTCTTTACATTTCGGCATATATATATATATATATATATATATATATATATATTTGCAATCTGGACTAGTTCAACTTCAGGCAAGATACGGTATATTTGCTTCTATGACTTTAATTATGAGAACTTGCTTACAATTTCTATGATAAAATGTGCTCCAATGCGAGAAGAATTGTAACACGTTAGTAGGTTTTAAATAGCATCATTCCGTCAAGTTATTTCGTGTAACAAAGGCATTATTCAAGGGATATAACAAAGGCATTGTCATGCATTTAAACTGAATTTAAATATGATGTTTTCAAGAAAAGATAATTCCTGAGAAAGTTCATTTGTGTCACTAACATTACCGACATAAAAACTAGAAAACTGGAAAATCCTATTGTGTGTAACGAATATGCTGTGTCTTAGAACATTTAAAATATCTGTTAAATTTATTTTATTTAAAATGTAATTTTCTAATACATGATTGTCCACATTTTGACATATTCTGTATTTAAAATCCATAAATTTGCAACATGTATGATTGGGGTAAATTGCTGTGACAGAATTACAATATACGAAGTAAGTCAAAAATGAACCGCAATTTTGACATAACTCTTCTTACATTGTTCATACCGACATCTGTCCTCATTCATTTTATTGTTATGCTTCTGTGGTCATGCTATGAAAGTTTGGTCATAATTCCTCCATTTGTCTTCTTTTTGTTGCAGATAGACAATGGCAGCTTCGTTAGAGGTTTGCACCCAAGGAGCAACGAGCAGTGATCTGGTTTTTGTGGTCGGAAGGTGTATCAGGGGCCACAATCCATCGAAGGCTTTCGGCACAATACAGGAACAATGTCTTATCGCAATGGAGTGTCTACGAATGGATTGAAAAATTTAAAAATGGTCGCTCAATTGTTACGCATGAGGAAGGAGCCGGACGACCGTGTATGGGAACAAATAATGACATCATTGAGCGTGCACAGCACATGACATGGTTCTGTTAGACAGACGAGTGACTAGTGATGAAGTCCACTCAAACAGGCATTAAGGGGCCGTTGATTCACCTCGGACTAAGAACTAAAGGACTCGGTGCATGCGTGGCGCACTTCTCAGCCGAAAACCTTCTTCTCTGAGGGCACAGGCGTGACCTACGTTATACACGGCCGGTGCATGACGTTTAAAACGTCAGATGTAGTGGATCATTTTTACACGGTGATTGGTGCAAAGCGACGCGCCCTCCATTTTGCACCAATCGCCGTGAAAAAATGATCCACTACATGTGACGTTTTAAACATCATGCATCGGCCATGTATAACGTAGGTCGCGGCACAGGAAACTTGTGCAACGATGGCCAAGTGCGTTGAAAAGCAAGGGGAATACATTCAAAAATGATGTTAACATTAGGTTTCTATTTGTATTGCAATAAAATTTATAACTACATTGCGGATAATTTTTGACCTACCCTCGTATATTTCCTACTTACACTTATATCTGTGATTTTATTTATGAGAACTGGTTTGCAAGTTTTGAAATAATGTGTGCTCCAATGGGAGAAGAATTGAAATACACTTTTAGATTATAAAGCATCGTTTCGTTTGATTATCAACATGGCATGCTATCAAAAGGTTCGAAGTGAGAGTTTAAAATACTAAATGTTAATGAGAGAAAACATTGTTCATTGATACTGGTAAAAAATGCATTAAATATTTGTGCTAGTAAGTTATTTCGTGTAAAAAAGAAGCTGTTTAATGGATATAACAAGACAAGATATTTTAAGTGCATTTTAAAGGCATTTTCTTGCATTTAAAATAAATTTAAATATTAAGTGTGCAACACATATTAATTCTTGAGAAAGTTCATTTATGTTACTAACTTGCTTTACCAAATTAAAAAATACAAAAATACAAAATCCTATTATGTGTAACAAATATGCAGTATCTTAGAACATTTAAAATAACTTTTAAACTTATTTTGTATAAATTTTAATTTTCGAATATATAATTATCTACATTTTGACATATTTTAGGTTTAAATCTTAAACTGTTCTACTTGTATGGTATTCGTAAATTGCTATGACAGAATGACAATATATATTTCCTCCTTAAACTTAGATCGGTGTTTCGAATTATAAGAACATGCTTACAGGTTTTGAGATAATGTCTGCCCCGATACGAGAAGAATTGAAACACATTTGTTGATTATAATAGGTCATTTCGTTTGATTATAAGCTTGGCGTGCTATCAAAAATTTCGACGTGAATAGTTAAAATGCTACATTTTAATGAGAGAAATCATTACTCAGTGACACTAGCAAATAATGCATTAATTTTTTGTGCTAGCAAGCTATTTCATGTAAAAAAAAGAATCTTTTAAGGAACAAGGAGGTAACAGATTTGAATGACATTTTAAAAAGCATTTTACATGCATTTTACACATCCTGTTGCATTTAACATGAATTTAAATATGAAGTGTGTAACAAATATTAATTCTTGAAAAAGTTCACTTGTGGCACTAACGTACGTTACCAACGTAAAACTGGAAGAAATAGAAAAACATAGTGTACGGAACGAATATGCGGTGCCTTAGAACTTTAAAAATAGCTGTTAAACTTATATTATTTAACATTTAATTTTTAAGCATTTAATTTTCTACATTTTGACATATCTGAGGTTGGAAATCTGGAACCGTTCAATTTGTATAATTTTCATAAATTTCTGTAACAGAATGAGAACATATATTTTCTCCTTATACTTAATATCTGTTATTTTAATTATGAGAAGTTGTTTACAGGTTTTGCGACAGTGCGTGTACCGATACGAGGAGAATTGAAACACATTTGTACATTATAAAGCATAATTTCATTCGATTATAAGCATAACGTGCTACGAAAAAAGAGTGGAAGGGTACTTAAAATACACTGCTCAAAACAATTAAAGGATATTGCAGTTTTAGGTGGATTTTGTATCTGGGAAACTTTTTAGCTGATTGATACATGGTCGACAGACATAGTAGGTTATATGAGAATAAATTACACATGTTTGGCAGAAAAAAATGCATTTTATTGCGCATTTGTGTACAAAAGGAAAAAAACACAATTTGTGCATATGAGAAAAAAAGAATAAGAAAAGGTGTTTTCTTCAAAGAAAATCATTTTCAGTAGGGGGTATGGTTTCCACGGGCGGCCAACAACGTTGAACACCTTTGAGGCATGGACTCAATGAGGCTATTAATGACGAGTTGGGGTATTCTGCCCCACTCTTCCAGAAGAGCTCTTTCCAGTTCTTGGAGAGTTTGTGGGGGTTGTTGGCGGCCAGAAACTCGTCTTCCTAGAGCGTCCCAAACGTGCTCGATTGGATTCATGTCTGGAGAACACGCTGGCCATTCCATTCGAACGATTCCTTCCTCGAAAAGGAAATCCTCCACCAGGTTTGCACGATGTGGCCTGCAGTTATCGTCCATTAAAATGAAGTTATCTCCGATTGCTGCAGCGTAAGGGACTACAATAGGTCTGAGGATCTCATCCCTATATCGGCGACCAGTCAGAGCTCCATCTCGAATGATGTAGAGGTCAGTGCGCCCGTCAATGGAGATGCCACCATGCACCAACACTCCTCCACCGCCAAATCTGACACTTTCGTGCACGAACGCAGGATTAATCCTACTGCCACGGTCCCTCCAGATGAAAATACGCCTATTATCCGGATGCACAGAAAAACGGGACTCGTCAGAAAACAGAATATTGCTCCATTCATTTCTCCTCCAGTTGACATGCTCGGTTGCCCACTCCCTGCGGTCGCGACGATGCCTTGATGTTAATCTAACACATACCATCGGTTGGCGAGCATACAGATCTACAGCATGGAGCCGGTTTCGGACAGTCTGAGTTGAAATCGTGGTGCCTGTAGCCGAGCGAAGGTGTTGTTGGAGAAGAGTAGCTTTCATGTTTCGGTGTCTCCGAGCTGTTAACGCTAAATACCGATCTTCATTGGGCGTTGTTGCCCGTCTACGACCTTGCCCTGGTCTTCGGCCTGCACATCTACTCTCCAAAAAACGGTTCCAGATCCTGGAAATGACACTTTGTGACACTCCAATGGCTTGCGCTACTTCGGCTTGAGTTTGGCCCCCTTCTAACCTACCAACAATTCTCCAAGCTTCTGAATCTGTCAAATGACTTCGCTGAGACATCGTACTCATCGAAACAAAGCAATCACTGAATGCCGATCATCCTTGTCTTCATTCTCTTTTATCCAGTTGAAAGTCAAATTTCATTCGCTGCCGCTGAAGCGACGTTTTTGACGTCGAACTCAAAATTTGCATACTCCACAGTTTGAAAACCAGAAAAATTTGCATTTGTGATTCTCTTCTTCTATTTTCGGCAAAAAAAAATTTCGTTTATATCTTTATTTTATATAAAACTTCAAATATCCTTTAATTGTTTTGAGCAGTGTACTACGTTTTACTGAGAGAAATCATTGATACTGATAAATACAAAATTGTTTGTGGTATCAAGTTATTTTATGTATCAAATGCATTGTATAAAGTCATAACTCGGCAAGCGATCTGAAGTGCACTTTAAAAGCATTGTTTTCCATTTAACCTTAACCAAAAGCTTTGATCTGAGTATTTATAATGCTAAATTTTAATGAGAGACGTCATTTCTCAGCGAGACCGATAAACAAAGCATTAAATATTTGTGCCAACAGGTTACTTCGTATAAATAAGGTGAGTGAACCAAAGCTGACTAGTGTCCCTAAGGTAGCCCACCCCTTAAAAGTAGAATTAGTTTCATTTTTAATTTCGAAATGGTACTATTGCATTGTCAATCATCTATCTGCTATGCACGTGGCTGAATTTAAAGAGATCACCTTGATACTCCGACATTTTATGCAGTGATTTTACTTTTGAGGAGTAGTCATTCTAATTTCCAGGTAAGAAGAAATTTTAATTTACACGTGTTTAAATTCTTAGAACATTGAGGTATGACATGTTTTCTGAAATCGTATTTCTTTCTCTTTAACCACATTTACTTCAATTCTAAGAAATTTTTCAGATTAATGGCGTGCGACAAATGGCGACCAGACGCATGTTCAAAAGGTGGCCTCCTTAGAAAACAAATGTGGAAATCAGTGTCGTAAAGGTGATTTTCAAAGTTTCTACCTAAATATCTAAAAAAACATATTAGTATTTATTGTTAACACCAGAGATCACTCAAAAGAAGTCAGTAACTCCCAGAAAAAAATTCCTGCACTACCGTGTACAGAAAAGGGTTTCAAGGTATTTTCGTGAAGAAAAACTCGAAAGATACCAAAAGAAAGAAATGAACATCAAAACATAATTGTAAGCAAAATAGTTTGCAGAATATTTTTTTCACATTTTAAAAGTGAGTTCGATACACTGGCCACCTTTGGAACACTATGCGCCAAAGGTGGCCCACAAGCTATAATTTTGAAATTGTATTATAAAAGTAAATAAATTTTATTTTACAAAGAAAAGTATACTTCATATGCGTTAGAGATAATTGTAAAATTTTGATAACTAAAATTCAGCCACACACACGCAACCAGAAAATAAAAAAAAATCCTCAAAGCTTAACTATGGCTACCTTTGTGTCATCTACCTTAAGGCATTGTTAAATAGTCATAATAGAACTGGGGAAATAAAGTGCATTTTAAAAGCAATGTCTTAAATTTAACATGAAGTTGCACATGAAGTATTCAATAAAGAGCTATTTTGAGAAATTTAATTGACAGCAATTATTTGTTCATTGACTCATAAATACATGTACGACGTAACAACTCTATGTTAAGTTTGATAAGAATTTATTATCTGTGAATACGTTAATTAGTTTTTAAACAACTATAAATATCATGCAACTTTCAAATACGCAGTTTAAGGTGTGATAACTACTGTTTCAGCAAGTTAATTTGGTAAAATGCTAAAACAATAAATTAAAATTTTCATTTTCTTTCCTTTATCAAAATTTAAATGAATTAACTGCGTAATTTTGAAATCGATTATGATGTAATTGAAGATTCTAAGGCATTTACCAAAGAAAGGGTTATTTATGAAAAGCACTTTATGACTTTGAATTAAAGAAATCATTTGAATAGAGTTGAAATTTTCAATCTGAAGCAAAAAAGTGAGTTTTCAGCTAAGTGAAATTAAAATAGCGAATCACTTTTACAGTGTTTCCTGAAACATAGTACCGGATCATAAATTATCTTTTTCTCAAAAAGATACATTAGACCTATTATTATTCTTTCTTGGATATATTATGTTTTTGATGTATAATAGTTCACAATGGTTCATTTAAAATAATTTATGTTAGAGTTTTAATTAATCATTACTGATAAATAGCACAACTGAAATAGTGTGATGCGTTTCAGTATATACTTTTATGTATTTATATCTCGGTGATGACCTGGGTTGGGTAATACATGTATTGGCTAAATATTTATTCTATAATAATTATCTTAAAGGTCCAGGGACAGTATAAAACCGTCAATATCTTAACAGCATTTCAAACATTTTTGCAGTCGGAATAATACCTCAAAACCTAATGGTTTTGGGATTAGCTGTTGATGAACGATAAGAAGATACACCTTCTATTAGATATTACTGATCTTTTAAAATGAAAATTGCATATGGAATTAGGACAAAAAGTTTCAGTATATTTATGAAAGTCATGCGTATATATTAACAAGCTACTATAGTTTTTACGTGGTCTCTTCAGAATAAATTAGTTTATAATTTTTTAAATTATATTATAAAATTTAAAACTGCACTAAGAAAAATGACACTTTCAAATCTGAATAAATTCATGTTTTCATTTTGTTATGAAACTTCAAATATGACGACCCAATACTTTCAATTCTGAAATACAAGAAATACTCAGAATATTGAAACATGGACATACTCATATCCACGTTTCAATATTCTCTATGTGCTCTATGTGCTCAAAACTGTGCACAAAGAGATCAGTTCAGACTCATTTTTGAAACATAGACATACTCAAAAATGATTAGAATCAGTCCAAACTCGTTTTTGTGAACATAGAAATACTCAAAATTGAGCCCGTAGAAGTCAGTTCATTCTCATTTTTGAAACGTGGGCATACTCAAATAGGAGCACATGATGTTTTATTCGTGAGTGTGTGCATGTTTTCAGAAATGAATATATACATGTTTCAAACTTGAGTGATTCTGATTCGGAGCCATTTTGACTACGCGACATACTCAGATTTGAGTATTTTTTGCTCAGTTTTGAAAATTACATTTTTAGAGTGTGTCATGTGAAACTTTGATGCAGTTTTTCACTTTAATTTTAAGCTCTTTAAATAATCTTATTTTAATCGCATTTTTCTTCTATTTTTCAATTGGCATAACATTTTTTGTTCAGTCTCGGATACTGGAAATAGGATTCCGACCTTTAAAATATTGTATCATGCTTTTAATAAAAGTAAGGTAAATATTAAAGTATAGACTAGAGAAACAAATTTAGATGCTAATAAAAGTCATTATTAAGGATGTGACTTGTTTCACATTAAGTGACGTTAGATTCACTGTTTAAGTATAAGATTTAAAAAAAAAAAAAAAAAAAAAAAAAAAAAAAAAAAAAAAAAAAAAAAAAACTTTATTTTTTCATACGTTTATTAATCTGTAAAATTTTATGATCTGTTCATTCGCACAATCATTCACACATTTATTATTATCACATTTTTTTCTGATTTTCTTATTTTTTAGTTCATTATAAGTATAATTTCATATAAAATGTGTTTTATAAAAATTATTCAAAAGTAGATTTTTTATATAGAATAACACATGTTTAAAGTGAGAGTACAGCTATATATGTAACGGTTTAAGGGAGTGTTTGAGCTTCAAAAATAATAATTTTTTTAAAGTTTGTTTTGACATCTAAAAACGACGCAGGGATATGTAGATAGATGGTGATGCCTTCATGTGCTTAGTGGAAGGAGTATCAACTGGTGAAGTCTGGTTGGCAGACAGTGTGGTTACTGCTCACATGACAAGGTTTAAAAATTATTATGTGGACTATGAACCGTTTGATGACAAATTACATACTTTGAAATTACAAAATAGTTTTTATTTTGCGTTTTCACTGAAAAATCTGCCTTCTGGACTCATTTTTTCTTAATGATGCGCAGCGTATTGTGTTTCCTTGTACTCAAGATTTCTCTAAGTGATTTCATTTGAAACCAATGAAGCCAAATGCACGTTTAAATACGTAGAATTGCCTAGTACTTGACAGAAGGCATTTTGAAACCATCGCATTTTTCAAACAAGAACGCAAAACACAGTTGAAAATTACACTACAGCAATTTCCATCAATTAGCCGAAATGTACTCAATTTTTTTTTGTGCTGCCCTGTATATGATCAGTATAATCTATACACACCCAGTAATATGCAAAAAATTAGTTTAATTTAGAAACGCATACCACATTTAAAAACTCACTTCCAGCAATTATTGCTCATAGACAGTAGTATAACCGAATTTTTTTGTGTGTACCTGTAAATGGATGATTACTGCAATGCGCACCTTATTCTGTAATAAGCATCAAAGCATCTTATAGTGCTCCTAACGTATGTTTATCAATTTCATTGTCTTTAAAATAGCGTAACATCATTAAAATACACTTCAAACGCTTTTTCCCCCATAGACCATAATGTAACGACCTCCTTTTGACTGTCCCTGTAAATGAACTCTAAATGCTACACACTTCATTTTTGAACATGCCATGGTATACCTAAATAACATATATCAATTACATGACAATCAGATTATATTTACGCGAGTTGGAGGACGGATAGACAGATGGTCAGACAAACAGAATTTAATAACATTTTTCAACTGGAAAGTGTTAAAAATGGCGAACTATCAAATTAATGTTTCAGTTTTCAAAAAGTAACTCAGATTTTCATTTTGTTTATAAAAAACTAAGGAATAAATATATAAAATACGCAGGGAAACCTGTAAGCTTTTATTAAAAAATCAAGAAAATCGGTGTAGATTTTTTCGCGATCTTTAGGTACAGACTTGGAAAATATTATTTCAAAGTTTTACACCAAGTACCAATCATTCGTTAACTGTACGACAATAATACCTATGAGCAGGGAAGACCGAGCTATGCTCGGTCAAAATTAGCTTGGAATGATATTTTTTCATTTAGCGCCAAGCATGTGTTTTGACATTGGTAATCTTAAAAGTCAATTTTCCCTATCATATGTACCTTAACTGGTTGAATTCTGCTTTCTCTAACGTTCTACGGACTATGATTGGTTGAATTCTGTTTTCTCTAACGTTCTACGGACTATGATTGGTTGAATCATGTATCTCGGCTCCGATTGATAATTTCTAGAAAATTCCTTCAGAGTCTAAAAGCCAACTTTTGAGCCAAATGTTGCAAAAATGTCGCCAAGTTTGACGACATTCTTTCATTTAGCCCAAGCATGTGTTCAGAAAGTTCTATGTAGCCTGATTGGTTCAATTCTGTTTTCGAGAATTTCTACGGACTCTGATTGGTTCAATCATGTATCGCGGCTTCTATTTAGAATTTCTAGAAAATTCCTTCAGATTCTTAAAGTGAATTTTTTTCGCCAAATTTGGCGATATTTTTTCATTTGGCGCCAAGCGTTTTGGCATTGGTAATCTAAAAGTCAATTTTAACACCAAATTTCGGCAACACTTTTAAGATAAAAATAGCTTGACCCATAATGACCCATGACCAAAATGACCCACTAATCGAATTTCCTCGAGCATGTGACCTACCCCAATCATTTTCTCGTGCCTAAAAACCGTGGGATACAAAATTTAGTTCAAATCGTCTGAGACGTTCTTAAAATAAAAATAGCTTGACACATAATGACCCATGGCCAAAATGACCCATTAATCAAAATTTCTCGAACATGTGACGTAGCCCAATAGTCTTCTCGTTCCTTAAAACTATAGAATACTAAGTTTAGTTCAAATCCTCTGAGCCGTTTTTAAAATAAAAATAGCTTGACCCATAATGACCCATGACCAAAATGACCCACTAATCGAATTTTTTCGAACATGTGACCTAGCCCGATGATTTTCTCGTGCTCGCAAACCGTATCATATAAAATTCAGTTCAAATCGTTTGAGCCATTTTTAAGATAAAAATAGCTTGACCCATGACCAAAATGACCCACTAATCAAAATTTCTCGAACATGTGTCCTAGCCCAATAGTCTTCTCTTTCCCTAAAACTGTAGGATAGTAACTTTTGTCCAAATCCTCTGAGCAGTTTTGAAGATAAAAATAGCTTGACCCTTAATGACCCATGACTAAAATGACCCACTAATCGAATTTTTTCAAACATGTGACCTAGCCCGATGATTTTCTCGTGCTCGAAAACCGTAGGATGTAAAATTTAGTTCAAATCGTCTGAACCGTTTTTAAGATAAAAATTGCTTGACCCATAATGACCCATAATGACCATAATGACCCATGACCAAAATGACCCACTAATCGAAGTTTCTCGAATATCTGTTCTAGCCCAAAAGTCTTCTCGCTCCCTAAAACTCTAGAATACTAAATTTAGTTCAAATCCTCTGAGCCGTTTTTAAGAGAAAAATAGCTTGACCCTTTATGACCCAAGACCAAAATGACCCACTAATCGATTTTTTTCAAACATGTGACCTAGCCCAACAGTCTTCTCGTACCCGAAAACAATAGGATGCGAAATGTAGTCTAAATAGTCTGAGCCGTTTCTTAGATAAAATAAGCTTGACCCACAGTGACCCAAAAATGACCCACTAATCGAATTTTCTTAGTCACGTGACTTAGCCCAATGATTTTCTCGTGCCTCAATTTCGTAGGATACAAAATTTAATCAAAATCGTTAGAGCCGTTTTTTTTGATAAAATTAACCTGACCCCAATTGACCCAAAAATGACCCACTAATCGAAAGTTCTCGAACATATACCCAGCCCAATAGTCTTCTCGTGCCCGAAAATGGTAGGATACAATATTTAGTCAAAATCGTTTGAACTGTTTTTTAGATACAATTAGCTTGACCCTGACCCAAAATGACCCAAATTGACCCACTAATTGAATTTTCTTGAACAGGTGACCTAGCACAATGGTTTTCTGGTGCTCCAAAACAGTAGAATACAAAATTTCGTCAAAATTGTTAGAGCCGTTTTTAAGATACATTTTGCATATATATATATATGTGTGTGTGTGTGTGTGTGTGTGTGTGTGTAACCACGCACACACAAACACACAAGATTTGCTCGTATTAGAATATATGATTAAATTTTTAAAAATGGTTTAAAGAAAATATTTATAAAATGTCATACATTTATAAAATGCAGAAAATGAAAAATGCATTTTTTAAAGTTTAAAAACTCCCATAACTCCGTAATACTGAATGTTGAAAAGTTTACTTTAAAATTTCCAAAAGCACTAAAACAGAATATTTCTAAAATTTTGTATGGATTTTTACTTCAAATTTAACATTTTCACCTACACATATTTATGTATGAGATAGAGATATGTGTGCATTATAATGTGGGTTTCCCTATCATTGTTAACCTATAATATATTTCTTTTAAAACTCGAAAAAACTGAAACAAGCCGTTAGACCTTTAAGCAGTTTCTTTTGCAAAGATAAATAAGAAGCATTCCTTAGATACGTCAAAATATGAATAAATTTACTATAAAAAACGAAAGAAAATGTGCACTTACATGGAGAGAATGTTGGTAAAATCGTAAATGTATCGACATTTTTATATATATAAAATCTTGCTGCTTTAAAAACGTTCCATACAATGTTGTGACAGTTTATCTTTATTAAAGAATACTAAATTTTAAACATCCTATTTTATTTTAAGGGAAAAGGTTTACATTATGATATTGTGTAAAAAGAAAATTCGTGCTTTTCGGATGTGCACTTCGGATGTTAGTAGGTGCAAGTAAAAACATAAAAGTTGAAGTATTGGGTTGCCTGGAAGTTCGTGCCGGTTGGGAAAATAAATTCGCACCGGAAAATTCTATCATTTAAAAATTAGACATTTATTCTGATATCTAATAATTAACGGGCAGAATTTTCCGGTACGAACGGATTTTCCCAACCGGCACGCACTTTCCGGAAAACCCAACAGAATATCATACAATTTCAAAAAATATTTTGTTTTGGTCTTCTTAAGAGTTTGTGAGTGAACATCTTATCATTGTGTATTAAGTGTTTGGAAGTATTTGAGAGCGAAAGACGTGAATTCACGTCTTTTGAACAGCTGTAATTCCGCCCATGGGCGGTAATTCTGTGTTTTAAATATTACATTATTTCTCTAAAAACATACACAAAATTCATACACTCCAAAAAAATCCGTGAAAATACATGAGATTTTCCGTAAAATTTCACGGAGAAGTTTCATTTTTCCAAAAAACAGTACAATTTCCGTAAATGGCATTAGTTCCGTAAAGGAGATTTCAAATCCGTAAATATGCAGAAAGTTTTCCGTAAATTTAATGGATTTTGTCCGTATTTCTTTCAAAACAGTACAATGTCTGTATTTTTTCCAAAACAGTGCAATTTCCGTAAATAACTTTTAGAGGTTTGCGTACAGAAATCGCCTTGTTTGAAATTGGAATTAAGATTGTTGTATTTACTAGAGTTCTTCAAGAATCCAGGCCTGACCCGGCTCGACATGCTGGCCCATTCTAACCGGACCCATGTCTGGACAGTAATTTTTGTGAAAATAATAGTAATATTTATATTTTTTAATGAAATATTTAGAAATTGATTGTTTTTATAAGATACAGAAAAAAAATTTTTTTTTTTTAAATCTATGTTCTATTTTTATTGATAGTGCTTCAAAATTAGGACTTTTTATTTTCACAAATTTTTTTTAATTTTATTTTAACTTTTCGAACGTGAGGCAATATTGGGCTATTTAAAGGTTTCATAACATAATATCTCTGCAAGTTATCGCTATGTAAATTGTATTAAACTAAACAGATTTGGCTTATAAATTTATGAATTAAACTAAAATTTATTATTTTATAAATAATAATTTTTCCCTTAAATTTATAAAAATAGTTAATATTTTTTCTTTACTTTTGTAAAAATGAAGTTTATAATTTTATTAACTTTGTAATTTATTCCTTTCGCTTATAATTTTATAAATTAAACTAAAATAATTATACGAGTTGTAATTTTCCAACTGGACGAAAAATGTTCGGGCCAGGATTCGTGGGATCTCTAGGCTGAAGCTGCCACGCTCTACCAACTGAGCTATCCCGGTCGAATCTGGAGGGCATAATTCATCCAGTTAACCTTATTGATCATAGCATCTGGTCTGATATTTTTTTAATCAGCTCAACAGAATAAATCGCAGGTAATGGAACTCCAGTAAACGCTGGATACGTGATTACACTAGATTAGTTTTAACACAATTATTCAAATTGGTAAAGAAAGACCAATTCTTTGGGTGGTCTGTTGGGTTTTCCGGAAAGTTCGTGCCGGTTTGGAAAATCCGTTCGTACCGGAAAATTCTGCCCGTTAATTATTAGATATCAGAATAAATGTCTAATTTTTAAATGATAGAATTTTCCGGTGCGAATTTATTTTCCCAACCGGCACGAACTTCCAGGCAACCCAATACTTCAACTTTTATGTTTTTACCTGCACCTACTAACATCCGAAGTGCACATATTTGTAATTTAATGTCTGGCTTTACCTATCTTTTTTATCCTAAAATATTTTTCAGCAATAAAACGATCTAAATCCAAAATACGCTGCTAGATCATTAAGGAATTTCTTATAAATGTCATATTTAAAAACCATACATCAAAATACGAATATACATCAAAATACGAATAAATTTACCTGAGAAAAATATGTATCTACGTGGAGTGAATATTGATTATTTTTTCTATGTTGATATGTTATATATTGATTATTTTTTCTATGTTGATATGTTATATATTGATTATTTTTTTCTATATCACTAATGCTTTAACAACGAAGTTGCTTAGTATACATTTACAATTTACTTTTTATTAAAGAGCGTTAATTTTTTAAACGATTCTTTTTTTAAAGAAAGTCATTCCTTTTTAACATTGTGCTAAAAATAAAATTTACTAAAAATAAAATATATTAAAAATCGAAAAACTAAAACACACGCTGCTATACCAATAAGTAGTTTCATATAGAACGATATATAAACTAGGACTTCTCTCAAATGAGTGATTCGGAGTGATATTGTTGAGAATAGAGATTTAACAATAAATTCATACAAGAAATGGAAATGAGATGCTATATAAAATTAATTAAATAAGGATACACATTCAAATAACGAAAAATAGCAAATTTGTAAAATAATCTATTTAAATCTGGCTTTACCTATCTTTTTTATCCTAAAATATTTTTCAACCATAAAACGATCTAAATCCAAAATACGCTGCTAGATCATTAAGCAATTTCTTATAAATGTCATATTTAAAAACCATATATCAAAATACGAATAAATTTACCTGAGAAAAATATGTATCTACGTGGAGTGAATATTGGGACATTATCAAAGGAATGCTTCTTATTTATCTTTTCAAAAGAAACTGCTTAAAGGTCTAACGGCTTAGTTTTTTCGAGCATATTGCAAATTAAATTATAGAATTACAAATTACCAAACACAAATTCATATAAACCGTTAACACTAGAGAAGCAAACAAAATAATAGAGAAAACAATGCAAGACATCCATTCATTGGTATAAAATTGGAAGTATGCATACATTCAGGTAAAACAGAAAGTAAGACAGCAAAACATCGTGCATAGGAATTTTAACTCTTTGAAATGATGTCAAGAGAAGGATGTCAACATTCATTCATTGGTATAAAATTGGAAGTATACATACATTCAGGTAAAACAGAAAGTAAGACAGCAAAACATCGTGCATAGGAATTTTAACTCTTTGAAATGATGTCAAGAGAAGGAACAGGAGCTCCATTGTACCAATTTCAGAATCAGTAAATCACAAAAAGAAAATAAATGATTTTTTATATGGTGCGTAGTCCACTCGAACAGTTAAGATTGTTGTACATCTGTGTTCACATAGATGCGAAGAAGTTGTCGATACGAGTTTGGGAAATTCTGTCACCCTCTTCAAAATGTGTTATCTCAAAGTCTGGAAAAGTCAACAAAGCATTGCTCTCGCTGCAATGCATTGTACCCCCAGACATGATTGTCCGGATTTAATTGAGGTTTGCTGGCCACTACATAGGCTGTATTGCTACCGTTTAACCCTTTCAGGGTCAAAGTACTTCTCTCCGTATAATGCAGAAATGATTGACCACCATAACACGCCATTGGCACCAGTTATTTACAAAGAAATTTATTTGAAAATAAGTAAGAGGCCTTTCTTCGTGTAATACTTAATAAAAGGAAAATTTTCATTCTAAATTCTGGTGTCAATGTGGCATTTCAGGATTAAAATTAAGGGGTTCAAAAATGAACCACCGCCTTTCAAGGGCTTAAAACATAGGCATCACAAGTCGAGCTGTATTACGTCATGGATTATGACCATTATAAAACGAATCAACAATGGCTGCACAGTAAGTTATGTAATGAGATCTGAATATCTCGTCTGTATATTTTTAGGCTGTCAAAGTGTCATTCCAGATAATATATAAGCACGTGTGTATTTTCTTTGCAAATTATGCTATCCACATGCTATCTGCAATATTGATACATTTATGTTAGCCGGGAACAGGTAATAAATCGCCAAATATTGTTCCAATATCATATTCATATTGCATTCATTTCATTTAAAATTTAACCTTTTACACATTTTATCTAAAATACATACATTTAAGGTACATGTCTTTCACTCATTTAATTAAAAAAAGTCCTTCCGGCCTGTACCGGGAGGAAAGGGTAGCTTTCCTATATCTTCATTTTAAAATTTTAGCTAATGTTACACGAAAACAGCAAGTTAAAATGCAAAGACACGTTTACAAAAGATTCGTTAATACTGAATTTGAATAAGAAATTCGCCAAATTATTGAGCAATAGCCAAATTGGCTTCATTTATGAATACTTATTTTGGTCGCCAAATGTCGCCAATTTTGGCGAGAATTTGGCGGTAATGGATATGAATATATAGTTTTATGCGTATGATTGGGAAAATTATTACAACAATGAAATAAAATAATTTGCGAGTAATCGCGTTAATGTGCTGTTTTGTTTCAAAATGTCAGCCACCCTAGAATTTCAAACTGCTCTATCTCAGCCATTTTTTAAGATAGAGGTAAACCAAAAAATGCTCTGGAATCCTCGTATCAAGGCCTAACACTTAATTAAAAAATTTGAATTTTTAACTTTTTTATATTTAGTTTAGTTTTAAATTTTTAAGTGGCCGCCATCTTTAAACGAAATGGCGGACCAAGCTGGCCAACGAACTCGGTCGAGACATTGGTAAGCTTAATACTCACAATTAGTTTCATCAAAATTGATTTATAAATACGAAGCGTTATCGTATGACATAGGTCATATATATATATATATGTATATATATATATAAATCAACATTTGAACGGAGGGTGGTTTTGGGGTCTGCGGGTCATGATCGGTGAAAATATATCGAAATTTTCCGGATCTGCTTTCCTCCGAACGGCTGCAATAGGTGGCTTTATGGTTTTTTGTATTGAAAGCTACCTAATACATGCATTTAAAAAACATTCCTTTCACCAATTTCAGTTAAAATACTAAAAAGAATGAAAGTAAGAAATAATACCGTAAACTAAAGCATTTTGTTTCACTATCAAAGAATTGTTTCTGATTTACACACGCAAAATATAAAAGCTGCGGTTGGCGATTAAAAGAATATCATTGGCAAAATTTGCGTCCAATTTCTACCACAGAAAATTGGAATGTCTGGAAAAAAAATCCAGGCAAGTACCTTAAATGTATGTATTTTAGAGGAAACGAGTAAAAGGCTTATATTTTAAATGAAGTGAATGCAATATGAATATCATATGTGAACAAAAATATTTGGCGATTTATTACCTATTACCGGCTGCCATAAATGTACCAATATCATTATTACAGTTTTTTTTTCTTTTAAATAGAAAAAAAATCGAGATCTATTTTCCAGTTTGATTAAATTGAAATATGTTTTATTGTACATTAGTCCATGCATAATTATTTTCTGTATGTGCCCTAACCCGGTTCTCTATAAAAATCTTCCGCCGGAGAAAATGCCGTCAGCACTAAACTTTCGTGACTTATATCTGTACTTTAATTGAGCTTTTTATATATTTTTTTTATATAATTTACGAATGATTTTAAATTTTATTTTTTGTAATTTGCCACAATAGTCGTCACCTTCATAGGTACCTTCTGTGAATATTAGAACGAAATCCGTCAAATAATTTTTTAATTATGCTTGACGAAAGGTTTTAATATCTACAATACCTACATATGTCCCCAAAGTAATATTGCGCTGTGTATTAGTCTTCGTTTTGCTCAGACAATCATATGCATCCGAATTGAAGAAATTTTGCAGGAAAAAGGACAAAAATATTTACTTAATATTGGTAAAATCGCAAATGAATCGGAAATTATTATAGATAAAATGCTGATGTTTTAAAAAGGAAGTTGCATATGATATATTGACAGTTTACATTTTATTAAATAATACTAAATTTTCAAACATGTTATTAAGAAAAAGGCTTTCTTTTTAAATACTGTGTGAAAAATAAAATTTGTTGCAACCCAAGAGAATTGTAAAAGATGTAGGCTAAAAATATAACATACAAATCAAATAATTTATTTGAGTCCGAAAAAATAAGTATATTTCATAAACGTTTTTGGTCTAAAATAACTGTAGAGGTTCTTTTTCTTTATAAGAATATATACCTTTAAAATTATTTTCGAAATGAAAGGGTATTTCGATAGAAATCTAGTACATATTTACATTAATAGAGATAAACTTGTATTTTGAATACAGTTTAAATTAGTTAAAAAATACTACTATACACTTAAAACACAAAGATAAAATTTCACATTACAAATTTTAAAATCTCTAAAAAAAATATTTTCAGAATTTTCTGAATGTTTATTTAAAATTTTATATTTCTACTTACACATATTAACGTATGAAATACACATATTTATACTTTGCTTTTTCTATAATAACAAATTTAAAATATTTTCGTATAAACAACGAAAAAATTAAACGCTCCACCAGGAATTACGCAATTTCTTATTTAAAAAAAAAAAAAAAATCTCAAAATACGAGTAAATTTACTTTACAAGACAGAGAAAAATGTATACTTACGTGTAATAAACGCTGGTAAAATCATAAATGCATCCAAATTTTTTAAATATAAATACTTATGCTTTAAAAAAAGAAGTATTTGCAGTTTACGCTTTATTAAAACATGCTAAATTTTGTAGCGTGTTTATCTTTTATTAAAGTAAAAAGTTTCTCTTTATATAATGTTCAAAGGAAAATTTATTACAATCCACGAAGATTGAGTAATATAAAATAATTTAAGATTAAAGAATCTGCAAAAGAGTTATTTTACATAAAAAATAATTTCTGTTTTAATGCGAATATAATATATATTTTAAAAGTTATTTTTGAATGGAAGTTGTATTGCAATAGACTACGAAATATTTAATAGCTATTTAACACAGATAAAATTGCACTTTTCAATAAAGTTAAAGAAAAAGTAAGAGATACTACTAAAAGTTGAATGCAAAATGATAAAATGTGCATCTTAAAAATCTTAAAAGCACTGAAGCAAAACATTTTTTTCTACTTATATATTTTTACTTGCACATATTAACGTATGAAATTCAAATATTTGTACAACACTGTCTGGATTTTATTGCTATTATCCTAAAACGTTTTTCAACTAAAATACGAAAAATCTAAAACACGCTTCTAAACCCTTAAGCTATTTCTTATGAAAGGATATGTGAAAAACATACATCATAATGTTAATAACTTTATATGACAAAACGCTGAAAAATGTGTACTTACATTAAATGAATGTTGATAAAATTGTAAATGTGTCGTAATTTTTTTATACAGAACATACTGATGCTTTAAAAAGAATTTCCATATGATGCATTTCTTAATATTTATAAATATTATTGCTTAAGAGGCGTATAGCCAACATGGTGAAAAAGTATCCAAGCCGGGACTCGGACCCGAGTCATCAGTATAGCGCACTGACGTTCTACCAACTGAACCACTTGGAACGACACCCAGCATGGCACTTCTCACTATCACATGTTGGTAAGGCTACAATCGCAACACAAGATGGAATATTTTTCCGTGAGCCACCAACCCTGGGGCAAACACGAAACTAAAGAGAATTCAGAATCGATAATTGAATAAATCTATTTTAATACTTCGAAATTTTTCCATTGATAATTTATCACGCCTTGCATTTATAATATTTATAAATTTAATAGCTGCAAAGGCGTATAGCAAACATAGTGAAAAGCGGTCGTTCCAAGTGGTTTAGTTGGTAGAACGTCAGTGCGTTATACTGATGACCCGGGTTCGAGTCACGGCTTGGATACTTTTTAATTATTAAATTAGCAATTAAATTTCTTATTTACTTTTACAGAAAAATATGAAATAGTTACAATTTATTTTTTTTTTTAAATGGTGCATAGGTTGATTTATGTTAAATAAAAATTTATCAAAATTCATAAAAATGCAGAAATTTGTAGATTAAAATATTTGAAAAATTTATTTGATTCTAAAGTTTTTAGGTACATTTCAATATAGTTTCGTGTTGAGATAACGCAAACTTTTATTTTGCACATAAACATAATACTTTTTAAAGTTTTTTCGGATTCAATGAGTATGTAAATAATAAGGAATTAGTAGTTGTTTAACGCAAATATACGTTCTTTTATAAACAAAATTTTGGCTTGAGAAATTCATTTAATTCCAACTAAGATAATAATGTCCAGTCCAATAGTCGAACACAGAACTTTTGGCTTGATAGCTCATCTCTATACAATTTAGCCCTCCCGGACATATCTGATAGACATAATTCACTCAACTAACCTGTTGGAAATTATACTCAATCTGCAATACCACACATCTCCAAAAGAAAAAATTCACGATCTAGAAGATGCATTAACCATGGATATGTAATTATAAAATTAATTTTATATCAATTATAAATTGATAAAATTCTACGAGAGTATTTCACTTAATTCTAATTGAGTAAAACATATACAGGCAATGAGTCGAACCTGGTTTTCACGTGCGAAACCTCTAACAACTGAGGCATCCACGGCAACTACAAATTATATTTCCTGATTTGGACAATTTTCACTCAATTGTCAATTTTCAATTTTGGAATTATGGGAAGATTCTCGTGTAAAGTTTCATCCATTTTTGATGATAAAATTAATTTAAGATTTTAACTTGTTTTTCAGTACTAGAAATTTCTTTATTTTATGAATACAAAACGTATTATTCCTTATCGTATTTATTTTACTTGTTATTTCTTACACTAGTCTAATTAATTAAAAAAAAAAATTAATAACACATTAATGTACAGATAATTCTAGTAAATTCCTTTTCTTTACCAAATATAATGAATCTTAATCTGGTAAAATTAACTCAACAACTTTTAAAGAAACAGCATTCGGCATCTTGATAGTTATTGACTCTGTTTCTTTTACAGTTCGAGGCAGCCCAGGAAGATCTGAAAGAACAAAGTATTTTTAAGCATTTATAATATTTAAATTAAGTCATAACTTCTAAAGAGAATATTTTAAATAAACATATTTGCTAACATACTTTTCATCTGAAAAGAAGGATTACTACATTAGTCGTCAATGTTTTAAAGCTTAAAACTACATTTTAAAATATTACATCATTTGCAGAAATATCTTCACACAATAATATGAAACGTATCCGCAACATCAAATTCTTACTTTAATTTTAAAGCCTCAGTTTTGAAAAAGATATTTTTGAATGTCAGATATAACGAAAGAGAAAAAGTAACTGAAAAAAAAAGTTATTTTTGAAGTGTAAATGATATATGAAACTGCATCGTTACAGAGTAGTTTGGAAAAAATGGGAAAAGCAATAACCGTAAATGTTATTTTTGAGTGTTCAGCGACAAGAAAATATGTAAAAAGTATTCTGTAAAACGCAGAAGAAAAAAATAATCTTTCATAAAGCCTTCAGATTTTAAAATAAACCTTTTTAGCTCACAGGCTATCAAATCCTGATAGCTAAAGTGCCCGCAGGTTCTATATGTACGTACGTGTGCATGTAATTATGTATGTATGTACGTAACGCGATAACTCTTGATAGAAATATCCGATTTGCTTCAAATTTTGTATATATTTTGTATATGTCCACTATAAAAGGATTCTGTAAAGATTGAGAACGATAAACCCTCAAAACAAAGTTTAGATCAACAAAGATGTTTAAACAGCCGTTGCAATCAGCACAAATAAAATTGATGAACGAGTCTCAAAACTGGATGCACAGCAATATTTATTGCAATAATAATAATAATTAGTAAAGTGAAACAGAATTAGTGAAGATTTCACCACACATTAAAATTAAATATTCAATGTGTTAAAGTTTTTTTTTAGCTCACAGGCTATCAAAGCCGGAGAGCTAATGTTCCCGCAGTTTCTGTATGTACGTATGTATGTATGAATGTATGTATGTACGTAACGCGATAACTCTTGATAGAAATATCCGATTTGCTTCAAATTTTGTATATAGGTTAATTCTGATAAGGCGCTTCCCTGATTAGTTATGGGTGTTCATCGGTTAAGTATAAAGGTGGAAAACGGGGACTAATCCCCACACCTTAATTTGTTCATGCAGAATAATCCGATTTGCTTCAAATTTTGTATATAGGTTCATTGTGATTAGGCGCTTCCCTGATTAGTTTTGGGGGTTCATTGGTTAAGTATAAAATGAGGGAACGGGGCGATATCTCCTCCCTTAATAGATTGTCGATTTCTTTATTTTTCAAGGACATTTTTCTTTGAAATAAGAGTATAATATACAATTAGTGTGAACAGCCTGTGAGATCAATGTCACCAGTTTAACTGGGCACTTTTCTTTTTATTTTAACATATAATTTTAATATTTACAAGAAATCTTTTTGTTTCTATGTGGAATTTTTTTATTTTAATATTTTCTTAATATATATAAATATTTTCTTAGATAAATGGTTGTTTCAAAATTTTCAATTTTTAAGAACTACATACACAACTAGTCGATCTTCGCCCGTCTATCCGGTCTCTTTCGTGTTGGGCTCAGGTGCTTTCTGCAGCGTATAGCCCAGACTTTGCTGGGGGCCCAGAAAGTGCATTTTACATGCAAACAGAAAAATATAAATAAAATACTTTATTTTAAACTATGCGGAAATAACTAATAAGAATTTTAAAAAGCACGCAAATAAAGATTTCGCGACATAAATAATACTTTTTTTTCATGAGGCTCCTGACTAGGAATCCCGCAGCTTATTTAAAACTATATGTGATGTCACATTACAGCGTGTCTGAAGAAGGTTGAAACACGTTTCAGTTTTCTACCTCTTTGTTGGAAATTAGTAGACAATGTAAATTGAAAATTTTTTCAAAGAATTGTGAGAAATGAGATTATATTAATGAATGTATGACATGATAAATTTCCTTATAGCTAGACATACATATCAAGAAAAAAACTTTTCAGGAAAGCACTCGCACTTTGTTTTTTCTCGGAATTTAATTTTTGTTATACTATAACTTCTATCATTCGAGTCGTGAGATATCTGGCACTTTAATCAACCAGCAACTAGAAAAATTCTATCGTTTCTACAATTTATTTCCATCACGATGGGAAATTTTCACTAAGAAATTTATATTTCTCCCAAAGTTTCATCTTCTGTTGGGTATGATTACGTTCCGAATATAAACCATGCGATTAGGGAGTCTTTGCATGTGTTAGAAGTCATTATTTACAAACTAAACAATTTTTATATAACTAATTCAATTTTCAACAGAGCGGAAATTACGCTGAAAATTCTGATGAGGTGTATTTTTCGTACACCTCATCAGTATTACGTTTACAATTACAAAACAATGCGAACCAAACCAAGAAAATAGTTAAAATCACAGTTTAATCACAGCCAAACGGATTTGTATAGCTCCAATTAGCATTGGTGCGTAATACCATAGGTTCCGGGTTCAATTCCCGTTCTGGACATTTTTTTCACTCTGTTGGTTGTACGCTGTGTCGTAAAGTGATAATTCATATGCTTTGTCTTCATTAAACAATTGTCGTTCCTTCTTCAGTTGCATATTTATTTTCTAAATCCTCTCCATTTGTCCTGTATCCATTTTACATTGTTGCGCTGAACACCATATAATATATTTGCATTAGTGTAGGATATTTCTTTCAAGATCGATTGCTGAATTCAAAGTTTCTCCTTTTTAAGAACTATACACAATTTTGTTATTCTTTGAGATACACTCTATGGATAGTACGAGCGAACTAAAAATTGAAGGACACTGACAACACTTTTCTCTGTAGTGTGTTTATGGATAGTACTTTCGACAAATCAAATGAATGATACAGAAAGCACATTTATTTGTAATGCTTGTAAGGCATACACATATAATAACAAAATTATAATTATAATAATTATTAGTTTATAAGATTTCATTGTTAGGATATTTTTCGTTCCTTTAGATAAGCAATTTTATCATTTGCAATTTATCGAAAAATTAAACTTAAATTTTGAATCTAAACAAATATGTTGTCCTCTAAAATATTATAACTTTAAAGGGTTTTATTATTTCTACTAGTTAATTTCTACAAGGTAAGAAATTTTCTGTAAGAAATTACTCATATTTCCCCAGAATTTTCATCTTATCTTGAGCATGATTAACTGTCGATTATAAGACCCGAGATTACAAAATCTCAACATTTGTGCGAGAAGTCATCATTTGTAAACTAAACTACTCTTTGTTCTTTCTTCAGTGTGTTATCCTTCTACATAAACAATTTTGTCATTTGCAATTTTTCGAAAAATTAAACTTAATTTTTTAATGTAAGCAAATATTTTATTCTTTAAAAAATTATAACTTTAAAAGGTTTTATTATTTCTACTAGTTAATTTCTACAAGCTAAGAAATTTTCTGTAAGAAATTACTCATATTTTCTCAGAAATTTTATCTTATCTTGAGCATGATTAACTGTCGATTATAAGCCCCGAGATTATAGAATCTCAACGTTTGTGAGAAGTCATTATTTACAAACTAAACTACTATTTGTTCCTTGTTTAGTGTGTTATCTGGCATATTTATTTTCTAAAGTCTCGCCATTTGTCCAGCTTTCACATTAAATTTTAAATTGTTCATTTGAAAACCGTATAATTTATTATATCTATCTATTACTGTAGGATAGTTAATTCAAGATCGATTATCATTTCAAAGCTTTCGAATTATAAGCATTTTACAGGATTTTGTAAATTTTAAAGGTGCACTTTATTAATAGTAATTAAAGTAACCATCTTGAAAACACACTGTTTTCTAATTATATAAATATGTACTGTACTCCCCTAAAAGAATACCATAGGCTTAAAATTAGTTATACAGTAACGAAAATAAATTTAAATATAAATTTATTGAAATATTTCATCAGGTATCTCATAAATTTGGTATGTATTATAGTTATGTAAATAGTTGACATTTTTGTCAAATTTGGTCAATTTTGGCTGTGTTGCTCAAACTAACGTGTGAAGGTGTTTCAACAGATCAAAAGGTATTTAGTTTTCAATATCTTTAGTTATTGATTTGCGAAAGAAAATTATTATAAAAGTAAAAATAGCTTTCTAAAAACACTTTGATAAGGATTCATCATTTTCCCTAAAAATCTCGACTAATTCTATAACTAAAATTCATGTGTTTCGAAACAATTTCCGTTAAAACAATTTTCGTCCGCTTTTTCTGCACTTGGTTGAAATCGTGAACTAGTGAGGTTATGAAACAGCTATATTTTTATCTGTTTTATTTTTAAGATATAGCAACAGGAAAGAAAAAGAAGCATTAATTAAACTATCTTTTTTGTATTCCTAACTTGATTTCTGAACGCATAATCATAATTTAATTAAAATTAAACTATTAACTGATTAAAGTGCATTTTTAAAAATATATTAATTTTTTTTCTACTTTTTGTGTTTAAAATATTTTGTTGTCGCAGTTTTACAGACATTTGGCCTATTTTAGCGAGCGTGGTTTGGTGCATTATTAACTCCACTGTTTTTGCAACACATATACAGTTGTAAAAATAAATAATGTTTGGCAATTTACCACCTGCGTCCGGCTAATGGAGAAATTCTTTAAAATTAATTTATTAATTTTTAATTAAGTTTGAAAAATAAGTAGCTGTTCTATTGTGAAGGAAAGCTCCAATCGGCTATTGTGTACTGGTTGCAGGAATTTACCATCTTGCAGTTTAAACTTTTATGAAAATGTTAGACATATATTTATGGTGCTTTATTTAATTAATATAATTACATGTTATTTTGCATACGGATATTTTTAAATTGCATACTGTATCTACCTAGCATATTATGCTTGTGTGAAGTATATAATGGGTCACATCATTTATCTGGCTGAGTGACACTTTAACGAGTGCAGTCTGACTAAAATGTTGATTGGAACCTAATTTGAAAGTTTTATGGCTGAATATTTATAGGGGTGTTGGTCATGTTTCGTGTGAGGCCCTTAATTTTCAGTGAGGAGGGGGCCCAGAGAAGACGCTTGGATGTCTACAGGAGTCAAGTGTCAAGAAAATATCTGTACATTGAAGCAGTGTGGCGGTTTAACAGCTTGGATTGGGTGGTATCGGAAGGTAGGTAGGGTTGTTAGCCCACAGTAGCCATTCCAATCTAAGTAAGCAAATTTTAGGTACATGGAGTACCCCGCGCACTTCGTAAGAAAGAGGTGTTGAAAAATAAAGAAACTTCACTTGATATCAATTCCTAATTAATAATTTTAAATTTATATAAATCTGTAAGAATATTTATAATTATTTATTATGTTAATTAGAGAAAACATATTCAGCTTTATTTCAAATGGTGTTCTTCTATAGTTTTGTATATTTTAATATGTTTCTTTTCTTAGTGAATAATGTAAATAAATTAGTTATTTGTTTTCAAAAAAGGTGTCATGATTTTTAAGTGTTTAGTGATTAATTTTAAAACATAAGTATTTTTCGGATTTCTTTAATTTAAGAATAAAAATTTTAGACTAATATTATCTTTGGGGTTGTTTTGTTAAACGACATTACATTCCCATCAAAACAAGGCTATAAGTCAGATACGCATCATAGTACACAACGCGATGGCATTTTTTAAAAGTTTCTTTCTTATTTTAAACTTTGGTATCTAGCTAGTTAACGATCACTAAGTCTTGAGTAAACAGAAGCCCCTTGAAAGATAATTCCTAAGTTAAGATAAAGGTGCTCCCAACACCTTATTATATTTATGTGTGGTGACTCTTTAATTACGGACATCCAGTAACCGGTCTTTAGTAGACAAAGTCTAGAACTTGCCAGCATCTACCGACTACAGGGTAAAGACGTCAGAACGTACGTGTGGAAGGCATGCATGCTTCAAACGACACTGCGAACGTGAAGTCAATTGAAGTGTCATTCGGCGTAGATGATGAGTGTTGCGGATATTCGAACAGAAAGCAGGAGTGTGTGTTCGACATAATAGCACAAGGCGAGTGATGCGGCTGCGCGGTTAGAATGAAAACACATTCTGTGAGGCGGAGATGGGTTTTTAGTCCAATATGATGTTTATTATTATGCAAGACGACAACTCCCATTTTATTGTAAACTAGCAAGCTACGCCTGCTACGCTGGTCAGTTTCTCTTAAAGCAACTTTAATCACACGAAATATTTACCTTGAATTTGACCTCGTGTTTTAAAACCATATGGACCTTTACTTGGAATGTCCTTCTGCATTTCTGAAAAAGATACGGACGCCATTGCATTATTACATTTTTAATGTGTCAGACAAAATTTGGGCTGTTAAGTCACATTCACAGTAAGATAATTCACAATAAGTTTTGGTAAAGAACGATAAAACGATATGCTATATATGGCATGATGTTTGTATAACGGAAAAGTAACAAATGGTATCCAAAAAAACTTCGTTCCAAATTAGGCCAATTATCTGTAGACTCTATTAGGGAATAGGTCAGCTTTAAAAAAATGAAAAATTGTGTTGCATTATGGTGTCTATGGTGTTTACATCATGGTGTCTATGGGGGAAAATAATTTCCGTTGGATTTTAATGAAGTTACGATACTTCAAATATAATGAAATTG
Source organism: Maratus michaelseni (assembly GCA_963931845.1). Classification (NCBI taxonomy): domain Eukaryota; kingdom Metazoa; phylum Arthropoda; class Arachnida; order Araneae; family Salticidae; genus Maratus; species Maratus michaelseni. Next base: position 360,690,039 of record OZ007593.1, on the reverse strand, counting down.
ATATGCATCACTCAGGTGGACTAAAATATGCTATTTGTGGAGAATTAAATAAAAATCATGCAATCGTGACATCATAATTCCCTGTAATATTTTAACAGAATAATAATTATACTATAATTTGTTACTCGTGCTATAGCCAGTATACATACGTCAGGACACATTGCCGTTATCATTATATTTTTACGCGTTTAGGTTTCGCTATGCTACTCCATTGTAAAATTTGATAATTTTTGAAATTCAATATTTGAAAAACGACATAATCATTAGATTTGAAATTTATATTAAAAAAAATACAATTTTTTACATTTCTAACGTACTTTGTCTAACAATTTTCTGACAAATACTTTTTGAGCTATTAATTTTTTCAGTAACTTCAAATGTTTCATTTTTCGACATTAATATGTGGCAACGATTAGCGTCAGCAACTCATAGCTTTTTATTAAAGAGGATAATATATCTTCATTATAACGTTTATTAAGTTTAAAGCTGTTTGTATCAACTCATTTATATGTGTCTCAGAGTCAAACTCTATGAATTTGGTGTCAAGAAGTGGGGCGAAAGAATATCAACGACCCCAAAAGATGTTAAATTAAGTTGTGCTTTTAGCGATGTGAGTAAAATTTAAAGAGGATTAATTTAATAAAGACATCATATATTGTCAAGTGGATGCACCTTGTAAAGTGAGTTATTGTTTTCTTTTTATTCTTAAAATGTCATTTCAACTTATTTTTATTAAGGAATTGGAAGCAGCTCTTAAAACAGAAAAGTCCTCTAAAATCAAAATTCTTCACAGATTAATTTTTGATGATGTTGGAAATCGGAAAAATAGGCAAAGATTACGCGAATTTACTGGCTTTCCATTTGAAATTCACAGTACAGTATATACTAAAAAAAATCGTAAAGTTAAGGAGAATTTTTCTTTAAACGAATTAATTACTATTTGTAATGTTTTATGCATAGATAATTTTGGAACGTTTGATGAAACAACTGCCAGAAAAATTTCTTATTTGTGTGATATAAATTTATTAAAATCAAATATAATTACTCAAGATAGTGAAATTAGTGATACTGAAACTGAATTAGTAACCGAAACCAATAATACAATGCTAGTAATAATTCTAATGAAGCTCATTTTGTTTCTGAAAGAAATGACTTATGTAGTAACAAAAACGAAATGGCGCAACATCTGATTCCCGATTTTGTTATAAAACCTTCCATTAGTATTACTGATATTGAGAACATGGTTGCTAAATAATCTTGTACTCAGTATAAAAATGTTGAAAAATGGATTAATGATTTTGAAGATCTGATCTCATTATTCAATTTAATTGATTTGGATAAATTAGTTTTGGCAAAGCATTGTATGACAGGTAAAGAAAAACTATTCACTGAAAGTGAAAGTAAATTAAATTCTTGGCCTAAATTAAAATCACTACTTGTTTCAGAATTTGGCACAACATGCAACTCTGCAGAATTACATCAATCGTTAGCTAAAAGAAAAATGAAGTATAACGAAACACTTGACGAGTATTTCTTAAGTATGAAGAAGTTATGTTCTCGTGGAAATATTGAAGATTCTGCAATGATTTAGTATGTAATAAATGGTATTAAAGATCTTGTTTAAAAAAATGATTTTTATACGGTTGTTCTGATATTAGTGAATTTAAATTAAAACTTAAAATTTATGAAAATGTAAAACCAGAAACTGACGCTTGGCCCTAATCGCAACTTTAAATAGAGTATGAGAATAAAACTAAACCTGTAAATTCTGATATTCGCTATTATAACTGTGGTAATAAAAATTACAAGAGACTGTAGAATTAAAGATAAAGGTCTCCTCTGTTTTTCTTGCAATTTGTGTGGCCAGAAATCATTTCAGTGTAGTAAAGGTAAAGATGTAACATTTTCTAATGATCATTCTCAAGTAAATGTTGTAACAAGTTCTCAAAATTTAATTTTTAAAGATGTTAATTTTCAAGCAGGAATCGAAATTGGGGATTCTAAATTTCAAACCTCTGTTTTGGTGATTGGTGATAATTCCGTTGATTTTGATATGATTATTATTACTGACATAATAAATGAAGGTATTTTATCTGTTTCTGGTATTGATGTACAGATAAATAAAATTGAAAATGATTCTAACAATTCTTTGGTTAATATTATTAATTCAGGTGATGTAACTGTAAATTCTAAATTTAACCCTTATTCTGTCACATTCCACAATAGTTCCTCGCGAATTCAAAACAAGAACAAAAATTTGCCATTTAACTATTCTAGCACAGAAATTCAAGAATTACGCTCAGAAAATCAAAATTTAATTACTCAAGTTAAAGAAACTGAAATATATACTAATATTATAAAGTAGTAAAGGTTGTTGTTTTTTGTTTGTTTGTAGGGGTAATCTCTGGAACTACTGAAGCGATTTCAAAAGTGATGGTGGCAAATTGATGGTGACAATCCCTGCTCCAACATAGGCTATATTTTATGTCGGTGCCACTACCCCCAGGGGGGTTTCAGGAGCAAAAAACGTTCTAAAATTTCCATTTTTTTATATACTCAAGGAGCTAGAAACATGAAATTTGGCATGGTAGTTATTTATAAGATGTAAATGCTCTCTAAGAACAAATTCTAAAAAAAATCGAAATTTAAAAGGGTGAGATGAGCGAAAAGCGTTCTAAAAACATTCTAAATTACAATTTCTATGGAATCTCTGGAACTACCGAACCCTTTTCAAAAGTGATGGTGGCAAATTGATGGTTACAGTCCCTGCTCCAACTTAGGCTATATTTTATGACGGTGCCACTATCCCAGGGGGGTGCAGGAGCGAAAAACGTTCTAATATATCGATTTTTTTTATACTGAAGGAGCTAGAAACATGAAATTTGGCATGGTAGTTACTAACAAGATGTAAATTCTCTCTAAGAACAAATTCTAAAAAAATTCGAAATTTAAAAGGGTGAGATGGGCGAAAAGCGTTCTAAAAACATTCTAAATTACAATTTCTATGGAATCTCTGGAACTAAAGAACCATTTTCAAAAGTGATTGTGGCAAATTGATGGTGACAGTCCCTGCTCCAAAATAGGCTATATTCATTGTCGGTGCCACTACCCCAGATGGGGGGGGGGTGCAGAAGTGAAAAACGTTCTAAAATTTCGATTTTTTTTATACTGAAGGAGCTAGCAACATGAAATTTGGCATGGTAGTTACTTATCGGATGTAAATGCTCTCTAAGAACAAATTCTAATAAAATTCGAAATTTAAAAGGGTGAGATGGGCGAAAAGCGTTCTAAAAACATTCTAAATTGCAATTTCTATGGAATCTCGGGAACTACAGAACCGTTTTCAAAAGTGATGGTGGCAAATTGATGGTGACAGTATCTGCTCCAACATAGGCTATATTTTATGTCGGTGCCAATACCTCCAGGGGAGTGCAGGAGCGAAAAACGCTCTAAAATTTCGATTTTTTTTACCCTTCCGCCGGGTGCGCCGTTGTAAAAAGTACAACATTAGGATTCTTTTTTCTTTAAAAAAAAATCAGGCAGTAGAGGGCGTCAATAACCATTTGTATTCGTCTATTGAATCTCCCTTCCCACTTCCGGAAAGTTATTGACATTTGAGATTGCTCAATTAGCTGCACCTGTCATTTTAATCTGTGAACATCTGCGGTGTTGTACTTTATGCAACGCGCGCCTGCTTGTGAAATTCTCTCTCGGTATAATCTTTCTCAGTGAAATTATTTCTAAGTTGTTTTAGTGTGATTTGAGTTAGAATAATGTCTAAACGAAAACGGTATTTTAAAGATAACAAAGAAATGGTGGATTATTTAACGAAAATTTTGAATGAAGACACTGATAGTGATGATATTGATATTGAAGAAGATCTGCAATTTCCTGAATGTGACGAAGATTTGAGTGATGAAAATTTAGAAGAGGAAAATCACAGTAGTGACTCTGAACTAAATGCATCAGATGATGAGATTACTGAAAATATTAATGACGAAAATTTTTATACGGGAAAAGATTATATATTCATATATGTCACAAAATGGAAAAAAAGGGAAATCGTAAAAACCTCCAAAACCAAGAATAAAAATATTATAAAGAAAATGCCTGGACCAACTGCATATGCGAAAGGAACTGCTTCTGAAATCGACACTTTTCTAAAATTGATTGATCTGAACATGATTGATGAAATAATTGATTGCACTAATAAATATATAGAAAGAATTGAAGCTAAGTATAATCAGAAGCGTGATTGTAAACATACGTCTAGAAGTGAGTTTATGGCTTTGATGGGACTGCTTTATTTTATAGGCACAATGAAAAGCCAACATGCAAATATTCAGCAACTCTGGGCTGCTGATGGGACTGGAATACAAATACTCAGAGCAGCTATGAGTTATAAGCGGTTTTTGTTTTTACTTCGCTGCCTTCGTTTCGATGACATATATACTAGATCTGAAAGAAGGAAATCAGATAAACTAGCTGCTATACGTTCCATTTGGGATTCATTTGTTCAAAATTGTTTGAAATATTATAATACAAGTGAATTTCTAACAATTGGTGAGATGTTACATCCTTTTAGAGGACCTTGCTCTTGGATTCAATACATCCCAAGCAAACCTGCTAAGTATGGCATCAAAATATTTGCATTATGTGATGCTAAAACATTTTACTGCAGTAATATGGAAATTTACGTCGGTAAACAGCCTCTTGGACCTTTTACTGTAGAGAACAGACCATTAGACATTATCAAACGTTTAGTAACGTCTATTGAAAACTCTAATAAAAATCTTACAACCGACAACTTGTACTCAAGTTTTCCACTAGTTGATTACTTATTAGAGAAGAAAATCACATTCATTGGTACAGTAAAGAAAAAAATAAAAGAAATTCCTTTAGAATTTTTACCAGGGAGTCATAGAGTTCTGGGTACTTCTATCTTTGGTTTTCAGAAAAATAAAACACTGGTTTCATATGTACCAAAAAAGAACAAAGCAGTGATATTAGTATCAAGCCTTCATGATAAAGCTGAAATTGATCCAGAGAGCGGAAAACTTGAACTAATTCTTGATTACAACATGACCAAAGGAAGTGTTGACACCTGCGATAAAATGTGTGTGCAGCTTATTCTGTATCTCGAATAACAAGAAGATGGCCTCTCGTCATATTTTATACTATGATAATATATGGGATAAACTCACGTGTATTATTTCTACTGAATAATGTTGATGAAGAGCCAAGCCGAACAATTACTTTTTTGAGAACACTTTCAAAATCCCTTATGAAAGAGCATCTCATATCCAAATCACAAATTCCGTCTTTACCTCGAGATGTGTCGGCTTTCCTTGATATATATCGTTCCACAGAAAATTTGGAAGAGGAAACTTCAAATAAGTTTATCTGTCCACAAAAGAGAGGTTCTTGTTACATGTGTCGCCGAAAAAAAAAATTCCTCCTCTACAATGAAGTGCAACAAATGCGTAAGGTTTATCTGTAAACAGCATTAAAAAAAACAAATCTTATGCCTACCATGTGAAGAGAATAATGTAGATGAAATGTATGACTAATTCTGTAAGTCCGAAATTCCTTAATTACTGTTTAGTAATTCATTATTATTTTTTATCCTTTTTATTGTAGTAGTAAATAGCCTTTTATACATTTAAACTTCTGATTTAATATATTTTAACAAAATAAATATAAGTGTATTGCGAAATAATTTCATAAATTGTGATCAGAGATAATATATATGATATCAGTATGCTAAATTATCTGTAAAATTAAAATAAAGCAGCAATAATTGAATATTTTCCCCCTGTTGTACAATTTACAACGCGCGCCCGCTCATGTGATGAAAATTTGCGCGCCCGGCGAAAGGTTAATACTGAAGGTGCTAAAAACATGAAATTTGGCATGGTAGTTACTTATAAGATGTAAATTCTCTCTAAGAACAAATTCTAAAAAAATTCGAAATTTAAAAGCGTGAGATGAGCGAAAAGCGTTCTAAAAACATTCTAAATTACAATTTCTAAGGAATCTCTGGAAGTACAGAACCGTTTTTAAAACTGATGGTGGCAAATTGATGGTGACAGTCCCTGCTCCGACATAGGCTATATTTTAGTTCGGTGCCACTATCCCCAGGGGGGTTCAGGAGCGAAAAACTTTCTAAAATTTCGATTTTTTTATACTGAAGGTGTTAGAAACATGAAATTTGGCATGGTAGTTACTAACAAGATGTAAATTCTCTCTAAGAAAAAATTCTAAAAAAATGCGATATTTAAAAGGGTGAGATGAGCGAAAAGCGTTCTAAAAACATTCTAAATTACAATTTCTATGGAATCTCTGGAACTACAGAACCATTTTCAAAAGTAATGGTGACAGTCCCTGCTGTAACATACACTGTAAAAAATTATTGTAAAATTACAGCAAAAATCAAGCAAGTCTTGCTGTAAAGAAATAAAGCACGCGCGCAGTAAAATATTTTCAAGCAAATCGTGCAGTATTTTCCATTTTCAAGCTGACGTTCAGCTATCACATGACATTAATGAGCCAATGAGATAAAAAGAGAATTACATTTAATCACCCTCACTGTTGTCTTCTGGCCGCCATTTTATCGAATACGGATAGATATGGATAATAAAACGATTCAAGGTAAGTCAAATTAGATTTTAATTTTATATTTGATTCATTTTTTCATTATGTGAATGTAGGTTATATATCTTTAGTGTATTTTAATTTATAAAATATAAGATCACATATTTCGCTTTACTGGTTCTTGTACTTCGTAAATGAACGTTAGAATAATAAATCCTTTTTCTATCTCATTCAACATAACCATTGAAGAAAAGTTATTCCATAAACGATTTAACTTACCATTGTGATTCAAGTTTAGTTTATGTACAAACTTTTTATTCTAAAAGAGAATGACAAGACATTCAAAACATTAGGAAGTACTTTAGCAAATGTAGGAAATATTTAAAATATCATTTCATTCACAAGAAAAAAAAAAACGGTTTTACATGAATTAATGTACCAATTCTTACAATTTTTTTTCTCGATTTAAACCAAATCTATACAATATATATATATAAAAAAAGGGGGGGGGATTCTTTCGAATGCGTTTTTCTATATTGATATGTCTGAATTTTGTCGTAACTAACAGCACGTCAAGGATAGTAATTTCAGATTTATTTTCGAGGGGAATTTTTTTTTTTTTTTTTTTGGGGGGGGGGGGGGGCATAATTCTAGATTTTCTTTCTTTCTTTTTTATTATTATTATTATTATTAGTTTTTCATGCATTTTTTAAAAGAAATATTTTTAGTGTTACAGTTTATTTATATAGAATTATTAATATGTTGGCAAAAATAAGCGAAAGTGTTCAACAAATAAAAAATTAAAGCAATTATTAATGAATAAAGTGAAAAAAGTCTGCAATTCAGAACCGAATAGCCCTATTCACTAAAATACTGCGACACTGTGCCAGTGTTAATCTTAATTCTTTCGTTTCGGTTAAGTGACACAGAGCTGAAAAAGATCACTTGCTTTTGCCGCCCGATTTAACTATGTAACACAATTCCTTTCTTGTCCGCAACGCTTCTTAAGGCTAGTAACTCAGTTTCGGAATGTGACACCCTCTACTTGTGAAATTTTCCTCCAGATAACTTTTCGTTCGGACAGGACACCCTCTGAAAATCTCGCTTTCTGGTAAACAGGACGCAGGTGGCTTACAAAAGCAAATCAAGCAAAGTTACACTTTCCACTTAAAACAAAACAAAGAAAATAGATTCCAAAGCCAATAACACATTGATATCCGCCCACAAGAAATACCAGGATCTTTAGATTGGGCAAAATTTGTTAAAACGTAGGCAAAAAGGGACCAAGGTGGGGGGGGGGGGAGTTGTTTACCATGCTATAACAATCCAGGCCCAGAATTCATTCTCACTTATTTTTCAGAAGTGACTGTCATCAGGAACCATCTACTTTCTACTGTAAATCCAAGTCAGAAGTTAAAGGTAAAAATTTTTCAAAGATGACTCATCTTTATATATTTTATTCAATAAAATAATTTAAACTTTTTTAATGCTTTTTACAAATTGCCTTTTATAAATAAATAAATATATTACTATACAATTAAAATTTAAAATGCAACAATTGGTACCTAAAATTTTTTATTTAATTGAAAAATGATCTTATTTAATAATAATAATAAATAACTTTTCCTATAGTAAAAAAAATATTTATGAATTTTCTATTTCTCTAAGAAGTACCATACTTATTTTAACTTTTAACATAAATTAATTTTTAGTACTTTACATTTATTATTGTCATTATCAGAAGATCAATATCTTAATTAATTTAGGTATAAGCAGGGCTTAATTTGTGCCGGAGACCACCGGAGCTCAGCTCCGGCACTTCTTTGTTTTTAATAAATATTTAAATATAAGCCAGAATTCATCGGAGCTCATAAACATTGCGCTCCGGAACCCAGTGCAATAACGCTTCCGAAAAACGAATCCTAAATGACCCTTTCCCTCCCATCTCCGATCTTTTGCCTTCTTTTGTATCAAAACACTTCTAAATGACGTAATGTGCCACTCACGTAAGAGATGGAGATGAAACAGGCTCGATTTTTATATTAGTCTTCGGGTTTGGACAGGCTAGAGCTCAATCTGTCTTAAATTCAAAATTTTATTTATTTCTATTTCAAATCAATTTAATGTTATTTGGAACAGATAGTTGTATTTAAAATTTTTATATATTAAAAAAAAACAATGCTTTAAATTTTGAAAAAAATATGTATGAAATATAAATATGCAGATTGGAGTAACGGCGGAGGGGGTGGGGGGGGGGGGGGGTACGCTACGGCTGTTAGTACTGCAGAATATTAGGATTCCGGTACTTTTTTTTCATAGAAATTAAGCCCTGGGTAGAAGATTTGAAATACTAAATTTCAAGAAATTAGATTTATCAAATTATTGAGGGGTTTAAAAGGATTAATAAAAAGATCTGAAAAAAAGGAGTATTCTAATATGCATGGAATCATATTTCCTGTTATTCTTTACAGCTAAATTTCCTGAAGGTGATTGATTTATTTCTTTTAGTAAATAATATTATAAATATGAAATATATTATACAGTAGATTGAATGTTTTCAATACTAAATAAAATGATAAAAAAAAAAGAAGTTAATAACTTTTTTTTTTTTTTTTTTTTTTTTTTTTTAAGCGGACTTACCTTTGTATATTTTATTCAATAAAATAATTAAAAATTTTGTAATGCTTTTTTATAAAATATATAAATGTATTAAAATTTAATGTGAAATAACTGGTACAAATTATTATTTATATATTTTATGTATCAAATTATCATTTATATATTATTATTTAATACAAATTATTATGTAAGTAAATTTAAATTTACTTGCAATAACTAATAATACAAATATGAAAGAAATGAAACTCCTGGTTGAATGTTTTAAATGCTAAATAAAATTGTCAAAATAAAACTACAGAAATTTCAGTTAAGTGCCACTGAACTGCAGATTTTCTAGTTTCATTACTATTTTAATTGTAATTTATATTTCTAGTATTTTCTATTTATTTATTTATTTATTTATTTATTTGTCAGAGTTGAATAATAAAACTTTGAAATTGTAAAGTAATAGATTTTTAACAAATTGCCTGACTTAAAAATTTGTCTTCATTTAAAGGAAAGAGCTTGGGCCCCCTACGCCCCTTCTTTTTCTATCCCTTTGAACATTATTCCTTGATTCCTGATTGGTTTGATCGATTGCAAAATTATAAAATATGCACGGCATGGTATTAAAAAATAATTAATCAGATTTATTAATAAAAATTTTAATAATCACATTAAAATAATTAAAAGCATCTAATTTTACAAATTTCTTCCTTACAATATGGTAACTTCAATTTAAAAATTAAATGTGATTAATTAGCTTTTCATTTAGATCAAAATATTTTATACACTATGACCATTATTAAAATTACACTTTTTATAATGGCGACCTGACCATTATTGGAAATTGCTAAGAATGCCAGTAATAAAAACTGATCCTAAAACTATATAATTAAGTACATTTTTGTAAATGACTACTAATGTATAACATTTAATATTTTCTTTTGGTATAAAATCAAACACATACAATTTATGCAAGAAATTAAAGAAGATATAAATAAATTAAAACCAGTTCAGTAAAATTTTCACTCAAAGGCTGTGGAACTGTGAAACATTATTTTCTATGTCCTGACTGGTTTGATTAAGATAATTAAAATAACCCAAATTAATAAACATGCAAGGGAATCTTATGTTAAAAAATAATAACTCCGGAAATTTTCTTGGTTATTATTATTATTTTTTTAAACAAAAAGTTTGGAGGGTGTCTATTTATAGCTCATAATTAGTTAGAGAAAAGGAAACTATGTGAAATTTTTTTTAGGTGGATTTTTTTTTACTTATAAAATTGCTACTGCGCATTAAAAATTAATTGTTTTTTTAAACATGTTAAACTAATTCAATTTTTTATAAAGTCTGCTAATAATTATTAGTTATTATTTTGTCATATTTATTTTGAAACTACTAATAATTTTTAAAAAAAATTACAAAATATATAACAAATAATTGAATTTATTGTAATTCTATTTAATTATATTAAAAAATTATATTAAAAATACAACTACTGAAATAATTTTTCTAGAAAGGCTATATTTCCTTTTAAAGTAAGGAACTCACTGATTAAAAAGAAAAAAGTATTTTATTTTTAACATTACGTAGAAACTTAAGCCATAATAAAACTTTAGATCCCGCCTCTAAAAAAAGACATCTATTATTAATAAAAATGAATTTAAATTTATTTAGAAATGTTAGATTAAAAAGAAATAGATTTTACTAAATATATAAAGTTGTCTATTAAGCATATATATCCTGCATATATATATATATATATATATATATATATATATATATATATATATATATATATATATATATACATACATATATATATATCCTGCATATATATATCATAAGAGACGGTAGTCTCTTGAGTGACGCAGCGAAAAACCGAAAACCGTAAGCCCAAAACCGAAGATTCCGTCACTCTCATATATACAGCTAGCAGGACATCAAAGGAAAATCGAAACGCCGACATTTAATATCTCAGTAAATATGAGGCATACCGTTTCGATTTTTTCACATTAGTCTTATATCTATGGCCTAACTCTATCCTGAAATTTATAGATTTCTACATGCAGTAGATTTTGAGATCTGGAAACCAATTTTTAAGCGAAAATGGAAAATGTAATGGTGTAATGGGCACAGAGGTGTTATCTCGAAAATGGATCGAACGATTTTTTTTAAATTAATATATTATATTAATCGCTTTTAGATGAAGAGAGTAAGATTTTGAGCTAACGTAGGAAAACTCTTGTTTTTTATATAATCCAGCTTCAAAATCGGACTCTTTTCTTATGCTTTTTCTGGTAGACTAACATTAAAGATTTTCGGCCTTTTCACCCTTTTTTATTCCTGCGCGGTCAGGATATTCATGGGTATCACGGTTATAGTTAAAGGCGATTTCGCAATCATATCTGGCTGAAGAACTATTTAGATTTTTTTTTTTTTTTTTAATACGAAAACAGTTTTTAATGCAATTTTTAATATGTAATATATATGTATTAAATTAAATTATTGTTTGTATATTTTTCTTTTTTGTTATAATAAAGAATTTCTTATATCAAAATCTTCATTAAGTCGAAAAATATTTAGATTCCTTGATTAAAATATTGAAATATTTTATAATTATACATATAAAATTTAATTGTTATTTATATTTAATTTGTGATTTTTTAAAGGAAAAAAAAGATTAAGATTTTTTTTTATCAATTAATTTGCGTAACAAGGAATCATTCAAAATGAATCAATCATCAGTTTGTTTTCTTCGTGTGCGATGCGATTCGCTGCTATGAACATTCTTTGAAGTGTTGAAAATCAAATTTCACAAATACTTCTAACTTCTATTAACAAATACTTCATGAATATATTTTTAATTCCATGTTGTTTATGTACGATAAAAAACACGTTTGTAAGCTTCTGTTTCATAGTATAAGAATCCAAACATTCAGTGAAATGCGTATATTTGATCAGCTATATAAACAAATGAAGAATACAGTACCTTTTTTTTTTCAATTTCATTTCTTAAATTTGCATTTTAAAAACAGATAATAAAGAAATATGTATTTATCTTCTAATATTTATTTTCCTAAGTCAGAGAAATGCAAAGTTCTACCATTGTTTTTTTTGTTTTTTTTTTTCTAGTGAAAGTTTATTTTCAAATGTTAAATATAGATTTTACTTAATAAATCACGAAATCAGTCGTCAGTTCTCGGGGCAATGGTAGACGTGGCATTGGAAACCTAAAAATCATGAGAGAGGGTAATATCTTTAAACAAATCTTGTAGCAAAGTATTCAGTAGTATCTTGCACCAAATATAAGAAATTGAAAAAAAAAAAAAGGTACTGTATTCTTCATTTTTGTTTATGTATTGTCAAAGCTATGCATTCTACCGAATGTTTTTATTCTTGAAATAGACTATTTAAACAGAGATAGAAGTTTACCAAACTTTTGTTTCTTTCTTCATACATAAACAACATGGAATTAAAAATATATTTTTGAAATATTTGTTAATTAAGTTAGAAGTATTTGTGAAATTTGTTTTTGAACCCGTTAAAAAATCTTCACAGCGCATGGAAAAATAGAAACGCTATAGAAGGATTTTTTTTTCTTCAGTTACCCTGAAATTAAAACAATATATATATATATATATATATATATATATATATATATATATATATATATATATATATATTTTTTTTTTTTTTTTTTTTTGGGGGGGGGGGGGAGTTCAGGAGTGCAAAACGTTCATATTTACTGATTTATTAGTTGTTTGTTTTCTTTTTAAAATTAAAATAATGTTGTTAAATAGCAACATCATGGTGTAGAAAAAAAAAACATTAAAAAAATGTGATGCATCGTTATGTACGAGAGATCAGTTTCAACTGACATTACAAAAATTTATTCACAAACTAAGACAGATAATTAAGAAAAATAGGTTAAATCCTAGAACAAGCGAGACGCTTGGCGTCATCGAATTTAGCGAAGCGATAAATGAGTTTTCTTGTTACCGGTTTATTTCTTACATTTTTTCCACGCCTTCTGTGCTTGGTTCTAGCATGAGCAGAATGCATGGTTCTGAAAATTGAGCTGGTTTTTGAGGGAATTAGATTTGATTGGTTGGTTGACAGATTAGAATATTCTATAATAGAGTTCTATTGTCTGTGGGTTGGTTTGTTGTGTGTCAGATTTGTTGAATTATGTTTATGAAATGTGTTTTATGTCATAAAGGATAAATCCTGTGAAATATTAAAAAAAAACGAAGGATGAGAAATAACGGTAAGTGCATTTTTGTTGATTTTATATGATAAGATGTATTTTAAGCACTTTAGAGATTGCTGTAAACCGATTTTTGTGCGAACATTACTGACCGCAGCTTGAATGGATTTCATGCATTCTAGGGAGTGCGGAATATAGCAATTTTTGTGCATCCAGGATTTTTTTTTTTTCAGTTAATGTACGCGAAGCATACACATATATACATATATATATATAAATTATTAACTGCTGTTTGAATGAATTTCATGCATTCTAGAGATTGCTGCACAGGGAGTTTCATGCATCCAGGATTTTTTTTTTCTGTTATGTACGCAAAGTGTACATATATATGTTACTAACTGGTGCTTGAATGAGTTTCGTGCTTTTGAAAAATCAGAAATCTCTAGATTCTCCCCAATCGTAACCTGTGTTCTTTGTAGCAGAGAATTCACTACTTACACAGTTTCTATGAAAATTTTTTCACGAAGTAAACATTGATTTTATTCCGTTTTGTGACAATTTACAAAGTTTTAGCAAGGAGGAAAAAATAGCTAAAAATTATTAAAAATAGAAAAATCTGGAGGAAAAAATTGCTAAATGTTTGTATGTAAAAATTGAAATATCCAGACGAAATATTGCTAAAAGTTTGTAAAAATAGAAAATCGTGAAGAAAAACTTGCTGAAACTTTGTAAATAATTGTAAAACGAAATAAAATTTATGTTAAAATTGTATAATAAAGCTTGCCGTAAGCAGTGTGTAAGTATATGCTTGCTTAAGCTTAAAAAGCATTCGTTCTGATTGGGTAGAATTTGGAGGTTGCCGATTTTTTGGTTGACGTGCGTAAAAAAAATAGCCAAATCGGATGTTTTGCTTGTTCTAGGATTTTGCCCAATATATTTGATTAATGAATTCATCGATTGATACTTTGGCTTAATTAGGTTTGAATTGGCTTAGTAATTTGAATCTTATCATGATGACGTTTTGATTTTGCATGTCCCTGTATAAAAAACTCCTCAATGATATTTGCAAGATAAATACACTGTCACAATTAGATTCAAATTGGTTCAGCATTTCAACAGTGATGGTAAGGATTAAAAAAAAATTCATATTTTTTGCTTTTGTGTGTACCTTTTAAACAAACTGTAAGAGCTAAATGCTTGATTAGCTAACTCATTGATGATGCGGCTAAGTTTAGGGATTCACCCTCAGTTAGCCATCTTGTTTTTAAATCAAAACATTTTAACTTTTATTATTAAATATAAATCAATCAGTCAGTAAAATTAAATAACATGCTTATAATAAGTAAATATGAATGAAAATTATTTTGGAAATGAGAAACAAAACAAATATGTTTTGAAGTATAGATAAAATGCTTCAGTGATTAATTTGTAATCACTTCAGCATTTTATCTATATTTTAATTATAATTAGTGATCTTCTGTGATTATGTAACATTTCAGCGATGCTGGATTGAATCCCTGAAGCATTTTATCTATTTCGAAAAACCGAAGTCAGAGAAATGCAAGTTTTGTGCATCCAGGATTTTTTTTTTCAGTTAATGTACGCGAAGCGTACTCACACATATATATATATATCAATTATTAACTGCTGTTTGGATGAATTTCATGCATTCTAGAGATTGCTGCACAGGGAGTTTCATGCATCCAGGATTTTTTTTTCTGTTAATGTACGCAAAGAGTACATATACATGTTACTAACTGGTGCTTGAATGAGTTTCGTGCATTTGAAAAATCAGAATTCTCTAGATTCTCCCCAATCATAACCTGTGTTCTTTGTAGCAGAGAATTCTCTACTTACACAGTTTCTATGAAAATTTTTTCACGAAGTAAACATTGATTTTATTCCGTTTTATGACAATTTACAAGGTTTTAGCAAGGAGGAAAAAATAGCTAAAAATTATTAAAAATAGAAAAATCTGGAGGAAAAAATTGCTAAATGCTTGTATGTAAAAATTGAAATATCCAGACGAAATATTGCTAAAAGTTTGTAAAAATAGAAAAATCGTGAAGAAAAACTTGCTGAAACTTTGTAAATAATTGTAAAACGAAATAAAATTTGTTTATTTTGTGAAAAAGCTTGCCGTAAGCAGTGTGTAAGTATCTGCTTGCTTAAGCTTAAAAAGCATGCGTTCTGATTGGGTAGAATTTGGAAGTTGCCGTTTTTTTGGTTGACGTGCGTAAAAAAAATAGCCAAATCGGATGTTTTGCTTGTTCTAGGATTTTGCCCAACATATTTGATTAATGAATTCATCGATTGATACTTTGGCATAATTAGGTTTGAATTGGCTTAGTAATTTGAATGTTATCATGATGATGTTTTGATTTTGCGTGTCCCTGTATAAAAAACTCCTCAATGATATTTGCAAGATAAATACACTGTCACAATTAGATTCAAATTGGTTCAGCATTTCAACAGTGATGGTAAGGATTAAAAAAAAATTCATATTTTTTGCTTTTGTGTGTACCTTTTAAACAAACTGTAAGAGCTAAATGCTTGATTAGCTAACTCATTGATGATGCGGCTAAGTTTTGGGATTCACCCTCAGTTAGCCATCTTGTTTTTAAATCAAATTATTTTAACTTTTATTATTAAATATAAATCAATCAGTCAGTAAAATTAAAAATCACAAAATTCGTCAAATGATCTCGGGAGAAAAATAGTGAAATTTGTCTAACAATCGCGGAACAGAATTGCAAAATTCGTCGAATGGCAGTGGAAAAAAAGTGCACAATTTGTTCGTTTATGGAAAAAGTCGTGAAATTCATTAATCGATAGTCGATAAATCACGAAATTCATCAATCGATAGCAGAAAAATCACAAAATTCATTGATAGTGGAAAAATCACAAAATTTATCAACTGGTTTCAGGGGAAAAAAATTTCGAATATCGTCGAATGGCTTCGAGAAGAAAAAAAATCACAATCCGTCAAATAATTTCTTTGAAAAAATCGTGAAATTCGCCAAATGGTTTTGAAATTTGTCGAGCGACAGTGGGGAAAAAATCTTTTTCCATTGAATCATCGCAATTGGAACTATTAAGTTTGACCAGTGGTGGCAGTAAAGTCAGTCGGCAAATTTTCAGTATTACTCGCCGATTGGCGAATGGCAATTTTGTCCTATATTTTTATGCACTTTATCGATGAAATTCATGATTTTTTCAGGGATGCCACTTTTCCGCGGAAACGCGGATTTCCGCTTTTTTGCTTATTTTCAAAATCCGCGGATTTCCGCTTTTTTTTTTCTTATTTCTCGGACGCATTTCTCTTTAATGCATCAAGCGGAACCAACCAACCAACCAACCAACCCATTTGTCGGAAGAACTCTTGAACACTTTCTCCTCTGTGATTGGTGAGTACGTTTGACGTCACATCGTCAGTGGGAGTAGTCATGATTCAACTGACCAATGAGCGCGAAGTGTCGTGGCTTTCGATAAGTAGTGTAGATGAGCCGTGCCGTGTTTGTTTACTTTTTACCGACGCTGCGCGGAAATAGATAGTAAGATTTGAAATCTCATGATGGATTAAGTGTTTAATCTCGTCATTTTTTTTTTTTATTTATATTTAATTATTGCGCCACAAAAGACAGATTTTGATAGTGATAAGTATTATGGGTGAAAAAAAGTCCGTATACTGAATGCACGGCACGTTGTTTTGATTTCCAATTTTGCCAGATATAGTAACGCCCGAAATCATATAGATAATCTACAACCCATCAAATTAATTGTTGATGGAATGGATCAAAGAATCATTAAAGCCGAATATTTATTTTCGTCTTTTTTAGTTTTAGTGGATCATAGTTTACCATTAAATGCTTTATAACATGCAGTATTCCTATTTAAAAAGATGTTTCTGAATGGTGCTGTAGTAAAAATAGTTATGCATAAGGGCAAAAAGAACCATAATTGTGAAAGAAATGGCTGATAAATTCTAAATATCTGCATATGATAGAGTTCTGCATTGAAGATATATCCAGCGACTATTTATTCTTATATTACCTATTATGTTAAAAATAAATTTTTAGTGACTGCTAATGTTGTTAGAGAGCACGATTTAAAAAATGAAAAAGGTAAAAATTATGTTTTTAAAATCTTTTGTTTGTAGTATTTTCAGTTTCATTGCCTAAAAACTAATTTATGTAGGAAAATATAGCTAGACCTTCATATAAATAATTTGCTATCACATTGATCTTTTCACCAAATGCTTTTGTAGCTGTGGCAGGTTAAACATTAGCCATATGTATTAACTGATGTTTTGAGTGAAAGCATGTAGGTTTTTAAATGTATTTGCTTATAAAAATTTTAAAAAATAGTTTTACAATTTTGAGGAATTCTTATTTATATCAGATAATTATTGAATAAAATTTTGAATTAGCCATTTTTGTTATATTTATTAGTGTTCTTATTTTTATATTACATGTATATATGTTTCAATCTGAATTCAAATAATGACACAAATTTTATTTCGCGTATCATTTTCACTTTTTTTGCTCGATTTTTACCTCGCGTACAGGTTTAACTTTTTTGCTCAATTTTCACCTCACGCGTCATTTCCTCTTTTTTGCTCTTTTCTCAGACTCATCCCTGTTTTTTACACGCCTGATCGATGAAATTCAAGATTTTTACGCACCCAATTGATGACTTTCTTGATTTTTATGCATCCATTTGACGAAATTAATGATTTTTACATGCCTGATAAACAAAATTCATGATTTTTATGCATGTGTTCAACAAAATTTATGATTTCCCTTCTCCCGATCCACAAAATTCATGTTTTTACTGTGCCTGATTGACAAAATTCATGATTTTCAACTGATATGCTTTCCATCGGCCAATTAATGAAATTCACAATTTTTCTTCTCTAGACAATGGCGAAATTCGCAAATTATTTTTTTTTTTTTACCGTTCGTTGATATTTACAATTTTTTCACAAACATTCGATGGAATTCTTAATTTTTCCAAGCCCAGTTGTCGAAATTTGCGATTTTCCATGCCTATCGACAAAATTCATAATTTTGCAGAACCGATAGACAAAATTCATAATGTTTTCCTATGATCTATGGACAATTTGCAAATTTTTCCTGCAACTGTTCGTTGAAATTCTCGATCTTTCCACGCCATTCGAGGAAATTCGTTGCTCGATCCATGAAATTCACGATTTTAAGTGCCTTATCGACAAAATTCGCAGGTTTTTTCAATTGATTTACAAAATTCAAGATTTTTTTTTTTTTTGAGTGATTGACGAAATTTGCAACTCCGGAATTACTGATTTTGGCATCTCTGGTTTCTGTTGACCGATTATTGAAATTTACGTTTTTTTTTCTAGCGACAAAATGGCGAAATTTGTGATTTTTCCATGCCCATTTGACAAAATTCGCATCCAGTCGATGCAATTCATGATTTTATGCGCCTGATCGATGAAATTCATATTTTCCTACGATTTATGGACAAAATTTGCAAATTTTTCTCACGAATTATTAAGGAAATTCGAAATTTTTGGATAGGTTGGCATGTATGGTCTCTGCGGGCCACCAGTTATCCATCACGGGCCACAGGTTGTGCATTCCTAATCATGATGCAGTTTGGCTCATTCGACTCGACATCGATAGAACTTACTGATTTTAGTTTCACCACCAGGGGCAGTTATGTTCATATAGAACAGAGAGCGCCCCTGGCAGTGGAAGGGGAAATTAATGGATTTTGGAGCTAACTCAAGTTCTATGGGTCCCATCACAACATGGTTTGATTCATTCAACTTGTTTCAAGTTTGACCACCAGGGGGCGCATTCCCATCTTAGGTTCTATGGCCCCGATCATGACAAGGTATGGCTCACTCAACTCGAAATCGACAGCCTCAAAAATTTCAGCTGTTTGTATAGAACAGAGTGCGCCCCCTGGTGGTGGAACATGGAACTAACAGATTTTGCAGCTAACTTGAGTTCTATGGGTCCCATCACAATGCAGTTTGATTCATTTGGCTCGACATCGATAGGATACATCGATTTTAGTTCCAAGTTTCACCACCAGGGCCGCTATCCTATCTCGTGTTCTATGGGCCCCATTACGGTGAGGTATGGCTCATTCGATTCGAAATCGACAGCCTGAAAGATTTCAGCTATGTTTGTATAGAACAGAGTGCGTCCCCTGGTGGTGGAAGATGGAACTAATGGATTTTGCAGCTAACTCGAGTTCTATGGGTCCCATCACAATGCAGTTTGATTTATTAAACTGGACATCGACAGGATATATAGATTTTAGTTACAAGTTTCACCACCAGGGGCGCTTTCCTATCTCGGGTCATATGCGCCCCATCACGACGCGGTATGGCTCATTCGACTCGAAATCGACAGCCTCAAAGATTTCAGCCATGTTTGTATGGAACAGAGTGCGCTCCCTGGTGGTGGAATATGGAACTAACGGATTTTGCATCTAACTCGAGTTCTATGGGTCCCATCACAATGCAGTTTGATTCGCTCGACTCGACATCGGCAGGATATATCGATTTTAGTTACAAGTTTCACCACCAGAGTGTGCTTTCCTATCTTGTGTTCTATGTGCCCCATCACGACGAGGTATGGCTCATTCGACTCGAAATCGACAGCCTCAAAGATTTCAGCTATGTTTGTATGGAACAGAGTCCGCCCCCTGGTGGTGGAAGATGGAACTAACGGATTTTGCAGCTATCTCGAGTTCTATGGGTCCCATCACAATGCAGTGTGATTCATTCGACTCGACATCGACAGGATATATCGATTTTAGTTCAAAGTTTCACCACCAGGGGGCACTTTCCTATCGGGTTCTATGGGACCGATCACGACGACGTATGGCTCATTTGACTCGGAATCGACGGCCCGAAAATTTTCAGCTATGTTTGTATAGAAAAGGTTGCGTCCTTTGGCGGAGGAAGATGGAACAAACGGGTTTTGCCATGCATTTTCATCCTTCTAATTGTGTTACTCTCTCGCTGTATAATTTAAAAGTTGAGTCTTGGATTCCTCTCCCTGGGCCACCACCCTCATATTTTATTGGGGTCCAAGGGGTCTTTTTTAGCATTTCTTTAAAATTTTATTTTAATGATTAATTTATACCCTATGCTTAATTTCGACTAATTGACATTCTCATCAATAACCTTAAAAAAGTAATGATATCAGTACAAAAACCCTTAACGGGTTAAAAGTTGTGACGCAGCACTTTGTTTTGGCTCTATAAATTTTAAATATGAGTCTTAAAAGTAATGATATCAAATTTAAGTGACGCTATGTTAATAATTTTTTTTTAATCATAATTTTCTTTTTAGTTTTATTTATATTCACAGGTGCAATTATTATCTTAATATGAAAAAAATATATAGAACTTATTCGCTGATGCTTTTTCATTCACATCTCTCATGAATTCAAAATATGGGTTTTAAAAGAAATGATATCAAAATTTGAGTGACACCTTGACGTGAATTTAATAGGACTCTTTTAAAATTCAATTAAAATTATTTTTGGTTTGTCTTCTAAAGTATATTTACACATACAAACAATACTTTTAATTTTTCAATACACTTTTAAATATATTACTTTCACTGAGCCTATATTATGTATTGAAATGTATTTATTTCAATAAATTGATTTATCTTCTGTGCCACGCTATCCAAAATCATAAGTAAAATTTATGTAAATGATTATTTTGCGTCATAGTATCCAAACAAAGGGAAATGTATGCAAGTGGATAATATGACGCAAAATAATCATTTACATAAATTTTACTTATGATTTTGGATAGCGTGGCACAGAAGATAAATCAATTTATTGAAATAAATACATTTCAATACATAATATAGGCTCAGTGAAAGTAATATATTTAAAAGTGTATTGAAAAATTAAAAGTATTGTTTGTATGTGTAAATATACTTTAGAAGACAAACCAAAAATAATTTTAATTGAATTTTAAAAGAGTCCTATTAAATTCACGTCAAGGTGTCACTCAAATTTTGATATGATTTCTTTTAAAACCCATATTTTGAATTCATGAGAGATGTGAATGAAAAAGCATCAGCGAATAAGTTCTATATATTTTTTTCATATTAAGATAATAATTGCACCTGTGAATATAAATAAAACTAAAAAGAAAATTATGATTAAAAAAAAAATTATTAACATAGCGTCACTTAAATTTGATATCATTACTTTTAAGACCCATATTTAAAATTTATAGAGCCAAAACAAAGTGCTGCGTCTCAACTTTTAACCCGTTAAGGGTTTTTGTACTGATATATATATACATACATACAGGCCAGATGAACCTAATGGATACCCTTAAGGATTTTCTTCAAAAAGGACTTTTTAATTAATAGTAACAATTATTATATTCCAGGTTTTTTAAACGTTATATTAATCTATCAACAATATTTAATAATTCTCATAGAAATTAAAGAAGATATAAATTAATTAATTAAAACTAGTTCAGTAAAATTTTCATTCAAAGACAGTGGAACTGTGAAGAATATTTTCTGTGTCCTGACTGGTTTGATTAAGATTGTCAAAATAACCCAAATTATTAAATATACAAGGGAATCTTATATGATAAAAAATAATATCTCCTATAATTTTCTTGGTTATTTTTTTAAAACAAAAAATTTGGAGTGTGTCTAATCTAACCCTCATAATTAATTAGAAAAAAGTGAAATATATGAGATTTTTTTGGTGAACTTATTTTTAACTTTTAAAATTACTATTTCACATTAAATTTAATTGCTTTTTATGAAACATCTTATGCTAATTCAAATTTTTATAAGTTTGCTAAACATTAGTAGTTATTATTTTGTCATATTTATTTTCAAACTACTAGTAATGAAAAAAATACAAATATTTAACAAATAATTGAGTTTATTATAGTTTTTTTTAATAATATTAAACAATTATATTGAAAATGAAACTGCTGAAATAATCTTTTTAATAAAGGCTATATTTGCTTTTAAAGTAATGAACAGATAAATTAATTTATATGAATGCAGATAACAGCTTATTCGCTGATTTTTTTCTTTTTTTTTTTTTAAGTAATAGATTTTTAACGTTACATGACAACTTAAGCCATACTAAATCTTAAAATACTGCCTCCAAAAAAAAAAAAAAAAAAAAAAAAAAAAAACCTATTATTAATGAAAATGAATTTGAATGTATTAAGAAATGTTAGATTAAAAAGCAATAGGTTTTACTATACATATGTAAAGTTGTCATGGGCACATCTAGCCTGTAAAACAAAATAAAATAAAATATTCTTGTAGTATTTCTTCATGAAATCTTATTTGCCATTACAATTCTTTAAATTTAAATTTCGTGAAACTACTTTATATTTTACTTATATAATTAGTAATACAAATATCAAAGAAATGAAACTACTGGTTGAATGCTTTAAATACTAAACAAAAGGCTGTCAAACTAAAACAACAGGCCTTTCAGTTCACCCTCCTGATCTGCAGATTTACTAGTTTCATTGCTATTTTAAATTTAATTTATATTTATATATTTATATTATTGGTTTTTTTTTTTAGTTGTTGTTGTTGTTGTCAGTAGTGAGTAATCAAACTTTTAAGATGGAAAGTAATAGATTTTTAACAAGTTGTCTGACTTAAAAATCGTCTTTATTTAAAGGTTGGAGGCTTGAGCCCCATACGCCCCTTCTTTTTCTATTTCTTTGAACATTATTCTCGGCTTCCTTATTACTGTGATCGATTGTAAGATTATACAATATGCATGGCGTGATATTAAAAAAATAATTAATCAGGTTTATTAATAAAAATTTTCATAAGCACATTAAAAGAATTAAAAGCATCTAATTTTACAAATTTTGTTCTTACATCATGGTATGTTCAATTTAAAATTTAAATGTGATTAATTAGCTTTTCATTTAAATCAAAATGTTTTATACACTATGACCATTATTAAAATTACACTTTTTATAGAACACATTATTTTCTGTCTGTGAAACATTATTTTCTGTCTCCTGACTGGTTTGATTAAGATTGTCAAAATAACCCATATTATTAAATATGCAAGGGAATCTCATGAAAAAAATAATAAATAATAAAAAATAATAATAAACAAATAACTGCGGAAATTTTCTTGGTTATTTAAAAAAGAAAAAAAAATTGTGGTTGTCTATTTATACCTCATAATTAAATAGAGAAAAGGAAAGTACATGAGATTTTTTTTTTTTTAGGCGGAATTTTTTAAAAACTTTAAAAACTGCTATTGCAGATTAAAAATTAATTGGTTTTTTTAAACATATTAAACTAATTCAATTTTTTATAAAGTTTGTTAATCATTATTAGTTATTTTTTTGTCATATTTATTTTAAAACTAATAATAATAATAAAAAAAAATTACAAATATATAACAAATAATTGAATTTATTGTAGTTTTATTTAATTATATTAAAAAATTATATTAAAAATACAACTACTGAAATAATTTTTCTAGAAAAGGCTATATTTCATTTTAAAGTAAGGAACTCACTGTTTAAAAAGAAAAAAGTATTTGGTTCTTAACAATACGTGGAAACTTAAGCCATAATAAAACTTTAGATCCTGCCTCTAAAAAAACCACCTATTAATTATGAAAATGAATTTAAATTTATTAAGAAATGTTACATTAAAAAGAAATTTGTTTTACTATATTATATATTAAGTGTCTATTAAGCACATATATCTTGCATATATATATATACACACATTAAGGCCAGATGAGCCTAATGGATACCCATAAGGATTTTCTTTAAAAATTAATTTTAATTAATAGTGACCATTATATTCCAGTTTTTTTTAATGTTATATTAATTTGTCAACAATATTTAATAATTCTCATAGTCAGATTTGCTAATGCGAATCAAAATTATACTGTAAATAACATAAAAAATGAATAGACTCGAAATTAAAATTAATCAACACGACTTGTTCCAGCAACGGACACCCTATAAAAACTAATAGATTTTTTTTTATTTTTATGATTGTATTTAAAACCAAGAATTTAATGAAAATATACCACTGAGACAAAATAGTCATTTTATAGTAAATTTAAAAATTAGGCTATCAATAAATAATAAAATATTTTTGAGAAAAATTCTCTATTTAAATTAATTATTGTCATTATCAGAAGATCAATATTATAATTATTTTAGATAGAAGATTTAAACTAGTGAATTTCAGAAAATTACAGTTTTCAAATTATAGAGGCAATAAGGGAGGTGGGGGAATATTAAATTAAAATAAATTCAGAAAATATATTCTTGGAGTATCTTTGCATGAAATTTATTTTCTCATTACAATTCTTTAAATTTAAATTTCATGAAACTACTTTTATATATATATATATTTAGTAATACAAATATGAAAGAAATGAAACTACAGGTTGAATGCTTTAAATACTAAATAAAATGCTGTCGAAATAAAACTACAGAACTTTCAGTTAAGGCGTTTGATCTGCAGATTTTATAGTTTCATCACTATTTTAAATGTAATTTATGTTCTTAGTATTTTCTATTTATTTATTTATTATCAGAGATAAATAATCAAACTTTGAAGATGGAACGTAATAATTTTTTAACAAATTGTCTGACTTACAAAATTGTCTTCATTTAAAGGTTATGGGCTTAAGCCTCATAAGACCCTCCTATTTTCTATCCCTTTAAACATTATTCCTTGATTCTTGATTGGTTTGATCGATTGTAAAATTTAAAATATGCAAAGCACAGTCATAAAAAAATAATTAATCAGATTTATTAATAAAAATTTTAATAAACACATGACCTTAATTAAAAGCATCTAATTAAAAAAATAATTTTTATTACACTATGGTAACTGCAATTTAAAAATTAAACTTGATTACTTACCTTTTCAGTTAAAACAAAATATATTATACACTATAACCATTATTAAAATTACACGTTTTATAATGACCACAGGGTAACCTGACCATTATTGGAAATTGCTAAGCATGCCAATAATTAAAACTGATCCTAAAACTATATAATTAAATTCATTTTTGTAATGGACTATTAATATATAACATTTAATATTTTATTTTGCTACAAAATTAAAAAAATACAATTTATGCAAGAAATTAAAGTAGATATAAATAAATTAATTAAAACTAGTTCAGTAAAATTTTCACTCAAAGGCAGTGGAACTGTGAAGCATTATTTTCTATGTCCTGACTGATTTGATTAAGATTGTCAAAATAACCCAAAAGTTATCAAACATGCAAGGGAATCTTATGTTAAAAAAATAACTCCGGAAATTTTCTTAATTATTTTTTAAACAAAAACTTTGGAGTGTGTCTATTTATAACTCATAATTAATTAGAAAAATGTAAAATATATGAGACTTTTTTAGGTGATTTTTTTTAACTTTTAAAATTGCTATTGCACATTAAATTTAATTGCTTTTTATGAAACATCTTATGCTAATTCAAATTTTTATAAGTTTGCTAAGCATTATTAATTATTATTTCGTCATATTTATTTTCAAACCACTACTAATGAGAAACAAAATACAAATATATAAAAAATAATTGAGTTTATAGAAGTTTTATTTAATGGTATTAAACAATTATATTGAAAATGAAACTGCTGAAATAATCTTTCTAGTAAAGGCTATATTTTCTTTTAATGAACAGATAAAGTAATTTTTATGGATGCAGATAACAACTTACTCACTGATTTTTTTTTTTTTTTTTTTTTTTTTTTTTTTTTTTTTTTTTTTTAAGTAATTGATTATTAACGTTACGGGAAAACTTAATCCCTACTAAAACTTGAAAATACTGCCACAAAAAAAAAACATTAATAAAAATGAATTTAAATTTATTAAGAAATGTTACATTGAAAGAAACAGGTTTTACTATACGTATATAAAGTTGTCCATTAAGTACATCTAGCCTGTAAAAAAAAAAAAAAAAAAAAAAAAAATTATATGTTTATATATATATATATATATATTCTTGTAGTATCTCTGTATGAAATCTTTCTTATTTCTCATTACAATTCCTTAAATTTAAATTTCGTGAAACTACTTTATATTTTACTTATATAATTAGTAATACAAATATTAAAGAAATGAAACTACCGGTTGAATGCTTTAAATACTAAACAAAAGGCTGTCAAAATAAAACTACAGACCTTTCAGCTCATGTCCTTGATCTGCAGATTTACTAAAAAAAAAATTAATTTAAAATTCAACTGCTGGGAGGTGAAAAGAGCTTTAATTGGATACTTTCTTGGTAAAAGAACTTTACAAATGATAAAAAAAATAAAATTTATTTATTAAATAATTATTATTTACCTGTCTTGTTTTCTATACTGCTTTTTAGTAGAAACTTAAAATGAAATGGGATTTTCTGCATCCTATAAATTGCTTTATCAAGCATTAATTTTGCAAAGTTTTGTTTTATGATTTTCTATAAAAATATTTTCTTCTACTTCAGACACCCAAACATTACTTGCCTGCAATATATTGCTGTTAATGTCTGATGTATTCAAATATATTTTATTAAACATTGTTAAATGATTAGTTCAATACTTAATTTTTAGATGCATTCTGAACATCGAGCCTGTTGAAGGAGGACACAAAAGGGGAGGAAAGTGAAAAAGAACAGCCGTTCATCCATCAGTTCTTCAGTTAGCCAATAATCTAAGATCACAGGAATCCGTTTGGGACATTAGTAGTGATGATTAAATTCTTACAAGCATTTTTATGCTAATATACAAACTTTGAGTTTCATATACAGGTGTAGGAAAAATAAAGTAAAAAGTCATTTAATATGCTGGCACTTTCCTATTCCAAAATTTTGTGTTTTGTATCTTGCTCATTTTCTATAGATATTTATATTCATTTAGTATGTTTTTATTGATTTTTAAGCCTTGTTTCATTCATGTACGATGTCAAATGGCGAATATATTTAAGTAGATCCTCTACATGGAGTGAACAAACATTTTTTGTGATGGTGTTGACATACACTTTAAACATTGCTATTAATGCAAGCACAGAAGAAGAAGCTGCTGACTTGACTGCAACCGTCACTCCTTAATTTCATTTTGCTGTACATTAAAATTGCTCATTTTCAAAATTGTATAGAATATAAATTACATATAGTACTTTAATATTTTTTTGATTTATGTAATCTATATGTAATTCAACGTTTGTATGTTTTTTATACATTTCTTCAATTTTTAACCGATTTGGACCAAACATGGCATACATACAATTTAAGATCTAGTGAAAAACACTAGCTGCTTCGCATTACAAAATTTTAAAGAGGATAAACAAGTGGAAAAGCTTCTAAAAATAGCATTTTATTATGATTTCAACAGAGATGCTGCCACTAGAAATCTGGAAATTAGTATGTACATTTGTTTTAACATATACATGCTCACTGTTAAAAAAAATTATAATTTTGCAGAAAACGGTTCAAAATTGATTATTCTGAAACTGCTCAAGCTAAAGTTGCAGGAAACTTATCCTGGCGATTAAGGTAAAAGCTAGAAAGCCTTTTTACACAGTTTAGTGCAGTAGGATTGCTAAATCGGAGATATAGTGTTCATTTTGGCCTGTAGAAAATAATTTTTTGAATTTAATGTAAACATGTGTATTGCAGAAATCTTTTCGGTCTTCTTTTAAAACATTAAATATACTACCTAATTGGCTATATACAGCCTAACATTAATGCATGTTATTTAAATCGGAATAACAAACAACATTTTTGAGCGGTTGTAAGAATATTTAAATATTTTGAAAGATGTATATATTTTAAATGTTGTAATTTAACAGTGCCTATAATTTTTTTAAATGTATTTATTTTATGTAAAAAAATTATTTTAAAAATTACGTCAAATCTTTTTTGGCATAAAATTCTATTTTTTAATAAACGTTAAAATTTTTTGGGTAGCAATATATCTTCTGTTGCATGCAGAATTATTATTTACATAATGACATTTAATGTTTTGTATTACTGGAGAAGTTGTAAAAATAGCTTAAAACTATTCTATTTAATACATTTAAAATCTGCTGAAATGAAAATTATTATTTTATTTTTATTTTTTAATTGTATTTAGAAAAATGATAACTGTGAGAATGTTTTCCCTAAACAAACAAATAAATATTTATTTTTAAATATATTTGTATAGAAAGTTTTTTTACTATTATTGATTTAGTTTTAATTTCTTACAATATCTGTTTTATTGGAAATATTATTGTCAAATCAGAAAAAACTATAAACTATTTTCTCATTTTTACAAGTTTATTGCATGCATCGAGCAGTTGCAGGGTTTGTCCTGCTATTTTTCGAGTGCGTCTTTCGATTTCGATTATTTTATCTTAGATAACACATTACAAACAGATGTGCTTCTAACGTATAAACTTATTGATTATTTATGTAGAAAAATATTCAGAAATGAGTAATTTAATATTTAAGTAAAATAGTTGAGTATTAGTTTTGAAAAAGAAAAAAAAAAGACAAAGGGGGAAAAAAAGTTAATATATGATTTATGCCAGTTGGAAAATATTAATAAATAAATAAATAAATATATATATATTAATCAAGAGGTGAACAGACAAAATCTGATAAATGTTTTTAAACTCTTCATTAATATGTTACCTTTTCTTTCAATTTTAACATGCTGAGAGTTTATATGACATACTCTGGTTCATACAGATAGCTGGTTAATTTCATCACTATATTCTGAGAGGAATAGTTGTGAAATACAAACAGACAATCATATTTTAGTATTAATAAATGCATATTTTAAAATTGTGTTATGAATATTTAATTTGTTTTGTACATAAATTTAGACTACCCAAAAATTAATAATTCATAATATGAATCTCATAGTCAAATAATATATATTAAAATTTTACTTTTAAGATAATGTTAAATATACTTTTGTTAAATTTTACTTGACTCTGAGTCCATGACTTCGACTTTACAGCTCTTCTACCACCTACTATGATTTTTGTCCACTACTTTTTCTGTAACTAAATCTTCTCCTTTTTTAATATTAAATTTCAGCTTATTTAAATAAGGCGGTGATTTTCTTTACAGAAAAAGTAGTGGTGAAAAAAAAAAATCTTAGCAGTCAACAGGCAGTTAGTTATTCACTAATTCATTTTTCTAATAAAACAATTTATTACAAGTAAGTGTTTTATAGCAAACATTATACTTTTGTATTAGTTTATGTTCATTAAAAGTAGTTTTAAAAATGAAATAATAACATTCAGACGTTTTAAAAATATTTTTTGTATATATGTTTATAGATAAGAAAATTGTACGTATTTTTGTTTTTACAATAAAAGTCTTTAGTAATGTTTTTAAAAATTCCTTATTAAGCATATAGCAATTTCTACATTGAGTTACAAAGCGAGGTTTGGATATAAAAGTCAAATTTTTAATAAATGTAATTAATAAAACATAAACTACATATGATGATAAATGGATGCATGACTTATCTAAGCAGTAAGATAATCATTTTTAAGTAATATGTGTTTTGCACATAACATATTTATTAGTTTGAATTTTGTATTTTATACTGTTGAACAAGGTATCTGTTTCTCATGAAGTAAGCAGTAATGTTTATATGTACCGTATAATGTTGAAAAAGAAGCATTGAAAAGGTTCCGTAGAATGGAAAAATTTTCAAAATTGTAGGTTATGAAAGCATTAAAATGTTTGAAATTTTAAAAACAATGTTTTTTTTTTCTTTTCTTTTTCATTGGGCAATATGTATAAGTAAAATTACAATATTGCAAAAGAAAAATGTTAACTCTTTTTTTAGAAAATAGTAAGAAAAATTATATATATATATATATATATATATATATATATATATATATATATATATATATATATATATATATATATATATATATATATATATAAATTAAATTTAGTTACTGGAAGTCGTATAAACAAAATTATCAAAGTAAATTTTGTTTGTACTCTCTTGTTACATATTCAATTGAGAAAAAATATTATAGATTAAACAAGAATAAAATGATAATTTAATGTTATAAATGCATATGTAGCTCAAACATTGAAAGTAAAAAATTTGAAAATTGGAAGATGGTAGATAATTTGTAATTGTTTTTCTGTTTAGTGCCCTAAAATCTATATAAAACAAACTATATACATTAAGAAACAGAAAGTTAGTTAAAATTTGCTGACCCAGTGTTATTAATGCGGTTAGAATGTTATTAATGTTTTAAAAATGTTTTGGCAGGTCAAGTAGTTAAAAGATTTTATGGAATTTACAATTAATAGTATTTTCTAAACATGTGTTATATTCACAGGTTTTTTATAGGACCAACTCTTATTATAGCAAAAAAAAAAAAAAAAAAAAAAAAAAATCCTTGCTGGCTCCGCCTGCAAACAAGTTAGGTTTCGAAGTAGGCGGTTCCAACTGCAGCTTCATCGCAAAAAGATCATTTCTTCCGCAATTCCCGACAAACAGGCGCCCCACGGTCTGCGTCTTCGAAATCTACCTGTGCCTGTAGGCCGAGCAGTCAGGGATTTTTTTTATTATGAATTATTACATTAATTCTAAATAATTATTATGAATAAAAATTTGACCAATTTTTACATTCTAATCATACAATATTTAAATCCAGCAGCAGGTATTTGTTCAATTATATGTTTTTAAAACTCTGAGTCCAATACTAAGAACTGCTTAAAAGACAAATTTAATTTCTTTGGCTTTTTCTCTGAATTTCAGACCAAATGAAATAAAAATATTAAGAATAGGAGAATATTTTTCTCCTACTCTTAGTATAAATTATTTATCAAAATTTAAAATTTAAGGTTTTTTGAGATGTAGAATGTAACGTAAATGTGATTTTTTTAAAATATTTATTTATTTGATAGAATATTTAATAATTTGATAAATATTTACCATGAGAGAGTTTCCAACTAATCTTAAACACCTTTTAAAATGCTGCAATGAAATTTTAAAGTTATGAGCACTAGCTAATAAATCAATAAATATAACTGTAAGGATATAAGAACACTTATTTCCTTAAAATCGATATGATTAAAAAAAATTACGATGTCCTCATATAATTTGTTCAGCATTTTACGTTACTTGAGAAGATTAAGTTTTTACAAGGTTTTTTGTCCAACTGAATATTTAAAGCCGATTTCCACACACTAAAATAGAGGCTATGTTACTCTGTCTATGATTTCTAAAATCCCCAAAAGAAAAAAAAAACTACTTGTTTCTTAGCACAAGACATGTTTAATATTGCATGCAAAATGTAAAGGTCTATCATGTTGATAAACACTCTAACAACCTAACTATTTAGGCAACTGAGCTTTCTTCGCCAGTAGTTTTAATTGGTTGATTGTTGAGAGCACAGAGTAAATTTGCGAACAATTTAAGGAAATGACGATTCGTGTGTCAGCTTCCTCCCTTGATTTCACGACTAGTAATTACCTGATTAAAAGAACAACAACAAAAGGTAATTAAGATATTTGTAAAATCTACGAGTTCCTTATATCTCGGGAAGCACAACAATCTCATTTTAAAAATATATAATGGTAAGAAAAGGGGTACGCACGTAGCTATAATAACACCAACATTTATCAACATTTTACCTAAAAACTTAGACATGCCTAAAACAGTAAAACCTTTGAAAATAGAACCCGTCTAAGGTGAAATGCTGCTTTAAAATGAAGAAAGTACGTGGTCCTGCGTAATGCACTACCATGCAATTATGCGTGATAATATGGAGACATGTCTAAATTGGATAACATTGTGGGTTCTTAGCGTTTTCATTTGAAATTCAAAGGTATGACAATTATATATATATATATATATATATATATATATATATATATATATATATATATATATATATATATATATATATATATATATATATATATATATATATATATATATATATATATATATACACTTGACTGTATATTCTACAAGTTTATCACTTCAAAGCGAATATATTGCTAAAAATAAATACGATTTCTTTGCAAAATCATACAGTGTCAAAATGTTATGAAAAACATTATTCGACTTAAGAATCAACAATTAAAATTCACACAATTACATTTTATCTGATCAAAATAGTTAAAATAAAATTGAAAATACGGATGGGCGAACGCAGGATTATTTTTTTTGGGGGGGGATGAGGGGGAAAAAAGAGCCGGTACCTTCAGCAGTGAAAAAGACCAATAAAATGAAAAAAAAAATAAATAAATAAAACAATCATCTAAGAAAATTACAATCATGCATAATCAGCTCAATAACAATCCTAAACAAGACTCTCATGTTTACATTATTTATATTTATTTGAAAACATATTTATATTTCTTAAAACCTAAAAAAAAAAAAAAAAAAAAAAAGAAAAAAAATCTTACTTTTCTAGGATGATGGTACTCTCTCTGTGTACGCCTATGCAAACACGCTTTTTTTAAGACAATGCTAAATATTTTTCAAATAAATCTACAATTATGATAAACAATGTTCAGCTTAACACATAATAATTACCTGTCTTAATTATCTTCAATAAAAAATTCTCTGTCAATAATTATAAGAAAAAGAAAGAAAGAAAAACAAAAGAAACCTTTATATACAAATGAATACATTACAGTTATATGAACTGCTTGAACAATAAAATAATTTTATAATGTTATTCTTCAAAATTGGAGAAAAAAAAAAGGAACTTGCAAAGCAAATAAAAAAAAAAAATTATTTCCATATTATTAAGCCCAAGAGCGGACATATATTAAAATTATTTTATTTAGTCAATGCTACAATAATGTTGAATTTTTATATTAGATCTTGTTCAGTCTATTTAATCTTAAAAAAATTAATTTAAATTTGAAACATGATATTAAAGCAACTTTAAAACATTTCATTTATTTGAAATGAAATCTAAATAAATCTTCAACCTTTTTTTTCAGTTTTACATGCATTATGCAAAATTTGTATTGTAGCAAATTCTAACAGACAAGAACTATGAGAAGTTCAAATAATTTAAAAAGTTGAAGATTTATTTAAATTTTATTTCAACTAAATTAAATGTTTTAAAGTTGCTTTAATATCATGTTTCAAATTTAAATTTAATTTTTTAAGATTAAATAGACTGAACAAGATTTAATATAAAAATGCAACATTATTGCAGCTTTGACTAAATAAAATAATTTTAATATATTTCCCTTCTCGGGACACCGGAGGTGCATAATATGATTAAGCAGTCTCAGACCTTTCCAACGATATATAACATGAGGGGTGTGTGTAAAATTTAGAAAAGTACCCCCCTTAGAGGGGCAAAGGGGGGGATGGACTGTGGAGATGCATAATATGATTAAGCGGTCAGAGACCTTTCCAACGATATATAACATGAGGGGTGTGTGTAAAATTTAGAAAAGTACCCCCTTGGAGGGGCAAAGTGGGGAGATGAACACTGGAGATGCATAATATGATTAAGCGGTCAGAGACCTTTCCAACGATATATAACATGAGGTGTATCAGTAAAATTTAGAAAAGTACCCCCGTTGGGGGGGGCAAAGTGGGGGAGGGACACCGGAGGTGCATAATATGATCAAGCGGTTACAGACCTTTCCAACGACATATCACATGACGTGTATCGGCAAAATTTAGAAAAGTGCCCCCCTTGGGGGGCAAAGTGGGGGAGGGACACCGGAGGTGCATAATATGATCAAGCGGTCAAAGACCTTCCCAACGATATATCACATGTGGGGTTTCGGCAAAATTTAGAAAAGTGTCCCCTTGGGGTGCAAAGTGGGGAAGGGACACCGGAGGTGCATAATATGATTAAGCGGTCACAGACTTTTCCAACGATATATCACATGAGGTGTATCAGCAAAATTTAGAAAAGTTCCCCCCTTGGGGGGAAAAGTGGGGGAGGGACACCGGAGGTGCATAATATGATTAAGCGGTCACAGACCTTTCCAACGACATATCACATGAGGTATATCGGCAAAATTTAGAAAAGTGCCCCCCTTGGGAGGCAAAGTGGGGGAGGGACACCGGAGGTGCATAATATGATCAAGCGGTCACAGACCTTTCCAACGATATATCACATGTGGGGTTTCGGAAAAATTTAGAAAAGTGCCCCCCCGTTTGGGTTGTATTTTTCAAGTATGCTGTAAATACGTATGTGCTTGAATTTTCAAGTACGGGGATGTAATGGAACCCCCCCCTCCCCTCCCCATAATTTTTGACGCTGCTTCATTTAAAAAAAATTATGTTATTAGTTATAAAATATCGTAAAGTTTGAAACAGATCGCTTTATTGTATTTCCTAATTGTGTTCGCGCCCTTTCCACCCCCCCTCCCCATAATTTTTTACGCAGGCTCACTTTTAAAAAATTATGTAATGTGTTGAAAATATCGTAATGTTTAAAACAGATCGCTTTATTGTATTTCCTAATTGTGTTCGCGCAACACATTGTGTTGTAAAATTACATCCCCATACTTGAAAATTCAAGCACATACTCATTTACAGCATACTTGAAAAATACAACACATTATGTTGTAAAATTACATCCCCGTACTTGAAAATTCAAGCACATACTCATTTACAGCACACTTGAAAAATACAACACATTGTGTTGTAAAATTACATCCCGTACTTGAAAATTCAAGCACATACTCATTTACAGAACACTTGAAAAATACAACACATGGTGTTGTAAAATTACATCCCGTACTTGAAAATTCAAGCACATACTCATTTACAGCATACTTGAAAAATACAACACATTGTGTTGTAAAATTACATCTCCGTACTTGAAAATTCAAGCACTTGCTCATTTACAGCATACTTGAAAAATACAACACATTGTGTTGTAAAATTACTTCCCCATACTTGAAAATTCAAGCACATAATCATTTACAGCATACTTGAAAAATACAACACATTCTGTTGTAAAATTACGTCACTGTACTTGAAAATTCAAGCACACATTCATTTACAACACACTTGAAATTTACAACACAAGGTGTTGGCGATTTTTTTACCCACACATTGTGCTGTAATCAGTCATATTCATTTTTTACAGTGTAGGCTATATTTTATATAGCTGACACTGACACAGGTGTGTGTGTGTGGGGGGGGGGGGGTGTAAAAGAGCAAAAAAGTTCTAAAATTTCGAATTTTTTTCGTCATTAGTGTGGCTTAATTAGTAATTTCTGAAATATCTGTGGCAGTAAAATTTCCTCTAATGAAAATAGGCCAACGAATACCACTTGGCATTTTTCAAGAATTACGCGAGCGAAGCCACGGGTTTTGCTAGTAAAATATAAAATGTTAGAAGCAGACATACTTGACTTAAAAAAAGCATTTTTGTTGGAAAAAAGCAAAATCTTGAATTGCGATCACATCCTTAGAGTTTCAATTGTGTGATATGGACATTAAATTAGAACAAGAAGTAGCAGAAAGGCAAAACATCGCCAGATCACACAGAAAAGTCGAGAGATGCCGGCACGACTTAAAGTCGCAATTAGATGAAGAAAGAAAATATTTAGAATGATTTGATTACGTTTAGAGAAAGCTAATAACCGTTATAAATAATTAGAAAAACAGTTTGAAAATGTCTGAAGATGAGTATTCTAGAATAAAAGATTCCAAAAGACGAATTCACAGAAAATTAGATAATTCCCAGGAAAATTTCTAAAATATGAAGCAAGAATTTATTAATCTCAGAAACAAATTTAGCGAAGTAATAGTTCTAAAAACCTCAAGAATGATTTTGAAATTTTGAAAATAAAGAAAAAAATGGCATGTTTCCCTAAAAATGAAACAAACTGAATTTAGAAGTAAAAAATAAAGAACATTTGAGAAAAATTGAGAAAATGTTACGTAATAAGAAATTGTTGAGTAATATTCCTAAGAAAATTAAAGCCGTCAACAAACCATCGGATGAATATGAAGATGAATCAGAAATAAATTCTTATGAAGATTTTGAAGTTAAGAAACGAAAGCAAAAGTTTTCAAAAATACATCTGTTGATAGAAACACTTTCCTAGAAAGAAGTAGAAGTAAATTTGATGTAAATTCCGAAGATGACACTGAAATTTCCGATGATGACAATTTTACCGATTTTGACAAGTAAGGTATCGATCCTGACAAATCCCTTGATTTTGAAGATGATGTTTCATTCCAAAAAATGACAAATCTTTGTCTAGCTATGAATGGGAAATGTAATGAAAGAAGAAATAAGAGTAAGAAAAAAAAGAGAGAAGTAAGAGGAATAAGAAGATGAGACGTAAATTAAAAAAAAAAAGACGAATACGAAGAAAAAGAAAGTTAAAAAAAACTTTGTGTGTGTGTGTGTGTGTGTGTTTTAAGACGAACTTTTTCAACTAACTTTGTGACTTTTTCAAGAAATAAGATCAGCTGTGACTCTTTCATACACTTTCTTTTTTGTTTTTAAGTTGTGCATTTGGCTGTTTCAGACATAGTTTAAAAAAACAGTTTTGAATATTTTCGTGCTTTATGAACTACGATAAGCAAAAGCAGCCCCCTGATAAACACCCTGTTTTAATTAAGTTGTTAAATAAGCAAAAGAACTTTGGATGCTGCTCTGTGTTTTTTTTTTCTTTTCATGTGATCCAGTTGCTTCCACCGGCGGTTATTTTATTTTGACTTGGACACCTGAGGACAGTTAACTTAACAGCATGGCCGAAGGTGTGGGATTACTGTTTGCCTACTTTAGCAGCGAGTGAAGTAAAGCTCCAATCAGCTATCGTCTAACAGCGTAATGACGTCAGAACGTACCTGTGTAAGGCATGCACGCTCCAAACGACTCTGCAAACGTGAAGTCAATTGAAGTGTGGTTCGGCGGAGATGATGAGTGTTGCGGACATGAGGTTATAGGTTCATGGTTGCGGATATACGAGCAGAAAGCAGAAGTGAATGTCGACGTAATAGCATATGACTGTGATGCGGCTGTTAGAATGAAAAGACATTCTGTGAAGCAGAGATTGATTTTTAGTCCAATATGATGTTTATTATTATGCAAGATGACAACTCCTATTTTCTTGTAAATAGAATCTCTTCAATATAACGTTTATTATGTATAAAGCTGTTTGTATCAAATCATTTACATGTGTCTCAGAGTCGAATTCTATATATATATATATATATATATATATATATCAATTTTTTAGGGGAGGTTTCAGTACTTAACATATCGTTCTACGTTGCTTAGTTATAGAATTACGGGGAAAGTTCTATAATCATGTGAGTCCGATTATAAAAAAAATAACTTTCTTTAAGAGTCTAACTTTCTTTATCTATTTTTTGATGAGACTTGCAATTTTCACTACATAATTTTCAGAAATGGTTTTAGTCTTATAGCATATCGTTCCACCGTTCTTTACCAAAACCTACTGTAAAAGATGAACTGAACGAGTTGGTGCTAAACATTCCCAATTTTTGTTTGACACATTAGAAAATATAGTGGCGCAGTGACGTTCGTAACGTTTTCAGCAATGCGGAAAGGTATCCCAGGTAAAGGTCAAATTTTCTTCTTTAAAACACAAGGTCAAATTCAACGATATATTTTTTTTTATCTGAGGATCGTTTGGATAAAGAGACCAGCGTAGCAGGCGAAGCCTGCTACTGTTTGTATAAAATATATCATAGGTACGCCAATACTAGAGTTTTCGAATCGGTAAATTGAATGTCAAACTTTACAAAGTTTAATTACTCAGATAAATAGTTAATTGGAAAACTGTTCTAAATTATCATATCCTTTTTATCTTTATTACAATTGAGAGTTTATACTTCCCTGAATTTTAAACTACTTATACTTTTAACTAAAATAGGGCATCCAACCCGGGCTTCCCGGGATAGTGACTATATGTGAAAACCATTCAATTTTTTATTGAAAACTGTAATAGATTTTTTTACATTTAATATATTTTTAGATTTTCCCCTAAAAATACCAAAGAGCATTTTTATATGAAATATGTCAATTATATATATTGAAATAAAATTTTGAAATTTATTAAAAGTGGCATTTTTGTATCAGCTTTTGCCAAGTTAATATCAGTTAATATCAGACGAAATTGCTGAAAATTTCGTCATCTACAGCATTTCTTTTTTATTCTGATATGTTCAGCGGTTTTAAGAGCTTATATCGATTACATGTCTGTTAAATTTGGATTTTATTTATACTGTTTAATGAAGTTTTAATTTCGTTATGGAATGTTTAGCTGAAAACAATTGCTGAAATTATTATATTGTTTAAAGGGCAAACGGATTAATATTTTGTAATCATCTGTAAGCGACAGAGATAGATTTAAATAAAAATCATGTTTGAAATTTAATGTAAATGCTATAATAAATGAGTTAATTGCGATACAGTTTTCAAACAAATTGCATTTGAAAGTAGATTTTTTTAACCTATATAACGGTGTAAAAATTTAAAATTGTGAGGTGTTTAGAAATTAAAAAAATTGCAGTAGCAAAAATCGCAAAACCGAAATTTTATCGTCAAGTGTTTCCATTTGCAAAATGACGTCAGCGTTACGCACGAACAACTTTGTCCTTTATAATATAGATTGTATAAACAAAATATTTTTCATTATTTTCGTGTTATTGATAAATATCTAAGAACTACAAAAAAATTTGAAGCATTTTCTTCAGTTTTTTGATAAAATAATTAAATTTAGTATAAAATTAATATTTTCTTACTTCAAGCCATGGATATCTTTTATATATTTGTGCGTTCTTCAGTAGAAATAATACGAAGAGGTTGGATCTGATAAATGATAGTCATAAACAATCGATTTATGAATATTTTACTGAAAACCATTTCTTCGACAGCTTCTTTTGACCTTCTCACTATACGGTATTCGTAAACAATCCATCATTTCAGGATAATTCTGGTAGAACACATCGATCGTGCTCTAAGAATAGATGAGAATACTTTCTATGATATATATGATTTGGAGTACTGTAATAGGCAACATGAGGTTATTATTTGAAATAAATTAATATTCGATAAATAATTATATCATATAGTATAATAGAATTTTTAAATTTGATTATGAAATTTATTTACGACTTTCTTAATAAGAATTGCGAACTAACGCAGAGTAAATTATTTGGATGAAAACGTTCTTATAAACTGAAAGATGTCGATTCAATTACTTGAATGTGATTCGAAAAACAGGATGATAAGGTCATTCTTCTAGAAGCGTACAATATGCTGTAACAGGATATTAAAACATATATATAATTGAAATCAATTTTTTTTTACAATGGTATTATTAATTTTTCATATAAATAACGGGGCTAAAATTCCTGGTTTTCAAATCATTTTCGTGATCTGTCAAAATCCAAGATTGCACCAATATGAGTTTGTAAGTTGATTAAAGACGTTTTCATGGTATATTATTTAACTTTAATTCAGAGTTTTGTAAGACTAATCACAGATTGAATTTCATAGGGGTTATCTTGGTTGTTTAAAATATTATTTGATAAATGTCATGTCCGTAGACAAAATTTTAGACATAATTTTAATAGCTTTGAAATAATAGAAAAAAAGTGGAAAATTGTAAAAATAATCTTTAAAAATGGTGAAAAAAAAGTTAAAAACATGTTTACAAGAAATTACATTATTAATTTTGTCAATATTAATTTATAATTAATTTATAATAATTAATTGTCAATATTATTTTATAATAGCCCTGTATTTTTATATAAATAACATATAGTCTAAATTAAATTGTATTTCACAATTATAAACTAAATAGAATGAATAATAAAATTTTAAAACAGTTGTAAATGTCTTTGTGTATGTTTTCCTAGTGACAAGCCAGTGTTGGCTTTAACTTGGTGCAATATTTAGCCAATATTGCAACCACTAGTAAGAAATATTTAGCTTACTTTAAGTCAATAAAAGCATTTCTACTGCGATATTGGCGTTTCGAAATATTTCCAATGTAAGCCAATATTTGTGCAATATTGACATTATATTGAAACTTTTGACCTAATATTG
Source organism: Maratus michaelseni (assembly GCA_963931845.1). NCBI lineage: Eukaryota > Metazoa > Arthropoda > Arachnida > Araneae > Salticidae > Maratus > Maratus michaelseni. Next base: position 360,649,558 of record OZ007593.1, on the reverse strand, counting down.
GTTACATTAGCTTTACACTGTATAAATATTTCTCGCCAATATTGTGCCAATTTAGGAAAAATGTCAACAGTAAATTATTATGAGAAAATTGCATGCAAAATATTGCAACATTGCATTTGTGGCTATTATTTTTGGTTTTATTGGTTTTACAGTGGATCGGTATTGTGCAATTGTTGGGAAAATGTCACCATTAATTGATAGAGCAATATTTCAAGCCAAAACGTTATTAATGTTGGCTTTATATTGGGTAAAAACGTAGCAAATATTGGTCTGTTACTAAGATTAATTTATGATTATTATTAGGGGTTGAAATCTTGTGTAGTTACCAATCCCACGGGATTGGTAACGCGAAATTGCAATTTATTCTCTTATAAAGAAAATGTTAAATACATATATTAAATAACATAGGGTTTCTGTCTACTGATTTTCTTAATTTGTTGTTGTTGTTTTTGTAAATAAAATTGTGTTTTTTGTAACATTTCTATATTTACCTCATAACGTCATGTTAGAAGTACATAAGTATTTTAAAATAAGGCCGTCAAGGGAAAATATTTCTTGTCTAACATTCTGGTAAATGTCTATGTTTTGAGGCAGTAAGTTGTCTTTGACACATACTGACACTGCGACTAAAACTCTATTTTCTGCACAAATCTGTATTAAATTGGATATTTTAGACGTGTTTATTTTATTAAAAAATAATGTATAAATATTAACTTCAGATACATTACGCTTATTTTAGAATGTACTGTGTACCTTGGTCTTTTAATTCCATTAGAAACACTTCTACGCCATTGAAAACAAAGCTTAAAGTAGATTAACGAACTATCGTTCCTTGGTAAGCGCCGAGTAGAAAGATGTCCAGTGTACATAATAATTTAATATTTAGTACGAATATAGCTTTCCTGCTATTTTGAATTAAAAAGAGGTGGCATTCACGTGATGTCAGAGCTACTGAACAAAGAAGTGACAAGGTTTACATTCAGTTTAGATTTATCCTAATTCAAATTTTGGTACACTGGTTTCATTAAATAATCCTATGTGTGACTTTACGGTTTCTGAAATCGGCGAGCATAGTCCTCTTTCAGTGTCAAGCTCATTTAAGGATATGAAACAGAAAGAAGTGACAAAGATTAATGTCAGGTTAAATTTTCCAAATTTAATTTTGGCACACTTTTTCGACTACGTACTGCTACGTGCGACTTTACAATTTCTGAAATAGGCATACACAGTCCTCTTTCGGTATCGCATGAACAACTCGTATCACGTGGCTCTGAATGTCTGGATTCGAAAATTATTCTCCCTTTAAAGCTCATTTAAGGGGCTGAAACTAAAAGAAGTGGCAAACATTAATTTCAGGTTAGATGTTCCAAATTTAATTTTGGAACATTTTTTTGACTGAAATACTCCTATGTTTAACTTTACAGTTTCTGAAATTGGCGTACACAGTCCTCTTTCGATATCGTATGAAGAACTCGCATAAAATGGTTTTCAAAGTCTATACTCGAAAATTACTCTACTTTCAAGTCTCATTTAAGGGACAGAAACATAATGAAGTGAGAAGGTTTAATTTCAGGTTGGATTTTCCAAATTAAATTTTGACACACTTTTCTGACTAAGTACTCCTATGTGTAACTTTACAGTTTCTGAAGTCAGCGTACACAGCCCTCTTTCAATATTGCATGAAGAGCATGCGTCACGTGGCTTTCAAAGACTGGATTCGAAAATTACTGGGGTGGAAACAAAAAGATATCTACTGGAACAAAAGCAAGTGAGTACTGTGGGTGGTCAACTGCTACAGCTTCTCTGCGACACATAAACTGATTCATAAAGACGGGAAAAATTCAAGACAATATGACGAGTTTATACCAAATTCTATAAGTGTGATACGAGTGTACGACGAGTGTATGCCAAGCTATACCAAAAGAGGACTTTGGAAATTAATACTTTGTAATATCAAAATCACATTGCAAGCGACAGACATTAATTAGAAGAAATATAAAGCAATTTTCCTGATTTCATTAAGAATATTTTGTTTTATGAATACATACTCTTTCGTCATAATTTGTATAAATTGGATGAGGAACAATGCGTCATTGATAAATAATTTTAGCTAATAAATTATTTTATATTAAAACTATGATATTGCATAGTAAATAAAATTACTAAATTCAATTTTTGACAATACAGAATGAAAGGCTTTGTTTAAATATTTAAATTGTTTTTTATTTGTTCTATAAACAAAAATTCATGAAGGCTTAAACAAAGAAATAAAAATTCCACAAAGTGTATGAAAATTACTCCATTTGCCTTTATTAAATGAAAAAGCTGTCAGCAAACTAGGCATAGTTTTATTAATGGATTAGAAAAGAAGCTTAAAAGCATATTATTAAAGAAAAAATAGGCATTATACGTTCAAAATCTATGAGGTTAATATATGTGATAAAATTCTGATTTTTTATACACAATCTTATCTAGTATTTTAGTTGATAATTTTTTCTTGATTATTTGAATAATATATTTTTATGGGATAATTAAAACTTATATTAGATTTTTACATTTTCCATCATTTAACATCTCGAGATACTTTTAGAATATAAATAATTTTAATCTAATAGCTTTTCATCATAATGAATGGCTATGCATAAATATCGTGAAATATTATACGCATAACACTGTAGAGAGATTGGCACAAAAGTGTTAATTATAAAAAAATTCTCCTTGGATGAAACAAAGCTTATAAAAGAAATTACCATATGACAGACAACTACCAAATCGAAATAATTAAACAAAGAATTTTAATGTACTGTAAACAAAGTCACAGAAGGAAAAATCATTCAAAGCAACTAATTCCTATTTTTTAATTTGAAATACGTACACTGTTAAAAATTTGCAGAAAATTTGTCCAGTCAAACAACCGTTTTTTGAAAAACTGGTTACATAATCATAATTTAACGGTATTCTGGCCATAATATGCGCAGTAATGTAGTCAAAATAGAATTAATTTACAGTTATGTAACCGTTTTTTATAAAAACGGTCGAATGACTGGAGAGTTTGCTGCAAATTTTTAACAGTGTATTCTGCATTGTTAAAAATTTGCAGCAAACTGTCCAGTCATTCACCCGTTTTTATAGAAAACGGTTCCATAACAGTAATTTAAATGTATTTTGACGACAGTTTGCTGCAAATTTTTAACAGTGTAATCTATTAAAAAGTGTTTTTCTTTTAAATTTTAGCTTTTTTTAGGAAGTAAAGAACTAATGAATGACAAATTAATTGGATAATACAAACAGTGCAGTTATAGGGTGTTTTATAAATGCCCCTGACTTTAAAATTCAATAATTCATTCACTACAGTAAATGATAACATGCTTATCAGCTCATAAATTTTGTATAATTTAAAAAATAGTTTGTTTATTTCAATAGATGGATCTCAAACTTTGAAAATGCTCAAATCAACTTCCAAAAATTCACTATATATATTGCGTTTTAATAGTTAAATAGAATACAAAGTAAATAATGAGAAACATCTTATCCATATCTATACGTTAATTCGAGTATTATTTTACTTTAAAACGTTGCAGTGCCATCTATTTACAAAAACTTCTTAAACTTTTTTTAAAAATTAATGTAAGCAAAACTCATGAGCTAGCTGATAAACATTTCACTCATTTCATCTTTATATTTATTATTATGGTTAATGAATAATTTAATTTTAAAATTAGGGCGTTCATTACGAAATCTTTATAAATCGTTTAAAACCATATTATTTTTAGTGTTTTCTGGCACTAAAAATAGGTGGTTGATACATACAACACATTGGGCTCGTTCACAGACCGAACCCTGAGTTACATAGGGTAACGCATGGGTAACCCGAAGCGTTCAGAGACCGATATCACGTGCCTTTTAGCAGGTTTCCCGTAGCGTTCAGAGCCGAAAATTACCCAGACTTTGAGTAACCCACATTACCTGGAGAACTTTGTTGGGTAAAGTGATCACGTGGTTGGGAAATCTGATTTGTTTGTTTGCTTTATACACTGTTAAAAATTTGCAGCAAACTGTCCAGTCGTTTGACCGTTTTTGTTGAAAACGGTTACAGAGCCCTAATTTAACTATATTCTGACCATAAAATGAGCAATAGTATGATCAGAATATAGTTAAATTACGGTTATGTAACCGTTTTCTTCAAAAACGGTCAAATGACTGGACATTTTGCTGCAAATTTTTAACAGTGTAGCTAACTGCAACTGTTAACTGTTGTTCTTTATGACTCCTACTGTAGCCTACTTGAATCCTGACCTTTAACAGGACTATGATATAATTGGCCAACGTCGGCTAGGATGGTTCCTGCAATGTTCGTACAATCAAAATGTAATGGTAGATTAGTTGACGGAAGTGTTTGATTGTAAAATGCCCATAACTTTACCCAAAAGAGTTCCCAGCCGTTTTAACCCAGAGAAAATCAGATGACGACATAATTATACGAGTAACTAGAGCTCCTATAGTACAAGCTGAATCATACCGCCATTTAATGACCCAGCGGACCAAAAACCAAGCTAAAACCGGATTGCTTACCGTACTAGTGGACTGCGAGTGACAGTAACAGGGACGGCAAACACCTGCTCAGGCGGTTTCCTAATGCTGAGCTAGGTCACAATATGGCGGTTATTTTGGGCAACATAATGGATATGCGTCAGCTCCCCTTATGGGAGCCTTACGAGTAACCGGCGTTTCGGTCTCTGAGCACGTTCATAGTTGAACAAAACATTTTCGATAACACTTATGATTTTTTGTTAATAATAAAATTTAATAGAACTTTTTGATTTATTGAATTGCAGTTTCGGCGATTAAATAAGGGGAACATTACTGTTAAATTTCAATGGCAATAAACAAATTCGTAAAAGTTGGACACATTTTAAGTAAATACATTTTTAGTACCAGAAAAACATGAAAATTCATGAAATTCGAAGTATCATCGCGGTAAGTTTTGATTGTATAAATATGAGATTATTTATTATTTTACATGTTACAGCATGGAACACATTTTCTAAATATAGCTTAAAAGAGCTAAGGACCGTATAAAAACTTTAATTTTGTAACATAAAAATAAATAATAACTATTTTGATATAAATGGAATTTGAGATAATGAAAACAATTCTAATTACAATTGAAACTATGCAACCTAGGCTTCAAGTTCCAAGTTTAGTTTCCGTTGGTCTAAGTTCCAATTGCAATTAAAACTATCTATCTTATAAAGGACAAACGTGTCCGTGCGTAACGCTGACGTCATTCTGCGAATGGCAACAGTTGACGATGATATTTCGGTTTTGCAATTGCTACTGCACTTTTTTAATTTCTAAACATCGCACATTTTTAATTTTTACACTGTTACATAGGGGAAAAATATACTTTCAAATGCAATTTTGTTGAAAACTGTATCTTAAATCACTAATTTATTATGAATTTTTAAAATAAAAAAAATTGTTATTTTTCACTTTTTTCGATCTTAATGGTTGCCATTGGTAATTTTTTTTTGGCTTGGCGATGGCATATTATCGTTGATTAAAGAACTGAAATGGCTATTATTAATTAGAAAATAATACATACATCTCGAAAAGTAAAAGAAAAAAACTGTTACTGATTTTATATAAAATACAAAAATAATAATAGAACTAATAATAATAAACGTTTTGATGAGCGAATATTTTATATTTATAAATCGAAATTATTTAATTTAAACGCGAAAGTAATGTTTGTGATACTTAAAAAATTGTTTCGATGTAAAAATTGTGACTCAAACAATATTTGGCTATTTATCGTTTGCGCCTGGATAATCACGATCAAAAATCAATTTATGAGGAAGTTTCGCTTGCTGCTTTAAATGAAAATTCTAAGGTTTATTTTTTTGAGGAGGCACTGACAAAATATTTTTACTTAATGCAGTTTTAAAAAAAGGTGAGATCATATAATATAGTTGCGTTATCTGTTGCATCTTCTGAGATCACAGCTTTGTTATTAAATCAAGGTAAAACAGTAGATTCAAGATTCAAAATACCGCTGAATTTGAACAAAACATCGATTACGGTTCCGTGCCATTAGTAAGCAATCTGAACTTTCTGAATTAATAAGAGAAACCAAGTTAATCATCTGTGAAGAAGCACCCTTGATGAGTAAATTAGTATTTGAATGTGTAAATGTGTAGGCCGTACGGTTAAAGATATAAAAAACAATTATTCGCCATTTGGTGGAATAGTAGTTGTATTTGTTGGTGACTTTGGAGAAATTTTGCCTGTATTGAAACATGGGAATAGAGCTGATATTTTTTGGGCTACTTCGAAATTTTCTAATATTTCGAGAAATGTTAATATTAGGTATCTCATATTTAACACGTGAATGAATGAAATTCAAAATATGAACTTTTCTGATTATTCAATTCACGTTGGCGAAGGTGAAAATGTTGACTTTACTGAATTCATCATTCAACTAAATAGATTAAAAAAACTCATTCAACATATATATCCAATAATCGAAATACAGAGTAATAATTTGACAAAAAGATGCATTTTAACCATTTTGAACGAAGAAGTTGAAATACTCAACGAATTTATAACTGAACAATATACGAGACGAGAGAAGATTTATTATTTACTATTACGAAATTAAAATTTCATCAAAATGTAAATTTAAATAATAATATAATATAAATAAAATGCAAATTTAACAGACATGTTCTCGAACTACGCGCTTAAACAGTTGAAATTTTCATAATAAAAAGCTTGCAGTAAGCAGTGAAATCTTGGACTATTTATTTGGCCATTAACACCGTCATGTGGCTAATACAAAAGTATCGCTTTATTAAATTTCAAAATTTTATTTGAATATATTATTGATTTGAAATTCTTATGAAAATTATTTTTGGAGTTGTTAATGAATCAGCTGAAAAAATATACATTAAATATGAAAAATCTATTAGAATCAGAAAAAAAATGGTTTTCGTCTATGCTCTGTAACCCGGGAAGCCCGGGTTAAATTCCCTAGTATCTCTAAAGGAAGCTATTTAGGAATTATGTATTCAACAAAGATAAAAAACAGACACTCTCTATGTTTGGGATCTGTTAAATTAGGATTTTTATGTCTGTCATAGGTTTATTTATGTCCAAAAATAGTATAAAGGTTATAAATAAGAGTATGATAAATAAATATATAAATAATAACATACTTATTATAAATAAATAATATATTAACTGTTATTCACAGCTGTTAAAAGTATATATTTTATAAGACTAACTGCTTAAAATTAATGTCAAATCATGATTTTTTTGTTAATAAAATTTGATTTCTAAACTCAAAATTCAAAACTAACACATACCTTATGTTAAATGTTATGATTAGTATTTAAATTTACCATTAAATATGCGTCCATGAAGTAATAGTGAAACGTTTCTGTTTAATACGTAGTTGGCTGTTGGATATAGCAGAATATTAAAGGTAGAAAAGCATGCCTGCATTAAATTTTTAAGTTATTTTACCTGAAAAAGGTTTCTTTGCAGCATGTCTCAAAGTTTTTTCACGATAAACGAAAGATAAGAAAAAATCACTTGTATATTTCTTTAGACTTCTGCTTGCCATAACCACCTTAGTTATGAGTTTACTTTCAAAATATCTGGAAAATAAGAGCAACGGCAAAGAAAACGCCTTCAGGACTGATATGATAATCATCAATACGAGAGTGAAAGTGGAAAATTCTAAGTATAAAAATTTAACATAAAGGCTGAACTTTCTATACCAGTCATATAGAAATATGGAAGTTATTATAATGAAAGAAAAGTCTGCTTTTAAGGTAACATATGAAAGTAAGTACTTCCTTTTAAAGTATATTCTGGTAAAAATGTAGTAAGTTTACGTGCGGAAATATACGGGATTCTTTAAAAGGATGTATCCACATCATTTTATTTTTAAGGCAATCAGTATAGTTTAGTTCAATATATATTTCAGAAAAGTATAATATTAAAATACAATGTATGTAATTTACATGGTAAATTTTAATTTGTTGTTAAATTTTTACCTGATTTATGTAACATGTAACTTTAACAAAATAACAACTATTTAGCGACTGCAGTAGACGGCTCAAAAATATTTCTTTTAAAAAAAAAAAAAAAATGTATACCTGTTGAACTACTTCAACTTCCACTACTCGTTAGAGAAGGTTGGGAGCATTGATCATAGACACATATTAAATTGTGCACATGTAAAAAATGAGTTTACATTAAATAAAAATATAAGTTAATCAAGCAATCAACGCTTGACTGCCTGAGAGGGGCTACTCAAACGAGGGAACCAGGTCTGTAGATCAAGGATATCCCTCCCGATCACCTTTATTAAACTCTTACAGACTGTGGTCCGTGGACTTGAGCCCCGATAATGAGACAAAGGGTGGGAGATATGTACAAATATGATACATAAGAAAATAATAGAAGATAATCGAAGAAATGCCATAAAATGACCAGACTACCAAAAAAGCGACAATGAGCAGTTGGTAAGAAATGTAAGATGAGTATCAATTATGAGTATAAGATCCGTCAAAGCGCGACACGGGACTGTTGTATTGAGAATTAGTAATCCACTGACTCAGAGGAAGAAAATTAAAACGAAATAAGATTTAATAGTAATTTTTATTTTTTAATTGATTCTTTATAGGACTATGAAGAAGTTTAAAGACAAAATCTTTAAGCTTTTACTAGGATCTGTCAAGGTATATTAAAAAGTTAAAGATTGATTTTAATTTTATATGTGTACGTTTTAGACATGAGACGGGCTCAGCCCGGGCTCGACACGGGCTCGGGCTTGATTTTTAAACCAGTCTTCGGGCTCGGGCTCACTTTCTGAAACTAACAATATTATTTATTCTCTTATATATATATATATATATATATATAAACTTTTTGTTTCATAAAAAATTACTTATTGCAGTTGCAGTCATTTTAATGCTATTTTGATGAAAATGAAGAGAAACAGACATCTTGTTTTTTTTTATGCAGTAGGATGCTATTTCATATGAAATTTTTTTTTACATTGTCTGGCATTGACGGCGACTGTTGATATGGCGCCAATGCGAAAAGCGGAAATAATTTGTGTTTCGATTTTCGTTTGTGACAGTAGGAAATGTTTTAATTGGAACGTTTATTTATTATTTGTTTTTACTTACCCATCATACGTAGTATAGGGTAAGTCTTGTAATCGTTTTGAAAATCGAAAATTTTTTTTTGACGGATTTACACGTTTCAGACAAGGGAGATTCCGAAAAACATATTTTAGAAATTTTTTTTTGCCGTCCGTCTGTGTGTCTGTGTGTCTGTGTGTCTGGATGTCTGTGTGTCTGTAAACGCTCTATCTCCCGAAAAAATTGAGATAGAGACTTGCAATTTGGTATGTACTTAGTATGTAATAATGGGAAGAAGCCTGTTTCATTTCAATAACCTTGATTAACCGGAACAATTTTTTTCGGACTCTCGAAATATTCGTTCTGATAAAAGGTATATACAAATTTTCGAAATTGTTTATTTTAAGAAATGAACATAAAAGACAATAAAAAAACATAAATTTTGCATAAAGCATGAAGTCGATCGGATAATGAGTTGCCGAGATATTTGGAATCCTATTTGCCACACTCTTCGATTTTTCATGACCCTGTATTTCATCTAAATTTCACTTCAAAGATATATTTTAATTGTAAATTTGACGCTTAATCAGATGCAATAAACCGCTAGTTAATAGAATTATTATTTTTGGAGTTATAAGGAAAAACCTCTTTCAAGCAATTCAGTAATCGAGCCTTTAAAGTTTATGGCGTCATCCAGCCACGATTTTATTTGAATTGCAATGCATTTTATAAGTAGTTTACACATTTTTATTTTAATATTTTACATTATGCATATCCATGTTGGGTAAGTATTACGGTGGCCCCCAATGACTAGTTTCTTTTAGAGATCTATTGCAAAATGAATATTTTATTTCGTCTTTAGTCAGTCAGCATTAGTTTAAGGTTTGCAAATTTTTCAGTCTTTTATAGTGGGCGAGTCATAATCGCTCTTCATATGAAAATAACTTTAGTGATTCGTATATCGATTTTTGATCATGAACTCTGCTCATGCTGCGGCTCTACTATGCACATTGTCGAAGTCACTTTCATTCGTAAGCAGATATAATTATTAGCATGCATTGCTTTTCTGATAGAAAGCAATCGAGCAGTTTCCTCTTTTCCTGTAAAAGCATCGGATCATTCAGATAACGTGTCAATTACAGTGTTAATATTTAACCTGATTTTCGGGGGAACTAGAATCACAAAAGATTGTTTTGAGGAAGGAATCTATTATAAATTAATATCTACACATTTTATAGGAAATGGAAAAACACTGTTCGATTCTTCGGGATATAAATGGTAATTTCTACAAATATCATGCATTTATTCATAAAACGCACTTCCTAAATGTGTCCTTCAGATTTGTTTATTGGGGGGGGGTGAAAAATATGAGAATCCTTTTACGAAGTAAAATTTCCTTTAGTACCAATCTTCTCTTTTGATAAGATTGAATGTAAATTTCCAAAATAAGTAATTATGTTCTGGGGATTAACAGTTATTTTCATGTAAGAATATGCTTAAAAATGTGATACTATTACTTTAAAACAAATTTTAAATATTATGCATTTTTTTTTACTGTTGCATATTTTCAGTATCGGGCTCGGGCTCTAGGGACAAAAAATAATTCGGGCTGGGATTTAAAATAATCGGGCGGGCCCGGGCTCCGAAAAGAGGGCCCAAACTCATCTCTAGTACTTTTGCAAGTTATATTATTCTTGATTGAATTGTTAATATGGAATAAACATCGAAGGTTGGTATAACACACACTGCTCAGTTGTTGCCGGATAAATTATTTAAAAGTATGAAGAGAATGAGAAATATCATTAAACATTTTATCTGAAAATTATTTTTCGTAGTAACTGTGTAACGATTATACATAATTCGTGTCATTCACAGGATAATAATTGTATTATTAAAATTTTTCTACAGCATAAATTCTTCAAAACGTTTCAGATGACACGCCCATAGTTTACTAACACCAGTTTTCGTAATGATATTCTCCTAAAAATGTATTCTATTTTCAAAAACCAGAAACTTCAAATGAAATAAAGTAGTGCACCAGTTAATGTATTCAACCGTTTTATCACAGAAAATTCTATGCAGAAATATAACGAACTTTCATCGTTCATACATTTTTAACTACAACGATACAACAATCAATTAATTCTCTAATGAATTCTTAATTTAAAAATTTAAAATACAACTCGATCTCAATGATATAAATATGCTAATAAAGTAGTAGTTTATAATCTTATAAATGAGCTCTAATTTAAATATTATATCTTATAAAGGATGGTGAATTTTAAATAAGCATATCAAATGCGTGATAATAACTTAACGCGTTTTAAGTTTCACTAATGTAGCATCGGTATAATGTTAGTTAACAATTTATATATTCTCTTTGTCATACCTTAAAATCATTTAGTTTTTTAACATCATAAAGACTTTATTTAATCAGATTATACAATAACACATGGGCTGATAAGTTCCCGGTCTAATAAAGAAAACACAATTTTTTAACAAAGCTTTATACCTTTATGACTTTATAACTTTATAACTTTAATAAATAACATAACTTTAATAATAAATAATAATAATTTAAAAATAATAATTTTATAATAATAATTTAATAAAAATAATTTTAAAAATAATTTAATAATAATAATTTTATAATAATAATTTAATAAATGATTAATAATAATAATTTAATAATAAATAACATAATTTTATAACGAAAAAGCTCCAAACAGTGCTCAGAACTCGTTATTGTTTTTGGTCAAAAGTCAACACGCGCGGCAGCCACTTTGACAACAGCTTTTTCATAGACAAATGTTCATTCAAAATAAAACCTACACGTTCCTTGGATATCTTCAGAGTCAGCTATCTCCTGCAACTTCACATTACGGTTCCCCAAAACGATTTTGTGGACTTTTTTTATGTTTTCCGGAGTAACCACCTCTTTTGTGTGGTGCATCACTGGTGTCCGTACGATCACGTTTAAATTCAGCAAACTAGTCAATAATTGTTGATTTACCTGGTGCAGTGTCCGGATAATGCTTATCTAGCCAAGCTTTTGTTTGAACGGTATTTTTTCCCTATCAAATAACAATTCTTGAAATTCTTGTTATCCATTTTTTTTGTTTATCAACAAAGTCGTTCAACTAAAACCACTCTAACGTTTTATCCACACGGCGAATCATCATGGCATTTTTTCTACTACCTTTTAAAGGTTAGTATTTACTAAAAAAACATCCGTTCGGCGAATGCAACGCCATCTGTGTGCCAGACCGGGAACTTATCAGCCCATGTGTTATTCATATGATGCTTTGTTTCTCATACGTGTTGACTATATAATTTAAGTATGAAGACGTATCATAATGGTTCTATTCATTATTAATTACTAACTAAGTATTAGAATTTATACATTTTTTAAATATAAAAAGTTATCAAGTGATTTGAAAAACACAAAACTGTTTTTAAATTATATTTTGAGATTTCTATTGTTTGAAAACACTTATTTAATTTTTGTATTCCGAACACACGACATTTTCTTTACTAAATGTGGTGACATAATATATATATATATATATATATATATATATATATTTTTTTTTTTTTTTTTTTTTTTAAATGAAACAAATAGCAACCACAGTTCTGATTTTTTAATTTTACTTTGATTTATGTTCATTGGATTAATAATCATGTTCGACTTTTATCTTATGAGAGATTTCTCCGTGTTTAGATATCTGGAGACACGGCAGTGCCTCCGCCAAGTCGAGAGAGGACAGCCGTAAGCATACTTTTCTGGAAGCAACTCAGGCCACTTTTGACCCCCCCCATATCTCCGCGCTGGAGTATCCCAAAAATTTGAAACTTCGTTTTTCTAGAGTATTTGGCACACAAGACCAAAATTTAAAATTACAACTTTCTGTCTTTTATAGTTCAGACGATATATGAACTCAAACATTCGATTTTTTGTCATTCACTCATTCACTCGTTCACGCGTCATCAAAAAGATTAGGTAGATCCCGTAGCCCTAGAAACTTGACATTTGGAAAAAAGGTAGTGTTTAGGATACAAAGAAAGAAAAAATTATAAAATCCGAAAAATTCGAAAAAAAAAAAACATTCGAAAATTCAACAAATTCCATCAAAATTGAAAATTGAAAATATTACGATCTTGTAGTCTTAGAAACTTAAGATTCGGTGTGAAGGTAATGTTTAGTATCCAGAAAAAGAAAACATCAAAAACACCAAAAAAATTGAAAGCAAAATTGAAAAAATCAAAAAATCGGAAAAAAATCGAAAAATTTCAAATAATCCAATTTTGTTGCGCTAGAAACTTGGAATTCGGAATAAAGATAGTATTTAGGATGCAAAATAAGGAAAAATTAAAAAATCCGGAAAATTCGAAAAAAAAATTCAAAAATTCGAAAATTTTGAAAAAAATTGAGAAAATTAAAATAATTTGATTTTTTAGCCTTAGAAACTTAAAATTCGCAGTAAAGATAGTGTTTAGGATTCAGAATAAGTTAAAATAAAAAACGCAATAAAATTCGAAAATAAAATAAAAAAATCGAAAAATAAGGAAAATTTGAAAATAATTCGATTTCATAGCGCTAGAAACTTGAAATTTGGAATAAAGGTAATATTTAAGATACTAAATAAGGAAAAAAATTAAAAAATATGGATAATTAAAAAAAATACCCATAAATTAGTGCAGACGATATATGAACTCAAAGTTTCTATTTTTTGTCACTCACTCACTCACTCGTTCACGCGTCATAAAAAAGATTGGGTAGATCCCGCAGCCACAGAAACTTAAAATTTGGAATAAAGCTAGTGTTTCGGATACAAAAAAAGGAAAAATTATAAAATCCGGAAAATTAAAAAAAAAATAAAAAAAAAAACATTCGAAAATTCAAAAAAATCGAACAAAATTGAAAATTGAAAATAACACGATCTTGTAGTATTAAAAACTTAAAATTTGGTGTGAAGGTAGTGTTTAGAATTCAGAAAAAGAAAACATCAAAAACACCAAAAAAAAATTGAAAATAAAATCGAAAAATCGAAAAAAATCGAAAAATTTCAAATAATCCGTTTTTGTTGCGCTAGAAACTTGGAATTTGGAATTAAGGTAGTATTTAGGATGCAAAATAAGGAAAAATGAAAAAATCCTGGAAAATTCGAAAAAAAATTAAAAAAATCGAAAAAATTAGAAAAAAATTTAAATAATTTGATCTTTAGGCTTTAGAAACTTAAAATTCGCGGTAAATATAGTGTTAGGATTCAGAATAAGTTAAAATAAAAACGCAATAAAATTCGAAAATAAAATAAAAAAATTGAAAGAAATCGAAAAATGAGGAAATTTGAAAATAATTCGATTTCATAGCGCTCGAAACTTGAAATTTGGAATAAAGGTAATATTTATGATGCTAAATAAGGAAACATTAAAAAATATGGATAATTCAAAAAAGAAAAATAGAAAATTTCAAAAATAGAAAGAAAGAAAGAAAAAGAGAGAAATTGAAAATAATATGATCTCGTAGTCTTAGAAACTGAAAATTTGGTGTAAAGGTATAGTGTTTAGGATTCAGAAAAAGAAAAATTAAAAACACAACAAAAATTGAAAATAAAATAAAAAAATCGAAAAAAAACGAAAATTTGATTCGATTTTGTAAAGCTAGAAACTTAAAATTTGGAATAAAGGTAGTATTTAGGATACAAAAAAAGAAATAAATAAAAAATCTGTAAAATTCGAAAAACAAAATTGAAAATTCGAAAAATTGAAAAAAATTCGATTTTGCAGCTTTAGAACTTAAAATTCGGCGTAAACTTATTGTTTAGGATACAGAAAAGAGAAAAATTAAAACACAATAAATTCGAAAATAGAATAAAAAACTCGAAAAAGATCGGAAATTTCAAAATAATTCGATTTTGTAGCGCTAGAAACTTGAAATTTATAATAAAGGATACAAAATAAGAAAAAATTAAAAAATCCAGAAAATTATAAAAAAAAATCGAAGAAATCAAAAATTGAAAATAAATTTATCTTGTAGTCTTAGAAACTTAAAACTTGGTGTAAAGGTTTGGTGTAAAATTTACTATTCAATAAAAGGAACAATTAAAATATTCGTTAAATTCGAAAATAAAATCGAAATATCTTTAAGAAATCGAAAATTCGAAAACAATTTTATTTTGTACTGCTAGAAACATTAGTTTTAAGATAATTGTCGTATTAGCTAGTACAACGCCTCTAATTGTATTAAGTTATTTCCCTCGGATTATGATTTTCTTTTCTTTCGTTTACGAGTTTCGTTATAGAAAAGTTCCGCTATAGACTGGCTACGATATAGGCGATTTCTTTATAGAAAGGTTTGTTTTCTTTCACAGGTTGTACTCTATTTACTTCACATATGAAATATGGATTGTTAAATGATGTTAGCCCCACAAAAATTTTCACAGCTCCCCCTACCCTCCCGACATTACTGGCTGGTTATGGCTTGATTGTCCTTTCTAAATAAAATCATGGTGACTCTAAGATTCACTTGATTTATCTCTAAATTGAACCTAAATGATCCTAAGAAGACGGATTAAGTAATTACTATATTGGCATGACAATCAGGTAACTTAGAATTAAAATCGGAAAATCAATAAATTTATAAAAAGTCGAAAATTTGAAAATAATTCGATTTTGTAGTCCTAGAAGCTTGACATTTGGCAGAAAGGCAGGTTTCAGTACACAAAGTAAGGAAAAAATAAAAAATCCGTAAATAATAAAAAAGGACTAAAAAAAACGAAAAAAGGAATATAGTTTGATTTATTGGAAATTTCCGTAAATTTTAATTTTGGCTTTCTTTTTATACTAAAAAGTTCTTTTATGTTAAATATCAAGTATCTAGGACTGCGAGTAATATCTCAGATGGATAGCACCTATCCTGGAAGCAATTGAGAGTACTTTTGACACTCCCCCTCCCATAACTTAGTGCTTGCCTAGGAACCTGAAATCTTTTTTTATCTACAGTACTTTTCAAACGAAACTAAAGCTTCAAATTTTTGATACCTGTAAATAATAGGGACAGAGTGTGGGCTTAGCGAAAATCAGTGGATGATCTCCACAAATAACCCAAAATCAAGAAAAGGAGGATTACTTACAAAAAGAAGTGAAATCTCATCAAAACGTCACCTGTAAAAAATGCAGCCAAGTCTCGTAACTCATTTACCGTAAAAAGTACTGAGATCGTATAAAGCCAAGTTTAACTATCTTATTAACTCTGCAATTTTCATTCACAAATCACTCCTAGTCTCTACATCTTTAGTTAATTATTATTTTGTGACTTGGCAATTACGCAGCACAGGGAAGTTATTACACCTTACTATGTTATGGGATGGGATGGGATAATTTAATTAAGGCAAATTATATACGCACAGGGAAGTTATTACACTTTAATAGCTTATAGTATTATTTGATTAAGACTAACTATATACATCACATTCTCGTGCTACGTAATTGCCAAGTCACAAAATAATAATTAACTAAATATGTAGAGACTAGGAGTGATTTGTGAATGAAAATTTCAGAGTTAATAAGATAGTTAAACTTGGCTTTATACGATCTCAGTACTTTTTACGGTAAATGAGTTACGAGACTTGGCTGCATTTTTTACAGATTTTTTGATGAGATCTTGGATACCATTTCACTATTTATAAATTATAGTAGTAATCTGCGAATTAAAAAAAATATGATTATTATTATTATCTCTATAATAAAACCGTAAGTCATGTGACTGTCATCAAGCGATGCTGGCATAACAGTTCCGGGATGCCCGCATCGCTTTTTCATATGCCAGGCAGCCATTTTTATTCAAAATTATTTTACGAATAAAACTTCATAAAAGTTACATTTTTAGAAAGATCGTTCAAAATAAATTAATATTTGAGAGATGACTTACGTTCAATTATGTATGTATTCTGCAATAACTTCATTTGAAATTAGCTTCGCAGTTCAAATTCTCTATCCATGAAAGTAAACAAAAAAAAAAAAGATTCATTCGTCGTGAAGGTTTAAAATATTAAACCATTAAACCATGGAGATAATCGTTCGTAGAGTAAGTTTTCCGTGAATGATTTTTTGGAGCGCTGCCTGGTGTCAAAAAAATAATTTGCACCAGGTCCTATGAGACAATTAAAGTTTCCATAATTCCGTTTGATGAAGTGCTTATACAACTCAACTTCCTTCCGAATCTTTTCTTGACGTAAGTTGAATGTAAACAAATACAACTCATGTAATAATATTTAATGAATCAAATTTTGAAATGATCAGTTAATTTGGTATTTATGTATTATACGTGGCAGGAAGAGATATCACCGAAAATGATTGTTAATCGCCAATCATATTTACCATTGTTAATGACTAATCGCGTTCAAGACAGTAATTTAATAGACATTTATGAAATACATAATATTATTAAGTACTTTTATGTTATTTGGGCACAAATCTCGCCAAAAGCATTTTTAAAATCGCCAATACCAGCTTTTGTTTTTCGCGTGTGCAAATTAGAAATGATACTTTGATTTTGAAATCAAATGTTTTGATTTATTATAATATTTCTTTTTTTTCTATTTTCTATTTTAAACTAAAAGCGTGAACGGCATGTATTTAAATTCGTCGCAGACGCACCGTGGTTGGCACAATTTTTGTTTTGCGCATTTTGGCGAGAAAACCCCATTTTCAGGTACCTGTTAGAGATTGCTAAAACAGCATGATTCTTTTATTAAATTCCTACTATTAGCTCACACTCTCTCTATATATATCTTGTTGGAATTTTCAATCGTTAATAAAATATTTTCTATACATCCATTCAAGTTCAAATTTTTTTTTTTAAACTTGTACTGGATGACAATTCATGTTAATACAGTTTTTTCAAATATTAATCCATTAATTAAATTAAATTAATTAATTTTAATTTTATATTTCATTTCTGTTCAAAAGTATAGACTAACTCCATATTTATAGTCTCATCTTCACACGTAAAAAGATAATGAGGCTGGCTGTTCACGGACGAAGATCAGGCGGCTCGCGGGCGAAGGAAACTATAAATGTGGAGTGAGTCTATACTTTTAAACAGAAATGAAGTATAAAACTAAAATTAAATAATAAAATTTAATCAATTAATTAATATTTGAAAAAACTGTATTATCGCTAACTGTAACATCGCTATAGCACTTCATTGTGAAGTTTGGTAATTTTTTAAATTCAATATTTGAAAAATGGCATAATCATTAGATTTTCAATTTATATCAAGAAAAATACAATTTTTTTACCTTTTTAACGCAGTTTGTCTAACAATTTTGTGAGAAATACTTTTCGAGCTATTAATTTTTGGTATTTTAGCTATTTATTTTTTATTTAATTTTTAATACATTTCAAAAATTTCTCTTATGTAAGATATTTAGCAGGATATAAATTTAGGAATAAATAACGTCAGTGGCTAAGCGTGTAGATCGCCGGAAAAAAATTCTATTTGACCTAAGCAGGAATTGACTTAAAAAAAAAGTTTTTATATTACTTGTTTTATTATGAAATAGTTTATTTTATATTAAAAAACACACAATTTTATTATAAAACACACACAAAGGTTAGTTTATTCAGCCAATAATTATATCGCCAAAATGATATCCAGTGCGTCTGCGACAACTGTACCCAAAAGCACCCATCATTAAAAATGGTAAATAATATAAAATCAAAGTAAAATAATACAGAAAATAATTTAGTGTACATTTATAAAACACATAAAATCATACTGATGGCGTTTAGCTTAGATATTTACGATGGCAGTTTTATTGACGGTATTTTATATCCGCCGGAATGAATATGAGATATATATTCTAATCACATACTATATACCTATAAATATAATATACATATCTATATCTACTATATAAATAAAAAAGTCTTCAATTGTCTTTTATATTTCTACTACATAATATTAACTATACAGTTACAATATACAGAGAAAAAACGGGTTGCTGTAATTAAATTATAGGCGCGGCGGATTTATCTGTTACGGATCTTAATAGTCAGTAGATATTAAGCAGAAATGCCAAAGTAAGAGAATTACGCAATTATGAAAACCCCTGAACGAAATCAAGAAAGGGGAGCAGAGAAAAACAAACTCAAACAGAGATAGGCATCTAGAAGGAAATTCCTGAATATTTTTAATCAGATTGTACGCCACGGGTCAAAAGTGCTGACAGCAAATATGGTTTAAAGTGAATGTGATTATCAAAACTGCCTTCCAAAAGTTCAATGTTTCACCAAGCCATACTCGAAAATTACGTGTAATAATATGCAGCCCGATTATGGCACATTATTCAAGACATTTTAGATGAGAATAATGATAGAATTTCTAATCTTCCGTAATCGAGTCTACAACCAAAGTGTGCGAGAAACATAAAAATATTAGCAACAAATATGGTTCAGTGTAAATGTGGATATTATGAAAGACTTTCACAAAATAGACTTCATTTTATCAAATCGTATTAACTAAAATACGACAATTGACAAGGACCCAATTACGGAAAATTACTTAATATGTTTAAGAATCTCCGCATTTGCGAACATATAGCAACTGATATGCAAACGGACATGAAGCATAAATGCCTAAGTGGGTTAAGCGGTTTTTGTCAAGAAAGATGAAATATATAACAACAAAAAATATACGAAATGATACCATGATTGCAAAAGTTCTTGATTTTTCACTTAGAATCTTCCGGTTTGGCGAAGGATTAAGGAGAAAAATTAAATAATGAATAAAAGTAACGTGTTACAGTGCTTAACATACATTTAAGGGAGACCAAACTGGTCGCCAGTGGTGGCTAGTTCGAAAATAGTAGTACTTAAAAGTAAGAAACTCTACGTACACTGTACAAGGTACCACTTAAACGCATAAAAAAATCGCATTGTTTCTTGAGACATCTTAGTTAGAAATTTAAAAAACTTGTAAATTCAAGTTTCAACTCAACATCACATTCTAAACAGACCTGCTATATTTAAAATTTAACGTAGGGATAATTTAAAAATACGTATTATGAAATGTAAATGAAAATAGAAACTGCAAAGTTCTCCCAAATGAATATTTTTATATCCCAATTGTCGCTACAAAGCTAAGTTATGGCGTAAATTTTCAAAGTTTCCACAATTCTTAAGACAAAGAATAATTAATATTTTCAGCGTGTCCTTAAGGGCTCCAGAAGAATTGCTTAAAATATACAACATTTCCCTACCTCATTCAGAATGAAAATGAGTATGAAATTAAGTTTTTATTTGCAGTTTAAAAGTTAATTATCTTTAAGTTCTAAACTGTTGAATATTATCTAGTTTTGTTTTACACAGGGTAAACGTATTATTGATGAATTTTATAGAAATATTTTGCATATAGTATTTTGCAGACACATAGTTGAGAAACTTGTGGTGTGCAGTGTGCAATAATTTGACTATTTTTGGAGGGTTTTTTTATTTAATTTTTATTCAAGTTTTTATTATTTCAATAGAATTTAATTTCATGTTTATGAAAGGTCTTTTTTAAAAATTGTTGCCGAATTGTAAATATTTCTTTTGAAAATAATAATATTTCTTTTCAATTAAAAATGTATTTACACGTGACTGTTAAAAGCAGAAAGAAAATTTAAAAATAATAATTGTGTGCTAACGTGTTTAAAGCAGTAAAATTCCGTCATAAAAATGTATTTACACGTGACTATTAAAAATAGAAAGAAAACTTTGAAATAATTAAATTGTTACATGTTAAACGCATTTAATGGTGAAAATTACGTTACGTATTAAAACGATTATCTTATGGAAAATATTCATCTGACGTCACAACAGAAATCACGTACACTGTTAAAAATTTGCAGCAAACTGTCCAGTCATTTGACCGTTTTTATAGAAAACGGTTACCTAACTGTAATTTAACTTTATTTTGACAATAATATGGTCGATAATATGGTCAGAATAGAGTTAAATTATGGTTATGTAACCCTTTTCTATAAAAACGGTCAAACGACTGGAAAGTTTGCTGCAAATTTTTAACAGTGTAGCGTAAAAGTAGCACGGCTAGCAAATTTGTTTATATATTTCATCTCTTGATGCTGCTTAAAAGTAGTAAATGGGGAAAATTACATCACAAAAATGTATTAACACGTAGCTATTAAAAAGATAAATTAAGCTTTATAATAATTAAATTATTACACGCGAAACCCATTTAATGGTAAAAATTCCGTCATACATTAAAATGATGCATTTAAAACGATTTTCTTGTCAACAATATTCATTTCAGGGCACAATGGAAATCATGTGGTGTTTTTAGTAGCGCGGCTAGCAAATTTGTTTATATATTTCATCTCTTGATGCTGCTTAAAAGTAGTAAATGGGGAAAATTACATCACAAAAATGTATTAACACGTAGCTATTAAAAAGATAAATTAAGCTTTATAATAATTAAATTATTACACGCGAAACCCATTTAATGGTAAAAATTCCGTCATACATTAAAATGATGCATTTAAAACAATTTTCTTGTCAACAATATTCATTTCAGGGCACAATGGAAATCATGTGGTGTTTTTAGTAGCGCGGCTAGCAAATTTGTTTATATATTTCATCCCTTGATGCAGCATAAATACATGCAAATGAACGCGTAAAATACTTTAGACTTATACTGTACGAATTACTATTCGATGAATACATATTAGAAAATTTGTATGTACTTATAAATTAAAATAAACTATTTACATTTTAAAAATAACATGAAAAATATGCATGAAGGTGCATTAAAATAGACAAAACAGGTCATGTATACGCTATTTACTGTTTCTGAAAATATCTAAAATTCGATATAAACATGAAATATAAATGTAATTTTTTTAAATATAGTGCTTTTCAAATCGGAGGTTCTGATTGTTATTCACAAGCAGACGAATTTTTGTACCCTCGAGCACTAAAGAAGAATATTGTCCATAGTGTCGTTATAAAAGTCCGAGAGGCAGGGACATTTTTTTGTTTAATTATTTTATACAACATGAATTTCAAATGTATAATGGATCTTACTTATAAATTGAAAAACAGCCGTCAGCTGTCGCGGCAGCGGTGGATGAGGCCACGGGAAACAAAAAATGGAAATGCATGGCCACCCGATTACAGAAGATCGCTACTGTTCCTGATAATATCATTTCGGGATCTGGATGGGGTTGGCAAGTGTAGCTCATGGGGGACAGAGCCCCCAAGATTTGCAGATTTCACGAGGAATCGGTGGCCCCTCCTACAAGACTGCTCGGACAGGTAGCAATAGATCCGATCACGGAAGATCTCACCAAAAAACCCAACCTTCAGCCCAGAGCAATGAATAAAACAGAATGTTGTTCACTTTAAAATTGCGTTAAAGTGAATTAAATTATGACTTAATCGTGAAAGCGTTGAATAATTCCCTTGGTGAAAATGACATCATTCTCGAAAGAAAAGATGGACATTCATCCATGAAAATAAATTATTTATGTATCTGTAGTTGTAATAATTGCAGTTGTGAGGCATATGTTATTTGTTTATTTACACATTCGATAATTAATGTTAAGTTAGATTGTACGTTGTCTAGCATTGATATGGATAGACTAGGATGTATATATATTTAAATAAATATTGTTTTTATGAACGACTACG
Source organism: Maratus michaelseni (assembly GCA_963931845.1). Lineage (NCBI taxonomy): Eukaryota > Metazoa > Arthropoda > Arachnida > Araneae > Salticidae > Maratus > Maratus michaelseni. The sequence goes on along the minus strand of OZ007593.1, from coordinate 360,626,708 downwards.
TTCTTAACTTTGAACGAAAAGTAAATTGTTTTGTTTCTGTCAAATGTATATCATTCCCTGTTCTTGATTTAAATTTACAATTTTATGTTGATAAATTAGATATATATTACTAAAATATTTTATACATTTGTAAATAAGACACATGAAGCAAATTAGTCCGTTTTTGGAGCCCCCCAGGGGTTGAACGGGAGTTGACGAGCGTAGCCTGCAGGGGGCAGGGCCACCTAGTAATATAATAATTTATTGATATTAAAAATATTTTAATAAAAAGTTTATGAAAACTATATATATCAACATTTGAATAAATTATTTGTATTTTGATTATTCCAAGTAATTTTTGCCTACATTCTACGTAAAAGTACATAGAATATCAATAATAAAAATATTCTTATTATAATACGTATATATATATATATAGTAAAAACTCCCTATAACGATAATATCTATAAAAATAACGCTATTTATAAGGCTACTTTTTGGATCTAGTAGACTTCCTATAGATTATAATGTACAGAATAGCTAAAGCATAATTCGCATTTATTTATAATAGCTAGCAAAAGATTCTGTTAAATTCAAGTTTCCACACAACATCACTTTCTAAATATGTTTGCTATATTAAAAATGCGATACCGGAATAGTTTCAAAGCAAATACTATGAAATGCAAATTAAACTAGAAGCTACAAATATCTCTAATGAATATTTTACTAAAAGCGATTCTAATAAGTTATTACGTAAAATTTCAGTATGTACCACATTTCGTAAGACAAAGAAAAAAAATATTATTAATGTTTTCACTATGTTCTTATGGCTTGGATGAAATTTGCTTTTAAGGAAGAATATTTACTGAAATCACTTATGATGAAAATAAGCATAAAATTAAGCTCTTACATGCAGTTTAAAAAAATTAGTATCTATAGGTACTAAACACTTAAGAATTTTCAACTTTTGTTTAAACAAAAAATGAGATGTGATTAATAAATCATACACAAGACTTCGTTAAAAATCTATCATAACAAATCAAAGCTTAAAAATTTTTTCAAAATGTTAAAACTATTTTCTAGCTCCTAAAGTAAAATTTATTGACATTAAAAAAATTTAATTCTTTATTGAGATAGCATAGCTAAACATTACAAAAATGGAAATTCAAATATCGATAACGCAACACCATTTTCTAAATTAATCTGCTACATTTAAAATGTGATCATGGAATAATTTCAAAACAAGTACTAGAAAATGTAAATTAAACTAGAAAATACAAAGATCTCCCAAATGAGTATTTTGCATAACATTACACCGCTAAATTATTACATAAATTTTTAATGTACGCCCCAGTTTGTACGACCATAAATAATTTAGTATTAATTTTTTTAGCGTGTCCTTATGGCCTAAAAAAAAATTGCTTCAAAGAAACAACATTTCCCTACATCATTTAGAATGTAAATAAGCATGAAATTAAGTTCTTATTTGCAGTTTAAAAGTTATTTATTTTTAAGTTCAAAACGTATAAGAATTTTTTAGTCTTGTTTAAATAGGGAATATATTCTTATTGTTGCAACATGTCCAAGTCTTCGTCAAAATTGAATCAATACAAACATAGGCAACAGACTATGAGATATCATGCACGCAATGACTGACGGAGTAAAAAATAAGGTATTTTAATTTCTATAATACACAAATTCTGTGAAAGGCTAGTCAGTTTCTACTGGTAGTATATGAAAAAACACATTAATTTTAATTAATAGACAAAATTTCATGTTTATACACAAAAACAATTTCTAGAAGCACTAATTCAAACTGTGAATATTTTTGTTGATTTTCATCGCGTTTAAAAGGTACAAGACTCCTTAAATTTGATACATTTTCACTCCTCTCGTTGTCGACATATGCTTTATTGAGATCCTACATAGAGTTAATATGCTTACCATGAGTTAGTCTTATGTATTATTATTATGCTTACTAAGAATCGGGTGAATTTCATATTGACATTAATTAGTAGATCAATGTATAATTCTTCACACATTTATAAATCATGGTTTCAATACTTAAGAATATTTATTTTTATTATAAGCATTTTAAGTAAAATAAAGTACATTTTAAAACAAAATTTGGTGAAATAACTAGTTTATGAAAATTTCAGTTGTTTTTAGAAGTAATTGTTTTACAAAAAATTGTTTTAAAACTTAACAAGTAACACATATAGACTTTTTAATTATTTAAATATTTTTTAAATATGCATACTAAAATTTACGTACTAAAATACTAACTTTCCCACTGTTGTTATATGCTTTATTCAGGTACTATATATATATATACTATAATATGCTTAATATGACTTGAGTTTATTCTCACAAAGAATCGGTTTCAATTCATATTTACATAATTTTTTAGATTAATACACAACTCTACATACAATTATAATTTATTGCTTCGATATTAAAGAACATTTCACTTTATTATAAATAATTTGAAAAGCACAAAGTGCATTTTTAATCCGTATTAGGTGAAATAAGCACTTTAAGATATTTTCAGTCGCTTTTAGATGTAGCCATTTCACGAAAAATCGTTTTTTAAGATTTAACTAGAGAAAACGTAATGTTTTAAAATTAAAATATTTAAATTCAATAAAAAAGCATAAAAAATTTAATGCATCCCTAATATTCTCATACAGTTATAATATGCTTATTTTACAATGAGTTGAGCTTATCCTTATTAATATACAAAGTGTTCCAAAATTCAACCGACAAATTAAGAGAGGTAATAGAAAGCATCAAGAGGATGAAAACTTACCATAGAACATGGGTCTCAAACCACGTTTAGTGGGAGAAAAACGCAAAAATAGTTATGAAGGGTGTGACGTCGAGTGGAACAAAAAGGACTCGTAATAAATTGAAAAAACATTTATTTGACATAAAGCATGATTACAATACATTACAGTTCAAGGTCAGAAAGGAGACGATGAGACATTTTTATAAGAATATGTTTTAACGCAACCGGCAATCCTTCGTCCGTCCGTCAGTGTCGGCTGTGCAAAGACCTTCGTGGCTGCAACTTCGACCAATTTCTAAAAAAAATGTGTCGTCGTATACTTTCTGACGTTGAACTGTAATGCACTGTAATTATGCTTGACGTCATATACACGTTTTTTTCTTATTATTAGTCCTTTTTGTTCCACTCGACGTCACACCCTTCATAACTATTTTTGCGATTTTCTCCCATTAAACGTTGTTTGCGACCCCATGTTCTATAGTAAGTTTTCATCCTCTTGATGCCTTCTATCATCCCTCTTAATTTGTCGGTCGAATTTTGAACATCCTGCATATAGTACGGTTATATTTGTACTGTTACACCTGTAGATTTTTTAACTAAAGTATTTAAACTTTAAATAATACATAACATTAATATACTAAATTTGGGGCATTCCTCTTTCCCATTTAGTTACCGCTTGGTTGCATTACAATGATTGGAACTTATACTTACTAAAAATCTGTTAAAAAATCAGTTTTATATTTACATTAGCTTGTGGATTATTATATTTTTCATACATTTATAATTGATCGTTGAAATACTTAAGAATATTTCACTTTGTTCAACCATTTATATTAAGTGCATTTTAATCTATTTACAGAACCAATGTCTAGTAGTACCAAATAATTAATATTCAAATATTTTAACAATTAATTGACACACACTTTCAGTACTTTGTTTCCGTTTTTCACATTATACACGATTTCTATACTTAGCCACTTATTCTGAAAGGAAATTTCGCTTAAGGTTTCTCTCTTTCGTTCCATTTTATTAGTATCAATTTCTAAACTTGTTTATGTCATTTTTAACGCTTTCCAACTTAGTTGAAAAGTGTTTATGACTTCAGTTTGTCTGTCCGTCTGTCCGTCTGCCGTCTGCTGTCTGTCCGTGCTCTAACACGCGCAAATATACTCAGATTGCCCTGAAATTTTTGTATGTTATTGTCGTTTACTACAGCATGATCCATATTGAATATGAAGTGTGTAGCACTTATAGTTTTTTTTTACAGGGACACTCAAAAGAATTCCGTTACATTACGGTCTATGTGTACAGTCTATGTGTCTTCTTTTAGAGGGACAGTCAAAAATATTCCGTTACATTGCAGTCAATGTGATAAAATCATTTCAAGTACATTTTAATGATGCTACGCTATTTGAAACATGATGAAATTGATATACAATTATGAAGCGCATTAAAACATGCTTTTTGTAGAATATGGAGTGCAAAGTATTCATTATTCATTTACAGAGCCAAACAAAATAATTCTGTTGCACATTACCCTACGGGTAAAATCGTTTGCAGTGTAATTTAATGATGTTTCACTATTTCAAACATAATGATTTTTATATGCATTACTCAGGTGCACTATAAATTGCTCACTTAAAAGTATGGTGTGCATTGTGTTTCATTACGCGTGCATCATTTACAAGGTCACACACAATATATCGGTTACTGTATACGTGTAATAATTAGAGTATGTGGTTGTTCATATACAGGGCTACACAAGGGAATTCGTAATTATTACTTACTATAGGAGTAAATTGCTTAGGGTAGTTTTTAATTGTGTTACGCATTTTCCTGCTGAACTAGAACACTTATAGAAGTTTGTGAAAAAAAAAAAATAATTCATTTTCAAGGCTTCGCAAAAACAAGATACATTGGCGTTTATAGTTGGTAATTGATAAACGTTTGTTTTAAGTTGCTTTATGCGTTTATTAACTGAATTAAATTTTAGCTTAATATGGGGTGAGTAGAAAAGTCTTTAGATAATACAGGGCTGTACATAATATTTTAAGTGCATTTCCATCGAATGGCAAAAATTGCTAAATATGAATTTTCTAAATGAACTAAATTTTATCATGCTATGTAGTATATATCATAATCTATAGCTCATATACAGGGCTCCGCAAAATAATTTGACTATATTTTTGACTAAGGAAGGTAATTGCTAAAAATGCTAAATATGTTAAATGTTTCCTATACTGTTTACTTACACATCTTCTTTCACCTTATTCAACGGCGAAGTTTCTGTACAGTTTTCTGGATGTGTTGGAAAGTCTTTCATAATCTATGCTTGAAGGAAGATTTTTCGTTCTTGTTTTTCAAGTTCTCACTTTTCTTACTATCTGTTTTTGGGATGCTTTGCATCACCTGGTCGTATGGCATATTTCGTTGTTTGGTGTTCATATTTAGCAATTCTTTTGCTAATTAAATTCAGAAAATTTAAATAACTTTACATGAATGTATTTTGATTAATTACCTGTCGAATAATTCAATCCTAATTTTATTTCTCCATTAATAAGTTTTCTATGCAGGTTTAGAAACTGAACTGATAAAGAATACCGCTAATTTCGCTGATATTTTAAAATACTATACTTCTACTTATAATAAACTTACAAAGGTTTCCTTAGCCTCAAATTAACGAACTCTCCTTCTTAATTTTGTCTTATTTTACTGCGATTCTTTGATTTTTCATAATTTCTGCTGCCATGTTTCACTGAATAATCATAGTGAAGTTCGTCGGAGTATAGTAAGCAATAAACCAGGGCTGTGGAGTCGTGGAGTCGGAGTCGGAGTCAGGCCTATTTTTGGACAAAAGAGTCGGAGTCGGAGTCACTAAAAAACAGGCCGACTCCGACTCCAGCTTGTTTTTTAGACAGTTTGAAGTGAAATTAAACCAATTCTATGTAATTTTAAATTTATAAACTGAATTTTTATTTTTATATTTGGACTATATATACAAGGAAACCCAGGTTAAACAGACCCAACATACTGTCCAGTTTACAGCGTATATGAAAACTGCTTTTAATTGAAATCTCTAGTTAATATTTTATATTAGTATGCAGTACTTTCTCTCGGTTTTTGGAGTTTGCAGAACCCGAGGTAATGCAAAAATTGGAAGTTTCTGCTCTTTTTAGAGTCCACAGAATCCGAAATATCATTGTAATAGAAAAATTTTCCCTTTTGTTTTCTTGTTTCTCTCAGATTCTTCAGGCCTGTAGTACTAAGAGTAATGCTGAAATTGTAGTAAATTGTCTCCCCTTTTTTCGTGTACATAAGACCTCCCCCCACCTCCCCCAACCCCCCCCCCACCCCCGAAAAAGAAAGTGAAATTACAATTTTTTTTTGAGTCTGCAGTACTCAAAATAATGATGAAATAGTGAAATTTCTAATTTCTTCTTTCGATATTCAGGTCTTGCAGACCCGAAATAAAGCCAAAATTATAAACTTAATGCCGTAAATACAAAATATTCCTCTTTATTTTTCTTCCCTTACATCCGAATTTTTCGGGTCTGAAAGGCACAATAACTCCAAAATTACAACATTTTGCATTTTCTTTTCCAAGTCAGCGGGATCTGAAATAGTAAAATTTCTATTTTATTTACTTCTTTACATTTCACTATTTGTATTTTTCGGGTCTGCAGGACCCAAAGTTGTACAATTAATAATGCTGAGAATATAAAAATTCTTCCTCTTTTTTACGAAGCCGTGAGAACAAAATTAATGCTAAAATTTTAAAATTTTCATTTTCATTTTTCTTGCATTCCCCCGTAATTTTTCGGGTTCTGGAGACCCCAACTGATACTTAAATTGTAAAATTTTTGCCTCCTATTTTGAGGGTCTGCAGGAATAGATATAAAACCAAAATTAAATATCCTTTCACCCATATTTTGGTGAAAAAAGGTGAAACTTTTTATACTAAAATACTGTCAGAAGTTTGCCGCTGCAGTAAATGAGTCCTAGTCTTGACTACCTATCACAGCTTATACCCATATTTCATCCAAAAATATACACATCATACAGGTCAAACAGGAATGTCACAGCAGGTTGCAGTGTTGCCAGTTGAGTTTTTGTAATTCTGATTTCTTGATTGCTGCCATTTTTTTAAATAGTAATATTTCCTTTATTTAATGACAAATTTAATAAAGCAACTATTACTATTTCAAAACAAATGACAGCAATAAAGCAATCTGAATAATAGGAATCAACAGGCAATACTACTACTTTCGACGTCCCGGAGTCGGAGTCGGTTCCTTTAAAATTTCAGGAGTCAGAGTCGGAGTCGGACATTTTTCCAACCGACTCCGCAGCCCTGCAATAAACGGTCTGATGTGTGCTTCATGACGTTTGTTCGTTTGGTGGGCTTAGTTTTTTTTGTCCAGACTTGCATGACGACCGTTCTGCTTGGTGGCCGTCCCCTGAGTATGGCACCGTGGTTGAAAGTATACAAGTTTTGCACTGACTTTTCCTTGAACACAAGCATTCCTGTATAGCAATATTTGACTTACTTAATAACAGAAATTATGCGATAACATAAAAATTACTGTGACAAAATACTGGTATTAAAACTCAAAAACTGCACAAATCCTGCTATATAGGCTCAAACCTTAACGTTATGAATGAGGTAAAAAATATTTGTAATAAGAAGTTAATGAAAAATGCGTATCAACATTTGAATAGATTATTTCTATGTCGATGATAGCATATCATTTTTTTGTATAAAATAACACTTAAAAGTACATAGCATATCTGTATTAAAAGTATTTATTTTACATAATCATATAATAGAAAGTTTAAAACAAGATTAAAAGAGCATATGGCAGATATCAAATATGACAGAAGAACTACAGACTTGTAAAGATTACATAGGTCTGAGACTTTAAAAAATTTATTTTAAGAATAGTAAAATAATTTATCAATCAAGACTTGATTTCCCATCTATTATCCGTGAATCAATAGAAGTCTATATGCGTAACAAGAACATATGCAATGAATCAGCCTCTTTTGAATTACCTAAAATCTGGCACGCGTTCATCAGACAGCGCTGTAAAATTCAACATGGCGATCTTTCTTTGCGAATGATTATCTCCGTGGTTTAATACATCTATGACTCACGATGAATGAATCTTTTGTTTATTTACTTTAATGGATTGAGATATTCGGCTGTTAACCCAATTTTCACTGAAATTATCTCAGAATCTATACATTTTTTAATGTATTTCATCTCTGAAGCAAACAATTTTTTGAACGATCTTTCTAAAAATGTAACTTTTTTGTAATTTAATTTCAAAAATAATTTTGAATAAAAATGGACGCTTGGCATATGGAAAAAGGTGTGGTTAGCTAGTATTTGTTTTCCTCAGTCACATGACTTGCGCTTTTACTATATATATATTACGTATGATAGGATTTAATAGAATAAATAAAACTTTTATTAATATCTTTTTAATTTTTGATTCAATTTTAATAAAATTTGAAATGACTCAACAAAATTCTGCAACAATTATATATATTAAATTTGAAACCATTTGGTTGGATAGTTTTTCAGCTGTTATATGCGGACGGACGGACCAGACGACGGTTATAGGTGCTACGTATTTACATAATTACGAACACACCTAAAAAGGCAATAAGAAAATATTAATTTTCGCGTGTACAGTTGACTATTTTTAAGCACCTGGTTTTATTACACATACAATCTCGTGACTTACGTTTCTCCTGTTTATTTTCAATTATTCTTGCGAGAATAGCTTGTTTATCATGTAGATCTTGATAATGGCGCCGTTTGTGCGTTCGAAACATGTAGATCATTATCTTAAGGCGGTATTCAAAAAAAATATTTTTCCACGCTCAACAACTCAAAATTTTGAGACACATTCTCAGACTCATTTTTAAAAGTAACAACAGGAAACTTGGCGGCGTGATTTATAAAGACATTTATAAGGGCCCCATGTTTTTATTTTTCTTTCAATTAATTAGAAATTGATTTACAGACAATTATTTTCACAGTACGATCATTTTGTTTGTTTCCAGCGCTATCGCTTTGGGAAATTCGGTCCAAAATGTCCACTTTGACAGCATTTTTTGAAATATATTCTGCCTTTATTAAAAAATCGAGACAATACGGACATTATAAAGTTTCTTAATAAGAGAACCTGCCAATTCGATGCATTTTAGAGCAAAAATGAATTTACAAATGTGTCTCAAAATAAGCAGTTTGGATTTGAATACACCCTTAAAAGGTTTTTATAAGTGTTTTTGTTTTTCTACTTTTATCACTTAAGCATTTAAACCTGTATGTTAAGTACTTATTTTCTTATATATATAATAAATTCTGTCTATTTATTTAATTCTGTCTGTATATTATATTGTCAGTAACAACAAACCTGTCTATAAATATTTTCTGCGACCCAATAGATTTCCTATAAAAAATAATGTATAATGAACTGGCGTAAAAATTCGCAATGTTCCTTGACATGTAATAGTAGCTACCAATAAAAAAGCTGGTAAAGTTATATTTACACGCAACCTGACTTTCTAAATAGGACTACAAAATAGGATCCAAAAATAATTTCAAAGCAAGAACTGTGAAATGTAAATTAAACTAGTAACTACAAAGTTCTCCCAAATGAATGTTTTATATAAATCTACGCTGCTAAGTTAGTACGTAAATTTTCTGCGTATCTCACATTTCATGGAACGAATAATAGTTTAGTGTTAATGCTTTCAGCATGTTCGTATGTTTTCGAGAACAATTGCTTAAAACATACAAAATTTCTCCACCTCTTTTAGAGAGAAAATGAGTAAAAAACTACGTTCTTATTTGCATTTTAAAAGTTTCTAAACAAATGAATTTTTTTTTTATTTGTTTACAAGGGAATAAAAATCTGATATACAAATCATATACAACACTCTTTTAACACTTTCGGGGTCTGATGCCCTAAAAATATGAACTGTCTTTACATTTATTATTATTATATTTTTGCAATTATATTTTTATGCATATTTTAATGATGTGAATGTATTAGTCTATTTGCAAGTAGGAGTCATCTGCATGAAATAGTTTATATCTGCATGTGGTACTGATAGCATACATCTTTATTACAATCACTTCATTTATATTTCAGCATTTAGTATTAAAAACAAACGCTGACTTAAAGCTCAATACACCGTTACAGTGGCTTTAATTTGAAACATGTATAGGAACTACCTGATCAAATCAATAATTTAAGAAAAAAAGTAAATACAGGAATGTTGATATGTCTATTTAATGTTGTTGTAATACAGTACTTATCGTCTTCAAAAGTGTTTCCCTTTCCTAATGTCATACTAATAGTACGAAAAAGAATTACATTCGTTATATTTCAGTTAAGACATATTCTCCAAATTTCGCTATATTTTTTTACTTGGATTGTTAGTTTTATTATTTTTTTTTAATATAAACTAATTTTTCCCAAAATGAAAAAAATGCATCTAAAAGTGTCTAAGATAAATAATTAAGAACACCATTAATTGATAACATTTTGAAATTGCAATGTTTTCTATTAAATTTCCGAATGTAATTATGTAAGAGAAATATAAACAAACTCAAGTCTGAACACGTAGGCAGCAAATAAATAAATCACATTTACACATCAATGTGACATGCCTGGAAACTTTTTAAAAGCCATTTCGCGTAGAATTACATATTAAAATCATTTGTAATAAAAATCCAAGGAAAATATATTTATCAATATTTGAATAAATTATTGATATTTCGATGAGAGACCATCATTTTTTGCATAAATATATCTAAAAGTACATTGCACATCTTTATTAAAAATATTCATATTAGAATGCACAGTAAAACCTGCCTGTAATGATATTTTTAATAGGAATAAACCTATCTAAAATGATATTTTCTACTATTCGTATATAATTCCTACAGGAGCTAATGTATAGCTAATAATCTGCCTATAACTGCATGCGAGATACCTTAGTTAAGAATAAGATTAAAATCTTTCTGCTGTCTTCCACTGCCTTGTTACAAAATGAATTGATTTTAATTTAACTTCTGCGCAGTTATCAGTTATCGACACAGTTACCAGTGTGTATTGCTCCATGACTAGCAATTCCGATTTACTACAACTTCTAGAAATCTAAAAATTAGGACTATTTGAACAACATAGGTGTCATTGAACGAATGCACCATAGATTTTGTATTATAACGTATAGAATTCCAGTTTCTTGAATTTATATTTACTGGATGTTTTGATAACATTGTATTGTCTTATTATTTTCATTATATTTTGAATGTTTTATTTTCATCTCCTAATTGGATGAAATTTTAGACATGATAACCATGAAGAAATTATCTTCAAAACACGTAAAGTTTTACAATTGTCAAATATTTCTATGAAACAAATTCCTTTTTGATAGTTAAAAATAAAATAAAAAATTCATGTTTATTTTTAAAGTGTAGTTTCTTAAAGTATTATATGATTAAAAATAGTTATTATAAAAAAGGAAACATTATATATCATAAATTAAAACATTTATGATATATAATGTTTCGTTTTTATATACTGTAACGTAAAAATAAAGTTAAACTTAATTAATCTTTAGTTTCACATTTAAATTAATTATTTAAGCAAATTGATAATAAAGAACGAGGTAAGTTTTATTTATTACACATGTAAAATGCAAATTTCATAAAATATATATGTATATATATATTTTTTATAGCTTTAGTCACATGACTACCTTAAACTTAAATGAATGTGAAATGATTTTTCTCTTTTACTTTTGCTGAAAAGTAAGATTTTATTCCATATTAAATTTTTCATTTTATTTTACATGCTGTTAACTTAAAGGACTTCGTACTCACTTCTTATCCTAAATCATACTGTAACGTAAAAATAAAGTTTAAATTAATTAATCTTTAGTTTCACATTTAAATTAATTAATTAAGCAAATTGATAATAAAGAACGAGGTAAGTTTTATTTATTCCACGTGTAAAATGCAAATTTCAGAAAGTTTTTTTTTTTTTTTATAGCTTTAGTCACATGACTACCTTAAACTTGAATGAAAGTGAAATGATTTTTCTCTTTTACTTTTGCTGAAAAGTAAGATTTTAGTATATTTATGACGTGAAACCAATTTTACTTGAGCTGGTCCACAACGTGTCTAGAAAATTATTACTTTTTAAAAACTATATATAAGCAGCAATAAAAATTTTCTTCTATCATTGATCCGAATCATAAATATTTAATTAAACGAACATTCTATAGCATGTTTTCCATAGGACGTTTAATAGTATTCAATAAAATTTTTCTTCTATCATTGATCCGAATCATAAATATTTAATTAAACGAACTTTCTATAGCATGTTTTCCATAGGACGTTTAATAGTATTCAATTTTGCCTTTTTCATCTATTAAATTAAACCGTTCAAATGCGTGTAGATATATTTTTAAATAGACTATATTTCTAAACATCATGAATAGCATACAGCTGATATGTTTTAACTCATTAACAGTTTAATAAATGTGTTAGGATTAATTTAATTTTTTACTCCACAATATTTATTGAACTTTTGTCCTCAAAAAATGTAACCTCTGTTACTACATTTCTATTTATTTGAATGCATAATAAGAAATGTGTCCACCAGAAGGCACAATTACTGCATATTTCAAAAAACACAGAAGAGAAATCTTATAACATTTTGACTTTTTTCACCACATGCTTAGAATCTATCTAAAACAATATCTTTAAATTTGGCGATAAACGTATTTTCGTTTCTACTACTCAAAGATTAAATTTAAATATTGTTTTAAAGATTTTCCTTCCAAGCTGTATTTTAATAGGTAATGAGAATTTATATAAACAACAAATTCATCAATTAATGAGATAAAAAATTTAATTTAATAAATGTAACCTCTATTACAGTACCTTTACAAATTTTTTTACCGCCGATTCAACTTTAAAAGGATATATTTTAATTTTAAAATTTAATTTATACATGTTGATGTGTAAAGTTTATACATATTATACCTGTATTTAAACAAAATTGCTGTTATTCCATAAAATCTCCATCTTAAAACAAGGACGAAATTAAAATTCATGCTCAAATAAAATTGATTTCATCTTTACATCTGCAGACAACATTTAATGTCTTCTCTTAAATATCAAGTTATTAAAGCATATTGTTATATATTATAACATTTAGAAAATCAAAAAATGCAACTAGCAAATTTATGTTGTGATTTATTTCATTCATATTGCATTAGAAGGAAAAATAAACGACGACTGTATGTTCTTATATGCATTTAACCTGTAGTTTTCGGGAAACGAATACCATAAATATTCTCTGAGTACGGGAAAACTTGACCGTTTCACATCCTTTCTTAATGTCAAAATAGCATTAAGTAGAAAAATGTAGTGAGTTAAGGCTATGAGAATAAAGTGCAGTAATTATAAAAAAAAAAAAAAAAAAAAAAAATCAGTATGTAATATATAGGAGATCAAAGTTTAAGAAAATTTAATTTAGTAATTTTTTGTTCTGTATTATAGAATTAAGTTTTACGTTAATAATAGCTTCTTTTTTATACCAAGTTTTAAAATACACTGGTATGTAATAGTGCCGTTTAGAAATCGGGATATGACGCTGTTAATTTTAGGTACTAATTTATTTTACCATATATTATAAAGGAAAATAAATTACATGTAATAGTTGATATATTTACTTAATATACACAAGCAAGAACGAAAAATCATGTGTCAAGCATAGATTATGTAATACTTTCCAACGCTTCCAAAATAATTTTACAAATCATTACCGTTTAATAAGCTGAAAGATAACATCTATGTAAACAATTTGGAAAACGAATTACACATTTAAGAACGTAATTTCAGGAATTTCCAACATATACAATATTCGGAAAAATATCCGAATACTTTTATTCAGCCCTGAATATGATCTATACATTTATACATATACTACATAGGATGCTAAATTTCAGTTTAGTTAGGAAACGCGTAACACAATTTAAAATTCTCCTTCTGGAGTTTCTGTCAATAAACGGAAATGTGTTCGCGAACTTTTGTGCTGCCCTGCATATGATCTACAGATTTTATACACACCAAGTAATATACAAAAAGTGAGTTAAATTTAAAATCGCACTTCTAGGAATTATTGTTAACAGACAGTAGAGAATTCTTTTGTGTGTCCCTGTAAATGAAAGATGACTGCTATACACACAATATTCTGTAGTAAGCCTCTTGTAATGCACCTTAGTGATATATATAATTTTCAAGGCGTTTAAAATAGTGAAACATTATTTAATTAAACCGCAAACGATTTTTCTCCATAGACGTAATGTAACGGAAGTCTTTTGACTGTCCCTGTAAAGTAACTATAAGTGCTATGCACATCCTATTCCATGTTAAGCCTCTTGTAATGCACCTTAGTGATATATATCAATTACAATGTGTTTGAAATTGTGTAACATCATTAAAATAAACCGCAAATAATTTTTCCCCATAGACCGTAATGTAACGGAATTCTTTTGAGTGTCCCTGTAAAAAATCTATAAGTGCTACACACTTCAGTTGAAATAGGGAACATGCTATAGATAAAGAGAATAACATATAAAAATTGCAGGGGAATCCAAGCATATTTACGGGAGTTAGAGCACGGATAGACGGCAGACGGCCATACGGCCAGACAAACCGAAGTCATAAACACTTTTCAACCAGGTCTGAAAGTTTTAAAAACGATAATGGAAGGGTTTAGGGATATAAGAGGCTATTATTAGATACGTATGCGTGTGAAAAAATATAAATAAAATATAAAAAGTGTATTATTATATTTGTTTATTTGTGTTCAAATACAGTTTCAAATAAAATTATTTCTTCTCTTTACCTCTAAATAAAAAAATATTATTGTTATTTATTAGCATGCATTTAGAAATCAAGATTTGCAGCTACTGAACTTATGTGCAGATTTATTTCTGTTATGTGAGATTATACTGGAAAATATTTATTACTAGTATAAAATGCAAATTTTATAAGGAGATTTTTCCTATTTATATAGCTGTATTAATATGGAAATCCTAAATTTGAAATTTTTATAACCGTGCAATGAATTTTCTAATTTAATTTTTATGATCGTCCAAGTTATATTGCATTTGAGTCCACATTAAATTTAAAACAAGAACGAAAAATCATGCGTCAAGCATAGATTATGTAACACTTCCCAACACTTCCAAAATAATTTTACAAATCATTACCGTTTAATAAGCTGAAAGATAACATCTAAGTAAACAATTTGGAAAACGCATAACATATTTAATAACGCAATTTCAGGAATTTCCAACATATATTTGCAACATATACAATATTCGGAAAAATATCCGAATACTTTTATTCAGCCCTGTATATGATCTATAGATTTGTATATATAGTACATAGGATGCTAAATTTTAGTTTACTTAGGAAACGCGTAACACAGTTTAAAATTCTCCTTCTGGAGTTTCTGTCAATAAACGGAAATGTATTCGCGAACTTTTGTGCTGCCCTGTATATAATCTACAGAATTTATACACACCAAGTAATAGACAAAAAGTGAGTTAAATTTAAAATCGAGTTCAGCAACCTAAAACGCACTTCCAGGAATTATAGTTAACAGACAGTAGAGAATTATTTGTGTGTCCCTGTAAATGAACGATGGCTGCTATACGCGCAATATTCTGTAGTAAGCCTCTTGAATGCAGCTTAGTGATATATATCAATTTCAATGCGTTTAAAATAGTGAAACATTATTTAATTAAACCGCAAACGATTTTTCTCCATAGACGCAAAGTAACGGAATTATTTTGACTATCCCTGTAAAGTAACTATAAGTGCTATGCACACCATATTCCATATTAAGCTTCTTGCAATGCACCTTAGTGATATATATCAATTACAATGTGTTTGAAATTGTGTAACATCATTAAAATAAACCGCAAATGATTTTTCCCATAGACCGTAATGTAACGGAATTCTTTTGAGTGTCCCTGTAAAAAAACTATAAGTGCTACACACTACCGTTTAAATAGGAAACATGCTATAAATAATGACAATAACATATAAGAATTGCAGGGCAATCCGAGCATCCAGCTCTCCCGGCAGACGGACGACGGCCATACGGCCAGACAAACCGAAGTCATACGCACTTTTCAACTAGGTTGGAAAGTGTTAAAAATAATGGGTGTCCTAAAATACTAAATTATAATTTATTACAGTTATTAACTAACGATATTTAAAAAAAAACTAGCAAACAAATTTTTCTGCTGATTTATTTTTTACACGTTGCATTATAAGGAAAAATATATGACGATTAGTATTT
Source organism: Maratus michaelseni (assembly GCA_963931845.1). Classification (NCBI taxonomy): domain Eukaryota; kingdom Metazoa; phylum Arthropoda; class Arachnida; order Araneae; family Salticidae; genus Maratus; species Maratus michaelseni. Next base: position 360,610,532 of record OZ007593.1, on the reverse strand, counting down.
GTTCTATGTATTTTACCTCAAAATTTCTGGAAATACAAAAATGTAGTCCGTTACGGCTACAAGAACAAATGCAATAATTATAAAATGAAAGAAATGGTTTTCTGTACGTAATATATATGAGACAAAATATTAAGAAAATCAATTTTATTCTCATTTTATCTTTGCTATAGCATTCATTTTTATGTTCAACTATATCTTCTTTTTGATACCAAGTTTTAAAATATCACTGATATTTATTGGCGCAATTTAGAAAGCAAGAAATGGTACTGATAATTTTATGTGCTTTTTTCTTTTATCGTACATTGTAACGAAAAAAAATACGAATAACGGTTCATATATTTTCGTTATATAAAAATAGGATAATTGAAGAGTAGAATAAGGCACGACTACGAAAGACAATATAATAAATATGAACAAAAATATATAAATGAATAGATTTATTGGAAGCTTTAAATATCTATTTATAGTATGCTGTTTCCCCTTTGTATGCATATTGAGTATCGAAATAATAATTTTTTTTCTTAACACTGGATGAGGAAATATTATTAGAATTTATGTGCAACATTTGGAAGTCAAGAGCTGCAATTGGCAAAGTTATGCGATTGTTATTTTTTTTTTTCGTGTTACATTATACGAGAAAATTAATTATAAACAGCTGTTGTTCTATGTAATTATTGACAATTAATCATAAAAATGTAAAACTTACTTGGTGAAACCTTTGATAATGTGCACAATTTTGTTTTTTAAAAGAGTATTTTAGAGTTTACTAAAAATCACAAAAAAAAATATATATATATATCTTCAATTTTCCCAAACTCTTATTTAATAATCAAATTTAAATTAATTCACTTTCATTAATGAAATGGTAACTAGAAACAGGTTAACTGTTATATGTTACCCATATAAAATGAAATTTTATAAAGATACTTACTTACTTTTATGGCTTTAATTATATGACAACCCTAAAATTGGATATTAATGACTACGTGATGAATTTTCTCCTTTAAATTTTCCGAAATTCTAAGCACACTACATTTGAGCGAGCTGAAAATATCTTATCTTTAATACCAAGTTATAACAACAGGCTGTTATTTATTAGCAGCATTGAGAAAATTGAGAAATGCAGCTGGAAAACTTATGTGTTGATTTATTTCTTTCATATTACACTATAATAGAAAGTAAATGATTACGGTCAGTTACGATATGTTCTTAATGTCAAAGTAGCAGAAAGTAGGAGAATGTAGTTCACAACGACTACGAGAATGAGTGCAACAATTATAAAAAAATTGGTTTTCAGCAGCCCTGACTCTCGTACGGCCTCCGGGGCCACAAAATTTCTGAGGGGTACGAAATTTTTCATAATTTCATCTACATTTCCATTTAAAAAAATTATAATTGTGCCAACGTTTTTATTTCTTTTAGGACTTTTGTTTGCACTCAGTATCAGTTTGGTTTTATCATTTAACCCTTTAAGCACCATACTCAATTTAGTAGTAGTATGCTGAATACCATATATATTAAATTTTGTCAAAAGCAGTTTATATCATATTTTTATCTATCAGATATACAAAAAATACAAAACCGAATGCGAAATACAACAATTTACAAAACAGAACTGAACAGAATGACCATCACATAAACAAATGAACAACAAAGAAAGAAAGAATCAGCGGGAAAATTAATGAGTTTTTCCATACGTAACGCCATCTATTAGATGCGAAAACAATAATTGCTATAAAGCCCGTACAAAACCAATCAGAATAGCGAGTAGTGACGCAAAAAAATAGATGCTTAGGACATTGAGGTCTGGTCTTAAGACGAGGACGTACGCACGTACGTACTGGTATTACAAATATACGAGTTTATGACGTACGCATATACGTCGTGGTGCTTAAGTGGTTAATATCAATAATATCATTAATAAGTAGACTTATCATTATTTTCTAGTAATTGATGTACTGTATTTATCAAATCATTCAATTTTATCATATTGCATATTTATTCGAAAAGTGACACAACTGGAAAAAATGTGATATTTGAGATATTAATACGGTAAAATGACAAATATATATATCAATCTATGGTTAAAAGCACATTTTAATAAATAATAGAAAAAAATTATTTTTATTCGTGGAACCGTTTTTCAATTTTCCGGAAAACTTAATTTTTTGAGTTGGCACTTTTCGAATAAGCGTGCAATATGTAAAAAAAAAAATTGTATCAGTAAATCAACCAATCTAAGGGGGCACAAAAACTTACTATTCGGGGCCCTGGATGTAATATATATGAAATCAAAGCGTATAAGAATCTATTTTAGTATTTTTGTTTTCTTTGGGATGACATTCAATTTTTTTGTCGAACAACTTTTTTTTGATACCAAGTTATAATATATCAAAGATATTTAATAGCACAATTTAAAAATCGAGAAAGGACTCTGGTAACTTTATGAGTGTATGTCTTTTAATTTACATTATAACGGAAAATAGATTACGAATAACAGTTGATACTTTTTCATAATACAAAAAAAAAAAAAAAAAAAAGATAACGTACGAATATAATTAGATACAACTGTATGAAAAACTATAACAGACATGTGCAAAAAAATATAAATCAAAATATAACATAGAAGCTTTAAACATCTATTTGTAGTACATTTTCTCTATTTATATGAACATTCTAATACAAATAAAAATATTTCTTCTCTTTAACACTGGATGGAAAAAAATAGTATTTTTATTTATTAGAAGCACTTTGGAATCAATCGAGAATTTCGGTTTGAAAAAATTATATGGTAATTTTTTTCTTTTATATTATGTTATACGGAGAAATAAATGAGGTAGAACAGTTGTTCTATGTATTTATTCACAAAGAATCATATAATTGAAAAACGTGTTATGTTAAGGTTACGAGAACGTATACACACACACACACATAAATAAAGAAAATATTTTAAAAAGATATTTTAGAGTGTCAAGAGCACCAAAGCCTAGGTTATCGAAAAATTTGGTTCTTGAACAAGAAATTCGTGCGTGATAAATTAGATTAGGTCCTCAAATAGAAATCCGATTCTTGATCCTCGAGCTTGTCGTCTGAAAACTGAACCGAAAAAAAATATAGTAGAATGGACAGAGTTGATTATTTCTTTCTGTTGTGGTTGCTGTTGCTGTCTTCATGGGAGCATAAGGTGATCGCAGCAATACCGAAATTCATCAATTTTGAAAATATTTTATAGTGAGGTGTCTGAATCCATTATTTTTTCTCTTCTGTTTTGGTTTTCATTGTTGCAAAGTATTGCATGCAAGATAGTGACCCCGGTATTAACACATTTCCTGAATTTTAATAATAATAAAAAGTGAGTTTGTCTAGTGCAGGAATGGTAAACCTGTGGCAATCGGTCCACTTTTGGCGGAAGAGTAATTTTGGAATGGCGTTGTTTGAGGTTTTAAATCAATATATAGTGATATTAGACAAAATTCACGAATTTAGATGAGCTGATCTTGTTTAAATTTGATTGGTTGGAAATGGAGAATTTTAATTGCGACTTATTAAATTCCACTCTAATTCAATATGGGCTCATATTTTTATCAAAACAAAGATATGTTTGAAACTAATGAAAAGGAAAAAAAATATATTAGACGTAAATATGCTGATGGTAAATTATGGCAACTTGAAATTTCATTCTAGAACATTTTAAAGAAGCTGGGCGATTGCCATGTTAACGATTTTTTGTATATCCATACCTGCAAGTTATTATTTTCGCAAAGGAATATTGTAACATTCTCAAAAAGATATGGATAACTCCTGGTCTGTTTGCATTTTGTTAAAATTAACTTAGTATGAACCTGATACTAAAACAAATTCATCTAAGACTCAGCAACATAAAACATGGTATATCCCATTATTTGTTTTTATTAATTTCAAAAGTATATTTGGTTCAATAATTATTACAGTGTAACGCCTACATGTATGTTATCCATATTTTTTAAATCCTAATAATTTTCACGTGATATTAATTAATTTTTGTCTGATCCACTTAATTTGATTTTTAGTTTGCACGTCAAGTTCATGAAAACTATTTTTTTTTTTGGCACGCAGATATAAAAAGGTTTGCCTACCCTGGTCTAGTTGATACAAATGGCGTCAAAAGGAAGTGCAATACATTCGCCTCTCTTCACTTTATTTTCAACGGAACAAAAGTCTCACCTAAAAACAGTTTTTGTCAAATTATTATTTAAATGTTACAAATTTGTTTCGTGTATAATACTGTATTTTTTTTTTGTACTGTATGCATGGTAGAGTATATTGCTTAAAACAGGTAGTGAAATTAAGTAAAGTTTACTGTAAAAAAATTCCTCTCAATGTTGAATCATTTGATGGTGCAAAATAATTAGAAACACCAAAACCTGTTTCACTTGTCTTTCCAAAACTCTGTATTAGGTTGAAACTGCAACATTGGTTCAAAGTTTTTCCATCTTTTGGCAATCTGTTACTGCCAATCACAGCAAAACATGACTGAAAACAGAATCTATTTTTACTGACAGCAGCGTAGAAAATATCAGATTCAAAGAGTATTGAAAAACTGTTTTGTTTAAATTTGTTTTTAATGTTTGACCCACTGAATTTTGAAAATAAAATTAAAAAAAAAAACTTTTCCCAGATAATATAACCTTTCACAGTCAATACATTTGACGGAATAATAAACATTTCACGGAAGAATTGTGCATATTTCAACTAAACAATCCCCATTACTGATAACGAAGATGGAAATAAGAGTGTCCATGTATCTAAAATTTCTACTTTCTCATCAGATGAAATATTGCCTTATTAATTTTTTTTAGAATGTGACACTATGCTAATAATATCTATATAATATAGCTATTATTAGCATTTTTATGTGAAGAGACAATGACTTTGTGATATTTCATTAGAATATTTTTGAAAAGCACATAACTGGAAGATGCCTGGTGATGGTGATTTGTGGCTAGTTCTTATAATGATGTTTATTCATTAATCAACGATCGCCAAGATTATTACGGTTAAAATTATATGTATCGTTGAATAAAAAATGGCTACATAAAGGATGATATTGTGTGATACACTGAAACAAACAAGTGAAATTTTACATTGTATTTTTTTTCTGTTAAATATGAGAAAATACGAGAGAAATTCGGAAACTAACCTCCGTTGTGGAGTGTCGCTAGTAATAGGGGCGGAGCGCAACAATTGTTACATGAAGCAATCTGCGATTCATTAAGCCTCCAGCTATTTTAGTCAGAGTGTTGTACTGCCTCGCGTTTGTTGGTTATAACGTCACAAATCGTGCGCTGCCATTGAAAATCCTGCCAAATGCGAGGTAACGGGAGAGATAAGATTTCTCTGGGTAGAAAAACTGTCAGCGGCAGACATTCATAGTGAATTATGTGTCATATACGGCTCAAACATTATGAGTGAGGGTACAGTGCGCAAGTTGGGTCAGATTCTCAAAGAAGGAAGAACAAGAATTCATGATGAAACGAGAAGTGGGAGGCGGTCTGTAGTGAGTGATGATCTCGTCAAACAAATTAAAGACAAAATTCATCAGATCCGTCGATTCACAATCTCATATTTTTCACAACAATCTCCGAACATCTCTCGGACTGTTTTGTGCGAAGTAGTCACCGTAAAATTTGGATACCGGAAGCTCTGTGCTGGATGGCTTCCGAAAATTCTCACGAAAATCCACAAAACCAATCGAATGGGCGCTGTCGTATACTTTCTTTTCAGGTACAACACGGAAAGGGAGGAATTTAAACAGAATAGTGACTAGTGATAGCGCATGTGAATGCTGAGGCAAAACAACAGGCAATGGCATGGGGTCACACCGGTTCTCCAAACCGGCTGAGGAAAATCCGTCACACTTTGTCAGTGAGGAAGGTTATGGTCACCGTCTTTTGGGATGATAATGTAATCTTGCTTGTCGTATTAATGGAACGTGGTAAGACAACCAATTCTGAAGTTTACTGTAACATTTTAAGGAAGCTCAAAAGAGCCATCCAGAACTAATGTCACGGCCTGCTCACATCTGGGGTTGTATTGCTGAACAATAACGCTCGTGTCCTCACGGTGCTCGGCGAACACAAGATCTTTGGCGCCAATTCAAATGGGACGTGTTTAATCATCCCCTACAGCCCAGACAGCTCCTTCTGATTACCATTTATTCACTGCAATAAAGAAATGGCTTGGGACACGGCACTTCGCTGACGATGAGGAACTTCAAACCATTGTGCAAGTTGGGTGAATTCGCAGGCGGCTAAGTTTTTTGCTGAAGGGATTGGTAAGTTGGTAAAACACTGTGACATGCGCTTGAATGTACATGGTGACTCTGTTGAAAAATAGAGGCCAGCTGCACCTTTCAGATATAAATAAAAAAAATTTTCAATGTATGCAGGTTTTTTATTTACAGCAAAACGATGGTTAGTTTCTGAATTTCCCTCGTATTTACAACATTCCGACTATGCTTAGTACCTAAATTATTCAGTTTGTCGTTTTATGAATATTAAGCTATAATATTTATTTATAATTGATATTTTTTCTAAATTTGTGTCACCTAAGCTTGTTTTTATTTAATAAAATTTTTATTACATAATCACATAATAAGATCATTAATTATAATTAAAATATAGATAAAATGCTTAAGTGATACAAAGAGAAACTCAAAATGCTTACAAAAACCTTTTAATGTCTGATATATGTTTAAGCGCTCATACGGCGCCATTTTCAAGATATGTAACGATCAACAAAAATATTCTCGCTAATTCTGAAAAAGATTTTTCAAAGATTTCAAACAAACTTTCAAAATTTGCAAGAATATTATGGTATATTTTGGAAGTGTTGGAATGTGTTTCATAATCTATGGTTGGCGCATGATTTTTCTTTCTTGTTTAATGTAGATTTAGGTTTTCTGAGTCTATAATCATATTTTGTACTATTCTGTCGAATAATTCTTTCGAGTTTAATGAAAATTAAAAAAACATTGTAATAAAGATAGATGTATATTGTTATTCCTATTAATATTTTTTCATACACAATATACCCGATTTTGAGGTCTGTTCTATTCTTTTTTTTCTAACTTTGGTACATGTTCTAGAGTAAATTTAAAGAGGAATAATATAATTATTATTCAAAGGATAAAGGATTCGTGAAATTATTTCTAAAATGTAAAATATCCATTTAATAAATTGAAAATAAATAAACTTTTCTATTTATAGAGGCAATTCATAGATAATACAAGAAATAAAATCTCTAGATATATTGTTTTTATCGTTGAATCCATTTTAAAACATCGCTAATATGTGTAAAATAAACATTTATGAGTATGGTTTTAAACGTTGCATACATTTTCTTACATAGTGTACAGAAAAGTCTTTATATGTACATATGAACTTGAAAAACGAAGAAAAAAATTAATTCAGCGAAGAAATTCCCTATTTACATTGCTTATGTTGTGACAAGGGTTTCAATATTTCAATATTTGTAACGTAGATTTTAGTAGACAATAATTAAAGAAAAAAAAACAGATAAGCACTGCCAAACTTCAAATATTCTGTTTGATAAACACAGATTAAAAATTTCTGAACAACAATTGTCGTTATTCCAGTGATTGAAAGCAATAAGCAATCCTGACACATATGGAGTCTAGAAACATATACAAGATCCATCGAAAATGTTATCATCCATGGCGATTATTATTTGCATAAGTTGTGTAGTGTTTCATATTTTAAGTTATGACACAATCAGTAGTCACATTTTGCTTTTACTACTTGATTTTAAATTAATATTTTAAAATGGCACAGAGATCAAAATATGAAATTCTAGTTCTAAACTCAAAGAAAAGTTGAGTTTATTGCAATAAAATTGTACGTCCGTTTATATGTTTTTTTTTAAATAATTACTTATTTCTGTTTTTCGCCAAAGAATAGAAGCGAGAAATGACGTCAGATATTTTAATATCGTTTTCATTAAAACGACGAACTAAAGCATAAAACTTGTGTGGAACATTTCCAAATGGGTCAACGGAGAAGATTTCACTTGAATGGTATTTCTTTTCAAAATGTCAAAGAACTAAAGAAAATGCATTCCTCTTCTCGTCCTCCAAATTATTGAAGTGTTTTCCATAAATTTTATAAAATCAAAAATATAACCAGCCTTTATTCTGAAGATAAATAAATTGTTAAGACAATTTCAGTGAAAATTCGATACTTTCTATAATGTTTTTTTCTTTTATTGAGTGTGTAATATGAAATACTAAGTATAATTTGCGATACTATCTTAAGTCAGTATATTTAAGATTTCTTAGTATCAGGATATCTTTTATTTTGGTTGATTGAAAAAGTATTTTTATTGAAAACTATCGGCTATGTCGATTGGTAAATTTCCTCTTTTTAAGTGTATATTTATAAAGTTTTATTTAAATTAGAATTATGAAAGATTCTTTAATCCTTTGAATACGGGGTTTGGACATATATGTAGTACCAGCGACTATTCGCACCACTTTTTGAAAAGTAATCTCTTGCCATACACTTATAATAGATACGTTCAAGAGAAAGCTACCACAAAGAAAGTTTTTTTTTAACCTTCCTAGTCTGTTGAAATTTTACTCAAACTTGTTAAAAACATTTCACACCAGAATTTTTATTTAAAACTATTTAACACATTTATTTAACTTAGTTCTTTGCTGCTTTTATTTAACTTACTTTAAAAAGAAATTTCTGGTTCGAATCGAATGAAATAAATTATAGAAATGGGTCGAATCAACCCATTCAGGGTAGGAAGGTTAATTATTGCGCGAGTGAATATAAAAATAGTCGCTAGTTCCAGCCCGTAATCAAAAGGTTAATTTAAAGATTTAGCGTAAAAGTACTCGCTGTTACTTACAATGGTACCAGTTTATCACCCTTTTCATTCGAAATACCTACCAGCCTATCAGATTTTCTGTACAGTATTTTTTGTTTTATTTAATCGCGCAATGTCTGTCATTAAATAAAACAAAAAATAATATACAGAAATTCTGGCAGGCTCCTTAGTATTTTGAATAAAATACGGAGCTAAATTGACAAAACTGGTTACACTCATTTTGTGAAAAGGCATTATTGTATGCATTCTATGTATTGTAAATATGTTGAACACTGTATGCGTTTTAAGTTGTATATGTGTGTAATATGTACTTTCGGATTACAATATGCAAATTGGATGCAGGTAAGTATGCATTTAAAAATTTATGAATGTAACGGTGTAAGGTTATATACATGTGTAATATGGATTTCGGATTACAATATGTAAATTGGATGCAGGAAATTATGCATGTAAAAATTTATGTATGTAACGGTATATTGTTGTATAATGTTTTAAGTACAGATAAGTGTATTATCTGTATCTCACTTCAATTATCTCACTAAAAGATAAACATATTACTTTTAATTAAAAAAAAAATCACTTCCTTATTCTTATTTTATTATAGGGTTTCTATCTAAACCCGTATTTTCTCAGATCTTCTAAAATTAAATGAATAAGCAGAATATAACCAGCACATAACATTCAGAGCAAACGAAAAATACTATACAAAATATTGTTTGACACTGTCATGCTCCCAGAAGAAGGTTATAAATAAAATAACTGTGAGAAAATTACGTGTCGCTTACTGATAAGTAAGTTGATCATGAATTTCATCCTAGCAAGAATATATTATTTTTTTACACCAAATGCTAAAGAAGATACGAAAATCATAACGAAAAAATATGAGGTAAAACTTGAAAATAAAAAATGAAAACAGGAATCTTAATATACATTTTTTTTCAAAATATCTACCCAAATCAAAACCTTGAGTTATGATAAAACATACTCTTTGAATCTATATTCACCCTATACTACAAATACTAATGAAAAACAACATAATTGTAATAAAAACATATACATACCATTTCATAAAATATTTTACTGAAGGTGTTTTTACTCCATCTAAAATACAGTTTGACTCCATCTAAAATACAGTTTTTTATATTAACCCAAAGTTTAAATTACGCTGTACTTTTTCTCAAAAGTTAAGTACTTCTATCTGCTTTGGAGTCTATCTGCTTCTATCTGCATTGAGTATTGTAACTTGTGTAAAGTGTAAAATTATGTAAGTAAAATGAACAGCTGACGCCAGTGGCGTAGCCAGGGTGGGGGTCCAGATGCTCTGGTTACCACTAATTTTGTAAAGTATTTCTTTGCCTTATCTAATTGGAAATCTTTCTGCGATAATCAAGGGGAAGAAAACTTTACAATATTACTGGTATCCAGAGCATTTGGATCCCCTCCCTGGTTACTCCACTGGCTAGCGCACTAGTTATAAGAAATTTTTCTGCTTTATACTACACCAAATAAAACTATGCATTCAAAATTTGGGAATTAAATATTAAACAACGGAAATGTTTAAGAGGTAAAATGTATATTTAATAGTTATTTTATACTTTTCAATCAAATAAACGAAAAAAAAATAATACCTATATATATTAAATTAATGCGAAGAATGTAGAAATAATATGCCAGAAAATAGAAATAAAACTGATACCAGTTACAGTTGCCTTAACACACAGATTTCCTGATTACAGCAGAATATAAATTTATTTATTTTTTAATTTTAAGAACTTTCGTATCTTTTTCTTATTTCATTATCTTCTTTTTATCTAAACAGGGATTTTCTTAGACCTTGTAAAATTAAATGAGTAAGCAGAAAACAACCGCAGCATAACTTTCGTAGCAAATGGAAAATAGTTTGACACAATGATACTCCCCGGAGGAAGGCCATAAATAACCCTGAGAAAATTGCGTGTCGCTCACTGATAAATAAGTAGATCATGATTTTCAGACTAACAAGCTGAAATTAGTTTTTATGTCAAAAGCTACATAAGATAGAAAAATCGTATGGAAAAACACGAGATAAAACTTAAAAAAAGAATCTAATCTTAGTGAGTCCTGTATTATTTTTTTGAAAGGATTTACCTAAAGTTTAAATTATGTTTACCAAACGAAATGTAAACGTGTCTTATTTTATTTTTAATTTGTTCCTCGGCGAAGCTATAATGCTAGCTTATGATAAAATTTAAAATCACTATACTTTATTTACTTGTTTATTTTTTTTTTTTTTTTTTTTGCTTTTTAATTTAAAATGTTATTTCCTGAGAGAGATTTTTGTAAAAGTGAGCAATTTAATCAAGAAAGGCTTTCATAATATAACTTTCATTTGTCTTCATTTGTTAAAAACACTACTATCTAACGAGAATATGAACCTATTATTTAAACAAAAATGTTTCGCATCTTAATATTTATTTTATTATCTACTTTCTATCTAAACAGGGATTTTCTTAGATTTTTTTAAATTAAAAAGGAAAACAGGAAAACTAACAAATAAATTCATTCGTAGTACTTGAAAACATTTTTGACATCGTGATATTTCCCGGTAGAAGGCCATAAATAACTCTAAGAAAATTGTATGTTGCTCACTGATAAGTAAATAAATCACGATTTCCAGCCTAAAAAGCTAAAATTAGTTTTTATGCAAAATGCAGCAGAAAATAGTAAAAACGTACGGAAAACAAGAAATAAATCTTGAAATAAAATCTAATCTTAGTATGTTTAATGTTATTTACTGAAAGTGTTTACTTAAAGCTTAAATTATGCTGTACTTTATGGAAAAAATAGTTCCAAGTTGTTCTTCTTCTATTCGCTTTGGATGAGACACAGTGTTTTAATTTATGTATAGTCTAAAATTTATTTTTATAAAATAAATAAAATAATTATGGTTTCCGCATTAATTACGCAACATTTTCCTATTTGATTTATAATTCGGATATTAAAAATATGAACATAAAACTATGGACCTCAATATTTAAAAAAATTAAAACATTTCAACTGTTAAAATGTATAATATTTATTAACTAGCTGATCCCCCCGGCGTTGCCCAGTCCTGTAAAAAAAAAAGTACGAAACACGAAATCACTCTAAAAATCGCTGCACGAAACCGTTCCTCTGGTAACCCTTTCGTCTTTCGACAATTAAATAGAGAGATAAACCCCGAAGCGAAAGTAAATTCAATACATCCCTCCCCAAATTTCTGGATCATTTTATTCAATACGGGTCAGTTTTGGTCAATTAAAAAAAAGTTACCATCCGATTTTCACAAAATTTACATTTTCGGATTCAGAAAACAACTGCGTACATACTGTGATGGATTGGGGTCCATCAGCATATTTCATTCTGATAGGATTAAAATAATCCCTGAAGAAAATGGAGTGATCGGTCTTGATTGGCAACTATTGTAAGAGGATTATCCAAGAGAAAAGAAATTCTTTGTTCATTTCAAGTAAAAATGAAAGACTCTCATGCCTTGTATGGCCTTGCTAAATGTGTGTGAACCTTATCTATAACAAGATTATCTGAAGGGGTTTAAAATGTGTCAGGAAGGTATTCATATGAATGGCATGACTAAAGAAAGGTATTTCGAAGAAACCTGGATACCAAGAGGTAAGAGGATGGAAGAAGGGTGTATCAATCAAGGAGGATCAGTGGATTATGCACAAGGGAAGAGGATAGAGATTTTCGCCATGAAGGGGCTGACAGGTTTTTGAGTTCTGGAGAGTTGGACCTTGTTTCTTTTTTTTTGGGGGGGGGTAGGGGGGGTTCTTGAGATGTACAAAAATATCTTGTAAATATATCTAAATTTTCATTATCATGTTATTTTACAATGGTTGTTATTAAATAAAACTTTTTCGTTTAATACGGTACGATATGTTTAATTATATGTATGCGGCCACGATACCCAGCTAATAATATATATATAATTAAATATTTGGTGGCAACGGTGAGATAATATGGTCCAGATTGAATTAGACTTTGAACCTATGCTTAACCTGATAGACAGATGAAGAACCAGCTGAATGCAGACAAGATCGTTGAGGAGTCACGAAATTTAATCACAGATATCGTTTTTTCTTGGAGTTCCAGTAATTAAAGAACGAGTGAAAAACTGTATCGACTAAGGAAAATCTGCGTGGTGTATAACAAGGACATATAAAGATATTAGTGCTACGAGTGCGTTCTTCAAGAATTATCCAGTGGATTGAAGAAAGGTGGTACATTATCTTGTGTGTCTATATACGGAGCCAATCTGATAGTGCATCATTGGTTAATTAAGTGCATTCAAGTCTTCAAAAGTGTTTCTGTAATATATAAAAATGCTAGGAAGCCTGGTAACAGTGTGGAAGCAATATCTACATCCGAAAGTAAGCCCTTTTATGAAAACTTCTATAGAGGTCTGTTTTGAATTAAATGTTGTGTATATTTTTATTTTTGGACAAAACTCTGTGAGAAATTAAAAATTTTACGGAAGCTATTAATTTGGTATTTGAATTTTTAGATAGAATTTTTATGTTTAACTGTTTTCTGGTATCTGTAAGGTATAATATTGGGTTAAGAAAAGTAAATACTTATGTATATGTTAAAATTTACTTGGGGTATAGTAAATTTTTGTTGAATAATTGGGATTATTAATCGGGATATTTTAATCCTAATTGTGTATAAAAATTTTGGAATAAGAGTTTGGTTTATATACATTTTTATTTATTGCAGTAATAAAGTTATAGTTCAATTTTATGGGTATGCTGTGAATTATTATGAATAATGTTTAAAAATAAATTTTTGTTATACTGTACTATTGGGTATAAAATTTATTTTACGGATATACTCAGTTTGAAAGACGTCACTCATGCATGATAATTTGCTGTATTAAAATTGTGTCGTTTTTGAATACCTGATTATATGTTTAGTGAAAAAAATATATTTCTGTGTTTATTGTATTATTGTAAATTGAATATATCTGATATTTTTAAAAAATGTATTGTATTTTGGGAGGGGAAATGGCAGAGTATTTAGGAAAATATAATAAATATATATTGCTGTTATTAGCAGATGAATTTGAGATCAGTGTGTCAAAAACGTGTAAAAATAGAGCTATATTTCAGGCTATTGTTGATGCATCGGATTATGTCGAAAGTTTTGCTAAAATTCGCTTGCAAAGTATTCTTGAAGAGAAGGCGGAGCGGAAAGAACAGGAAAAACAAAAAGAAAAAGAGAAGCAAATTGAATTAGATCGGGTAGCGCAAGAAGACAAACTTAGACAATTTGAATTAGATAAATTTGAACTTGAGAAAAAACTTGAACTAGATAAACATAATATTCTTTAAACATTTAACAAGTACTCAGTGTGCCAATATGGATTGGTTGGTTTGGTTGATTTATGACGACCGATTATCTACTCGAAGGATATGGGCCCTAGGGAAAGTGCCTTCCGTGGGGATCTTTCTAAGGGATCTAACCCGTATTTACGGCAAGGTTCGAAGAAAACCACGGAAAACTCGAAACGGTTAGGTCAACGAGCGCAACAGGGGTTTGAACCCAGCACCTCCTGTCTACCAGCTTTGAGAGCACAACCTCTCAGCCACAGGTGGGGCGTGCCAATCTGGAAGTCTTAAACATCCAGTAGTGAATGAATGTGACTAGGTTGTCGTATGACTAGATTGTTTAATATAATGATTTAAAAGGCTAAAACAATTCTAATTGTACTTTCTTTCATGTCTCATACAAACGAATGTAAATTACAATATGAACAAATTAAGTCACAATAGAATACTTTTCCAGCATTTTTATATTCTCAACATAACTTCAAGTCATATCTTATTCATCTAAAAACTAAAATCTAAACACATAATACCTTTGCAAAAATAAATAATGAATAAATATATTTTATTAACTCTAGCTAGCTTTTTGAGAAAAGCAGATAAATACATAAAATATCTCAATCATGTTCGGTGCAATTAATAAATTTCAAACAATTTAAAAGGAATTCAAAATGTAATCTAATGAATAATGTGGAGTGATTTGAATAATTTTAGAACTACGCCTGATTTATCGCAGCGTACTTTTAAATATGAATTGCTCTTTGTTCAGTAAACTGTTGTGAGTAAAGTGATTAACACTATAGTTATTTGCAAATTTCTCTGTTTCAGTGTAAATTATAAAATCGTCATTAAAAAGTCAGTTGTGACTGTTGGAATGCTGAGGCGGGGAATTACTGTGATGCATTAGTTATTATAAATTGCATTAGTGAACCTTTCCTCCTTTGATATATTAACTATTGTATTGTCTAACTAAATATATATTTTCGTAGGTAAGAGTATTTTTATCAAACTACACTGAAAAAAAAATGAAAAAAAATGTTGATTTTACAGTAGCGCGGCAGTGTATTACTGCTTATTTTACTGTTTATTACTGTTAATTTTACGGCATAATACTGACAGCTGGGTGCCAGTATTATACTGTAAAATCAACTTTTTTTTTGTAGTGTAGGGAATGTTAAAAAAATATTTATTTTCATTCTAGAAAATCCTATTTCAAACAAACACAGACTACAAAAACATTTCTTATTAAAACGTTCTTATAAAAAAGGAGTTATTTTTGTAATTTTAGCGATACTTTTAGCTTAAAAATATCTCCGAATTATAAGAATAAAATAAGTCCTAATAAACGATTAAACAGTATAATTAATTTTTCAGTGGAATTACCGAAATTATTGAATAATTGCTGAGCTTGTAGCCTTACCGACATATGTAGTGAGAGAAGTCAGGCTGGGTATCGTCCTAGTAACTCAATCTCAGTAGAGCATTGAAGCGTTACTGCAAGTATCCGGGTTCGATCCCCGGGTTGGACATTTCTCACTCTGCTGGTTGTACGCTTAGTTAACAATGTGGAATTTCACGCGTATAATACTCAATATTTTAAACTTTTCATTTTTTTTAACAATTAAAAAGATGAAGAGCTGCAACATTCTTCATTTTTATAAAAGTAAGTTAAAATATTAACAACGAAAGCATTTTTGTTGATTTTACATTCATTTGAAACGAAAAACGAAAACTCCTTTACAAATGAGAGTCAAATGTATTTATTAGCTGTTCCTGGGTTTGCGAAAAAGTTAAAGAAATAATAACTACATACATCATGATTGGTACGATTAATAAATGTTAAAACATTCAAAAGAGATTTAAATGTAAACTGATAAATAACGTGGAACAATTTGCATAGTTTTAGAACCAGGCATGATTTATCGTCAAGGACATTTAAAACATCAATGCTCTTTGTTCACTAAATAATACTGTTGTGTGGCAAATGATTAATATTACTGCAATTTCGTAAACTTCTCTGTTCGTTGGATGTTGTAAAAGTTTAATTTGAAAGCTAGTTGTCGTTGTTAGAATGCTGAGTAGAGAATTACCGTGTTTCATTATTCGTGATAAATGCAACAAGTAACTTTTCCTATTTTGAGATGTAAACAATTGTATTGTTTAATTAAAAAATATATATTTTTTGAAAGGCGGATTTTCATCAAGATAGAGAATTTTGGAAAATTGTTTTCATTCTTTTAAATCGCATTTCAACCTAATACAGATTAGCTTATAAATATTTTATCTGTTATTAGAAAGACTAAATATTTATTATAAATTGTTATAAATTGATAAATATGTTATTTAAGAAATCTGTGTATTGTACGCATAAAATAAAGTAGAATAAAACATCAATAGAACTGTGAACTGTTCAATTAAAAAATAAAAATTAAATGAAAGTCGGAAAATAACTAAATTGTATTTATGAATTCATATAAACTGTAAGGAAAATTTATTTGTTTTATTAATCCGTTTTTAACAAAATTACACATTTAGAGATATAATTAAAAAATATATATAATTAATTTAAATTCCGTTTTTCATAATTTCATTTTTAATTTGAGTATATGTTTTCATAATCACATCATGCATATAATTTTAATGTATTAGTTCAAAATCTCAAATTTACAAGATTTTTTTTTGTTATTATATATATATATATTCTTATATATATATATATATATATATATATATATATATATATATATATATATATATATATATATATATATATATATATATATATAATAGGTCTTTTCTTTTCAATTTATATTATCTAATTATTAAAAGTATTTCTAAAACTAACTTAATCAAATTTTATTGTAATGTAGAAAACTTTAATTTGGTATTCAGCATATAACATAACGAATTAATTTTAATTAACTCCTGACAAATAAATTAAATTTTAAACTAAAGATATGATACTTAACTAATAGTCTCTTCCGCTTTGAAAATTTTCCTTTTGAAATTAATAATTAATTGTGAAACACTACATTTTGTTCGCCATGTCACGAAAACCACCCCTATATGAAAAGTCTTCATCGTATGCATTTTCCGTTTTACGATATTTTACTGTATTATATTTACTTCAAATAAATTAAACTAAACAACGTTTATGTACAGTACTAAAAATTAAAAAATATATAAACTTAATCAAAATAATCTGGAAACAACCAATAAATTCAGTTCTAAATATCACGTTATAAAACTGTTTGCATAATAGTAATGTTCTTTATATATTTATATATTTCTGATATACTTTAATTTACTAGAGGTATATACATATGTCTTACTATTCGAACTTTAAAATTTTTAAAACACACCTTTCATTTTGTTTATATCTGATAATTCATTCTGCAATTATCCTAAATCTAAAATTTTGGGGCTATATAGCATCGTTGCTTAATCGTTGTTTATTTAACTACAAGAGATATAATTAACAATTTAAAAGATAGGAACTTATTTTTATTATGCGTAAAGCTAAAGTGAACGTATTTTTGGAGCTCTCTTTCGCAATAAAAGTTTATTTCTTGGTTGACATTCACCTCCCCTTTTACCCTTTTGGATAGATAACTAAAAATCTCTTCAAGAAATTTGTTTTATCTTTGTTGTTATAACTAATACTCTAACACTCATAACCTGAAGAAGAAGCTCCTAGTTAATTGGTCCGGATACAATAGTTGCAATTTTACCCAGCTCCCTTTTTCTCAGCATCTGGAGAAAACGGCGATCTATTTTTGCATATTAATTCATGTTCATCTATATTATTATCACTGAGATTATTTTGAATTCATTTTCAAATTTTTAATCATAAAAATTATTTTATAATAATATTTATTCTAATTCTCAGTGGTACTTAAAATAAATTGAAATTTTTTTAATTTCTTATTCTAGGCGATGTAAATAAAATTAAATTAGAATAATTATGCGTTTGAAATCAAAATTTTACTATCTTCTTTTTTTTTCGAATCAGTTTTAAACAAACATATTTCTGTGTAATCCTCTTTATTGAAACAAGATTTCATGATATTTTATATCTGTCACTGGCTTTTATTTTATATTGTTCTTTCCTTATGCACACGTTTAATTAAGATAAATTTATTTTGCCGCTTCACATTTCATCTCCAGAGAAAAGGTTTCTAAAATAAGGCATAGGAACAACGAGAATAGATATTTAATTTTCAAATATTTTCCGGCAAAATCTGATGCTTGCTAAATCATTGACAAATAACACTTATATATATATATATATATATATATATGTGTGTGTGTGTAAAAGAGCAACTTATAATTTATAGAAATGTATTTTCGTATATGTATAAATTATCGCGAAGACGAAAAACGCATTAAAGAGTTAAAATAATTATTTTGAATCATATAAACTAGGGGGCTCTGCCTCCTACGAGCTACGCTCGCCAACCCTCGTTAAGACCCCGCACAGTTAATGAAAAAAAACTAATTGGCTCTGTTTTACCAAGATTACCCGATTACCAAATTTACCCACCGAAAAAATGGTAAAAATCATTCTACTGAAAATTGTCTTTTTTCAGTTTATTATAAGGAAAAAAAGCTTTGAAGGTCGTCCTGATAGTGAATTTGTACCAAACTCTGATATCGATTTTTAGAAGCGTCAAATATGCGATTCCAAAATTGAAGCTCATTCCACCGAGTAGTTATTGAGTTATGTATAAACAAGAACGAAAAATTATGCGTCAAGCATAGATTATGAAACACTTTCCAACATATCTAGAAAACTGGAACGAAACTTAATCGTTAATTAAAGTGAAAAAATATATGTAAGCAAACAGTTTAGGAAACATAATACACATTTAAATATCCATGTTTTAGCAATTAACTTCCATAGTCGAAAAACTAGTTGATTTATTTTTTTCAGCCCTGTATATTATCTAAAGATTTCGATATATACTACTTAGCAGTATAAAAAAATTTTGAGTTAGAAAATTCAATATTTAGCAATTTTCGCTAATCGATGGAAATGCACTCGAATTCTTTTGTAAAACCTTGTATATTATCTAAACACGTTTGTACACACCACATAATAAAATGTAATTCAAGTGAAAAACGCACTTCCAGCAACTACCAACCATAACTGAATTTATATATATTCCAAAAGCTTCTATTAGACTACTAAATATAGTTGAGCAGGAAAATGCGTAGCATAATTAAAAATTACCCTGAACAATTCGCTACCATAGTCAGTAATGCTTACGAATTATTTTGTGTAGCCCTGTATATATAAACAGAATTTATACATTCCACATACTATGCAAAAATTTAGTTAAACTTAAAAACGCTAAACAAAGTAGAAAACGCACTTTCAGCACGTAGACTGTAACCGAATTCTTTTGTGTGCCCCTGTATATGAACGATAACACAATACTTTCCAGTGAGCAATTTGTAGTGCACCTCAGTAATGCATACATTATGTTCGAAATAGTGTCATTAAATTACACTGCAAACGATTTCTCCCTGTAGAGCATTGTGTAACAGCATTCTTTTGTGTGACCCTGAAAATGAATTTTAAATGCTTTGCACACCACATTCTACAAAAAAAAATTTTAGTGCGTTTCATAAATGTATACCAATTTCATTATGTTTGAAATGGATTTTTTTCCCATTGACTGCAATGTAACGGAATAATGGAATACTTGTGACTTCCCCTGTAAACAAAGTATAAGTGCTACACACTTCCTTTTCAATGAGGAACGTGCTATAGTAAGTGTGAATAACATGTGAAAATTATACTGCAATCCGAGTATATTTTCGAGAGTTAAATTGCGGACGGACAGGCAAACCGAAGTCATAAACACTTTTCAACTGTGTTGGAAAGGGTTAAAAACTACCCACATTATAATCTCTTTTGAAACGACTACAAATGAATTTATCCGTATGAGTTCCAAACTTTAAATCTTCATTTCCTAAACTACTTGACTGAATGACTTCCAATTTAATATCATAAGGTAAAATGTACCAAAAAAAGCCAAATAATGATATCAAAATTAGACATTCGTATTGAAAATTGTCGAGTTTGATACAATATCACTTTACTTTAGTACACTAGTACTATTAAAAAAATTAAGTCAATTCCTACTTTTTAATCATAAATATATAAAATAAATCCGTGCAGCATTAATGTCCCACGTTATCTTTATTGAACATTATTTTATAATCATCGTTGCGGTATTTTATTTCTGTGGCATCACTAATTTGAGATAAATCTTTCATTTCATTTATGAAAACAATGGGAGGAATTTTTTCACCCATTTAAAACTAAAATTAATTAATTTAATTTAATTAATGAATTAATATTTGAAAAAACTGTATTAACATAAAGTGTCATCCACTACAAGTTTAAAAAAATTTATTTGAACTTGAGTGGATGAATAGAAAATATTTTATTAATGATTGAAAATTTGAACAAGATATAGAGAGTGTGAACTAATAGTAGGAATTTAAAAAAGACACGATTTTTGCTTTTTCTGTGACAATTTGAGGATTAAAATGTATGGGATGTACTCTTGTTTAACACTTTTCAACTTAGAAGGAAAATGTTTACGAACTCGGTTTGTCTGCGCGTCTGGCCGTCCGTCCGTACTCTAGCTCTGGTAAATATATACTCGGATTGCTCTGTAATTTTAATATGTTATTTACACTTAATATAGCCAGGGATCGATTTACAAATTTGGGGGCCCTGGCCACAGATGCATAAGGGCCCCCCCCCTTGCACCGATGCTTACAAAGGCCTTGAATAAAAAAAATATATAATATCGAAAGCAGTACTTATTAAGATAACCACTATTGACTTTAATTATTTCTTTAAAATATCAATTAAAGAAATTAAATTTGATAATCATTCATTTACTTTTAAATAATTATGAGTTTTTAATTGAATTTTATAATAAACTGTGTTGTGCTGATTACCTTTCTCTATGCAAGTTCATATATCTGAATGACAAAGTATGCAACAACTAATAATAAATTTACCGCAGTACCATGCTATAATTATTTAAAATATTAGCATATCCTATTAATCAAATAGCTTTTTCTTTCCAATACAAGCTTTGACTGGAAAAAAAAAACTAAATTTATACAAGTAACTAGCAGAACCACGTGGCTTTGTCCATGTTAACGATGAGGGCATTACAGGTAAAATAAACAAGAACGAAAAATCATGCGTCAAGCATAGATTATGTAACACTTTCCAACGCTTCCAAAATAGTTTTACAAATCATACCGTTTAATAAGCTAAAAGATAACATCTAAGTAAACAATTTGGAAAACGCATAACATATTTAAAAACGTAATTTCAGGAATTTCCAACATATACAATATTCGGAAAAATATCCGAATACTTTTATTCAGCCCTGTATAGGATCTATAGATTTCTATATATACTACATAGGATGATAAATTTTAGTTCAGTTAGGAAAGGCGTAGCAGAGTTTAAAATTCTCCGTCTGGAGTTTCTGCCAATAAACGGAAATGTGTTCGCGAACTTTTGTGCTTCCCTGTATAGGATCTACAGAATTTATACACACCACGTAGTAGACAAAAAGCCAGTTAAAATTAAAATCGCGTTCAGGAACTTAAAACGCACTTCCAGAAATTATTGTTAACAGACAGTAGAGAATTGTTTTGTGTGTCCCTGTAAATGAACGATGACTGCTATACACACAATATTGTGTAGTAAGTCTCTTGTCATGCACCTTAGTGATATATATAAATTTCAATGCTTTTAAAATAGTGAAACATTATTTAAATAAACCGCAGACGATTTTTCTCCATAGACGTAATGTAACGGAATTCTTTTGAGTGTCCCTGTAAAAAAACTATTAGTGCTACACACTTCCGTTGAAATAGGGAACATGTGACAGATAACGATAATAACATATAAAAATTGCAGAGCAATCTGAGCATATTTACGGGAGTTAGAGCACGGACAGACGGCAGACGGCCATACGGCCAGACAAACCGAAGTCATAAACACTTTTCAACTAAGTTGGAAAGTGTTAATAAAAATGAAATAATATGGCGATCCCCAAAACGGAGTTTTGTACATTCCTGCACATAAATTGTTAAATCAGGAAAAAAGGAAATTACTTTGATAAATCATAGACAATCTTTGACAAACAGATTTTTCCATTTCAATTTTCTTTTTTGACAGTTAAAACTGTTTCGGCCATTAATTGAGAGATCTTCAGTAGCATTTGGGGGCCCCTGAAAATCGGGTCGCTGGACCCGTGCCCCAAATGCTCTGCCGTAAATCACGCACTAAATATAGTACGATCCCTATTGAAAATGAAGCCGTGTAGAATTTATAATTTATTTAAAGGAACACCCAAAAGTATTCCGTTACATTACGGTCAATGGAAAAATTCGTTTCAAGTGCATTTTAATGATGTTACACCATTTCAAACATAATGAAATAGATACGCATTAGCGAAGTGCACTAAAACATGCATTCTGTGCAATATGAAGTGCAAAGCATTTATTATTCATTTACAGGACCACACAAAAGAATTATTTTACATAATGCTCTACGGGAAAAAACTGTTTGCAGAGCGTACTTTAATTATGTTACGCTATTTAAAATATAAGAAATTAATATACATTCCTCAGGATCATTATAAGTTACTTGCTGCAGAATATGATGTGCATAGCATTTATATTTCATTTACAGAGACACATAAAATATTTCGGATAGAGTACTGTCTATTAACGAAAAGTGCGTTTTCAGTTATGATATGCGTTTTACTTACCCATCATACGTAGTATAGGGTAAGTCTTGTAATCGTTTTGAAAATCGAAAAATTTTTTTTGACGGATTTACACGTTTCAGACATTGGAGATTCCGAAAAA
Organism: Maratus michaelseni; assembly: GCA_963931845.1. Lineage (NCBI taxonomy): Eukaryota > Metazoa > Arthropoda > Arachnida > Araneae > Salticidae > Maratus > Maratus michaelseni. The sequence goes on along the minus strand of OZ007593.1, from coordinate 360,587,361 downwards.
CATATTTTTAGAAAAAAAAATTTGCCGTCCGTCTGTGTGTCTGTGTGTCTGTGTGTGTGTCTGTAAACGCTCTATCTCCCGAAAAAAATGAGATAGAGACTTGCAATTTGGTGTGTACTTAGTGTGTAATAATGGGAAGAATCCTATTTCATTTCAATAACCTCGATTAACCGGAACTATTTTTTTCGGACTCTCGAAATATTCGTTCTGATAAAAGGTATATAAAAATTTTCGAAATTGTTTATTTTAAGAAATGAATATAAAATACAATAAAAAAGCATAAATTTTGCATAAAGCATGAAGTCGATCGGATAATGAGTTGCCGAGATATTTGGAATCCTATTTTCCACACTCTTCGATTTTTCATGACCCTGTATTTTATCCAAATTTGACTTTAAAGATATATTTTAATTGGAAATTTGACGCTTAATCAGATGCAATAAACCGCTAGTTAATAGGAGTATTATTTTTGGAGTTATAAGGAAAAACCTCTTTCAAGCAATTCAGTAATCGAGCCTTTAAAGTTTATGACGTCATCAAGCCACGTATTTATTTGAATTGCAATGCATTTTATAAGTAGTTTACACATTTTTATTTTAATATTTTACATTATGCATATCCATGATGGGTAAGTATTACGGTGGCCCCCAACGACTAGTTTTAAGTTAAACTAAATTTTTGTATACTTACTTCGTCTCTAGAAATGCTATAGATCATATACAGGGCTACGCAAAAGAAATCGAAAACATTACTGTATATGAGCGTGAATTGCTTAAAGGTTGTTTTTAATTGAGTTATGCATTTTCAAGCTGAGCTATATATAGTACACTAACAGATGTTTGTAGATTATAAATACAATCATATACAGGGCTACACAAAGAACCGGATAAATGACTGCTTATGGATGATAGTTTCTAAAAGTGTGATTTCAGCAGCATTAATCATGTTTTTTGCATGAATTAAATTTTTGCTTAATATGTGACGTGTATAAAAATCTGTAGGTAATATACAGGTCTGTCAAAATAATTCAAGAAATTTTCCGCCTATTGATAAAAATTCCGACAGTGCTTTTTCTTACCAAACTAAATTTTAGCTAAGGCTAATTTTAGCTAACTAGGTAGAATATAAAATATATAGATCAAATACAGGGCTGCACAAAATACTTGAACAAATTTTCCGGCTATTGACGGTAATTGATGCATCCTGTTTTTCAAATCTGTTATGCGTTTTCTAAGACGATTACTTAGGCATCTTATTTACCTTGTTAGACAGCAAAGTGTTACTAACGTTTTCTGGAAGAGTTCGAAAATATTTCATAATCTATGCTTGACGCAGGATTTTTCTTTTTTGTTTTCTTTTGGATGAGTGTACAGTCATAGTGTCAAACAAAAACGATATACTTGCGTTTACTCGCAGAACGTATATGATAAAATGACGCCAAAAATATAATTATACACGAAACCATCTCTTTCTTTTAGAGTATGAATACAATTTTTGATGTAGGGTTCGTCTACATTACAAATTACACCAACGTCAATTTTTCAAATGATAACAACCACTTTTGGCACTTTAATTGACTTCTTTGGATCAAATCAGCCAGAAAACATACATACTTTATGTATTTTGTGCATCTTCATGCCGTTAGATGAAGTCGAAATTTAAGGATGCTAATGTTCAATTCACTCGACAAACTTTAGATTATATCTTCCCAAAAAATCATCCGATTTAAAATATTTGTTTCCCGTGAGATACGTTGAATGAGCCCAAAGATATTCTAGGCATCTTTTTTTTTGTTTTTACTTAAAAGCAGAATCTTAATTATGATAATCCATATATTTAAAGCTGTTTGGTAATTCTGTCAAATGAAATTTTCCATCGAAATTCGACGCAATACGCATGCGTCAAAAAAATCCCGGCCAATGAGGCGAGGGTCTATTCCTGTCTCGAAACGTATTTGGGATCAAGATCAACTCCTGTTGTTTTTGATGGCTTCTTCCACGTTGCGTTAAACCTAGGAAGATATTTATATAAAAAACTGCGGAGTGTTTAGAAGGTATTTATTTTATTTATTGTAATTTGTATGAATACTTAGGTATCCATTTCGGATTTACTGTGTAACATGAATTTAGGTTCATTTAACGTTCGCGAAATCAAATCATTTTGTTTATATAGTGTACAGAAAATAATTATTCAAACGTAAATAAAAATATCTTAGAACATGTAATACAAAATTGGACCACTTCCGTCCAATTTTCTATTGGACGGAATCATACGGACGCGATCATAATTCTGTCCGTTTATGATCGCGTATGAATCTTATGGTGTTCCGATTGCTAATGAAAACGATTATGTAAATATACTGTCAAAAGACAGTACGCACGGTAGTAATATTTTTATTATTATGTGTTCGAAAAAAGCAGAATCTGAGCGTCTGAATATAAATTATAAATTAGTATTTCTGTATTTAGCAACTAAATATTTAATAAATATGCAGGAATGTGACTAGCTTTATGTGAATGTATAATATATATAAGTTAAAAGAGTTTCTGAGCATTATTTTTTAACAGGAATATATTATCTCTATTCAATTTAAAAGTTTTGTCATTACATAAGTGTGCTATTTTATTTGTAAAGAGTATGTATGTATTATATTGTTTGTATGCAAAACTTTAGAATGTTTTGATTTGCAAACTCTTAATATTTGAATAATGTTTACATTATATTTGTTTGTATGTATACAAATAATATATGTTTACAAAGAAGTATATATACAAACACTGTATCATGTAACAATATTAATATTTACATTGTATTGTTTGTATGTATACAAATCTTGAATGTTTTAATTTATTACATTCATTTTTTACCAGTTTGCATGTCTGTTCATGGGCGATTCATATGGAACTCATAATTGGTCACAAATTGGTGATTTTATTGATTTAGTGCTTTGCCCAAGAATGTGGAAAAAAAAACTATTTTTGACATCAGGTGAAATGAATGAGGTTATTTCGGTTTTTCTTTTGTATATAAAAAATGTTATATGTTAAAAAAATCCTGGCCATTAATCACATTGTTTTTTGTATATTTAAAGACCATTACTTATTCTTTGTAATTATTTTTTTGTTGGGGGTTTTTGAGCAAAATAATATACTTCATAGCTAGAACCAGTTCCGCTAATCATTAATATTTACTTAATCCTTTGACCGCTGAGCAGCAAATGGGCAAATTTGTAATGTTTTTTCTGTTATTTTTTTAAATGTCAAAAAAAGATAAATTTTCAAACTTGGTATAAAAAACTTAGGTACTTCTCTATTATCCCATCGTCCACTTTTCATAACAAAATACTATCGCCAAACTGTATGATTAAATGCCAAAAATGCAGTCCCATTTACTTGATGTCGGAAGTATTATACGTGTTTGTTATGTCATCAAGTGGTTTTTAATTCAACATTTGCGTGCATGACAACGTTCTCCCGTTTATTTGGCGTTACAGTTTGGCGATAGTTTTTTGTTATGAAAAGTGGTCGATGAGATAATAGGGAAGTACCAAAACTTAATTATGTATATGAGTAGATTCCTTGACAGTATTAATCATTACTCGATATTTTAAAACTGCATCATATTTGTAGAATTATATTAATTTAAACAATGCTTCTATTGAAGTGTGAAGAAGCACATACTTCTATGAAGAACCATATATTTACATAATCGTTTTCATTAGCAATCGGAACACCATAAGATTCATCCCCGATAATAAACGGTCGGAGGAAAAAGTTTTCGAATGGCTTCGAGAAAAAAAATCACAATCCGTCAATTTCGGGGAAAAAATCGTGAAATTCGCCAAATGGTTTCGAAATTTGTCGAGCGACAACAGAGAAGAGTGACACAGAGTGAGTGTGACTATTATGTTTGACCAGTTGTGGCAATAAAGTCCATTGCCAAATTTGCAGTATTACTCGCTGTTTGGCAAGTGCTAATTTTGTCCTATACTTCAAAACCCTTTTGATCATCACATCAGTGTGCAGGACAATTTTTTTACGGGAGACCATTTGATGAATTTCGTGATTTTTCCGTTATCGATTGACCAATTTTACTGCTATCGATTGTTGAATTTTATAATTTATCAACTATTGATTAGCGAATTTCATGATTTTTTCCATGAACGTTTGACAAATTACGCAAAAAAAAAGAATATCGTTAAATTGTCTTGGGTAAAAAAAAAATTAATATTGTCAAATGCCTTCGAGAAAAAAGTTGCAAGTTGAAATGCTTGTGACCTCTTTTTCATGTTATGCATCTCTGGGGTCCATCCCCCCCACTCTCCCCCCCAAGCAAGACACTTTTCTAAATTTTGCACACACCCCTCATGTGATATATTGCTGGAAAAGTCTTTGACCACTTATTCATGTTATGCATCTCCGGGATCCATCCCGCCACTACCCCCCCTAAGGGGGGCTTTTTTATAAATTTTGTTGACACCCCTCATGTCATATATTGTTGGAAAGGTCAGTAACTGCTTAATCATATTATGCATCTCCGACGTCCATCTCCCCCACTTCCACCCAAAGGGTACTTTGTAAATTTTGCACACAACCCTCATGTTATATATCATTGGAAAGGTCTGTGACCACTTAATCATATTATGCATCTCCAATGCCCATCTCCCTACTTTGCCCCCCCCACCCCCCAAGGGATAATTTTCTAAATTTTGTTGACTCCCCTCATGTCATATATTGTTGGAAAGGTCTGTGACTGCTTAATCATATTTTGCATCTCCGATGTCCATCTCCCCACTTTTCCCCCCTCCCCCCCAAAGGGTACTTTTTAAATTTTGCACACAACCCTCATGTTACATATCATTGGAAAGGTCTGTGACACTTAATCATATTATGCATCTCCAATGTCCATCTCCCCACTTTGCCCCCCACCCCCCAAGGGATACTTTTCTAAATTTTGTTGACACCCCTCATGTCATATATTGTTGGAAAGGTCTGTGACCGCTTAATCATATTTTACATCTCCCCACTTTGCCCCCCCCCAAGGGGTACTTTCTAAATTTAGCACAAAACCCTCATGTTATATATCATTGGAAAGGTCTGTGACCACTTAATCATATTATGCATCTCCGATGTCCATCTCCCCACTTTGCCCCCCCCACCCCCCAAGTGATACTTTTCTAAATTTTGTTGACACCCCTCATGTCATATATTGTTGGAAAGGTCTGTGACTGCTTAATCATATTATGCATCTCCGATGTCCATCTTCCCACTTTGAACCCCTCCCCCCTAAAGGGTACTTTCTAAATTTTGCACACAGCCCTCATGTTATATATCATTGGAAAGGTCTGTGGCCACTTAATCATATTATGCATCTCCGATGTCCATCTCCCCACTTTGCTCCCCTCCCCCCCAAAGGTTACTTTCTAAATTTTGCACACAACCCTCATGTTATATATCATTGGAAAGATCTGTGACCACTTAATCATATTATGCATCTCCAATGTCCATCTCCTCACTTTGCCCCCCCCAAGGGATATTTTTCTAAATTTTGTTGACACCCCTCATGTCATATATTGTTGGAAAGGTCTGTGACCGCTTAATCATATTTTACATCTCCCCACTTTGCCCCCCCAAGGGGTACTTTCTAAATTTTGCACACAACCCTCATGTTATATATCATTGGAAAGGTCTGTGACCACTTAATCATATTATGCATATCCAGTGTCCATCTCCTCACTTTGCCCCCCCCCCAAGGGGTACTTTCTAAATTTTGCACAAAACCTCATGTTATATATCATTGGAAAGGTCTGTCACCACTTAATCATATTATGCATCTCCCATGTCCATCCCCCACTTTGACCCCCCCAAGGGGGTAATTTTCTAAATTTTGCACACACCCCTCATGTGATATATCGATGGAAAAGTCTGTGACCACTTAATCATATTATGCTCCCTACTATGAAATTTGTCAAGTTAAAGCAACTATAAATTTTATTTTTATGGTACTATCAAAGTGTTTGCCGTCAAATTTTGACGGATTCCATCTAGTTATGAATAAATTTATATTCTAAAAAAGATGCGAGTTATAAACTGTATCAATTTTTACATACAAATAATGGAAATAATAAAAAATACGGGTGTGTAAGTTCATCCTAATCGTTATTTTTCAAGGTGTAACAAAATTTTACTTTTTGAAGGTGTAAACGTAAAGGTGCCATTTTGTGCTACAGTTCATTCACATACAAGGAAATCGTAAACAACAACCAGAAAATTTATCTGAAAGATTACTTTAAATAATTTTCGAAAATAAAAGGAAATTTTTTTTCAAATTTATCAATTTATAGTCTATTAAAGCCTGAGAGCTAATGTGCCCGAAGATTCTGTATGTATGTACGTATGTACGTAACGCGATAACTCTTGATAGAAATATCGGATTCACTTCAATTTTTGTATGTCATTTCATTCTGATAAGGCGCTTCCCTGAATATTTTTGGGGGTTCATTCGTTAAGTATAAAGAGGGGAAAGAAGGGTTAATCCATTTCCCTTAATTTAGATAAATGGGTTTTTCATGCAAATTATCCGATTTGCTTCAATTTGGTATACAGCTTTATTCTGATAAGGCGCTTCCCTGATTAGTGTTGGGGTTCATTGGTAAACTATAAAGGAGAGAACGGGGCTAATCCCCTCCCCTTAATTTATATAAATGGGTTTTTCATGCAGAATTATCCGATTCGCTTCAATTTGTTATACAGCTTTATTCTGATAAGGCACTTCCCTGATTACTGTTGGGATTCATTGGTAAAGTATAAAGGGTGGAACGGGGGCTAATCCCCTCCCCTTAATTTATATAAATGGGTTTTTCATGCAGAATTATCCGATTTGCTTCAAATTTGGTATACAGATTTATTGTTGATTTCTTAATTTTTCGATGGGCATTATTCTTTGAAATAAGAGTATAATATACAATTAGTGTGAATAGCCTGCGAGCTCAATGCCATCAGTTTAACTGGGCACTTTTTACTTTATTCTATACATAGATTATCTCTAAAATTTTAATGGTGTGATTCTGAAAGTATTGCCTGTGATATAATAATTTACTTTCTTGTGTTCATAATTTTTCTTGAGGTTCATAATTTAATATATATATATATATATATATATATATATATATATATATATATTATACCTCTATGGAGATTTAATAAAAATGTATCGAAACTATACCTTTTTCGAATAGCCTTAATTCAAGGAATTCAAATTTGGTGTCAAAAGTGAGTGTTTCCACTTTAAAAACTGCAATTGATGCAATTTGTATTATGTAGACGAGCTCTATTTCAAAAAATTGTAATCGTATGGTGAAAGAAGACATTATTCCGAGTCTAAAGATACCTTCATTGGGATTTAAACGATCAGCAAATAAAAATGAATGTATCTTTTTTTTTTTTTTTTTTTTTTTTTTTTTATCATGGACGTTTGTATATACTTTTAGTTTTTAACACTTTCCAACCTAGTTGAAAAGTGTTTATGACTTCGGTTTGTCTGGTCGTATGGCCGTCTGGCCGTCTGCCGTCTGGCCGTGCTCTAACTCCCGTAAATATGCTCGGATTGCCCTGTAATTTTTATATGTTATTGTCGTTATCTATAGCATGTTCCCTATTTCAACTGAAGTGTGTAGCACTATAGTTTTTTTACAGGGACACTCAAAAGAATTCCGTTACATTACGGTCTATGGGGAAAAATCATTTGCGGTTTATTTCAATGATGTTACATAATTTCAGACACATTGTAATTGATATATATCACTAAGGTGCATTACAAGAAGCTTAATATAGAATAGGGTGTGCATAGCACTTATAGTTACTTTACAGGGACAGTCAAAAGAATTCCGTTCCATTACGTCTATGGAGAAAAATCGTTTGGGGTTTAATTAAATAATGTTTCACTATTTTAAACGCATTTAAATTTATATATATCACTAAGGGGCATTACAAGAGGCTGACTACAGAATACTGTGTGCATAGCAGTCATTGTTCATTGACAGGGACACACAAGAGAATTCTCTACTGTCTGTTAACAATAATTCCTGGAAGTGCGTTTCAAGTTGCTGAACGCGATTTTAAATTTAACTCACTTTTTGTCTAATACTTGGTGTGTATAAATTCTGTAGATCATATACAGGGCAGCACAAAAGTTTGCAAACACATTTCCGTTTATTGACAGAAACTCCAGAAGGAGAATTTTAAACTGTGCTACGCGTCTCATAACTAAACTAAAATTTAGCATCCTATGTAGTATATATACAAATCTATAGATCATATACAAGGCTGAATAAAAGTATCCGGATATTTTTCCGAATATTGTATATGTTGGAAATATATGTTGGAAATTCCTGAAATTTCGTTTTTAAATATGTTATGCGTTTTCCAAATTGTTTACTTAGATGTTATCTTTCAGCTTTTTAAACGGTAATGATTTGTAAAATTATCTTGGAAACGTTGGAAAGTGTTACATAATCTATGCTTGACGCATGATTTTTCGTTCTTGTTAAAACTTTAGATTGAAATTCATTGTTTTCATTTGTTCATCACCAACGCATTTCTATGCATTTATCAGCCAAGTTGTAGAAACTTTAAGCTTATTAAAACATTTCACAATTACATATTTAATTTTTCATTTCATGATAGAGTTAGTTAATGTGTACATGCACGTGTGTCTTCTGTGAATTAATTTATGTTTCATCATGTACCAAAAAAAAAAAAAAAAAAAAAAAAAAAAAAAAAAAAAACAGAATTTCAAGTAGTATTGCTTCCTATATTAGACAAAATAAATTTAATACTTCTTATGCATTTTTTTTCTCATATGAGGTTTTTATTAAAAGCTCATAAAAACTACCTTTTCACGCCATCAGAAATATTGTATATTTCTCTTTCTCGATAACTCCATAAATGCCATGGAGTTTTCGCTATCTTAACTCATGAAATAAATGTAAATTATATTAAGTTTTCATGCTATAAATCAGTAGGCAAAGCACTTTTCATCATCGAAAACAAAGAAACACTTTATTTGGAATTTAACATTTTTTTTATTCCATTAGTTTACAGTTTAGGCTTTTTTAAAAAACCATTGGCGCCATTTGACGACAATTTTTGGTTCGCCTGCAATGCAGGAAAAAAAAAATATTTGTAGCTGGGCTAACAGTGACAAGAATGAAATTAAATACTAATAGCAGTAAATTCGGGAACTTCCAATAGATCCACAATATTTCATAAAAATTTCATTTTTACTTTCTTCTTTCTTTACAAGAAGAAAGAAGAGAGATAGAATAAAGTTTTATAGGGTACTGAACACGATTTGATTGTTTTTAGAAAATGTCTGTCTGTATGTGACAAAAATTTTGTGGGATGCGCTCTACCTCAAGAACTAATGCATGGAATTTAATAAATCTTTAGAATACGTTAGTTCCTGGTATAAATTGGTAGTGATTAGTTTTTGATGTAAATCGCCGAACAGGTGGCGCTGCTCTGCTACATTTTTCTCGATTTGCATTATAGCTATATCTCAAGAACTAATACTCAGAATTTCATCAAATTTCAGATTCTGTTAGACATTGACATAAACAGATGGCGATTATGTTTTGGTGTACATAGCCAAACAAGTGGCGCTGTTATACTACTTTTTCATGATTTTCACTATAGCTATATCTCAAGAACTGATGCACAGAAGTTCATTAATCTGCAGATTCAGATAGACGTTGACATAAGTTGTTGCTTATTAGGTTTTGGTGTAAATAGCTCCACATGTGGCGCTGCTATGCTGCATTTTTCAGGATTTACACGATTTTAGTGATAATCATATCTAAAGAACTAATGCACGGAATTTAATAAAACAGATTCAGTTATACCTTGACATAAATTTGTGCTGATTTGTTTTTGGTGTATATGAAGCTTGTATGCGATAGAAGAAGGTTTTGGGATTGGCATATCCGACTATTTACTTTTTATGAAAACGTCTTAAATTGTTGAAACAACAACAAAAAGTCTCCTTCAAATAAAACTGTATTACACGGGCTTAAAAACACATGCGTAAGAATGTAATTTTTATACAAGTGAAATGCGAACAACTGGTATAATACGATTTTTTTTTGCGAAATATCTAATGAAAAATCTTTCATAAAAAGTCTAATTTAAAGTATAGTACATTCTAATTATTAGCCATATAGAAAAAATATTACGTTTTCTGCACTTAAAAAGAATGTAGCAATGATAAAAATGTTACATCTTGGTGGATACGTAATATTTTGCATTATAGATTAAATCAAAATTATATTTTTAATTTAAAATTCAAACATTCGTCATATGATAAGTTAATTTATACATATCACTATCTATCTATCTATCTCTCTATATCTGCTTCTCTCTCACTCACTCTCTCTCTCTCTCTCTCTCTCTCTCTATGTATATATATATATACAAGATCTGATATATAAAATTGCTAAATGGTGAAGATTGGTTCTATTTCTTTTACATTTTTTCTCGTATATGGTTTTCATTAAAAGCCGGAATGACTAAGGTTTTTTTTAGCCATCAGTAAGTTTATAGCTTTCTTTCTCAATAACTGATTGGTTGCCATGGGGATTTCCCTCTTTCAACTCATAAAAAAAGAAAAGATTCTCTTCAATTCTCTAATAATATGTTTTCATGCTATAAATCAGTAGGAAAAGCATTTTCGTCACAGGGTAACAAAAATTAAATAACCTTAAACTATAAGCATGTTTCCCATTAATTTAGTTTGAATTCTTCCTATAAAAATCGAAAAAAGAAAAAAGATAAAAGATAAAATGAACAAAAATCCATGCCAAATCACAACTGAAATGTAATTTTAAGGAAAACAATACATGTTAATGTAATTTTCATTTAGTTTTCTAATGGAAACATTTTTTTTATATAAAGTTGAACAATATTTAAAATATAACATCTTTAATATTATCTCTCTATATTAAAAAAAAAAGTAACCACCGCCGCCGCAGCCACTGTCAATGAATGTCGTCCACACATTTCCCTAACCCTTCTGTCACGGTGTCTGTCACGACAGTTTATGAGCTGTCTTATTCCAGGGGAATTAAAAACTTTAACTTTCAGTTTTTCTGTAATTATTCCAGGCATTTTTCTCCACATATGTGACAGAATACACCAGGATGATTAACACAACTCCTTTGACTGGAAGTCATTCCTTCAGTAATATGTAAAACTGTTATACAGTACAACATGTCCCTCATCGTAATAACCCGAGGAGAGTTCACAACGGACTTTTCTGACCACGCTACGAAAGTAACAGCAATCATTAGCAATGCTAAGCTGAGACTTAAGATTGAACACATGGCAATATGCCACATACTGGGCATGTTCAAAAACTGTTTTCAGATTTGGAATTAACGTGCCACATATAACCGAAATGAGTTCTAATATTTGAGGTACCATACAGTAAGTTTTTAATTTAATTGGCATACGTTATTTTTCGATAACGGAGACCGTAGAGTGTTCTAAGGAATATAAACGCTGAACTGAGAACTCGACCCATATCTCCGGCTTCAACAGACAAAAGGAAATTTAGAGTTCCAGTTAAAACCATCTTTTTCTGTCAGTAGTTTCACTCATCATCTCAAAATCTATTTTTCTCCTCTAGTATAGTCTTTGTATAAACCGTTAATTTCTTTAAAAATTAACGTTGAGTGAAAGGCTCGCCTAACCGCCATCAAATTCCGGCGGTCAGGCCCTGGTAACTTTTTAACATTTTTACTCTGATACGTCTTTTCTCTGACTGTTTTAGAGCAACAACGTATTGGAAATGGCCGTTGAGATAGAGCCAATATTTTCATGAGAACCTGTCTGGGCAGATATTCAGCTGAGTCATTCGGAAAATATAACATTGGGTGCAATTTTATGCGATCTAGATACAGTTTGTGTGAGTAATATCGCTTTTCTAATTAAAGAGCTATGAACAGACTCTCTTTCTTTTTATTGTACTGATGAAGTTATTATCAGCTGCGTGTTTGTCGAAAATAGCTGAATCCTTTTTGCAGTATTTAATAACACAATTTCTTTTGTTACATGTTTTTAGTGTTAGAATAAATATTTTTTCGCATTTTCATTTACAGCATAAGAGCCTAACTACTCTCTTATGAAGGTAGTCTAGAGTCAATTGGATTGTTGAGTTTTGCATGTGAACGTGTTGATCTGTTTCTAACATCTGTGTGTGAATGGGACACCTATTCTTTCATTTATTTGACTTTCTCAAAATGTGGTTGAATCTCCGGTAATCTGATTTTAACGGTTATTTTGTGCAATTATATGTTAATTAGGTATCTTTGGTCGACTAGCTGATACAAATACGGTGGTAGAAGCGTCCGATAAGCATTAGTTGCGCCCGATTCCATCGGATCTCGTCCTGTGTGGAAAATCTAGACTACATTTGAGTTTTATTTATTCATGTGAAAATCAGTGACGTCCCGTTTTGACTGACTTTGAAATAAATTTCTTCAGCCTTGCGTTTGCCTATGGTAAGGTGTTACGTTTAATAGTTCAAATAACAAAATATTGGAATCACGTTGTTCCGTTCATTTGGTGACTTTACCGTATTTTCTATTGATATTGTGAATAGTACTATTTCAGAGTTACTAGTGATTTTTTTGTAGCAAGATGAGGTGAACTTCTAATATGTTCCAGAATAAAATCCACGTAGATGTTTTATGTTACGTTAGTGTTAGTATTTAGAGAATTTCTTGGGATTAGCACTGCCCCTCTCATTATTTTAATGCTTGAGATTACAAATGTATCATCGTTAATTCAACTGCCCTCCTCCCCCCCTTGTACTCCAAAATTCATTTACAATTGAATTTAAATAAATTGTTTTGTTGCTAATTTCTTTTGCATGGCTACTCTCCCAGATGACGGGCCCCGATGGTCCCACCATACATTTATGTAGTATATGTAATTTAAACAAGTGGGTAAGTGTGAACGATGATGGCACAAAGGGTTTCGTGTAATATTCTTTTCAAAACACTTTACCCTTCCTTTAATAAATCCAAATAAATTTCATAAAAAAAAGTCATGTTTTTTATAAAGTAAAAATTTACCGGTCTATTTTTCTCTTTTTTTTTCGAAAATCTGAACCGGTCCGACAGCGGGTGAAGCCCTCTTTTATACTCTGTCATAATAATATCTGTCATGTGGACTATATGCGATATTAAAAAAATCTATTTCAAAATTAAACATGTTGTATAGAGACCTTCAAAATGTTGGACGTCAGATTAATTTTCGTTTTAATTCTCTAATGACGTCATATCCAGCTGCTTTCTGTATTTACACATACTCATACTCCTTGTATTATTGAGAAATGTTTGAAAATTTCCGTTTTATTACCAATATGACGTCGTATTATTATTTTTTTTAAATTGGCGAAACTTTTTATTTCATTTTCATTTTTCACGTGGAAATCTTTCAATAGGAAATTAATTATTGTAGAAAGAATTTTACTGTAGATTTTTAATTGTTGGCAACTGCTCTAACGAAAAATATTTAAATTTAATAGGAAAAGGCTGTTAGATTTTTGGTTTTTTATCTCTATATATTAAAATAATACGATTTTTTCAAATTTTATGATTTTGGGCTTCATAATAGGTATTTAGCTATAAGTACGCAAAATTTCATGACTTTAAGTTACATAGTTTCTGAGAACCGGTTCTGTGACGGGCAGACAACGAAGCGGGAGTAATAGGGTTTCGTGAGAAGAACGAAACCCTAAAAACTAATAAGAATGGTATTCATATAAGATAGGGGGGGATTTAATTATTACAATATGTCATTCTTTATTATTTTAACACAATCATAGTTATTGGTAAAGAAATGATACGATTTATAATTTTTCAAATTGAATGAAAAATTGTTCAGGCCGGGATTTAAACAGGTCACATTTTACGATTGTAACTATATTGTTTAGACGTGTCTTTTGAAAGATTATTCGGCGATTTATCACCTGTGCTTAGGTAACAGAAAAATACCTTAAAATTAATTTATTAATTTGTAATTAAGTTATAAAATTATTCAAAGTTGTATTATCATCGTAAACATACCTAAGTATAATACGTGTATAATTCTAGCATGAAATGGGTGAAATATCGATTATAAAACACCATCTTTGTTCAAATGAACCAAAGTAAGCTAAATTAAAGACTATGGAATGGTAATAGTTTCTGCACATACAAACTTATCACATCCTGATGTATAAATTAATTGAAAATTATAAATTTTACTGTAAAAATAAAACTTTCATCATAAAGTAACTATATTTATACAGACATATAGGTACCATATCATCAAAAATAAATAAAAATTTGTAATTTCCCTTCAATTCTAGAAAAAACAAATTTCCCATTTCTTATGCATTGATTTTCATATGCAGTTTTCATTAAAAGCTGAGAAATACTAAGGTTGTTAGAAAAGAGCATGTTTATAGCTTTCTATCCCAATAACAAATTGGTTGTCATGGAGATTTCACTATCTCAACTCATGAAAAACGAAAAGGATAATTCTCTAATAAGTTTTCTTCTTGTAAATTAGTAAACAAGACATTTTTCGTCACTGGAAAAAAAAGCTTTCCATCTTACTTTATAAAAATATTTTTCCCCTTTAAATTAGTTTAAATTCTTTCTATTAAAAACATTCGTAAAAGTCTAATTACAACCAAAATGTCATCTTAAGAAAAATAAATAATTTTATTACAACTTTCCATCAAATACGTAAAGAAAAACATTCATAAAATATGAAAAAATATATATAATAGAATTAGCTGCTTTAATGATTAATCTTATGCAGAAAAAATTTTATACTTTCTGCGCTTATTTCTTTAAAAAGAAGAAATTTTAATAATACAGACACATCTTCATGAGAAATTAAGATATCTTGACATATAAAAAATTTCGCCTTTTCTTTTAGCGAAAAGTGATTTTATATTTTATTTAAATTTTCTTTATGTGGTTTTCACTTAAAGCTGAGAATGATTTTTTTAACAGTTGATTATCAGATTGTTTAAAGTACCTTTCTTTTTGTCAAGAATATTTTAGTGCCTTAATTAAAAAACAAAACTAAGTGTTTGTACAGAATTTCGATCTTAGTAGATTTTGTAATCACAAAAAACAGAAATACTTATATCAATGATAAAAACTAAAATTATTCCTTCTAATTAATTTGGTTTCTTTTAAGAAAAAGTAAGTTAAAAAATTTTATAACCATAAAAATATAAAAATCAACAGATAAAACATTTTTTTGTCATAGGAAAGCAAAAAGATTTTTCCTTAAATGTTAAGTATATTTTTCTTTTAAATAACTAATTTTTCTTAAAATAATATATACATAAAAATTTAATTAAAAATGAAATATAATCCTAAGGAAAAAGAATAATTTTAATACGATTTTCAATCAAACTTCTAAAGATTCATAAGATATTAACGAAATTTACAATATAATTATCATACTTAATTGCTAGTCTTACAAAACAAAATACAATTTCTTCATCAATTTCGATTTAAAAAAGAAATAATAAAAATGCTTATATATCTTGAGGCTAGAATAGTATATCATGACGTCTAAAAAATTTCACCAATATTAGCTCCACTTCTTCTTTAAAGAAAACAAAATTTTATTTATTTTACTTAGTTTTTTTCCCTTTATGACATTTTAATTAAAAGGTGAAAACGATTTAGTTTCTAGGACATTAGTATGTTTATAACTTTCTTTCTAATAACTGACACTACTAGCTTTCCAGGAGATTTCCATACCTGATGTATAAGAAAATAAATAAAAAAAATATATACTGAGTTTTCGTGGAGCAATTCGTTGAACATTTTTATCGTTAAAAAACAAAAGTTATTGTAGTTAAATTATTTGTTCAAATTATTTTTATATATTCTGTTGCGAAAAAAGCAAGCATAAAAGTTTAATAATCATGAAAATGTCATTTAAAGAGAAATACATTTTTTTAAATAATATTTTCAAAAGTATGTTTTGAAATATTTAAAATGAATTGTCACTCTCGTCAAAAGAAGAGAGACAATGACTACAGGTAATTGATATATATATATATATATATATATATTACAGGTAAAATAGATCAAAAATTGAGTAAAATACAACACCTGCTAGACTTTCACGAATTTTTTTTTTAGGGAAAAAGGGGAAATTTTAACTCAGGGAGTTAGAGGAAAATGAATATTTTTAAGTAGGTAAAGTGGGGTATCGTTAGTTATGCTTTTTTATATTCTGAATCGAACGACACCATTCGCAAGTCGATACAATTATTCGTTACAAAGTTACGCCAGCTTTTACAAATACAAAATCGACGATTTATCTCAATGCAGATAATATACCTTTTTACAGAAACAACTGATGACCATTCCTGGAAATTTGATAACAACTTCGTTTTGGCACTAGCAATGAAGATCCGATGAGTCCCCAAACGATAAAGTTGTTTTACCGTTTTTCTTAGGGGGGTAAGGGGGAAAATTTTAACTCAGGTAGGGAGGGAAAAAGCAAATTTGTTAAGTAGTTCAAGTGGTGTATCGTTAGTTATGCCTTTTTTAATTCTGAATCGAACGACACCATCCGCAAGTCGATACGATGATTCGTTACAAAGTTACGCCAGGTTTTACAAATACAAAATCGACGATTTACCTCAATGCAGTTTATATATGTTTTTACAGAAACAACTCATGACCATTCACGAAAATTTGGGGACAACTTCGTTTTTCTACTAGAAAAGAAGATCCGATGAGTCCCCCCAAAATAAAGTTGTTTTACAGTGTTTAGGGTGGCCAAAGGAGGACATTTTAAATCCGGGGGGATAATAATTATTTTTTTAAGTAAGTAAAGTGGGTTATCATTTACTATGCATTTTTTAATTCTAAATCGAAACAGACCATCCGCAAGTCGATATGATCTTTTGTTTCAAAGTTACGCCAGGTTTTAGGAATACAAATTCGAAAATTTTATTTCAATGCAGTTAATATAGGTTTTTACAGAAACAACTGATGCGCATTCACGAAAATTTGGGAATAACTTCTTTTTGGCAGTAAAAATGAGGATCCGATGAGTCCCCCAAAAATAAAGTTGCTTTACGGTGCTTAGGGGGGGGGGGCTAAGTAGAAAAAGGATATTTTACCTGCACTGAAGTAAAATTTTCGACTTTGTATTCCTAAAACCTGGCGTAACTTTGCAACAAATGATCGTATCGACTTGCGGATGGTGCAGCACGATTCAGAATTACAAAATACATAGTAAACGATACCCCACTTTACTTAATTAAAAAAATAATAATTATCCCCCCAGAGTTAAAATATCCCCCTTTGGCACCCTAAACACTATAAATCAACTTTATTGTTTTGGGGACTCATAGGATCTTCTTTATTACTGCCAAAACAAAGTTCTTCCCAAATTTTCGTAAATAGCCATCAGCTGTTTCTGTAAAAACCTACATTAACTGCACTGAGGTAAAATCGCTGACTTTGTATTTGTAAAACTTGGTGTAAATTTGTAATGAATAATTGTCTCGACTTGCGGATTGTATCGTTCGATTCAGAATTAAAAAAAATGTATAACTAACGCTACACCACTTGACCTATTTAAAATAAATGATCCCCCCCCCCTCCCTGATTTAAAGTTCCCCCCTATTTCCCCCCAAAACAGGGTAAAACAACTTTATTTTTGGAGACTCATCGGATCTCAATTCTAGTGCCAAAACAAAGTTCTTCCCAAATTTAGGGGGAATCGCCATCAGTAGTTTAGAAAACCTCTGTTTTACCTGTACTAATATAACGCTAAGATACTTGGCTGCGAAAATACTTGGCTTCTCTTTTACCTATGGCAACTTGTGGTTTGTTTAGAAAATAAAACCTGCTAAACCTAACTTTAGCTGACTTTTTTATTTGTTGTATTGCGAAAACTATTAGTGGTATTTCATTCGAATCGAAACTCGTAGTATATACGTAGTTTATTTTTGTAATTCCGAAAATTGAAATTTTCTGAAAATCTGAAGGTAATTTGTTTAATTTTGGCCAAAAACTGACCCGCCATGAATCAAATGACCCAGACATTTGAGGTGGCCGTATTGAATTTACTTCCGTTTCGGGGGCCGGTCTCTCTATTTACATTCCGACAGAGGAAAGGGTTACCAGAGGAAGGTTTGGTGCGGTGATTACTAGAGTGTTTTCGCGTTTCCTACTATTTTTTGACGGGACTGTGCAACGCCAGGCGGAGCAGCTAGTAAGTAAATAAATTAGGTACTTTCGTGTTATAGCGGGGCCCACAATTACGATTATGCTAAGGTTGCAGATATGATTTCGCCAAGATCAGAGCAAAGCTTATATATGCATCATATATACGCTTATATATACTCCAAACACTCATAATAAAAATAATTAAAAAGGATTTCTATTTTGTTATACATTTTTAATTTTCTATGTACAATTTTCAAAATAATCAATTTTTATGCAATCAGTCATACCAGGACAATTTTATATAATAAATATTTCGAAATTTATACTCATTCTTATTCTAGTAAGTGAAGAAAAAAATATTTCTTCAATAATATATTTTTATGCAACTAATCAGAAAGTAATAAAATTTTAGTAATTTTATAAAGGGAGAAAACTGAAAAAAAATTACATTAATTAGAAAGTATTTTTTGCCTTAAAATTAGTTTGTCTTTCAAAGAAAAATAATTTTAATAATATAATTATGGGAAAAACTTTGATTTAGGGTGAAGAATTTATTGTAATAGCATTTTGTTGAACAAATTTTCAAAAGTTGAAAAACAAATTACGGTATGTAGTTTTAAAAAGTGCAATGAAAAAATATAAATTAAATTAATTTTCTATTTTTTATTCATTCTTTCCCTTTGCCATTCAAATTAAAATCGAAGAATGACTAAATTTGTGCATAATTAGTAAAGTTATAGCTTTATATCTGGACATCTGTCTGATTGACATGGAGATTTTAATATCTGGAATCAAGGAGAAAGATAAAAATATTTCATTAACAATATTTTCGGATTCTATAAATCAGTAAACAGATTTTTTTTCTTTTTTTCTTTCTTTCTTTCTTTTGCTTCTGATCGCCAAATACACTTTTATAATGAGCATACTTTTCATTCAAAGTAGTTTACATTATTTCTTTGGAGAAAATACCAAGCGTAAAAATATAATACTCATTAAATTGTTATTTTTAGATAAATAATTCATTTTTATAGATATTCACTTTGCACTATTTTAAAGTAATTGCTTTTATTTTTAATGCAGTAAGTAAAAATTTATAAAAGGCATATTTTTGAAAGATAATTAGCATAGAAAAAAAGATATGGACGCTCTTTCATGAATTCGTAATGAAGGACGGTCAGTTAATATTAAATCCAAAATATATAACTGACCTCAGAATTTTGGAAAAAAATGTTGCTTTATATCTGACGTGAAAAAAAGCTGCGAGTTATCTACTTAAAATAAAATGCAATGGTAGGAAAGTGTTGGTAACCATGCCAGGTGCGACCACTCTGGTCTGCAAATCGACCATAGCTAAACGCAATATTAGGCTTAATGAAAAACTTATGCTAACACATGACAAGTAAATGACATTTCTTCTACCGCAAATTATGGCTGTTCAGCTTATTTTAATATAACACATGTACAGGGTTATTATAATTAAATTTCGCCTATTCAGAAGGCTCTAGAGCCGGTTCTATAGCTCCAAGCGAAACAAAATTTCACTAGTACGTAGTTGAAGATATGCGCTCTGCGAAAATTGAAAAAAAAAAATTAGTTAAAATTTTTGTCAATAGGTGGCGCTGCGCCAATATTTAAGCCAATATTTGCAGATTTCTTTATTTTGTAAAAAACAAAATACAGGAAATTTTATTTCACAGTTAGTAAAAGTAAACTTTTTCAGATTCGTTATATCAATTTCGGTCAATCCAGATGAAACACACAAAATCACAAAATTTCACCCAACGCTTGAAAAAGATCACATTTTATTCAATTTTTCGACGAACGACGTCAAAGTGACGTCGTAACTTCGAAAACTTGAAATACCCTTCTAACCACCTGACGATTTAAAACTTGCTGACAAAGTGTGTCTGTGATTTGTTTGACACTGGAACAGTTGATTGTTTCAGAACAGCATTTGAATCTACGCTTTGTGGAGAGTGGTAACTTTGAAAGAAAAGACACTTCTTGTAAAGTTATTTTATCAAAATAACAGCAATGCAGCTGCAGCTCTTCAAGAATTCCGGAAACTAAAAGATGTTAGACGTGGACAAATGTGGTATCGTAGAGTTCACAAAATGATTAAAAAGTTCGAGGAAACAGGAAAACTCGACATTCTTCCTGGCAGAGGACGAAAAAAGGTAGACATTTCTAGCATTGAAGATATTGCTACTGCTGCCGGGGATTTAGCAAGTCAGTCATCATTTGGTAATGCAAGTGTGCCAGCTATTGCGAATGAAGTCTATATGCCGATTTCCACTGTGAGAAAAGAGATGCGTCAAATTTTGCGCTACTATCCATACAAGATTCAGAGGGTGCAACAACTAATACAGGGTGATACCGAAAGTCGGCTATCATTTTCACTACAGTTTCTTGCACGAATGAATGTGAACAATTCTTAGCCCTGGAATATTCTATGGAGTGATGAAGCGCATTTTTATTTAAACGGACAAGTGAACACACACAACTGTCGAATTTAGGCGAAAGAGAATCCTAATGTTGTCCAAGAAGTTCCATTGCATGCAGCTAAAGTGACGGTGTGATGCGGTTTCACAGCTACGTTTATGATAGAGCCATACTTTTTTGAGGAACTAACATCCGCAGGACCCATTACATGTTCCGGAAATGGGAGAAGGTATCTCAATATGTTGTAAAATTTTCTGATTCCCGAGCTGAAACAGCGAGGCTGCCTTCAAAATATCGTGTTTATGCAAGACGGTGCACCACCGCACATTACTAGAGCAGTTCGTACTTTCTTAACAAGCCATTTTACAGAAGACCGCATCATAAGTCATTATTTTCAAACAGTCTGGCCACCACGATCGCCTGATCTAACACCATGCGATTTTTGATTGTGGGGATTTTTGAAAGATTCTGTATCTAAAGACAGATGTCAAACAATCTCTGATCTGAAAGACAGTATCAGACTTCATATTCGCTCAATCTCACAGGACAGTTTACGCAATGCTGTCGAAAGCACAATTCTGAGAATGGGATGCGTTATTGAAAATGGTGGAGGATTCATTGAGCACGCGTAATGTTATTCTTCGTTATTTCCTCGCTGCCGAGCGACATGTTTTATTTTTGTTGATGCAGATTACATCACATGAAATTATATTCATTTTTCTTTAATATTAAGATGCAAATTCAGATAAAAGCTTAAACAAACACATCTACTCAAAATGAGCAGATAATACTTTACATGATGCTAGAAAATATAAATTAAATGTATGTTTATGAAACAGTTTGTTGTATGCAGTGGATTCTTTACCACAAAAAACAGTAATATACGCACTAGTATTTTACATAAGAAGTATAATTATTATATCTCTTCAAATTTCTTTATATTCATTCTTAAAAAATTAATCAACCTTAAAATCGCTTTTTAATATGTTGGTTGGTCGATTGTGTTTCAACCCTAGCGTTTTAAGAGAAAGAGATAAATTTAATAGTATTTTCAAGAAAATATTTTTAAATATTTGAAGCAAATTCTATTTTTTTTTATTTAAATTGCACAGTAAAAACAGATAAATGTTTCTTAATCTAGGAAAATATAATATAACCAGGAACGAAAATATACAATAACCGCCTCCGAGTTATTCACGATTCCGAACAACATTCTTTATCTTTAGAAACCCCAGAAACCAATATCATTTTGAGTTTTAAAAGAGCATTTATAAAAAAAAAAGTTTCGTTTGCTGCTACTGATTTCAGAAACGTTCCTGAGAAGTTTTTATAGTGTATCAATCAGTTTTCTCAAACCGGAACATCTGATTTTAGGATGCTATCATTTCTCAAGTAAACATGTTCGTGATCCACAAACATGTTTTATAGACAAACAGGATAAGTTAACAGCATTAAAATTCTATTATTTTAAAATTAAAAGCATAAAAACTTCTTAAAACACCATAAAATAGGGATTGCATTAGGCCTTTCAAAGGAACTTTGTCTTTCTCCGTCATGTGTTACTACTTTAAAGGCATGCTACTACTTTGAAGGCAGAAGCTAGACTGAAAGGAAATGGGAGGGAAAAAGGGACAAGTTAAAGAACAACCAATAGAGTTGCAAAGGCTAGAAAAAACTCCGTTTAAACCTGGGAATAAACTTGGTTTTTGGGGAATGAACCAGGTCTTTTCGCAATAAACCTGGGAATAAACCGGGTCTATTGGAAATAAACCTGGGAATAAACCAGTTTTTTGCAACTCTAACAACCAATAGGAAACAATTTAAGGAAATAGTCAATAGGGAAGCAGGAGGTATCAGCCAATCACAGAAAGAATTACCTAATGAAATGGATATAGAACAGAAGGAAATATTATGAAGAAAATTGGATAAATCAGCCAGAAAAGTAAAAAAGAAATGACAAGAAATAATAATATACACTGCAAAAAATAATTGTTGATTTTACAGTATAAAACTGGCACCCCAGCTGCCAGTATTATACCGTAAAATTAACAGTATTAAACCGTAAAATAAGCAGTAATACGCTGCCGCGCAAGCAGTAATACGCTACCGCGCATAGTTTTATACTGTAAAATCGACAATTATTTTTTGCAGTGTATTTAATAGACAAACAACAATAACAAGTAAAAATATATAATGTAATTCTACCAAGATTCCACTGATTCCACCAAGCTACAGAGAGCAGAGTTGAATTAAATTGTGCATTAACTATAACCTCACAATTAAGATAAGTAGCTAAATTTTCAAGTAAGTCCAATTCTGAAGCAGGGCTATTCCCAACTAACACAGAACTTGCGGGCCACTGATGGCTACGTTAGCCTTGGCCCAAACTAGTAGATGAGGGGCCGCAATCGTTTGCCGTAACGGCAACTTAAAAAAACTGTCACGCCGGCCACAATGTGGCCGCAACAGAATTGGCCATAACTACATTAAGATGCCCATAATTGTGCCACAAGTGGTTAATCATAACTGACGGATAGCCTAAAACTGGCCACAGTTATACTTTAAGTGGCAATTATTAACGAAAACTAGCCACAGTTTGGCCATTAACTATCATCGTGAATAAAATCTAGCCAGAAGATCGCCACAGCCATGCCACCTGCGTTTGTTAAGAATAAAAGCTATCCCAAAGCTGGCCATAAATGTTAATTTATTGGTCATCATAAATGTAAACTAGCCTTAAGCCAGCCATCCACATACCATCAATGCTATTCATTAATTAATGCATGGCGAAAGCTAGCCACTTTGTTGCCATGAATGGGCATCATTAATGTATGCAAGCCGAAAGCTAGCCACGTCGTTGCCATCATTAATGAATGCAAGCCGAAAGCTAGCCACTTTGTTGCCATCAATGTAATCATTAATGAATGCATGCCGAAAGCTAGCCACCTTTTTACCATGAATGGGCATCATTAATGTATGCAAGCCGAAAGCTAGCCACTTCGTTGCCATCATTAATGAATGCAAGCCGAAAGCTAGCCACTTTGTTGCCATCAAAGGTAATCATTAATGAATGCATGCCGAAAGCTAGCCACTTTGTCGCCATCAATGGGCATCATTAATGAATGATAGCCCAAAGCTAGCCATATTCATGCCACTATTAGATATCATGAATAGAAGCTGGCCAGAATTATATTTTTTATGGTCCTCAAAAAAGTAAAGTTGAGCAAGAAAGGCCCATTTTTACTCATTTGGCAGGGACATTTTTTTTTCTTTTTTTAAAAGTTATTTTAAACTTCAGAATCTAAATTTACTGGTCCATAATTTTTGTCAGAAAACTCTTAATATTTTATTCAAAATTTTGAAAAAAAAAAAAAATCTATTTGAATATTTTTCTGAACAAGAGCTCATAACACCAACCTGACTTTTATACAATACATGTTTCACTTTATCATTATAATCTTTTTCAGTTAAAAACTACAATGGTGTTGTGTTATAAGCATCCCATATTAAAAAGGTCAAAATACAATAAAATCGAAAGTGTTTCAGATCTTGTATAGAATACTTTCAATCTGAAAGCAATAAAAAAAAAAAAAAAAAAAAAAAAAGTCCCAATGGAGGCAAAAATTGGCCGTACCCACTCATCTCATTAGATCGGAATAAAAGGCCATATGGTTATGATTTAGTTTTTAATGTTATTCTGAAAAAGTTGCAAAAGCCATATTTGTAATTAATAAAAAAAAAATTGATAACACAAGGTGTAAAATATATATTGAACGTTAAATTACCAATGATGGTGAAAATATGAAAAAAAAACTAATTTTCTTCAATTTTTAATTAAATTATAGGTTTAAACATTCTATTCAAAGGAGTAAATTTTTAAGTAGTTTCAATTTATGTTTCTTCAAGCTAATTCACCAGGTGAATTGTCCAGCCAGAATTTCCCTGCATTTCCATTGAAAATTGTTATCTAATGATTATATTCAACATCCCTTTTTCGAAGCAAATAAAAAATGCATAATGTTAAATGAGATACCATATGAAAGGATTTTCAAGCGACTTCTGACATAGTACACTCACATTTCTTTAAAACATGTATTTTGGTTAAAATTGCAAGTAATAAAAATACAATTTATATATATATCTCTCTTGATATTTTCAGTCAATTTTTACTGTAACTTTGATGGAATAAATTGGATTATATTCTGGCTTTATTTTTTTTAGAAGTTTAAACATGCATCTAAAAAATATTAGATATTGCTAAAAAATATTAGGCTGCAGTGTGAAATCTTCACACAGGCCCACTAGTATATATTATTTCTGTTATCAACACCCCCTTTTCTCAGAAAATACTAAATGCACAACAATGAATGAGATGCCATAAGAAAGGATTTTGAACCAGCTTCTGACATAGTGCCCTCACATTTCGGTAAAACATATTTTTTGATTAAAAATTGCTGTTAATTAAAAATTAAATCTGCATTGTTTTCATAAAAGAAATGAAAGGCTTTCCTCAAGTTAGTGTGGCCACAAAAATAAAATACCACATTATATAATGCTCAAAATGATTATAAAAAATAAATACTACAAAAAAGATAAAGTGGGACATAGTTGCTGCACGGGTTTATTTTATATTTGACTAAAAAGCAAAATTGAAATGCTCAATTTATTTTTCTTTGTCCCATGTTTTTTCCGAAACAGATGATGTCATGCTCTAAAGCAGTTAATTAACTATAGATATATATATTGTTTTGTCTTTACTATGCTCGATCAGCTTTTACTGTAACTGTGATGGAATAAACGAGATGATATTCTGGCTCGACTAATGTTGTTTGAAGATAGTTTCAGCCCTTAATTTTCCTTTAGAAGTTTAAACCTGCATCTAAAGAGTATTAGATATTGCTAAAAAGTATTAGACTGCAGTGTGAAATCTTCGCATGGGTCCACTGGTGCTTTTATAATACAATTTCTTACCTGGATGTTTCTTCCAATTATCCAGCTTGAAAATAAAACAAAAACGCAGGAACTCTATTTTATAAAATTGGTAAAATGTTGACATTACTTATCATTGGCATTTAAGAATTTTTTTAATGATATAACTATACATATATGTAAATTAGGTCCGTTCAAAAATGTCATTTCACTATCTTCATCTCTTTGGCATATAATTAATCAGAAAAATGTAGCAGTATTCCTATAAAGTAATGTTTTAGTCTGTTAAGGACTCTTCCCCCCTTATACACATCATAGAACAAAATTTTAATGTATATATATTTACAAAATATTACTAATTGACAGAAAGCCAATTGTCACTATTTTCCTTCTTATGTAATCTCAAAATTGCTTTTACTAAATAAGTTTAATATTTTATCAAAATAGTAGTGGCAGTTGATCATCTAGAACACGGCAGGTTCACCATTCATACATTAAATCTTTTGTTTTGTTTTTTTAAATGGACTAAACATTACTCATAAATAATAATATAACATTCATTGTTTTTATTTTTTAAAGATTAGCAAGTAATGAGTACTGAATAATATTTTTTTTTAAATATATTACCAATAAAGAAATCTTTAAAATATTTTTCCTTCCAGCAGGAGGTATGTGACTTTTTGACTAACAAAATTTCAAACTGATTCATACAATATTATGTGAATTAAAATTTTAATATCAACTAAAAATTAATTACTACATAAAACACTTTTATTGAATTATATCTTAACCTGTAAAAAGAAGGTGGAATGTTCTTAGAACAAGAAAGAAGGGGAAAATATATAGTACATCCTTTTTAATAACATCACTTGCATAAATAAATATATATATTTAAAAACACTAGAACTGAATGTTTTTTTTTTTCATATAAATTTTATTTTTCACAACAAATGTAAAATAAACCAACCAAAAAACATTTATTCATTATGTATTTACAAGATGCTCAAAATTTATCAGAAATATTTTACAAGAAAATTTAATCCTGTTACAATTAAATTTCTGATGTTTCTTAATTTAAGTTGATAAAGAGCTGAAAATCTACAGTCATCTTCATAGAGAACTTTTTTCTTTCCAGATTTTTATTCTTCTTTTTCTGAAAAAAAAAAAAAAAAATTTACAAAACAAAATTAAAATGGCTTACTTTAAAAACACCACTTATTAATTAGCCATTTATAAATATAATCAGAACAGAAATTATAATTTAAAAAAAACCATTTATAAAAAGCTTTGTAGTTCAAGTTATTTGTACACCATGAAACTATTTTATTGCAGTATACCTATATTTGCTTTTGCTTTTAACAAAAACTCATAAAAGGGCAGCATTGTCAAACGACGCCTAATTCCTTTTTTTTCTTTTTTCCTAGGTGCGAAACTGCATTTCATGGTGGCAATTTTATGTTATATCATATTCTCTCATTTCTTTTTGCAACCATGTTAACAATAATATTGTTTCTATTTTTATGTGTTAAGAGCAGGGGGGGGGGCTGTATATATTAAACACTTTATCTCTGTGTTAATCACTAAAACAAAACAAAAACAGGCTTTCTATAAATTCAAATATATAAATTCAAATATATAAATTCATATTCTTTACATATGATGTATGGGTGCTCTTTCTTTCATTTCATAAAAGTCGAATTGCTCACTTTGTGAATTGTTCTAGAATTTGTATTGCTAGAAACCAGCAGTTCTTTATTTTCTTTACTTTATTTTTTCACATAACTTTTCCTTCAAAATGGCTTTGTAAAGTAGGAAAATACACTGTGTACCTCCAAGCTATAAATATGATATTATCACTCATAAAACAATAGCATTTGAATTCTCACCGTAATTTAGTTCAAAATAAGGAAAAGCAATTTTTCAACTTTTTCCCATCAAAGTTAAAAAAGTAAAATTTAATTCAAAGTTTCTGGTTCGAATCGTATTAAAATTAGGTGGGATATAACATATCCCACCTACATTGCCACATTTTGTAATTTTATAATACATCCCACCGCCCTTCAAAGGGTTAAAAGACAAAGAAAAAATGAAGTTACTTTGACACATCATAGACAATCTTTGACAAACAGATTTTTCCATTTTAATTTTGTTTTTTAAACAGTTAAAACTGTTTTGGCCAAAAATTGAAAAATTTTTAGTAGCATTTGGGGATTCCTGAAAATCGGGGAGCCTGGGCCCGTGCCCCGAATGCCCTGCCCATGACAGATATACAAATTTCTCTATTTTTGGCAGCATTCGATTGACAAATTTAGCAATTTTTCTCATGTGATCAATGGAAGAATTTTGCTATTTTTCCCCCATGACTGACTGAAAAGTTTCGTGATTTTTCCCGCAGCTGACTGACGAATTTCAGAATATTTTCCTGCTACCAATTGCCGAATTTTGCAGGGAGGGAGGTTTTGCGACAAATAGGCAAATTTCCCGATTTTTTTCCTATAACAAACTGCTGAATTTTGAGATTTTTGAATTTTGTAATTTTTTCCTGTGACCAAGTGACAAATTTTGTGATATTTCTCCTGTGACCGATAGACGAATTTTGCGATATTTTCTCACGACCGATAGATGATTTTTGTGATACTTTCTCGCTACATTTTGGTGAAATTCGCGAAAGCAAATTCTTGCGAATCCACAATAATCAGGTCACATTTCCAGCTATATAAAAACGGGCAGGGTACATTTACAACTATAAAAAAATGGGCAGGGTGCTGCGCCTTCTTGAAAACGCCTAGGGGAAACACTAATTACTCCAATACAAATATTGCCACAGTTATTTTATTCTATTGAATAATTTTAATTAATTTTCAGCAGTGAAATTAACTTGAAATTATTGAATAACGAACATGTGAATTTTTAGATTGCTAACTAAGCATAACCAAGCTTCCAGGCTCGAACATTTTTCATACTGTCAGTTTTACGCTTAGTTAGCAATGAAAAAAAATCATCATTTTTATTACTTGATATCTGATTTTAAAAGGAAATTTAAAAAACATGGATTTGAGCCTTCAGCTCCTCTCCAGAATCTTACATTTGCAAAATATTTTGGGCAAAACATAAGAATGTTTTAAAAATATCTTAAATTTAAATATCATTTTTTAAAGTTTCTTAAGAAAAAAGGGTCAAAGAAAGTATTAAAGAAGGTCCCTTTCTCTAAAGAACCTGCTTTATTTTTAATTTGTTAAAAATTATACATATAATCAAAATCAAAATTAATTTATATGACGGCATATTAAAAAAAAAAAAAAAATCCTTAATTTAGAGGTCAGAAGATTAAACAATTTTATCACCTTCTCCCCTCCTCTTCTAGATACATAGCATAAATTAAAAAAAATATATTTAGCATAAATCTGTGTAATCTTAAGTATTGTCAAAGTTCATGAAAGTCAAAAACCCTGTAAACAAAAATTATTTGACACATTTCTGCAAAACTTTAAAAAATACTCAATCTTTTTCTATTAAATTTTACATTTCAAAAATTTAAATTAATTTAATTTTTATCAAATGTAAGTCTAGATTAGATGCATTATATTTCCAGAGGTGTCACAATAATCACAAAACTGAATCATCACTCTTGAAACAAATATTAAAACATTTAAAGCAAACATTTTCTAAGCACATGAGCTGAAGCATAAAAATTTTGAGTAATTTGAAGGACCCATTGTACAAGATGTTTACATTTCATGAAACTCTGCTAAATTGTTTTAACAAACTGTAAAATAACAATTTTGAATAAAATAATTTTAATAAAAATGAACAATTCCCATGCAATTGGTAATAGACAAAGATTTTTTTCTGATAACTTTTTGAATACAGTTTTGTTAAAATATTACAATTTAACTAAATTTTAATATGAAAAAGTTTACAAAATGATTTTTTGGCCATTTAAAAGATATCGCCAAATTTATCAGCCGATCGTGGTAAAAAATCTTAAAATTAGTCAATGGATTGTCGGGGGGAAAAAAAATTCTCAAAATTCTACAATCAGTCACAGGAAAAAAAATCATGAAATTCGTTAGTCGATCGTGAAAAAAAATCTTTAAATTCTTCAGGCGCTTGAGAAAAGAAAATATGAAATTCGTCAGTGGATTGTCAGAAAAAATCGAGAAATTCTTCAAACAGTCACGGTAAATAAATCGTTCATCGGTAGCAAGAAAAAATTATGAAATGCGCCTGTCAATCAAAGGAAAAATCTAAAAAACATTGTGAAATTCGTCAGTCTATCGAGAGGAAAATCACAGAATTCTTCAATCAGTCATAGGAAAAAATCACAAAATTCTTCAATAAGTCAAAACAAAAAAATTAATGTGATAATAGACTTTCTGATTTTAAGGAAATTTTCCTGAATTTTGACTTCTTCCCTATTCTTATCATGAACACTTCGCTGGTATAAAACTCTGATTCATACAAAAATATGTTTCTATATGATTATACTTTATCTAGAAAATTTGAAACATTAGTCAGTACTTTAAAAAGTGGCCATTAATGAAACCGAGTCTACCAGTCACTGGCTTTTAATCCGATTTCCCAGTTTTCAAAAATATTGATCGGTTGTGAGAAAAAATGGTGAAATTCACCAGTCGATCGAGTGAAAAATCTCAAATATTGTGAAATTTGTTAATTGGTCATGAAAAAAATCCCATTTGTCAGTCGGTCGCAAAATTAGTCAATTGGTCATGGGAAAATATCGCAAAATTCTATTGATAAGTGGGGATAATAAACAAACCAGTTCAAAATATATATTTTGAACAGGATGCAAGAGTGCTCTTTTGGAGAACAGTGTGACCGTTTTAAAAATATTTTCATCCGGCTACGCTTTAGTTCTAGAGTCAACACTATATTCATTACTAATAAAAAATTTGAAATCTCATGTACAGTGAAGTTGCTACAACAAATATTACGAATAACATGTATTCAGTAACAAAAGAAAATCACATGGGCCTCCGCTTGGATATAAATATGTTAGAAAAGTTCTAAAAGCTGGACTTATAAACTATGTATGGACCAAATTTCCAGACTTTTCCTCCATAAAGGTGATATCTCAAAATATATCTTTTGTAAAGTTATTGACAGAACTGTATCTTAACCCAATCTGCGATCTTAACCCAAAATAACGTGTTTTTGATGTGTATGTGTCAGTGCTTTATGAAACGTCTTTTGCATTTCTATAAAAGATGAAATTGCACTCCTATATATACGTATATACAAGGACATCTCCCTGTTTTTTTTTTTTTTTTTTTAAATTCCCACAGAACATTTTTGATCAGCTGAAGATTCGTTGCAGAACATTGTAAAATATTCTGCTTTGGGGCGCAACATATTTTGAGTGATTATTATTACAGACCCATAAAAGAAGCAATTTTAATATTGTTTTCGGCTGTTCACTCAACAAAATTAAATGACTGGGTTTTTTTTCAAGGGAAAAAAAATAATAAACACGAATGTTTCATATACACTGTACTGGTAGATATGATAAGCTATGGTTGCTGAAGGCAGTCGTACTTCACCGCCAATTCCAGGCTCTCGTGAGCCTATTTAGCGAGGTCACTACCAAAAAGGGCCGGTTTACCCAGACACCTCTAAGGCGGTGCTCTTCGGCCGGGGGTGAAGCAGGGGCTTAAGCCTCTTGCGCTTCATCACCATTTCCCAAATGAATAACGACAGAGGTCGCTGTGATGATAGGGTGGAGCCTAGAGCTCCTATACTACAGGCTGAATCATACTGCCATTTAATAACCCAACAGACCAAAAACCAAGCTAAAACCGGTTAGCTTACCATACTAGTGAACAGCGAGTGACAGTAACATGGACGACAAACACTTGCTCAGGTGGTATCCTAATGCTTAGCTGGGTTGCAATATGGCGGTTATTTTGGGAAACAGAATTGGATATGCGTCAGCTCCCCTTATAGGAGCCCGAACTCAGAGGACACCACCCCGAACACACTTGGATGGAACGTGGAAGTGAACAACGGCTCCATAGCCGGGATCCCATAAGGGAAACAGAGTCCTCAGCCAATGTTGAACACTCCCATGGCCCATTAATGTAACCACATCTTCCGATTATCAAATGCCGCACTGGTAGATATAGGTAAAATTTTATTTTTAAACATGTATAAGCCCAAAATTGTGGTATTTGTTAAATATTTTTTCACATATACCATTTTTTTAATGAATGAAAATTACACAGTTATACTTTGGATACTAAATACAAATACCAGGAAAAGTTCTTTTCAGCATAAAAAATTATAATATGCCACAGTTATTTTATTGTAAAAACTTGATATTTGAGTAATTTTAATTATTTTTTCAATTAGTTTTCAGCAGTGAAATTCACATGAAATTACTGAATAATAAACATGCGAATTTTTACATTGCTAACTAAGCGTAACCAAGCTTCCAGGCTTGGACATTTTTCACTCTGTCGGTTTTATGCTTAGTTAGCAATGTAAAAATCCCCATGTTTATGATTTGATATTTGATTTAAATCAAAAATTTATAAAACATGGATTTGAGCTTTCAACCCCTCTCCAGAATCTTACATTTGCAAAATAATTTTGGGCAAAACATAAGAATATTTTCAAAATACCTTAAGTTTAAAAAATGATTTTTTGGTCATATAAAAGATATCATTTAACAGCTTTTTTATTATAGTTTTAATGATGTATTGAGTATTCTTCAATTCTATAAATTACATGAATTAAATAACTTCTTTATGAAACATGTAATTTGCACTCATTTTATATATTCCTTTGTGATTAATTTTAAATCAAGGTGACAAGAATATTTTTGTCTTAAAAGTTTTAAATCAAAGTTAACAATGACTTAATTATAGTTTCCCATATATAAAACACAGTAAAAACTTTATGAAACTCACACAAGAGATAGAAATGAGAATCTCCTTTTAAACAACATTAATAAATCATTTTGAAAAACTTGCTTTCTAAAATTATGTTAAGTATGTAAGTTTAAACTTGCCAGAAAAATTTAAGTATGTGATGTGCATAATACAAAATTTTATTAAAGTAAAACAAAAAACCTTTTATTTACTATTTTTCCTGTCAGTTTCCTTTCTTTTGTAATATATAATGAATTTTGAATTCAAACACACCTTACCTTGCACATGTAAAAATATTTTAATAGCTTTTTTTTTTTTCCTATAACTTTTAAGAGTAAAAAATAAGTACATTCTAGCTGTAAAAAAATGGTTAAAAAATGTAAATTTTACACTTAAAGTGCAAAGGTTGGCAAGCTTTGTAAAGAGCTTTAACGTTTACCAACAGTATGCAGCTAAAATACAAGAGTGCACTTCTATTTTATGAATGTGTGAAATTAAATTTACTAATGTAAATTGATCAATACAGACAAAATTTGGAGCCTAGTTAGGAGACCATCCCAAAATTCTTCCTAGTAAAGCAGGTCCCTTCACAATATATACCTTTTAATAAACAGGATCGCTTCCCAATTTTTTTTTTAATAACACAGGCACCTTAAAAAAAATTGAGTTTTAAAAAGGAAGAAGTTTTTAAAAACAAATTTGTTTTTGCATGTGGGGTAGCAATACTTTTAAACAACTCTGGAATTTTCTGAATTGCCTATTTTATAAACAATCTATAAAAACATACTCTTCATTGTTAATTTTTATTTTGTTATGTTTCAAAATGTGTAATTTGCAAACAAATTGAAACGAAAACTTTAACAGAAGGACTTAAAGAAGTTATCAATAAATGTTTGGTTCAAATTCGAATAACTAAATTTCATATTCATTACAAAATGTTATCTTTCACAAAAAAAAAAAAAAAAAAAAAAAAAAAAAAAGAGAATAAATTTCACACAAATAACTTTTACTTTTCTCAAAATGGGCCCCAAGATAAAAGCCCTGCATTATAAACTGCGTAAATTGACAACTTACCTTTGCTTGAATGCCAAACGAGTTTATGCAGCACAACCATCTTTTTTATACCATCTATCTCTGCTGCCATCTCTTAACTGCGCCACCACAATCTCCTGAAAAATATGAAAATAAACTATAATAGGTTGCAATATTAAGCATTAGGGTGGGTCGAAAAAAACAAAATTTATATAATCGAAACATAATAGTGCGGGAAAGTTGCCATTGGTAATAAGGAATAAATTCGCAAATTATTACACCAGATGGTTAATATATTTTCCTGCCGCAAGAGGGCCAAAATTTCAAAAAATCACAAAAAAATTATTTTTTTGAAAAAATAAATTACCCAACCATAACAATACAATTTTTAATAGAATGAAACAGTTACTTCAAGATGTTAATAATATTCCAATAACATTTTATTGTGGGGAAGTCATTGGAACAGATGACTTAAACGCCCTCAGGTCCGCCATTTTGTTTTGTTGGCGGAACCAGTTTTTCGCCAACAAGAATTTGTCGCCAAGTGGTCATTTTCGGCTATTTTAGGTTTTATTTCTTATTTAATTTTGGAATATATACAGATTAAACATAAAAAAGAAAAATTCAAGAAATTTTCACTGAATACTGAGCAAATGGCAGAAAAGTAAATACAGTGATACTTAAAAAAAACGCAAAGATTCATTATTAAACCAACATATCTCTAAAAATACAGACATTAAAACGTATATCCTATAGTTTAAAAAACAAACCTCGAAACAAAATTTGAGAAAACAAACATCAACAAACAGAAAAATCAAAAATCCGTACATAAATTTCTAAAATACATCTTAATAACAAACCTCCATTAAAAAAAAAAAAAAAAAAAAAAAAAAAAAAAACACCAGAAATTGAAAAATCCAGCCTCCGTACATAAATTGCAAAAATATATCTTTAAAAAAACATAAAAAAAAAAAAAAAAAAAAAAAAAAAACACCTGCAGAATTAATTTGAAAAATTAAACATGGATACATCCATTGAAAAATCAAATCACCGTGCATAAATTGCAAAAAATACTTCACGTTTCAACGAAAATTTCTTGAATTTACCTTTTTTATGTTTAATCTGTATATATTCCAAAATTAAATAAAAAATAAAATTGAAAATAACGCAAAATGCAATTGCACTCCAGAAATAGGCCTAACTCGCGAAACCTTGAAACTGCCTTTGGCTCTCAAAATTTGCTGATATTTCAGAACAAAATCACCAACTACTGGTAAACTACCAACATAAGCCATTATCAATCCAAAAAAATAATCAAATATTAATAATAATAATAAAAAGTTGGAATTATAATACAATCTGATCAAAGATACCAGGTGGAAAAAAACAGTCCAGAAAAAATGAACACAACTTCTCACTTGTACGCTCACAGAAGAAATGAGGAGAAAAAAAAATCGGCTCGGAGATTAATGAAGGGTTGCCAGAAGGCAAAAGTCCGCCCGGTGGTCAGATCGGCAAATACATCACCAAAAAAATGGCCGCGATCTGAGGGCTTATACGCAATTTGTTCCAAGTCATTTCTATTACCGCCGCAAGGGCGGTCAAAATTTTGAAAAAAAAACCGGCAAAAATTTCAATTTTTAGTTTTTTCTAATTTTCCCAATTTTTATTATATATCTACAATTAAATAAATTTACATCATATCTAGTAAAAACTTATGTCTAGTAATTTTTATCATGGACATAACCAATGAAGGGCGAGAGGGCCCCCCCCCCTCCCTAAATTTGCAAAAAAGTCTTTTTGAAGGAATTTTAAGGAATTTCTGGGAAATTTTGGTAATTTTTGTTGTAGGGTGTCCCTATACATAAATTCCACATAATTTTCCACTTTTCGGGACACCCTACAAAAAAATCCATAAAAATTCACGGAAAATACCCCAGAATCCTTTAAAAAGCCCCTTCTCTCAAATTTAAGGGGGGGGGGGGTGGGCCCTTCTCGCCCTTATTTGGCTACACCATGATCAAAATTATTAGACATTTATAAGTTATTACTAGATATGATGTAAATTTCTTTAATTGTAGAAATATAAAAGGGCTTGAATTTCAGGGCGGGATTTGCGCCTAAAATTTTGAAATCCCTCCCAAAAAATTTCAGCATTTTCGCAGAAATTTGCGTTATTTAATTTACCTGCAACCGAACGATAAATTTCGTGATTTTTTTTTTCCCGCAACCAATTGACGAACTTTGCGTTTTTTTCGCGACTGATCGACGAACTTTACGGTTTTTTCTGTGACAGATCAACGAACTTTGTGTTTCTTCCACGACTGATCGACGAACTTTATGTTTCTTCCGCGACTGATCAACGAACTTTGTGTTTCTTCCGCGACTGATCGATGAACTTTGCATTTTTTAAGCGACAGATCGACGAACTTTGCGTTTTTTCAACCACAGATCGACGAACTTGGTTTTTTAAGCGACTGATTGACGAACTGTTCGTTTTTTAAGCGACTGGTCGACAAACTGTGTTTTTTAAGTGACTGGTCAACGAACTTTGCGTTTTTTAAACGACTGATCAACGAACTTTGCGTTTTTTCTGCGACAGATAGACGAACATTGCGTTTTTTAAGCGACTGATCAACGAACCTTGTGTTTTTTGGGGACAGATCGACGAACTTTGAGTTTATTCCGCAATCGATCGACGAAATTTTCTTTTTTTCCACGACTGATCGACGAACTTTGCGTTTTTGGGCGACAGATCGATGAACTTTGTGTTTTTTCCGCGACAGATCAATGAACTTTGTGTTTTTTCCGCGATCGATCGACGAACTTTGCGTCTTTTCCGCGATCGATCGGTGAATCTCAATCAAATAAAATCTAAATTCAGAAATTTATTTAACAACCTAATTGTTAAGGGTCCCTAACACATTTAATGGAACTTGAAAAATACACTGCATATATAAAACTTAACTTTCTTCCCTTTTTTATAATAAAAATAAACATTTTACATAATCATTCTCAGTTGACTTAATTTTTTCAATGGTATTTTGTCATGTCTGCATTAATGTAATTCTTTAAATAGCATGTAAAATAATAGTGGGGTTTAAAGATTTATTTTTCTCCCTCCCAAACATTACAACTCCCCTTCATTTAAAAATGTTGGTAGGGAGACTCCCCTCCTTGGAAAAATTTAATTTCAAGCTCTGTATAATAAAAATTGGGAAAATTGAAAAAAAAAACTGAAAATTGAAATTTTGGCCATTTTTCCAAAATTTTGACCGCATGAAATGATTTCACCGTAATACAATTTTATTGGAATATTACTAACATCTTGAAGTAACTGTTGCAATCTATTAGAAATTGTATTGTTATGGTTGGATAGTTTAATTTTTTTGTTCAAAAAAAACAGTTTTTTTTTTTTTTTTTTTTTTTTTTTTTTTTTTTTGCGATTTTTCAAAATTTTGGCCCACTTGCGGCAGTAAAAGATATTAACCATTTGGTGTAATATTTTGCGAATTTATTCCTTATTACCAATGGCAACTTTCCCACACTATTATGTTTCCATTATATAAATTTTGGTTTTATTAAGCACCTATTAAGCACCACCCTATTAAGCATTTATCATATTCAACTAGAAAATTAAAAA
Organism: Maratus michaelseni; assembly: GCA_963931845.1. Classification (NCBI taxonomy): domain Eukaryota; kingdom Metazoa; phylum Arthropoda; class Arachnida; order Araneae; family Salticidae; genus Maratus; species Maratus michaelseni. The sequence goes on along the minus strand of OZ007593.1, from coordinate 360,550,160 downwards.
GAAAAAGTATAACTGATTAATGTATATAACTGATGCCAGTGAATCATTTTCTTCTTTTAAATTAAAACTTATTTCAACATGCACACACACATAATAATTTGTATTAAATAAAATGGCATCTTTTCTAAATATTGCTATGGGGAGGAAAAGAAGAAAAAAAAAATTTCTGAATCAGCCACACCAGCAGAAGTGCTGTGCACTTAGACTGTTTTAAATTTTTACACGCATATGCACTATAGCGCTTTTTACTGAAATTATGGTACTGAAACAGAAAAACACTGCAGAACATAATATAAAAGATGGAGATAAATTATAATTCCTGGAAAGTAATTAAGGAAGATAATTGATACAATGTGTGGTACTTTTCGGTTAGCCAGACACCAGTGATATATATGCATGTATGTACTTGTACCTTGTACGCATCATTGGCACCCGGCTAACCGAAAAGTACCCAATGTTTTATTTACATAAAATTAAAAGTGTAATATCAGACAGGCCCCCTCCTCCTAATATTTTGGATGGGTGTAAAAAAAAAAATGTAACAGTATAGTATAACAATGTGCAACTATTTTGAATTCCAAGAAAGAAATTGCATGCTTTGAGAGTATGTTGTCACAAACACAGAAAGAAAATTTCAGACTCGGGGGAGATGAGGTTAAAAAAAAAATACTTACAAAGGCTTAAAACAAGTTTTAAAAAGGAAGACGTCCTTAAAGACAAATTTGTTTTTGCATGAGGGGTGAGGGACGATGCAATACTTTGAAACAAAAAAAGATACTTTTCGGTTAGCCGGGCGCCAGTGATATATCTACATATATAAATACATATGTATATACCTATATATGTATATACATACATATATGTACATAAATATATGTATATATATATATGTATGTATATCCAGACATATGTATATATACGTATATGTATATATACATGTATGTATATCACTGGCACCCGGCTAACCGAAAAGTACCCAAAAAAATTATGTATACTTTCATTAGGAAAAAAAAACCCATTAAAAATTAATCTGGTTTGTTATTAAAAAAATATTTACAACATGAAAATATATTAAAAGCAACTGTTTATAAAAAGTTTGGGTCCTTTTCTGTTATACCAACACCATTGTCGCCAAGCATAATAATCGGCACAAAAGGAAATTCACATGAAACGAAAATAACATTGTTGGCACAAATTTAAGCACTTAAAAATAAAACGTTTGAAAATTGCAATACATATATGCACTTAAAATAAAAGAACAAATAAATATTACATAAGGTAATAAAATAAAACTATTTAAACTACAGGCTTGAAATTGTAAATATCTCTTAGGATTGCTGTAAACATTTCATTTTTTGAATGAAGATGTTTATGAGTTTTTTGATAAAAACTTTTTTTTTATGTATCTAAAGTCCTAAAACAATTTTATTGTCGCTTCTACATCATCAAGTAACAGCTTATTGTAAAATTCCTTTCAGTGTCAATAATAAATGCAAGTTATAATTTAATAAATATTTTCTATTTGAAAAGTAGCAAGTTAAGATGTTTTGTGAGGTTACGATTAAATAATAATAATAATAAAAGATTCACGTTCAATAAATAGTCCAATCAGAATGTTTGGTACAGTTTGCAATAAAAAATTCTTTACACGGTTAGGGTAGAAATAAATGGCAGATTAGCGTATATTTTGACATGTGTTGGTATAACAGAAAAGTACCAAGTTGTGTTCCTATTACACTCTGATAAGTGGAATTTAAAAATTAAATCAGATTACTTAGCTTTTCGGCTAAACCAAAACATTTTGGCCACTATTGCCATGACTAATTAAAAATCACATTAATGAATTAAAAAGAAATTACCTACTTTATTAAAATCTTAAAAATAAGTGAAATTTTGCAAATGGTCATTAATTAGTACATAAAATTCGAAATTTTCTATTACTATCAAAACAAAAATATGCCAGTATCATCAGAAAATACAGAATATACATATATAGTATATTAGTTAATTAAAACCAGATCTTAACATATGAAGTAAAATTTCACTGAAAGACACTGGAGCTGTAAAATATTATTTTCCGCTTCCTGACTGGTTTAAGATTGTCAGCAATAAAGCAGATTATAAAACAGGCAACGGAGAATTATGAAAAAAATAAAAACTGAATTTTTATTGGTTATTTTTTTCATAAACCAAAAACGTCCGAGATTGTTCATTACCGACACATTTTACTCCGATATGTATATATAATTACAATCAACTTATTAATAGCATATTCAGGGCAGATGTAAGATCAGTAAAGAACTTTTTTTTATATACACTTCTGTAGAATTAAGTCGCATAATAAGCAAAGCAGACTTTAAGAATTTAAGAGAATAAGCAAGCAGAGAAAATGCAGTTAATTTTACAAAATTGCTGATGCTTCTTCTCAGCTTTCTTTATCTTGAACTTAAATCTGTCCCTAAGAATGATGAAAATTAATTTTTAACTAACTCTTGGAATAATATAGAAAAATAATCTTACCCAATTTGTAAATCAAAATATCCAAAAACAATGACGAGACATAGACGACGCCATGATAACACCAGGCAAAATCAAGCAAGGAAAAATGTAAACATCCTACGATGACGCTGCCAAAAAGACATAAAAATCCCTACGAACCCGCAGAAAAAAAGCTATATTTCAATAGATTTTTTTTTCAAGGTTTTTTTTTTATCTTCAAAATTTCTCATACAATATTAAATAATTTTAAAAGTGGAAATTTTTCAATGCTGATTATTACAAAGCGGAAAACATTTAAAAATATATTTACAAAAATCCCCACTGGGAAAAAAAATGTGTCGGAAAAGGGAAATCTTAGTTTCATCTTTCCCTGGCTTGCCGTGTAAAAGGAGAGGGGGGGGGGGATCGGTATTTGCTATTATTGCTTATTTAAGATATTTAAGATATTTTTTCCTTTTAAATCTAAATTTTGGATGTTTCAAAAAATGAAAGTAACTTATTTTTTGGAATTGATTTATAGATAATATACAGATAATATAAAATCACCCCCCCCTCCCCCCCCCAAAAAAAAAAATTTTTTTTTCTTTCTTGTTTAACAGTAACTGTTTTTTGGCAAAGTGGCATTTATTTCTTTTGACAAATATTTTTTCATTGAAATTGAAATTGAAATAAATTCCCATTTATCATTAATTTTTTTAATATCTTTATATAATATGTATGTCTAAAGATTGCAATATTCATTTTCATTCTAGGTGCTCACAAAAAATATTCATTTAAAAATATTAATGCATACTTTAAAAGCAAAAACATTAACAGTTTTTATGATTTTTTCCCATAAAAACTCTTTAAATTAAAGAAGGGTACTTTTTGTGTATTTTTTATTGCATAAAATATTTAAATGCAGCATATTTTATCGTTTCACATAAATCTAGGTTTAAAATAACGAAAATCATCTTATAAAATGTGAAGTAAAAATACTTTTTCTTTCTTATAATAAAAATGTCGAGATCATTATACTGGGCCACTGACTTTTAAACGATGATAGATTTGTATATCTTGGCCGCAAACGTACTTTCATTCGCTATTGGGCACTGAAATTGCATTAAGTTTCCCCGCCATTTGCCCGTTAACGATTTGGCGCTAGACATCCGGTGTGCGGGCGCGTCAGTTGAAATACATTAATGGCTGGATACAAATTGTCGCAAACTTTTTTGGCCACAACGTTTACAGCATGTGGCCAAAAATCTCGTGTTTGTTGGGTTGGTATTAAAGATAATTTCAGCATTTTGAAAATTAAAACTATGGCTGTAATCCCAAGAATGATTAACAATAAAATACACTGCTCAAAACAATTAAAGGATATTGCAGTTTTAGGTGGATTTTGTATCTGGGAAACTTTTTAGCTGATTGATACATGGTCGACAGACATAGTAGGTTATATGAGAATAAATTACACATGTTTGGCAGAAAAAAATGCATTTTATTGCGCATTTGTGTACAAAAGAAAAAAAAACACAATTTGTGCATATGAGAAAAAAAGAATAAGAAAAGGTGTTTTCTTCAAAGAAAATCATTTTCAGTAGGGGGTATGGTTTCCACGGGCGGCCAGCAACGTTGAACACCTTTGAGGCATGGACTCAATGAGGCTATAAATGACGAGTTGGGGTATTCTGCCCCACTCTTCCAGAAGAGCTCTTTCCAGTTCTTGGAGAGTTTGTGGGGGTTGTTGGCGGCCAGAAACTCGTCTTCCTAGAGCGTCCCAAACGTGCTCGATTGGATTCATGTCTGGAGAACACGCTGGCCATTCCATTCGAACGATTCCTTCCTCGAAAAGGAAATCCTCCACCAGGTTTGCACGATGTGGCCTGCAGTTATCGTCCATTAAAATTAAGTTATCTCCGATTGCTGCAGCGTAAGGGACTACAATAGGTCTGAGGATATCATCCCTATATCGGCGACCAGTCAGAGCTCCATCTCGAATGATGTAGAGGTCAGTGCGCCCGTCAATGGAGATGCCACTATACACCAACACTCCTCCCCCGCCAAATCTGACACTTTCGTGCACGAACGCAGGATTATTCCTACTGCCACGGTCTCTCCAGATGAAAATACGCCTATTATCTGGATGCACAGAAAAACGGGACTCGTCAGAAATCAGAACATTGCTCCATTCATTTCTCCTCCAGTTGACATGCTCGGTTGCCCACTCCCTGCGGTCGCGACGATGCCTTGATATTAATCTAACACATACCATCGGTCGGCGAGCATACAGACCTACAGCATGGAGCCGGTTTCGGACAGTCTGAGTTGAAATCGTGGTGCCTGTAGCCGAGCGAAGGTGTTGTTGGAGAAGAGTAGCGTTCATGTTTCGGTGTCTCCGAGCTGTTAACGCTAAATACCGATCTTCATTGGGCGTTGTTGCCCGTCTACGACCTTGCCCTTGTCTTCGGCCTGCACATCCACTCTCCAAAAAACGGTTCCAGATCCTGGAAAGGACACTTTGTGACACTCCAATGGCTTGCGCTACTTCGGCTTGAGTTTGGCCCCCTTCTAACCTACCAACAATTCTCCAAGCTTCTGAATCTGTCAAATGACTTCGCTGAGACATCGTACTCATCGAAACAAAGCAATCACTGAATGCCGATCATCCTTGTCTTCATTCTCTTTTATCCAGTTGAAAGTCAAATTTCATTCGCTGCCGCTGAAGCGACGTTTTTGACGTCGAACTCAAAATTTGCATACTCCACAGTTTGAAAACCAGAAAAATTTGCATTTGTGATTCTCTTCTTCTATTTTCGGCAAAAAAAAATTTCGTTTATATCTTTATTTTATATAAAACTTCAAATATCATTTAATTGTTTTGAGCAGTGTATTTAGAAATTTCTTGATTAGAGACATAAAGGGAGTGTTTTTTAAGCGTGTTTCTAGATGGTGGTTTATGGTGTTTTAAGAAGTTTTTATGCTTTTATTGTTATCAGACCAGTTTTTTAATACTTTAATACTATTATTTTGTTATAGTTGCACGTATAAATTCAGTTACTCAGCTGAAAATGTTAATGGTGAATTGATAACATTCTATAAACCCATATTTTGGTTAGAGAAAAAACTTATTAATGCACTATAAAAACTACTGTGAAACGTTTGTGGAAATCACTGGCAGCAAAAGAAACGTGGTTTTTATAAATACTTTTATATCTCGAAATTATATTTGTTTCTGTGGTTTCAAACGATAAAGGACGCTTTTAGGAATCGTGGGTAACTCGGAAGAGGTTATTGTATATTTTCGTTCGTGATTATATTAAATGTTTTAAGATTAAAAAACATTTGTCTTTTGTTTATAGCGCATCGCTTCTCAATAATTTTATCTAGCGGCACCCTTGAAACGATGGCCAAATAAAATTCACTATACATTTGCGGCACGCTAAATTTATGATGATTTGAAAATATATGAATGAAGCACATGCCTTTTGAAACTTATTTAACTAGTAAATCTGCAGATCAGGAGCCTCAACGTCAGCTCTGAAAGGCATTGATTTTAATATCACTTTTCATATTATTTAGCATCTTACAATCCGCAATTTAATTTTTTTTATATTACATACATATTTATAGGCATAAAAAATACTTCGAAGGTTTTAAAAATTAGAAGCGTCAAATTAAACACGATTTATGCAATGGTATTCTGAAATTCTTATGAACTTCTTATTCTTGTAACTTTTTAGATAAAAAAATGCATTTCTTATTTTGATATTCTTTGAAATAGGGTTGCTAAACAACTAATAAAATAAAGTGGAAGGAAAAAGAAATGCATTTTAAAATTTGTAAAAAATGTGAAAATAAAATGTATTATATTTCCCGAACAGTTACAATTTTTTTTTCCATTAATTTAAACAATCAATTTCTAAATTCTAAAATATGTATCTGCTAATTTTCAAAGCTATTGCATATATTTAAGACCTCCATATAGAAAATATGGTAGCTGTAATTTTACGTTTAAATCCATTATTTAAATATGAGATTTTCATTTCAGTTAAAAATTAAATCTGAAAATCGTCTGCATTCCCATAGGAAAGCATTATGACCTAAAACGAAATGTTCTATATTTTTCGAACGAATGAACCAAATGTAACCAAAAACTATACAGCTCATTCCGGGCACCTCACCAACATACCCACCAAAAATCAACCTAATCGGATATTTTTTACGGCAGTTATCGCGGAACAGAGAGACAGACAAACAGATAAACAGACGGAAACCAAAAACTTTTCGGGTCTCCACAGTGAACCTCAACTAGCGTTTCGGGAATTAAAAAAAAAAAAAAAAAAAAAAAAAAAAAAAAAAAAAAAAAAATTATATCTCCGCAAAGAAAGTAAAATATTTATGTTACAATTTGTATGTTTTTAAAAAAATTATTTTAATAATACTTGTAAATTTGAGATTGAGATAAATAAATAGATTGTAATAACCTGTTTACACGTGGCAACAAACCAAGGGGTTTCCAACACGTCATTTCTTTCCTCCTACCAACAAACTGATCAGGTTTAACATGGTGTCTATTGCATTTGTTTATATACAGTTGATGCCATTCACATTTTTTTAGGGTTTCGTTCATCTCACGAAACCCTATTACTCCCGCTCCGTTGTCTGTCTGTTACAGAGCTATTCTCAGAAACTAGGTAACTTACAGAGTTGAAACTTTGTGTATATAGCTGAATACCAGCCATAAAGAGCTCAAAACATTAAAATTTGAAAACTTCGTATTATTTTAATAAATAGAGATAAAAAAAAAAAAAAATTCTAACAGCCTTTTCCTATTAAATTTAAACATTTTTCGTTATAGCAGATGGCAAAATTTTAAAATCCAGGATGAAATTCTTTCTACAATAATTAATTTTCTATCAAACGATTTCCACGTGAAAAATGAAAATGAAATAAAAAGTATCACCAATTGAAAGAAAGATTAATATGAAATAAAAATGGTTGACGTCATAGTGGTAATAAAACGGACATTTTCAAAGATTTCTCAATAATACAAGGAGTATGAGTACGTGTATGTACACAAAGCAGATTAATATCACGTCATTAGAGAATTAAAAAGAAAATCTGACGTCATATTGGAAGTTTAACGAATTTTTCAGATGTTTGAAAATAATACAAAGCGAGTATCAATATGAGTAATAGAGAATAGTAAATATATGAGTTTGAGAAACATATTGAATCATGATAAAAATCCGATTATTTTTGAAGGTATACAACATGTTTAATTTTGAAGTTATTATTTTATATCGCATTTAGTCCGCGTGACAGATATTATTATGACAGAATATACTAGCCGGCTTTGCCCGCTATCTGACTGGTTTGGATTTGGATACTCGAAAAAACGAAAAAATAGACCGCTAAATTTTTACTTTATAAAAAACAAAAAACATTTTTTTTTTTTTTTTTTTTTTTTTTTTTTTATTGGTAAATGAAATTTATTTGGAGTTATTAAAGAAAGGATAAAGTGTTTTGGAAGGAATATTAAACGAAACCCTTTGAGAGATCTTCGATCACACTTACCCACTTGTTTTTTAATTTTTTTAATTTTATTTATTTATTTTATTTTTTTTGAGGGGGGGGGGGGTCACATACGTTAGCGTAATATACATATAGATAATTGCAATTTAAAACTTTATTTTAAGATTTTTTTTTATATATTTCATGATATACATATACTTTTTAAATTTTTGTTATTCAAATTTACTTTAATAAGATTTCATCGAACCGTTTAAATGTTTAAAAAACAATTACTATTTTTTTTTAATACAATAAGTAAAAACACAATGAAAACAGATAAAAAAGTTGAAATTACTATTTTTGCATTAAATTTTTCCGCCAGAAATCCCCATTAAAAATCTAAGAATGACTAACTTATATCATTAGCAAATATAGCTTCTGTTTCTCTATATCTCACTTGTTGTCATGGAAATTTCAATATCTGAACTCACGGAGAAAGAAAATGTTTCATTAATAATACGTTTCTATTCAGTAAATCAGATGGCAGAAGATTTTTTGTTACTTAACAGATAACACGTTTTTATATCTGATCATCAGCATATATTTTCTTTCAAATTAGTTTGTACTTTTTCTTTAGAGACAAAACTAAGCGTAAGAATATAATTGTCATTAAATTGTTATCTTATACGAAATAATGTATTTTAATCTGTATTCACTATTTGTTTTTCAATACTTAAAATAATTACTTTTCTGTTTTTATACAGTGAGTAAATTTTTATAATCTGCATATTTTTGAAAGTTAATTAGCATTTTAAAAGGGTATGAACGTACTCTTGTATTTTTTGTACGACTATGTAATTTTTAATTTTAAATATTTCTATATTTCTTTTCTGCGACGTAAAAAAAAAAAAAAAAAAAAAAAAAAAAAAAAAAAAGATTCAAACTTAAATAACGACAAGATTACATGGTGGTACATTGCATAACCTTGGCAACTATGAAAACTAGTTACCAACATTTTATGAAAGATAATTGATCACGTGAAAAATAATTCTAATTATTACATAAATAGAAATGTTTCGGAAATAACTTCAGACGAGTTAATCTTCAGTAATCGAGCTGTATGCCAATTGGCAAATTTTCTATGTCATCGACATTCGCGTAAAACAATATATCAATCATATTTAAATACTTTGCCAATACTTGACCTGTAACACGATAACGAAAGCTTAACCTGCAATATTACTAACATTTCAAATACTGTGTTGTAATGTTGTTTAGATGTCTTGGATAGTCCGCGTTGACTTGGCAAAAACCGAGCGATCCAGGGTAAATTTTGGTAAATATGCCAGTTTTTCTTTGTTTTGTATATCTATTTATTTCCTAGCCAGTCTTCAACCGTCTAGTCGGTCGCTACAGTGTAGAGCCCACACAGAAAAAAAAAACCCAAATTGGGTTTTATTTTTTTCTGTGCAGATGCCTTCTGTAGCGTATAACTCAGATTTCACTTGCCGCAAATAAAGTGCATTTTACATGCAAACAGAAAAATAGAAATAAAATTCTTTATTTTAAACTATACGAAAATATTCATATTCAATGGTTAGAGTATCATAGTTGAGGTTAATTCCAACAAAGCGAAACATGTCCAGGCCTAGTAAAAAATGACAGGCACCCAATTTCGAGTCCTGGCCCTGCCCATCTTTCGGTCTGTTGAAATAAACCTCAACTATGATATTCCAACTAATGAATAGGATTTACCTAGTTGAAAAAACTTTCCTCTCATCATTATACGAAAATAAGTAATAAGAATATCAACAAAGCACGTAAATAAAGATTTTCGCGGCATAAATAATATTTTTTTTCATGAGACCCCTGACAAAGAGCCTCTCGGCTCTGCCCGTGATTATCTCTAGAGGAAAGGGAGAGCTTTCAGATAAAAAACAAAACAAAATGGTATAGCCTCAGATACATGGCGATTATTGTAAATGGACACTGTAATTTCATGCCCATTAAATTGTTAATACGGTGATCAAAATAACGGTACCCTATGTGCTTCTCAGCCATATATCGCTAATACAACGATCCCTATAGCGTTTTTTATGCCGAAGAGTGCGACGTAGTTTCGAACTCCAGCTCCTCCCTTCTATCAGCTTTGAGAAAAGAACCTCCAAGCCGTTGGTGACTAAAAAATCTGTAAAGTGAAATATAGGTTTCAAACAATTTGCAGTTGAAAAGGTGTGAAAGTTTAAATTTTGTGATGTTTCGGAATTAATAAATTTGTGATAAAAGCGAAGTTTATTGTTCGATATCGATACTCGTATTACGTCAGCATTACTGACGGCAAAGTTTCCGTTTCATAATGTAGATCGGTAGATAAATTGAATAATATATTTATATCAGATTCATAAATAATAATAATGATTTCATGTGCTTCGAATAAATTTTCTCTTAATTATAATTTCCTGAAAAACTCGATCCATTCTACAAATTTTTTACAGAAAAATATACTTTAAACAGAAAAATATACTACAGAAAAATATACTCTAACGGATTAATTGGTTGAACTTTATTCATAAGGGAAAATAAAATTACTAAACACAACTGAAAAGAAGCAAAATGTTATTACTTAAGCATACATAAAGCAATATGTTTTTCATATATCTTTGGCACTCTCGGAAGAAATGGTTTCTGATTTTCTCACGGTAGATAAATATTAGAAAAGTTGCACAATTATTTTTAATACTGAATCTTTATTTTAAACTTCATTCGATGTAAAACCAAGTGAATATCTTTTGAATGTATAAAAAATTATAAAAAATAAGGCTATAAAGTCTTAGATTTTAATATTCTAATTTTTAGAAGCATACATAAACTATTTAAAATCAGCTTAATCATGCATGACTGAAGTTACCTTGAAATACGTTGAGCGTCTTCGAATTTTCATAAACATAATAAATTATGCATCTTATCTCATAAACGTGTTGAATTTGTGGACTTGTATGGGAGTTTTAGATGGATGCTTGAATTAATTATTCTACAAGAATAATTAAATTATTTAGCAGTAACGGTAAGAATGGTTATTAAATAAATAAGCAGTAAAAATGATACGTCAAAGCATAGGCTATGAAACACCTCCCAACACATTCAGAATTGTTTAACTATATTTCACCATTTAATATGGTGAAAGCAAATATCAAAGTAAATAATTTTGAAAACACATAACACGTTTGAAAACCCAAATTCAGCAATTACCATCTGTAGTCAAAAAATTATCCGAATTATTTTGTGAAACCCTGTATATGATCTATAGATTCGTATATTAGTACAAAGTACGCGAAAATTTGGTTCAATGAGTAAACGCATAACGCAGTTGAAAATTCCCGTTAGAATTTCCGTCAATAAACGGAAATGTACGCAAATTATTTTGCACAGCCCTGTATATTATCTGCAGATTTTTATACACACCACATAATAAGTAAATTTAATTCAGGTAAACATTAAAGAATGCCTAGCACAGCTAAAAAAGCATTTCCAGCAATTACCATCAAGAGACGACTATGTATCTCGTTCTTGGCGAAGACCTGCATATGAATTTATTTATAGTCTACAAACATATTTTAGTGTACTAACTATAATTCAGTTGCAAAATGCAAAATATAATTAAAAATCATCCTTAAGCAATTCACGCCATACACAGTAGTGCGTACGAATCCTTTTGTGCAGTCATGTATATTATTTATAGAATTTAAACACACCAAGTAATATGCAAACATTTAGTTACACTGAAAAATGCATACCAACTGAAAACGCACTATCATTCATAGACGCTATAAACGAATACTTTAGTGTGTCTCTGTAAATGAACGATGAATGCTTTGAACACCACATTCTACAGTGTCTTTCAGTGATGTACATAAATTTCAATATATTTGAAATATTACAACATCATTAAAATGCATTTCAAAGTATTTTTACCCCGTTGACGATAATGTAACTGAACACTTTTAAGTGTCTATGTAATCGAATTATAAACGCTACACACTTCATTTTCAATAACGAACAAGTTATACTAAACCTCAATAACACATATGAATTACATGGCATTCTGAGTATATTGACATGAGTGGGAGTATAGACAGAAGACCAGACAGTCAGGCAGACAGGTGGCCATACAAATCGAAGTCATACACTTTTGAACTAAGTTGGAAAGTGTTAAAAAGGTTGAATCTGAATATATGAAAAATTTATATATTTAAATTCTTATTAATAAAATATGAATAGAACATTGCTCTATTACATTACAAAATTCAAAATGTGTTAAATAATTTATTTCTATTATATATACATGTAATAATAAAAAAAAATCGCCATTTTACCTTACTTAATTTATTCCAAATTCTTACAATTCTACCCTTTTTCCCTGTCTTTCAATAATATCTTAGATATAATTTTCCGACCTTTAATCAAAATATTCTTTTAATTCTTATTCTAAAAATCTTCTTTCTAAAAGCGACACTTCTTTGTAAAATCCCCTAATTTATTTTTTCTTTTGAGACATTGAATTTTTATTTATTTAGAACGTCTCTTAATATCATTTTTATTAAAATTATCATTCGATATCCCATGATTCATTTCAACTCCCGTGTCTATCTATTCACTTCTAAATTATGCCGAGTATAATAAAGAGTCTCACAGCCTTGCAACCCGCTTATTGGTTAAATTACCCCTGCATTGGCAAAAGATTCCTTCGCCTTGTCGGGTATAAAACGCGTTACACAGCCTTGAGAATGAGAATTTTTACGTTTTCTGACGTGCTAAATAAAACCCGTCACTTGGAGGAGAATATATCCGATTTGGTGTACTTCTAATTTAGTAACATCTTTATTTTTTCTATGGTGTAGCCAGGGGCGTAGCGAGCGGGGGGGCAAGGGGGGCAGCTGCCCCCCCAATGTTTGGTAAAAGGATTCAGTCGGCTTATCAGCAGTTTTAATTAGTGTCTCTGTAGTATGTCAGTAGGCCGATTAAAAAAAAACAATTTTGAAAAATTCTGGTTGGCAGGACTTAGTCTTCAGAATACATTTCACTACACCCTTACAATCATATGGTAAAAGCTAGTCGGTCTGTCAATAGATATGTTATGAGTAAAAAAAGTAATGGTTTCAATAGATCTATCTGGTCATCCGGTATGAAAGTCAAGTGTTCTGTCACATTTTCGAATCACATAAATAGCTAGTCGGCCTACCCACTGAAAAAAAATTATCATGTATAAATCTTGTCTGCAGAGCCAGAAATGTTGGACATATACTATACCTTACCCACACAAGGAAAAGCTAAGTCGGCCGTCGATACATAGGCCAATAGGGGAAAAAATGAATCTGATTTATTGATTTGAAAATATCAGAAATTTGTCCTACAGTAACACTCGCAACTTACATAGATAAAAACTATCAGTATATAAACTAGGTCGACCGAATGCAAAAGTCGCTTAGGAAAATTCAAGAAATTTTATACTTGATACATAGTACAGAGCAGCCAACTCTCCCATTTTTCGCGGGAGACTCCTGTTTTTTAGTCCAATCTCCCGTTTTTACGTCTAAGTATAATTTTCTCCCATTTTTCACTCGTACTTTAAAATTCCTAGAAATGTACTTCTGAAAAAAATAAAATTTCCGATCTCGTTAGAATTTCGCCATAGGATAAAAACGCGAATTTCGTCAAAGGATCCCGGAAAAAAAGTAAATTTCGTCAAAGAATCGCCGAAACCCCCCCCCCCCCTCAAATTTCGTCAAAAACCGGCGAAAAAACTGCAAATTACGTCAAAAAATCGCAAAAAAAGCATACAAATTTCGTCAAAAGATCGCAAAAAAAAACTGTAAATTTCGTCAAAAAACGACGAAAAAAATGCAAATTTCGTCAAAAAACTGCAAATTTCGTCACAAAATCACAAAAAAACACAAATTCCGTCAAAAAATATTGAAAAAACTTAAATTTCGTCAAAAAATCGTGAAAAAAAACACAATTTTCGTCAAAAGATCCCGGAAAAAACGTAAATTTCGTCAAAGAATCGCAGAAACCCCCCCCCTCAAATTTCGTCAAAAAACGGCGAAAAAAACTGCAAATTTCGTCAAAAAATCGCAAAAAACATACAAATTTCGTCAAAAGATCGCAAAAAAATTCAAATTTCGTCAAAAAATCGCGAAAAAACGTAAATTTCGTCAAAAAACGGCGAAAAAAATGCAATTTTCGTCAAAAAAATGGCGAAAATGCAAATTTCGTCAAAAAATGGCAAAAAAAACTGCAAATTTCGTCAAAAAATTGCAAAAAACACACACATTTCGTCAAAAAATCGCAAAAAAACACATAAATTTCGTCAAAAGATCGTGAAAAAACACAATTTTCGCCAAAAGATCGCGAAAAAAACGTAAATTTCGTCAAAAACTCGCAAAAAATCCCCTCAAATTTCGTGAAAAAACGGGGAAAAGAATGCAAATTTCGTCAAAAAATCGCGAAAAAACACATTTCGTCAAAAAAATCGCGAAAAAACTCCAGAAATTACGTCAAAAGATCGCAGAAAAAACCCAGCAATTTCGTCAAAAGATCGCGGAAAAAAAACACATTTCGTCAAAATATCGCGAAAAAAACACAAATTAAGTACTAATAAATATTTTCTTTTTATTTGAAAAAAGTTTGTTTCATTTGTTGATATCTTAAGATTTTTTTGTGTAATTTATAATATATGAAAGTAAGTGTTCTTTTTAAATTATATATATATATATATATATATATATATATATATATGTGTGTAAAGAAGCGTGGCTCCTTCGGTGGGTCCTCGATCGCTGTTTCGATGACGATGGGTGTCGGGCCAGTGGAGGCTGCCGCGCGGACCGATGACGAGTCCGTACTTACGTGTGACCGCTCACTTCGATTTCCTTGCATATTCCTGTAGTCATGAGCCGTGAGCGCTATCCAGGATTCAGTTAAAGTCCACGTGAATGTATTTTTGTTTAAAGGAGGACATCGTCTATTACGGAACCTGGTTTATTTCTTTTTATTACATAAATCCTTTTAAACCAGGCCTACACTGGCGTGAGAGCTGCTAAGTTAAATCTTTCTGGACATTGGGATTTAGTTACGCGGCACGGCAACCCCTGGAGAGTCGAGGCTAACGAAAAAGCCAGGCTACCGCGGTGCATTCTACTTATCTTTTTTTACAGATCGCTAGAGTGACGTGTTGCTCTTTTCGTACACCTGCATTGGTGCATTCGAACATCACCTGATTCCCGCGGTCTGTAAAAAAAGATACGCGTAAAGCACCGCGGTAGCCTTTCTTTTTCGTTAGCCTCCCTGGAGAGCATATTGGCGTGAAGTCAGGGCATGGTTGAGATCGGAAAACTTCCCTCCTGATAGCCATGCAACGGTATAAATATGAGGTTTTTGCATTATTTCTGCTAGAGGTCGTCGAAGTCAAAAGAGGCGTATTTCTAATTTTAATTGGCCGCGAGCTGAGTGATTGATTGTGCAGGACAAAGGCGTTGGCTCAAATCGGCCGATAGGATGCAGCGAGACTTTAAAGTTGCGCTACTGTCAGCAAAAATATTCTTATGAAGAGTGAGAAAACGATCTTTGAAAGTTATAAGATGCGATGCAGGGAAACTAATTTAACAGGGGCGACGGCAATTTCAATCAATTGAGACACAATTACTAAAGCATTTACAAAGTTTTAATTTAAATTTCTATTTTTTAAAACGGTAATTTCAAATTTTAAAAGGGGCAAAAAGGGGTTTTACATTTTAAAAAGGGGCTTTGCTTTTATCCTTTCATATATATATATATATATATGAAATGATATATATTAATGATTATATTTAAGTTATTGAGTCAATCATTAATCTATTCTAAATGAATTATAAAATAAGTTTTTATTCTTACGTAAATTCACTTTAAAAAAATATCTCTTTTTCTCCCTTTAAACTGCGAAGAATCTCCTGTTTTTTCTCTTGCTAAGGTTGGCAGCTCTGCATAGTAGGTTCGGTTCTAGCAACGATATGATGTTTACACCCTTTGGAACTGTTTTAGGAACGTTTGGAAAATAAAAACGAAGACTTTTTAAAACTATTTAAAAAAAGAAAATGAATAAATTTTAAAAATATCCGTGCGTAACACATTTAATACCTAAAAAACTTCTTACTTTTTTTTTTTTTTTTAATATTCAATCAGTAACAGAAAATATCTTCTTTATATTACAAATCTTCATACGTATTTTCTTTGACATGTAAAGCAAAATTCTTTCCAGGCCCAGACCACTAGGGATAGATATAGAAAAGGTGTTAGGTCTGGTGTAGATAAGTCTTTTGTTATGATCTCCAGATAATCCTGCAAATCCAGTTTTGCACTAATTTTCTAAACTGTACATTGTCGGAATTCTACAACTTCTGACTTTCACAATAATATATTTCTTAAACTTATAGAAAGGGAGGAGACGGATTTGTCCTGTCGGTGCCGAAATGTCTGTGCCTCTACTGAATTTTTTGTAAACTCGGCTCACCGTTCACTTCACTCTATCATTCTAAACAAATGTGTTTTTCACAAATATAACTGTACGATTTTCTCTTATCAATACATATTTTCTTTCTTTCTTTTTTTTTTTCTCCAGTAAAGTTCTTGGTAAATCTTTTAAATGATTACTGAGTTATATCTAAGAAACATTTTAGGAATACAAAATCATATATTTTATTTTTAATTATCAATTATAATTAATCAGTTAAAATTAATTGTAAAAACTATTAATTAAGAAATAATGCGACAGATTGACTATTTTACATTAGTCGGATTTGAAACATTTTTGAGTCGGCCAATCTTGCCTTTTGCCCCCCCAAAAATTTTCTTTCGCTACGGCACTGGGTGTAGCACAGCCCAATTATGAATTTCTAAACTGGATATTAGTGGAATCGTCTTTGATTGTGAAGTGTCAATAAATTTATTGATGATGATGCAGGATCCTTTTTATTTTACGGGAAAATGTCTAGTGTATTTCAAACATCGCCTTCATCTAGATTTTATTCGACTGCAAAATAATGAATCTAAAACTACAACGTTTACTAGCATTAATACGTCAGTGGTTCTTCGAAATAATTTAATGTGAAATAAAAAAGCATTTCATATATATATATATATATAAATATATATATATATATATATAGCACACTATGTATTAAATGTATTCGGCAGACCCAGAATTCCGCACCATAATTAAACTAGGAATAAATAACAAACATAAAAATAAACATATATAATCTGAACAAGAAAAAACCAAAACAACCAAAACGCTGTGGCCTCATCAGCAGTGGGTATATTAAAAAGCACAGCGATGTTTCCGACTAATTACAAGCACAACAAACTATTATACAGTAGTGGCAGTGGGTTTCGGCCTCAGAGGAATAATCTACTAGAGGCCACATCTCTTTGTTATATTGTTGAAAATCCGGTTTCAGGATCAGCTCGGATTGGCGCTTTAAAAAATGTCTGTTTTGGCGGTGATCGCTTTCTTGGCAACTTCGATTTCATTCTCGCAATAAAAATAAACGTAAACAAACCAAAACGAAACTGTTGCTCCTTCTAGATTTAATGTCAAAGAATTTAATGTCAAAGAGGAAGGATAGAAATAAGTTGAGTCCCACCCATGGTGAAAAAAGGATTGTTTAATCTTCTGGATGGATTTTCTTTTTCTGTTTTTGCTGCTGTATTTTATTTTAATGTTATAAAATGGCTTTGTCCTTGTAATAAATGTTACTTAAATTATATTTTTTTTATTAGTGATATAAGATATTAAGTACGATAACACAAACTATTTCGAGATTTCTGCTTGGAAAGCTTCAATCTGACACAATCATTTCACGAAATGTAACAAATTAATGTCAGATTTTTTTTTTTTAATTCTAAAAATTCATTAAATTTAGCAGGCATTATTAAAATAACAGAAAAATAGAACAGTATTTACAGTATCTTTTTTTTTTTTTTTTTTTTTTTTTTTTTACAAAAGTGAAGAATTTGTGGAAAGTTAGCAGTGGCATGTTATAAAATATTATTTGATTTGATAATGTATTTTATAGGTTTTGAAAACTTGAAATCACATACTGTCTTTATGTAACAATACATTCTATAGAACATATTTTTGCTGCAATCCAGAATTTTTGTTTTGCTTTTGATGTTCCAATTTAAAGGCATATTTTTGGCAATCTTTCATATATACATATACATATATATATATTTTTTTAATTGAAAGTATAAATGTATTACAATATTTTTAATCAAAAGGAAAACATCGAAAATAACATTATACGCATGTATAGAAAAAAAAAATACAAATGCACAGTATTTTTTTTTTTTTTTTTTTTTTTGTATGAAAAATAAAAATTCCAGGATATTTTATATCTACTAAGTTAGAACTTGTGTAATTTTTTCTCTGTTAAAATAACTATTATTTTGCATAAGTTTCTGAGAAGAAATAATTTGCAACTTTTGGATGCTATAAAAAATTTAGTTTAACTCTCAAGTGTTTTTTTCTTCTTTACAATTATTGAAAATAATAACCACCGTCAACTGTTGAAGATGTTGACTTCTAAACAATACTTGCTGTCATAATTAGATGCTATAAAACCTTCTCAAATACAAAATGGCTACTTTATGATTTTAGGTAGATTTCGTAAGAAATACTACCTATTACATTCTCACCTATGTTGGACTTTCTGAAAAGTTTTTGCAGATCTACGCCGATCATCACTTCCAGAACCCAAAACCACCCCCAATTCAAAACTTTTATCTATCTATCTAGATCACTTTTTTATGGACACGATAACTTCAATAATTCTGCACAAATCTCTTCCAAACTGATACACAAAATTAAAGTGCATAATATCTGGGTCAAGTTCGATAATGGGCAAAATCGAACCAAATGGGGGGGGGGGGGGTGAAAACAGAAAAATCCCCATAGCTTCTTAATTATGATACGCATCGAATCCGTTTAAAGTTATTAATACTTCTAGAAAAAGGGCCGAAAATTTATGTATGACAGATTTTTGATATCATTAAAAATGACCTCAAGGGGGGGGGGGGGTAGGGTTTAAGAAGAAAAGAATTCAAAACTTCGTCAATTCACAAGATATCAAATCTGCTTAAATTTATTATAAATCCTCTTACTAGTATCTACAACTTTTACTTTGACAAGTTTTTTTTTATAAGACCAACTCTTATAGCCCGAAAGAAAGAAAAAATCCTGTCTACAGACACAGGTAGATTTTAAAGTGGGTGGTCTAAACTGCCGAATCATGGCAAAAAGGTAATTTCTTATGCAATTCCCAATAAACAGGTGCCCCACTATCTGTATTTTCAAAATATACCTGTGCCTGTAGGCCGAGCCGTCAGGAAATTGTTTCATTAATTTGTGATCGGAAATGCATGAAATTGGCAGGTGTTCTTATTTAGTTTGCTATCAAAAGAGGCTTTCAATAAAAGCAGAAGATATTTCAGAAAAGTCCGTCAACATTTTGAACCGAATTTCCGATGCCGCAGTACTTGAAAAAAGAAAAATGTTGTCACATGACAGGAATCACTTATTGTACTGTCCTCTTAAAAAAATAAATTTTGAAATTTTCTTTATCTAAAGTATAATAAAGAATTTTAAAAATTAAACATAGCTAAATTTTTACAGCTTGTTCGATGATTTTAATATATTGAGTATTTTACATTTTATCACTTTATTACAAAATGGCAGACAATTAAGCTCTTGCTTAATCACAAACTCTTATTTGAAAAAAAAAAAAAAAACACTTTTCTAAAAAATAACCCATGTTATCAAAAAAAAAAAAAAACCTGATGTAATCAGCTGAAAATGATGCATTTTATTACCTATTAATGGTCTAACCTAAAAACAATTAAAAAATTATGTAGATATTCTAAAATTTTATTATAATAAGAAAATCTGTAAAAATGAAGCTCATGCTTTTGCCAGGTACAATATCAATGGGCTTAAAAAAATGTATAAATAATCAATATTTAGGTAATAAACTCAATTTCACATGAGAAATCTTACAAAAAGAATAATTTCCCACCCCCCCCCCCCCTCTCCCAAGAAAACATTCCAAATTATTTCGAAAATTAACAAACTATATTGTTATATATAATATATATATATATGTATATATATATATATATATATATATATATATATAAACGAACTGATTTAATAAGTTTTGAATTTAAAATATTAGTCAATCTCTAGAAAAACAACAACAGCACAGACACAATATAAAGTTTCGGCGGGAAATTCGGGGAAATTCCACGTAGATTTTGGCGGGAGAAAAACCAGTTTGGCGGAATAAATCTACCACCACCACCACTGATGTCTGTCAACGAAAAGGTTACCAATGTGGGGTCTAGTATATTGAAGGTCTATGGTTTCGGCCAGAATGTCGTGAAGATAAATCAAATGCATGAAAACAAATGAAAGCATGTCACGTACGTTCCCCCACCGAACCCAACGCCACAAACAACAGCACGACTGAATACAAAAACGTATGCTTAACATACACTGAACCAACAATAGAATTATCTTACCCCCTCCTGAGCCACACTAATTTTAATTTTTAATTCTAACATTTAATCTTTATTGAGCGTATATATATATATATATATATACTAAAACACAATTATACATTTACATTAACCACGCTATATAGCCAAAAACAAATAACAATATATCAACTGAACTCTAAACTATAACCAATTAAAACTATAAAACAAAAATAACCAAACTCAAAATACTAACGAAAAATCAATACCAGGAAAATTAAACCTGAAGGCAGGAGGGCATGGCTAACAACATGCGCTGCAGGGTTAAAACCGGCTTTTACGTTAACAACGTCCCCCTTCTCCTGCCGAGACCAAATTAATTCAAACTATCAACTAAAATACCAAGCTACACACAGCAGCAACCAACTCTATCTGAACCCATCCAACAACTGATCAAGACCACCCTTAGCATTCAAAAATGAATACATTTCATTTCTATATTTACTTCTACCTATAAAATTGATCGTGTTTCTCCTTACAAAGTTCACAGGTTAACCTTGCATCAATGCCATGTTAATCCATTCCATGAACTCGCCAACCGCATCGCCAAATCTTGAACATAACCTTTCAATACGAACTAAACCGTTTGTAAATACATTTCTAAATACTGAAATATGCACGTTCGATTCAAAATTTAAGATTTTTAAAGTTTTAAAATCGAAATCATTTCTCTTGTCGTAAACCCTTGTTATTAAATTGTCATTCTCCAACACTAAATTCACATCCAGATAATTGATGTTTTTAATATTCCGGGAGGAGAGTTCTAGTTTTAAAGTATTTGGATAATATTTAAAATCTAGGTTTACATTTTCGTTATTTAATCCAACTATTATAACATCATCAATATACATATAACTCAATATGTCTCTATTTAAATTATTGTTATTCTCATATATATGTAAGTAGATGTCAGCTAAAATTGAACTGCAACTCCCCCCCCCCCCATTGGGATTCCACGGATCTGTTTAAATACTCTGCTCCCCTCATACAAGTAATTCTCTTGCACAACCAATTGAAACAAGTTAATAAACCAATCTTTATCGCTATCTATATTGCCGTTTTTATTATAAAAATCTATAACCTTTTCCTTTAAGTCCAGTAGGTTAATTGTACTGTATAGGTCTGCAAAATCATTTGCAAAGAAACTCTTTATATTTTGATATCTTTTCAATTTGTCTAATAAAATGTAACTGTTTTTAGGTGCGTTCGTAATTATATAAATACGTAGCACCTATAGTCGTCGTTTGGTCCGTCCGTCTGTCCGTCCGTCTGTCTGTCTGTCCGTCCGTCTGTCTGTCCGTCCGCATATAACAACGCAAAAACTACCCAACCAAATGGTTTGCAATTTAAAATATATTATCTTTGCAGAATTTTGTCGAGACATTTCAAATTTTATTAAAATCGAATCAAAACTTTAGGAGATATTAATAAAAATATTTATTAAGAAATTTGATTTTTTTTTTAAAATCGGTGCTTTTTTGTTAGAGGAGCTTCCGATGGATGTTAAATCGTCAAGCGACCGAGATACTTATTTTATTACAGAAATTAATCTGCAGACGATATAATTCATTTCACAGAATTAAAAATCATCAAGATCTGAATATTTATATAACTAGCTGATACATATATATCTGAATATTTATATAACTAGTTAAGATATTTGTATGAACAGTGTCATAAAATATATACTTAACTAGCTGTTTAGCCCGTTCTACGCACGGGATATCATGAATTTAATTCTAAAACGTGCGTACGAACGCACCTCGTTTGTAACGTTTGACGTACAATTTCCAACTTGTTTATATTAAATGTGGACTCCGTACTCAACACTCTATCAAACACACCACTCAAAACTCCCAACAATTTCTTATTAGCAGACTCTAGGTATGAACTATACCCACAAGTTACAATTCTAAATTTCACTGGTTTTTTATGAAACTTTGGCACTAGAACAAGATATGGGAAAGTTTGACTTTTCTGCTTTAACTTAACTTTTTTATATAGTGCTATAACCCTGTTTTCCATCACTGAAACTCTCGATTTCAACAGCTCATAGTTATCGCAATTATTATAACTTTCATTTAATATTTCACCATAAATTTTTTTACAGATTAATGCATAACTTGTGTTAGCTTTATCGACATATGTAATTATAAATTTACTCTGAAGTTCTTTAATAGAGTTAATTAACCCAGTATAATCCTCTTGAGACACTCCGTCACAATCTCTAACATATTCTCTCTTTAACTCTTTTAAAATGTAGAATTTCCACTCATCAAAAACATTACTTGGTAAGCTATATTTATAAGTCAATTTTTGTATAAAAATATCTATGTTAGTTGTAAACCGTTTAATGGCTGCACTTTTCGTTATAATTCGTTTCATTCTATATTTTGTGCCATATTCCATCCTCTTTCTCAGCTGTTGGTCTTTTACAGTCTGTAAATTACCAGTAATAACATGTCCATAGTATTTATCTATATAATTAATAAATTCTCCATCATTGCAACTGCATGTACTTTCATCAATACCCCTCTTTAGGTCTTTTGCATATCCATTATAATTAAACATAACATGGCTTATCATATTTAAATGCCTTAATTACTTTTTACTTTACTCATTGCTAGTAGAGCATTGTACTTGTTTAAAATTTTATCAAAATTAACATATAACCTTTATAGCAATTACCAGATAATCCAATATAAAATAGATCTTTTCTTCCGTACTTTTGTGACAGTTCTTTAAGTTGCAATATCTCTGTAGATCCTGTTTATATATATATATATATTATATATATATTCAAATAAATTTTTGAACAGAATTTGATTTGTAACGAAATTTTAACAGAAATCGATTCCTTAAAGATAGTTTTTAAAACTTTCCAACGCAGTTGAAAAGTGTTTATTTAAATCTTTCCAACACAGTTGAAAAGTGTTTATGAATTCGGTTTGTCTGCCAGTCTGTCTGTCCGTGCTCTAACTCGCGTAAATATACTCGGATTACCATGCAATTTATATATGTTATTGAGGTTTACTATGGCATGATCGGTATACAAAATGAAGTGTGTAGTACACACTTCAGTTCGTTTACAGGGAAGATGAAGTTCGTTTACAGGGAAGATGAAGTTCGTTTACAGGGACACTCAGAAGAATTCGTTACTTTACGGTCTATAGGAAAAAATCGTTTGCGGTTTATTTTCATGATGTTACACTATCTCAAACATACTGAAATTGATTTATATAACTGAGATGCACTACAACAGGCCTACCATAGAATATGGTGTGCGAGCACTTATAGCTTCTTTACAGAGACACTCAAAAGTATTTCATTACATCACGATGAAGGGGAAAATTGGATGATTCATCTATAATATTTTAAATATTTTAAAAAAATTGCCTCTTCTTTCCCAGAATAAAATAAATAGGCATTCTATAAAATAATTTATACTTCGCAATTTTAACACTTCCTAACACATTATTGCTTCGCAATTACTACAATTCCTTTGCAACTTTAACGATTCTCTAAGCTTATTTTTAACATATATTGAAAGAAGACTTTATATATCCAGTCGAAGGGCCATTTTCGTTTTTTTAATAATTTGGAAATTAGGGTGCATTAATTTTTTTTCTTTTGCTGACTTTACATATATACCGGACTGTACAAAAGTATTCTTGTAGACTTCCCTCTCTTAACAGAAATTTCTTAAAATGAATTTTCAGATTTGTTATGATCAATTGTAACTCAATTTTCCTAATTGAACTAAATTTTAGCATGCTGTGTACTATATATATATATATATACAAATCTATAGATCATACACAAGGATACATAAACGAACGAAGTTGCTTTCCCTCGGTAATTTCTGAAATTGTGTTGAAATTGTGTTTTGAAATGTGTTATACGTTTTTTAAATTGTTTTTTTTTTGCCATAATTTTTCATGTTATTAAACGTTCAAAGTTCATTATAGTATTCTTTCTTTTTTTAGTTTTCTGTAAATGATTGAAAGTGTTTCATAATGTAGCTTGACACATATTTTCTTCTTTCTTGTTTCATTATAATAATTCTTATGTAATATTTGTACTTGCTCTTAAATTGGCTTTAGTTGTCTTCTTTTTTCAAATTTTTTGATACTCTACGGTTTTAAAACTCTTGTGTTACCGGAAAACGGAGGATAGGCAATTGCTCTTCCCAGGATTTTCAAAATTTAAATATTTTTTATTTTATTTTTTATTTTGGAAAAAAGGTAATATTTATTTTTTACGAGTAACTTAAAAAAATTAAACACTTGAGCAAAAAATAACTAAGAAGTTTTACTCAGGGGCACCTCTACACACTTATACTTCCTACACACCCCTGTTTTAGACAATTTTTTAGTTTTTGTTTTTCGTTCATGTATTTAAAAATTACCTTAAAAATTTAAAATTACCGTGTAACCAAAATTAGCTTTTTAAAAATTACCGTGTAATGCACAACCTTTTTCGTATTATAGACACTACATTCGTGGTTGTAGCTGATGCAGTGCACCTTATATATGACACGAAACGTACTTAACGTAACACACTGTGTAACAAGTATCCATAACTATATGAAAAATTTTAAATTCATGAATAACAAAAGAATTTTCCTTACCTTTTTTCAGCGAAGAATATACCGGCTACTATATATATATATATATATTTGCTTAAATTCTAATTTCATAAAAAAACCACAAGTACAAGAAATTATACTCTATCAATTTAAAGCAATATGCACTTTTTAATCTGAAATGTTTACTTTACATATATCCAAAATATTATTGATTAAATTACTTAACAATAAGAACTTACAAAACGTAATATGAATTTCTGAAATATTAAATACCACAAAAGAAATATTAAGCAGACCCATTTCCAAACTTCTATATATTTCCTTTTAAATTACACACAAGGGTGTAATGGTGTTGTTGTTTTCTGGCCACTGCTTTGTAAAACACTGTTGAGGATATGGCTTTTTTATTGCTTCTCTTGAAAATTTGTAGTGCTTTTAAAAACCCGAGTGAAACTTTAAATTTATGATTTTATGTCCAAATACATATGTTTTCTCATATTAAATAGTACTCAGTTTCATTATTTTAGAAATAAACTGCTGTATTTGCACTTTCTATCCCTTACGCCAGCAAGCATTTAAGAAGTGAATTTATTCAAATATGTTTTATTTGTCTTTTGTTTGTTAAGTTTTTTATTAGGCCAGAGCGAAAGACTGTAGTATAATATTCAATTCATTATTTTTATGAATTTAAATTTTTGTTCAATTTTTATTAGGTTAATGTTCACATCTAGCTTGATCCCTTAAGTAAATAATAAAATCTAAGTGACCACAGGAGATGGCCTAACACGTAATTATTAAGAAACTAGGGGGCTCAGCCCCCTACTCGAAAACACTCGCCAACCCCCGCGAATTGCGAAGCAATTCACATTTAGACCGCTTCGAGGTCCCAAGCAATTCTAGCTGGAATGAGTACTACCATAAATCATTTTAACATATGAAACTGACATTTTTTTTTTATGTAAAAAAAAAAAAAAAAAAAAAAAAAAAATAGTAATTGGAAACTTTGTTGAAAACACAATTGAAAATGCATTTATATTGGTGCTACCAGTGGGCATAAATCATTTAAATACTATGAAAAAAAGATCTTGGAAAAACAATTAGTTTAAAACTCATTGCTCCTATAACATTGCAAAGCACGCTTTATTTACACACATATATATACATTTATATTAGTACAAATTCATTAAAAAAAACACTACGTGATAGGAAAATAGTTTATATATATCATCAATCATTGTTTAAATTTCGTTCGACATATTACTGTTCTAATTGATTACAGATTTTTGAAAAATAAATTATTTTTTATTTCACCAAGACAGCAACCGATGGCAGCAGGTGCAACCTAGACAGTTGATATTTTTATTCTCTCCGGCTTTCGTGTGAGTGAAATTCGTAAATAAATACTAAACAAGAGTTGAAAATGAATTTAGAATTAACGATATTACTCATAATTAAAATGAGGAATCATCTCAAACACTTTGGATTACGTACATGTTATTTTATTTTATTTTTAATAATTGCTAGTTTGAGTTTCTTACAGATTTTTGAAAAGGAAATTATTTTTTATTTCACCAAGACAACAACAGATAGCAACAGATGCAATCTAGACAGTTGATATTTTTATTCTCTGCAGCTTTCGTGTGAGAGAAATTCGTAAATAAATTCTAAATTAGAGTTGAGAATTCATTTGGAATTAACGATATTACTCATAATTAAAATGTGGAATCATCTAAAACGCTTTGGATTACGTACATGTTATTTTATATTTAACAATTGCTAGTTTGAGTTTCACTCCTAACAAAATAGCCGCCATATTGGAGCTGGAAACTACGGTTGATGCCAAACGATAATCTAGAAATTCAGCCTTTTTTCTGCACCATGTAAGAGAAATATATATATAGATGTTCACCCCTCAGATCTTCCAAACACAATGTGTTATAAAGATTAACTCTAGCGTATTATCCCAACAGCACCGAGACCCAAAAGTGACCAAAATGTAAAGCATCACCAGCCAAATGCATCTCCTCTTATTTTCCGCATTGCCGTCATGTTACGAGTTAAATGAGTTTCGGTGACGTCACAAAGAAGACGATACACCTAGTTTTGTAATGAGGTGTAAATGACTCAGACGTTGGTCACCTTAACGTAACAGCGTGGTGTCTTCACAGTGGTGTCATGAAGTACAGATAACCTGAGGGTCAAAATATGATGAATTAAAGGCATCACAGGTTGGTCACCGTTGTGGCTGTGGCACATGTAACATATAATCTGTGACGTCATATCAACTGAGTTAAACATTCTCTTTTACAAACTATTTCAGAATTTATATTTAAAATTACGTAATCTCAATAAAAAATGTAAAATGGCATATCTCTTATAATTAATAATAAGATAATTTAAAGGTTGATGCGGTGAAGAACGTAAAAAAATATTTTTTAGACTAAAAACAGGAACAAAAGACTCCACAGAACACAATAAAATTTACTCATAATTATCGACGAAGCCATGTAGAGTGATTTTTAGAAATCGGGGCAGTTCACTCGTTTTAAAATTGAAAATTATTATTCAACCGGTAAGGCCGCTTGAAGAGGTTTACATTTTATTGATATTTGTAATCAGTTTCAAAAGAAGTTTATACTACTTTAATTGTTAATAGGCGTAAAATAAAAACATAAAAAAAATAAAAAAAAGACATTTTAATACACTGTTTACCTGTTTCGACTCCATCCAAGCCATTATCAAAACAAATAAGAATATTATAAAATTGCACGATCCATGAGGCTTTAAAACGCCATCATTTAATTTTTCACGTACTCTTTCTGATTAGGCACGATATTTTAAATTTTTACATGGATGTTTACCTCCATATTCGTAACCATGGAGTAACTCGAGCCATAATTTTGGTAAGTTAAAAGATGCTGCATCGTTACATATCTTATTCTTATCTTATTCTTACTTGTTTTGATAATGGCTTCGATGGAGCTGAAACATGTAAACAGTCTATAGAAACCTGTTTTTAATATTTTTAAAGTTTTTATTTTACACATTTCAGCAATTAAAAGTAGTACATTATTACGAGAAGTTTATGTTAGTCGTTATATATTTATGTAAGTATGTATGTATGTATATGTATGTATATCCTCAATTTCCTCACCAACCACTGAACGGATTTCAATGCACCTTTTACACTACAATTAGAGCACACCAAGCGAGGTTATAAGCTAAAAAAATTTCATTGTGTCGTGTATAGTTTTTCTTTTTATTTTACAGAGACACGCCAAATATTTTGTTATGTGATTGTTTGATGGGTTTTCAAACGTCAGCGAGGATAAATAAATTTTCTTTATAAATGCGAGAGAGCCAGCATGCGAGAAATGCAGATTTATTCAGTAGGATTTTGGTTAAAATCCTGAAACGAGCAATAAAATTGGCAATACGAGCAATAAAATTGGACTGGTTAAGAAACATTTTGGACAAAATCCTGAACGATGAGCCTCTAGAATGCCTTTATATCTAAGATATAGTGACGACATACGAGCAATAAAATTTGATTAGTTGAGAGGATTTTGAACAAAAACTTGGACAGCCTGCCATTATTGCCAAGCAAATGATTTTTGACTTGTCTCCAACGTTTAACAGAACTTTAACAGGCAACTGTTGCCCAAATATAGAGCTGCAAAGAACTGGTTTATTCCCAGGTTTATTTCCAATAAATCCGGTTTATTCCCAGGTTTATTCCCAAAAGACTGGGTTTATTCTCATAAACCCGCTTTACTCCCAGGTTTAAACCGGTTTTTTCTTTAGTCTTTGCAACTGTACCCAAATATGGAATGTGGGTTGCAACAGTTTTGACAAAAATCTCCAATCTGAGCATGTCACATGTACGTATGTCGCCAATCTTTTATTTATAAAAACACTCAAATAGCAACAACGTAGATTAAATTGAATGTGGTTGTCACATAATATGTTGTCTTGTGCAAACCACTACCGCTAAAATACGCGAAATTGAGATCAATTAATAACAAGAACGAAAAATTATACGTCAAGCATAAATTGTGAAACACTTTCGAACACATCCAGGATACTGTAACGAAACTTCACGATAAATAAGGTAAAAGAAGATATGTAAGTATACAATATAGGAAACATATAACATATTTAAAAGTCCAGTTTTAACAATTACCTTCCATAGTAAAAAATGTAGTCGAATAATTTTGTGCAGCTCTGTATATGATATATATCGTCAATCGATGGAAATTCACTCGAAAATTTTTGTACAATCATGTGTATTACCTAAAGACTTTTGTACACACCCCATATTAGCCTAAAATTTCATTAAGGTAAAAAACGCATAAGGTAACTTAAAACAAACTTCCAGCAATTACCGACCATAAACGACAATGTACCTTGATCTTTGCGTAGATCTGTATATGAATTTATCTTTTTTCTACAAACTTCCATAGGTCTACTAACTATAGTTCATCAGGAAAATGTGCAACACAATTACAAACTACATTAAGCAATTCACTCCTACAGTCTGTAATACTTACGAATGCCTTTGTGTAGCCCTGTATATGATCAACCAAGTTTATAAACACACACGTACTATGAAAAAAAAATTAGTTAAACTAAAAAACGCAAACCAAACTTGAAATGCACTTATCACACATAGGCACGTCACTATAGGCACGTCACACATAGGCACGTCTGTTTTCGTGCGATAATTATCACTTTAATTATCGCACGTCAATGGGTCCCTGTAAATGAATGATAAACGCTATGCAAACCATACTTTTAAGTGAGCAATTTATAATGCACTTCAGTAATGCATATAAATTTCATTATGTTTGAAATAGTGAAACATCATTAAATTACACTGCAAACGATTTCTCAACAATGTGCAAGAGAATTCTTTTGTTTGACCCTGTAAATGAATAATAAATGCTTTGCACCCCATACTTAAAAAAGCATGTCTTAGTGCATTTCGTAATTGTATATCGATTTCATCATGTTTAAAATGGCGTAGCATCATCAAAATGTATTTGAAACTATAGTTTCCCATTGACATTAATATAATGGAATACTTTTGAATGTCCATGTAAAAAATAATGTAAGTGCTACACACTTCATTTTCAATAGGGATCATGCAACTAGGTTGGAAAGTGTTAAAAAAGGAATAGGCAGTGTTAATGTCTTGCGTTTCATGAGCAATTGTAAACAAACTATTAATTAAGAAACAGTCACTTGAAATCACGTTGATTTTTTTTACTTCGAAATTAATTGTTTTGTATCAGTTTTCCAGCAAAGATACAATTAAAAAAAAACCTGGAGTAACTTCACTCGATTTTTCGAACATTTTATAGAATGCTTTGCATTCAGATACCAGTTAATCCAAAAGTAACTGATAAAATATGCAACGCAACATGTAAAATTCATTCTACTAAAATAATTCAATTTTAGAGCAAATGTTTGAAATTTGGATTCTATCCAGAGTTGACGTCAAACAAGAGCAATCCTAGCAGCAATTAGTTTCAAGCGTATGAGCATTACAACACTTTTCTCACCAAAAAGAGACCATTTTAGTATATTTTAGCATATTTTGCAAAAGTATTTCGCTTGAATTTTCTTAATGTAGATATTTTCTTTCTTTTTCTTTTTTGTCTTCTTCTTCTTCTTCGTAAAATAAATAAATAAATAAATAAATAAAAAGAAATTATATATATATATATATATATATATATATAAGCAGTAACCATCACATCACACAAAACAGCTATATATTTACGGTGGGGGGAGCGTCTGTTAAGTAGTATTCAAATATGTTTCTGTACATTTTGAATTTTTTGCTACGCAGCGCTCTGGCCGAAACCCACTGCCACTAATTGTTAATCTTTTTGTTCGGATGCTTGGCTGCCTTTGAATTTACCCACTGCCGATGAGGCCGCAGCTTGTTTCTGTTTATTTTTACATATATTTTCTACAGTGTTTTCTTGTGTTGTCTTGTTTCTGGTGAGGGGGGTGGTGCTAGTTCAGGCCAAAATCATGTTTTTGCTGGATTATATATATATATATATATAATAAACCCCAATGGAAAATCACTTGCAGAACCATTTTAACAAAAGCCAACCAAAATCTATAAACCACATAAATTCAATATTAGAAAAACAAAACTAAATAAACTACATTTATACAGAACCAGAAAACACAACTAACTACTTAAACTCATAACAAAAGAACACAACAAATTGCAGCAAAAATTTAAAAAAGGCAATAAACAACAAAGAAAAAGCTAAAACAAACTGTGTCAGGTGGCATGGCTTGAGACATGCACTGCTGGGTTGAACTAGTTTTACGCATGCAACACTCCCCCATACCTGACAAGTACAGACTGTAAATGAATTAAACTGACATAACGAAAGGAAGCAAACTAAAGCCAGACTACACCAACAAATTCTCGATTTACACCACAGTAAACAACCCACTACACTGACAAACTATAACTAGACTACATCATCAAGTTCTCAACTTACATCACGGCAAACATCCCACTAAACCGAAATACTAAAGCCAGACTATTCCATCAAGTTTTCAAGTTACATTACAGCCAACAACCCACTACACTGACAAACTATAACCAGACTGCACCATCAAGTTCCAACTTACAGCACGGCAAACATCCCACTACACCGACAAACTATAGCTAGACTACACCATCAAGTTCTCAACTTACATCACAGCAAATATCTCCCTACACCGACAAACTATAGCCAGACTACACCAACAAGTTCTCAACATACATCACGGCAAACAACCCTCTACACCGACAAACTAAAACCAGACTACACTATCAAGTTCTCAACTTACAACACGGTAAACAACCCACTACACCGACACTCCCGCAATTATCACATTAAAAAAACATCACTCGTATTAAAAACTCCTAACAATTCGTCACTATAACCTTTATTTCTTATAAATTTGTATGTTAGGTCGGACAAAAACTTAACCGGATAACCTTGTGTTAATGCCATATAATAAAATTCAACTATATTCTGAGCAATATTTGCATAGTTAGAGCACAATTTCTCAATACGGCATAAATCATTTATAAAAATATTTCTGAAAATCGACAAATGCACATTTGAACTGAAATGTAACATTTTAATAGAATTAAAATTAAAATAATTTCGCTTATCGTAAATATTTGTTACCAGTTCACCATTAGAAACATCTAAAGTTACATCCAGAAAATCGACACATTTAGAATTATTTGACGCAATTTTCAGGCTTAAACTATTTGGATAGTGATTAAAGCTGTAACCTTTCAAGGAATTGGTAATCCCAACTAATAGAACATCATATATGTATCTGTAATATATTACATTTTTATTTGCAGTATTTTCTTTTTCATATGTATATAAATAAATATCAGCTAGGATGGAGCTGCAGCTCCCACCCATGGGAATACCTTTAATCTGTTTGTAAACCCTTTTACCATCATATAAATAATTTTCTTTAACTACAAAATTAAAAAAAGTTGTGAACTGTTCAGAGCTTATATTTGTAATATTGAACTCCTTAAAAAAATCCATAATTTTATTCTGTAAATCATCTAAATTAATACTATTGTATAAATCTTCAAAGTCATGAGTATGAAATTCCGTTACATTGCACAATTTTTTTAAATTGTCAATTAATTCAAAACTGTTTTTAATTATACATGTAGATTTTTCATTTAAAAATTTAGCAAATATTTTGTTTAGAATGTGTAGAAACATTTCATTTGCCGTAACCAAATATGAACCGAAACCACATGTAATAGTTCGAGAGGTCACAGGAGTTTTATGAAATTTAGGGATATATATATATATATATATATAAACTTATTGCAAAAATTAACCATTGAAACAGAAGCAACTGACCATATGCAATGAGATTATTACACCATATAGCACTGTCAAATTACAAATTATAAAACATAGTCCTAACAAATGAAGTATTATTTATTCAAATAGTGAAACAAAAGTAAAACCACTAATGTAGGCTTATAATGTAATTTACATTTTCAAGGGCTGGGAAACCACATTATAAGCAAAGAATGATTCTTTTCTGTAATTGACATCAGCTTAATACCAAAAATTGTATCAACTCCAAGCCCTAACAATCATTGGAACAAAACTGAAAAACAAGGATACCTTTGTAAATGGAACATTACAAATCAAACCAGCAATGTGATATAGATAGGAAAAAATAAATAAATGTATAAACAAATAAATACAAAGGAAAACAAAAAAATCTATACATTACAACATCCTTTATCCATAATCCGAAGCCAAATTTTGCACAGCACATGGTAAAAGTTAATTTAATAGTACAGGTGAAATATACAGTTAAGTAGCTACAATCATATCAGAACATATTATTTACAGTTGCAGTTATAAATTTAACCACTGAGGTTTTAACTATTTCTAAGTTAAAATTTAAAAAATACAAATAAATAATATAAAATCTATAAATTCAGTTACTAAAATTTTAACTTAAATAAATTTAATATAAATATTATATTATTGGAAAAATTTAAAAAATTCACTTGTATTCCAATTTTCAATTAGTTATATGGATAATTTATTTATATGGATAATTTATTTGGTTCTGCCATCTATTTTAAGAATATGGAACTATATCTAAAAAAAATAATAAATTTTAGATCATTTAAAAACTTTATTTGGTGCTTCCAACTAGTTTAAGATACTAAACTATATCTAAATAAATATTAATTATTTAGATTAATAAGAGTTTTCAGTATAAAACCTTTTGTCTCTATTTTTTACATATGTTAACATTTAAATAATTTTCTTTAAATTTATATTTATTGTGAAGTGTGTAATATCATTTTATCAAAACCATTGAGAATCCCATATAACTTAAACATTAATATAGAAGTCAAATTAAATTTTCATTTTATGAATAATTATATGCAAGCTTAAAAGATTTTCCAATATGGCTACACGCACTTATCGGAACTAACAACTTGCAAAATATTATCTACCCTGAAAAATCAAATTTAGAATTCATATACTGATAGCTTAAAAATAACCAAGCATTTCGAATATGGCAAACGCACTTATTGGAACTAATATCTTGCAAAAAAAAAAAGTCTCTAACTTGAAAAGTAGAAGAAGAAAAAAAAATATTTAGAAATTTTCCAATATGGCAAACGCACTTATTGGAACTATATTTTGTTAAAAGTTCTCTACCTTTAAAAGGGAAAAAAAACTGAAATTTTCCATTATGGCAAACGCACTTATTGGAACTATATTTTATTAAAATTCTCTAATTTGAAACGGAAAAAAAATTAGAATTCACAATTATTTAAATTTTTTAATTAATTAAATTTTTTAATTAATGAAAGATATTTAACCAAAATATTCCCATTCAGCTCGCACACAAAGGAATTCAATTTTTAGCCATATATAAGAGAAATAAAAATGTAAGTGATTTAACAGAAAGAATGTGTACAATCATATAACCCCATTGAAAGCAAAATTTATATTTGTAAAATTGACTTAACTAAATAATAAGGGTAGCCGTATTCTATTGCATGTTGAAGGACAAGTTTTACTTTTTGAGTTCTAAAGTTATTAGAACACAGATTGTTAATTCTATGTGCAAAATTAAATAAAATATTTACAAATACTGATTTATGTATACATGACATATAATTAGTAAATAAGTTAACTTTAAATGTAAAATCATTTCTTTTGTCATAAATGTCAAACAAAATTTTATTATCTTTAAGAATTATCTTAAGATCAAGAAAATTCATTTCATAATTTACCATAACGTTGAAACTATAATTTAGATTTTTATGATATTTTATTTGTAGTAAATAATTTGAATTATTATTAAAATAGAAGACAATTATATCATCTATATTACGGTACATTTTACAATTAGCAATATTTGAATTACGCTCATAATAATAGAAATATAATTCTGCATGAATTGAAGAAACAATGCGACCCTGTGGTAATCCACATTTTTGTACATAAATAGTCTCAATAAAAATAATATAATTATGAAGTAGAATAAATCTAGTTAAATTTTTAAAGTAATTTAAGAAATATTATTTTTTAATTTTATGGAATCCTTGTATTCTTTGTATAATAAATTGACAATCCTGAACATATCCTTGATATCAATATTATTAAATAAGTCATTAAAGTCAAACGTCTTCATGTAATTTAGGTTATTTAAATTTTTAATATTATTGACAAGTTGAAAACTATTTTTTACGCTAAACAAATTATCTTTTAGTTTTGTAAGTTCAAACAATTTAGTAAGAATAGTTAATAGAAATTTACTTGCATTATTATTATTATACGTATTACAGCCTATAGTTGCAGTTCTAAATTTTATAGGAGTTTTATGAAATTTAGGTATAACAACAATATATGGATAATTAAATTTGTAATTTTTAATTTTTAGCAATTTATAATATTGAAATGCATGTCGATTATTAATAATTGTATTAAGATTAGTTTTTTTTTAAATTTAAACTTGTATTTATAGCATTAGAAATTAGCTGCGAATAATATTTTTTGCCGATAAACGCATAGTTGTTTGGTGATTTATCAACATAAGTAATAATAAATTTGTTTTGTAAATTCTTTATTTCACTATTTAGTTGTTTAACATTAAAATTAAAATTTTCCATTTTTCTGAAAAGTTCAACATTTAAATTACTTAATACATTTAATTTCCATTCATTAAAAAATTCAATGGGTTTATTATATTCTATTGAAATTTTATATATAAAAAAAGTCAAGATCCAGATTAAATTGTTTTAATATAGAAAAAATATTATAACATGAAGGTATTCGAAATTTAGTCCCATTAGTCATAAAATTGCGCAAATAATCATTCTCGACAATATTAATATCCCCTGTAATAATGTGACCATGTACCTTATCTACATAATTTCTGTAACTAGGATTATTACATAAGCATGAAGGTTTATCATTTGATGTAAGAAATTTTGCAAAATTATTGTAATTGAAAATCCTACATCCAAGTGTAACGTTGTATTTGTATGATTTATGTATTGTAAAAATTTTTATGGGGAATTTGTTATTGTTATTAATTACATTAAGTATATTAATTTAATTAAGTACTATATTGAAAAAAGTGATTATAAGTTGAGTATTGTTAGTTTTTTTATAAGTATTTTTTGAAATTTTTATATTAAGTTGATTAATTCTGTATAATAGAAGATCAAAATAAACATCACTAAAATGTGGTGATAAATTTAATGATAAAAAAACTTTATAATAATTATTAAGATTTTTCTTTTTGATCGAAAAAATATGTTTCCTTATGTCAAACCAATTGTAAGAATTAGTGAATTCATTTTCCAAATTAGATAATTGCTGTATAACATCATTACTAGAAATATACTGTGCATTAGTGTCATTTTTACCTCTTTTTGTACGTGTAGTTTTTGTATTTACTTTATGATTTAAATTAGCATAAGTGCTAGTATAATGTTCATGTTTATTAGTATTTGTATAAACAAGGTTTGTACGATTAAATAACTTAGAATTTAGACCATAAGGATATAAAGAGTTACGAGATTTGATAAAAATGGATTCATAAAGTAGTCTATCACTGAAATTTTTGTGCATACTCAGGTATAGTAATATCTTTTAATAGTAATATCTTTAAATTCATGTTGTCTAAAGTGCATATGCTCAACATTTATAGAATTATTTTTTATAATATCCTGTCTATGTTGATTGATTCTGAAGTGCAGTGGATTACTTGATTGACCAATATATTCCATCTTACACATATTGCAATTAATCGAATAAATAATATTGTATTCTTTACAGAAGAATACATTAATTTTCGAGTTAGAACTATTAACAATTTGTAGTGGATCTGCATGTGGGCAAGTTAAGCAGCGTGGTGATGAACATTTTTTGAATTTGAGATTCACAGTGGGACAACAAGACAGGTAATTGTTTGACGATCCAAAGAAATCCCTGTCAATTTAATGTACCGAACATTAGGCCTAATATTATTATTAAAGCCTAAATTGCCAGTCGCTAAATCTTTTTAAATACTGACCATAATGAGAATTGCATATCATAAATAATATAAGACAATGTTTAAATATAAATTAATATAAAATTGTAAATAAAACAATATAATATAATATAAAATTAATACTACAAAATTATCATTTGATTGCTAGGTTAATAAGTATCAATAATCATAACAAATTTATCATTTGATTTCTAGTTTAATGTATACCAAAAATCACTAATTTATTTATAAAAAGAAATAATAATAAAAATAGCATAAATAATAAACCTTGATTACATACATTTTAATTAATGTACAATATTTACATAGAAGAAGATAATCTCACCATAACTGGTATAAAAATACCATAGTTCATACATTAAAATTTTTTTTAACTATATAAGCCCATACAGAATTAACTATACAAATTATTCAAAATGCAAGATGACCATACTAGTAGGACACAAACAAAAACAATGCAAACGGCCAAATTAATTTGTTATTTCAATAGCAACATTAAAAAAAGTTATTAATGCAGCAACGTAAAATTATTTTGAAATACAAGAAATACATCAAATTTTGCGCATAAGCAGCAATAAAATAATGTATTTAATAATTATGAAAAAAATATAAATTTTGCCAAAATTTGGAGTGTAATTAGATTATTATCTAATTGGGCTGCAAGAGAACGATATTCTTATGAATATAAAAATTAAAAAGTAGAAAAGTAAAACTATCCACAAATGATTGCGCAAATGCAGCATGTCATTATGGAAGTTCAATATATAAAAACTTATTGCAAAAATTAACCATTGAAACAGAAGCAACTGACCATATGCAATGAGATTATTAAACCATATAGCACTGTCAAATTACAAATTATAAAACATAGTCCTAAAAAATGAAGTATTATTTATTCAAAAAGTGAAACAAAAGTAAAAACACAAATGTAGGCTTATAATGTAATTTACGTTTTCAAGGGCTGGGTTGGCTGGTGGGTTGATTGGGGTTTTATGGCACAAAGTCCCTTTAGGGACATACTGCGCCAAAAAAAGATTAAATTACGTACGTCAAATTGAAATATAAAAACTAAAAAAGAAACAAAGCTTAATGAGATAATTATCTGGATGGGGTTACCCATCCAGATATAGTCACACAGTGTATAAAACAAATAGCGCGAAAAAAAGATTAGAATAAGACCGCCAAATTAAAATTTAAAAATGAATTAAAACTTTATCATAAAACAAAAAGAATGAAAATAACACATTTAAATGAAAAGAGTGATATGCTGATAAATGTATAATTAAAATCATTCAATGAAAATATAACAATGTCTAAAAGATATAAACACAAGCTTTCACAATTAAAATAGAAAATCTTAAAAAATTGGTAAAATGTTCAAAGTTTCAAGCAGAAATATATTTTAAATTACGTAGGTTCGAATACCTCAAAAACAGTATTATCATCATTATCATCATTTGAGTCTGAACTTTAGGACTCTGATTCCATAGCTTCCTCTACATAGTGCAGCAACTGTTTTGAATCTTTTGTAGCAAGGACTGGTGTAACAAGACAATGTTTGTTTTTTCTTCCCTTCACAGTTTTCCATTGTGAAGAGGCTTGAGTTGAAGTTTTCTTTCTCTCTTTCAATGCACATGGTTTTGGTTTTTGTGTAGGAGAAACAG
The DNA here is from genome assembly GCA_963931845.1 of Maratus michaelseni. NCBI lineage: Eukaryota > Metazoa > Arthropoda > Arachnida > Araneae > Salticidae > Maratus > Maratus michaelseni. Next base: position 360,511,178 of record OZ007593.1, on the reverse strand, counting down.
GTTTTTCTAATTTTTTTGGAAATGAAAGAGATTTTTGACATGACTCATGTTCGGTTGACTGTTTAGATGGATACGTAGAATATTCTATTTTCACAGGTTCTGTGAAACCATCTGTGAGGATGGTGGCAAAAGTTGCAGTGCAGGCAGAGGTCTTATTCTAGCTGTACAATACATACTACGTGTTTTTTTCTTCATAGTGCTGGTTAGTGTAACAGATGAATCATTTGCTGATAAAGAGAATTCAGTTTGGGTGCTTATATGTCTTAAAGATTTTATTTGTTGCTTGAGTAAATTAGAATAAGCAACTCCCACAGATGGTGTTCTAAATTCAACTATTTTTCGAGCTTCAGGATAAGAAAGTTTCTGAGTAATTTTAACAGCAAGAATTTCTTTTTCACGGATCCAGTTTGGGCAGGAACGAGAATATGCTGCATGGTCACCCTTGCAGTTTATACAGCGTTCAGATTTTTCACATGAGTTACTCTCATGACCTTTTTCTGAACATCTTGCACATGCAACCGATCCACGACAGGTAGTTTTACTGTGGCCATAACGCTGGCATTTAAAGCAACGATGAGGGTTAGGAATATGAGGCCGTACGGGGTAGACCAGGTATGCAGCTTTAATTCTAGTTGGTAGAGTAGGGCTATTAAAAGTCAGTATAATGTGTTTTGTAGGATGCACTTGCTCATTCCGAAGGATGGTTATACGGCGTACGTCTATAACATTTTGATCTTTTAAATTATGCAAGAGTTAATCTTTTGTAGAGAGTAAAAGTTCTGGTTCTGATATTACACCACGACTTGTGTTTAGAGTTTGATGGACAAGACCAGAGACAGAAAAAGACACTATTTCTTTGCAATTTGAGAGAAATCTTGAGTGTTTGTCTGAAGAGACCTCAACAAGTAAATCCCCAGACTGTAGCTTTTTAAGTGAATAACCGTCTCCGAAAACAGATTGAAATGTTTTTGCAATACAAAAAGGTGAAGTTTTCTTAAAAGAACTATCAGAGAGACTATCAGTGCGATGAACTACAAAAAAACATGTGAAGGAATTATTCTGTACAGATTGTTGCCCTCCACATGGGAGAGAAATAGAAGGAAGTGAATTTTTTCCATCCATATTAAAGAGAAATGAAATTCGGACCCCGGCCACACCACCCACTACCGAGCCCAACAACGGGATGCACATTCGTGCACCAGTGCTAACCAGGGCCTATACGTTCACAAGACACACCTATTTCAGTTTCCACCCTTAACGAAATGATTAGTATGTGCCCGCTCACTTGATCCCCAGCCAGTGACAAGTCAGCTGACCAGCCGATTGATACATACGGGATCAATATACACCCCCCGTCTACATGAAGCAGAGGCCAAAGCAGTGTGTTGGTTTCCCTCAACTGCCAGGATCCCCCTCTCCAGGGACACGGGTCGCCACGCACGGCAAACGTGTAGGTGGTTTACAATTCTCCATAAGTCGATATAAACAGGATGATATCGGCTTATGCATAATCACCCTCACCTCAGAAGAGGAAACCACAATGAGAGTGAAACAAAGAAGAAAAATTAGACAAGAGAAAGAAGAGGAAAAAAGAAAAGAGAAAGATCGCTCAAGTGCCCGGGGTTGCGAAGCCCTTTGAATACCTAAAGAAGGTATCCCCCTGGGGGGTTCAAGGGCTGGGAAACCACATTATAAGCAAAGAATGATTGTTTTCTGTAATTGACATCAGCTTAATACCAAAAATTCTGTCAACTCCAAGCCCTAACAATCATTGGAACAAAATTGAAAAACAAGGATAACTTTGAAAATGGAACACTACAAATCAAATCAGAAATGTAATATAGAGGGGAGAAAATAAATAAATGTATAAACAAATAAATACAAAGGAAGACAAAGAAAATCTATACATTACAACATCCTTTATCCATAATCCGAAGCCAAATTTTGCAAAGCACATGGTAAAAGCTAATTCAATAGTACAGGTGAAATATACAGTTAAGTAGCTTCAACCATATCAGAACTTATTATTTACAGTTGCAGTTATAAATTTAACCACTGAGATTTTAACTATTTCTAAGTTAAAATTTAAAAAATACAAATAAATAATATAAAATCTATAAATTCAGTTACTAAAATTTTAACTTAAATAAATTTAATATAAATATTATCATATTATTGAAAAAAATTAAAATTTTCACCTGTATTCCAATTTTCAATTAATTATATGGATAATTTATTTATATGGATAATTGATTTGGTGCTGCCATCTATTTTAAAAATATGGAACTATATCTAAAAAAAATAGTAATAAATTTTAGATCATTTAAAAACTTTTTTTGGTGCTTCCAACTAGTTTAAGATACTAAACTACTATTACTAGATACTAAACTATATACATATTAATCTAAATAAATATTAATTATTTAGATTAATAAGAGTTTCCAGTATAAAAACCTTTTGTCTCTATTTTTTACATAGGTAAACATTTAAATAATTTTCTTTAAATTTATATTTATTGTGAAGTGTGTAATATTATTTTATGAAAACCATTGAGAATCTCATATAACTTAAACATTAATGTAGAAGTCAAATTAAATTTTCATTTTATAAATAATTATATGCAAGCTTAAATGATTTTCCAATATGGCTACACGCACTTATCGGAACTAACAACTTGCAAAATATTATCTACCCTGAAAAATCAAATTTAGAATTCATATACTGATAGCTTAAAAATAACCAAGCATTTCCAATATGGCAAACGCACTTATTGGAACTAATATCTTGCAAAAAAAAAAAAGTCTCTAACTTGAAAAGTAGAAGAAAAAAAAAATTGAAATTTTCCAATATGGCAAACGCCCTTATTGGAACTATATTTTGTTAAAAGTTCTCTACCTTTAAAAGGGAAAAAAAAATACTGAAATTTTCCATTATGGCAAATGCACTTATTGGAACTATATTTTATTAAAATTCTCTAACTTGAAAAGGAAAAAAAAATTAGAATTCACAATAATTTAAATTTTTTAATTAATGAAATTTTTTAATTAATGAAAGATATTTAACCAAAATATTCCCATTCAGCTCGCACACACACACATATATATATATACATATATATCTGTCCTGCAAATGAATGCTATACTCACAGTATTCTATAGTAAGCATTGTAATGCACTTAGTGATAGACTATATCAATTCCAATATATTTGAAATCGTAAAACATTATTAAAATAAACCCCAAACGATTTTTCTCTATAGACCGTAATGTAACGGAATTATTTTGGTTGTCCCTGTATAGGAACTGTAAGTGGTATGAACACCCTATTCAATAGTAAGCCCAATGTAGTGCACCTCAGTGATATATATAAATTTCAATAGTTTTGAAAATGTGTAACAGCATTAAAATAAACCACAAATTATTTATCCCCACAGACCGTAATGTAACGGAATTCTTTTGAGTGTCCCTGTAAAAAATTGATCAGTTCTATACACTTCCTTTTAAATACCGAACATGCCATAATAAACCTTAATAACATATATCAAATGTAATTCGAATACATGTACGCGAGTTACAGCACGGACAGACAGACAGACAGACAAACCGAATTCATAAACACTTTTCAACTATCTTGGAAAGTGTTAAAAAATAAATAAAAATAATTTAATGTGAGTATAAAATGAAATAAAAAAATAAGTATAAAAATTTAAAAAGCACTCTTTTATAAGCATTCAATATTCATCTTGAAAGTCACTCCTAATTTTTTAACTGAAATTCACGTTTTTTTCTCAAATGTTTTCGTTACCATATATTAATTTGGCGTAGTCACTGAACTGAATAATGAAAAATTCACTGCTTTTTTTAAGCTTCGTAGAAAGCGCAAGGAAGTGAATTTATTAAAAAATACATACTTTTTGCTCAGTTTCTTTTTTAAGATATCAGAACAGGAAAGAAAAAATCAAACATTATTTATATTATCTTTTTCGGATTTCTGATTTGATGTCTCTACGTACAATCGAAAATTATTTAATATTAAACCATTAATTGATGAAAGCGTAATTGTTTTTAAATATTATACTTTTCACGTTTTATTTATTATTTATTTTCTACATTATTAGCCTTTAAAATGTTTCATTGTTTCATTATTCACAGAGATTTGGCATATTTTGGTGAGATTTTACTGGCGCATAATTAAATCCATTGTTATTTCATATCGTATATAATTGTACGAACTAAAGGGAAAATGCCTAAACATTAATGTATTAATTTATAATTAAGTTCTAAGGTAATTAAAATATTGTATTGTCACCGGAAACACATCTTTGAGCGTAATTTTTTATAACTGTAGCCTGTCAGGAAGTGAGTTGGTTGGTTGGTTGGTTTTGCCCAAGGTCCTGGTGAGCAGCTTTTTATTTCTATACAGCTGACATGATCTGAATTGAAGAAGATTGCTTTGAGACCTATAGTTGTCTCTGATGATCCATATAACACAGAAACTGGTCTCCTAATTTTGAACCAATTCCAGATGAGAGACCTGCATCTGGATTGGCACCCCCAGAGGTAACGCTTATATAAAACTTGGAGGTCATTAGAGCCACGAACAGATTTAACGTGCACCAGCTCCCATTAACGTACATGGTCCCACAACAGAGGCAGTGGAGAGAGGTTGTCACCCTCCCAAGCACTGACCTTGGTCGATGCTGCTTGGCTTTCGGTGATCTTACGGGAACTGAAAGTGAGTTAATAATTGATTTAAAAAATCCATCTTTACATGCAAAAGCCAAGTTGAGTTAAATAAAAGAGTGTAAAAAGAAATATTTTAATAAATTAAGTTACGTTTTGGGGAAATATGGTTGTTGTATCGGCAAAAGATGAACGGGACATAGAAAAACAATTTTATTGAGATGTAAGAGGAAATGTCTATCAGTTATCATCACAGAATGGTAAAAAATGGTCGAAAAATATTTACATATACCAAACGAGTCAGCCCATTTCTTCGATAATGTGTACAATTTTTGCGACAGTGGCCTGTACTATATTCACCAAATGGGAGCGCAATCAGAAGGCTATGATGTCTTATACTCACGTACTATTTTTAGGTAGATTTCGTAAGAAATACTACCTATAACATTCTCACCTAAGTTGGAATTTTTGAAAAAATTTTACAGGTCTACACCGATCATGACTCCCAGAACCCAAAACCACCCCCAGATCAAAACTTTATATATCTATCTATCTATCTATGTCAATTTTTTATGGATACGATAACTCCCATAATTCTGCACAAATATCTTCCAAACTGATACATAAAATAAAGGGGCATAAAATCTCGGTCAAGTTCGTTAATGGGCAAAATCAAACCAAGAAGAGAGGGAAATGGGGGGGGGGGGGCTTTTTGTGAAAACACAAAACCCCCCATAATTTCTTAATTATGATAGGTATCGAATCCGTTTTAAGTTATTATTACTTCTAGGAAAAGGGCCAAAAATTTATGTATGACAAATATTTGATATCATTAAAAATGGCCCCAAAGGGGGGAAAAGGAGGGGGGGGGTTTAGAAGAAAAAAATTCATAACTTCGTCAATTCAGAAGTTATCAAATCCGCTTAAATTTATTATAAATCCTCTTAATATTATCTAAAACTTTTATATTGACAAGTTTCTTATAGGACCAACCATTATGCAAAAGAAAAAAAAAAAAAAAAAAAAAAAAAAAATTAAAAACCAAAAAAAATCCCTGCCGGCTCTGCCTGCAAACAAGTTAGGTTTCGAAGCGGACGTTTCCAAATGCCGCATCATGGCAAAAAGGTCATTTCTTCCGCAATTCCCAAAAAACAGGCGCCCCACGGTCTGCGTCTTTGAAATCTACCTGTGCCTGTAGGCCGAGCCGTCAGGGATTTTTTTAATCTGTTATAAAAAGGAAAAAAGTCGCCAAATTTTGGGGATTTTTTTTTCTTTTAATGGTAACTGGCTATTATATTAAGTTATTAGTTTGGCGCGGGCTTGGAAGTCGCGCCAATCAAAAAGTCGCAGTTGCTTGAGTGTCACACATCTGTTCCAATCAAAAATACAGTTTGTACGCTGTCGTGTTCAATCCCACACAGATACACATAGTGATGAAGAAACCACTAAACACGAGAAGAAATTTTAATATACACGCATACATATAGACATACATATGGGGTAGGTTTAAAAGTAGCAAAAACAGACTCAGATAATCTCAAAAAGTAAACATATACCACTATTTCCATAATCGTGTTTTATCATGATTACAATACTTTCCTTTCGCTGTACGTGCACAAAAAGTAAAAATAATTTAATAACGTAGTGTGTTTAATATAACACTACAGTGAAAATAGAATAATAGCAATGAATAAGAATAGAATATATTTTTTCTCTTTGTACTATAAATATTTTTTATCTCTTTAAATTAATTATGCACGTTTCATATTTGCAGGCATATATTAAATCGATTTACATCTAGTAACTTTCTTGCACGTAATTTATGATTCATACGTCCGTTTTATTTTCATAAAACGTAGATATTTTAATTAAATTACAACCATTTATATAATATTTACAAGTTGCTTACTAACTTGCCCCAACACCATATGATGTAGAAATTTCTTAAATAATAATTTTATTTGTGCAATTTTAAGTTAATTTAATTAAGTAATATGACTTGCTTTTAAAGTTTTCGAAGAATTAATTAAACGTAATAGTTTAAATAGAGAAATCATAGAACTGTAGATCTGGAAATAAAGCCACTTAACTGATATGTAGAAGCAAGTTGTAAATTTAGAAATAGCTGAGTAAGATCAAAAGAATTGATGCTAACTATACAAGTAAATATTATGCTTTCAAACACTAGGAAATGCTCCCACACATTATATCAATTAAGAATTAATTTACAACTTCATCTTAACAGAAAATATGTTTGAATTTATGATTAAATTAAATGAATAAATATCTCTAAAGTTTTAGTTTGTGTTTATTCGTGGATTAATGAGTAAAATGATCACACTGTTAAATTTTAACAACATTTAAATTTTTCTTTTACATTTAAGTGATGCAGACATTGATAAAATGGAAAATAAAGTTGTTTATAGGTGTGAAAATATGCAACATTTTAAAATAATAATAATAAAAAAAGGAATAAAAATATATGATTTTTTAAAAATAATTATGCAATTTTAACCCTTCCAGCGATAAAATGCTATACTTAAAATATTCTTACCTTTAATAACTTTAAAGATATACAATTATTATAATACAGACATACATACAATAAATACAATAATCCAACATGGAGTGAAAAATTAGCAAGAGCCTGGAATCGAACCTGGCTCTGGCTAATTTTTCACTCCATGTTGGATTATTGTATTTATTGTATGTATGTCTGCATTATAATAATTGTATATCTTTAAATGTTGAATGCAGGCGTTGTTTATGTGTGTTTTAATATTTAATAACCTTGTTGAATAAAAAATCCATACGTCCTAGTTAAATGTTTACAAATTAATTAATAACTTGTGCCAACGTCAGATGATCTCAAAAATCTCTTAAATAATGTGTATTTTTGTGATTTTAAACTAAAATAAAAATGATTTGCTGTTAAAATTTTCAAAGAAGTAGTTAAATATTATACTTTAGTGAGAGACCTCTTTTATATTTGGAAATAAGATCTATTTATAAAAAAATTAACTGATATGTTTCAGAGAGATTTTAAATTAAAAAAAGATGATTAAGAACAACCAAGTTGATGCTAACTAAATATACGATTAAATATTATGTTTTTGAATTCAAAGAAGTACCGCCACACATTACGGTAAGGGAACGAAGATTAATCTCATCAGTTCAACTTTACAGAAAATATGCTGGTATTTAGAATTTATTTTACATATTAAATGAATGTAAATGTTTTCAAATATGATTATTAATTAAAAATTTAACAAAATTTAAATTTTACCTTTAAATCTGAATGATAGAAACATCACTAAAACTGAAAAGGTATTTGTATTGGATAACACATGTAGAATAAAATATGCGTGTGTGTGTATATATATATATATATCTATATATATATATATCTATATATATATATGAGTGTGTGTGTGTTGTATATGTATATGTATATGTATATATTGTGTGATTTTAAATTAAGCTTGATTTTAAATTATTAAGTAATTTGTATATTAGTATTTACATTAAATTAAGTAATTTGCTTTTAAATTCTTGGAGAAATTAATTAACCTTAATATTTTAATGAGATAAATCATACAATTGCATATTTGGAAATAAACTACTTAACTGACGTGTGGAAGCAAGTATCTAATGTAGAAATAGTACTTTACGATTTAAAGAATTCGTGCTAACTAACTGTACGAATAAATATTATGCCTTTAAATTCTAGGAAATGCCTCCTCGCCTTATATTAAGTGGGACTAAGATAAAACTTATAACATCCGCTTAACAGAAAATATGTTGGAATTGTTGATTATATTAAACGAATGTGAATATCTTAAAATATGTATTTTAAATTTATTTTTAGCTTAATAAGATATATGGTAACTAAGTTCCATTTTAACAACATTTAATGTTTGCTTTTATATTAAAACGATGCAACCATGAATAAAACTGAGATCGAAGTTGTTTATTGGTGTAGAAATGTTTTACATTCTTAAATAAAATAAAGAATTGGCACAATATATTTCAAATAATTTTCCATATTACGTAATAATTTAAGCAGTTTCTCATAGATTGTACAGATTTTACATATTTGCTTTCAATTGATTTTAAAACTAAAAAAAAAAATAATAATTAAAAAATAAATTAAAACAATAAAAACATTAATAATATAAAAAATATATCTTGTATTTTCAAATTAATGTTAACTCTTGAGTACGACCGTCTTATCTCTTAAGGCCTCGAAGATACTAAATTATGTTGCATTAATCCACTCCTTTAAATCAAAATGATCGAGTTGCAATTCAGCTTCATTGAAGGTTATCTACGTGCCAAACATAAGGCATTTTCTTTTGTTATTCCTGAAATTATCAAAGAAAATAAACTTTAAAAGCCTAGTAGACCAGATGTGTTTTTTATTGCTTCTATTCAGCACATAAAATTATGAATCGAATGAAAAATTTGAAAATGCATCGTTATATGATTTATAAATGCCAGAATTGTTTCCCGGGAAACCCGGATAAAGATGCCGGACATATAACACATAGATGAAATTCGTCTCTAATTTAAAACTCAAATAGATCTTTTGTATTCAGCATATTTTCTTAGATCCAAAACTACTTTCCAAAAACTACACCAAAAAGTATTGTTAGTACTTTTATATTATACGCATGCCAACGGTCAATTGTGATACATTTCATCAATTATAGCAACTTTTATGATTCTGATTATTTCAATGTTTATACACATAGTTTGATTACAAACTTGTTGATTTCGTGTTTTATTTATCTATTTTTGACGTGTTAGTATCATTTAAAAATTTATTTACGATATACTACACACAAACAAATAAATGCTGAATCATTTACATTGTTTTAAGGGCAAACGGATTAATTATCCGTAATTGAGTTGCCTGCAGGTTTTAAAATATTCATGCTTTAAAATTATTTTTAAATCCATCAAAAATTCTTAAATTGAGATACAATTTTCAAAGAAAGTGGATTTAAAATTACTTTTTCTATTATTCGACGGTATAATATTGAAATTGTACGTTATTTAGAAGTTAAACAAATTGTGGTAAAAACAACATTTATTGGTCGGGTCAATTTGACGTCAACATTAATCACGAACAAATTTTTTCTTTATAATACAGATTGATATATAGGTAGACTGAAGAAATTATAGATCTGATTACATGGAATGTGAACTGATGAGGAATCATATAATAAAGAAGTCTAAGAAATCGAATGTATTAACACTAGAACTACGCAGCGGATAATCTGAAAATACCTCGACCAAAACCTGATCCAAAACCTGAATTTTCGCTCTTATCACAGTTGTTTTTCATAATAAAAATTTCGAAATTGCTTGTCTTTTCTTAAAAACAGAGTATAATGCCTTAATATAAATTTAGTTGGAATCCAACGAATACTTTTTATCTACAGGTCCGTATACCTAGAATTACCATGTAAAAAATGCAAGTAAAAAATCCTGAAGCTATATATATATATTTAATTTTTATTCAGTTTTAACATATTATTAATCTGTAGGAACATTATTACGAAATTCAAATTGTTAATTAAATGTATATTATTTGAAACATTTTCATATTTTACATTTCATGCCAGCTGTCAAAATTTCAAAGCATCTATTCTGAAATTAGAAATAAGAATTTTTTTTGGTGGTATCTGATCATTATATTTCATATTATGTAATATTTTACAAGCTAAATGTTATTAATCATTAATTAAAAATCATTGCATTAAACATCAAACCTTATTGTGTGTATGTATCTTGCATACAAAACAAGCATAACAACAGTAATGTCCATGGGTCAGGTATGACCCACCTTTTGTAGTTCTAGGTATACAAGAAACATGGTAGTGTTAATAAAAGGAAGTTTTATTGAATAAATAATTTAACTTATAACATCATAAATTTTGAGATAAAGTATGTCGTCAAGTCAGCAAGTTATCTTACTCATAATTTGCAAGTAGAATAATTAATAATGAATTTACATTTTACTAAGTCTTTACATTCAATTTCTTCGTTACGAGAAAAATGAAAAGTACGACTCCATTAGCGAGTTCATCAAATTATAATACAATTAATACGTAAGTTCCTGTTATCAAGCTCTAAATTCTATAAAATTTAAAATAAAACTTTCGTTACTTATTATCTCTTTTAACTTACTCATAATTAAATTAAGTAATTGCCAAACCAATAAAAAAAAATTTATCACTAAGATACTTAGCATTCTGAATGGATTTCCTTTTACTTACTGGCTGCGGCATTCAAAATTTTAAAACTGCTTTACAACATTAAATATATTTAATAAGTCAGTAAGATTTTAGTCGTTAGCTTGGTTCTAATTGCGAAGTTACTTTCAAAGAATCTTAATGTATATCCGTAAAGAAGCAAACTTTTTTTTTTACAGAGGAAGTCTATTTAAATGGGAAATAACATTTGGAAGATCTTTGATCTGAATTAAAATTCCCTTTTATAGAATTTTTACTATCATGCAAATTAATATATTGTAAAAGAAATTGAGCTGGATTTTTAGTTAATTGTAAAGAAAGCCCTAAATTGTGTTCAAAACCCAGTTTCTTTATGTGTAATCATTGACACGTGATTATTTTGTACCTACGATTATTCGCTTGATCTTTAATCTTTTACTGTATGGGGGGAAGATAGGCGGTAAACATTTAATGATATCTTAAGTGATCATTTTCTCTCTCAATTTTTACGCCAACCGTAGCTGTGGACCCGATTACGAGATTTTTCCAGCCCCATTCTCGAGTATTTCTACTTGTACACAGTGGCGACTTGTGACTGTCTCTTTTTGGGCATGGGTGAAAGTTTTATTCTTTTCTTACCATTATTTTTTTAAATAAACCTTTTCCTTAATTTAATGGCAGAACTTTTTACCAACAAATAAGGCAAAAGTTTATTTTACAAAATAGTGGGGAGAAAATAATAAATTTTTGAACCACTCTTTTAGTGCCTAAAATAAAGTCAGTCACGAGCTGCCACTGCTTATAAACACACTTTCGCATTTATAATGTAATTGGAATTTTTTTTCATTACAAAAATACGCTATGAAGGGTAATATTTCGTAATCGGATTCACAGCAAACGTTAGCATCAGGCATCAGAAACGGTTTTAAGTGCATGAGAACTACAATACTGTAAATGCGAAATAAATAATTTAAATCCATGAAATGAAGGAAATGTTTTATGGGAAAATATCAAGGAAGTGTAAGAAATCATATTTACAGGACTAATGGAAGTATATGATCATCTTAAAGCGCGTGAGAACAGATATATTCTAGGTTGTCCGATATATAGGTTCCCACGGAGGGTAACATTATATGATCAAAAAACCATCATAACCAATCTTCTTTTAAAAGGTGCCGGCAGATTAAAGTCACCGATCTCTTCGTGTGTTGTAAAATCTTCTAGAAGCAGAGAGTCGGCATTGTACGAATCTGAAACTCTCTCAAATATGACGATTCTAATTTCTCCCCCTTGTTCAACCAATGCTGATAGAGATTGAGAATGGCATTATTGTCTTACATTAGGACAGGACGGGATAAGTCCCTCCTAAATTTAATGACGATAAGTAAATTAAGGTGTCGAAGTGATTCAATTCGAAAAAAGAGCTGGTAAAAAGTAGCAGCTCAGGTTTTGTGCTGGGTTAGTTCCAGAGACATTTTGGAAATAGAGTATCAGCTAGGGTGTGAGCTGGGAGAGTTCTGAAGTATGAAGTCTCGTAGGTATATCAGATACCGTAATCTTACGGGGCTGAGAAATTCTCTCAGGAATCTAAATTGATAAAAATACTATAAACGTTCTGGTGAAAAACAACGAGAAATAAATTGAGTCTGACTTTTGTAAGAGCTCATGAACTATATGTTTCGTCAGGAAAACTGTTTGCATCTACGTCAGAAGGTTTCTCATGGAACATTTCATTTTACTCATCAATTTAGTATGAAAAGACACCTTGTGCGAGCAGCACCTCGAATCGATTGTTTTGCGACTTGCAACATTTTTATGTCATGAAATGCATCAGAAAATAGATAATATCACCTTCACTAAACAAAACCACAAAATACTATTGATTGATCGCAACAGATTGAGCAGTGACGCCAAATACATCCAGTGACAGCTAGTTACTCCTTTATGACGACTTTCGTGGCGTAAATGTTTTGAAAATCACCAACAAACAAAAGAGCGTTATACACGTTTTTTCTCCGCAGTTATGGGCACAACATATTTTTTTCGCACTAAATTGATGTTAGCCTACACAACTCTGTTAATCACTAGTTTTTCGCATCTTTTATAGCTTTCAAAATCGGTACTCTAACTCCTTACTTTGTCACTAGAATACTCTGCAAACATCTTGATTGATAGGACATGACCATTTTACTGTACATAGAAACAATATATATGACTGTAGCTGCAGGCGTTCAGAAGTTAAGGGGAGGAAAAGAGACTTTACTGAACACCCTGTATTTACATTTAAATGTTAAAATACGTACTTTTCAATATTCATTAGTTTGTGATTAATTAATTTTAAAATTGTTTCTCCACTATTAGATCATTTAAGTGATAATAGTCAATTACTGGTGAATTCTCATTTTCCAACTGATAGGTACTGCTAACAATTTAAATTGTAGAAAAGAAAACGGAATTTTTTTTTCGGATTAGTAATCCTCATACATTAATTGGTATTTACGCATATTTACAGACAAATGTATCCATAATTCTGTTAGAAAAAACATGGAAATTTCCACTGACTTTTCAATTGCTGACGCACTTAACCTATATATTCTTAAAACTGTAAATATTTTGGGATATTTTTCAATTATCTTAAGGTTAACTGGTAATGACACGAATAAACTCAAAAATGCTTCGTATTTCATTTGTATCGTTACATTGTCATATGAAATATATGGAATTTTGCGTCATGTGCGGAGAAAATTTTCATAAAACTGTGTAGCTTGAATATTTTATACAATATTTATCTCTGTAAATAAATTATAAATTTTGAATAATATTGAACCAACTTTCGGCAAAGAAGGTTCTACAATTCGGCTGCATTATGTTTTTCATCATGTATCGCATAACTTTTGAATGGTTTTTCATAATATTTTCGTTCGAAAAGTCTCGTTCTGCTGGTGGTCCCATTTCAACTTTCAAGTCAACTTTCAACATTCATGTCTGATAGGTATATCAGATACCGTAATCTTACGAGGCTGAGAAATTCTCTCAGGAATCTAAATCGATAAGAATACTATAAACGTTCTGGAGAAAAACAATAAGAAATAAATTGAGTCTGACTTTTGTAAGAACTCATGAACTTTATGTTTCGTCAGGAAAACTGTTTGCATCTACGTCAGAAGGTTTCTCATGGAACATTTCATTTTACTCATCAATTTAGTATGAAAAGACACCTTGTGCGAGCAGTACCTCGAAGCGATTGTTTTGCGACTTGCAACATTTTTATGTCATGAAATGCATCAGAAAATAGATAATATCACCTCCACTAAACAAAACCACAAAATACTATTGATTGATCACAACAGATTGAGCAGTGACGCCAAATACATCCAGTGACAGCTAGTTACTCCTTTATGACGACTTTCGTGGCGTAAATGTTTTGAAAATCACCAACAAACAAAAGAGCGTTATAATTCAAATCTAAAAAGGATATATTTGACCTTCGCGTCAGTCGGTTTTCTTGTCTTTTTTACTTTTTTCTATCTTTACAAGAAGAAAGTATTGGATTCATGAAAATTTTCAATTTCCGGTTTTCAACGGATTTATATGTTTTAGAAGGTCCTGAACACGATTTGACCGTTTTTAGAAAATGTCTGTCTGTGACTCTGTCTGTCTGTCTGTCTGTATGTGACAAAAAATTTGTGGGCACTTTATCTCAAGAACTCATGTACGAAATTTAATAAAACTTTATAATTAGTTAGTCCCTGATATAAATGGGTGGTGATTAGTTTTTGATTGAAATCGCCCGACAGGTGGCGCTACTATGCTGCATTTTTCGCGATTTCCGCAATAGCTCTATCTCAAGAACTAATGAACTTATTTTCATAAAACTTCAGGTTCAGTTAGACCGTGACATAAATAGACGCTGATTGCGTTTTGGTGTAGATATCCCAACAGGTGGCGCTGCCATACCACTTTTTTCTCAATTTTTACGATAGCTATATCTCACGAACTAATGCGCGGAATTTCATCAAACTTCAGATTCTGTTAGACCTTGACATAAATAGATGCTGCTTACGTTTTTGTGTAAATTGTTCAACAGGTGGCGCTCCTATGCTACTTTTTTCATTATTATCATGCTAACTATATCTCAAGAACTAATGCACGGATTTTCATCAAACTTCAGTTTCAGTCAGATGTTGACATAAGTTGTTGTTGATTAGGTTTTGGTATAAATCCCCCAACAGGTGGTGCTGCTATGCTGCATTTTGCAGGATTCACACGATTTAATAATAGTTATCTCAAGGGCTAATGCACGGAATTTAATAAAAGTTTAGATTCAATTATACCTTTATATAAATTGGTACTGATTCTTTTTAGTGTATGTGAAACCTGTGTGAGATAGAAGAAAGTTTTGGGATTGGCACATCCGACTAGTTTTATTTTATAGACCTTCGACTTTCATCGAAATTGACCAATCGTCACGAATTTTGACAAGGGTGCAGTACTATATTGCGCTTTTATAAAAGTTGTCGTATCGTGTGTATTCTTTTTACACTTCAAGATTTTTAATCCATCATCGTGAAAACGAGAAAATTCTGATATTTTTTTACATTTAGTATATTTTCCTAGATTCC
Source organism: Maratus michaelseni (assembly GCA_963931845.1). Classification (NCBI taxonomy): domain Eukaryota; kingdom Metazoa; phylum Arthropoda; class Arachnida; order Araneae; family Salticidae; genus Maratus; species Maratus michaelseni. Next base: position 360,495,636 of record OZ007593.1, on the reverse strand, counting down.
CAACCAACTGCACCAAGAAGGTATTTTCATATTAGACGCATGCCAATATCGTATTAGACGCACAGCGATCAATCGTAGAACATTTCACTACTTATTGCAACCTATATGATTATTTTAGTGTTTAAGCGTGTAGTTCTATTATCTCTTCTGATTATCTCTATGTTAAATTCATGTTTTATTTTTTTATTTGGGAAGCTTTAGTTTCATTTGCCAATTTATTATGGGATATTGCGCAGAAACAAACAAATGATGAATTATTTACATTGTTTTAATGTAAATGGGTTAATCTTTCATAATTGGGTTGCAGGCAGATTTTAAAATATTGAAACTTGAAAATTATTTCAAAAACCATAAAAAAAAATTAATAAATTAATATGCAGTTTTCGGAAAAATTGCATTTGGAAGAATTTTAATTTTTTTTTTTACTATTTGACTATCTAAAATTTGAAATTGTGCGATGTTCAAAAGTTAAAATAATTGCAGTAAAAGTGAAATTTATTGGTTACGTTGTTGCCATTGTCAATATGACATCAACATTACTCATGGACATATTTTTTTCCTTATAATATAGATTTTTTCACCTTCTAAGCGGTTTGCCTGTATTTTTCTGTTTCCAAAAATATACTTAAATCAGCTGTAGACAAAAATATTTTTAACAGAATTCTATTTTAAGATATATATAAGATATATGAAGTGTATTTTAGAAACAAACCGTGAAAGAATATTTAAATTAACATCAGTTTTATGAGCATTTTTATGAAAATGCAGGATAGTCCTCAGACGCTGAGAGGGTACCAGAAAAAAAGAAAAAAAGCGAGTTAATTATGGTCTACCTGTATATACGCACCTCAATGTTAATATATTTGTGTGTTCGTGACTGTCTATATATCGCCATCCCATCAAAGTTAATTCTAATATACTTATTTCTTGTTTTTGAATTTATTGAAATGTGTATACAGTTTTTAAATGCCATGATTATGAAAATTATTAGGGTGAGTCAAAAAGTAATGCCTCCATTGTTCGAACTTTTATTTTCTTCACAGCTACTGGACTATTTATGCATGATATTATAGGGGTAACCTTACTCTACTTATATAGTATTTTCTTTTTCAGATTGACTGATTTGAACCATGGATCTGAAGTTAAAAGAAAAAGTATTCATTGAATTTCTGGCAAAAGAAGTTTGTGTACCTAAGGATATCCACAATCACTTGAAGAATGTTTATGCTGTAAATGTTATGCTGTAATGGAATCAGCAATGCACGGCATTAGGTGAAGAAGTTTGGAAACGGAGAAACAAAAATTGTAGATTAAAACGATAAGTGGCCCGTCAACAACATCAGTCACAGATGTAAATCGAGATCGTGTTGATGAATTGATTCGAGGAGACAGACGCGTTACAGTTGAGCATGTTGCTGATGTCCATTACAGCGTCCACATAAACATTCTTCAAGTGATTATGAATTCCTTTAGGGTACAACATTCTTTCACCGAAACTTCAATGACGACTCTTTGTTTTAGCTTCAGATTCGTGGTTCTTATCAGTCAATCTGAAAAGGAAAATACTATATAAGTACGTTAAGGTTATCTCTCTAACATCATGCATAGATTGTCCAGTAACTGTGAAAGAAATTAAAGTTAGAGCAATGGAGGCATTACTTATTGACTCACCCTCGTATGTTTTAAACCTAATTTGCTATTTATAGATATGTATAGAGTAATTTTATCTAAATTTTACCTTAAAGCTTTTGTTAGTCATATTTTATTAACATGATTCACAGATAGTCTAAGATTGCAGTTTCAAGTTTTAAAGATATCTGAAGATTATTGGTAAGAACAGGATTTAAAGTATTGTGTGAATTATAGTCTTTCATTGGGACGAGTAACCATAGTTTACCCGAGCTCGAACAGCGGTTCTGATCAGGTCGTGTCGGCGCTATTTATTATTATTATTATTATTATTATTATTATTATTATCAGAATTGTGTTACATTTTGGCTCTTGCGTGTCAAGTTCGATTTAACTCGTTTTATTGAAAGAAATTTCACGCTATTATTATATATGAAAAAGCATATATTTGAATAACGAATTTGTTACTTTGTCTACATAAAAGGTAAAATAATATTACAGATATAATTATCGAGTATTTTGCCATAATTGCATTAGAATATGTTTTGTATTTCTTTCATTTCTGTTTTCGGGTCGATTTCGTGTTGATATGCATACATTATTTTCAAGTTTCGGGTTGACGAAAGTAGTTTTCTCCGGTTCTGATCGAATATAACATAAACTATGCAGTGTTCTTGTGTGTATATAACAATGAAGAGTTGCCACAAATCACGAAGGTCACAAACAATCCTTTGAAGTCAGTTTTATTTTTACACTCTTTTATTTAACTAAACTTGTTTTTGTGAATAAAGATGGATCTCGAAATTGATTTTTCCCTCTCTTCCTGGTATGCTAGAATTATAAAAAATATGTACACAGGTGTGTTTCCGATAACAATACATCATTTTAAAACTTTTAAAACTTAATTATAAATAAATCACTTAATTTTAAAGCCATTTTCTGTTAGCAGGCCGCAGATGATAAGTCGCCAAATATTATTTATGGTTACATCTGTATACTAGTTTATGTCTTCAATGACAACTAATTATGTGCCAAATCACACTCTCAAAATAAAATACACACTCGCTCATAGACAACAGGCTGTAAAATTGCAACAACGAAATATTTTAAACATTGAAAAATAGAAGAAAATAATAATAAAAAAATTATTGCAAAAATTTTAAAAAGAAAATATCATTTTATCATTTGATAATTTATATTAATAAAATTTATCTGATTATACGTTGAGAAATAAACTAAAAATAACGTTTTATTTTCCTGTTGTTATATCTTAAAAAGGAAGAGAGCAAAAATTATATATTTTTTTTATAAATTCACTAGTTCCCGCTTTTTAGCAATGGTAAAAACAAGCTATTTCACTGCTAAGCGAAGTTCTCACCGCCAATTCTAGGCTCAGAGAGGGCTTCGGGTTTACCCGGGACACCTCACAGGCAGGCCCTTCGGTCAAGAGGAGCACCACCACCTGCGTATCACTCTACTGCACCCAAGACTTTGATGAAGGCCGTTACAACAGCAAAGCCGATGTACTGAAGGAGACTGGCGCATAGCACTTGGGGACGTGCCGGCATCCACTAGAAGCTTCGGATCCGGAAACCCTGAAGGGTACCGGGTCCTAGGCCTTAAACCAGGTTCCCCCTGCACGCTCTTAATTTACCAATGCCTTCGAACATGAAATATCTATGAAGATAATCACTAGATCGTCAACTATGGATTTTTTTTTTTTTTTTTTTTTTGCAAATGTAAATCAAAGCAGTGAATTTTCAATAGTCTGGTCCACGCCAAGTTAACTTATTGTAACAGAAATATTTTTGAACTACATGAATTGCAGTCATACAATTAGGCGGTATTTTTAACATATATATATATATGTGTGTGTGTGTGTGTTATTTTTATTTTCTTTTGTTCTATATTATTTATTATTATTATTATTACTTTTTTTCTATAAACAATATTACTCATAAAAAGGATACTCACAAGTTTTCTCTACCGAAATAAATTAAATTATTCAATTACAGTTTTACATTTTCTGGTTCTAGATAAAATTTAATTAAATGTTGGAACTAATGATGTGTAAGAAATTTGTTTTCATTTAAATCCCCATACTGAACGAAAGAAAATATTTTTAAAACTTCACTTTAAATTAGCATTCAATTTTTTATTGAATTAATAGCCAAACAAATTCATATTTTTTCTCCAAATAAAACTTTTTAAAAAGGAAATGTTTTTTAATAATATAAATTAGCTTTATTTATGTTTTAGTCAAGTTGGCTGCAGTTTTTATTATTTTACGTCAATATTTTTCGATTGGTCAAATATATTTCTTTACTGGATCGGAATTATAATACGTATGAATACATACGTATGAATATATACGCATGAATGTAAGTAGTCTGATCTATTTTTATTATTTTCAAAACTCTATTTAAATAATGAATTAATTTTAGGTAGCGTTCATTACATGTAATATTATTCATTAAAAGGACATTCACAAATATCTCTGTATAAATAATTTAAAATAGAGTTCCACATTTCCTGCTTTTAGCTTAAATGGAATTAAATATTGAACAGAAAATTTATATGAACTGATTCATTTCATTCACCCAGGCTGATCGAAAGGAAACATTTTTATTTTTTTAACTAACATTGGTATTTAAATTTTTATAGAATTAATATCCAAACAAATTCGTAAATGTTCCAGAGATATAACTTATTATAAAGGAAATTTATTTTAATTTAACCGAATTTGATTCATCTATCATAATGTTAAGAAGGAATTTACATTAATCTCTGCAAACGTTCAAACATTCAACGTATCGAAATTTCTATGCAACGAAAATGCTTTCTGTTTTATTATTATTATTATTATTATTATTTCCAGCTGAAATTTTTAAACTCTGTTAGATATGTACTAAAGTTTCTAATGTTTTTCTAAAAGGGGCTCTTTCGTTACGAATTTGATATTTCGAGTTCTAAATCCAAAAGCATCAAAATAGAGTCTCCATTAAAAAATATAATTTAAAAATATGACAGAGAAAAACATTCTCGTCAAGACTAAACATATATTTTTTTCAAATATTGTCTCATATTCCTTTTTTTCGAGGCTAACGAAAAAGACAGGCTACCGCGGTGCATTCCACTTATCTTTTTTTACAGACCGTTAGAGTGAGGTAATGCTCTTTTCGTACACCTGCATTGGTGCATTCGAGCATCACGTGACTCCCGCGGTCTGTAAAAAAAGATATTCGTAAAGCACCGCGGTAGCCTTTCTTTTTCGTTAGCCTCGACTTTTCTTTAGTTTCTACGTAACATCGATAATGTTTAGAAAGAGATAAACTACAACATTGTGTTGTAGCAAATGATTGCAGCTTTATTCATAAGAATTATTTATTTATTTGATTGTGTCTCAGTGGGTTATATTTAGAGAAATATTCGTACAGTCTTAATTACCTACAAGTGTTCAGAAATTCAAGGATAGTGCGAAGCTAGTAAGTAATTAAAATTCATGGATTCTATTAAGTGAATTTATCTTGAAAGTTCCTAATTAACAATCAGTTTTTAAACGGAGGTTGGCTAATACTTGAAATTAATGAAGATTATAGTGGTTTTCTTGCATTTTTTAATTCAGAAATCTCCCAATATTATCTTAATTGCAGGGATCGACATGGTAAGTTTTTCAGCTAACACTTCTTCTAAAAACAATAATCTTCGTGATAGATTTCTCTTGGATATAATATAGAAATACACGACGAGGATTATTTTTCTTACAATGTTCTAGAACTTTACCACAAAGAGTATTGTTTGACAACAGTCTTAGCCAAAAACGTGACCCCGCTGACTCCTTCTGAATGCGTTTTTAAAGTTAGAAGTTTATATTGTTAAACAATATTTATTGATCGTGAATTTATTCATATGTATTGCATTTTCTAAAACGGAGGCGACGAATGCTGGAATATAATGAAGTTAGTGATTTCCGTTTATTTCTTAATTCAGAAAACTCCCCAAATTATCTTAATTGAAGGCGTTTTACGCGGCCACTCTTTCAGCTACCACTACTTCTAAACAATAATCTTCGTGATAGATGTTTCTTGAAAATAATGTAGAAATCTACCAAAAAGAATATTTCTTCTGCAGAAATTCTAGAAATCTACCACAAAGATTATGGTTTGGAAACAGTGGTAGCCAAAAGCGTGACCGCTCTGACTCCTGCATGATGTGTCTGCAAAGTTAAAAGTTTTCACTTGAAAATGGATATTATTTGATCCTGAATTTATTCATATGTTGCATTTTCTGGAAATTTTATTGATAATGAAAAATGGAAATTTTTAGAATCAAGCGTTACTTATAGCATTACATTTTCTCAGAAAATGCTCTAGCTGAAACAAATCAAAAGAATTTTTTTCTTTAAATTATTTAAATAAATGTAACTGAAGAATTGTCTGTCTTTATTTACGAACAACAAGTTTTCTCGTTGAGACAAAATTTTTTCCAAATATCATCTCAAATTCATCTTCGTGATTCTTGTATTCTTTGCGAAAAACCAAAATTTATATATTTAAATCGATATTGGAAAAGGCTTAATTATCTAAAATTGATGATGAATTCAAAGATAGTGCAATATTAGTATGTAATTAAAACTGGTGCATTATCTTAAATGAATTAATATTATAGAGTTTATAATTAACCGGTTATTTTAAACGAGGACTGGCGAATGCTTGAAACTGATAATATTTGTAATTTTCATTCATTTCTGGATTCTAAAAACCTCCAAAATTTATTTAATGTTTCTCTAAAGTAAAGATTTTTCCATATTAAAATGATATTTACTCATCCTGAAATTACTGATACATTTATTTATATTGAATTAACTGATAAATTATAGACACTGAAAAATGGGAATTTTCTGGATCTAGCGTTATTTACATCATTAAGTTTCTCTGAAAATGCTGTAGCTAAAATAAATTAAAAGAAATATAAACATTCCCCTTTACATTAGTTTAATTATGGAATTATCTGTATCTATTGACAATCAACGAATTTTCTCATCAAGACTAACATTTTCTCAAATATCGTCGCAAAATTCTTTTCTTGATTGTTGCTTAATCTTTACAAAAACCCGATATTGTTTAGAAAGAGGTAAAATCCAACAGTGTATTGCGACAAATGGTTTCAATTTCATTAACAGACGTTATTTATTAATTTGATTATTTTGCTGCATTTACATCGATAGTTGAACAGGCTTAATTATCTGAAATTTCTGAGAAATTTAAAGACAGTACACAATTAAATAAGATGAATTTCATTAGGTATTTTAATCACACAGAGTTTACAATTAACCGTGTTATTTTAAATGGCTAATGCTTGCAGCTAATGAAATTAGTGGTTTTAAACAACTTTTTAATATAAGAAAACTTCCAAAGTTTTTCTTAAAGTATCTCTAAAGGGAAAATTTAAATATAAAATTAGAATTAAAATTGGATACCTCCGGGGTTAACTGTCTGCGTCTCTTTAAATAAAAAAATGCATTATAATAGGACACTGTGTGTAAAGGCATTACTATAACAGAGAAAAGGCTTTGCAGTTTTACTATTTCTTACTGGCTCCGCAGTAACCCGTTATGTTGCATTTCGATTTTAAAATATATTTCGCGTTTGTGGGGTAAAATACTTACCAAGGAGTTTTTTAATTAAAATGTGTAAGTCATAAGCTAAAAATATAATTATTATCATTTATAAACCTTAATTAGACCTCTCAATAGCCGTAAGATTCCTTAAAATTGATATAGTATTATTTTTCGAATTTTTGAGCCTTGAAAGTTTGGTTGATAGATTCATTCTCCTGATTTTTCCTTTATTTTTGAAAAAACTATTTTAAATATCGGAATGCGACAAACTTCAGATTGTATCCAGAATAATTCTCTATATGCTCCTGACAAATTTAGTACACTGATGTCCAGAAATTAAAGGGCAGTGACCGATTTCAGACTTTTTGTCGAATAGCTACTGAAATTCGTGAGGAAATGCCCGAAACGTCTTTGAACTTTGAGGATGTAAAGAACAAGTTTGATTTCACGTGTTTCAGTGAAGATTTTGTCGCGAGGACAATTAGGAGGGGGGGGGGGGGTAGGAATAATAGTTTTAATAATAAAATAATATTTTCGATCACCCAAGTAACAGAAATGCTAAAACAATGTCTGTCACTGTAGCAAACGAATATGTAGGTCTTGTTCAACATTTGTTCGAATTTGTGTAATCATAGAAAGTATATGCGTGAAGATGTTAACGTTTCTGTGAAAAATTCAAAGGGATTTTTTTTATAGCATGTTGAGTTTTTAACCGAATTCAACACAGCCTTCCAAAAAGTTGTAGAAATAGTATACTGCAATTAAAATAATAATATATTGAATATTTGATGAGATATGGGTATTAAATGAGATGGGGAAATAAAATTTAACTGCGCATGCGTGAACTACAGCAAAGATGTTTTGTCATAATTTGATAGTCATTACGATAGAACAACTCATATAAAATGACTAGTCAAATATTGTAAAAACTCAAACAGTTACAGGCAAAACAGTGAGCTAATTGATAAATTAGCCAGAAACTCCCATAGGATAATATGGGATTTCTTCCTCAATTTATCAATCAGTTCACGTTATTGTCTGTATCTTTTTGAGTTTTTATGATACTTGACTGGTCTTTTTATATAAGTTGCTCTGTAGTATTGACTATTAAATCTTGGCAAAAATCGTTGGTGTAGTTCGCGCATGCGCAGTTAAAATTTATTTATACCCATACCTCATTACAAATTCAATATATTAATATTTTAATTGCAATATACTATTTCTACAATTTTTTGTCAAGTTTTTGGATAGCGGCGTTAAATTCCGTTGACAACTGCATGCTATAAAAAAAGAACTTTTGAATTCTTCACAGAAACGTTAACATCTTCACGAATATACGTGCTATGCTTACGCAAATGCACACAAATGTTGAACAGGACCTACATAGTCATTTGCTACAGTTACAGACCAGTATTAGCTTTTTCTGTTACTTGGGTGATTGAAAATATTATTTTATTAATAAAATTATTATTTCACCCCCTCCTCCTAATTGTCGTCGCGACAAAATATCCACTGGTAAAAATGAAGTCAAACATGTTATTTACTGCCTCAAAGTTCAAGGGCATTTCGGGCACTTCCTCACGAATTTCAGTAGATATTCCACAAAACGTGTGAAATCGGTCACTGCCCCTTAATTTCTGGACATCAGTGTATTTCTTAGTCCTCTGACTGGCGAGCAAAAGGGTAAAATTGTAATGTTGTTTTCTCTGTAATTTTTTTTTAATGGTAAAAACCTGATATTTCAAACATGACATAAAAAAACTTAATTACGTATATGAATGTTATATAAAAAAATATTTCCTTCGCAAATCCTTCACATTTATTTCGCATTAGTCCTTTAAATTAATCTAACTTCAGACATAGTCAGTATTTCCTTAATTCTAAATAATATTTATTCCTATTTAATGTCCTTTTAAAAGTAAATACCCGTATATTAATAATTATCTTATTCCAAATCTTAATCTAAAATTTTAAGTTCATTCGTAGCTTTTATCAGCTCCCCAATCTATAAAATTCCGAGACGCTTTCTCATTTCGAATGTTTTTAAAAAGCCATTTTCTTTTTATTAATATTATTCCATGCTCTAATTTTCGCGCGCTGGGTAATTTTCACTTCAAAATTGATACGCGGCCAGGGAAGGAACTCTTTCCTGTTTTAGCTTCTCCCTCTCGCCTCATTCGCTGGGCTGGAGGTCGCCTCTCACTCATTGGTTTGTGCGCACGTGACGTCGTTTTTCTATATGTCTACGCTCAGTGAACAAAACTCGCTGGCAACCTCCGGAGGGGAGGATTTTTGACGTGTTTGGAAGTATAAACAAATACGTATCTGGTGTTGTAGACTAGTAGAATTTTCATATCAGCTATTTAACATCTATTGAACCATGTCGTGAGCCATCGTGAAGCCTGAGGGCGATAAGTTTATACCCGTGGGAATTGTTACGGCATCGCTCTTATTCTAAATAAAAGATTTGTCTGGAAATTGACTGGTCTTTATGGAAGAGACTCTTGTGGACTCTTTTCATTGCCTCACCTCTTCGCCGTGATTGTTTATGTCGACTGCAACTTTGTATATATTTAACCAACTACCATTTTCTCGTGGAGTATTGCATCTCGTGGTGTCTCATCTTAGTCAAAACGCCACATGAATATAATCCTTGAGGTTATTAATCATTACTTAATGTTTTAAAACTACATTATATTTGTAGAATTATATTAATTTGAATAATGCTAATATTGCAGTGAAACTTACAGCATAGTGAATGGATATATCAGTTCACGGTGGGTTGACGTTTAAGCAACCGTTTCTGTGACTATTCCGGACAAATAGACAGACAGACAAACAAATTAATATTATTTTGACCATACATCGTCTAAATAGTCAAATAAACTTGTATATAAGTTTTTTTGTTATATATATATATATATATATATATATAAGACAGGCACTAATTTTATATATTAGTATATATTTTGAATTGTAATATTACAATACCATTACTAAAATGAACATCTTCTAAGCGTGGTGGTATTTTCGAAATTTATGACTGAATTCGGGATAATACTCGTTATTAAATTTAACTAATAAAATAAAAACATCGACAATCGATAAATTTATCGACAGTATACTACTTGCTATTATTTTAGTGGAGAATACCGCTTAATGCAAATATATATTTGAGAAAATCAACAATACTAGTTCATTGTCTTGCTCTGGTGCTACGATAATTTTGGAAGAAATTGTTGCAAGATCACCAAGCGTCGGTCATCTGCTTAAAAAAGCAAGAAATTGAACTTTGCAAAATTTCGTTCAGAATGTAATTTTTAGTTTTCTTATTTTTCTGGTATTTGCAGAGGGTGTTCGCACATTTTTAGACGATTTTTATGGTACTTACAGAACTATTTTACAATATGTTCAAATTAATAACCCATATTCTGAACTACTTAAATACACCTTAATTTCAAAGGCAATAATGCCTTTTGTAGTTTTGGAAGAGGCACTTTGGCTCATTCATGAATGATTGTAGGTCGACGTTTGGTTAACGCGTCCAAAACATCAAAAATCCGTGGGTGATACATCAGAAGATTTAGTAGGTATATCAGTGAGGGATTAAGTCCTGATACCCATTTCTCGTTCCATTTTCTTTCCAGGAAATTAACAGTGGATTGTGATGTGTGGCTACGTGCTTTATCTTGATGCAAATTGCCGTTAAAGATATGATATTTTATGTTTAAAGATTTGGAGTAAATTATGTCTCTGATAATATGTGGAGTGGAGTTGATTTTAACATTTTCCCCCACTTTCTTTAGTTTTATTTTGTCGTTATATGCAAAGCCATTAACAATCATAAATCATTTGCTAAAACTTTCTTTAGATGCATTGAATCATGTTTAAGTTTTTTTTTTCTCCTGACTTATGATAATAAATGGATCTCTTTTTATTACAATCATTTAGATAGACCCAAGCTTCATCTATTACAATAATATTTTAAATTTTTTCTCCGGATTAATACTTTTCATAAGGAATTCTGAAACATGTGCTACGTTCGGCGGTATGTCGTGGAGGAAGACGATGAACATTGTGTTTTCTGGCCTTTTTAAAATTCAAACCAGTGTTAATGATTTTATTAACAGTTGACACTGAGTATTTTAACGATTTAGTAACAGTCATTTGACTAGGAGGATTTTCTTTTACCACAGATGACCTTACCTTTTCAATAGTCGAAGAATTCCTTTTTGTTCTTGGGTACATATTTGGAACAGTTTTTCTACTTGAAGCCACTCACGTTTTTTCCCTGTCTTAATTATAATATTACCTACTGTAGCCTCTGTGTTTTGTCGAATATTTTTATTCCTTTCGCATTTTCGTTATTTTCTTGGAGCAGACTCGAAACCTTAGAAAAATGCACGTTCCTTATAGAAAACCTTATTGTCAGTCGTTTTCAACTTTTGTCGGAAGCCATGTACCACAATGAAACATGGAGCATTGTCATTATGGCATTGTTGCTTTCTGTTATGGCATTAGAATATAATGATATGTTCACTTGCGTTCAAAGTTCTGAGTTTGAATATCAAATAAAGAGCTTATTAAATTACCAGATTCAATTAAGAATTCGTAACTGAAGCGCAGCAGCTTAGCTTGTTCTTGTGAAATTCAGAGAACTTATCACACTATAGCTGTAAGTAGCCTCCTAATAGACTGTGGAACGCTTTTGCAACCAATTTTAGAACAGCTGATAATTTTATATAAAATAAGTTAGATAATGCATAAAACAAACTGCCAGTCAGCTGGTGCATCAGTGTGGTTGTTGCCACAGCATCATCGCATGCCTCGCTACAAAGGTAAATGAATGGTGTCTGAATTATGGATGTTACCTAGACTCTATGGCAGTCATACATAATTGGGACAAAATCCGTAATTGGGTTTGCATTTAAAACTTGACCTAAAATTACTCGACATCGAAATTCAAAATTCGGGGCCAAGTTAGTTTCTTAGTTTTACTAAGATCCATGTTTGTGGTGTATTACGTTGTAATTGATTTGGTCATTGCCGAGAAAATGTGTTTATTTCATCGTCAGGTTGGAGTGGATACATAGGAAGCTCACTTTCAGCTCGCTATGCCTAAAAAATAATTGAAGGCAATTCCACATATTTTTAAGATTATTTTTCTGTATTATATAATGAAACTTATTTGATGAGACTTGCATAATCTCGCCCCTTCAAAAAACTAATAACATACATCCATGTTTACGTATATCTCATTTACTTCAGATAAAGTTTTTGAAATATTTCGCGCTAATTATAGTTTGATTTTCTTTTTGCATCATTTTTCGAATCTTTTTCTCATCTCACAATGAGTTTCTTGATCTCCAACATTGTTTAAATCAAACGTTGCTCTTAATTTCCAAGAAAAAAATAAATAATTCGTGTACGTTTACTCATTTCGTTTAGTCTTAAAATCTTAGTTTAATATAATATAAGATAAGAAAGTTAAAAATAATTTGTTATGTACCATGAGGATCACAATTAAAATAATCATGGAGACTGGAAACTTTCATCAAAGAGTCTCAGACAAAATTGCTTTAAAGTGTTTGTCTTTAGTCAGATGTTTTATCAACTTAAGAATCTTTTGAATCACAGAAAATCAGTATTAGTTTAAATATATTGAAGGAACAAGTTCTTAGATTTGTTCTCAACAAATTAAACTTAAAATTTTACAAACAAATCACATTAACACGAAGCTACTACTTCGAGTAAAATATCATTTATATCGTTTATAGGCTAATTTATATTAAAGTGTACCTCACATTTATTTTTAAAAATATGTTTTTCAGAAATTTTAAACGTAATATATTATTTTATAAAATTCCTCATTAGCAGATCCAAAATATGCTAAGTTTAATCTTCTAAAATATTTCATTGAAATGATGGACTATCAAAAGTATACTGACATTTTCAATTTTAGACTTTTGTGGAATTACTAGAGAAATACTTGACGGATTGTTCTTGAACTTCGGGGGTGTAAATAACATGTTTGGCCTAATATTTGTCATTCAAGACTTAATCGCGGGAGCAATTAGGACACCGACAACAAATTGAATTAAAAAAAAAATGTGTTCGATCACTCTGCATTGGAAAAAGCTTGCAGTGATCTGTAGCTGCACCACATATGAGTACATAAATCCTATACAGCATTTGTATTTATTTGTGGAAGAATTAAACGTAAATTAATGGAGATGTAAAGGTTTCTATAAAAAATTCAAGACATTTCATTATCAGAGTGGTTTTTTTTTTTTTTTTTTTTTTTTTAATTTCACGTCATTTTCAGTCTCCGGGAACTTAACAAAGTGCAGCAGAAGCAATATGCTGAAATTTAAATATAAATATATTAAATATCTGTTGCAATATGAGCATTTGTAGGAAATAATTTTTAACTGCGCATAATCAAAAAATATTTTTTTTCCATAATATAGCAGTCAATTATTTGAGGCGACGTCGTGAAAATTTAGAACGATTATCGGCAATATAACAAGCTCAATTTCAGTACAGTAGCTATCTAAAAATAGCAGAATTATAAAATATTCTCACACACTGTGTCTTTTTTTTTTTAATTAACTGAGTTCTAAAAGAAGAGTATGTATTTAACGTACGTCGACGCGTGGCTTTTGAGTGGATGCTTCAATTTGATAATTATTTTTTTGATCGAATTGGCTCGTTCTGATGGTTTTGCCAAGGCGAACTAATATATAAATAAAAGATGACAAAAAAAGAATTGAAAGTGGCAATTTGTAGAAAATCCTTTATCACCCATTTACTTTTAGAAAGCAACTGAAACTCAAACTCACTATGTCGCCACTATCTTTCTGAATTTTCTTGGTATTCAACTGACTTTTTAGCTCACAGGCTATCAAAGCCTGAGAGCTAATGTGCCCGCCCGTTCTCTATGTATGTATATATGTATGTATGTACGTATGTATGTACGTAACGCGATAACTCTTGATAGAAATTTCCGATTTGTTTAAAATTTTGGTTATAGGTTCATTGTGATAAGCCGATTCCCTGATTAGTTTTGAGGTTTCATTGGTTAAGTAAAAAGGGGGGAACGGGGGGCTAATTCCCCCTTAATTTAGATAAATGGGTCTTTCATGCAGAATCCCCCTATTTGCTTCAAATTTTGTATATAGGTTCATTGTGATAAGGCGCTTCCCTGATTAGTTTTGGGGTTTCATTGGTTAAGTATAAAGGGGGGAACGGGGGGCAAATTACCCCCCTTAATTTAGATAAATGGGTTTTTCATGCAGAATCATCCTATTTGCTTCAAATTTTGTATATAAGTTCATTGTGATAAGGCGCTTCCCTGGTTAGTTTTGAAGTTTAATAGTTTAATTATAAAGGGGGAACAGGGGGGTTAATTCCCCCCCTTAATTTAGATAAATGGGTTTTTCATGCAGAATCATCCTATTTGCTTCAAATTTTGTATATGGGTTCATTGTGATAAGGTGCTTCCCTGGTTATTTTTGGGGGTTCACTGGTTAAGTATAAAGGGGGAAACAGGGGGGGTTAATCCCCCTTCAATTTATTATCGATTTTTTTATTTTTTGAGGGCATTATTCTTTGAAATAAGAGTATAATATACAATTATTGTGAATAGCCTGTGAGCTCAATGCCATCAGTTTAACTGGGCACTTGTCTTTTTATTTATATATGAGTTGCTCTATACAATTAACTACTTACTTATGCAAAAATAATTTTATTATCTTTCGCGCACCTACATTTAAAAATTTTTAATATAAATACTCACATTTTTTCAAATATTTAATATATTTACATCCTAACTATATATAGTATGTTGTTTCTACTGTACTTTGGTAAGTTTCAGGAAAGTAGTGATAAATTTGGTTAAAAACCCTGGATGGTAGAAATACGTGGTCATCTGCTACAGCTACAGATTAATTTAAACTTTTTTTGTAACAGGGTGATCTCACACATTAATTTCGTTTTATTCAATTTATTGTCGACCCCCTAATTGTGACGAAATCGTCACTGAAAATCATGAGGTCAATCATGCGCTTTTTAAATTCCCATGATCAAAAGAAATTTGACTCGTATTTCTCTAGATTTCCGACCAAAAAGTCTCAAACCGAAAGTATCCGGATATTTTAGACCAGAAAGTGTATATATTGTTTGATGGTTTTTCCTAAATAGTTATGAGGTCATAAGGGTTTCGTTATGTGTGTTTTTAGCTCACAGGCTATCAAAGCCTGAGAGCTAATGTGCCCGCCCGCTCTGTATGTATGTACGTATGTATGTACGTAACGCGATAACTCTTGTTAGAAATATCCGTTTTGCTTCCAATTTTGTTTATAGGTTCATTCCAATAAGGCACTTCCCTGATTAGGTTTGGGAGTTCATTGGTTAAGTAATAAAGGGGGAAAAGGGGGACTAACTCCCCCTTAATTTGGATAAATGGGTTTTTCATGCAGAATTATCCGTTTTTCTTCAAATTTTGTATATAGGCTCATTGTGATAAGGCGCTTCTCTGATTATTTTGGGGGGTTCATTGGTTAAGTATAAAGGGGAAAGGGGGAGCTAATGCCCTCCCCCTAATTTACATAAATGGGTTTTCCTTGCAGACTTATCCGATTTTCTTCAAATTTTGTATATAGGTTCATTTTGGTAAGGAGCTTTCCTGATGAGTTTTGGGCGTTCATTGGTTAAGTATAAAGGGGGTAATGGGGGGGGGGCTAATCCTCCCCCTTAATTTAGATAAATGGATTTTTCACGCAGATTTATCCGATTTTCTTCAAATTTTGTATATATGTTCATTGTGGTCAGGCGCTTACCTGATTAGTTTGGGAAGTTCATTTATTAAGTATAAAGGGGGTAACGGGAGTCTAATCCCCCTTAATTAAGATAAATGTGTTTTTCATGCAGCATTATCCGATTTGCTGCAAATTAGGTATATAAGTTCATTGTAATAAGACGCTTCCGTGATTAGTTTTGGGTGTTCATTGGTTAATTATAAGGAGGGGGTGGATGATTCCCCTTAATATATTGTCGACTTCTTTATTTTTCGATGGGCATTATTCTTTGAAATAAGAATGTAACATACAATTAGTGTGAATAGCCTGTGAGCTCAATGCCCTCAGTTTAACTGGGCAGTTTTCTTTTTTATTTAGGTTTCATCTGCTTGATCGTTTTGCTCTAATTTTCGCAAATATACTTGAACACCAACGAAATATACACATGTTACAGAGTTGTATTACATCATGTTTTTTATTGCGAATGGCATTTACTTACATATCGCTTGTTGTAACACGCAATTTTTTATGGCACTTCAACCATGTCTCTAAGAAACATTATACAAAACATTAGCACCTTTATAGTATTGTTCCTTTCCAGAACTAACTTGCGGTGATAAATTTCAGTCGGCTCACCATTTACTTTAAAAATCCAAGAACGCTTCACTTCTGTATAGCTTCTGTATCTTGAAGCAGTCCTATAAGATTGCCAACGTATTGTGTAACCTTTTTTCAGCATCCTTAACGCAAGGGATCAATCACTTCTATAAATAGATATATGGTACTATCACAAAATAAGAAGTATCTACTCTATATATAAAATGCAAACTGGAATCTCGTTTCCCGCACTTATAACTTGAATTCTGCGGCATTCAGCAGAATTCAAGTCCATTTAAATTCAGCAGGATTCAAGTCCAATCCATTCAATTTTTATGAGTCTTGCACTGATAGTTAGATAACTGTTTAGGAATGGTTTTCGTGCATTGCATATTGTTCTACGTTGCTCAGTTATAGAATTATGGAGGTACGTTCTATAATCAGGTTAACCCAATTTAGCAACATTATCCGTTTTGAAAAGTTCTACTGGACAAATTTTGATGAGTTTTTTATTGTTAGTTAGAAAATTTGTCAAAGAAAGTTTTATTATGTTACACACTGCTCTACGCTTCTTGGTTACAGAATTATGGGGAAAAGTTCTATAATCAGGCGAACCTGATTTTGAAAGATGAGCCTTTTTAAAAGGTTCTACCGAATGGATTATGATGAGGTTTGCAATGTTAGTTAGACAATTTTTCAGGGATGGTTTAGTATATTGTATATAGTTCTGTCTTTCTTTGACAAATCCTACTGTAAATGACAAACTAAAAGAGTTGGTCCTTAACAGCTCAAATTTTGTCTGATACATTAGAAAATATAATAGCACAATGGCGTTCGTATCGTGTGTAGAAATGTGGAAGGACATTCCATGTCCATATTGCATTAAAACACAAGATCAAATTCACCGATATATTTAAGTTGTTTCAAGTTTCGTTTGAAGAAACCGACCGCAGCGTTACAAGGGAAGCATGCTAGTGCAATAATAAATATTTGATTTTAGATTTTCATAGGAAATTCTTAGATGTTTATTAACTGAGTCATAGCATTGCTACTAACAGAATGTTAAATGAACAATAGTAATGTTTAGATGTAATATCTTTACGAATTTGTCACGGTAAATTAATAATTAAGAAATAATTAGAAGTATGATTCACTAAATTTTGACAGAGTTTTAAAAATGGTAATATTGCTTGACATAAAAAAGAAAATAATTCCTTTTTTATTTAGCCAATCAAAACTATATATTTTTAAACATTAAAAAAAATTGTCAATTTAGTAAAGTGAAACACAACGTATTGAACTATTATTCTAAAAAAAAAATGAAGTGAAATAACTGGAAATCTCATACAAAGAAACATTTTCATAATCTTTCGTGTTATGTATTCAATATGTGCTCTTATTTTTTTACATTAACTTAGCAAACAGTTTTTCAAAAGAAATGAGAGATTTACAAGATACCATTAAGGTTTCCATAGGAACGGATAAGAAAACTCTTATATCATAACTTAAATAAACTTTCTTGACAAAACCGAAGCTGGGGAAACTTTATGTTCATATCCGTGAAAGATGAATGCATTAGACATTTTTAAATAATAAAACGTTTTTAAATTTAATAAAAGATACGATAACTTTGCTGAGTAAAATTCTTTTGAGAATCTTGAAAGTTGTATCATGCATTTTCCTGTTTTTTTTTTTTTTTTTTTTTTTTTTTTTTTTTTAAGTGATATTTATCTTATCTTGATATTGCATTCATAAAGAATACTAAAAATCTGTATCGCTATGGTCGATTCTTGCAACACGGGCAGCAGAGTATATAATTCTTAAATGCAAAAAAATGTTATTGAATAACTTGGCTTACTTTAAGACAGAATGGATTTTTCTTTCATATACGTAAGAGAATTTTTGATGTTGTAAGAAGTAAATATTGAATTCTGGTTGAAAGTTGTATAACTGTAAAATAAATGAAAAAAAAAAATGAATGGTGAAATACTTAAATAACAAGAAAGAGAAATGAAATATGTGTTTTTTTTTTCTTTTGTAATCAGATTTCAGTTTAGCGCCAAAGTGGCGTTTTTTATAGTTACTTTGATCTTATGATTAATCTCCCATAGTGAAATGTTGCATTTGGCGCAAAAGTTATGTTTAAAATCATTAATTGTATTCACGTCTGTTTTAAAGGGTGTTAATGTAGCCATTATGGCAACATTTGAAAATAGTCCCATTTACGGAAAATTAATGAACAAGTGGGTAAGTGTGATCGAAGATCGCTCAAAGGGTTTCGTTTAATATTCCTTTCAAAACACTTTATCCTTTCTTTAATAAATTCAAAAAAAAAAAAAAAAAAAAGTCATGTTTTTTATAAAATAAAAATTTACCGGTCTATTTTTTCGTTTTTTCGAATATCTAAACCAGCCGGATAGCGGTCCAAGCCCGCTATTATATTCTGTCATACTAATATCCGTCATACGGACTAAATGCAATATTTAAAAAAATAATTTCAAAATTATACAAATTGTACACTTTCAAAATGCTAAAATATGCGAATATTTCCATAATCGGATTTTTGTCACGGTTCAATATGTTTCTCAAACTCATATATTTCCTATTTTCTATTATTTATATTGATACTCGCTTTGTATTATTCTCAAACATTTGAAAAATTAGTTAAACTTCCCATATGACGTCAGATTTTCTTTTTAATTCTCTAATGACCTGATTTTAATCTGTTTTGTGTACTTACACATACTCATACTCCTTGTATTATTGAGAAATCTTAGACATTTTCCGTTTTATTACGACTATGACGTCAATCAATTTTATTTCATATTAATCCTTTTTTTTTTTTCATTTGGTGAAACTTTTTATTTCATTTTTCACGTGGAAATCGCCTGATAGAAAATTAATTATTGTAGAAAGAATTTTATCGTGGATTTTTAATTTTTGGCATCGACTATAACGAAAAAAGTTTAAATTTAATAAGAAAAGGCTGTTAGAATTTTGTTTTTTTATCTCTATTTATTAAAATAATACGATTTTTTTCAGATTTTAATATTTTCAGCTCTTCACAGCTGATATTCAGATTTGTACATTAAGTTTTAACTCTGTAAGTTACATAATTTCTGAGAATGGCTCTGTGACAGACAGACAACGAAGCGGGAGCAATAGGGTTTCGTGAGATGAACGAAACCCTAAAAAAGAAAGAAAGATAATCCTTTTTAATTTCGGCAATCAATTAAATTTGTGGCAACTTAGCTGTCACATTTCATTATTGTAGCAAATGTTCATTGCAAAGATAGGTAAAAAAAAATGCTTGAAAGATATTTAAAAAGCCTTAAAAGGATTCATCAAATTGAGCTACAATATTCAAATAAATTTCATTAGAAATTATTTTTTTTCCCATATTCAATTATGTAAAAATTTCAATTATCCAATATTTAGAACAGACGTGATGCCAGAGCAATAAAAGCGAAATCTCCCCTATCTTTACCCCTATCTTTATACATTTCCAAAAATAACATCCATATAAGTGTTATTATTTTATGTAGATGACAGAAACAGTTTGTGAAATAGAACAGGACTAAAGAAAAAAGATGAAAGAAATAGGATTTTGTCGCTTAAAAAATATAAACAAGAAAAAAATAATGCGTCACGCATATATTATGAAACATTTTCAAACACTTTCAGGATAGTGTAACAGAATTTTTCCATTTAATAAGGTAAAAGAAAAATACCCAAATAAACAAGGTCAAGGTTAAACCGGGAGAAGAAGCTCAACTAGCCGCGCTCAGGAAGCCAAATAAACAAATTAGAAAACGCATAACACAGTTTTTATATCACTGAATTTAAGAAATTAACGCCCACAGACGATAATAAAATTGTTTTAAGCAGCCGCGTATATGATAGATAGATTTGTTTTTTACAACATATGGTTTGCTAAAGATTAATTCAGCTATAACACACAAAACACATTTGAAAAAAAAAAAACATGTGTCTCCTTACATAGAGGCTTCAAACATTTTGTGCAGCCCTATATATGGTATTCCGATTTCTATACACACCATATATGAAAATTGTACAGTCATGATTTCATCGAATCACGATAGATGACAGCACTACAAAATAGTAAAATTGACTATTTTCAAAAAAGCTCTTTACTACGTCAAAAAAAAAAAAAAAAAAAAAAAGAAAGAAAGGACTTTTCATTAATTCTTAATTTGCGTAACTTTAATCAACTTTTTATCAGATTATCTGTATGAAGCGCGGGCCTGTTGTTGAGCACAAATCGTTCGATGTTCTTTTTTTTCGTTCTTTCTGAGAGTGTTGTAAAAATTCTGAAGTCTGAATCTAAATCGAAAGTGTGAATTCCAGTTCATTAAAAATGTAAAAAAGATAAAATCTCGAGTCTGATTATGGTTAACTAGCCGGTCGCTTCCGAGTGGGGCCCCAGATAGTGCAGTGTACCGCCCTGACTTCGCTTGGGGCTTTGAAAGTGTATTTTACATGCAAACAGAAAAATATAAATAAAATACTTTAAATTAAAAGTATACGAAAATAACTAATAAAAATATAAAAAAGCACTTAAATAAAGATTTTGCGACAAAATATTTTTTTTTTCATGAACACCCTAACAAAGTAATTCTGGGCCTTACCCGTGATTATCTAGGGGTGGGGCCCAAGTAGTACTTTGTATCTGGGCTCCACTCGGAAGCGACCGGCTAGACGGACGAAGACCGGCAGAGTTATATATATGAGAAATAAAATGAGACACATAAGTAATATTTTTTTATTATATATCATCGACTAAAAAAGGAGTAGCGTCGAGCCGGATTCGAACCAGCGATCTATGGACTTCTGATTACGTCGTCTTCTGCAGACAACCGCTCTGCCAACTGAGCTATCGACGGAAACAACCTTTGACTCGTTTAACACATTACAGAAAATTTCAAATGAAACTCTTTTAGTTTTATGCGCTTTCTTACATTTTCAATGTAATTATATATATGAGAAATAAAATGAGACACATAAGTAATATTTTTTTATTACATATCATCGACCAAAAAAGATATTCCGTCGAGCCTGATTGGAACCAGCGACCTATGGAATTCTGATTACTCCGTCATCTACAGTCTACCGCTCGGCCAACAGAGCTATCGACGGACACACCATTTGTTTCGATTAACACATTAAATAAACTACCAAATGAAAATCCTTTTTTTAACACATTCTTACAACTTCTCTCAGTGTAATTATATGCATGAGAAATAAAATTAGACACATATGTAATAGTTTTATTACATATCATCGACTAAAAAAGGAATTCGACGGACACAGCGATTGTATGGTGATAAGGTGAGATCACCAAA
This sequence comes from Maratus michaelseni, assembly GCA_963931845.1. Classification (NCBI taxonomy): domain Eukaryota; kingdom Metazoa; phylum Arthropoda; class Arachnida; order Araneae; family Salticidae; genus Maratus; species Maratus michaelseni. The sequence goes on along the minus strand of OZ007593.1, from coordinate 360,473,629 downwards.
AATTTTTGATCCGTCATTTAACACCCTTTGTAGTTGAATTGCTAAAATCCCCTGAAATGCGTGTTTAACTAGCCTTTAGTAGATGTGTTATCCCGAATTTCACGCTCCTAACTATAACTTCTACTGAGATATGGCAAAATAGCGTAAAACATTCAACCCCCATTTAACCTCCCTTAGTGTCTGAATTTCTAAAATCGCCGAAATTCGTGTTTAACTATTTTTTTAGTAGATTTATTATCGTGAGTTTCATGATTCTGCCTATAATTTCTACTGAGATATGGTAAAATGACCTAAAATATTTGACATCCTATTTAACCAACCTTATTTGGTGAATTTCTAAAATTGCTGAAATACATGTTTGTCTATATTTTTTGTAGATTTGTTATCTCGAATTTCGAGCTCCTAACTAAAAATGCTGCTGAGATATGGCGAACAGGCAAAATTAACCAAAACTTTCGACCCCGCATTTAACCCCCATAATGGATGAATTTCTAAAATCGCTGAAATATGTGTTTAATTATTTTTTTAGTACATTTGTTATCCTGAATTTCCCGTTCCTACCTGAAACTGTTCTTGAGATATGGCGAAAAGACAAAATGACCTAAAACTTTAGACCCCCATTTATCCCCCTTAGTGGTTGAATTTCTAAAATCGTTTAAATACGTGTTTAATTATTTTTTTAGTAGATTTGTTATCTTGAATTTCACTATTTTACCTAAAACTGCTGATAAAATATGGAGAAAATGTGAAATCACCGAAAATTTTTGAACCCCCATTTGACCCACTTAATGGTTAAATTTCTAAAATCTCCTGAAAAACATATTTAACTATTTTTTAGTAGAATTGTTATCCCGAATTTCACGCTCCTACTTAAAACTCCTGCTGAGATATGTCGAAAAGACGAAATTATCTAAAACTTTCGACCCCCCATTTGACCCCCTTAGACTGTGAATTTTCAAAAATCCTTTCTTAGTGCGTGCCTACATTGTGTAAAGAACATGACTTCCAAATTTCATTGTTCTAGGACAAACGGTTGAGGCTCGGCGTTGATTATGAGAAAATCAAGCTACTCCTTTAAAAGCATAGATTATGCCTCAGTTATTTTGTTTTAAGAAAACACAGTTATTTATAAGAAAATACCACTGTTTTAAAAGGAATCTGCTGTGATGTTATTCTGTGCTTAGAACTCAAAATTTAGTTCTGATTAGTAAATCTCTATTATAAAATTTTCTGATTAGTCTGGGAAGCATTAGCTCTACAAACCATGATAATTCACTCTACACGAAACCTTGGAGTATGACATTCGGCACAAATCAAGGTGGGTAGCCTTTTCTTTTTATTCAGTTTAGAATATTTAAGTCAATGTTTTTATCACGTATTCTTTAAATCTATATAAAAAAATAATTCAGATGGCAAACGCATAACACAACTAAAATTCCAGCAGTTGTCATCCATAGATGGTAATATATTCAGATTTTTGCTTAGCCCTGTATATGGGTTTATTTATATACAGACATATATTAGTATATACTAACTAAATATGCTTAAGTAAATGTATACTAGTAAATGTATAAAACATCTAAAAAATACCTCTAAGCATTTCACACGCATAGACATAGGCCTGCGATTTTTTTTTGGTGCATCCCTATATGTGAGCTATACAATTTATACACAACATCTATACGTACGATAATTTGTTTATTATTTAAAACGCAGGCCGCATCTGAAAATGCGCTTCCAGCGATTATCGATCACATATAACCGAATTATTTTTTGTGTCCCTTTAAATGAATAAATAAATGCTATGAGCTCTATATTCTACAGTAAACATTTTGTAGTGCACCTTAGCTATGCACGTTGATTTCATCATATTTGAAATAGCGCAACATTTAAATAATACACCGCAAAGAATTTTTCCGCATAGACCTTAAGACTACGTAATTATATTGTGTGTCCTTGTAAATGAATGATTAATGCCATGCACTCCGTATTCTACAGAAAGAATGCTGTATATTTCACCTCAATAAGGCACATAAATTTAGTATGTTTGAAATAGTGTAACGTTATTAAAATACACTAAAAACGATTTTTCCCCCACAGACCATAATGCAATGGAATTTTCTTGTGTGTCTCTGTAAACGAACTATGCTACATATACCATTTTGAATAGGGGTTATGCGAATTCAATGTGAGTTTTAGAGCACGGACACACGGACAGTCAGACGACCAGACAAACAGACAGATAGACAGACAGACGAGCAGACAAAAAGAAGTCATAAACAACTATTTAAAATGGGATTGATCTCTGTGCCGTTATATAAAAAATAAACGAACAACGTAAAAAATAGCACAAATAAAATACATATGAAAATGGCATACAACTATTTCAGAGCCTCTAAAGCTCCATCATCAGTGCCAAGATTAAAAAAGTTAAAAACAGATGTAGATGTTTAGACCATGTCAGTAAGCTAGCGTCTCTGCTCGGGGCCAAGATAGAATGGCGATGAGTGTTTAAAAACAACAGTGGAGTCAGGAGTCCCATGTGACAGAGGATAACAATAAGAACAGCTGTATGCCATTTTCATATGTATTTTATTTGTGCTATTTTTAAGTTGTTTGTTTATTTTTAATACTTTCAACTATGTTGAAAAATGTTAAAAACATTCGCAAAACAATTGATATTCGATTTTTAATGAAGCTCTTATTTTGTAAAAGATTAGCTTTGTATGAAAAAATAAGTATTTTTGTATAAATTGTACTATATTTTGTTAAAAATACACCATGTTTTATAAACCGAAGTGCTACTTAATTAGAAACATCTGATTACATAATGCTTGCTTCTTTTCTGGCCTTAATTGCGACTGCCAAATGACGACGCGTGATTTCAACGAGGTCTACGGAACTTTTTCATAGGCGAACATATGCTGAAAATTCCCATAAATCAGCTAAAGGAACTACTGTAGAAAAATGAGCTTCCACATCCTTTTCAAGAGTATCCCACTGTTGTTGAAAGTGATTTAAATACGAGAATCTTGAAGGTCATTTCAATAAGGCGATTTTAATGGAAGTCTAATCAAACCCGCCAATTGCCAGCGAGACCTTTGTCAGGATGAGTTAAATTGCCATTACACGAGGCATGAAACTTGTCGCGATTTCTGGCTACACAATGTTAACCTATATCTTTACAAATTTTATAATAGCTGGTAGCCAGAAAAATATATTTACCCCCTCGCCTTTTATTAATTATTTATTGAAAAATAATTAATTATTCTTGAAATTGTAGTAAGTTTTGCATATTTTCTTCAAATAAATTACTTATAATCAATTATATGTTATTATTACTTAAAATGGATGCGATACATTAATCAGTTTAAATTCTGAACACAAAAAATCTGATTTGGAACTTTCAAAAAAAACGTTGAACTTTTTTTAACATTGTATCCAGGTTCAGATGCCGTAGACGCTGGATTGACAGTATTTGTTACAGTTTTATTGAAACCTCCCCTCTCCTCACATTCTGATCCCGCGACATGCTACCTGGCTGGTGCAGAAAAAAAGCCATTTGTTTCCTCTTTCCGAGATTTTTAGCGCCTTGGGTTCTTTTTACCATAAAATGCGCCCGCTTAGAATGTGTCAGAACTCTTTACTTTATCATTCTCATTGGTCAAGACGTATATTGTACGCATATTCCGTATTCTCACATTGGCTAGAGTGCGCGTTACGTCATGATTTGGTATCTCTCCGCTTATTCACAAAAAGCAGGTGCAATCTATCTTCAATCAGATTTTGGCTGAATTTTCAATTGTTAAACAGCTCCTTGGCTGTGCGTTTGACTGTCCATGTATTCCAAATGATTAAAACTAATATTTTGTTCAACGTATTTTAGTAACAGCTTGTGACATCTAATTTCTTAGAGACGGCACTGCCCTTTTAAAATCATGTGTGGACTGCTTCCTTGATGGTGGTTTAATAAAAGCATGGAATTATTCATCGCTTTGTTTTTGTTTCATCTTGGAGAAACACCCACTGTTTCGATCCATTACCTTATCCAACCACGATACGACTGAATGTTTTTTTCGGATATCCGACTATCTACACTGATATGGTGCTGCTTACATTGTAAAGAGTTTGTCTCCAGTCTCAATATTCCATCGACTTCAGCGTATTCTAATATATATATATATATATATATATATATACAGGGTGTCTCAAAAGGTCGTTTACAAACTTAACATGCTGGTCTGTCCTGTCATCTCATGATAAACAAGATTTACATAGGAACTTGTGTTCGAAAATGCAAACTGCGACCGCTAGAGGGCGATAAGCGCAGGCTTACGGGAGAGTGGGAAGCGTAATCATTTCAGGCGAGGACGTTGCAGGAAAAGGATGAATCGGTTTAGTAACGCACAATTGGCCGATATGCATTATGTGTATGACGCCGGGGATGGAAATGCACGAGCCGTGGTACGGATGTACCTTGAGCGCTTCCCAAGCAGACGTCAGTCAAGTCATGTTTTGTTTGGACAATTGCACCGCAGATTGCGTGCAGGAGGAGCTTTCCAAGTACGTAGTCACATCGGCCGAGAACGCACTACACGCACACCTGTCGTAGATGAAACCGTGCTACTGGAATTTGACAGAAACCCGCAAACAAGTCTACGAGCAAGCGAACGCGTCTTGGGTGTACATCGTTCCAGCATTATGCGCATACTACATGAAGAGACGCAACATCTCTACCATTTACAAAGAGTACAGGAATTGTGCGTTGACGATTATCCCCAACGCGTTGCATTCGCACGTTGGTATTTGCAACAGCGGGTAGCACAGCCGGATTTTCCATCGTGGATTTTGTTTTTGGATGAATCCTGTTTTGCACAGGACGGTGTCCTGAACCTGCACAACATGCACATATGGGTGCATGAAAACCCAAGGTGTACACGTGCCCATGCACGTCAACAACGTTTCGCCGTAAACGTTTGGGCTGGTATTATCGGTGACATCAAAATCGCCCTCTAGCGGTCGCATTTTGTATTTTCGAACACAAGTTCTTATGTAAATCTTGTTTATCATGATATGACAGATCAGCATGTTAACCCGTAACAGGTACTGCCGGTCTCACAGACCTTTAGTGATATTTATCCGATCACCCCTCTTTTTTCTTTGGAGCGATTGAATAGATTCTTCCGGTATCTTCCTCTTTTGCGACCTTGAAAAATCTCCCTTATTGGCTGAAAGTTTTCGCGCGTATTTTTTTCTTTTATTAAGGTTATTTCTGTGAAACAGGTCTGGCAGACCGCGCCGTACTCTTAACGTAGGGAATTTTTGCCGCCGTGTCGGAGAATGGCGTTGAAACTCGGACCTAGAAATATTTTGCATCCTTCTGATGCATGCTATGCGGAAACGATTCAGAGACTTTTAGATGAAGTGGGAAGCGATTTTTCTGATGAAGATGATTGTGATGAAAATTTCTGTAATGAAAGTTCGCATTCTTCTGACACTGAAATTTCTGAATCCGACAACGAAGATACTTGTGATTCAAATAATAGGTGCTCTCAGTATTACTATGGCAAAAATCGTTTTAAATGGTCATCTATTGAACCAACCAGAAATGTCAAAACTCCATCTCATAACATTGTGCGCCTTCCTGCAGTACGTTCATTTGCAAAATTACCGGATATAGCAGATTTACAATCATATTGGAGTCTACTTTTTACAGATGAAATGCTGCAAAATATTATAACTTGGACTAATATAAAAATAAGAAAAATGAGGGCAAACTTTTCTGACCAAACAAGTAAACAAATCGCTGATACAAATTTGAGAGAACTGAAAGCTTTTCTAGTATTGCTTATATACACGTCTGTATTCAAATCAAATAATGAAAACATTGAGTGTATTTTTGCTACAGACGGGACTGGTCGAGATATTTTTCGAGCTGTTATGCCAATGAGAAGATTCAAATTTTTACTCCTTTGTTTAAGATTTGATAATCCTGATGACAGAGATGTTCGAAAAATAAATGACCCTGCTGCTATTATCTCAGAAGTGTTGAATTCTTTCATTTTAAATTCGCAAAAATGTTATACGATTGGTGCATATGCATGCATTGATGAAATGCTTGTTAGCTTCAGAGGTAGATGCCGTTTTAAAATGTATATGCCAAAAAAACCAGCTAAGTATGGTTTAAAAATAATGTGTCTAACTGATGCTCGAACCAACTATGTGTACAATGCATATATTTATTGCGGCAAAGATTCTGACTGTCTGGGTATGGATGACAGCTTAAAAAAATTTACGAAACCAACTCAATCAATTTTACGACTTAGTAAGACTATTTTCAAATCAAATAGAAATATAACAGCCGATAATTGGTTCTCTTCGATCGAAGTTGTTTCAGAATTGAAAAAGAATGGCCTGACATATGTTGGAACAGTTAATAAAAATAAAAGAGATATTCCTAAAGAGTTTCTTCCTAATAAATCAAGAAAAGTCCAGTCAACTTTATATGGCTTTACAAAGGATATTACTTTGATGTCTCATGTGCCGAAAAAAGGAAAAGCTGTAGTACTTTTGTCCTCAATGCACCACAGTAAAGAAATCGACCCTGAAACTCAAAAACCAGAAATTATTGCGCTCTATAATAGAACAAAAGGTGGAGTTGATTCTTTAGATGAAAAGTGTACTGTATATTCTTGTAGCAGACGAACAAGGCGATGGCCTATGGCTATTTTTTATAGGTTACTGGATATGTCAACTGTAAATGCATTCATCTTATATCAAAGTTCAAAAGATCCCATCATGAACAGAATGCAATTTCTAAAGGAACTGGCAAAAGAACTGGTTACTCCTCATATGCAAAGCAGACTTGAAACTCCGAGTATTCATCGCGAATTAAGAATGATAATAAAGCGAATTTTAGGATGCGATCAAGAAAACGAGCCTCAAGACACATCAGTAAAATGTGAAGAAAAGTTAAAGAAAAGAAAAACATGTCATTTGTGCCCTTCAACAAAAAATAGAAAAACAGCATATCTATGCATTTGCTGTCAAAAACCTGTGTGCCTAGAATGCACCCGAAAACTATGTCATGAATGTGGAAGAAGTTTTTAAAAGTAACTTCAGTGTTGCATTAAACGTGAGTATATATTTTTTCTGGCACCAATTTCACGCTAACTTGTAGTTGTGTCATTTTTTATATAATTAACCGAACCTTTAATGTTTTGCTATTAATTCATTAATCATACATTTATGTAACAGAATAACATATAAAAGTAAAGTAAAATATAATATTTTTTATTCATTATGTACATAGCTCATTTCAAGTGGTTTTTGATCAAAAAATTTATAATATTGAAATAAATTCCACTATACTGCATTTATATTTTTAAAAATGGTACAAATATAACTTGTATTGAAAATACACATTCTCAAAAATATATAGATCGTATTTTATTGTAAATATTTCATTTATAACATTTTTTAAAAAATCAAAATAAAGCGCGGTCTGGGAGATCTTGCCGTACTTGTAGTGTACCAAAATTTCACCGTACCTGTTACGGGTTAAGTTTGTAAACGACCTTTTGAGACACCCCGTATATATATATATATATATATATATATATATATATATATAAAGGAATAAAAAGCAGAGCAGCAAATTTTTGTTATATACTCTTTTTATGCAGTATATGTCATGATAAAATTCTGTTATTGTCCTTCTGTAAAAGGGAAATCTCTAATAATATTTATTTATTGTGTCCCAATTATGCTATAAAAATTTGATGTCCAACTTTTTATTTCTCAATATATATGTTTATTGCAAAGTATAAACATACGGAAATTATTAATGATATAGAAAATTTTCCTTTTTTCTCCAAAATTGAAAAAAAAAATCTAAATTTTAATGCAGTTTTGTTGAAAAGCGTTAATGAATTCCGTTTATCTGTCTGCTTTAAAGTACCTTCTTAACGTAGGTATATTCTGTTTTTTATAACTCTATTCAGATATCGACAATTGCGATTTCAAATTGCACAAATCATGTAAAATATGAAAAGAACTTATAAGAAAAAAATATCTTTAAATGTAATAGTAAGATTTATGAAGATTCGTCTCTAATTTATCTTCAGTTATTGCCATTCACTTTCAAGAGTTCTAATAGAGCACTTTTTATTCGTTTTCAGAAAAAAAATATATATAACCTACCAGTCTTTCATGTTTTAAATCGGAGATGATTAATGGCCTTTTCTCCCTACGTGCATCTCAGATGAATGTAAGACACTTATTTATTTTTAACTCTGTATTTGTTTATGGTGCATTTTTATGCAAAATAGGAAATTAATCAAAATTGTATAGGGGAATCACATTTTGCGTGTAATAAATGCTTATTGATAACTGAAGGGGAAAAAATACTACATAACATTGTCATATGAATTATGAAAGGGCTTTTTTAAAAAGTTAAAGGCATGCATTTTTATAAAAATATCCAAAACAAAGAGTTGGATGAAAATGTATTTGTGATCAAGTTATTTGATATTTACTTAAGGTCGCAAAAGTTACAGTTTTTCGCGTTTAAATTTATTTTTGCATGTTTTTTTAATGTATACTTATTTATATCTATATTTAATACTTGGAAATTTTTCCTTAGAAAATTTCACACGCCTTGAATTCATAATATTTCAAATTTTAATTGCTTTATTCAATTATCGATGCTAGATTTTCTTTGGTTTCGTGTTTGCCCCAGGGTTGGTGGCTCACGGAAAATATTCCATCTTGAGCTTGCCAACATGTTATGCCTTGCCAACATGTTATGGGGAGAAAGTTCCAGTCTGGGTATCGTTCCCAAGTGGTTCAGTTGGTAGAACATCAATGTGCTATACTCATGACCCGTGTTCTAGTCCTGGCTTGGGTACTTTTTCACTATGTTGGCTATACGCCTTTTAAACAATTAAAATTTGAAATATTTATTTATATATATATATTTTTTTTCAAATTAAATTGTTTTAAAAATTCAAATTTAATTATTAAAAATTAAAAAATATAAATTCTGAACATGTTTGAATGTTGATATATCTTCTGAATAAATAATGCTATACTTATAAAAAAGTCCAAAAAGTCATTTTTTATGAGTACTTTTTACTGCTTGAATTATATTTTTAAAATCGAAGAACATTAAAATTGAAGAACATTTAATTAATTTATAACTAAAAACAACTGTACAATATCTCATAACTGTATATTTCATTAACATTTGGATATATGAATTAATATAAGACAAATCTTGAAAAAATGCATTCAAAATATAAATAGTTTTAAAGCTTTAAGTACTTCTTAGACAGCTACAGGCAGTATAACAGAGAATGGGTCTTTTGAAACAATTATTGTTCTTACATGCGCCGTATGTCATTTCATTCTAAATTCTATAAAGTATATTTAAAATCAAAAAAGTAAAACGGTGATATTTTTACGATTTTTTGGTTTCGAAATGCCATAAAGATCCCACATTTGTTTGACTGTTTTTTATTTGAATTCATAAGGCTCATAACAAAATTTATTTAAAGAGATTGCGTACAGTGGAGTATTTGATGGAGAACCTGGGCCAAAAAGGCAAAAATAAAAATTTGCTCAAGAATTGAAAAAAAGCATGAGTGTGTGCATGTTTTCAGAAATGAGTATACATGTTTCAAACTTGAGTAATTAAGATTCGGAGTCATTTTGACTATGGAACATACTCAGATACTGACTAAACTGGTGCGTCGATTTATGTGTACTTCAAGAGCATGGAGTCATATCCGGCGGCTACTAGCCTCAGTTGAAGTGAAAGTGTATTTGTGCGAAGACGTGCTTTTATGTTATGTTTCAGCTTTGTTATTGTGTTTAAATGTATTTTACATATTTTCCCCTCGTGGACTATGGGTCCTGTGCCGAGAGGCTGGCTGTTTACGAATGGGTGATTCCAGTATTTTACATATACATTTAAGTAGTTTTATATTTCGTATTATAAACAATAATTCAAATTGAAAATCGTTTATTTTTAAGCCTTTTTAGATCTAATTTTCTAGAACATATTATCTACTATATTCAAAGCTTTATAAAGCTGTGTCGTGGTTTATCGGACCATTTTAGAATTTTAATCGTATTGGTTATAGTTTAGAAGGCAAATTTAAAAAACACATATTGTTGTCACTATTAGATATCAATGTTTTAATTCTATTAAAAAGGCTCAATCTATTAAAAAAGCTCAAAAATCAGCATCTCTATAGTATAAAGACTCAAATTTTCTAAATACTAAATGCAAGTACTAATATATATTATATACATTGGTTTATATAAATAATAGAACTTTTATGTATAGTAAAATTAACCACACTTAATTAAACATTACTTGTAAATAAAACAAGCCTAGCAATAATGACTTTCTTTTTACAAACAGTAAACAATTAAGTAAATGATATATTATATATTTATGTTTTACATAAATGCATACATTTATGTATATATAAAATTAATTAAGTGGGTCATTCCATGGTAACTTACGTTACATTTAGAATAATTGACTTCCGTAATTTTAGTAATATAACACTAAAAAAATATTCAAAATGTAATGTTTATATGATTTGTTAATTAAACCTAACAAAGCTAAAATTGGATAAAAAATACTTAAATTTAGCACTATTTCTCGAACGCTAAAAATTATATTTACTATGGTAACTTACGTTTCTGACAAAAAGAACGTAAGTTACCATAATAAATATAATGGCCAGTGTTCAAAAAATAGCACTAAAGGTAGGTAATTTTCATCCAAATTTCGCTTTGGATAGTGTTGCCGCTGGAAGCGCCCTCTATGTAAAATGTTTTTTAAAAAAAACTACAACTTTTTTGTGAGTTGGGTTTGAGATGCCGATCAGTGAAGTTGTGTAAATCTCGGCTCTCGACCATTTTTATTGAGTGTTGTGAGATATTAAATGAAATACAGTCCGCAAGTGAGTTTATTTTATTTTGAGAGTGTGTGTTTTTTATTTGTAGTGATAAATAATAACTGAGCTATCCGCGTAACCATAGTATTGGCCCGGCGAGCCGGAGAAAGAATAGAATTTGTCGATGTTTATGTTTTTTCGGGAATCGTCTGCAGAAGATAAATTGTGTTTGGAATTCTATCAAGTAATTAGAATGAGTAAAACGAAAATTAAATCATCGTATTATTTATATTAAAGTACAAAATATTGTGATTCAGAATTCTCTTTTGTGAATATTGTGAATAGAGTGTGAATATAGAAGAGTGTGAATATTGTGAAGTGTTTTTTGTTTAAAGAAGAAAAATAATTTCGATTAACCTGGAGAATTTCGTAATACGGAAAAATGAACTGTGAATGTGTTTACGCAGAAAAGAACCGATGTTCTTTATTATTGAGCTAATTTGAGAATTGAAAGAGTGGATTAAATCTTTTCAATGTGGAATTATCCGATTTGGAGATTTATTAATAGATAAAGGTATGTCAGTTTTATTTATTTATTTATTGTGAATTGTATTTATAATACAATGTTTAAAGGTGCAAAAAAGGAAGATTATCAGCGAATTGCTGCTGAATTAGACATAGATATATCAGATTCCTAATTAACTATTTATGATTTAATAAATTTAATAAAGGAAAGTTCGAAGTATAAAGCAGATAATAAACTGGTTGAAGACATAGAAAACAGTTTTATTGAGGAAAGAAAAAATGAAGAATCAAAATTACTAGAGCTTGAGAAATTAAAAATTGAACATGCAAAGTTAGAAATTGAGTTGGCTAAGGCCCGTGCAGAAACTAAAAATGATAATTTAAGTGATCTCGAGAAAAAAGATAATATAGAATCTTTAGACTCTCTGATTAAAAGTGTAAGAACGTTAACGATTAAAATTCCATCTAAACCAGAAGGTTGGAGTTATTTTTTTCATCGTTAGAAAGAGCATTTATTTCTAAAAATGTCCCAGAAAAATATAAATCGGAAATTCTACTAAATCTGTTAGGAGAAAGGGCAACAAACGTAATTACGTACATCAAAGATGGGGAATTAGAAGATTATTCAAAAGTAAAGGCTATAGTACTTAGAGAATTTGAGCCATCCCCCCAGACTTGTTTAGAACATTTTAGGAAAGCACAACGTCATCCTAATGAAACATATGTACAATTTGCATCCCGATTAACAACGAGTTGGGATTATTATTTAAAATTGAGGAATGTGACAGATTTCGAAACTTTAAAACAGTTAATAGTTTCTGATAAGATTTGTCAAACGCTTGATAAAGATGTCATGTATTTTATAAATGTTAGACAAGCAGAATCGTGGTTTTCTCCCATTGAATTATCTCGGGAAATTGATTTATATTATACGTCTAAGGGAAAACCCGTGGTTGACAATTCTAGAGCGAGTAATAAAAATACTTATTATCGAAATCTTTCTAAAGTTTTTCTAACTGACGTAAAAAATTCTAAATGTATTTTGTCATGTAGTGAAAATCATCCTTTGCATAAATGTCCTGTTTATAAAAACATGTCAGTGGGTAATATAGTTGAGCTTGTAAAATCCAAAAACCTTTGTTTTAACTGTCTTATGAATCATAAAGTGATTGATTGTAAATCTAAATTCTCTTGTATTATTTGAAAGAGAAGGCATCGTGTAACTTTGCATTTCCCGCGTGAACAAAAAATAAATAAAGGTGAAAATCCAGAGATAATTTCACAGGAAATGAGTTCTAAAAACGAAGTCGGTAATAAATCTAATTTGGATGCTTCAGCTCCAGTATTCCAGCCTTTCCAAGTTAATAACCAAAGCAATTTATTTTCAACGATATGTAATTTGTCTAACGAGTTAAAAGCTGTGTTACTTAGCACATTTGTTTGTTTAATAAAAGACGAATATGGTAATTTTCATGAAGCACGTGGTTTATAAGATGTCGGTGCAAACTCTAATTTTATGAGTAAAAGGTTAGTAGATAAACTAAATTTGAAAAGAGAAAAGACTAATATTTGTATTTCAGGAATAAATAATTTGTCTCTTAATGTTAGATCTAGAGTTAACACAACTATTTCGAATAGAGATAAAGATTTTTATTTAAAATTAGATTTTTTAGTCGTTCCGAAAATTACGGAATTTACGCCTTCTAGACCGCTTGAGATTTGTATTTCATCGTTAAATAACATGAAATTAGCTGACGAAAAGTTTAATGTGCCAGGCTGTATTGATTTGCTTTTGGGTGCAGAAAATTTCTATGAATTTTTAAGACCAGGTCAAATTTACCCCCAACCATTAAATACTAGAATAGTGTTACAAAACAGTGTTTTCGGTTATATTGTTAGCGGAAGCCTTCCGGCTAAGATTGAAAGTGATATACATTGTGGGTTGATAACAGATAATTTGGAGTTAGAAAGAGTAATTCGAGATTTTTGGGAAATAGAAAACATTGAGAGAGAATCTGAAGTTTCTAGAAATAAGGAATCAGAAATTTGTGAAGAACATTTTCTGAAAAATTATTCCAGAACTGCAACAGGGCAATACATGGTAAAAATGCCATTTAAGGAAGACCCATCTTGTCTTGGAGAATCAAAGAAAAAGGCTATGAAAGTTTTAAATTCATTATGGAATCGCTTAGTTAGAGAACCTAAATTTAACGATCTTTATAAAGTCTTTATGCAAGAATATTTAAGTATGGGTCATATGCAAGAGGTGATAGAATCTGAAGAACCAGATATCACTTATTACATACCCCATCATTGCGTGTTCCGTGCTGAATCAAGTAGCACACCATTAAGAGTTGTCTTTAACGCTAGCTCCTTAACTTCTACCGGAAAATCTCTAAATAGTTTGCAGTATAACGGAGGAACAATCCAAGATGAATTATTTAGTATAATGTTGCGATTTCGAAAGCACACATTTGTTTTTGTAGCAGATATTAAGAAAATGTACCGTATGATATTGATACATCCGAGTCAAAGAGATTTATTGAGAATCTTGTTTAAACCTGAGGTACATGAACCAGTTAAGGTGTATAAATTATGTACGGTGACTTATGGCACAACGAGTGCCCCCTTTTTAGCAACAAGAACCCTTACCCAGCTAGCTAGAGATGAAGGAAAGGAATTTCCTTTAGCTGCAAATGTATTAATTCACGACGTGTATATGGATGATATTTTGACAGGTGCTGATGATCTAGACACAGCTAGAGAGATCCAACAACAACTGATATCTTTGTTAAAGAAGGGAAGCATGGATCTTCACAAATGGTCAGTAAATAATTCTTCTCTTTTGTGTAATAATGCAATATCTGAATATTCATTTTCCAATGAGACAAAAACCCTAGGAATATTGTGGAAGCCGCAACCAGACTGTTTTGGATTTAATTTAATTATAGAGCAAAGTGAAAGGTATACTAAACGCTCAGTATTATCACAAATTGCCAGAATATTTGACCCATTGGGTTTGATAGGTCCAATAATTTCGAAGGCCAAGGTTTTCCTTCAAAAATTATGGTTGCTGAAAATAGATTGGTGTGATTATCTTCCAGTGAAAGAAAATATCGAATGGACTAATTTTCTTACTTCCTTAAAAACTGTAAATATGATCAATATCCCACGATTTGTATTTGTAGAACAATCTAATTGTGTGGAATTGCATGGTTTTTCAGATGCTTCTGAACTTGCTTATGGTGCGGTCGTTTATGTAAAATCTATTAATTCTTATGGTGATTCTGCTATTAAACTGCTCACTAGTAAATCTAGAGTAGCTCCTCTAAAGCATATTACTATCCCTCGTCTAGAACTTTCTGCAGCAGTCCTATTATCTAAGTTGATGCAAAAAGTGTTAAGTGCTCTAAAGCAAGAAGTTTCTAAAACTTGTTTTTGGACAGATAGTACTATTGTACTTGCATGGTTAAAAAAGGAGTCGAATGATCTAAAGACATTTGTCGCAAACAGGGTATCGATTATACAAAGTTTAACTTCGATTGATCAGTGGAATTATGTACCTTCCAAGCAAAATCCTGCAGATCTCATTTCTAGAAGCCTAGATCCCATCAAGATCCAGCAATGTGATATATGGTGGTTCGGTCCATCATTCCTACAACAGCCTAAGATGGTGGAGTCTCCTGATATTATTTCTGTTGAAACCAGTGAGTTGTTTATCCGTGAATTGAAAGCACCATCAGTAACTCAAGTATGTACATTAGTTAACACTGTTGAGCCTTTAGACATCATTAATAACAGTTCTTCATTCATAAAGCTGCAAAGAGTAGTAGCATGGTGTAATAGATTCATCCATAACTGTAGAAATCCCTTGTATCCCAAAGGTGGAACTTTAACCAGCAGTGAACTCTCTCAGTCCTTATTCTGTATAGTAAAAAAACATCCAGAAGACTTCATTCGTGAAGGAAATGCAGTATTTGGAAAAGGGTAATGCAATCCCTAATAATAGTAAACTGACAAACTTGTGCCCGTTTTTAGATGTTAATGGTATAATCCGAGTTGGTGGTAGACTGAGAAACAGCAACTTATCCGAGCATTAAAAATATCCAATTGTTATTCCTTCAAAACATAATTTTACTTTTTGTGTAATTAAATATTTTAATAATTTGTATTTTCATGCAGATGCTGAGACAACTCTTTCTCTCATCCGAAACAAATTTTGGATCTTATCTGCTAGAAATATAGTTCGTAAAATCTTTTTCAATCGTATGACTTGTAAAAAGGTAAATTCTAAGAATTCAGAGCAACAGATGGCTGATTTGCCAGCTTCTAGAGTAACAATGGCCCGAGCATTTATGCGTACTGGATTGGACTACTGTGGTCCCTTTGAAGTGAAAAACTTCGTGGGTAGAAGTAAACAGGTAAAAAAGGTATTTATTTGTGTATTTGTGTGTTTTACTACAAAAGCCTTGCATTTTGAAATAGTAAATGATCTAACAAGTGAAGCATTCTTAGCAGCACTTAAACGCTTTATAGCAAGGCGGGGCAAACCTTCTGATATATATAGTGATAATGGTCGAAATTTCGTTGGTGCCAATAAAGAATTAAGAGCAATTCTCAGATCTTTATTTAAAGATAAAAGTGAGGAGGAGATAGAAAATTATTTAGCTAATGAAGGTATTAACTGGCATTTTAACCCCCTTTCAGCTCCTCACTTTGGAGGTTTGTGGGAAGCAAATATCAAATCCCTTAAATACCATTTAAAACGTGTTGTAGGTAAAACTATTTTAAGTTATGAGGAATTCTTGACTCTTATTACTCAAATTGAGGCAGTTCTTAATTCTCGGCCACTCTGCCCCCTTTCAAATGATCCAAATGATGTTGAAGATTTGACACCTGCTCACTTACTTATTGGTTCCTCTTTAATGGCCTTACCAGAACCAAATTATACAGAAATTCCTATGAATAGGTTGAGCAGATGGCAATTAGTTCAAAAATTAACACAACATATTTGGAAAAAATGGTCATCAGAATATTTGAACAAGCTCTTAAATAGACCTAAATGGTACAAGGGAAGGGTAAAGATAAAAGAGGGAGATTTAGTATTAGTAAAAAATTCTGATAATTATTGCCCTTCTAAATGGCCTTTAAAATGGCCCGAATTATTAAAATTCATCCAGGCCAAGACAATACTATAAGAGTTGTCACCTTGAAAGATAAAAATGGCACATATAAAAGGCCAGTGACAAAAATTGTTGTTTTGCCATATGTGAATGATGGTTTATTGAGTACTTAAATTCATACATTTGTTTTATTAAACTATATACTTTTCCTGCAGTGTATTACATTCTTGTGTTTATATTTGTAAATTTAGTATTTTATTTAGTGTAGTATTTTTGAGAAGAAATTGTGTTTTTTGAGATTGTATTTTTCACTTAGAGATTGTGTTTGAATTATATTGCATTTATATTATTGAATGTTAGCAACATTCAAGGCCCGGCGGTATGTTGCCGCTGGAAGCGCCGTCTATGTAAAATGTTTTTAAAAAAAACTACAACTTTTTTGCGAGTTGGGTTTGAGATGCCGATCAGTGAAGTTGTGTAAATCTCGGCTCTCGACCATTTTTATTGAGTGTTGTGAGATATTACATGAGATACAGTCCGCAAGTGAGTTTATTTTATTTTGAGAGTGTGTGTTTTTTATTTGTAGTGATAAATAATAACTGAGCTATCGGCGTAACCAGATAGGTTTAATTAACAAATCATATCAACATTATATTTTCAATATTTTTTGGTGTTATATTATGAAAATTACTAAAGAAAATTATTCTAAATGTAACGTAAGTTACCATGGAATGACCCAAGTGTATTTACTAATAGTAAGTCAATAGCAATGGTTTTAAGTTTAAAACACATGAAAAGCAATTTTGTCCCGGATTTTACCTCAAAAACTCCTTTGTGAGGCAGCGCTATTTAACAGGTATGTGAATCGAATAAGAATTATTATTACTTACCCATCATATGTAGTATATGACTTACCCGCCATACGTAGTATAGGGTAAGACTTGCAATCGTTTTAAAAATCGAAAAAAAAATTGCCGGATTTACACGTTTCAGACACTGGACATTCCGAAACACATATTTTTAGAAAAAAAAAAGTAAGCCGTCCGTCTGTTTGTGTGTCTGTATATGCTCTATCTCCCGAACAAATTGAGACAGAGACTTGAAATTTGGTATGTACTTCGTATGTAATAATGGAAAGAAGCTTATTGAATTTCAGTAACCTCGATTATCTGGAACTATTTTTTTCGGACTCTCGAAATATTCGTTCTGATAAAAGGTATATAAAAGTTTTCGAAATTGTTTATTTTAAGGAGTGAATATAAAAGACAATAAAAAAACATAAATTTTGCATAAAGCCTGAAGTCGATCGATAATTAGTTGCCGAGATATTTGTAATCCTATTTTCCACACACTTCGATTTTTCGTGACCCTGTATTTCATTCAGATTTCAATTCAAAGAAATATTTTAATTGGAAATGAGACGGCTAATCCAACGCTGTAAACCGTTAGTTAATACGATTATCATTTTTGGAGTTATAAGGATGTTTCTTTTACGCAATTCAGTAGTAGAGCATTAAAAGTTTATGACGTCATCAAGCCACGATTTTATTCGAATTGCAATGCATTTTATAAATAGTTTATACATGTTTTATTTTCATATTTTATATTATGCATATCCATGATGGGTAAGTATTACAGTGGCCCCCAACGACTAGTTTTGTAATGATGACGTAAAGACATAAAATGACTTTTACATTATACTAAGAAAATCTAGAATAATTATTTTGATACATGTTAACTTAATTTCTGTTAATTAGCAAACGCAGCAAGCTTACATGAATACGCATGTGAGCACCCTCGTGTGAGTTTCGTTTATTTAGAATTTACAGATAGTTTTGAAACATTTAGGAATGAAATAATTAGTTTCTGCCATTACCTTTTAATTGATAAACTGCATTTTTAAAGGAACAGCAATAGTTTTGTTGCACAGATGAACGTACACTCTAAAAACGACATTTTCAAAACGGAGCAAAAAATACTCAAATCTGAATATGTCGCATATTCAAAATGGCTAAGAATAAAAATTACTCAAGTTTGAAACATGTATGTACTCATTTCTGAAAACATGCACACATCCAGGATAAAATATCATGTGCTCATATTTGAGTATGTCCCTGTTTCAAAAATGAGTAGGAACTGACATCCATGTACTCATTTTTGAGTAGCTTCATGTTTCAAAAATGAGTATGAACTGACCTCTATGTGCTCAGTTTTGAGTATGTCCATGTTTCAATATTTTGAGTATTTCTAGTATTTCAGAATTGAAAGCATTGGGTCGTCCTATTTGAAACAAAAAGTTTCACAACAAAATGAAAACATCGATTTACTGAGATTTGTAAGCGTCATTTTTCTCAGTGTAAGAAAACTAAATTAATGTAAAAATATTGTTTTTTAATATAATTATCCTATATTGCATTTGTTATTTTAGAGTATTTTGGACAGTGATTGTGCATTAAATTAATTAAAATATGATACACATAAAACTTTCTAAAGTAATTCATCGGTGACGAGAAATATTTTGGATGGTCTAAGGTTAGAATGGAATGAAGAAATACTATCTGATGGAGTATTTGAAAGCAACGTTTGTGTATTTATTATTTATATATCTATATCTGGACATGTACATACACAAACACACAGACCAAAGGATCCAAAAGTAGCCGAAAGTGTAAACATTTAATAATTCGAAAAGCATAAACAGTAACACAATGCAGGTTTTTCTCAGAAATAGACAAAAAAACTTATTTAATAATGAAACTTTTTTGCCATCTTATTTACATTTTCTACCAATAGGTTATGCTTCATTTGTGTAAGTTGTAGAGATCTCATAAGAGAGAAATCGAACATTGAAAAAATATGGCGGACATTTCGTCAAAAACAGATAGATCGGAATAATACGCCGTAGTATTTTCATCAATGTCTAACACTTTTTATTCTGTTAAAATCCTGGAAAATTTAATCTATATCCTTCAGAGAGTCAAGCAGAAAATATATATAATAAGAGTAAATAAGAATTCTTAGAGAATGCATTTTCTAAAATTCTTACACACTAAAGGGAAAATGCACTTATACTTATATTAAGTATGACTTTTTGAAGGCATATAAAATAAATTTTCCATGATTTTAATAGAATAAAAAGTGGTAAACATTGATGAGAATATATTGCGTTCTACGGTGATCCATCTAATTTTGAACAAACAAGGTGGATATTTCTAATCTCTCTTTTATCTCTAGTCGGTAGTTTCGGCAGCATCGCAGCACAGCTCGTATCTGAACTGGGATTAGAAATGCTAGATTTGACGGCTGTCATTAATGAGAATGACAGTAATACGTGGCATGACACTCTACACCACATTAAAGAAAATTTCCTCTGAAGTTCCTGTAACATGGTAATATCAATAGCGACAGGAAAGGTCTCTAAAAGAGCTACATTGTAAACTGTGGGTAACAAATGTAAATATTCTTGGGATTATCTGGCAACAAAAATGTTCGTTATTAAAAGGCAAAATCGCAAATCTTTCTATTTGTGGAAACCACATTGTCAAAACCTCAAACTTTGGTTTTAATAGCGCCATGCTTTTTAAATTATTAAATTTTTACTTTTCTAATAACTTGTAGATCACCCAGTTGATAGATAAATAGATATTTGCTATTTGCTTACTCGCGTACTTTTATTAATATACCTTTTCATTTTAAAAATTCACAAGAAAAGAATAATAAATTCAAGCATTCAAAAATATTATTTTTTCCAAACATTTATTAATTATTGTACAGATTCACGTGTTTTACAGTGTATAATTATATAGTGAGAAATGAATGAAATATCCATTGTAAAATATCCGATGCACTTTATTTATTGGCTGAATATGTTCACAGTCTTCATGGTCAGTTCGAGAAAGCAGAGATAATAATGTGGTTGGCATCAAAAATATCGTGAATATATTACTTCCACGTTTGAAGTTAGAGTAGAGCAGTAAAAATAGAATTGATTTCATTTATTTTGAAATTCACAAATATTATTCTTATAGTGCGCTAAAATCTTCCAGAAAGTCATACACTACGTGTGGTTATCAAGCGGGTACTTTCCAAAGGTTGAATAACTGTGTAGTTAACAAAGTTTCAAATAATTATGTTTTTATTAGCACCATACTATTTTGGAATCCATAAAAAGTGTGTCTTTTTGAAATTTGTATATCACATAAGCTTTATTTAGTAATTTTTCATTAATTACTGAAAATGGAATTACCAAATGGAGACTTTTAACGTGTTAAATATATAATTTAAATTGTAATTGAATAATTAAAAAATACAGTCCTGAAAACAACTAATTTATTTCATGGATTATAAAAATTCTGATTGCTGGAAAATGCGTCTAACAGACACAATGTTGGGGCCTTATATAAATCCACACTTTTTCTCCAACTTTATTCTAATGGAATTGTTGAAGACGTTACATTTTATTTAAATCTAAAATATGGTTTTATTAATGAGTAAAAATAAATTAAACGTTTCTTCTGCTTCTTTTTTCTAATATTTTGATTATTTTTTATGTTTTATTTCATACATAGTTACCAATTATTCAACTGTCTTAAGTGGTAGCCTATAGTTTTAAACATTATTGTTAAATATGTTTCGTTTGTGTGATATGAGTAATTAAATATACTGAATAGAATTTAGCTGTGAAATGAAGGGATTTAATTTCACTATTTGTATGTTGATTTTTAATGTAAATATTTACTACTGTTGAGTGTGAAATCAATACTTACATTTTCTTGAAACCTGAATTTCCTAGAAGATGAATTCAGGTAAACTGAAGGACTGGTTTAAAAATATGATTAATATCACAACTAAATTTTTAAAAACCCGATGATTTTTACAAGAGGGAAATGTTTAAAATAATTACTTTCATACAAGATTATGAAATTTTAGTAAAGGAAAAATCTAGAGAGAAAGTTTTACATCTCAAAATTTAATATTTGGCAAGGTTTTTTCACAAATGTTATATTCAAATTAGGCCTAAATCTATCTTAATATATTTTTTAATCTTATACTACTCTCAGGATTAAAAGTAATATTGATCCTTGAGACTTTTTTTATTGCAGTATGCAAAATAATTGTTTTTAAAAATTATATTTTATTTTTACACAATTTAAATGTACAACATTAAAAAAAGAATCAGTAAAATGAGCATAATAATTGAGCATTGCTGATGATTTTAAATAAAAGTATTTGCCTATTTTTCTTTTAAAGTTGTAGTGCACATTTCATTTCATAACTTTGAAAATAACTTTCATCTGAACACTTTAATTGTAAAACATTTGAGACATTTCGTTCGTGAGAAACGCTTTAAGTCTTAGTTATTGTAAATTTCTGGACGAAAATTGATTTTTAATGAGTATAATTCTTTTTTATGCAATTTAGACAGCATAATTAAAAATATATATCATTTGAAATCCATGTCTTTCCGAAAATAGTTTCATGCTTCATAACCAGCGGCGCACATATATTTTCTTTACCAGTCTTCTTTTCGAAAGGCATTTTTTACATTCAAACGGAACATTTTCAGTTAGAAAAATTGAAATGCACGTGAAATACTTTTAAAATTATGCACAATGTGTACTTTGTTAAGAGTAAAATGTGGCGCACTGTATTACCATTGTATATGTATTTTGAATTTTTCCAAGAAAAATAGCTTAAATGTTTCTTATGACTAAAGCGTATGAAGCATATAAATTTTAGTTTGTGTGTTTGTCCCAAATGAAGCTCTTTTCATTTGGGACTATCGCTACCTGGTTGAGTCTTCTTCATCTTCCTTGTGAATAGTTATTCCTGCTTCTATAGTCTCTTGAGACGATCGTCCATGTCTCCATGGCGAACCATTGAGTCTTTCTATCGAATGTAGCACAACATCCACTTGGAGAGTATGAGAAACATCGAGAGTTGTGCTTGGTGTGACAAATTTGACGTGATTATTGTTTTTCGATGCAGCATTACTTCTTCTGACGCCAGAGTTATGGAGGGAGGACTTAAGAACACCTGTTGGTGAGGTTGCTGTTTCAAGTTTTTCTCCAATGTCTTTGAGGGATACTTCTGGTGAAGATCCCCCAGAAAAATAGGAGATTTTTTCTCGGCAAGGAATATCAAGGGTGACAGACCGTACCCTGAAATATAATAAATAAACAAAGCAAATTAATATCTATATTGCATAAAAGTATGTACCGTATATTTCGACGTATAAGACCAAGCTAAGAATAAGTCTAGGGGTAAATGTCGGTCTAAAGCTAGAGGTTTTGGTATATAATATATCCTATTAGACATCTCCCCAATTAACTGCCTACAAAATGAATTTATATTTGTAAGCTCATACAGTATCTAATACACATACTTATTATAGGAATGTTTTACATGCGCGATTTCAGAATTTGCGAATAGATTTACACGCCGAAATATACGGTAATAAAATAAAATGGATAGAGTCAAATTGTACATAAATGCGCAGAATCAGACATTTTAATAATAATCTGGTACAACAATTTAAAACAATCTAGAATAATAGATAGTCTTTAGAAAAGCAAGATTATACAAATCAATGCCCAATGCTGGATACGAAGCCTTATTTGAATTTTAAAAGAATGCTTAAATAAAACTTCTCTATTTCTTCTGAAGAAATTTAATTTATATTAGTGAATCTCACTTTATATCTTTTGAATTAGTACAATATATATATATATTTCCAGCCAGTTTGCTGGAAAATTGGGGTTCTTCTTTTAGAATGAACTTACCTGAAGTGAACAGGTTTGTAATTTTTACATTTAGCTTTATCTTTGTTTCCTTAGAAATTAAAAAATTCCGATTGTAAAATTTACAGACAATCAAAATTTAACTTTAATGACTCTGATTACTGATATCCTAAGTTATAAATTTCAGCAGGAGCATGTGTTTACGTTAAATTTAGGTTTAATTATTAAATTTCACATCGATTTTTAAGGGTATTTCAAGTTTATTTATTCATTTAAGTTAGCGTTAGACAGCTTTTTTTTACGGGATGTAATGCTGACAGATTGTACTCCCAGTTCGAGAAGATCTGTGAAGATAAAAAGACTAAATTAACTTAATAAATTCAAATGAAACAGTAGATTTGAAAGTTAATTCAACGAAAATAAAAATAAAAAATCCCAATATCTAATTAACCGGTAGTAACGATAACACAACAGAGCATATCTAGTTCATAAGAACTGAAATTAAAACGACCAAAAATAAAAATAAAATACAAAATTATTATTTACAAATAGGTAAGACAAAAATCAAATTAACATGTAAAAAGCTGAACCTCTGTAAAAACAATAGCTGTAACAATAAAAATAATAACATGAAAACTTTGATAAGTACAATTTCATATTGCCAAAAATACAATTTCTTATTATATAGCTACAAAAGTAAAGAAAAGCTATGATATAAAAATTAAACAATTGAGTTAATACTGGAAACGCTAAAGATGATAAAAATAAACATTGTGTATTTAACTCCATTTCCAAAAGTTTTATGTAATAGAGCTTACTCAAACATGAGAGAAAAATAACATTAAATACGTGCAAAAATCATCTGAATATTTGAAAAGAGATTGTGATAAACATCAATTCGGCATATAAAACAAATAATGTATATTTACAATAAATAACAATAAAAAAACTTCTTAGTTAGGAAACAAAAAATAAGATAAGTGATTCAAAGGTGGCCATAGTTAAGCTTTGAGGATTTTTTTTAACACTTTCCAACCTAGTTGAAAAGTGTTTATGACTTCGGTTTGTCTGCCGTATGGCCGTCTGGCCGTCTGCCGTCTGTCCGTGCTCTAACTCCCGTAAATAGTCTCGGATTGCAATGCAATTTTTATATGTTATTGTCGTTATCTATAGCATGTACCCTATTTCAACTGAAGTGTGTAGGACTTATAGTTTTCTTACAGGGACACTCAAAAGAATTCCGTTATATGACTGTCTATGGGGAAAAATCATTTGCGGTTTATTTTAATGATGTTACACAATTTCAAACACATTGTAATTAATATATATCACTGTAGTGCATTACAAGAAGCTTAATATAGAATAGATTGTACATAGCACTTATAGTTACTTTACAGGGACAGTCAAAAGATTTCAGTTACATTACGTCTATGGAGAAAAATCGTTTGCGGTTTAATTAAATAATGTTTCACTATTTTAAACGCATTGAAATTTATATGTTTCAATAAGGTGCATTACAAGAAGCTTACTACAGAATATTTTGTGCATAGCAGTCATAGTTCATTTACAGGGACACACAGAAGAATTCTCTACTGCCTGTTAACAATAATTCCTGGAAGTGCGTTTTAAGTTGCTGAACGTGATCTTAAATTTAACTCACTTTTTGTCTATTACTTGGTGTGTATAAATTCTGTAGATCCAATACAGGGCAGCACAAAAGTTCGCGAACGCATTTCCGTTTATGGACAGAAACTCCAGAAGGAGAATATTAAACTGTGCTACGCGTTTCCTAACTAAACTAAAATTTAGCATCCAATGTAGTATATACACAAATCTATAGATCCTATACAGGGCTGAATAAAAGTATACGGATATTTTCCGAATATCGTATATGTTGGAAATTCCTGAAATTACGTTTTTAAATATGTTATGCGTTTTCCAAATTGTTTACTTAGATGTTATCTTTCAGCTTATTAAACGGTCATGATTTGCAAAATAATTTTGGAAGCGTTGGAAAGTGTTACATAATCTATGCTTGACGCAGGATTTTTCATTCTTGTTATTATTTTCTGGGTGGGTGTGTGCGGTTGAATTTTTGTTTGTAAAATTTTACACTTACACATATCAAGTATACTTTTCTTTGTGAAATAAAATTTAATTACTTTCATAATACAATTTCAAAATTATAGCTTGTGGGCCACCTTTGGCGCATAGTGTTCGAAAGGTTCCCATTGTATTGAAATCACTTTTAAAATGTGAAAAAATACTCGGCAAACTATTTTGCTTACTATTATGCTCTGATAATCCTCTCTTTCTTTTAATATCTTTCGAGTTTTTCTTCTTAATCGTCTTATCTTATGACACGAAAAGACCTTGAAACACTTTTTGTGCACGGTAGTTCAGGGATTGTCTTCTCGGAGTTACTGACGTCTTTTGAGTGATCTCTGGTGTTAACAATAAATGGTAATACGTTTTTTCAGATATTTTTGTAGAAATTTTGAAAATCACCCTTACTACACTGATTTCCATATTTGTTTTCTAAGATGGCCACTTTTGGAACATACGTATGGTCGCTATTTGCAAGACGTAAAAGTATTAATGTGATACATTTCTTAGAATTAAAGTAAATGTGGTTAAAGAGAAAGACGTGAGCTTTCAGAAAACGTATCATAACTCAAAGTTCTAATAATTTAAACACTTGTAAATCAAAATATCGTCTTACCTGGAAATTAGAACGACTACTCCTCAAAAGTGAAATCACTGCATAAAATGTCGGAGGATCAAGCTGATCTCTTTAAATTCAGCCACGTGCACTGCAGATACATGATTGACAATGCAGTAGCACCATTTTGTGATTAAAAATTGAATTAATTCTACTTTTGAAGGGAGGCTACCTTAGGAACAATGGCCATCTTTGGTTCACCCACCATATATAAAGAGTTTTAAAAAATTGAAAGGAAAAATATTAACTAATACTCTTGCTTTATTCCTGGAATTAAAAATGAAATTAAGTACATTGGGGAAAGCGATAATAAAACGACTTCCATAATGCACAAAACTGACTAAATATTTAAATAGAGAAAGATTGTAAATCTATACTAATAAAATAAAGTTTTGCTTAGTGTGTGTGTGTGTGTTTGTTTGTTTGTCTCAGATGGCTAGGAAAATCTAGCCCACCTAGAAGCTTGAAAATTTAGATTTATGTAGTCCGAAATCTCTCCTGGTGCACCTGAGACTCAGAATTTTAATATTTTGATAATTACCCAACATATTAATTATAATCTCATTAAACATCGCATCGAAAATGCCATCTTTTAAACCAAAATGACTAAAGAAAAGAACTGCTGTTCTGGATTTGCAAGTAGAAATGAACGAATTCGAAATTATTTTACTAATTAGCGAATTTTAAGAAAACTAATTAAGATATCAATTTGAAAATTTCTGAGCATATGTAAAAAAAAAAAATTCTGCATTCGACTATGCAATTTTTGAAAAATTCGGCAGGTAATTTTTCTTAATTTTTGAAAACAAAACTGCCAAAAATCTGCCGGCGCCAGTGAAATATCCGAAAAAGTTTCACACAGGGATCTGCTTTTATTAAAAACTGAACTACAAAGAGATCTCTTTCTCTGACCGATGCCTCCATTTAGTTTGCGAAAATGAAAGGAAATAATTGCCAATTTTTACTAATGAACAAAAATTTAGATAACTAATTAAGATATAGATTTGAAATTGAGGATAGGAAGGGGTGTCATCTGGCGGCTATTTTAGCGTAGCGTCTTCGTTATGTTTTAATTATCAGAAAAATTTAATTCTTTTTTTTAATGATCGTGTTAATGCAGGTGAAAGTGGTTTTCTTGAACAAATCATCCGTTTTACTTGCGGATGTGGGGAGGGAGGGGGTTAACGTCTTGCTCTGATTTACACAAAAGAAATTCCATTTAAAAAAATTAACATTTTTAGCTTCTAACGTAGCGTTTTATAAATGTTATATACAGAGCATGCATGAAATTTCAAATAACGATTTTCGTAAAAATTAAATTTATGTTCCTAATTAAAGTACACAGCCCGTATATACCTGATGGATACCAACAATCAAAGTAAATGAATTGTTGTTGAGTACTTGACCCAAGTGCCCCCTGGCGGGCAATTCTACAAATTTCTTTATCTAACTGTGCATTCTTATCTCGGGTTCTATGGGCCCGTTCACAACGGCCTTTGGATGATTCGACTTGGTTTTCGTTCGTGTTACAGATTTTAGTTCCACCTTCCACCGCCAGGGGGCGCATTATTTTCTAGAGTTCTATGGGCCTGATTTCGACGGGAATTGGTTCATTCAACTCCCTTCATACAACAAGTACCCGTGTTGGATGTTCGTATGGAACAAACTGCGCCTCCTGGTGGTGAAAAGCAGAACTAAAGGATTTTGAGCGCGTGCACAGCCTGCTAATAATACGGTGCCGGGGACAGCGGGGACACGATTTGGAGTTTCGTTTGGAAGGTGGTTTCTTATGAACAGAGTGCGCCTCCTGGCGGCGGAAGGTGGAACTAAAAGAGTTTGCAGTGCGTGCACTGCATGCCTACTATACGGTGCTGCAGGCAGTGGGAACACATGTCGGAGGTTCGTTTTTATCAGAATGCGCCCCTATCGGCGGAAAGTGGAAATAAAGAACCTACAGTCAAAGATATAAAGAAATAAAGAACACAATAAAGAACCTACAGTCACTGTGCGAAGCACTTTTAAATAAATAATTTTATACAAAATCGGGTTAAAGATATAAAATCATACAAACTTTAGGTTTGTTTAATTTTATTATCACGGGCCAGAGCAACGCCAAGCGGGTCAGCTAGTTACACATAAAATTTATGTAGAAAATTACACGCCAGATATGTTTAATTTACAGTAGTTCATCACAACAATAACACGTTTAAATGTAATGAGAATTTATAACTATATTGATTATAAAATACTAACTTTTAAAATTAAAATTAAACTTAAAAAATACAGTGAAGAGAGGCATGGATTTTGTTAAGCATTGGCCTTTTGCCCCAACTTCTGAAGGGATACTGACACGATTTATCATTTACGCATAAGTAAAACCATGGAAATCGAACCCCCTTAGGAGGTGAGTTTCTAAAATCGCTGAAATACGTTTTTAACCATTTTTCAGTAGATTTGTTATTCTAAATTTCATTCTCCTACCTAAAACTGCAGCTGAGATATCGCGAAATGACCTAAAACGTTCGATCCCCTCTTTAAGGTGGAATTTCTAATATCGCTGAAATACGTGTTTAACCATTTTTTAGTAGATGTGTTATTCTGAATTTTATGCCCCTACCTATAATTGCAGCTGAGATACGGCAAAATGACCTATAACGTCCGACACCCCCCCCCCCCCTTTAATCCCATTCGGAGGTGAATTTTCAAAAATCCTTTCTTATTGCTTGCCCAGGTCATAACAGCAATCTACTGTCCAAATTTCATGATCCTAACTTTAGTCGTTTCAGCTGGGCGTTGATGAGTCAACCAGTCAGTCAGGCGTTCTCTCTTTATACTATAATATTATAGATATCTTAATATATGTATGATATCTTGATAATGGTCCTACCAAATATTGCAAAAATTGTAGATCAATTCAATTTATTTAATCGATAATTACATGCACAATCATTTAAATTAAATATTTTTAATATAAAACTAGTAATTTAAAAAATATATTGTTGAGTGTTAAAAGTTACTTAATTATAAAGAATTCGAATTAAAAAATATACTAATTATAGGACTTGTCCTCCTGAAATAACGTCACTGAAATAAACTATTTTTAAATAACAGAAATCATTCTGTCCAAAGTGGGATCGAACCGACTATGTATCAGCTTAAACCTAGCTCCTTAGACCACTCAGCCACCATGACCTCTTTCTGGTGTATTCTGAAACTGAATAAGTTCTAGATTTAATTTCACGCATGCGCAAATAGGACGATTTTATGTTAATGTGAATCTTACCCATATCCCTTTTCGTTTTAATATATAGGAAGACTCTTATATGTGGCCTGCTAATGGGTATCGTTCCTATCTTTTCTCGAGTTGGCAAACTTTAACTATTTCAGATTCAATAAAAAACAAGAACGACAATCATGCATCAAGCGTAGATTATGAAACATTTTCCAACACAGACAGAAAACTGTAACGAAACTTCACCGTTAAAAAAGGTGAAAGAAGATATGTAAGTAAACAGATTAGAAAACATATAACACATTGAAAAATACAGTTTTCGAAATTACCTTCCAGTGTCAAAAAAGTAGTCCAATTATTTTGTGCAGCCCTGTATCTGATCAATAGATGTGGATATAAAATGAGCTCGCGCCGCCAGAAGCTCACGGGGGTCGCCGGCTCGCGTTCCGACCATCGCGCCCAAGTCTCTAAAGGACTTATATCGCACCAGTAGCTTTGTCTCGCCAGGGCGCTGCGATCGGCCTGGGGCCGCTCCCCACTGCGGACCCCCAAACCAATTTACCAAGTGTCGACGACACAGGCCGTTACGACAGTAACCCCACTCTGGGGAAACTTCCGCATGGGACAGACACCTGATGAACCGCCGAGGGACACCCGGCGACTTCGTTTGAGAAACCCCATAGGGGGAAACGGTCCCTACGTCATATGCCGAGCTACCACGAAGGCTCTTGCTTTCTCACGGCGTCCGAACGTTAACCCATATAGCACCAAAGCTCCTGAAAACCTCCCCAGGAGTTCCAATTCATCCCAAATTCCTCCTGAAACTGCAATGATGCTATCAGGCGTTCCTGGGGAAGATACTTTAATCACTTCCCCAAGACTGATCTCCCAGATCCCTCCCAGGGAGCAAGCTCCTCAGGATGATATTCCTAGGGAAGTACCTAGGAAGAGACGGTACTGGTGCCATCTCATTGGTGATTTTGACACTAAAATAACTTATTATAATTTTTTATTTTAAAAAAAATATTTGATTTGATGTGGTTCGATTTTTTAATTAATAAATTTATATTATTATTTGATTTATTTCCTAAGCACATCTGGTTATTGTTTAACTTTTAATTATTGTTATAATATTTAATTATCCTTATTCAGATATATTTTTAATTTATAAAATGCAATCAAAATGTAGTTAAATAAATTGAATATAGAAAATTAAATTTAATATTCCACATCATTTATTAATAATTAAAATAAATTAATCTTTAAATATAAATTGAAAATTTATTATTTATTTTATTTCTGATCTTTTAAAAATTAACTTATATATTAATTCATTTTATTATTACATTCATTAATTATTTTTTCTGAACTTTCAGCAATTACTTATATATTTATGTATTTTTACTATTACTTTTTCATCTAACTAATAATTTTACATTGATTTCACTTATATACGTTATTAGTTTCTATAGAAATAATTTAATTTTAAATATAAAATTGATTTACTTTCTCCTAACAAATTATTTTTATTTTCAATTATAAGAAATCAGAATTATTTTTTTCGAAACACGAAGTTTAATATATATTTATATATTTGTATATAACCATATTTTATAAATTAAGGATTAGAGATACCTAGTAAGAATTATTTCTTCTGATCCTTTAAATATAGTCTTATATATTGAATTATTATTATTATTTGTATTAAATAAGTAATAATTTCATATTAATTTGAATTATATATATAAATAATTTTTGGATCAATATTTAATTTTAAAATATAAATTCGTTTTTTTTTTCGCTGACCATTTTAAATTATCATATATATACATATATATATATATATATATATATTTCTTTTATTATTCCTAATAAATGAGTTTTTTTTCCGTAACTGTAAGAAATCAAAAGGAATAAAAAAATTGTTACAAATAAGGATTTTATCAACAGTTTAATATATATTTACATATTTGTATATATTCAGAATTTGCTAGTTAATAGATTAGAGATAAGCATTTTTAAATTAAACAATCTATTTAAAAAAAATCTTATTTTGATTGTAAAAGTTAATTTTCATGTAAGTTTCAAAATTGAATCATATTTAAGTCATATCGAGCATATTTACTTTTATTATTATTCTTCTATTAATTATTTTTTTTATCTTTTTAAAAATTACATATATACGTATTTATGTATTTTATTATTACATTTTTAACTAATTAATAATTTTATATTTATCGTCATTATCAAATCAATAATTTACTTTTAAGTCTAAATTATAACACCAGCTTAAAGAGATTACATGCTCTATTGAAATGGCACATTTGGTTTTAAAAAATACACCCCCCCCCCCCCCCCTGAATAAGATTTTTGCTTGAAAGATTTTTATTTAAAAATATATTTACATTCTTACAAAATCGGGTTAAAGATATAAATTCGTGCAGATTATTATCACGGACCTAGTCAATACCACTTGTCTCATTTAATATACTTTATATATGCATTGGTAATGAGTATATGTTCGCTAAATGATGTCAATTTTTAATTATGTATGAATTTTTATGAAGTGTCTGTTCTGAAGGTTTTACCATATTTAGTTTTATTTTATTTTTTAAATACAAATTAGTTATTTTCTATTACCTCTTTCAAATTACGATACATGGTATATATTTTTCAATTCTTAATAATGAAGGTGAAATCTCAATTTAGTGAACTTAAAAAATATTAACAACATATAGATTCAGAAAATATAAATATTTATCTTTCTAAATAACAAATAGTTCTCCAGAATTTAAAACTGAGTTGTGTTTCGCTTTATTTGTTAAAACTTTCATTTAAGAAACCTATTTTCTATTCGGCAAACTTTTTAGTTTAGGATATTTATAAAAGATTATAGTCTTCACTCCTGTTTAAGCAAGAAAATACTTCTATCCAGATGTTAAGAACGATTATATAATCAGCTGCAAAAGTCCCATAATGCAAATATGTTTAGTCAGGTAAGGGTAGAATTTTAACTACAATAAGAACATGAATAGTACTGAGCCGCCTCCAATTCCTTTTGATGGATGAAGAATGGATTGTATGCTTATTGGAATGCATACAATACTTGCAAAGAAAAGTAGTTGAAAGCAGGGAACTTAATTCCATGGTTGAAAGGAGAGAAACGTTCTTCTTCCCAGAATAAGGAGTAAGCTATTTCAAATTTAGCTTTGAGATAACTAAAATAAACAATTGTCGGTACAATAGAAAAATAATCTTTAAAGCAGTCGACCAATGATTCTATAAAAAACAAAAGTATTGCTTTTAAAGGATTTCCTTGTTTAGAATTTTTACACAATACTTCGTTGACAATCATAACAAAGAACTCATATTTTATGTCAAAGTATCCGTACATTTAGGCATTTTAAATCTCCTGAAATATTAGTTTTGTTAGCTAAAATGAAATTATATTTCAATGAAAAATAGGGCATAATGAAATTTCTATGTATTGAATGTTTTCACAGGATTTCAAAAGATCGCTAAATGGAGATTTAATTGTAAATTAGTTTTATTTATTACAATAAGAAAAAAAAATATTTTTGTTACAGACACAAATTTTATTAACAGTACTTTTTTCATATTTAACTAGTTACAGATATAGAGTTGAAATGCCCATATTTTAAAAATTAAGAGCTAAAGAAATATTATTGTCATTTTAAACAGCAGTTTCATGTAGGTAATTGAAAATTAAACGATGTATTTATGTATCTTAGGGTGTTTCTCAAAGGATCTGCTGAAAAACGCGAAACTTTCTGACACATCTTTTGACTTATTTTTAAATGCAAAGACATAAAATTGGCTGACCTGACTATTGAAATGATTTGAGATCGAAATGAATTTTTCATTTTTTGATAAATAAATGACTTATCGCGTTATAAGTGATTCATGTTACATGACGACACGTTTTTCTCATTTCTCGTGCTACGGCGTCGGAAATTCAGCTCAAAACACCGACTTTGACGGTATTTTCTGAAAGATCTTCTGTCTTTACCAAAAAAATGGAAAACATCTTTTGATTACAAAGTTTATAAATAAGAACACCTGCCAATTTCAAGCGTTTCCGAGCAAAAATGAACTAAAAAATATGTCATAAAGTAGCCAATTTGAATTTGAGAACAGCCTAGCATGCATAAACTCAGAAAAGCTTTTATATATGTATCGTTTAACAATTTGTAATATGGTAATATCAATATTAGAAATCAAATTGAGTTTTGCTTATTCTAATTCTAAATTTAAAATTATAATATTTCTAATTTTTAAAAAAGTGCGTTTTGAATTTGTTTTTCAATTTTTGGTTCATAAAAACGTCAATTTTTTTCTTACTTAGTTTAATTGTGATTATTTATAATTTAATTTATTTAATTTTAAATATTTTTATTTATTTGACCCCCTTATCATAGACACCTGACCCTGATAAATGTTACTCCTAACTAAAATGATAAAACGCAATGTTGTTGCAAATGATAAAACACTCCTTCCTTTTTCCCTTTTATTGTGATGCCGCGTGTGGAATTCGGTTCAAAACGACGACTTTCACAGTATTTTCTAAAAGATCTGCGTAAAAAAAAGGGAAAACGTTTTTCTAGTATTACATAGTTTCTAAATAAAACCACCTGCCAATTTAATGCATTTCCGAACAAAAACGAGTTACAAAATGCGTCAGAAAGCAGCTCCTTTGGGTTTGAGAACAGCCTTAAATAATTGATACGCTTTTTTTCTAGTTATCAATTTAAAATTGTATTGAATATATATCAAAGGGTATGTATCTTTATTTGCAATAAAAGTTACAGAATTCCTGCTATATGAAGCGTAAAAATATGCATGTTTTCTATTTACTGACTTTCATAAGAAGAGAAAGAAATACATCAATACCTTATAAACGATTCAGGTACAACGGCCGTGTAGCGTAATCACTGGAGCGTGTTTCTCGTATGCGTAAGTACCCAGGTTCAAATCCAGTCGGCGGTAAGAAAGTTTATTCCGTAAAATCTGTATCATAACTTTCATGTGATTCTGTGTGCGCGATTAATAAAAGTGATATGTGTTATGTAAATTTTTAAAAGATAATGTCCGTATTTATTTTAAAAAAAAATAAATACTGTTTACATTACGTCGAATAATAGTAACTTCGGATGTTTTTTATGCACATTAAGTGACCCTGAAGTCCCCAAATTCCTCCGGTATTACTTCCTGAAATCTTCCCTAGAACAACCTGAGGAGGAACCTGAAGGAGGTCCTGGGGAGCTCCCCGGGATGCTATGAGGCGGACATTTTCGGTTCCTGAGGACCTTCTGGTGACAAATTTTTGCATCCTCAGGGATGCCTGGAGGATGAATGTCAATCTTCCTGGGGATGTCCTAGGGTAGCACATGTGCTATATGGGGACATGCATAGAGGGGCAAGCAACTGGTCTCATCGTCCGTGAGTTTCACATATCATATCACTAAAAAAAAGAGCAGGAGGTGCTTCTGGCCAACTCGAAGAAATCTGGTCCCAAAGCGCATAGTCACGCCTGGCTGGGTTGTCACTCACTAAGGAATTACCCGCGAGGCATTTATTACCCTCTGGGCAAGCCCAGATTGATGCCCAACGACCCCCTTGGGAGATCATGCTCATAAAATATGCACTACAACGGAAGGATTAAGGACCACTATCGGACTCTAGAGGACGTGGGAACTCCCTCTAAGCGCGCCAAAGAGACGGGCCCGATCGAGATTACTGAATGAAGCTTAGTAAGCGTGCCACTCGTTCGCCCGCCAGATGTGGAAACCCCTGGCTGCACGAGAGACGTGCCGGACTGAGTTTCGAATCAAGGTCTCGAGTTTTGGCTGATCAATGCCGCGTTAGTCGGCAGCTTCCGGCCCGGTTCCTCGTAGTCACTTGGCAGAAAGCGGGTTAGTCCCCTCCTCTAGGAGAACGTTCGCGTCCAAGACGGTCTTCGGTCCCGCCTTTGGATGGTGACCGTCTCTTCGATTAGGGCACTTTCTGCGGTGGCCATTGAGGTCGGCTCACAACTCTCCAGCTGCAGAGGATGTCATGGGATCGTCCAAGACGACTGTCACACATCGGATCGTCGGAGCCGTCATCACCGTTTGAACGTCGCAGATAGTTGCTGCACGCCGTATATCCCGACGCCCGACGCACTACAGAATCACCACCCATCGTGCTCTTCAGAGAACGACCCTGCCTCCGTCAATTTCTCCGTCAATCTCCGTCAAGTTTTGCAGCCACCCGATCCTATTTTGCTTAACCTTTTCACTCGCGTCACCCCCCGGAAGCTTAACGCTCCGGGCACGAGAGTTCGGTCTACGCAGTGTCTTTTCACCACCTTTGTCTTCCCGAAGGTCCCGCGGAAAAATTTTCCTGCGAAACTTTCGTGTTATGACGGATTCGACGCAAGGAGGGCGTTCTACACATAGGACCCTCTAGGGACGTCTTCGGCCAATCTTTCTGGAACACGGAAACCGCACCAATATAAAGGGGAAGAATTACTCTTCGGCTAGACAGACACCGCTTTCCCGAGGCTTCACCACGACGAGAAATCGGAATCATCGACTGCTGTTCCCCTCGTGTCGACGAACACTCCATGTGTCGGTCGTCCGGTCTTCTTCCCGACTGAACGGGCCGATTCGGAACGATCCGACGAAGCGTTCGCGAAATGCTCCGGTCACCTCTTCCACCAAAGGAGTCAGGTCAGAACCACCGAGAAGGAGCCAAGGCCCATAGATTTGAATATAGTATGATAAAGTTTAGTTCAGTTGGATTATTCCCATTTAGCAATTTTCGCCAATCCATGGAAATGCGCTCAAAATCTTTTGTACAGCTCTGTATATTATCTGAAGATTTTTCTACACACCACCTGTTAAGCTAAAAGGCAACTTAGAACTCACTTGCAGCAATTACCAAACGTAAACGACAATGTATCTTTTTTTGCGTAGCCCTGTAAATGAAGCCCATCTTTTTTATATTCCACAAACTTCTATTAGTCTACTAAATATAGTTCAACAGGAAAATGCGAAAACACAATTAAAAACTACCCTTAGGTCTTAAAAAAACTTAAAACTCCCATAGTCCTCAAAAAAAAATGTTAAACTTAAAAACGCAAACTAAAGTTGAAAACGCACTTATCCATCATAGACTGTAAATATCGCACATGTACTGTAACTAATATCTTTTGTGTGTCCCTGTAAATAAACGCAATGCACACAAGAGAGCAATTTATAGTGCACCTCAGTAATGCATATAATTTTCATTATGTTTGAAATAGTGAAATATCGCTAAATTACACTGCAGACGATTTTTCCTATAGAACGATGTGTAACAGAATTCTTTTGTTTGACCCTGTAAATGAATAATAAATGCTTTGCACCCCATATTATACAAAAAGCATGTTTTAATGCGCTTCATAGTTATATATCAATTTCATTATGTTTTAAATGACGTAGCGTCATCAAAATGCACTTGAAACGATTATTCCCCATTGACTTTAATGTAACGGAATATTTTTGACTGTCCCTGTAAAAAAATTATAAGTGCTTCACACTTCGGTTGAAATAGGGAATATGCTATCGGTAACGACAATAACATACAAAAATTCCAGGGCAATCGCAGCATATTTACGGGAGTTAGAGCATGGCCAGACGGCCAGACAAACCGAAGTCAGAAACACTTTTCAACTTGGTTGGAAAGTGTTAAAAAGGAGCTTAATATTTCTTCCTGGAGTTTCCAGCCAGGGTTGTTAGTTTGGCCTACATTTTAATTCAGAAATTCCATATTTATACCGGAAGTTCCAAAAGAATTTTTTTCTGCATGTAATCACGAAATGTCTGTCATTAAATAAAAGAAAATTTAGTATTCGGAATTTCTGAATAAAAAGGGAGCCAAACTACAAAATATAGAGTTTTCGGCAACGAGATTTTTAAATATTCTTATTTAATTTTTTTATCGCACTGTATTTCTGCCATTTTTCGTCAGCTGAAGAAAAGCTAGTATATTTTCGCTTAGAAATGTCAAGAATTGCTTATGCCGCCTACTAACTCAAGCTTATGTTACAGGTTTTATTCCTTATTAAATTTAAAGATTTTAGAATTATAATTTTTACTTTGCTATGCACTTTTGAATTCATTGAAAAGAATTATTTAAAAGAAAAAAATTACAAAATATTATTTGGTGGCTGTAGGCAAATTTTATAAACTAAAAATGCAAGAAATGGTAAAATATATTTTTGATAATTTATCAGAATTCTTGTACTTATAGAATTTATATTTAAATTTTAAAAGCAATCTTACTTTTTAAAAAATACGATACATGCATAGATATAAATACAAAAAGAAGAAACTGTATATAAATGGAGAAATTTATGCTGTGATTTATTTCCACTTTTATGATTACAGGCTGAAATATACTGCAAATTTAGTATTGACTGGTAAACAAGAACAAAGTTATAACATGGTAATAAACATTTCTGAAACCATTTTTGATACATTATACATTTTAATGTTATTTACCTCTTATAAAAGCATATTCCTTTCCTTTAATATTTCTGACATAAAGGAAATATAAATAAACTTTTTCATTTTTCATACTTTAAGAAGTCTTGCTTATTTGAATGTCAATATTAAATTAAATCTTGAATTGCAATTCCCGAGTAAGAATTAGCCTAAAGCACATTATCATTTTCAAACTCTTCATTGCTTTTGAATAAAATTTTTAAAGAATTTGAATTTAAAAATCTTATAAAGGATTTATGCGCTAGTTATAGCCACTTAAAGAAACTGCTGAATAAAATATTTTATACTTTCTACCTCTTTAAAAATGTGAGATAGCATTTTAAAAAATTATTTCTAAAGAGGTATTATACAGATAGTCGACAAAATAATACGAACACTCATGAAAAATGGTGAAAAGGGCAATATCTAGAAAAATACATGAGGAATTAACCTGAAACTGCAGGTGTGTAAACAGTATAGTATACGTTATATATTTCCGTGGAGATTTTTTCCCGAAACCCCATAGGAGACTGTCAACAAATTGAAAAAGAACGAATATCTTTTGGATAACCCTGCAAAAACTAATGTAGCAAAAGCGTTCAAACTCGAGATTATTAATAAGTGGCTTATTGTAATATTCTGTGTTCATTTTTATGAGGATAGCATGTATACTCGTAGAGAAATTAAGGTTTTTATAAAAACAGTCCCAAATTTCGCCTAGTTTTTTGCTTATAATTCGCAGAGTTTTTAATATAAAAAAAAGTTATTTTAAGAAAATATGACAAACAACATTGTACATAATACTCTGCAATCAGAATTAAAAAATAATAATAATTGGATGAAAAAGGAGCATGTTTACTAAATATTGTTTCATTGCGCATGCGCGAATGCAATCAAAATATAATATGCATAATGTATTAGCTAAGTATATAGAGCAACTTTTGTGAAAGTCTCAAAATCATAGCTTGAAAATTCTGTAAATTTTCGTCGATAGAATGAGCTCGAAATCCGTTGCTCCCAAAAGGAAGCAAAAATATGAGGATTGTATCCAAATATAGTAGTACGTGCAATATTCTGTACGCTATCTTGGCACTAATCAACAGATATTTGATACAAACCCTAATCTTTTTGCTTCTTTTTGGGAACAACAGATTTCGAGCTTATTCTATCGACGATAATTTACAGAATTTTGAAGCTATGATTTTGAGACTTTCACAAAAGTTGCTCTATATACTTAGCTAATACATTATGCATATTATATTTTGATTGCATTCGCGCATCGGCAGTGAAACATTTTTTAGTAAACCTGCTCATTTTTCATCCAATTTTTATTATTTTTTAATTCTGATTGCAGAGTATTATGTACAATGTTGTTTGTCATATTTTCTGAAAAGAACTTTTTTTTATATTAAAAACTATACATGCTATCCTCATAAAAATGAACACAGTATATTACAATAAGTCACTTATTAATAATCTCGAGTTTGAACGCATTTGCTACATTAATTTTTACAGGTTATCCAAAAGATATTCGTTCTTTTTCAATTTGTTGACAGTCCCCTATGGGGTTGCGGGAAAAAATCTTCACGGAAATATATAATTTATGCTATACTGTTTACACACCTGCAGTTTCAGGTTAATTCCTCATGTATATTTCCAGATATTGCTATTTTCACCATTTTTTATGAGTGTTCGTATTATTTTGTCGACCATCTGTATATTGTCATATGTATTTTATGTTGTAATACAGTTCTTTGGACTTACTTTACATATTGAAGCGAAATATTTGATAGTTGATGAAACATTGATGACTGATTACAAAATGTTCATTTTAAAAGAAAAATAACACCTTAATATTAGGCATAAAAGGAGAAATTATTATACAACAATTCATAATTTATGATTCCTCCTAATGATGTTGCCTAGTTAACCTGGTAATGTTGCTACCTGTTAAAATAATCAAATTCCGGAATATTTTGGAACACAATATCTTATTGCCGGAAAATAATAATGAATTTCTACTTAAAAGATTAAATTTTAGCTACATAAATTTGTATTTCAAAAATCCGTAACTCTCATCTCCTATGAAATATTGGAAATTTTAATAGGTTTTATTACTTGTGCATTGAATACATTTAATTATTTCGCACATAATCATTTCAATGCCTTAAAATTCTGATTGGATATCAATCACGCACAATTTTCATGAAATTCTTAGCATGACGCTTAATTAGATTATTTGTACTTATCACGTAATATAAATAGCTATATCACTAATTTTCTCAAACCTTCAAGTTTGGAAAATTTATTTTTAGGCATAATAATACGATAAAATAACATTTATAAATTCAAAATATGATTTATACATAAGCATTACATCGTAGAACTAAGAAGAATTTGACAAAAAAAATACATATTTATATTTTTGGGGCTATCTAAACCTGTGGATTTCCCCTTATTCTTTAAAAAATGTATTTAGCATGTGTATGATTAAGTCCCTAATTATAGTCTCTAAAACTTTTTATTTATGAATGTTGTGACGTTTTACATAAGACATGTGTTATTTCACTTTTCGTGCTTTTATTTCAGCATACTTATATTTTTGTAATGCATGAACATAGGACGATGGCGTCAATAAAATTTAAAAATAGTTAAAGAGCTCAAAATCGAATTAAAGCAATTTATCAAATATCTTACTAAAAATTTTAATGCGTTCCAAAATGCCTAATGTGTTATAAAACTCTATTCAATAATAAACATTAATAATAAACTGCAATGTATTTAAAATCTTTTTCGGAGCCTTATAAAATAAAATTATATTCTAAAAGACAGACGGATAGACAGGCAATCTAAAATATTTAATAACACACGTCAAAAATCGAACTAAAA
Organism: Maratus michaelseni; assembly: GCA_963931845.1. Lineage (NCBI taxonomy): Eukaryota > Metazoa > Arthropoda > Arachnida > Araneae > Salticidae > Maratus > Maratus michaelseni. The sequence continues at coordinate 360,432,957 of OZ007593.1, read as the reverse complement.
CTTCTTTGGAATAGAATAACTCCATTAACCCTTTGCTACCGTAGTACGCCATATGGCGTGCTTTTACCATTGTACTGTAATCCAGGAGTTTACATTATGAACGAGTTTTCCTGGGCAAAGTGGTCACCCAATATAATGACGTCACCAGAGCGCTGGCATTGAGTGGTTTGTGGTCAAACTATGTCGTTTGATGGTAGTGAGTAACCAGATAATCGTTGAACTAGGTGGTTCCATGTTTTATAATTTTAGAGCGGGTTTTCCATTTTTTGAAGTTTGTGATCTAAGGTAACTGACTTATATTACATAAAATTAACAATAACCTGTTGTACTTGCATTTATTTAATGAATGTTTAAGGAAAGAGCATGTTTTCTGCTTCACATTGGTGGGAGAGTGATCACTGACTGTTCATTAGTTTCCACTGTTGAACGTATTTTCTGCCATGGCTCCCAAACGGGCAAAGTGGTCAGGGTAGTGACCGTTTGGTTGGATAAGTGATGAAGGTTTGATCAGCTGCAATGTTTGTCACCCAAGGGCTCATGAAACCTGTTCACTTCGCGAAGAAGATGATGTGGTGTTCATTTGCGAAAAATTCAGTGTTTGATTCTGATTTATAATTTTTATTTGGGTTTGTCAAACTCTTATTGGATTTTCATATCATTTTCACTCTTTCATTATGTTTCATGCGATTTGTTATGACAATAAAAATGTTCCAATCATTTAAATAGTGTTTTCAACCTTTTTACACCTGTAGGGTAAAGTGGCCATGGAGTGACCACTTTGCCCGTCTCGGTCGGGCAAAGTGGTCATTTTGACCTTTTTTGGAAAAAACAAAATTCTCACTTCCACTTTACTATTTCGTAAATATTATAAATACCCTTACACTTCTAAGTAGTCACCACAAAACCTTGGGGTGACCACTTTGCCCGGCCTTTGCCTATATATCTCTAATGCTTTTTACTGATATTCCCTACATGTTTTGATGCCTTTCATGTAAAACTTCTGCCTAATCAATATAAATATACTTATATGTACTATTACGGATGCTTGAATTTTATATTTTTGTAATATAATATCAAGTGTTCTATAAAAAGAACCTTGCAATAATTGTAATACTTTTGTTTTCGTAGATAACAAATTTATCAATGTTTTAAACAAGAACAACATATTAACCCGTTAGCGCCCAGCGCCCTATTTATAGAACGCCGAATTATTTTTCTCAATAAAATACAAATATTGTGATTCACACCACTTTTATATTATAGCAACCTAACAGTGACTTTATCATGGTGTTTCGTGCATCAAATAAAACGAATATTTATCCTAAATACGAATTTGTGTTACCTTAAAACCTGGTGTAAGAAACATAATGTTGCGAAAAAGAAATGTCGGGCGTTAATGAGCTAACAGTAATATATTCAAGTACTGCCATGCAACCGTAAATAATACCTTCAAATTCTACATACACTCTTTATGAGTACTATATGTTGCTGTAAGCATTTGTAACATTTTTATGCTGTATTATATTTTTACTGAAATGTGTACGGACAAATGGTCCAATGTACAGTAATCTGAAGTTATAAGAATATTCCACGTTTCTTGTTAAAAGAAACGTTTCACTTTTTCTGTTCAAAGAAAAGTTTTTCAAATATATCATTTCATTTTACAGTCTCAAAACCAATATTGTTGATTTTGAGACTGCATTTTATGTCTTACGTACCAATGTATTCGTAAAGTATATTCTATGAACAATTCTTTTTCGATTTTCCCAAAATATGCAGCTGTAAAATGGATCTCTAAGATTTTAGAAAAAGTGTAATTATTTAATCTTATTGTTATAGAAGCATTTGTCGTTCAGAATGTTGTTTTGCACAGTAATATGTTCTGATATGCCTTGAAATGTTGTTAAGATATTACATTAAATTTTATAAACAATCTTCTTTAATTATAGGGGTCTTGAAATTCCAATATGATACGCATATTATTTGTACATTTCTAAGTATAAATTATCAATTTTATCTTATGCGTTTTCTACTCTACTGATTCTAATGATCTATAATTAAAGAAAGTTACTTTTCATTGGTGGAAACAGGTTTTATATAACTCTAATTTCAGTGTTATGGAATCTAGTATTTAACAAATCTAACATGCTCAGGCTTATATTTTTGTGTCATTTACAATACAGCAATCTTTTTTAACACTTTCCAACATAGTTGAAAGTGTTTATAAATTCGGTTTGTCTGTCTGTTTGTCCGTGTTCTAACTGGCGTAAATATATTCAGATTGTCATGCAATTGATAAATGCTATTGAGGTTTACTATGGCATGTTCAGTATTGAAAATGAAGTATATAACACTTGTAGTTCGTTTACAGGGACCATCAATATTATTCCTTTATGTTACGGTCTATGGAGAAAAAACATTTGCGGTTTATTTTAATGATGTAACACTATTTCAAACACATTGAAATTGAGATATATCACTGAGGTGCATTACAAGAGTTCTACAATACAATATGGTGTGCATAGCATTTACAGTTCCTTTACAGAGACACTCAAAAGAATTCCGTTACATTGCGATTTATGGAGAAAAAATTTTGCGGTTTATTTTAATAATGTTTCACGATTTCACATATATTGAAATTAATATATATAACAGACGTGCATTACAAGAGACTTATTGTATAGTATTGTATGTATCGCATTCATCGTTCATTTACAGAAACGCACAAAAGTATTCGTTTAAAGAACTGTCTGTTAATAATAATTGCTGGAAGTGTGTTTTCAGTTGCGGTACACGTTTATAAATGTAACTAATTTTTTGCTTATTACTTGGTGTGTATAAATTGTATAGATCATATACAGAGCAGCACAAAACATCTCAAGCACATTTACGCTTATTGACGGAAATTGCTGAACGGGAAATTTCAAATGGTATTTTCAACGGGAATTTTCATCTATATACGTTTCCTAACTGAATTAAATATTAGCATTCTATGTAGTATATATACAAATCTGTAGATGATATACACGGCTGCACAAAAAAATTTGGATATTTATATTCGAATATTGTTGGTAATTCCAGAAGTTTGATTTTTAAATGCGTTATGCATTTTCCAAATTGTTTACTTAGACATCAGACTTTAGACCTTATTAAACGGTATACATTTCTTTAAGTATTTTGGAAGTATTGAAAAGTGTTACATAATCTATGCTCAACGCATGATTTTTCGTTATTGTTCTATTTTCAAATTTAAAATTTGAGTTACGTTGAATAACAAAAATATAAATTACCATCAGATAACTAAAGAAAAGTTTTAATTTTTTAAAAGTAAGAATTAAATATGTTATTTGGACGTTTAAGATCTAGTTGGACGATATTTTAAATACTTATATTTAATATGATATTAGAACACATGATAACAAATCATGAATATACTATAAAATTGGAATACAAATTTTGAAATATTGGGCATATGTTGTTAAAAATGTAATAGGAAAGAAAGACTTTCTTACTAAGATAAGTGTTCGGATTCGTTTTAGGTGCGTTCGTAATTATAGATATACGTAGCACCTATAGTCGTCGTCTGGTCTGTCTGTCCATCATTCCGTGTATAACAGCACAAAAACTACCGAACCGAATCGTTTAAAATTTAATACATATAATCGTTGCAGAATTTTGCCGTGTCTATGAAAATTTTATGAAAATCGAATCAAAACTTAAAAAGATATTAATAGAAGTTTTCTTTATTCTAATAAATCATATCATACGTAACCTATATAATAAAAACGCAAGTCATGTGACTGAGGAAAACAAACACGGGCTGACAATTTCTTTTTTCATATGCCAGGAGGCCATTTTTTTCAAAATTATTTTTTCGAATAAAACTGCATAAAAGTTACAGTTTTAGATAGATCGTTCAAAAAATTGTTTGTTTGAGAGATGAGTTACATTAAAATATGTATAGATTCTGAGATAACTTCAGTGGAAATTAGGTTGACAGCCAATATCTCAATTCATTGAAGTAAATAAACACTGGAGATTCGTTCATCATGAGTCAAAAAAATATTAAATTATGGAGGTAATCATTCGCAAAGCAAGATCTCCATGGTGAATTTTGAAGTGATGTCTGGTGTAGAAAAAAAAATCTTATCTTTAAACGTGGCATACAAAATAAGAGAAAAGGCATGCCCATTTTACTCACAACAGACGATATAATTCATTTCACTGAAATAATGACGATGATTTTTTTACATTGTAAAAGTAGTTATAGTAGAAACGCACTTCATTTTTCACGTTTAACGTGAAAAATGTTTAACGTTTTACTTTTAAAATCACGTTTAACTTTTTTATCCGGAACCCGAACCCGACGATTTGAAATCCGAATAGCCTGAGACCGATACCCGAAGTACACTAAGGAACATTCTTAATAACTTTTTAAAATTAATTTTCTCACTTAAAAATCTCTTCTTACATAAAAATAAGTATTAATCCTAAATACTGCCTCATGACAACGTTTCGTGACTTTCATGTCCCTAAAAATCTGTTTAAAATAGTAAATTTGTTATTTATTCCGAACCACTGGCGGAAATCTGCAAAGTTGATAATTTTTATTATTTTAACCTTTTGCACTCCACTGACACCTATACGGTGACATACTAAGTTTAATCCCCAAATGTCACAATGGCATCGGAATTTTCGATCAAATTTATTTGAAAATAAGTCAATGCATTTGTTCGTGTACATAATAAAACGGAAAATTTTGTTTCAAAATTCCGGTGTTATTGGGACATTTTGGGATTAAATTTAGTATGTCACCGTAAAGGTGGAGTGCAAAAGGTTAAAATATTATTGTACCACTATGGCAGAAAGACATGTTTTCTGTTTCCCAGTAATGCTGGAAAAAGACTTTAAATATAAAGCGAGGATAAACAAGGCTTATCCTATGTTATGTTACTAATACTGGGGGATCCAGAGACTTCACTATTGAATAGAACATTTTTCTTTGTATCTCATTAATGACAATTCACTTTCTTTCAAACTGATTCATAAAGCATTGTAAAATACTTTAACCTGCCTGCTAAAAACTTTTTTTTCTTTCATTGAGTACCACTAGGGTCATATGTGATCTCAATAAAATTTTTATTTTGTTACACGTAATATTATAACTAAATGATTATAAACCTTAAATTTATTCATTCTGTTACTAAAAACGTGTTTTAATAGAAAATAATATAAAAATCATAAAATAACATAATAATATAAAATAATATAAAAATCATAAAATAACATAATAATATAAAATAATATAAAAATCATAAAATAACATAATAATATAAAATAATATAAAAATCATAAAATAACATAATAATATAAAATAATATAAAAATCATAAAATAACATAATAATATAAAATAATATAAAATACCAACTTTTTTTTCTTTCATTGAGTATCACTGGGGTCATATGTGACCCCATTAACAGTTTTATTTTCTTACATGTAATATTATAACTAAATGTTTATAAACCTTAAATTTTTCCGTTTTGTTACAAAAAACGTGTTTTAATATAAATTAATATAAAAATCTTAAAGTAACATAATAATATAAAATACCAATTTTCTTTTCTTTCATTCACTGGGGTCATATGTGATCCCACTAAGATTTTTATTTTGTTACATGTAATATTATAACTTAATTATTATAAACGTTAAATTTATTCTTTTTGTTACAAAAAAATGTGTTTTAATGTAAAATAATATAAAATTTTGTGTTCAAAATTTGATCGAATACATAAATTTGTATTGGAGTCACAGGTGACTCCAGTGCTACTTAGTGGATAATTTTTTCTTTTGTTACACTTAATATTATAACTAAATGATTATAAACATTAAATTTATTCGATTTGTTACAAAAAGTGAGTTTTAATATAAAATAATATAAAACTCATAAAATAACATAATAATATAAAATAATATAAAAATCATAAAATAACATAATAATATAAAATAATATAAAAATCATAAAATAACATAATAATATAAAATAATATAAAAATCATAAAAGAACATAATAATATAAAAATCATAAAATAACATAATAATATAAAAATATAAAAATCATAAAAAAAAATAATAATATAAAATAATATAAAATACCAACCTCTTTTTCTTTCATCGAGTACCACTGGGGTAATATAGGACCCCACTAATAGTTTTATTTTTTTGCATGTAATATTATAGCTAAATGTTTATAAACCTTAAATTTTTCCGTTTTGTTTCAAAAAACTTGTGTTAATATAAATTAATATAAAAATCTTAAAATAACATAATAATATAATATAAAATAAAATACCAATTTTCTTTTCTTTCATTCACTGGGGTCATATTTGATCCCACTAAGATTTTTATTTCGTTACATGTAATATTATAACTAAATTATTATAAACGTTAAATTTATTCGTTTTGTTACAAAAAATGTGTTTAATGTAAAATAAAATATAATTTTGTGTTCAAAATTTGATCGAATATATAAATTTGTATTGGGGTAACAAGTGACCTCTGTGGTACTCAGTGGATAAATTGTAAATAAAAAATAAAATTTACCCATTTTATTATTTTTCTCTATATGAGTCAAACGTTAAGTATAAAATGAACAAATTCATTTTTTTTTCAAAATTTTAAAATTCATATATTTTTCACAGTTGTACGGTAAAGTTGCTCTCGGGTCACTGGTGACCCCATGGTAGTAGGAGGGTTAAAAAAGTTAGACTATATTCTTGTTTCTCAAATAGCAACCCCCCCCCCCTTTTTTTTTAATTTTGGAAGAAATAACATTTTTATTTTGAGCACGAGCCAAAATAACTGGTATAAAAATCGAGCCCGATCTCGCATTGGATACGGGCTCGGGAGCCTCATCAGCTCGGGCTTTGCCCATCTCATCTGGTTTATAGTTTCTCATCTAAAGTTTATTGTTCTTATTATAAAAAAATTTTCATACACATTAGAGTATTATTGGAATTTAAATATATTATAAAAATAATTTTCTAAATTTCTGCGGAATTCCTATTTTTAATCGTTTTCTATATTATCAGTGCTTACAGTTACCATGTATAAAACTAACAATAACTGATCATCGGTTAATTAATTAAAATTGAATTGCTGCCTAAAAAAAAACATTAGCATATTATGTTAAAATCACACAACAAAAAAAAATCTTTTTTTTTTCTTTTTCTCTTTTTTTTATTGTATAATAAATAGGCATTTGATTTTTTCGTATAAAATTAATACTTTTATTGCAACTACATTAATTTTATGTTCTTCGAATATTTTATACATCTTCGAGTACATTGTTGTTAATTTTGTCGTTTTCTGTTTTCTTACAGAATTTAAATACATAATTTTTACCACAAAGAATATGTGACACGAATTTCTTCTGCAGTGTTATGTTTTTTTCCCCAGCAAACTTTAAAGCTATTTATTGCACTGACGTTTCGACGCTTTGAATTATATTTGCAGGGCAATAAAAACACTTCCGTCTTCTATGGGACTTAAAATTCTTATTTATGGTACAAGTAAAAATATCTGCACATGGAATATCAAAAATTTTGGTAAGTAAAATCTTAGTGAAAAAACATAATGTATAAAATATGAGTCATCATACAATTGACTCATACATTATTTCAGATATATCATATCTGAAATAATGCTAGATAGAAAATTTTTACATTTAATAAAATACAGCTATTTTATTTAATTATGCGTGAACTTATCCAAATATACATTCATATATATATGATTCGCATTATGGGTTCTTTTTAGCATCTGGTTTAATCATTTCGACACTTTTTTTTTTTGCTGGTGAGTTATGTGTACTATTTTTTGGTTTTTTTAGCTATTCCAGATGGATAATTCCTTAATTTTTAGATTTCTGATTGTTTTCATATTTCTTGGGTTTTACACGATATGTAATAAGGAGCATAATATTGCCATATTTAGAGTTAATTCTGACAATATTTGACGAAATAACATTTATTCAAAAAGGTATTTGTCCATATTTCAATTTTTAATTTTTATTCCCAAATTTGTGTTTGATGTTTCTGTGTTGTCTTTTAACGGCTATATATATATATATATATATATATATATATATATGTGTGTGTGTGTGTGTGTGCGTGTGTGTGTGTGTGTGTGTTTGTGTTAGATTACATGTGTTAGATTGTGTTAGATTTTAACTGTGTGATTTAAAATTTCACGAGAAACTGGTAGTTGGTTAAAGATGATGAATTATTGCAGTCGCTCGATCAAGAATCATGACGAGGAAGGAAGGCAATGAAGGAACCCAATTGAGAATTTCTCCATAAAAACTCAGCCAGTTATCCAAATAAATCGTTTATTCGGGAACAGGAGAGATGACGGAACAATTCCCACAGGACAAAGATGTGTTCTAAAGCCCTCAGGCTTGACTATAACTCACTACATCATTGAGTTTATCTTAAGTGGCTGTTTTAGAAATTCTAAGTCATCAGAACACCAGATAACAGTTTGTCAGCACTTGAAAACAAAACAAAATTCTGCTTTCCGAACGCTTGCAATGGCTCTTTGTTAAATGCGCGGATATTTACACAAGCGACGTAATGCGTGCACGAACCAATCAGTGAGAAGTGAAATTTAGCTAAGCGAATGCCGCGCGATGGAGAGGTTTTAATGAGAAAGAATCCCGTACCCAGCGGCGCATTGATTTTGAAGTTAAAAAAATTGGGCGCGAAACGAGCCTGTGGAATAAAAATAACAAAATGGCTTTTAAAAACATTCGAAACTAAAAACTAGCGTCTCTCAGAATATTATAGATTGGATAGTTGATAAAAGTTACAAATGGACTTAAAGTTTTAGATTAAGATTTGGAATAAGATAATTATTAATATACGCGATTTGAATTGTAAAAGTCCTTCCGGCCTGTACCGGGAGGAAAAGGTAGCTTTCCTATATCTTCGTTTTAAAATTTTAGCTAATGTTACACGAAAACAGCAAGTTAAAATGCAAAGAAACGTTTACAAAAGATTCGTTAATACTGAATTTGAATAAGAAATTCGCCAAATTATTGAGCTATAGCCAAAATGGCTTCATTTATGAAGACTTATTTTGGTCGCCAAATTTGGCGAGAATTTGGCGCTAACGGATATGAATATATAGTTTTATGCGTATGATTGGAAAAATTATTACAACAATGAAAGAAAATAATTTGCGAGTAATCGCGTTAATGTGCTGTTTTGTTTCAAAATGTCAGCCACCAAATGTCAATGTCAATTTCAAACTGCTCTATCTGAGCATTTTTTAAGATAGAGGTAAACCAAAAAATGCTTTGGAATCCTTGTATCAAGGCCTAACACGTAATTAAAAAATAAATTTAAATTTTTAACTTTTTTGTATATTTATTTTAGTTTTAAATTTTTAAATGGCCGCCATCTTGAAACAAAATGGCGGACCAAGCTGGCCAACGAACTCGGTCGAGACATTGGTGAGCTTAATACATACAATTAGTTTCATCAAAATTGATTTATAAATACGAGCGTTATCGTATGACATAGGTCAGATATATATATATATATATATATATGGAGATATATATATATATATATAAATCAACATTTGAACGGAGGGTGGTTTTGGGGTCTGGGGGTCATGATCGGTGAAAATATATCGAAATTTTCCGGAACTGCTTTCCTCCGAACGGCTGCAATAAGTAACTTTATACTTTTTTGTATTGAAAGCTACCTAAAAGGAAATTAAAAAGTCCTTCCGGCCTGTACCGGGAGGAAAAGGTAGCTTTCGTATATCTTCGTTTTAAAATTTTAGCTAATGTTACACGAAAACAGCAAGTTAAAATGCAAAGAAACGTTTACAAAACATTCGTTAATACTGAATTTGAATAAGAATTTCGCCAAATTAGCTTCATTTATAAAGACTTATTTTGGTCGCCAAACTTGGCGATATTTCGCCAAATGTCACAAATTTTGCTAATTTTGTCGCCAATTTTGCCAATTTTGTCGCCAATGTCGCCGATTTTGGAGCTAACGTATATGAATATATAGTTTTATGCGTATGATTGGGAAAATTATTACAACAAGGAAAGAAAATAATTTGCGAGTAATCGCGTTAATGTGCTGTTTTGTTTCAAAATGTCAGCCACCCTAGAATTTCAAACTGCTCTATCTCAGCCATTTTTTAAGATAGAGGTAAACCAAAAAATGCTCTGGAATCCTTGTATCAAGGCCTAACACGTAATTAAAAAATAAATTTTAATTTTTAATTTTTTTGTATATTTATTTTAGTTTTAAATTTTTAAATGGCCGCCATCTTGAAACAAAATGGCGGACCAAGCTGGCCAACGAACTCGGTCGAGACATTGGTGAGCTTAATACACACAATTAGTTTCATCAAAATCGATTTATAAATACGAGCGTTATCGTATGACATAGGTCAGATATATATATATATATATATATATATATATATGGATATATCTATATATATAAATCAACATTTGAACGAAGGGTGGTTTTGGGGTCTGGGGGTCATGATCGGTGAAAATATACCTAAATTTTCCGGAACTGCTTTCCTCCGAACAGCTGCAATAGGTAGCTTTATACTTTTTTGTATTGAAAGCTACCTAATAAGAATAAATATTATTAAGAAATAGGGAAATAATGAATATGTCAGAATTTAGAATAATTTAAATAAATATTGCGAAATAAAATTTTTATATAACATATATATATATATATATATATATATATATATATATATATATATATATATATATATTAAATATTTTTTACATTAATACATATAGTTATCTAAACTTTTCGTAGATGTTTAAGATATTTACAATATTATTCTTATATTACTATATTATGTTTACATAAGGTTAATTCGTGGGTTTGTGAGTTGATATAGGGATAGGTTTATAAATAATATTAACTAACAATTTAACTTTATTTTTTTGCTAATTAATTTACTATTAAATTTACTATTAAATTTACTTTATTTTTCCATTCATTAAAAAAGTATTAAAAATAACTGATTGATTAATATATTGTTATTTTACATCATTTATAATCTTATAATATTTAGGCTGCATTAATAAATTATTATGTACTTTATTTCTTGCTTGAATTTGACAAATTACTTGTAATGTAATTAATTTAATTAAAGTGACATAAATAAACATAATTTTTAGCATTTCCTTTGGTTTCAAATAGACTTAATATAATTAATCTTATTCTTTTTTATTCACTACATTTTAATATAATTTTAAGTAAGAATTATTATTTTACATTATTTGCATTTTAATTACATAGTTTTACTATAGACTGCGTAAGCAATTATAGCAAAAATGTATTTAAATGTATCAAAACATTCTATCTTAATCGATTTGAAATAACGTATCGTATCGTTTAATGAAATTATATATTTGTAATAATTTTTAATTTAACTATTTATTATTATAATTATCATTAGTTTTTAAATAAATTTATTAATATTATTACAATTATCTCTATTTTTTAAGTAAATTTTATTTTTCAAATAAATTTTATTTTTCAATTTGTTAAAATCGTTGATCTATACATTTTTTCAACTGTAACTTTCAACTGGCACAGTCGATACATGTGCTATGTACAAAGTTTCGTTAACATGTTAAAAATGTTATTGAAAGGGTATGTTTTGATTCTTTATATTTCATTTTGTTTCATAATTTTTCAGTAAATCTCTTCATGGATAAGGTAAAGCCAGGAGAGATGTCGCGGTCGAAGAGATTGCGCATATAGAGGTTCGGGGGGAAGGAGTAGAGTGAGCATGCAGCGACTCCAGGTAGTTGTACAAGAGCAGCAGTGGAGTGTCTACTTGAAAGTGCACGTTGATTGTTTTGAGCGTTGAAAATAAAGCATTGCTAATTTTTTTTTGTTTTCCCAAAGCAAGTGCTTGAATTTTCATAGCTATTCATCAAAATTTCTATACAATGTCAGTAGTACAAAATATTTTAAACTTAAATGATTTCTCATAAGCTACTAATCTAGACAAACAATGTGAACATCAACGGTTCGTTTTAGTAGCGGCTTTGTTTAAATAAAAGGCCGCGCAATCTCTCCTACCGTAATTGGAGAGTTTGCGCATCTGCTATTTAGGAGAGATGGCGCTTTCTTCCCATTAGTTTCCATACTAGGCGAGATTACGTAGCTTAATGGTAAATTTGCATAAAAAATGAAAAATGAAAATGAACAAATTTTATAAACGTTAAATTAACAATTAATTATAAACGTGTTATCCAGTAACTTAATGTTATTTTGTAATCTTATCTGGACTTGCTTTTTCTGATTCATTATTTTTTTTCCCTTTAATTAAACTTTTTTAATCGTTTTTAAAATTATTTCCTTTTTCTGATTCTGTAATCATTAGGTTGAAATATTCACTCCTAATACAATAATATTTGTTCACAGAAACCTTACAACAATGTAATTTAAGTGTAATTATTATTGTTAACAATTTAATTGTAGTTATTATTAGTAACAATCTCTCCTACCCATGTGCGCAATCACACCAACCCTGTAAGGACAGATGGCGCAAAATAACTTTCTTTGTTTTATTACAACTGTTCTATTAAATTGCAACATAACAACAAAATAGCAATGGAAAAGCATAAAGAACAAATGAAGTAAAAATTATTCATGGATAGTTTAGCAAAAATTTAATATTTAGATTTTTTATTGTTATTCTTTTGAATTGTGCGCAGACTCTCCTCTTTACCTTATTCATAATGTTCTATTACAACTATTATCTTTAGATATTTAATATGTGTTCATTTTTATTCAATTTTCTTTAAATGTTGGATCGTAATTGATCGGGCAATTTTAATGAATAATAGGCTTAGGCTTACTCCTTCAAAAATAAATCAATTACGTTTTACTTATATTTGTGGAATAATGCCCTTGATAAAGTGTTCCACGATATAAGTTTCAATTTGCTTCTTGTCATTTTTTCACCGTATGCACATTGAATTTTTTCTTCATATAACTTTATTTTTTCTATTTATTTTATTTTGAGAATCTCACATTTTTGGATATGTTTATTCGTATTTTATTATAATTATCGGTTCTTATATTGTCGATTATTTATGTGATTTGATGGTTGTTATTCACAAAAGTTTTATTATATATATATAATACCTTTGAATTCAAAACACAGCAAACAAGTTCTTGCAACAGATCAAAACAAATCTCCAATTTAATTCTAGTTACTAATTATAAATTGTATACAGGACACTATTAAGTTAATAAATAATTAACAAATTCAAACATCAAATTACCGAAACTCCAATTCAGAGACGGCACGCAGCAAAATATACATAATAGTTTTAAAGAAAAATTAGAAAATAAATATATTAAATGGTTAAGAGTTATAAATGTAGTTATAAATGATAGAGTTATAAATGATAAGAGTTATAAATAGAACATATGTAACTTAATAACATAAGAACAAATAATAGAATTTTGATATCATATGATATTAAAAAGGGAATTCAAAAAGGAGAGAGAAATGTGAACTTAATAATCGTCAGTTTGCACATGTCAAAAAATTATGCAATATTTCATAAAATATACTGGCAAAATACACTAAGAACAGTATATTTCTGCCAAAAATATTGCAATAATAGAAGTAAACGAATGAAAGAAACCAATGAATGATAGATAATGAAACAAAATTACTCACAAACTAAGCACTCTATATCACATGACGCTAACACAGCATACTAACATAATTTGAATTGATATATATATAAGAAGGTCTGGAACCGTTTTAAATTTGATAGAAATTCAAATTAATACATAAGAAAAATATATATATTGTAACGAAACTAGCATTCTGTACTTGGAAGAGCCTTCTGCTTGATCAAGGCCGACCTCACTAAATATAGCTAAACTGTAATTATCCGTTGTGTCAACCTATGGCTCCGAGGTAAAGCGCTTGACTACAGATCAGAAGGTGGTGAGGTCGATCCCCGTTGAAGGCAAGTGTCCTTAAATTATTTTTGGTTTAAAGATTGCTTTGTATATGTTTCTAACTCCTTCGGAACTATGCTAATTGTTATTATGTTAATTCTTATGTTAATCATTATTTAATTTCTAGAACTTTCCAAGCTTGGAATGTTCCATTCGAGAAAGCACCCCTCGAGTGTATTTAAGCTGGTGTAGCCTTGAGTTGGTGAAATAAAGCTTCGAGTTGGTTCATGCTTTTGTCTTCATTCGTTCTCATTTAATACCTACGCGACAGTTTGGTGGAGGCGACCTCTTGGACATCCAATTCCGGACGAGATATGGACACCGACTCCCTACGCAGCTCCGACGAGAATTATTCGCAGCCCATATCTTCTAGTTTCAGAAATAGTTCGCCTTATCCCCCGTCGCTCTTCTAGCCGCCAACAGTCGCAGTCACCTATACGTCGCCTTAGCCGTTCTCCACGCCGAGCTAAAAAGGAAAACTAGCTCTAGCGACGTATGCAGGAGGTGAGGTCGCAATAAAAGAAAATCCTCCGGCGTACATTATAACCAAGTTACAAAAAATTACCACCTATGTTACCGTAAATGGACAGTGTGTAAAAGCCCTCGTCGATTCTGGTGGCGATTATTCGGTTATATCTGAAGCATTTCGCGACAATTGAATGTACCTATGTTTAGTGAAAATGAATCTATATTAAAGACTGCATCTGGAAAGCCTGTAGCCGCCTCAGGACATTGTGTATTAAAAGTCAACTTGAATGGAATTGTGAAACCATTTGACTTTCTTGTGTTTCCACGATGTAGCCATGAAATGATACTTGGATGGGACTTTTTCCGTGCCACTGAGGCTGTTATAGATTGTGGAAATGAAGAGCTTCAACTATCGGAAATTCTCCCAGACACCGCGGTATATAAACCTGATTCTCCCTTGCTTGCCGCAACAGATTACGTAATTGAGGCAAATTCAGCGAAGCAAATATGTGCCGTTAGTACAGAAATTCAAGAAGCAGATAAAGCTATGGTTATTGGCAACAAAACTCTCATGTGGGAAAGAGACCTATCCATACCAGCATGAATCATTACGGTAGAAAATAATTGTTGTAAAATATGGGTAACGAATTTCTCTGGACGAACTCAGATAATACCAAAGAGGATGAATATAGCTCGTTTAACAGTAATCGAAAATAACTCCATCTGTTCGCTGAATGATACTGATAGAGAACATACCAAAAGACATAGGTCCAGAAAGACACTAATTCGAGGAAAATTTAAAGAAATGTAAGATAATGAGCTAACTAGTCAAGAAGTAGACGCGCTGTTAAATCGGCTGGAAGAGTATAGTGATATTTTCGACATTAACAGAAAATCGAGAAAATCTAGATGCAATGGTGTAAAGCACAAGATTGACACAGGTAACAGCGCTCCAATTAAGCAGAGACCTTATCGTACATCAGCAACTGAGAAATGAATAATTGAAAATGAAGTACAGCGTATGCTAAAAGAAGACGTGATACAGCCATCAAACAGTCCTTGGTCATCTCCCGTCGTGCTTGTGAAGAAGAAAAATGGTGAATGGCGCTACTGTTTCGATTATAGAAGAATGAACAAAGTCACTAAAAAAGACGTCTATCCGCTGCCACGCATCGACGATGCTTTAGATTGTCTTGCCGGTGCGACAATTTTCTCTATGATGGACAGGCTACTGGCAGGCTAAAGAAAAAGATCGAGAAAAGACAGCTTTTGTGACGTCAGACGGCCTCTATGAGTTTAAAGTCATGCCTTTTGGACTATGCCATGCCCCCGCTACATTTGAACGAATGATGGATGCAGAACTGCGAGGACTCAAATGGAACATCTGTCTTTGCTATTTAGACGACATCATAGTGTATGCACCAAATTTTCAAGAGCACCAATTACGCCTGAGGAAAGTTTTGCAGTGTATTCAAGAGGCAGGGTTGACGCTTAACTCTAACAAATGCTCTTTCGGCAAAAAGAAGCTGACCATATTGGGACACCTAGTAGATCAACATGGGATCTATCCCGATCCACAAAAGACAGCTGCTGTGACAAAGTTACCTGTTCCAGAAAATTCTGCAGATGTTCGAAGTTTCTAGGCCTGTGCTCGTATTACAGACGATTAATCAGGAATTTTGCCGATATCGCAAAGCCCTTGCATGAGTTATTAAAGAAAGATGCAAAGTTTTCTTGGGGCACATCGCAGAGGGAATCTTTCGCAACGCTCAAGAAGTTACTGACCAGTGGCCCTGTTTTGGGACATTTCCTGCAAAACGCTGAAACGAAGATACATACAGACGCTAGTGGCTATGGCATCGGTGCAGTATTAGTACAGGATCAAGATGGTAAGGAAAGACCAATAGCCTACGCCTCCAGATCCCTGACCGCAGCTGAAAAGAACTATTCTACAACCGAAAAGGAATGCCTTGCTGTCATTTGGGCGATCAGTAAATTCAGACCATACATTTTTGGAAAACCCTTTACTGTAGTGACGGACCACCATTCTTTATGCTGGCTGGCTAATGTTAAAGATCCATCTGGAAGACTTGCCCGTTGGCCTTTGAAGTTACAGGAGTACGACATCAACGTCATCTATAAGAGTGGTCGAAAACATTCCGACGCTGACTCACTGTCAAGAAAGCCCCTTGCTGAGACAGCAGTCGACGACAATGGAGAAATTCCTTTCTTTGCTGTCATCGCAGACTACGGAAAAGAACAGCTGAAAGATAAGCAGTTGAAATCCATAATTAAAACTACCCAAAAAGGCGACGGATGCCGAGGTTACCAAATCAGAAGCGGGGTACTCTATAAAAGAAATTACGACCCTGTGGGACAACAATGGCTCTTGGTAGTTCCGAAACAACTCCGTCGCGACATACTAACGAGTCTTCATGATGATCCAACTGCAGGTCATCTCGGATTCGCCAAAACGTATGATCGGATAAGGAGGTAATATTATTGGCCAGGACTATATAGCTGCAAACGCCGTTATGTGGCACACTGTCGAGAATTCCAAAGATGGAAATCTCCACCTGGACTTCCATCTGGACAACTTCATCCAATAAAGCCCCCTGATGCACCATTCGCTAAAATTGGAATAGATTTACTTGGACGCTTCCCAATTACTCGGAACGGGAACCGATGGATTATTGTCTGCACGGATTACCTGACGAGATTCACAGTTACAAAGGCATTACCAACTGCTGAGGCTACTGAAATTGCCCTATTTATAGTTGAAGAAATCATACTCAAGCACGGTGCTCCCAGAGAGATGATAAGTGATCGAGGACGTTCCTTTCTATGCAATATTGTGAAATACATTAATCGACTATGCCAAACATCTCATCTTCTAACGACAGCCTATCATCCACAAACCAATGGACTGACCGAAAGATTTAACAAAACATTGGCCGACATGCTGTCTATGTATGTTGATGTTGAGCAAAGAAATTGGGATACAGTCTTGCCTTTTGTGACTTTCGCTTACAATTCAGCAAAACAAGATACTACTGGGTTCAGTCCCTTCTTTCTCGTACATGGTAGAGATATGCAGACTCCTCTGGATGTGATCTTTCCTCACTTCGCAGAACCCTATAACGAAAATTATGCACAACATCTAGTCACCAGGCCAGAGGAAGCTAGACAGCTAGCGAGACTTCACATCCTCGATGCTCAAGCAAGTGACAAAAGAAGATATGACAAAAGACCAATCAGCTATAATATCGGAGACTTAGTCTGGGTTTTTACTCCCATACGAAAAGTTGGGCTTTCGGAAAAACTTCTAAGGCGTTACTTCGGACCATACCGAATCACACGACGACTATCTGATGTGACATACGAAGTAGAGAGCATGGAGGAGAATAAAAGGCGACGAAATTTGAAGGACGTAGTCCATATTCTGAGACTGAAACCCTATTTTGATCCAAAAGAGCAAATAGCTGATGAAGAACCGCACAGGAATTCCAAGGGACCTGTCACGAGGAGTCAGACTAGATTGCAGCGGGACGCTGCTTCCTCCTAAGGAAGGGGCAATGTAACGAAACTAGCATTCTGTACTCGGGAGAGCCTTCTGGTTGATCAAGGCCGACCTCACTAAATATAGCTAAACTGTAATTATCCGTTGTGAAAACCTATGGCTCCGAGGTAAAGCGTTTGACTACATATCAGAAGGTGGTGAGGTCGATCCCCGTTGAAGGCACGTGTCCTAAAATTCGTTTTGGTTTAAAGATTGCTTTGTATTTGTTTCTAGCTCCTTCAGAAATATGCTAATTGTTATTATGTTAATTCTTATGTTAATCATTCTTTAATTTCTAGAACTTTCCAAGCTTGGAATGTTCCATTCGAGAAAGCACCCCTCGAGTGTATTTAAGCTGGTGTAGCCTTGAGTTGGTGAAATAAAGCTTCGAGTTGGTTCAGGCTTGTTGTCTTCATTCGTTCTCATTTCATACCTACGCGACAATATATTAATGCTTCATGTGAAAGTTATAAAAAACTAGCTGTTTAACCCGTTCTACGCACGGAGCTCATTAATTTAATTCTAAAATATGAATAAAATGAATTTAATGCAATTAAATAATCTCTAAATATTTGCATGCGAGGTAAAATAATTATCGTAATACCCGCTACAGCTTCTTAGCATTGCAGCATGGCGTAAGTAATATGTATATCTCACATTGCAGTAAACATTTAGAACTGGTTAGAAGTCGCGCGATTACGGGTTGAACATAAAAGAAGTCAAAAACATAACAATATATATATATATATATATATATATTTAAAAATTTCGAATTTTTTGCCCCAATCGTTCATGGGCAGACTGCCAGCAACCCGTGTGCCAAATTTTGTAGTACTGCGCCCTCTGATTTCCGCGTTTTTGAGGTTACATAGAAATACAGAAATATTTGGAAATACAGAAATCGCGCACAGATTTTAATAGGGTAGATTCATTTAAAAATAATACATACAAAAGGTTAATATTTAAAGTTGACATCCATAAATAAGCTTTTATTGCATATGAGTTAACTAAACTCATTTATTTCATTTTATTTTTAAAAAGGGGAGACGGGGAATTCACCACATAAATTAATTTTCTTAAATGACACAGAAAACATTTACAATAAAATGTATCTTTTGTTTAGATTTAGTTTCATCATAAATAGGTATTTAAAAAAATTGTAGACAAATATCGTTTTTCTTTTATTGCAACTACATCAATTTTATGTTCTTTGTATATTTTATACGTCTTCGCATACACTGTTGTTCTTTGTGCCCTTTTCAGTTTCCACGCATACTTTAAATACACTATTTTTACCATAAGGAATGTTTTAAACGAATTTCTTCTGCAGCTTTGCGTTTTGTTGTGAAAACATTAATGCCGTTTATTGCAGTGGCCTTTCGTCGTTTGAGTTCTATTCGCATGGTAATAAAAATACTTCCATTTCCTATGCGACATAAAATTGTTATTTCGTTCTTGCAAATTTTATGGTGCTTTTTAAAATTGGTGGTAAATGCTTTTGAGGGTGTAATATAAAAAAGAAAGAAAGAAGAAACAGAAATATTTGGGATTTGATGTGTAAATGACAGATTGAAATGGCAGAGCGATATCTTAGTGTTTGTGTTTTTTTCTGAAGTAAAAGATTATGTATATGGAATAAAGTAAAAGAAAAAGATAATGAACAAGTTTCTTACTTGTATTTATTTAAAATTTTATTTTTCTAATTAAATAAGTTTTCTTCTTGAATGTATATTTTTTAAATATTTTTGTGGGTTTATATCTGAAGTAATTTTAGTTAAAAATCTTACTTTACATAAAAAGCAATTATTTTATATAATTTTATTTATTTCGTTACTAGAGACCAGCATTTTATGATGTGAGTGTTTTAACTCATCATTGGCTTTTTAGTATTCAACATATAAAAGTAATTGATTTTTTAAAGAAGCCAATTTTACGAATTTGGTGTAAATACACTGGTGTACAAAATTAAGAAAATTTTCAGATTTGTTAAATTATCTCCAGAACTACTGGACAGATTTTAATGAAATTTGGTATAAACATAGGTTGATATATTGCAAATAAAATAATCATTCAACAGTTATAGTACACACAATCATGATTATGCTTAAAACTCATCGTAAATAGAAAGTGTAAAACAGTAGTTAAAGAATCGAGCACAAAAATGGGTTAATAGGGGGTATGTTCCTCTCTTAGAGATATATTGACCTCAGGACGTGAATAAATAATGGAAATAAGACAGTTTAAGAGTTCCTGTGGCAATTGTACTCACTCGTTCAGCAACACTGTTTTCAGTCCCTGGGTTGTTCTCGGAGGAGATTGCGAGTTGTAATTGCCCTCCCCTGAGCATCTCAAACATGCTATATTGGGTTGAGGTCAAGAGATCTGGCTGGCCAAAAAATGAGGCGAATATCTTAAGTTTCCAGAAAATTGTCAACCAGATGAGCTCTATGTGGCCGGGCTTTGTCGTCCATTAAAATGATATCAGGGCCAACTGCACCTCTGAAAATGCGAACATATCGCTCCAAGATCTCATCTCGATACCTCACAGCAATCACAGTGTCTCTTTCAAAGACATGGTGGTCTGTACGATCGTCCAACATGATGCCCTGCCAAGACCATCAAACCCTTCTGCCATAATGGTCAATATCTCAGACATTAGAGGGAGCGCAGCGGGTCCCTGGTTCTCTCCATATGAAAGTACGGCGAGAATTAGTTTTTAGGCTGAACCGGAACTCATCAGTAAAGAGGATGGTTGCCCACTGATCCCTGCACCAATCTCTATGATCTTTGCTAAACGGACTCTCCTGTTTGCAGAAGTGAGCGGGACACAAACAGCAGGTCTTCTTGCAGGCATCTCTCAAGAAGCCTTCTGGAAACACTAACCCTTGAAACTAGGTTTTCTGTGGCCGCATAGAGGTCACGAGAGAGCTGAAAAGCTGTAGCATGCCAGTTACGCCTCGCTGTAATTGTCAAATAGAGATCTTTATTCGCCAGAGACGAATGGCTCTTAGACGACTTTGGCCAGTCTTTTCCTTGATGGATCTGGTATCATTAAACTGTTTCCATAAGTTGGACACGACGCTGGACGTTACATCTAAATCTGTACAAATCTGGACTTGAACGCTCAACGGCTGGGTTCGCCCTCAGCCGAGTGGTCTTCCTCAGGCATTAAAATATTAAAAATCTGGACTTGAGACTGGCTTACTCCCCACGATTCGCCACCTCATTCCATCATCTAAACGTCGGTGATTACTCATTTTGACTGTTTGAATTTGAATTCAACTGATTACTGCAAAAAAATACCCAGAAATTCGCTGAGGTGTGCGAGCGAACGAAATGCGGATTTTGCCACGCGCGCTTATAAAGCCTCTACTCCCCCACACACGTTTATGCTTACGTATTCGACACACAGCATTTCTATCTTTCTTCCGAAGTAGTGGTTTTACATTTCAGTTCAGTTATTTTCATTACAAAATATGCAAATTCTTTAATTTTGTACACCAGTGTATAATAAACAGTATTCGGAGGTGAACAAAAATTTCATTTTTGTGTGTTATCCGTGAAGTTTTTTCTAAAAGAGAGAAAATTATATGTGTTTTAATTTAAAATTTTAAATGTGCATTGTTGTACTATTAATTAATAATTAATATTTCAAAAAAAAGTTTAAAAAATTATGAATGAACATTATACTAGAGATATAATAAAGTTTGGCACAAAACAAAAATAATGAAATACATATTTAACTCACCTAAATATCGCAATTTTCTCTTTATGTTGGATGGGTTCATTTTTCAGCAATTTATGTCTCACTAACTAATCAGACAAAATGACTGAAAATTTATATTTACAAGTTTTTTGGTATGCTAAATTTAAATTTGTGATAAAATTATGGTATTGCTATTCATCATTTAAAATTTAAGTTTAATTATGGTAAAATGCACTCTAAGCGATTCTAGAAATTTTTTTACGAATTAAACCAATCATTATTTGTTTATTTGTCTTTATTTATTTGAATAAAAAAGAGCCATTACAGCCCGCGTAACGATTTTTTCGCTGTTTTTATGTACTGTACAGATGAGATGGTCTCAGACGGGATTGATTGTTTAATCCAATTTTCGGATGGGGCAAGTGTGGGGATCGAAGTGAAAATTTTATTTATTCACAAACTGAACAAAGGGGAAAAACACTTGAAATAAGAATGTAATCTAAGTATCTTAATAGTTCTCTTCTAAATATCAGTTTGAAAGGGAATTGAATTGTTATTGATGGGATTTATATCTATATAAACTCGGTTTATGGTGTCAGGCATGACACCATTCGAAAAATCTACAAGAACTATTCCATTTCTACCGGTCAAGGCCCCATTCCTCTTCAAGACCTCTGTCCCTCATCGCTTTCAAATCGATTTTCATCGCATCAATCTCTCTAATTACATCAACCTATTTTGATCTAATACCCTGTATATTCCAGTTAGACATAATCATAGTCTTTTCCACAGCTTTAGTCGCTGTCTGTTAGCACCCGGTTTATTGTGGGATTATTGATGGGATATAAGGAGAACACGGTCAGTCTTATTAATATAAATAAGACATGGGGATAGCCATTGTTTATCCTCGTTTTCTATTTGAAGTCGTTTTTTAGATTTACTGGAAAACAGATCTCATGTCTTTCTGCCATACTTATACAACGATGTTTGAAAATAATAAGAATTATGACTTTTTGGGCAATTGTTGGGGATGAGAAAATTGCTGCCGCCGCCAGTGTGAGTTGAATCAGGGATCTCATGAACAGGAGGCGAGAGCGTTAGCGTCAAGCAAAAGGCCAAGGGAGTTACTTTCAGCTCACAGAGTAAAGAGGAAAATAGAAGTGAAATGTTTACGTTTGGCTTGACATTAAAAATGCAACCCAAAAATCGGCCAGAACAATTGCTGGCTTGCTTTGAAAACCCTCTCCCCGTCCCAAGAATCCAGTCCTTGTTTCACGTGCAGCCTCTCTCCGTCCATTGAAGTCAGCCCTTGTTCCACTTGCTTGCCTTGTTTGGGCCTATTGATATGAGTGATAACCAGCTTCTAATTGCAAGCCGTTTTTAGAGTTTACTGCCTCTCTATTCTTTCTCTTTAATCTTTTGCTTCCAGCTACTAACTAGCTTTATACTGTTCAAGTGAGATCAGATTGCTACACACTCCATCCTCAGTGAGGAAGACGTCTTGTTGGAGTCAGACGAGAGATATACACTCGTGAATGATGCTGTCGTACACATATATGATGCGCGGGATGACAGGCTTTCTGCTTTGAGCATTTCACAAGCTTTTCTTACAGAGGATGGTTTATTTAGTGCTGCTATCTGTTGGTTATGAGATGAGTTGATTGTTGTTGTTGAAGGTTGTTGCGTATTTGTCCGGGTCACCATTGAGAATATTGCTGCCGCCGGCGACAGTTGAACCAGAGATCTCAGGAACAGTACACGAGTGCATTAGATGTCGAGCAAAAGGCCAAGGCAGTTACTTCAACTAGTAACTCGCTTTATACTGTTCAAGTTAGGTGAGATCGATACAGGTATAAATAACAAATTTGCTTTTTTACGTAGATTTTTCAGAGACTTCAAATTCACAAAATGTTGTCATGAGTGAGTAATTAGAATTAATACTTATTTCTATGTAATAAGTAATTTTTAAATGAGACATCTCGAAACAAATTTTAAAATAATTTTGGCATTTTTATTAACAGTTTTCTACAGCGTACTTTGGGTATCGGGCTCGAGCTCTGATGACACAAAATTTTTCGTGATCGGGCGTGTTCAGATTTCAAATTGTTGAGATCGTCCTCCGAGGAAAAAGCCCAAAATTTTCGCTACTGCACAAATATAATTTTATCTTCGACGATGTCAATTGTTTTAATACACGCATTTCAGTTTCTTATACGTCTGGATAGAAATAAATATTGCAAAATAATAAATTTTGAAAATGAAAAATAAATAAAATTACACGAAAATTCATGTAGTTTGATTATCTCGCTCTGCCACCCTTTTTATCTCAATCTAATTTTGTTCCATAAAAATCCTCTTAGGACAATTTTATTAATCCCATCTTATTGCTATGTCTAATGGATTTATTCTGGGAAAAATTTTATCAATTGATAAGCTAATTGATTGCTTTTTATAACAAATAAAAAATGTTTATTTTTAGTATGAAAAGTAAGATGTTTCCCCCCATTATATCACATTAGCGTGATTGAAAATGATTTATAGCTTTTCTATCTCAATTAACAAATTAATTATTGCGAAAGCAGCTTTTTTTCATCTTAACTATAAAAATATGCCAGCCATAGAAAGAAAAGAAGGTTTATATTTTAAGTGCGTTAAGGTTTAAGTTTTCCATTAAAATAATAAATAAAATAAAGATATCGTCAATAAATGCACAATTTTTGAGAAATTCCTTTCCTTGAGTTCAAGAAAATTGTTTAAAAATTGAACAAAAATAATTTTTAAAACATTCTAATACGAATTCCCGTTCGAGATTATATTTACATACGGAATGTATTTCGATACTAGCAAGATATTATTTTTATTATTCTTAATGTGTTCAAAAAAATACTTGTAATAAAAACTTGTAATAAATGTACAGGTGTACTTGTAATAAAAAAAGTATTCTGAATTAAAACATAGAAATTACATCTTTACAACACCATTTTCATAATAAATTTCTATATATATATATATATATATATATATATATATATGTAAAATATTTATATTTCACGGCCATTTTTTTTAATCTGAAAAGTTACTTCCAACTAAATACAATGATTTTTTTTTTTAATATTTCCTTTTAATTTGATACTGTTATTTTTTTGGACAGTTTTTTAATACAGATTTCATAAATGTGAATTTGTCGATTATATTTATAGAAAATATTAAATTGTTTCGAACATTATACCATATTTAGTTTTATGGGTATTTCCAAAAAATTGGAATTCCTTGCTAAATTTCTATTCAATTATTTCTTAAAATAGTAAGTATTAGGTACATTTTTAACACTTTCTAACATAGTTGAAAAGTATTTATGAATTCGGTTTGCCTGGCCGTCTGTCTGTCTATCCGCGCTCTAACTCTCGTAAATATCCTTGGATTTCCACGACATTTAAATATGTTATTGAGGTTTATTATAGTATATTCCCCATTCAAGATTAATGATGAAGCTATTATACTTCGTTTATAGGTACACACAAAAGAATTCCGTTATATTACGATCTATATGGAAAAATATGGTAAAATTTTGTATTTTAGTGATGTTACCAGACACCAAACGTAATTACATTGATATGCATTACTCAGGTTCACTACAACTTGATTTTGCTATAGCGTATGCAGTAAGTACCAATTTTAATTCGTTTATAGGGACACACAAAAGAATTCTGTTATAGAACGGATTATAATCATTAATTGTTGATATGCATTTTCAATTTTTGTATACACTTTTAAGTTTAACTAAATTTTAGTGTATTGATTAATATGTATAAACTATACTATTATTATGCAAAGTCACACAAATATTGTAAAAGGGATGTATAATAATTTCTTACAGCTACTACAGCTACATATCATTTATGGCTTTTTATAACACAATGTGGTTTAAATTTTTATTTTTGTTATTCAATTTGTTGATGGCCCCCTAACTGACCTCGTTATTAAATCGTTACTGGAAAATGTAAATTAAAAAATGCTCTTTCAATCCTCGAAGTTTCTATCGCCACACTGTAAAAAAACTCGTATTTTACAATAAATTACTCCGATTTTTCAACAAATAATTTCCGTACTCCTAGAAACACGCTTTTTCCGTGAATTCTTCCTGAAAGTCTGAATAAGAGGGAAAAATTTCGTTTATTCTCTGTACTCATGCGTATTGGCTCTATTAAAACTGAAGTTCGAATTTATGTTACAAATAAAAACTAAAAATTCAATAATTTAAAATTTCGAATTTATTTTTAAAAAAATATCGCTTTCGAATTTTAAAAAGTTATAATTAATGTTCTCGTGCTTTTAAAATTACTTGCAATTTATTTTGTAAAGTTATAAAAAAAATATTCGCACTTAAAATATATCCGAAAGAAACAGATTAAACATATAATAAATAAATTGAGTGAAAATAAAAAACGATTTTACTCAAAAAAGGTAACAAACAAAAATAATGCTTTCAAATAAAAAAAAAAGCTCATTCCTTTAAAATTATTCGTAATTTTTTTTTTAAGTTATAAAAAAAAACACTCGCACTGAAAATATATTCTAAACGAACACATTTAAAATATATATAATAGATGAAAAAAAAAAAAATTCTCAAAGATGCAAACATTTTTTATCGAATTTAATTCAAAATATAATATTTATATTTTACATCTAACAATCAAATTAAAAAATATATAATTCATGTTTTTATCCTCTATTATTACTAAAGTTTTAAAACACCAACCATTATCTCATAACTACGGTCCCGCCATTTGAAGAAAACCCATATCATAGTTTCAAACTCTTATTCTAGCCAGCGCCCACTGGGTAAGACATTTGACTCAAGGCACGTTCGTCCTGGGTTCGAGCCCAAGGTCAGCCAGAAAATATTATTGGAGTATATCAAATAATATTCCCGTAATAGTCCATAGATGGCACCACAAAGAGAGATGTATTTTTTTTAAACCGAGGTTATTCAAATTAATTTGTCATTGTATTTAATCATTGTATTTTCCTTCATGTAACGGAGAAAAAAAATAAACGGACATTCTTCAGATAACGAAAATATTCAGGCGGCAGCGCTGCCAGGAATATTTCCGTGATTTGACAAAGTCTTTCTGAGAGCGCAGAACAATTCGTCAAGTATTTCTGTGTATGTTCGTCGTCAAAACGTCTAAAATCGAAATTTCCCTGTGCATATTAAGAATCCAGTGTATTTTTGAATTTATTTATTTAATTTATTATTTAATTAAAACCGACAATCTTTAAAAGGTGAACTTTTGCATACCTTATAAATAACACAATCCAGAAGATTTTATAAAATTTTACTCAGAGTAACTGGGTTCTGAGGTTATCGCACTTTAAGACTAACGGAACTCATTCAAAAAATATGTACACTACTTTTAATCATCATTTTACAGCAGATAACAATATTTGACAAATATACTAATCGCAAACCACTACTGCGTCCATAACGTTTGTATTGGCTGCATCTTTTCCAATCTTTACAATGTTGGCATAAAATATTATCCCAACACTGGAGTGGTTACATTTTGTCAATATTGCACAAATAATGGAAATAATTATTTTATCATATTTTTGCCAAAATAGGTTTGAAATAACGTAGAAGACGTGTTTTAATTATTACCTTATCATATATAATATATTATAAAACAAAAGATCATGAAAGTGTCTGTCTGTATGTTCGGGCTAATTTCAAAAACTACCTACTGGATTTTTTTTTTTTTTTTTTTTTTTTTTTTTTGTAGTCTACACCATTGAATAGGCCTCTTTCCCGGGATCATTTATATATTAAACTAGCGGCCCGTCCCGGCTTTGCACGGGTAGACAATGTAATTTTTTTAGTACATTTGTTTTCCTGAATTTCGCGCTCCTACCTAAATCTGCTGCTGAGAGATGACGAAATGACCCAAAACTTTTGAATACCCCTTTAACCACCTTCTGGGGGGAATTTCCAAAATCGCCGAAATACGTGTTTAACCAATTTTTTAGAAGATTTGTTTTAATTAATTTCGCCCTGCTACATAAAAGCTGAGATATGGCGAAATGACCTAAAAAATTCGACTCCCCCCCATTTAACCAAATTCTGGGGGGGGGGAATTTACAAAATTGCTGAAATACGTGTTTTATTCATTTTTTAGTAGATTTGTTTTCATGATTTTCGCGCTCCTAACTAAAACTGCTGCTGAGATATGACGAAATGATCTAAAATATTCGACCACCCTTTTAACTCCCTTTGGGGGGAAATTTCTAAAATCGCTGAAATACATGTTTAACCAATTTTTTAGTAGGTTTGTTTCCCTGATTTTCGCGCTCCTACCTATAACTGCTGCTGAGATATTGCGGAATGACCTAAAACATTCGACCACCCCCTTTAATCCCCTTCTGGGGGGAATTTTTAGAATCTCTGAAATAAGTGTTTAATTATTTTTTTAGTAGATTTGTTTTCTGGAATTTCAAGCTCTTACCTATAACTGCTGCTGAGATATTGCAAAATGACCTAAAACATTCGAACCCCCCTTTAACCCCCTTCTGGAAGGAATTTCTAAAATAGCTGAAATAGGTATTTAATCATTTTTTTAGTAGATTTGTTTTCTGGAATTTCAAGCTTTTACCTATAACTGCTGCTGAGATATGGCAAAATGACCTAAAACATTCGAACCCCGCTTTAACCCCCTTCGGGGGGGAATTTCCGAAAATCCCTTCTTATTGCTTGCGTAGACCATAACAGCAATCTACAGTCCAAATTGCGTGACCCTGACTTTAGTAGTTTCGGCTGGGCGTTGATGAGTCAGTCAGTCAGTCAGTCAGTCACCGTTTCCTCTTTATATAATAGTATAGATATACCGATATAACTATGGTTTTTAGGTAGCTTTCAATACAAAAAAGTATAAAGCTACCTATTGCAGCCGTTCGGAGGAAAGCAGTTCCGGAAAATTTCGATATATTTTTACCGATCATGACTCCCAGACCCCAAAACCACCCTCCGTTCAAATGTTGATTTATGTCTACCCTATATATATAAAATCCTAATGAAACGAATTTGTGAAACGATTTTATGAAACGAATTTATGAAACGATTTTATGAAACGACTGATTAAACGACTGATTACGTTTCAGGGATATTTTTAATAAAATATTAAACGCTTGATGGTGAAATTAATACCAATTTTCCATAAAAATCCGCGGATGTCAAAACTGGTAATAGAATTTTGAAATTGGAATTAGTTTTCGAGATATTAATTTTTTTCTAATTTTAATGACATTTCTGTAATGATGGCAACTAATTATTAAGTTTTTTGTGACAAAAAAGGGGAAAAAATTGAAAAGGATCCCGATAGGGATTTATTGATTTCTTTTCATTCGTCATTTTCAAATTGAAATTGAATTTATCTTTTATTTCAATCGATAATGAAGACAAGATTGTGATTAAATTATGTTTTTCAGGAAAATTTGAAAAAAAAATCACATTTCTATCGTCAGGATTCAATCGTCTGTCAGCATTTAATTTAATTTATAAACTGAAAATATTTTGGATAAATTCGTCCAAGTGACGTCATTTATGTAAACGCAAACGAAAGGGGGAAACGGAATTAATAGTAATTATTATTTATTGATATCATTTTGTTATTTTTTTGTAAAATTTAACTAAACGAATTTATAAAATCACTAATTCGGATATTTGAAACGAATATATAAAATAACCAGAAGGACCCGTGCGAAGCTTTCGCACTGCAATCTTTGAGATTATTTCCTGGTACGTTTTAGCGCTAATTTTTAATTAACTGTTTTTTTTTAATTTAGTCACCGCGTTTTAACGAAATGCAGTTGTACTTTCTCAGAAACTTGTTCAAAAACTTTTCGAATACCTCATTCATCGTTGTATGTTTTGTATGTGCATAGAAAAAAGGATGTTGACAAATGAAATATACATTGGTTGCTTGTGCGAATAGATTGCCAAAAAATATTTTGCCAAATTTTCTTATCTCGCCAAGGTTATTTCTCTAGGTTGCCAAGACCCCTATACTGAAAAAAAAAATAAAAATAAATAAAAAATAAATAAACACTGAATCAGATGTTTGGGAAATTTATATGCCAGCATGGCACAGATGTCATATACTCACCACATTGGCACGCTTTTTTTCCCCCGCAGATTTGGCGAAAATTTTGTTTTTGAATATTAGTTACAAATAGCATACAATAATAGCACGTGATATTTTATTTCAATATAAAAGTAAAATAACGTAATAAATTAAATAGCTTCTATTATTTTTAAAAAAAGAAATACAAATAAATAAATGATAGTTTGAAATAAATAAGTGTGGATATACATAAAAACAATAATTTATAGAATTAAAATACGAAATAAAGTAAATAGACAACGTTTATAAAGTAAATAAACAAAGTAAACAAACAAAAGTAAATAAGCAAAGTTTTCGCCAAATTAGTAGGGGGAAAATCGCGCCAATGTGGCGCGTATATGACATCTGTGCCGAAAGCATTTCCTCAGATTTTGTAAAACTGTTAAAGAAATGTCTTGAATACGTAAATCAATATTTGGTACACCACTTTTTTGAAAGCCTATGTGAACTTAAACATGGGGCGTTCAAACTTTGTGGTCCAGCAGCCATTTAAGTGACATTAGACTTCGCTGGCATGTTAACAGCTTACTGAAATATTAAAAAATAAATATTTACAATTTTTGTAAATCCTAATGAACTGTATAATGGAAGATAATCCTTAAATTACGTAATCTACTGGTTCTCCGATACAGTACGCATTTACGCAGCCTTGATTAAAAAAAGAAATAAATAAACAATAAGTGACGCACGCGTAAAAATTAAATTAAAAACCCGATGCTCTATATTTTTTCAAAAAGCACGCGCAAGAAATAAATTAACAATCATATTTTAATTGCATTAGAGGATGACGCCATACGATAATGCAGTATTTTATTTTTTGTGGCAACACTGATTTCAGAAAACCTTTCATTTCTTTCATGATATCAATGCAGATTTAATTTTTGATTATCAGCAATTTTTAATCAAAAACATATTTTAACGAAATGCTAAGCGGGCTATGTCAGAAGCCTGTTCTAAAACCTTTCATATGGTATCTCATTCGTTGTTCTGCGTTTCATATTTTCTGAGTAAAAGGGATGTTGACAGGAGAAATAATATATAAGGAATTGTGATTAAATTATGTTTTTCAGGAAAATTTGAAAAAAAAATTACATTTCTATCGTCAGGATTCAATCGTCTGTCAGCATTTAATTTAATTTATAAACTGAAAATAGTTTGAATAAATTCGTCCAAATGACGTCATTTATGTAAACGCAAACGAAAGGGGGAAACGGAATTAATAGTAATTATTATTTATTGATATCATTTTGTTATTTTTTTGTAAAATTTAACTAAACGAATTTATAAAATCACTAATTCGGATATTTGAAACGAATATATAAAATAACCAGAAGGACCCGTGCGAAGCTTTCGCACTGCAATCTTTGAGATTATTTCCTGGTACGTTTTAGCGCTAATTTTTAATTAACTGTTTTTTTTTTTTTAATTTAGTCACCGCGTTTTAACGAAATGCAGTTGTACTTTCTCAGAAACTTGTTCAAAAACTTTTCGAATACCTCATTCATCGTTGTATGTTTTGTATGTGCATAGAAAAAAGGATGTTGACAAATGAAATATACATTGGTTGCTTGTGCGAATAGATTGCCAAAAAATATTTTGCCAAATTTTCTTATCTCGCCAAGGTTATTTCTCTAGGTTGCCAAGACCCCTATACTGAAAAAAAAAATTTAAAAAAAAAAATAAATAAACACTGAATCAGATGTTTGGGAAATTTATATGCCAGCATGGCACAGATGTCATATACTCACCACATTGGCACGATTTTTTCCCCCGCAGATTTGGCGAAAATTTTGTTTTTGAATATTAGTTACAAATAGCATACAATAATAGCACGTGATATTTTATTTCAATATAAAAGTAAAATAACGTAATAAATTAAATAGCTTCTATTATTTTTAAAAAAGGAAATACAAATAAATAAATGATAGTTTGATATAAATAAGTGTGGATATACATAAAAACAATAATTTATAGAATTAAAATACGAAATAAAGTAAATAGACAACGTTTAAAAAGTAAATAAACAAAGTAAACAAACAAAAGTAAATAAGCAAAGTTTTCGCCAAATTAGTAGGGGGAAAATCGCGCCAATGTGGCGCGTATATGACATCTGTGCCGAAAGCATTTCCTCAGATTTTGCAAAACTGTTAAAGAAATGTCTTGAATACGTAAATCAATATTTGGTACACCACTTTTTTGAAAGCCTATGTGAACTTAAACATGGGGCGTTCAAACTTTGTGGTCCAGCAGCCATTTAAGTGACATCAGACTTCGCTGGCATGTTAACAGCTTACTGAAATATTAAAAAATAAATATTTACAATTTTTGTAAATCCTAATGAACTGTATAATGGAAGATAATCCTTAAATTACGTAATCTACTGGTTCTCCGATACAGTACGCATTTATGCAGCCTTGATTAAAAAAAGAAATAAATAAACAATAAGTGACGCACGCGTAAAAATTAAATTAAAAACCCGATGCTCTATATTTTTTTCAAAAAGCACGCGCAAGAAATAAATTAACAATCATATTTTAATTGCATTAGAGGATGACGTCATACGATAATGCAGTATTTTATTTTTTGTGGCAACACTGATTTCAGAAAACCTTTCATTTCTTTCATGAAATCAATGCAGATTTAATTTTTGATTATCAGCAATTTTTAATCAAAAACATATTTTAACGAAATGCTAAGCGGGCTATGTCAGAAGCCTGTTCTAAAACCTTTCATATGGTATCTAATTCGTTGTTCTGCGTTTCATATTTTCTGAGTAAAAGGGATGTTGACAGGAGAAATAATATATAAGGATAATTGCCCAACTGAACGGAAGGAGAATAAAATATCCTGCTTGGTTTTCTATCCTTCTTGGTTTTTTCCGCCAAGCTTTTTAAAAAAGCGTCAAGACTCCTATAATAGAAAAACACCAAAAGTTCATTGGGTTTGTTTTCATACCTTTTGGCAACAAATCTATGTATATTAACGAATCTATCCCTTTTTTAAGCTCGAATTACGCCAAACCTAAAAGCAAAGGATCCTATACTGGAAAAGTACCCGATTTTCTTATGGACAATATTAAAGTGACATAACATGGTGTAAAATTATCGCGGATAGCAAATTTGTTTAAATATCTCATCAATTGATGCCGAATAAATGCAGGCATGCATGCACAAAATATTTAAATAA
Organism: Maratus michaelseni; assembly: GCA_963931845.1. Classification (NCBI taxonomy): domain Eukaryota; kingdom Metazoa; phylum Arthropoda; class Arachnida; order Araneae; family Salticidae; genus Maratus; species Maratus michaelseni. The sequence continues at coordinate 360,399,809 of OZ007593.1, read as the reverse complement.
TTTTGTATGATAAATAATTATTAGAAAATTCGTGTATACATATTAATTAAAATAAATAATTTACATATTTAAAATAACATGAAAATATGCATGATGGTGCACTAAAATAGAGAGAAAATTAAAACCTGTTACTGAAAATGTCTATAACATAGTACTTTTCAATATCGTGGTTCTTAATGTTATCACAAGCAGATGGAATTTTTCTCATCCTTAAACGCAAAGGAAGAATAGAATACAGATCGTTGTTATAAAAGTCCGAGAGGTAGCCACAATTTAAACCTAACCATTTTATACAAGCTGGTTTTCAAGTTGTAATTGATTTTACTTATCAATCCCGAAAACAGTCGTCAGTTGTCGCAACAGTATGAGACCATGATAATCAAAAAATGTCCCATTAAAACGTTAAAAGCATGGCAACCCAACAACAGATTTACCAATATTTTTAAAATAAAGCACGCTGTCATGTTTTTAGAGGTCTCGAAGTCTGAGCGGGGGTTGGCGAGCGCAGCTCGCAGGGGGTAGGCCCCCTAGTACATATATATATATATATATATCTCCATATATATATATATATATATATATATATATATATATCTGACCTATGTCATACGATAACGCTCGTATTTATAAATCTATTTTGATGAAACTATTTGTGTGTATTAAACTCACCAATGTTTCGACCGAGTTCGTTGGACAGCTTGGTCCGCCATTTTGTTTCAAGATGGCGGCCAATTAAAAATTTAAAACTAAAATAAATATACAAAAAAGTTAAAAATTCAAATTTATTTTTTAATTCAGTGTTAGGCCTTGAAACGAGGATTCCAGAGCATTTTTTGTTTTACCTCTATCTTAAAAAACGGCTGAGCATTTTTTGCTCAGTAGCTTAGCAGTTTGAAATTCTAGGGTGGCTGACATTTTGAAACAAGACAGCACATTACAAAAATTTTCATTGTTGTAATAATTTTCCCAATCAAACGCATAAAACTATATATTCATATCCGTTAGCGCCAAATTCTCGCCAAACTTGGCGACATTTGGCGAAATATCGCCAAATTTGGCGATCAAAATAAGTCTTCATAAATGAAGCCAATTTGGCTATTGCTCAATAGTTTGGCGAATTTCTTATTCAAATTCAGTATTAACGAATCTTTTGAAAACGTTTTATTTGCATTTTAACTTGCTGTTTTCGTGTAACATTAGCTAAAATTTTAAAACGAAGATATAGGAAAGCTACCTTTTCCTCCCGGTACACGCCGGAAGAACTTTTTATAATTAAATTTGATATTTTTAACTTATTATGGACAAAAAAGTTGTCATTGGTTGATTTTTTTCATCTTGTTGGCGGGGTATTATGATACAGTTTATTATATAGCTTATTAATTAGAAAAAAAATTAACAGCTTTATTAAATTGAAAAAAAAAATACGAGCAGCTAAAAAAAATAAAATTTTAAAAAAATGTTACTAATTTTATTTAAAATACAAAAAAATAAGCAAAAAAGTTTTAATGCGAAATAATATTATAAAAAAGAAAATATTTCATGTAAACATCAAAGCAATGTTTGTAACGCTTAAAAAATGTTTCAAGTAAAAGATTAATATTGAAACAGTATTTGGCGCTAGGATAATAAAAATGCATCTGGAATTGTGATTAGATAAAATCTAAGTGACATATTTTTTTTTTTTTTTTTTTTTTTTTTCTATCGAGTGCTTTAATTTTAGGTTTCAAATTCCATTTTTTTTTTCAAGTTTTTTTTTTTTATTTATTTATACATGTTATCAGTTTCGCTTATGGCAAAATACCTTTACTGCTTCAGAAGTTAAGAACTAAGGATTGGAGATTTATGCAATTATACCCTATTACAATCACAAAAGGCAAAAATTTAAAATAAAACTTGTTTGCTAAAATAAACTTTTAAAATATTCATTTTACTTCATTTCTATTTAATAATCCCGGATATATTTTATTTTTTACACATTTGTTTTGTTCTTCAGATATAATCGAGAGACAGCATAATAAGTAGTATAAAAGAGAAATGACGACCTAAAAATATGGTTTAATTTTTGTCGTACAATATTAAAACTTTTTTTTTGTAAAACATAATTAAATAGACGTAAAATAAAGCAATAATCAAAATTAATTACAGGGTACCTAATACACGATCAAACTTTAGCCATTTTTCGTTATTTCAAACATTTCTGGTACTATTGTTGTATTATTGTAAAGGGATTATTCAATTTATTCAATGATCTTCTTTAACAGATATTGAAATTTACAATAAATTATTTAAGAACTCCTTGGGTACTTTTTTCCTCATGATTTTATTGAAGTAACTGTAATCATAAGCAGTGTGTTTTTTCAGAGGTATCCTAAACATTTTGAGAATACAACAAGTAATCATATATAAATAAAACATTTCATAGTTGCAATTGTGCATTTAGTTGTGTATTTATTGTGCTGTCCTCTTTAAAAAAAAAAAAAAAAAAAAAAAAGCATTTTTTGAAATTTTATCTACATAAAGTCCAATAAAAAAAAAATGCAAAGAAAATTAACATGGCTAAATTTTTACAGCTTATTCTCACAAAGATTTTAATGTTGAGCACATTTTATTTTATCACTTTATCACAAAGGGGCAGCTAATTTAGCGAGAATTTAAGAGAAAACCAACTTTTCAAAAAAAAAAAAAAATAATCCATGTTACCTGAAAAAAATTCACACATGACATAATTAGCTGAAAATGAAGAATTTTATTACATATTATAGGTTTAAACATGAAAACAATAAAAATTTATGTAGATCATTCAAAAATTCTATTATAACAAGAAAATCTGTAAAAATGAATCTCATGGTTTGCCAGAATTCTGCAATTGTTATTTTAAGTTATTTTAAAACTAAATAAGCACTCTTAGGATTTTTTTAAATATTATTATTATTCTAAACGGTGCATAAAAGCAATAAAATGAAAAAAACAATTAAAATGACTTTAGTGAAATATTTGTTGAAGTATTAAGGTGGAGTTTTTTTTCACTCTGGGTGTTTTTAGAAGACAGCACAATATATATTTCATATTTTTATTCAATACATTTTTATTGTGCAAATGCTGCTTTAACACTTGCTTTTGTGATGCTGACTGTTAAATCCTACATCGATTATCGCAATTTTAGCCACTGCCGTACAGTGTCATTTTTTAACACTTTCCAACCTAGTGTTTATGACTTCGGTTTGTCTGCCGTCTGCCGTCTGTCCGCCTGTCTCTGCTCTAACTCCCGTAAATATGCTTGGCTTGCACTGAAATTTTTGTATGTTATTGTCGTTTACTATAGAATGTTCCCTATTTCAACTAAAAAGTGTAGCACTTATAGTTTTTTTACAGGGACTGTCAAAACCGTTACATTACAGTCAATGGACAATAGTCGTTTCAAGTGCATTTTAATGAAGCTACGTCATTTAAAACATAATGAAATTGATATATAATTATGAAGCGCATTAAAACATGGTTTCTGCAGAACAGGGGTGCAAAGCATTTATTATTCATGTACAGGGTCAAACAAAAGAATTCTGTTACACATCGTTCTTTGGGGAAAAATCGTTTGCAGTGTAATTTAGTGATATTTCACTATTTTAAACGTAATGAAAATTATATGCATTACTGAGGTGCACTATAAATTGCTCTCTTGTGTGCATTGCGTTTATTTACATTGACACACAAAATATATTGGTTACAGTACATGTGCGATATTTACAGTCTATGTGTGATAAGTGCGTTTTCAACTTTGTTTTGCGTTTTTAATTTTAACTAATTTTTTTCATAGTACGTGTGTGTTTATAAACTCCGTTGATCATATACAGAGCTACACAAGGGAATTCGTAAGTATTACAGACTATGGGAGTGAATTGCTTAAGGGTAGTTTTAATTGTGTTTACGCATTTTCCTGCTGAACTATAATTAGTAGACTAATAGAAGTTTGTGGAATATATATAAATTCATATACAGGGCTACGAAAAGAAAAAGATACATTGTCGTTTATGGTTGGTAATTGCTGGAAGTCCGTTTTAAGTTGCCTTATGCGTTTTTTACCTGAATTAAATTTTAGCTTAATATGTGATGTGAACAAAAGTGTTTAGATAATATACAGGGCTGTACAAATGATTTCGAGTGCATTTCCATCGATCGGCGAAAATTGCTAAATGTTAATTTTAAAAACTGAACTAAATTTTTATCATGCTATGCATTATATATCCAAATCTACAGATCATATATAGGGCTGCACACAATAATTCGACTACTTTTTTTGCAATAGAAGGTAATTTCGAAAACTGTATTTTTGAATGTCGTATATGTTTTCTAAACTATTTACTTATATATCTTCTTTCACATTATATAATGGTGAAGTTTCGTTACAATTTTCTGGCTGTATTGGAAAGTATTTCATAATCTATGCTTGACGCATGATTTTTCGTTCTTGTTTTTTTCTGCATCTGAGATTTTTGATGTGATTAGGATGTGAACTTTTGCTTGGGCACTCTCTATGAGATTTATGAGTATCATGATTTTCCCTTTCTGCACATTGGACTTTTTCTCCACATACCTCTAATTATTTTTTCCCACCTATTTTAATTTTGAGAATCTTAAATATTTGAATATATATGTATTGTATTGTAATTATGGGTTTATCTATTGTCGATTATTTATGTGGTTTAGTGGTTATTATTTACAAAAGTTTTATTATATATATATATATATATATATATATGTGTGTGTGTGTGTGTGTGTGTGTGTGTGTGTATTAATTAAAAAAAAATTCCTTCTTTTCTCCATTTTCTTAGTCCTTATTCCAAATTATCACCATTCTATTAAATTACTAATATTTATTATTTTATTTATTTTAGTATTTCTCTGTCTTTTATTTATATCTTAAATCCCCTGTTTGGTTTAATTCCATATCTTAGTCAAAATATTCTTTAAATCCCTATTCTAAAAATTATTCTAAATTGCAAAAACTTCCTAAAAAGCATTTGATTAGACTCCTTTCATTGAGACATTGAAATTTACTCTTTCGGAATATTTTTTCTTTACATTCTTTTTATTTTATTATTTTCAGATATCGTTCGATTTGTCCCATCATCCCCTGCTTTCGCGCGCTTATTTTTACCTTCAAAATTCATCCGAATCCTGTAATGAGTTCTTACATTTACGTCAGGCTAACACTCCCTTAACCTAATTTCCTAGCCATTGACGTTTAAGTTTTTCCAGCGCTCTCTTCATGGCCACACCCCTTTTTACAAACTATTGGATGGTAATATTCGCGCGTTCGTATTCCTACACCAATTTTTTGAGTATAAAACATACTGCACGGGAGCGGACCGTCAGAAATTTGCTCTAAATTGGTTGTTAAAACAATACGCGGCTCCAGGGATGCTCATCCACAACTCAACATTGCATTTCATTTTGTGCATAGTGTGTCTATCTAAATGTATGGTATTCTCTTCAATATCTGTCATCTCTTCGAATGTTAGCATCGTACTTATGTGATGACAACTAGTACTCTGCATCATGTAACAGATGACGTCTCTCCTAATAAACACATTGATTTTTCTACAACAAGTCTTATTCTTGAACTACTGCTCTGGTGTATGTACCGATTATTTCTGTAGAATTCCTTCCGTGCCTGACTTTCGGCGAATCAATTGCCATACTTTTAAGGATGTGACGACTGCATAATTTCCATGTCATCAGTGGTGTCTACCCCATAATAAAGAAACCGGTAGTCACAAATGACATTCATTATTACCTGCAATACATCATTATATATATATATATATATATATACATACATACATTTGGTTATCTCCTCTAAACCAGATTCAAAGATAATGTGGATATTTTTACGATTTTTAAAGTTTTTGTAGAGTTAGTGGAAGAAAAAAATGTTTTTATTTAACCGTTTCAGGGGCAAAGTCATTATTCGTAAAATGATGAAATGATTGAATGAGACCAAAATTTACAAACAAATTTATTTGAATTGAAGTAAAAGCTTTTTTTTCCCCATACGTAATAAAAGGAAAGTTTGAATTCTAAAATGTTGGTGCCAATGTGGCATTTAGGGATTGAAATTAAGTGGTCCAAAAATGAATTACCGTACTTCAAGGAGTTAAACACACTGTTAGCGATTTATTTTAAAGTTGGTAATGTTTTGAATACTAAATATGCCGCTGAGATCAATTGCACAATATATGATATTTTAGCTGCAGTAGATTCAAATTATTTACAGCTACACATACTACAACCGTCCATAGCTAAATTAGTTTAAAGCTATGTATGATCGCTAAAATGCTGATTTCTTAAGTCAAATTCATAGTACGTCTAAAAAAATGTTTAGAAAGAAATGCACTGGTTATGCTTAAATATATGGAAATATATATCACAATTCCTCGCAACATTTGATATAGAAACATCTTGAACACCAATTTTATTTCTTAACAAAGATAATGCAAATTTCTTTAAAAAAATATCATTTTCTACATGTGATGAACAAAACATATTAACATTTCATTTCTATTACCAATCGAAGAAGTAGAAAACGTTTTAATGCTACTTTATGGTTATTTATTTATTTATTTTGTTTATTACTAAAACTAGCAACAATATATATACGATTGCTGGATTTATATGGATTTATATAAATTTTAATTTTTTATAAATCAATAAAAAAGTAAGGTGTGTAAAAAATGTTTTAAATGTATAGAAATTCACGACGTATTTTTTGTATGTAGACAACTTTTTCCCATAGGAAATTTTCAATATTGTCTAGACATATTGATTCGCAAACAAGTTTATAATTCTGATCGAAATAAAACTTGTTTGAAAAATAAGTGGTTCCGTTTTTCACTATATTTTTTTATAGCGTACAAAACATCTCTGTAGTTTTACATATGGACGTTTTCATCCATTATCTCTAAAAAGAGAAGAGAAAACATGAAGAAAAAAAAAGAATTGGTGGATGATTTCGGTATTTATAAAATTAACTGTTACAAAATATCATTTTCTTTTTTTCTTTCTTTTTTGTGGAAGAAACTGTATAACTGTTTAAACAAATTATTAAGATTATTCCTTAATTAAGAATAGAATGGCATTAAGTTGGAAATTGTACTTTAAACGTGACATATGAGGTGCGTTCATTTTGTAAATGGTTTCACAATGTAAAAAAAAAATCATCCTTATTATTTAAGTGAAATGAATTATATCGCGTGCTATGAGCAAAATGAGCATGCTTTTTTAATTAATTTTACGTATGCTACGCTTACAAATACAAATTTTTTTTTCTACACCAGACAGCGCTGATAAATTCAACATGGAGATCTTGTTTTGCGAAGGATTACCTCCATGGTTAAAATTTTTATGACTCATAATGAATTAATCTCCTGTGTTTATTTACTTTAATGGATTGAGATATTCGGTTAACCTAATTTCCACTGAAGATATCTCAGAAGCTATACATTTTTAATGTAACTCATCTCTCAAGCAAACAATTCTTTTGAACGATCTTTCTAAATATGTAACTTTTATGTAATTTTATTCAAAAAATAATTTTGAATAAAAATGGCCTACACTGTTAAAAATTTGTAGCAAACTGTCCAGTCATTTGACCGATTTTATAGAAAACTGTTACATAGCCGTCATTTAACTCTATTCTGATCATATTATTGCCCATATTATTGTCAGAATAGAGTTAAATTGCGTTTATGTAACTGTTTTCGATAAAAACGGTCGAATGACTGGACAGTTTACTGCAAATTTTTAACAGTGTACTGGCATATGAAAAAAGAAGTGGTTTGCCCGTATTTGTTTTTGTCAGTCACATGACTTGCGCTTTTATTATATAGATTACGTACGATAGGATTTAATAGAATAAAGAAAACTTTTATTAATATATTTTTATGTTTTTATTCGATTTTCATAAAATTTGAAATGACTCGAAAAAATTCTGCAACGATAACATATATTAAATTTCAAATCATTCGGTATTGTAGTTTTTGCGCTGATATATGCGGGCAGACGGACAGACAGGCGTACAGACGGACGGACCAGACGTACAGAGGGACGGACCAGGTGCTACGTATTTATATAATTACGAACACACCTAAAAATGAGATTCCCGATGTCTTTATTTTTTATTTTTCCTACAACTGGAGTTAAAGAAGTGTTATTTAGCTGTAAAATGAAAAGAAAGCATGATGTTTAAGACAAGCGCATGTTCTGTTACTGTAAAACTCTCAAATAAAGAATAATGTCATGGTTATCTTGTAGAAAAGTAAATTTCATTTCATTTGCTTCGTATTTCAGAATGGAATTGGCTGAAATACGAGTCCCATTTTTTTAATTACTTATATTCAGTCATAGGATAAAAAATAACATAATTTTCAAGATTTTGCATTAACGACATGTAATTTATCGAAAAAGAAAATAATTCAATTCTGAGCATATTCTCCTGCGTAACTCTTATCTAATTTATCTTAACTTGACATTACTTTTTATGCTCAACATAATATGAAAAGTTGTCTTTTTATTATCAGATTTTAGTTTAGCCCCAAACTGCGGTATCTTATTTTTAATCCGTATTTTGTATCTTTTCAATTTGCTCTACACAATTAATTGTCAATTATGGTAACTTTGCCAGTAGTTATTTTACAAACAAATGTTTATTGTTGAGCACCATGTTTGAAAATTATTTAAAAAGTCATAAAAAAGGCATTAAATTGAGTTACAATTTTTAAATTTCAATCAAAAGTGCAGTTTTCTACCTTTCGATAATGTAAAAATTAAAATTATATGATTTTTATAAGTCATATATGAGCAATAAAAATTGCAAATGGTGCCTTGCACTATCCAAAAGGGAGCAATATATTTCTGACGACGACAGGGAAGCCGGTTGTGACATAAAAACAACTATAGTTCTTTGTCGCTAAAAATATACTTGTGATATGATACAGAATAGAGCAGTCGTGATCAATGTGAAAACAATTTTTAATTAATGCACTTCAGTACAATTTCTATCTCACCATCCCTTTCTACACGTAAGAATCAACACTTTTGATGAAAAAATCGTACATTTTTAACCTTAATTGCTACGTAAAATAAAAGTAAATACCATGCTATAAAGGAAATCTTCACAGAGGAGTGTTTTTAACAGGTAGTGTATGCGTAAAACAAATTGAAAAGATCTGTGTGGTATTATTTCATACATCTTAATCAGCGATTTAAGAAAAATGATTTTGAGAGGGGAATATTTGACATTGCAATTATGTTTAAAAGATATGGGCTCGCAATATGTTCCATGATATAATAATTTGGGGGAGAAAAAGTAGAGGTAGCTGGGGTAACTGGGCCATAGCCTATTTTATAACAAACTGCTGGTTTCTGGTGTCTTTTAAGTTTTTGCTGTTGGCAACATTACATCATCACCAGTATTTCTTAAACTAACGCGTGTGAGCTCAATCGTAACTCTGCCTTTTCTGAGATAGGTTGCCCGAAAATGTAAGTTTTTTTTTATAACCAACGTCGATTTTGTTGAACTTCCTCGGCTTTTTACCAAAATACGGTACGTATTTTTATTAAACAATCTTTTTTATTTATTTATTTATTTATTTATTTATTTTTTTTTTTAAGATTAGGCATAAATACATTAATATTATTAGGTATCTATACTTATTTACTTCATGTTTCAAATTTAAGGCTGGTGTGCCAGTTACCCCATAAATTTTTCAAGAATGGGTTAACAAATTTCAACAAGTTAACTGGACGCCACAGGGCTCAGTTACCCCAAAAGTTATAAATACTTTTTTTGGAGTTGCTCTTACTACAAGAAATTAATTTTCCCATTGTTTTTTGTTTGCAGTAAAGAAAATTATATAATACCTACAGTTTTTTATTTGAACACACTTTTATGTATGTAACTTAAGTTTTTGTTTATAAAAAACTACTTAGTAAATAATATTCAGTAGCTGATAGGTGAGATATTGAACATTTAATTAATTTGGATTGTTTTTTATTTTCATTTCAGGATGTGGCGTGAACAAATATTAGGAAGACAAACAAAGCGTCAGGCTCTTCTTACAGTGCTGAGTTAAATAAATAAAGGTTAATAAGATACTAAAGTACTCACTTACCCGTTTGTTCACAGATTTTACTTCTTCCGCCTAAAATACTCATGTAACTTTTATACTTATTATTTATACTAAAGTATATAAGTACTTACTTAAATTTTATGTTTTTTTGTATAAATAAACGTCATAATTACACATTTGACGCTTTTTTTTAATACTTTGACAGAACAGGTTTCTCTTACAACACTCTTTAGTTGATGTATAATTTACATGATGTGCCTGCATTAAATCTTTTAAGCTATTTACACTTTTCAAATCAGGCCCTGATAACCCAACTTAAACAAAACGAACGAGTGTGGAACACAGACTTACCTGGTCCATTTGCTCCATTTTTAAAGGGCAATTCGAGTCATGGAGAGGTAAAGATTAAATATATATATATATATATATATATATATATATATTTAATATTTTAGACACTAAGATAAAATTTTGAGCATTTCTGTTTGAGACAGTGAACCTCACTGAACAGATTAACACTGGTTCAGACTTTAATTCAAAATGAACATTGGCTTGAGGAAGCTGAATTGCCAGAAACTCCAGAATCACAATGTAAAATCATGGCCCAGTTACTCCAGCTACTCTTTTTTAATATATCGCTAACCAGGCCCCTAACTGCCCGGCATGAGTGCCTAGCTTGACGAGTTAGTACCTGGGAGCGGGGACGAAATCGCCTGATCACAACATGGCTGTGATCCATATGACTATAGTTTTGTTGGCATCGCTGCAGTGCTCGCTAGTAGTGGTTTGCTACTGTTCTCTTTGTTTGCCGGTTCAAGGTTTCTATTTAACTTTGTTGAATTAGCAGATTAAGAAAAAGCAAAAATTAAGGAATAGAAAGTAATTCGTCTCGTAATTTAGAAACTTGTTTAAGTGACGAGACCTTAATCTGACTTGGTACCCCCAGAGGTATAATTCACAGGGAACTTGGGGGACTTTGCACCCACGACGGACTTTACATGCACCAGGCACCTTTAACGTACATAGATTTACATATTTGCCATCTCTGTTGGCTTGTCACGCTCATGGTGGATTGTCGCTGTAGTGTTTATAGCCTTTTTGGGGGGAGAGCTGATTTCACTTTTCGTTTTTATTTGTCTCTGCCAGAGTTTTTTTGCCGTTTTTATGGCCTCACCCCTGTTGTGGGTTGTTTCTGTCTATTATCATTTGTTGGGTTTTTGTTTCTTTCTTGATAAATTGATGTCTCAAGCTTGTGCTAGAGTTGGTTGTCAAATTTTGAAACTTGGTTTTCTTGTCAAATTTTGAAACTTGGTTTTCTTTCGATAGTTTCACTGGTTATTATGTCGCTATCGTGGGTTTTGTCACATTGTAACATTTGTTACTGGTGGTTGTCACATTGTAACTTTTGTTACTGGTGGTTGTCACATTCTAACTTTTGTTACTGGTGGTTGTCACATTCTAACTTTTGTTAGTAGTGGTTGTCACATTTCTCGATGTTGCACACTCATTTTTGTTGGGTTTGTCACTTTAACTCCCCCGTGCATTATAGCTGGGGTTTTGATTTAATTTTTTTCCCTTCGTGAATACGCTTAATGCGATCAGTCCATTGAATCCTGATGGCTGTTATCACTGCTTTTGAATTTTGATTTAGAACAGGCGAATGTTGTTTTTCTAATTTTCTATCATAGTTCAACGTATTGATTATATGTATAGTTTATATTTATTTATTTATTTTATGGAAGATAATTTTTTACTCCATTTGTTCTCAAGTGTAAATGGAAGTAGCAGAAATGTAATTCTGGATTTCTCTAATTATTTTGTTTCAGGAGCAGCTGGGGTTTAAGTGATAGTCCTTAGTCATAAGATGAAAAGAATGATCTGTTTTTATAAATACTCAATCAAAGATTAATGTAATCATTTTTGTTGCTGTTGTTTCTGATTATTTAACTTCATTTTCATTTTACTTAAAAATAAAAGAGAGATAAAAGAAATCTTGTTTTCTTTAATTATTTCGTTTCAATAACAGTTGGGCCTTAAATGATTGTTCTTAGTTATAAAATGAAAAGAATTGTCTCTCGCGTAAAAGAGTGATATGTTTTTATAAATACCCAATGAAATGTTAATGTAATGATTTTTTTTTGTTCAATCGATTATTTAACTTCATTTGCTTCATACTTAAAGATGACAGCGACAGAAAAAGAAATTCTTGTTTTCTTTTATTATTTCATTTCAGGAACGGTTAAGTGATGGTTCTTAGTCATAAGAGGAAAATAATTCTAACCTTTCGGGCAGAAAAATGATCTGTTTGTATAAATACTCAATCAAAGGTTAATGTAATGATTTTTGTTGTTGTTAGATTGATTATTTAACTTCATTTGCATTTTAATAAAAAATAAAAGCGAGAAAAATATCTTGTTTTCTTGAATTATTTCGTTTCAATAATAGTGATAGCCTTAAGTGATTGTTCTTAGTCATAAAATTGAAAATAATTGTACTTTCGGGCAGAAAATGGTCTGTTTTTATAAATACTCAATCAAAAGTTAATGTGATCATTTTTTTTTGCCGTTAAATCGATTATTTAACTTCATTTCCTTTTCACTTGAAAATAAATGAGATATAACAAAAAAAAATCTTGTTTTCTTTATTATTTCGATTCCATAACAGTTGGGCTTTAAGTGATTGTTCTTAATTATAAAATAAAATTAATCATTTCTTTCGGGCAAAAGAGTGATCTGTTTTTATAAATACTCCAGTAAAGGCTAATGTAATGATTGTTTTGTTAAATCGATTATTTAACTTCATTTGCTTTATACTTAAAAATGAAAGAGACGAAAAACAAAATTGTTGCTTTCTTTAATTATTTCATTTCAGGAACAGTTATGTGATGGTTCTTAGTCATGAAATGAAAATAATTGTAACTTTCAGACTAAAAAATGACCTTTTTTTATAAATACCCAAGTAAAGGCTAATGTAATGATTGTTTTGTTAAATCGATTATTTAACTTCATTTGCTTTATACTTAAAAATGAAAGAGACAGAAAACAAAATTGTTGCTTTCTTTAATTATTTCATTTCAGGAACAGTTATGTGATGGTTCTGAAAATAATTGTAACTTTCAGACTAAAGAATGACCTGTTTTTATAAATACTCAATAAAACTTTAATGTAATGATTTTGTTGTTAGGTATAAAGGTACACTTTGTGTGGTTATCAATACGAAAAAGCTAAAAACAACGTTGAAGCACACAAATTAAAAAACTTTAAAACACATACGGACGTTTCAAAGATGCATAGATCCCCTTCATCAGTGTAAGGTGTGGGAAAAAAATGTTAAAAGGGTTCAAAAGACCCACGCTCGGCTATAGCCCCGAGTACTGGCTGTAATCTGACCAAAAAAAAATTTTTTTTTTCCACACCTTACACCTTACACTGATGAAGGGGATCTATGCATCTTTGAAACGGCCGTATGTGTTTTAAAGTTTTTTAATTTGTGTGCTTCAACGTTGTTTTTAGCTTTTTCGTATTGATTTTGTTGTTGTTGTTGTTGTTGTTGTTAAATCAATTATTGAACTTCATTTTCATTTTACTTAAAAATAAAATAGAGATAAAAAAAAAATCTTGTTTTCTTTAATACTTTCGTTTCAATAACAGTAGGACCTTAAGTGATTGTTCTTAGTCATAAAATGAAAATAATTGTTTCTTTTAGGAGTGATATGTTTTTATAAATACTCAAGCAACGGTTAATGTAACGATTGTTTTGTTAAATCGATTATTTAACATCGTTTGCTTCATACTTAAAAATGAAAGAGACAGAAAAAAAATTATTCTTTTATTTATTTCATTTGAGGAACAGTTTAGTGATGATTCTAAGTAATAAAATGAAAAGAATCTGAACGTTTAGGAATGATGAATGATCTTTTTTATAAATACTCAATCAAAGTTAATGTAATATTTTTTGTGGAAGAAAATATTTAATTTAATTTTCTTTTAAATTAAAAATAAAACAGATAGAATTTAGATTTTTGCTTTTTTAGTTACTATTTTATTCTTAAGTCAAATGAGGCTAGATGTATGGTGCTCTGTCATAAGGTAAAAAAATGCATCATTCTTGGGTATTTTTTGTGAACAGTATGCAGTTGATAAAAATATGTTTATGTACCTAAAAGCTATATTTCAAAATGCTTCTCAATATTATGTACGTAGAAATATAAAGATGAACTGCAGTATTCTGGAATGATCTAATGGAAGAAAGTTTTCATCATGTCTACTCCTGCTCTAATCAGAATCATGGAAAAACGAAACAAGAAAGAAAAGATTTAACCCTTAACTTCTGTGACAGAAATTGTCCCATTACAAGTGGTAGCAATCTCTGAGACCACTTGATCGAAAGATGAACAAAAGGCTGTATTAAGTCATAGGATGCTCTTTCTGTACTAAACATTATGTACAGGATTATCATATATTCTAATACGAGCAAATCTTGTGTGCATATACAGGGTGATTATAAAAAAAACTATCCCAATATATCAGTCCTTAACTGTCACACAGTTCACAAAACTGACTGAAAGTTTGTTTTTAAGTATTTTGAGGTATGCGCTCAAGAATCGTATGAAAAACAACAGTTAAACTCTAACAGTTACGGTTACAGTGACAAAATTTTGAAAATTTCAAATAGCGACACCTATGTTTTTTTATTGGAATGTGATCTTCATAGTGAAAAACCATAAAAAGCGTTGGAACGGTACCTGTAACACGAAAATTGCCTGCGCTAGAGAGACTAAGAAGAAAAGTGAAAACAACCAATAAAGGACAGAGAAGCAACAGAAAGTAAAACATTTTATTATTCAGTGCTATCCACCATCTGCCGCATGCAACGTGTCTTCGTGTGTGACGTGGAAAATTTGAGAAACACAATAAAATGTTTTGTTTTCTGTTGATTCTCTGTCCTTATTCGTTGTTTTCACTTTTCTTCTTAGTCTGTCTAGCGCCGGCAATTTTCGTGCTACAGGTACCGTTCCAACGCTTTTTATGGTTTTTCACTATGAAGATCGCATTCTAATAAAAAAATAGGTGTTACCATTTGAAATTTTCAAAATTTTGTCACTGTAACCATAACTGTTAGAGTTTAACTGTTGTTTTTCATACGATTCTTGAGCGCATACCTCAAAATACTTAAAACCAAAATTTCAGCCAGTTTCTGTGAACGGTGTGACAGTTAAGGCCCCATATACCGGGATAGTTTTTTTATAATCACCCTGTATATGCAAATTTTATCTTAAAAACGACTCTAACGATTTTGACAAAATTTTGTATCCTACCGTTTTGGGACACCAGAAGACCATTGGCCTAGGTCACATACTAGAGAAACTTCGATATGTGGCTCATTTTGTGTCGCAATGGGTCAGGGTTAAGCTAATTTTATCTAAATAACGGTTCAAACGATTTTCATTAAATTTTGTATCCTACCATTTTGGATTACGAGAAAAGAATTGAGCTAAGTCCCATTTTCGAGAAAATTCGATTAGTGGGTCATTTTGGGGTCATTACGGGTCAAGCTAATTATATGTAAAAAACGGCTCTAACGATTTTGATTAAATTTTGTATTCTACGAGTTTCGGGCACGAAAAAATCATTGGACTAGGTCACGTGTCCGAGAATATTCGATTAGTGGACCATTATTGGGTCACTCTGGGTCAAGCTAATTTTATCAAAAAACGGCTCAGACTATTTACACTAAATTTTGCATTCTACAGTTTTCAGACACGAGAAGACAGTTGGGTTAGGTCACACGTTAGAGAAAATTCGATTAGTGGGTCATTTTGGTCATGGGTCATTATGGGTCAAACTACTTTTATCTTAAAAACGGCTCAGACTATTTGAACTAAATTTTTTATCCTACAGTTTTAGGGAACGAGAATATTAATTGGGCTAGGTCACACGTTCGAGAAATTTCTATTAGTGGGTCATTTTGGTTATCGGTTATAATATTTGAACTAAAAGCTAATTTTGACAAAGCATAGCTCGGTCTTCCCTGCTCGTTATAATTATAATTAATCTTTTAAGAAGTTTCTAGGGATAGATCTAAGACTCCAAATATGACAAAATTTCACCAATATCTATAGATATACAGAAAATTACAAGTTAATCTGTGAAAATTGGAAACAAAGCAACGGTCTGTGAGACCGCTAATAGCAATAAAAGGTTATTACAAAACGTAAAATTTCTTGAAAAAATATGACAGATTTTTTTAAGTTTAAAGAACAATCAAAGTCACAGTTAAAAAATTTGTAATTGAACATCTTGACGTCATTTCCTTTAATTGCTATATAAAATTAAAATAAACACAGTAATTAAAAAAAACTTATGTAAAGAACACGTTTTTCTGTCGAGTAAGTATTGCAGATACGAATAAATTTTACACCGATTTCTAAATTGTGGTTTTGGTATAAAAATATGTAAGTTTTGGTATTATGCTTGAAGGGACAGAAAATGTTGGAAATGAAGAAAAATTTTATGTTTATTATTATTTTTTCTATTATATTGTTTGAACCTTTAAGAATGTCGCGCAGTTTGTCCAATAGGAAAATTACTACAATTACGGTTGTACGAGCCATAAACGTTTAGTTGCGCAGATCGGTGATACCAGCGAAGGCAAAACTTTAAACTCAACTATCCCCGAAACACTGCTTTTTAGCGGTTTTGCCACGATAACTTTTGAATCAGTTAATGGATTTACATTTATTTATTTATTGTTTAATAAAGTATATTAAATTATCTACAAACTATTCCTGAAAAAAAAATCAAATTATAACGAACACTATGTTCAATTTGGTACTTTTCCGTTATACAAACACCATTGTTTCCAAGCGTAATAGTTGAGATAAAATGGAATTCGTGTGAAATGACTATTAAAAAAAAAAAAAAAAAAAAAAAAAGACATTGTTGGTACGAAATTGAGTTTTTAAAAATATAGCATTTGAAAATTACCAGCTGTCACAAAAGAACAAATAAATATTATACAATAAATTAATAAAATAAAACTCACATTAAACTGCAGACATGAAATTGTATAGGCCTCTTAGCACTGCAGTAAACATTTCATTCTTTGAATAAAACGTTCATGTTTTTTTTTTTTGTTGTTGTTGTTGTTTTTTTCACATAAAACCGTTTTATATGTCCAAAGTCTTGAAACAATTTTATTGCAGCTTCCTCATTATCAGATGAGGTAACTGCCCAAATAATAAAATCCATCTCAGCGTCAATAATAAATGTAAGTTATAACTTAACAATAGGTATTTTCTATTCGAAAAATAGCAAATTAAGATGTTTTGCGAGGTTTTGATTAAATAATAATTATTCAAAAATTATTTCATGTTCAATAAATAACAAACCACAATGTTTGGCACGATTTGAAATAAAAATCCTTTGCACGGTCGGTGTTGAAATGAATGGCGCATTAACATACATTTTGGCATGGTGTTGGTATAACGGAAAAGTACAATCCATTTTTATGCATTTTAAATGTTTTTATTGTACATATAATTTTACAGTTAATTATACAGTTTATACAGTTATATAATTTATACAGTTAATTTTTTGCGAATTTTCGTTTGTTTTTCAGGTATAAACGAGAGACAACGTAATAAGCAGTGTAAAGAAGAAATAACGACTCTGGACTTTCAAAATCGGGACAAAGGTAGTTTTGCAATATTATTTTTTTTTTCGTACCATATTAAAACTTTTATTATTATTATTATTTTCTTTTTTACAATTTAACAAATACATTTAATTTCTATAAAACGTAAGTAAATGAATGCAAAAAGAAGAAATAGTGTAAATTAATTACAGGATTCCTAATACACCATCAAACTTCAGTCAATTTTTGTCATTTCAAACCTTTCTGGTCCCCTTAAAATCTTTCGGGATTGTATATGCTCAATCACTGTTTTAGACGTAACGGACTCGTGTAGAAGTTTTCAGGAAATGTTTTTGAAGATAAATTTATCTTTTTTTTTTTTATTATGATGGACAATCACTCCTTAAATGAATGTTTAGCATATTTTTTACGGTCAAATAACCAAACAAAGCATTAAACATATTACTTAGAAAAAAAAATTCTGATTGAAATTCTACAAAATTACTTGTTTCAATTTATTTATTGTACTAGTAAACTCTTACATTTTATTGCCCCCTATGAGCTATGCCCGCCAACCCCCGTTTTGACACCCCAAACTCTAAAAATATGCTAATTTGATGTGCTCTAAAACGATTACGAATGATTGAATTATAATTAAACGACAGTGGCAATCTCCTGTAATCGGGTTTCCATTCATTTCCCTTTGACTGAGGAAATTTAAAGGCCGAATCAACTGCTGTAGAAATAACTAATAACTGTTTTCGTGATTGATTAAATAAGATTAATTAAACATTTGAATATCAACTTTTATAACATGGCTAAGTAAGCAACCTCAGTTTGCAACAAAAAGTAAAATATTTTGTAAAATTAAATGAATCTCTCGTGTAAATATATTTTTTTATTGAAACTGTTTTGAAATATTATTTGAGCATTTTAAATATGGTATAATTTGCCCATTTACTGCTTTTAACACTTAATAATTTAATTAATATTTTCAAATTGTAAGTCTCGTTTTAATATTCACGTCTCACGTGCAAGTACATTTTTTATGACATAAATTTCCCCATATACTGCTTTTAACATGCGATCATTTAATTATTATTTTAAAGTTTTATTTATGTTTTTAATAATTACGTGTAATTACATATTTTAATTGAAGGGGAATACTATTATGTTCGCTATTTCACAAATTGGTAACATTTTTTAAAAATGGCTTTCTCGAAACATGGAATAAATCTCCAGCGAAATAATGAAAATTTAAATAAATAATTAAATTTTGTAACAAAAACCTCAAAAAATTAGTCAAATTAAAAAAGTAACTGCACACTGTACGCCGAAAGCTTGTCAACTATATCCCTTCAAATGAGGATTAAATTACTACGTATAGCTTTTATTCCTATAAAACTTTTTTAACATAACTCTTTTGACTGACTTCAATATCAAATATTTCTGAAAATAATCCATCGATTTAAAAACTGTCTATGCTTCAGCGTGTATATCGTGCATTTCACTATAAAACTACCAATTTTTATGTTTTATATGCAATAGTTTTCTTAATATTAGCCTAGAAAGACACCTGGACACAAAAAATTCATTGTTTGCTGTGACAGCGCTGCTTACTTTTTTTTTCAGAATAGAGAGATATATGCAAGTTTATTTAAATTGTTTAAAATTTAATGATAAAAAATGTATATCTCTTATATGTGTAATAAATCAAAAATATTTTTACATTTACTTTACAGTTTCAGTCTTAAAGCAATATCATAAGAAATTTTACTAAATATTTTCTGCATAACTATGTAAAATAAAATAATAACTCAGCATAACACGTATCAATTGCATATTATTGCAGAAATACATCTTTAAACGTGAAATAGATATTTTATTTATTTGCAGGAGAGCGCAACAAAGAGCCCAATACTGCCTTTCAAATAGGGGAAACTGGTTTTATTCTGGGGGTAAAATAAATTGAGGAATAGAAATGACTTTAAGACAGTTTCCGTGCCGTATTTGAGAACAGTTAAGAAAATATCACGTTTGTTGTAAAATTTCCACGCTTGCGCACGTTGAGCAGTTAAAATAGATATACCAGTTTAAACTTTTCAAAAAGTTAGTAAAATTCTGTATTTCCATTGCCTTTCAAACTTTTTTTTTTATACTAAAAATTAATAAAATAATATTTACAATGTTGTCCTGTATGGAACTCATTGAATATTCGCGGTAACTTAATGTTTGAAACAATATAACAGAAAAAAAAGTTGTAAAAAACCAACTTTCTTAAATATGTAAAAGTGCTTATGAAAACAATTCATCATTACGAAATATGGAAGAAAATATTTTCATCCTTTTTGGAAATCGGAAGATAATTCGTACTTTTTTAATACTGTATATTTTATACTTCTTTTTAATTGCTAAAAGGTGTAAAACAAAAAGATTACAAACAGTAAAATAGGTTTTATTAGACTGTTGACATATGTTTCAGCTCAATCTGAGCCAATATCAAAACAAACAAAAATATTCTATAAATGCACGGTTTATGAAATTATTTGAAATGCAATCATTTAATTTTTCACGTACTTTTTAAAAAATTACGCACGTTGTTTTTAGTTTTTACTTCGATGTTTATTTTCATATTGGTAACCATGGAGTAACTCGAGCCATAATATGGAAAAAACATCCACGTAAAAAATAAAAGTAACATACGTAATTTTTCAAAAAGTACGTGAAAAATTAACTGAATGCATTTCAAATAACTTCACAGACATAACGTCATTTACAGAATATATTTGTTTGTTTTGATAATGGTTCAGATTGAGCTGAAACATATGTCAACAGCCTAATAAAACGTATTTTACTGTTTATGATATTTTATTTTACATCTTTTAGCAATTAAAAATACATATATAATTACAAGAAGTTATTATTTGTTATGTTGAATATTTCGTTTAACGGATTTTTCATTTTTTTGCCTCCCATTGTCAGGAAATAATGGTTTATGTAAAAATCATTATTTATTCTGTTTTTCACTATGAAAGCGTCTTGAAAATAAAATACTTAATTACGCCATTCTCAAAGAAAATATAATTGCTTTTTTAAGGACATCAAACAATAGTCATATATTAATTTAATAATAACTAAGTGATAAAATGAATAATGTTAAAAAATATTAGATAAAATGACAAATTTATTAACATTTAAGTATCATACATACTATAACAATGTACTGTAATTACAACTATACACTATATACCACACATAAAAATAACAACGCATATATAAATTATCCGAAACTGCAAAAGTTATTACCTTCTATGGTTTATGACATGAAATAATTTTTATAATTTATTTGCATAAAACATTTAATCTTTACAATGTCTCATTATAAAATAACACTGTCGAAGAAATAATAGCAAGGGACCTTAAAAAAAAATTCGTTTTTCTGTCTTTTGAGGTACATTGTCCATTGAAATTTTATTGTATATTCTTTTCGCCTGGACCATAATTTTT
The DNA here is from genome assembly GCA_963931845.1 of Maratus michaelseni. Lineage (NCBI taxonomy): Eukaryota > Metazoa > Arthropoda > Arachnida > Araneae > Salticidae > Maratus > Maratus michaelseni. The sequence continues at coordinate 360,378,543 of OZ007593.1, read as the reverse complement.
TTTTTTCAGTTTTAGGCAGGATTCCTTAATAGACAGGTTCTGGTTTTACAAATTTTACTCCACTTTTGATCTATTCCGTAGTAATTTACGTACCAAAATTTTCAGAAGGTTTTTTAACAGATAAAGCTGAGAGCATCCTTTTTCAACAAATCATTATTGCTTAAATTAAGAAAGTGAATTATTCTATTAATTATTCACTTTTATTTAGACGATGTATAAGCAAAAGCCTAAAATCTTAGAAATAAAACTCGGAAAGCATTACGAGAAAACAAGAAATATATCATTTTGTTGTTTTCCAATTTATGAAAAATATTCACACATTCAACTTTTAATACAATTATTTTGCCATTTTAATGAACAATTTTGAAAATATGTATTAATGTTATGTTATTTAATAATCTAGTCCAAATACGTTACATAATACAGGGTGTCCCAAAAGTCTTTGACACATTTTAAATTCAATAAAAGATCAACCAATTGGCGTACGAGAATGCGGTTTAGTCGAAAATGCTTCTTATGATCTGAAATTTTGTTTAAGCAAATAAAAAATAGTTCCATTAATTTATCATAGATGGCGCTGCTTCTGGAAAATTACCGAATAGTTAGAATGCATTTATACATAACAATGGCGTAGGACGCAAAATGCGTATGCACAGTTTTGGTCCAAACTATGGCAACCCACATTCAGAATTTAACAATACTCGTCTAATCGAACTTAGGTGGGCGAGTATTGTGATGTTCTGGTATGTGGGTTGCCATAATTTAGGCAAAAACGATGCATACGCATTGTGTGTCTTTCGCCATTGTTATGATAATGACATTCTACCGTATCGATAACTTCCCAGAAGCAGCGCCATCTATGAGAAATTTTTGTAACTGTTTTTTATTTGCTTAAACAATATTTCAGATCATAACAAGCTATTTTCGTCCAAACCGCGCTCTTGTACGCCAATTGCTGGATCTTTTGTTGAATTTTTAAATGTGTCACGGACTTTTGGGATTCCTTGTATTTTTAAACCTTGCTTTTGTAGTATTTAAACATTTTCGATTATTAATTCGTAAATTTAGATTCATTCATTTTTTTATTTTATACTGCAATAGTACATTTATTATGCTCATTCTCTTATCTGATGTGATATGCAATTATAATTCACTCGCCATAACACATAGAGATCTAATTAATTGTACTGTTCCGATATTTTCAAAAGATTTTCCCAACAATTTTAAAACCCACGAAGAATCTTTTAAACTCTCCCACCAGATTCCTCATACCATGGACATGATTAAATACAGAATATCAACTCTGAGATTACAGGATTTATCCATTCGACAGAAGCCATTATTTATGAGCCAAACACCCCTTTGTTCAGTGTTCCTTTACTTTATCCGCTACATTTATTATCTAAAATGTGTCAATTTGTCCTCTTTTCACTTCACATGTTTTACCCAGGTGGTGAAATCTGCATAATTACGGATTTTGGCTTGCACATAACTAATGTAGCGCATGTTTAAAGATAATTTTTCATTCCAAAATTCCACAACTTGCAAATTTAGAAAAGGTTTTTATGACGGGTTATGTATGAAGTGTTACTTTATACTTAATATTTTATTTATCACTAAAAAAGAAAAAAAATCATTTTTATTTTTTTTTTCTCGTGGGTGACGGGGGAGGAAAGAGACACTTTTTTAAATTGCTTATATGACATCTTTTAAGGAGTTATGGATATATTTTATGCATATAATTTTTTGTTTGCATTCATTTAAAAAATGTAAAAGTGAATATTAATTTTTTTTCTATGATCGTCCATAATGTTACTTAATAGCTTATTAGCATAATAATTACTGCACTACCCATTAAAACAGGAATTAATTTATTTTAAAACACATCAAAGAGCAGCGTACAATGCTCTTTGTTATGTTTTAAAATAAATTAATGTATGTTTTAATGGGTAGTGCAAGTGATTATTATGAATATTATTACATACTTATATTAAAATCCTATTATATTACATACATATATTAAAATTGTATAATATGATAATATACAATGTATATTATGATACATATATATATATATATATATATATATATATTATTATTAATGTTGCCTTTTATTACTAAGCCATATCTTATGTTACTAATGCTATGATATTACATTCAACCAATTAAAAAAATAAAATAAAATAAAATAAATAAATAAATGCGTCCTAAGTATCTTCTTGCATTAATTTTCAAAGTTCAATTTAACATGAGCGTTCAATTTTGAACCACAGTTTAATTTCTTATATTTTTTATTTAAAACAAAACAAAACAAAAATATTTTGGATTTTTATTGCCTCTATGTTAAAAAATGAACGAAATAAATTGAGTAATTGAACGTAAAAAAAAAAAAAAAAAGAAAGAAACAATAAATTTAAAAAAAAGGGTTTTTCAATTGATATGATATCTTGCATCGATAAAAAAATAAACCAGATGTTACTAAATAGTTTTCCATAATAAAGTGTCATCGACAATTTCTTCTGGCCATCTGTGATCTTCCGGTTGAACTTGGGACCAGTATGACGTCAAGCTTAAACAACAGATTGCAGCTCTTTTATATACTCTTCAGAAAAAAAACTGTCATTCATCTTCACTCGTTATGACACATCTTCTTCATCTTTCGTTGTTTGTACGGTTGCCAGATTTGGCGCCGCATCGCTGCTCGCGTAGTACATTCGTTACGCGGGCGGTGATAAGGCGCCAAGCCTGACGAACTGCTCACTTTTTCTTCTTGCCGGAATTCTTTACACTCAGGAAAATTTTCTTTCTTCTTTTATAATATATCCGTCAGCTCGATACGGTAAAACTATCTTCAAAATATTTTTTTTTCTCTTCTTAACGTTGCAATTTATTGGGCGGATATGTATTTTCTATATTATTTTTTATTTCAAGTTTTTTTATTGCGGGAGTGGGGGGGAGGGGGAGGTTATTTATAAGTTGTGTTCAGAAGAAATTTTTTAACTAATTTTTATTTCTCTAAATCCTTCGCCAAGCTGAGATTTTCTTTCGCCCTGACACCGCAGATATAAAGGAATCGGGTGTGAAAAATAATACAAAAATAATAAAGTTTAATCCTAATGTTATGCTATTTTTTACATTATATGATATAACATTTATATATTTTTATAAATATACATCTATTCTATTTCTATAAAAATTTAACCCAAAATTGTAAAGATATTTGTCGCGCCTTTTTAATAGGACATGTAATAAAGCTGATAGTCATTAAATTTAAATATGATAATGTAATGTTACTCACAACATATTCCCAGGAGCATTTATGGCTATTATAAGATAGTACAAAAGGGTTTGGATATGCAGGGTGGTCCAAAAGTCCTTGACACAATCGAAAATTCAATAAAAAATTAAGCAATTGACATATACAAGAGTGCGGGTTGGACGAAAATGGTTCTTATGATCGAAAAGTTTTTTTTAAGAAATTAAAAAAAAATAGTTCCAAAAATTTCTCATAGATGGCGTTAGTTCTGCAAAGCTACCAAAGCAGTAGAATGAAGTACAGAGCGTATGCACAGCTTTTGTCCAAACTATGGCAACACACATTCCAGAACTTAAAAAAAAAAACTCGTCTTCATGCATTCGATTAGACAAGTGAGACAAACGTACAGACATTAGTTCGACAATAATAGAAAGCTCGCCAAGATTCATAGGATGATTGTAAGATAACAGGACATACGGACAAAAAAAATTGATTGATCGATAAGATTTTGGAAAAAAAGAACCAACAAGCTACTTGCCGAGCTTTCTATTATCACCAAAGTAGTGTTGCTGATTTACCTCACTCGTCTACTCGAACTCATAAAGGCGTGTATTGTTAAGTTATGGAATATGGATTGCCATAGTTCATACAAAAATTGAGGATGCGCACTGTGCGTCTTTCGACACTGTTATGTATAAAGGCATTATCTCTCTTCCGCAGCTTTGCAGATATAACTCCAACTATGAAAAGTTTTTGGAACTAACTTTTTTATTTGCTTAAACAAAATTTTCGGTCGTAAAAAGCATTTTCGTCAAAACAGTACTCTTGTACGCCAGTTGTTTGATTTTTTATTGGATTTTCAAATGTGCCAAGGACTTTTAGAGCACCCATTGTTGTAATATTTTATGTAACATATTTTGTGAAACTCAGAGCACTTTGAAAACGAGTTTCAAAAATAGAGGACGGCAACAAAATTTAAATATGTTATTACAGTTACTTACAGCATCTTTTTAATTGAAGATGGTGTGTAAGACAATTAAAGATTTTTTTAATATTAGTACGGGACTGTAAAGAAGAATTCGAATACATTAAATTGTATGGGTGGTAATTGTTTAAAATATATTTTAATAACATGAATTATTTCAAATTAATGAAATTCACACTATTGAAGACAAATTTTACACTATTGAAGATATTGTCTGTAATATTTATATCTCTTATACCACACAATACAAATTCAAATACGTTACCGATTATAGCCGATTGAAAGTATATTGTAATAATTTCAGGTTATATGTCTCCCTGCCGTTTAACAGAATGGTCAATAGCGTTCAAAATGCTAATTTTATATACATTTATTAAATAAATATCATCGATTACAATTTTAAATAAAATATTTGTGAATTTGTTTGTGAATTGTTGTGTGTTGATTGTGATTGTTTGTGATTGGTTGCGATTGATTGTGAATTGGTTGCAAAACAATGATTTAGTATGAATTTATTAAACACATAAGATCAGATTAAGGCTTTCAGCTATAAAAGATATTTAGGATGGTAGTTTTATTTTTTGATGCATGTTGTACTCGCCGAAATGAATATGATATATTTATCCTAATCACATACTATATCTATGAATATAATATACATATCTATAACTATATCTATATTATATTATATTATACAGTTATATCTAAATGCGTGTGCAATTGCCTTTAACATTTCTACTACATAATATTAACTATAGTATTAAAATATAGAAAGAAAAAAGAGCTATTGTAATTAGTATTTTAGGTGCCATTTGTTTGACGCGGTGTATTTACCTAGCACGAAAAATATGCAGGTACCGAAATGTCCATTAAAATGTTATACAATTATATGCCTCTTATATTCCTCCATAAATTCTTTTGTAACTGAGGCAGTTTTATCCAATAAATTCGATTTAACTCAAACGTTATTAAAAGCAAAAAATATAACATTATTTTTAAAAACTTGTAACATTACCCTTATCCAAAGGACGAACAGTCCTTCGCAGTTAACTTCACAAACAAGACTCTGCGAATGTATAAAATTAAATTTATTCCCGACTCAAATAAATTACAAAAACTTTGATCTAAAAAGAGAATATAAAGTACAAATTTACGATAAATATACATAATAATAATGCTAAATACATAATATATATGTAATGTTAAAATATAAATTAAAGTTAAACCAGAAGAAAATCATGCGTCAAGCATAGATTATGAAGCATTTTCCAATACATTCAGAACAATGTTACAAAACTTAACCGTTTAATAAGAAGTAAAATTATATTTGTGACAATTAACATTTATATAACATCTAACATCTTAGCAAACAATTTTGAAAACGCATAAAAAATATGAAAACTCAATTTCAGCAATTACCATCAAAATTCGGAAATGTACTCGAATTCTTTTGAGAAGTCCTGTATATATGATCTATGGATTTGTTTAAATACTACATAGTATGCTAAAATTCAGTTCAGTTGGGAAACGCATAACACAGTTGAAAGTTCCCACCTTCAGCAATTTCCTTTAATAAATGAAATGTACTCGAATTTTTTGTGCAGCCTTGTATATGATCTATTAGAATTTATACATACAAAATATTATGCAAAAAGTAGTTACGTTTAGAAACGAATACAACGATTGAAAACTCAATTTTAGCAATTATTGCTCATAGACAATACTGTAACTGGATTCCTATGAGTGTCCCTGTTAAGGAAAGATAAATTCTATGCTCACTATATTCTGCAGTAAGCATTTTTAGTGCACTTCAGTGCTGATATCAAATAGAATATGTTTTAAATAGTGTAACATTTTAAAATACATTGGAAATTATTTTCCCCCATACACCATAATGTAACGAAATTTTTTGGAGTACCTCTGTAAGGGAACTATAATGGCTATACGCTTCATTTTGAATACCAATCATGTAGTAGTAAACTTCAATAACATATATATGTTACATGTCAATCCGAGTATATTTACGCGAGTTAGAACACAGATAGAAGACCAGACGGAAGAACAAATTGAATTCATAAACACTTTTCAACTATTTTTATAAGTGTTAAAGAACGTTCACAGTGTGTTTTAATCAAAACATTTTTATTGTCCAGTAATATTCATTACATTAGTTCTTCAATTTAAAAAAATGCGCTTACATATTCATTAGGAGTTATGTTTACAAATGTGAGTTGGATTTTTCTTCTGTAATTTAGAATAATCTGACAATTAAATATTTCATTTTTTTCAAAATCTATATAAATAAATGTGTAAAATATCAAAAATGGGGTTTCGTGTGACACATGTTTTGTATATTTGGGATAAAATCTGAAAACATGAGTAATTTCTATTGATTTGTAATTACAAGCAATCTATTGCATGTAGGCTAGAAACAAAAACATCGGTTCTTCAACAATACAATCTGTTCGCACGCAAAAGTGTTATAATTAAATCAAGTAATTAAACATTGGAACATGCGTGTGCACATCTTGTAATTGTTCGGAAAATAAACTAAATGGAGTGTGAAAACTAATAAAAAAAATAATGTTTTAACCATTTAGCGGGCGGTGGTCACAAAAAAAAGACACATAATTTTAATTCCAAAACTGACAAACGGCACCAAGAATATTTAATTAAAATTTTCCTTTTATAATGTAAGAGAAAATCAGCAAGTTATTCTTTTTTAAGGAAATCGTTTGTAAAAGCTGGTGTCAGTCCATTATTTCATTATTTTACAAACAGATTTATTCCGCGCCGGAAAGGGTTAATTGTCCCTAATATTATCCTATATTTTAGATTATACGCTGCTGATAAATCTGACACTGCATATGCACATATACTACACCTACAAAACTGGAATCAAAATATTTATGAGCAATTAAACCTTTATTTAAAATATCCAAATTTCGACAAATCAAGTGGAAAATTAACAATCAAATATAAATAATATTCTAACTTTAAAATTAATGATTGGATTCGTGTTTATTTTATGATATCTATTGATCAAAATCTCGTGTGATTTGTAAAGCGTTTTTGATGTGGCATAACAAATGATTTTCATGCATTTCTAAAAGGGTATTTATGCATTAATATTTAAAGACAACGTGGTATTTTTATTTGAAAATACTTAACTAATTTTACAAAGAACCCTTTCTTTTTTAAAGTTAAATAAATCAACTTAATTTATATTAAAATATTTTATGAATTATATCTTTATTATTTTTGTCAGAGTTTTATATTATTGATTATTCAGATATTTTATAATGTGACGCGAACGAAAAAAAATATTTATTATAAATAACTTAATAATTTATGTATATTTCTCCAAGTAAATAAAACTAAGATTAATTTTCATTAATAAAAATTTGCGTACGCAAATTTCCTGTACTTTTAAAATTCAATTTGTTTGCGAATTAATTTATTATAACTTTAGTAATTACATCAAAGTATTACTAATCAAGTAAATTAAATGCATATTACTTTTACCACACGTTATAACATACACACATATCAAATTTTAACGTTATCAGCGACATAATTAAGATAAAGTTTTTACTAATTTTTTGTTCATGTTTAATTATTAATTTTTCTGTGGTAATAATTGTGGGTTAAGTAAAAAATATTCAGACTAAAATTGTCTCTAATTATAGTACACAGTTAATTATGTTAATAATTTAATACTCTTTTAGGAATAAAATCTCGCTAAACATGAAAGAGAATATCAAATTCCATCTACAATTAATTCCACGAAATTACAATAACATCAATGACCACTTAGACAATTACGTACATAAATACTCCATAAAAATTGACTTAGACAATTACATTGAAGTTTAGTATGAAAGAGAAATGAGATAGAAGAAAATCACAATTAAAATACTTTACAAGGGGAAAAAAAATAGTTTTTAAAAATATTTCGCTCTAATTTATTAAACAAAAATATCCTCACAAAAATAAATAGATAAAATGTAAGTCGGACACAGGGTACGGAGGTGGGGGGGGGGGGAGAAAGAAGTCCAGGCCCGTCTTGGCTCGAAAAACAATATCTGGTCCGGCCCGACCCGAATCTGCAGAAAAAGCAAGTCTCGGGTCCGGTCCAGCATGGAAAGAATTAACTGTCCGTAAGAAAATGAATGAAAACTGTCCCAAGCCCGTGTAGACCTCTACCACTTCATAAATTCTAACTGATACATTTATTAGTAATAAATTTAATTAATAAAAGCATGGGAAAAGAAACAGAAAGTCTTACCCTGCCTGTATTTTCTTTAGCTGATCTTTCTTTCTCAGCCTAATAGCTCGTCTTCTTAGAGCACAGATAAGGGCGAAAACTACAATAGGAAAACCAATAACGGACGACAGAATGGGAATCACAACTGGCCGAGGATCCAAAGACACTGAAATAGAGAAAAAAATTGTATTTTAAAATACAACAGTATAAATGAGTTAGAACAAGAGATTTTAAAATAGTCTTTGACTGGACAAGAAACTTTTATTACAGAATATTTTTAGTTGCGTTCGTAATTATATAAATACCTCTCACCTATTGTCGTCGTCTGGTTTGTCCGTCCGGCCGTCCGCATATAACAACGCAAAAACTGCCCAACCGAATGGTTTGAAATTTAAGATATATTGTCTTTGCAGAAGTTTGTCGAAATATTTCAAATTTTATGAAATTCGAATCAAAACTTTAGGAGATATTAATAAAAACATTTATTGAGAAATTTTATTTTTTTTTTAAATCGGTGTTTTTTTTGTTATAGGAGCTTCCAAGGTTTAATCGTCAAGCGACCGAGATACTTATTTTATTACAGAAATTAATCTTCAGACGATATAATTCATTTCACAGAATTAAAAATAATCAAGATCTGAATATATATATATAACTAGCTATAGTACGAACGCACCTCGTTTGCCACGTTTGACGTACAATTTCCAACTTGTTTTTTAAATAAACATTTTTAAAGTAAAAGATTTTAAAACATAGAAAATCAAGCAGTGATTTAAAAATAAAAAATGTTTGGTCTTGATACTTTCCAGTTTATGAAATTCAATAACAAGCACCTCTAGATTATGAAACTTCTGCTTTTCGCATAATTTCTGATAGATTTAAAATCTAACAAGATAATTCAGGTACTTGAAACCATATTGAAAAATTTCGTCTGTGCAGTACAGAAAAATAGCACAAGAACAAAAAAATAAATTAAATGTTGTACATTTCTAATCTCATCTTTTTATTTCTAAGGAATAAAATATTATTTATTAATAGTTTAAAAACGAACATATTAAGTGGCTTGGTCAGTTTTGACAGCAAAAATTTTTACGAAAAAACTTTCGGATCAAATTAAATATTGTGTTGTTTTCCGAATAAACCAGAAAATCCGAATACCAATAAAGTTTGAAAATAATTGGATCAGAAATTTTTAAAAAAGGTAATTCATTACAACAGTCAATAAGTCAGAATAAACATAAACTCTGCAAGCATGTCAAAGTGAAGGAGGAGTACAAGAAGCAAAACGAGAGGTTTCGCTTTGGATACCAATCGTTTACAGATATATAAAAACTTTGCAAAAACAAAGTTTGCAAAATTTTTTTTATTATTTGAGTGTTGAGTTAGGTACTAACTTACAAGTTGCCTTGTTTACTTTTTATTAAACTATTTAATTGTTTTGCTTTCACACTTCAACCCTAATCTCCGTGATATATTTAATATCCACCTTTACCATTATACCATTATACTTTACCATTATTTACCTTTATCACCTTTACCACTATTACTATTTACCACTTTAGGTTGTACTGTATTTCCGTGCATGTATCAATATTTCTTGTATTAGTATACCTATTTCTATATCTGTATTGGTATTCTTTACTTTATTTTTATCTCTCTCTCTGACTCTTTCCATTTCTCTGCATTAATAATACCCTATTTATATCAAACAAATCAATAGCAGAGTCCAACTAAATAAAACCTGAATACATATCAATATTGACTCTAAAAAGAGCCTCAAATCAGTGCTATCGTCATAAAAAGCACAGAGAGCATATGCTGGATAGTATACATTATAGCTTTACTTCAGAAACAGATGGTATACAGATCTTTACAAATCGAAAAGGTATATTGCGTATATCACCGTATACACTCTATTACAATCATGAATAAAACTAAAAAATGTAAAATGAGAAAAATACAAAGAAAACTATTCAAAACTGTGAAAAATTGTTTTAAATGAAGATAAATTCGCATCATATGTGTACGTGATTGGATTGTGTCTGGTGGCTAACATAACATCAGTAAAATTGACGCTACTTTCAAATTACACTTATACGATTTAAATTTGAAACAAGTTTAAGGTATGTGGATGTTGTCTGTGTAATAAAACAATGCTCCATAAAATAGCATTTTTATTTATTTTTATTTATTTATTTATTTTTTTGCACTTTATGTGTGTGGAGCAACAGTGTTTATCCCAAAATCACCTTAATCTTGAAGCTTGATTGAAACTGAATTTTTCGTAATGGAAAAAGGCGATGATTGTCAAATGTGAAGGTCTAATACCATTATTCATTGTCAAGTAACATTTCGACGAAGTAAAGAATTTCAGGCGAAGTAAGGAATAAAAGCAGAAAACAAACAGGAAAAATCAAATTTTATTCATAATGAATATTTTCAATATTTGAAGGATTTTCAATACTGGAATGTTCAAAATTTATTGGAATTATTAGGCAAAAAGCAACTGAAATATTATACAAAGTTTGAGCAGTTTATTTAAGACGTTAAACGTAACTGCTCGTAAAAATAATAAAAATTAAGCAATAAATTACTTTGTAGCAATAAAAAACGGTTTTCTTTATCTTCGCATGTTTCAATCATATAAACAAATTCAATCTATTAAGAGAGTATGATAGATCTATAAATATGTGAAACAAAATTATTTCTTAAACATGTTCTGGCGTCTTTCTCAGAATACAGTCTTAGTAAACAATCCAATCAATCATCTAAATACATTTCGTTGCGAAAACATTAATAGGATTCCTAAGTTGGAACATATAATAGGTGCCAGGATGAATTCAATTTAGAGCATTATAAGCTTCAAGAATCATATAGTTGTTTGGAATAAATCATGTTGACAAAACCCTTAAGAAGTATTTGCTTAAGTTCAATTTCCAGCCAGCTAATATTGATAAATGAAAGATTACATGTTTTATGGGACAAATTCTTTCTCCTGAATAGTTCTTTTTTATTATCCAGGGAAATGTTATAGATTCTGTAATGTTTATAGCATTAAAACTTTAAAGTATCAAAAATGTTTTATATGTTATTCATTCACTCAAAAAAATATATCCAATAGTACACTAACTTTGATTAGTTTAGTAAGCTCTTTGAGTGTGAGTGCTCGTTAAAACAATTAAATTAATAAAAAAAAAATCGTTTCAAATATAAACCACAAGCATTTCCGTCAATATCGCTACATTCAAAGCTAAAATTCGACGTCGAGACGTGCGCTGCCGCTTTTCCTTTGATTACATATATCTTCCCTTCTAAATTGTTACAATTAGGTTACAATTAATATTTTTTCGAAAAATTAATTTCAAAATATGTATATTTTTTAAATTAGCTTTTGATAAAAATATAAATTGTAACCTATGATTTTTTTAACAAAAGTCGATTTCTAGAAGCTAGCGACCAGTACTAGCGACCAGTCCTGGCTTCGCACAGGTGGGCAATGTGTCGACTACAATGTATTTCCCTTTTAAAAATTTCTTACGCAAAATATCTAGTCAAAAATCAGAAATAGTTGTCTTATTCGTCTAATTTTCCATAATCGTGTTCATAGCCAAGGTTTAACCTGATTGGTGAATTTATAAAATCGCTGAAATACATGTTTAACTATTTTTTTAGTAGATTTGTTATCCTGAATTTCATGGTATACTACCTAAAACTGCTACTGAGATATGGCGAAATGACCTGAAACGTTCGACTCTCACATTTAATCCTCTTAAGGGGTGAATTTCTAAAATCGCTGAAATATGTGTTTAAGTATTTTTTTAGTAGATTTGTTATCCTGAATTTCATGGTATACTACCTAAAACAGCTACTGAGATATGGCGAAATGACCTGAAACGTTCGACTCTCACATTTAATCCTCTTAAGTGGTGAATTTCTAAAATCGCTGAAACATGTGTTTAAGTATTTTTTTAGTAGATTTGTTATCCTGAATTTCATGGTATACTACCTAAAACTGCTACTGAGATATGGCGAAATGACCTGAAACGTTCGACTCTCACATTTAATCCTCTTAAGGGGTGAATTTCTAAAATCGCTGAAATATGTGTTTAAGTATTTTTTTTAGTACATTTGTTATCCTGAATTTCATGCTCCTACCTAAAACTACAGCTGAGATATTGCGAAATAACCTAAAACGTTCGTCCCTCCCCCATTTAACTCTCTTAGGTTGTGAATTTCTAAAATCGCTGAAATACGTTTTCAATCATTTTCAGTAGATTTATTTTCCTGAATTTCTCGCTCCTACCTAAAACTGCTGCTGAGATATGGCGAAATCACCAAAAACGTTCGACCACCTCTTTAACCACTTTCGGGGAGGGGGGAGGATTTTCAAGAATATTTTCTTATTGCTTGCCTAGGTCATAACAGCGATCTACTGTCCAAATTTCGTTATCCTAACTTTAGTCGTTTCAGCTGGGCTTTGACGTGTCACCTAGTCAGTCAGTCAAGCGTTCTCTCTTTATAGTATAGCATAGAGTATATAGATATCTGTTCTTTAGAAGGGTATCTGTGTGCTCTACCTTATATATCAGTATTGTGAGTAGCTATTTACGCACTACAGTTAACAAAGACATTTTTCAATAGTAGTATGATGCAGAACTACAATGTTACAACATGGATATTAACCTTTATAAAAATAAAGATGGACTAAATTGAGTTTTATTTTATTATTATCCAAAACTTGTGTATACGCAGCATAAAGTTAATACATAACATTTACTAAAAAATATGTGAATCTAACAAAATGTTTTAAACCCTCTAACTAAAATTATAAACTTCACGAACTATATGTTTTACTCCAGAAATGCAAAATATTTGATTTATAATACGTATAATTTTTATTTCTTTATGAAGACACTACATAGATATAGTCATTAATAAAACTCAGTTATATTTCTCACACTTTAGCAAGTAGAACTACTTTAAGTCATATAGCAAAAAACTAGATGTTCAAGCATCTATCTATCTATCTATATTATAAAGGACAAACGTGTCCGTGCATAACGCTGACGTCATATTGTGAATGACAACACTTGACGATGAAATTTCGGTTTTGCGATTTTTGTTCGAGCAATTTTTTTAATTTCTAAACATCGCATATTTTCAATTTTTATACCGTTATATAGAAAAAAATCTACTTTCAAATGCAGTTTGTTTGAAAACTGTATCGCAATTTACTTATTTATAGCATTTAAATTAAATTTCAAGCATATATATATTTTTTAAATCTATCTCTATCGCTTGAAGACGATTACAAAATATTAATCCGTTTCCACTTTAAACAATATAATATGTTCAGCATTTGTTTCCAACTAATATTAAAACTTCATTAAACAATAAATAAAATAGTATAAATAAAACAAAAAATTAACAGACATGTAATCGAAATAAGTGCTTAAAACCGTTGAAATTATCAGAATAAAAATAACTGCTCTATATTAATATAAGATAACGAAATTTTTAGTGATTTCTTTGGTTATTAACTTCTGGCACGAGGTCAATACGTAATTACCGCTTTTAATAAATTTCAAAATTTTATTTGAATATATAATTGACATATAAAAATGCTCTTTGGTGCTGTTAGGTGACAATCCAAAAAAATAATAATACATGTAAAACATCTATTAGAGTTTAAATAAAAAAATAAATGGAGACCTATATTCTCTATCCCGGGAACCTCGGGTTCGAAGCCGTAGTATGAATAAAAACTTAAAGAGATGAAGAGGTATAATAATGTTAAGCAGAAAAATAACAAATCCTTCAACTTATATAACCTTCGTTTCTTTTTCGTGACAATTTTTTCTTGAATGTATTTATGTTTAAAGCAAATGTTAATGGTCACGAAAATGTTTCAGTCTTATAGCATGCTTATCTAACATTAGTAAATAAAAAGTAGAGTTATGGTAAAAGAAATCGGTAATAATATATTTTTTTAAGCAGTATATTCGAAATTACTTATAGATTCGGCCCCAAACGAATTTGATTTTTGATTTTCATGAAACTTCATGAATATTTCACTACTTATTTTTTGTACACATTTATGTCAAACTTTCATTTTCATTTCATAGTATTTGTATCATTTCATAGTAAGTAAAGCATTTTTTTAAACAAAGCTTCAGTTTTGTAAACTTTTACTTTTTTATTTGAATATTTGTGATTTTATCTTTACACATGTTTTGCTATATCCTTTTAAGTCGCAAGATAAATAGTGATCGTATAACATAAATAAAACAAAATGTTGAGATGTTGCTAGTTTCAAACACTCAAACTGAAGGTCTTAATACACCGTGTCTGAGTGTTATAAACTGCTCGAGCGTTAAGACTTTTCATGTACAAATTTTGAATGGAGGTAGAGACGCATCGATATGGAACATATGACATTGGGATGGACCGTATAGCATCGATATCGACCATATTAACATACAAGTTGTAAATTTCCAACTGGACGAAAAATGTCCGGGCCAGG
The DNA here is from genome assembly GCA_963931845.1 of Maratus michaelseni. NCBI lineage: Eukaryota > Metazoa > Arthropoda > Arachnida > Araneae > Salticidae > Maratus > Maratus michaelseni. The sequence goes on along the minus strand of OZ007593.1, from coordinate 360,363,512 downwards.
ATTCGAACCTGGGATCGCTTGGCTGAAGCCGCCACGCTCTACCACTGAGCTATCCCGGTGGAATCTGGAGGGCATAATTCAGCCAGTTAACTTTATTGATCAAAGCATCTTGTCTGACATTTTAATCAGCTCAACAGAAAAGATCGCAGGTAATGGAACTCCAATAGACGCTGGATACGTGAATACACTGGATTATTTTTTAACACAATTATTTCAAAAATTGGTAAAGTAATCATACAAGTTGTAAATTTCCAACTGGACGAAAAATGTCCGGGCCAGAATTCGAACCTGGGATCGCTTGGATGAAGCTGGGATCGCTTGGCTGACGGCTTCAGCCAAGCGATCCCAGGTTCGAATCCTTGCCCGGACATTTTTCGTCCAGTTGGAAATTTAAAACTTGTATGATTACTTTACCAATTTTTGAAATATTTGTGTTAAAAAATAATCCAGCATATTAACATAGGAAACCATATCCGAAAATGCCATCATTCGAAAATGGAGAAATTAAAATCGACATCAATAATGCAAAACAGACTACAGTGATAAGAGTTTAACAGTACAACTGGTAAACAAAGAATAAGGTTTCACAAGAGCTTTTCAAATTTCTAACGATTCGTAGTTTCTGATATTGACGTCACGTGAACTTTCAAACATTAAGAAAGAAGAACGAAATAATCATGCGTCAAGCATAGATTATGAAACACTTTCCAAGGTAAAAATATAAAGTAAACAGATTGGGAATCTCATAACGTATTTGAAAACCAAATTTTAGCAATTAACATCAATATCAAAAGTTGGAGAAGTATCCGAATTCTTTGTGCATCTCTGTCTATGATCTATAGATTTGTACGTATACTACAAAGTATGCTGAAATTTAGTTTAATTAGGAAACGCATAGCACAGTTGAAAATTCCCCGTCAACAATTTTCCCCAATAAAATCGACATTTTTTGTGCAGCCTTGTACATGATCTAAAGAATTCATGCACACTGATTAACATGAAAAAATACAGTTACATTTGAAAACGCGAACCACAGCTGAAAACGCAATTACAGAAATTATTATTCGTAGGCAGGACTGTAAACGAATTCTTATGTGTGTCCCTGTAAATGAGCGATGAATGCTATGCATATTACGATTCATTGCAGGTAATAAGGAATGTCATTAGTGACTACCGGTTTCCTTATTATGGGGTAGACACCATGAAAATTACGCAGTCGTCACATCATTAAGTATGGCCATTGATTCGCCGAAAATCAGGTACTGAAGGAACTCCACCGAATAATCGACATACACACCCGAGCAGTAGTTCAAGGAGAAGGCTTATTGTAGCAGAATCAATATTTTTATTAGTAGGAACACCATCCGTTACATGATGCAGAGTCACTAGTTGTCATCACAAGAGTACGATGCCAACTCTCGAATAGATGATAGACACTGAATAGAACACCACAAAAATAGAAAATCACACTATATACAAGGTGAAAGACAATGTTGGAGGGAGAATGGGGGTTACTGGAGCCGCATATTATTTTAACAACCAAAATAGAGCAAAATTCTGACGGTCCTGTCCGATGCAGTATGTTATATACTCAAATAATTGGTGTAAGAACACGAACGCCCGAAAATTACCAACCAATAGATTGCATAAAGGGGGTGTGGCCAAGAAGAGAGCGTCGAAAAACTTAAACATCAATGGCTAAGAAATTAGGTTAAGGGCGGGCTAACCTGACGTAAATGTAAACACTCATTACAGGAATCGGATGAATTTTGGAGGAAAAAAATAAGCGCGCGAAAACAGGGAATGATGGGACAAATCGAACGATATCTGAAAATAATAAAATAAAAAGAATGTAAAGAAAAAATATTCTGAAAGAATAAATTTCACTGTCTCAATAAAAGGAATTTAATCAAATGCTTTTTAGGAAGTTTTTGTAAAAAACTAATCCATTCATTTCAATCACTTAATATTTTCCACTCAAAGTAAAATAAATAAATAAAGAAAATGATGAAGCACGCAGATAAAAACCCAACGATAATTTTTCTCTCATCTCTTAAAACAAGTGACCTAATTTATGACTCTTAAGTTTCAAGTTTATCAAGCAATAGAGATTTATTACCTCGTTATAATCGTTCTCTTCTAATAATGTGAAATATGTTTATAATTTGTTATTTGTGATTATGCCATTATAAACTTATTACAGAACTAAAACATTTTAAAAGGACAATTATTCAACGTCAATTTGTTTCAAAGAAATGATGCAACTTTACTCGTAACTTTCCAAACTATGTGAAAATGAGTCAGTGTATTACTATCCTTCATTCTGTAAAGTCACAGGAAAAAATGTTTCCTGATGCTATAATTAATATAATTCTAAATGTAAACCTTTTAAAATTTTAAGTAATGTAAAATATAATTTTTAAAATCAATCCAAACGTGAACTTATTTATTCAATGTGAATTGTGCATTAATATAATTTTTTTACAAGTTTTATTTCAGCGGTGGTGCATCTAAATAGAATTATTCAAGAAGTGATTATAATAAGTTATCAATTATTGGAAGTATATAAATCAGTGGATACTACTAAAATTGGATAAACCATAGAAAAGGTAAGCAATTCCTTTTCTTTCTGCATGTTGAAGACCAGAGTTAATTTTAATTTGAAGAATTTAATATTCTGATGTTACGCGCTTACCTCGTTGGCCTCGCCCCTTCAACAGTTTTTTTTTTTTTTTTTTTTTTTTTTTAAATCAATCCAAACGTGAACTTATTTATTCAATGTGAATTGTGCATTAATATAATTTTTTTACAAGTTTTATTTCAGCGGTGGTGCATCTAAATAGTATTATTCAAGAAGTGATTATAATAAGTTATCAATTATTGGAAGTATATAAATCAGTGGATACTACTAAAATTGGATAAACCATAGAAAAGGTAAGCAATTCCTTTTCTTTCTGCATGTTGAAGACCAGAGTTAATTTTAATTTGAAGAATTTAATATTCTGATGTTACGCGCTTACCTCGTTGGCCTCGCCCCTTCAACAGTGATTATGAGACTGATGCCGATTGGGCAGGTGATACCAAAACCCGCAGATCAACATCGGGAATATTATATATGTTGGGCAACAACCCAATTCAGTGGACGACGAAAAGGCAAAGTTGCATTGCCTTATCTTCAGCAGAGGCTGAATATGTGTCCGCAGCACATGCTAGCCAAGAAATAATTTGGTTATTGAAGTTACTTGACGATCTAGGCTTTCCACAGCAAAAACCAATCACTTTATATGAAGACAATCAAAGTACCATAAAAATGGTTGAATCAGAAAAATTCACGAAAAGATCAAAGCACATCGACGTCAAATTTAATGCCATTAAACAATATAGCGAAGAAGGCATAATTGAGTTAAGATATCTTCCAACAGAAAAAATGATAGCTGATGCACTTACCAAACCTTTACCCAAGCCTCGATTCATCGAACACAGAAATTCAATGAAAATATTAGTTAATCCCCATGAACGGATTAAGGGGGAAATTGTAAAAAACTAATCCATTCATTTCAATCACTTAATATTTTCCACTCAAAGTAAAATAAATAAATAAAGAAAATGATGAAGCACGCAGATAAAAACCCAACGATAATTTTTCTCTCATCTCTTAAAACAAGTGACCTAATTTATGACTCTTAAGTTTCAAGTTTATCAAGCAATAGAGATTTATTACCTCGTTATAATCGTTCTCTTCTAATAATGTGAAATATGTTTATAATTTGTTATTTGTGATTATGCCATTATAAACTTATTACAGAACTAAAACATTTTAAAAGGACAATTATTCAACGTCAATTTGTTTCAAAGAAATGATGCAACTTTACTCGTAACTTTCCAAACTATGTGAAAATGAGTCAGTGTATTACTATCCTTCATTCTGTAAAGTCACAGGAAAAAATGTTTCCTGATGCTATAATTAATATAATTCTAAATGTAAACCTTTTAAAATTTTAAGTAATGTAAAATATAATTTTTAAAATCAATCCAAACGTGAACTTATTTATTCAATGTGAATTGTGCATTAATATAATTTTTTTACAAGTTTTATTTCAGCGGTGGTGCATCTAAATAGAATTATTCAAGAAGTGATTATAATAAGTTATCAATTATTGGAAGTATATAAATCAGTGGATACTACTAAAATTGGATAAACCATAGAAAAGGTAAGCAATTCCTTTTCTTTCTGCATGTTGAAGACCAGAGTTAATTTTAATTTGAAGAATTTAATATTCTGATGTTACGCGCTTACCTCGTTGGCCTCGCCCCTTCAACAGTTTTTGCAATTTAGAATTATTTTTAGAATTGAGATTTAAAGAATATTTTGACTAAGATATGGAATTAAATCAAATAGGGGATTTAAGATATAAATAAAAGACAGAGAAATATTAAAATAAATAAAATAGATAACATTTAGTAATTTAATAGAATGGTGATAATTTGGAATAAGGACTAAGAAAATGGCGAAAAGAATGGAAAAGTTTTTTTATTATTACATGCACACCATATTCTTGTAGATCATATTACTGATATATATCAATTTCAATATGTTTTAAATAATGTGACATCATTAAAATACACCGCTAACGATTTTTCCCCATAGACAGTAATGTAAAGAATTTTCGAGTGTCTCTGTAAACGAAATACAAATGTCAGACACCTCATTTTCAATAGCGAACATGCCATAGTAAACATCAATAACATATATCAATTTCATGGCATTCTGAGTATATTTACACGAGTTATGGCACGGGCATATGGCAGATATACGACAGACAGACAAACCGAATTGATAAACACTTTTCAGCTACGTTGGCAAGTGCTAAAAAATAATGGATTCAGAAACCTCGCTATACAATATTCTAAAAATGCAAGAATTTCGATATCGCTGCGATCATCGCATGTGCCCATGTTGACAATAACAAAAAGAAATAATCAGCTCTGTCCATTCAACTACATTTTTTTCCGGTCAGTCCATTTTTTGTCGACAATCTCAAGAATCTAGAACAGAATTTCTATTTGAGGATCTAACCAAATTTTACACGCACGAATTTCTTTTTCCTGAACCAAATTATTCTACAACCTTAGGTTTTGCTTCACTTGACATTCTAAAATAGGATTTTTAAATAACGTTTGTGGACACGTTCTCGTAACCTTAACATAATACGTTCTTCAATTATATGATTCTTTGTGATTTAATACATAGAACAACTGCTTTACATAATTTATTTTTTCGTACAACATAATATAAAAGAAACAAATTATCATATAATTTTTTCCAGCTGAAATTCTCGATTTCAAAGTGCTTCTAATAAATATGAATTATACATTTTTTTTTCATTCAGTTTTAAAGAGAAGAAATAATTTTATTTAAATTAGAATATTCATACATATAGAAAGAATTTACTAAAAATAAATTTTTAAAGCTTCCATCATATATTTTCATTTACATACGGTGGTCATAAAGTCTTTCCCTGATTTCAAAAATATATCATGAAATATCCATTGAATGTAATACTGTAAAATTTTTATTATGGAAAAATCATGTTGTTAAGTTTTTTTAGTCCATCAAATGGCGCCGCTTATGCAGAAATGTCATTCCATTGTGAACCATGACCACTTCGCTCACCCGATATCACTCCTCATTTTTTTCCTTTTGGAAGAACATAAAGGACATAATTTTTGAAACACCAGTAAAAGATATTGAAACACTCAAGGTCATGATCATAGATGCTGTGTCTAGTGTAACAGCCCAAATGTTGGGCAATACGTGGCGAGAAATGGAATACCGCTTTGACATTCTTCGAGCTACCAAGGGTGCTTACATCGAAATTTACTGACGTAATTACTTGTATTAAAACCTTCATAAATACCTTTACAATATATTGAAATGAGCATATGCCTAATTATATTAGTTTTTTTTTTCAATAAATTATTGTTATGAAGGACAGACATTATGACCATCCAGTATTTCTTTGCTTATGTCTCTGATAGTTTTTCTTGTAGTTGTATCTAATTATATTAGTACGTTATCCGATTTTCTTGTATTAAGAAAAAAATATCAAGTGTTATTAGTAATTTAGTAGTTTCCGTTATAAAGTAAAATAAAAGACATAAGCACATAAAGTTAACAGAGTCATTTCTAGATTTCTAAATTGTGCTAATAAAGATCATTGATATTTTTTAACTTGGTATCGAAAAGAAGTTGTCCTACAAAAAAACTGAATACCATCACAAACCAAAAAATATATACTAAAATAGATTTTCTTAAGCTTTGATCTAATATATATCATATACTGAAAACCATTTATTTTACAATTATTGCACTCATTCTTGTAGCCATTACGAACAACATTCTTCTACTTTCTGCTACTTTGAGATTAAATACATATAGCAACTGACCGCAATCATATATTTTCTATTGTAATGAAATATGAACGAATAAATAAGAACATAATTTTTCCAGCTGCATTTATCAATTTTATAATGCTGCTAATAAATAACAGCATGTTTTGATATCTTGGTATTAATGATCCGATATTTTCTCACTTGAAGCTCACTCAAATGCAGTATGCTTAGAAGTTCGCCAAATTTAAAGGAGGAAATTCATCGTATGGTTATTAACATCCAAGTTTAGGATTGTCACACAATTAAAGCCATAAGGTAAAGCCAGGAGAGATTGCGCACATAGAGGTTCGGAGGGAAGGAGTAGAGTGAGCGCGCAGCGACTCCAGGTAGTTGTACAACAGCAGTAGTGGAGTGTCTACATGAAAGTGCAGGTTGATTGCTTTGAGCGTCTAAGATAAAGCATTGCTATTTTGTTTTGTTTTCCCAAAGTAAGTACTTGAACTTTCATAGCTATTCATCCAGAATTTCTATACAATGTCAGTAGTACAAAATATTTTTAATTTAAATGATTTCTCATAAGCTACTGATCTAGACTAACAATCAGAACACCAACGGTTTGTTTTAGTAGCGGCCATGTTTAAATAAAAGGCCGCGCAATCTCTCCTACCGAAATTGGACAGTTTGCGCATCTGTTACTTAGGAGAGATGGCGCATTGTTCCCATTAGTTTCCATTCTAGGAGAGATTACGCAGATTATTGGTAAATTTGCATAAAAAATGAAAAATGAAAATGGACTAATTTTAAGTTAAAAGTGTTATCAAGTAACTTAATGTTATTTTGTAATCTTATCTGGACTTGCTTTTTCTGATTCTTTATTTCTTTCCCTTTAATTAAAACTTTTTAATCGTTTTTAAAATTATTTCCTTTTTCTGATTCTTTAATCATTAGGTTGAAATATTCACTCCTAAAACAATGCTATCTCTTCACAAAAAGCTTACAACATTGTCATTTAAGAGTAATTATTATTGTTAACAATTTAATTGCAGTTATTATTAGTAACAATCTCTCCTACCCATGTGCGAAATCACACCAACCCTGTAAGGACAGATTGCGCAAAATAACTTTCTTGGTTTTATTACAACTGTTCTATTAAATTGCGCAAAATAACTTTCTTGGTTTTATTTCAACTCTTCTATTAAATTGCAGCATAACAACAAAATATCAATGAAAATGCATAAAAAACAAATGAAGAAAAATTTATTCATGGATAGTTTAACAAAAAAATAATATTTAGATTTTCTATTGTTATTCTTTTGAATTGTGCGTAGACTCTTCTAGCTTTACCTTATAAGTAACTATCTTTATAAAATTTCCATTTGATATAGGTAACACATTACAATTAGTCTGTTTCTAATTACCATATCATTAATGGAAGAGAATTAATTTAAATTTGATTGTTAAATGTGAGTTTGGGAAACACTGAAGATATATATTTATTTATGTGACATATAATAAACTCTAAAACAACCTTTGAAAAAAGAAAATTGTGCAAATTCTCAAAATCTGTGACGAAGTAAGTTTTGCATTTTTATGATTCGTTGTTATTGATTTCATAGAACAACGATATATATAATTAATTTTGTCGTATAATGTAACATGAAATAAATAAATAATCACCTAACTTTGCCAACTGCAGTTCTTGATTTGAAATGTCCCAAATAAATATAAATAATGTTTCTTTATCAAGCCTTAAGAAAATAAATATTTTTTCCGATACTGAATGTAAATACAAAGCGAAGCAATATAGTATAAATAGATATTTAAAGCTCCCATTAAATATTTTCATTTATACATTTTTGCACACATCTTGTATATTTCTCTCGTTTTCGTGTCTTACTTTAAATACTCTTCTATTATCCGATTTTTATATAAGGCAAATATATCAACACATATTCTTGATTTTTTCCCCTTATAATGTAAAATAAAAGATATAAGCAGATAAAATCACGAGCAACATTTCTTGATTTCTAAATTGCGCTAACAAATATCTGTGATATTTTATAAGTTGGTATCAAAAAGAAGATATAGTTTAACATAAAAATGAATACATTCGTAAAGAGGAAATGAGAAAAAAGTTGATTTTCGTAAGCTTTTGTCTCATGTATATTACACATACAAAACAATTTCTTTCATTTTATAATTATTGCATTTGTTCTTGTAGCCGTAATGCACTAAATTCTTATACTTTCAGCAATTTTAAGATACAATATGTAGAACAAATACTAAACGTCATTTGTTTTTTCTTATTATTCAATATGAACAAAGTAAATCAGCACAACACTTTGCTATATTTCTAACTATCGCTTGTAAATAACTGTAATATTTCATAATGTAGTATTACAGGACACATATTATCTCTTTTGAATCTGAATGCGAACTCAAATGTGATATACCTTGGATGATCAGAAAAATTAAATTACATAATTCATCGCCCGGTTATTAAATTTCAGTTTAGGATTTCCATATTAATAAAGCTATGTAAGTAGGAAAATTTTATAAAATTTGCATTTATAATAAATATTTCCCTGTATAATCTAACATAAAAGATAGAAATCTGAACACAAGTTTGCCAGCTGCAAATCTTGATTTCTAAATACAGGCTAATAAATAGCAACAATATATATATTTTTTTCATTTAGTGTTAAAGAGAAGAAATAATTTTATTTGAAACTGAATGTGAACACAAATACACAAATACGCAAATATAATAATATACTATTGACTTCAAAACTTTTGTCTTATATTTTATTTATATTTTTTCGCACACATATACGTATTAGTTAGTATCTAATAGCCGTATATAGTTAGACTCTTCCATAATCTATTTTTTTACATTAAAATATATATATAAATTATTATTTGTAATTTATTTTCCTTTATAATATAAGATAAATGAAATGAACATCTAACCATAGCGTCATATACTGATTTCCAAATTGCACTATTAAATACCAGTTTATTTTACTTGGTTTAACCAGTTTATTTTACTTGTACTTTATGTTAACTTGGTATAAAAATACAAGCTACCATTTAAAATAAAACTGACTGCCATAATACATTAAAAAAAATCTTATATTTTAAAGCGAAAAGCAAATACATCTTAATTTCAGTGCGAATTCCACGTTTATGCTCATGCGTGAAATTAAATCTAGAACGTATTTAGTTTTAGAGTAGCTCAGAACGTGGTCACCGTGGCTGAGTGGTCAAACACGCTGGGATTCAACTGTGAGATTGTCGGTTCGATCCGGACAGAATGATTTCTGTTATTTTATTGCTATAAGTTCATTAATTTCAGTAATATCATATGTTACTTCAGGAGGAAAGGTTATATAATTTGTATTTTTTAAAATTATTATTCGAATGCTTTATAATTAAATAAAATTTAACTGCCGACAACATTTTTTAAAATTACTAATTTTATACTAAAAATATTTAAAGTAAAAGATTTTTCATGTAGTTATCGATTAAATAAATTGATCTAAACTTTTATCTATATTTTCTATGACTATTATATACTATAATATAGTATATAAATATATCAAGAAGATATATTTATATACTAAGAAAAGTGTGCAATTGATTTTCGTAAATAAAAAAGGAAAAGAAAAGAGAAAAGAGAAATAAAAAATATTAATATAAGAACTATAATAGAAATCTCCTTGAAATGCATGGTTTAATATAGCGGCAAACAGCAATTTTAAGTTCATGGTTATCTGTCAGACTCATAAAAATAATATTAATGAAAAACTTTAAAGGTCGCTTAGTTACAAAAAAATTACGAAATACTAAATATTGATATTTTAAAAGAGAGAGAGAGAGAGAGATTGTGGCAAGTAAAAGTAAATGCTCTACTCATTCAATTAATATTTTTAGTTATACTCCTGCTTTAAAATTCTTTCACTTCATTAATAGAGTATCTTGCACGGACAGCACCATATATATCCTTATATGTATAGGAATAGCTTGCATTACATAACAATTCTTCAAGTTTTCAATACTTAATTAATTTAAAAGCAACTAAATAAAATTTCAAACATTTTTCCATTGAAACTTTCAAGTTGTTCACCGTCAAATCTTGACGGGTACTATCTAGTATATACTGAATTAGATTTTCTTACGCTTTCATCTAATATATATTGCAAGATCTACACCTGCACGCTCTTGACAATCCAGTTTTTTTATGTATAAGGATACTTTCACTTTCAGAAACGGTTCCAACCGGTTCTGAAACTGAAAATGTCCGCTTATAAAAAAAAACTGTCTAAAACTAAAATCAAAAAAGTAAAAATTAACAACGTTATGGATCGGCCTCAGATATCCTGTGGGAAAAACATCATTTAAATTTTTTTTAAATTCTGAGCGAGAAATCTGTCAAGAACCTTTCCATAAACTTAACATTAGCTTGTGTGTTTCTTCCCGTGACTAGTGTAGGCTCTTAAAGCACAAAAACAAGTCACAAAAACTAAGATTTGGATCGTGAAATTATTAACATTAACTTTTTGCAGACATGTAAATATATGTGAATAATACCTTATTTCCTTATTACTAAAAACCATATTATTTATGATATCTTTCTACGCTATAAGTTAAAGTATGAGCTATCATGTTTAGATAAGTTTATTAGAGTAAAATTCAAGTTGATCGATTTAATTTCAAGAGACTTACAACGAACCATCAACTCCACCACAAACTAACTTTTCTGACAGAAGTTTTTGATACGTTTTTCAAGACGTTATAAGCATATCGGGATGTGACACACAAGTACAAAAAGGAGCCGCCATAAGAAGAAAACTAAAGAACTTAATATTATCACAAGAGCAGATTAATGTTTCAGAAAAACAAGTTCCATACACAAATCTCTCAGATTCCTAATGATGGTGAACACCGTATATTATCACTTGGACCTAAGTTTATGTTTGAAAACCAAATAAACATTAAATCAGTAGTTGCCAATTGTGAAAATATTGTTAATTGTGCACAATATCATTTGAAAGATGAAATATGAAATAATATTTATTACAATTTCAAGAAATTCTTAAATAATAAGAAATCTAGTAATATAAAAAGCATTAATATGGATAAATATAACAAGGAAATCACCAAAAAAAATTCATAAAAATATATAATCATATTGAAACGGACAAATGAAATAAACAAATAAACTTGCTATAATGGATAGACAGGATTACTTACAGAAAATGAGGATTCGTTTAGAGGATTTAAATGTAAAGGTTTTAAAGAAAGACCCAATTGATTTGATCACAAGAAAAACGCTAGAAATTGCAAATAATGGAAGTTGGCCATGGGAGATCGTACATAAGATTAAGATTAATAAAACAGCTCTAAAATTATAGGAAGTGTTAAAGATCATAAGGGTGAAAACCCTATTTGCCCTATAGTCACAATAAAACAGCTCCAAAATAATAGGAAGTGTTAAAGATCATAAGGGTGAAAACCCTATTTGCCCAATAGTCACAAAATCTAAAGGATACTACCTACAATCTGGAGAAGACGTATGTTATCTTGTTTAAAACTATTCTCCCTCAATCTGATTTTGTAATTTCATCGACAACGTATTCTATAGAGAGAGTAAAACTTTTTTAAGTTACCGAAAATATCATTTTTGCTACTCTAGGTGCAGTATATTTGTACCCGTCAGTGGACATGATTGTTGTGGGTTTGTTTGTTGAAAATGCTATTAACAGTAGTGATTCATTTGACAAAAAATACGAAAACCACACTGATTTCAGGGTTTAGTCTTATTAAAAACAATAATGTTTTCAAGTTCAACGTTATGTATTATAAACAAATTGATGGAGCGCCGATGGGCTCCAACATTTCGGGTTTATGTGCAGAGAATAATTGAGACCCATAGAAAATATGGTTATGAATGATTATATTTTAAAACCTGTATATTGGTGTAGATTTGCAGATGATGTTTTTATTGTGTGTGAGCATGGATTAGATTTATTGATGGACTTTGTAGTAAAGATCAATAAAATTGATAAAATAATACGATTTACCCTAAATACGGAGACGGGATATCGTTTGGCTTTTTTAGACATAAAGCTTATAGAAAACAGTAACTTAACGATTGATAGAACTATTTATAGGGAAGGTATACATTCAAATAACACAATATCCAAGAAATCTTCATCACCTTTAAATTATAAATTGGCAGCATATCGTTTTTACATCCATAGAGCATTTTCAGTATGTACAGATGATTATATTAATGGTGAGCTTGACAAAATTAAAATTATAGCATAGGATAATGGTTTTTCAGAAATGTTTATCAATAAATTAATGTATAAAGATACAAGGTGGCTACTAAATACTGTTACAAATATTCAGTCATTTTATTTTACAAATATAAAATGATAAATACACTAATATGATGAACATCAGAGATGAAAGTTTACCTGGGAATAATTTTACTCGAATCGACCGCCATCTTTATGGATTACCAAATATAATCTCTTATACCTTTGTTTGTCTGACTGCGGGACGAATCATTTTAGGAGCTAATCGGTCCCTTTCACGATATATGGAAGCTTTGAGACAGTTCAAACTTCTGTCTTGTTTACTATTTACTTTAGTCTCTAAAATCCCCCAGATGCAATAATCCAAAGGATATAGATCCGGTGAAGAAGGTGGTCAATCTTCTTGCAGGATGAAATTCGGACAATTGACATGAAGCATGTATTGATTTAGCTCGGTGCGAAGGGGCAGAATCTTGCTGAAATATCAAATTCTTTGTGGGATGCAACCTGTCAGCATGTGGCACTTAATGTGTAGCCAATATGTCTTGTTTGTAATATTCTGCATTGAATATTCGCCGTTTATCGATGAATTTCAAATGCAATTTTTCCACTGTTTGACACCACAGCCCAAACCATAACAGAATTTTTGTTCTGAAAGCGTTTAACAGTTCGAAGGTTTTCAGGTATAGCCTCGAAAGTTGCTGAATATACGACATCACTTTTAGCATTATAACACTGTTCAGTGCAAAATAGCTTCTCATCAGAAAATATTATTCTGTCAATACTTTTTTACCATGCCACTTCAGCAATTTCTTATAATCTTTGTAATCTTTCTATCATTTGTGCAGCAGTCAAATCTTGAACTTTTCTTTTAAGATGAGGGCGAAAACCCAGATCTTCATTTCTAATAACTTGTTGTGCGACTCACGTTTTCTTCTAAAACCTTTTTATTTGCAAAACGTTGTGGATTTCTTCATATATTTTCACGAATTCTTTTGTGCAAACTGAGCGTGGATTACCAGACCTAATCGATCTTTACAGTAATTAGTATCCAATAATCGATTTATAGTTCTATACATAAATGTTCTATTAATGCCAAGGGATTTTAACTGCTTAAAGATTTTACCTGCGGAAAATCTGCGATCAAAGAGCTGTTTAATCATCATTCTTTTGGCTTCCATCTTTGAAATTATTTTAAATATTTGCTATATACAAAAATCGTCTGCACTAACAGAAAATTGCCAAACGCTGAAACACAGAAATAAATTGTTTTACCAAATGATTAAAATTAATTCTTATTTTTTGGAGTGTAACAGTATTTAGTAGCCACCCTGTAAATATTGAAATAACAATAGCGAAGAATATGAATAAAAACCTACTAAATTTTACAAATTTAGATATATCTCTGAACTTTTTGAAACATTTAAATATAATTTAAAGAAATGTGATATAAATTTGATAGTAACCCCTCCTGTAAAATTCAGAACTTTACTACATAAAAATATTGATCCTGTACAGATAGAAGAATCCTCGGGAATCTATAGAATTCCAGTTACTAAGGACATAAATGAATATGGTAAGCAATGTTATAAAGTAAAAGACTATGTAGGTATGACCTTAAGGAAATTCAAAACTCGTTTGAAAGAACATATTTCAGATTTGAAATTAAATAGAGTTAAATCTGCACTCTAAAGAGGAATCAATCAAAATACATTTTGAGCAAGCTAAAATAATTAAACATACGTCAACCTATTATGAATCAATAATTGATTAATCCATAGTAATTTTATGTAAAAAAGATAAAACATGCAATGTTTCATTATCCTACAATATTCCCAAATTATGGTATAGATAGACTCTTAAGAACTGATAAAGATGAAATTGGATTATCACATCCCTCTTTCCTATTGGTTTGTTTTTATGGTTTGTTCCACTCTCCAGCAGTTAAACGATGTAATTTGTTAGATTTTGTCATTGGGTATTTGTGTTCGTTTGTAACCCTGATGATGTTTTGATGTCTTTGTTCGAAAGCTCTCGGTTTTATATAAAAATACAATTTTGTATATAAAATATAATATTTTAAACACCTTCAGTAAAGTTTTTTTAAAATAAATACTACGTGTTTTTAGAACATTTATGTAGTTTTTAGTTATTTGTCAGCATTTGAGATTGCAAAATATTTTTAGACGATTTTTTTTTTGCATACATATAAATTGTCAAAGTAAATAAAAGTTCCCTATCTTATATCAGAAAAGTCCCATTTATCTTCATTAAACGAAAAACATGCGAAAGTACTGAAGCTAACACTAAATATCGATTAATAGAGATCAATAAATAAGAATAGAGAAATTTTCTGCATTTCAAGCACAATTATTACAGTCCTTACAGTGTTTTAATAGATTTGTCATTTTTTTCCTTCGAAAGTCTTATTAAGATTTCCGTGGAATAATTTATTAAAATGTTTCCATAAGAAATAAATGTTTGTTAAATTTTTATGTTTCCATAAAATATATGTGTGCGTTGCATTTTTATTTTTATTACTATTTCATAACAAAAAGTCCCATTTTTTATGCATTCATTTATGTGTCTTCAAATTACGAGAATGAATTAGGGTACTTTCTTGTTATAGTGGCCCCCCACAATTACCAATATCCCACGATTGCAGTTAAGATTTCGCTGAGATCATAGCAAAGCTTATATATGCATCATATAAACGCATATATATATACTTCTAATGCTCATATATGTGCCATATATGCCATTATATTCAAATTATTTATGTCTTATATGCCATCATATACATTTTATACACATGTCATATATAAGCGTTGTGTATGCGTCATATATGACTATAACTGGTCAATATGCGTCACGAAATGTTATATACATCATATATTATTATAATGTCATATATGCTTTATAATTTGGTGATACATCTTGGTTGCTTGATAATTCATTCTTAAGGGCCGCTATAACACGAAAGTAACTGAATTAGTTAAGTAAGTATGCGAAGTAAAATAAAATACATATACTAAAAGTGATTACAGCAAACATAAAAGCTTAAAAATCGTTTATAAACAAATCGACTGGTTTCGTACACAAAAAATAATTGTGACATTATATAGGCCTGTAATGATAAATAAATTATTTTCGCCTGAAATATGAAATTTATACAAGATAGCCAAATATCAGGAACTCGAGTTTATACCAAATATCATGAAAACAGTGCATTGACAAAAATGATCATCCATAAATGTGATTTATTTTATCTTATTTTAAAATTTATGTAGCATCTCATGCCAAATTCTATAGGTAAGGCCGTTTTGTTGGATGCGCTTTTGTTGCGCGTACAGTTTTTTTTTTTCTTATATAAGTATTAAAATATTAAACTAAAGATAAGTGATGTAGACATTGTTCATGTAACGTTTTCTATTTTATGATAATTTAAAAATAAATCGATTAAATCGATTAGCATATGTGGATAACTATAAAGCAGGGAAATACAAACTTTACCCACATTGCTGTAACCCTCACATTCCTGCCAAAATGTTTAACATTTAAAAGGGAAAAAAATGAGAATTTTATATGCATTTAATCATGAGTTCTTTAGCTCAATTGATAATGACATTAAGCACGGATAGAGAGTAATAGAAATATAAGGTATATAAGCATACATCTAACAAATTTCTATTTTATCAAGCTTTATGAACCAGCCGGCTAAAGAAGCATATATGGATAATTTTACTGTAAGATATAAGAAAATGAAGTTTTGATGTCTGTATGTTTGTCTACGATATATCATGATATTTCTTTATAATATAATTTATTATATTATAAAGGGTGTCGGAAAACGGTCTAACAATAAACAGTAGTAGAAAAGATTAGTTTGTGAAGTTGGCAATTTCATTAGTTTTTTTTTTTTTTTTTTTTTTTTTTTTTTTTTGTCTGAGTATCAAATGTAACAAATCTATGGCACTGCGCTGTCGTAAACTGTACGAATATTCAAACCTATGTGTAAAGATTGATCAATGTTCACGCAATTTTTACCCCTCATTCCTTTTAGCTGTTGGAACGCTAAAACCAATATTTGCGATTTGAAATTATAAATATTTTTAACTTTCTTACAGTCTCTTTCTTACGTACGTCCCCTCTATCTGTGACATTTGAAATAAAAACTAGAAGCAATTCTGAAGATATTTACGATTTCCATTATTAACATTTTTCAAGAATAACTAATTTTTCTCGCGGTTTATTTGTTATTCCATTGAAAAAAATCCCCCTTTATACTTTAGAATATTTTTTGGTGATAAAATATATTAAACATTCAAGTTTAATTCATCGCTTAATGCAATAACTTATTTTCACATTTCACATCGCCACGATAAAAATGAAGTAAACTTTATATATATTATACAAGCATAAATTTCTCAAAATCCTCTCAAAAGAAATAAAGTGACGACCGGATATTTCCTTTCCTATTGCATCAAAGCTGATTCTTGCCACGTGAAAAAAGTTAGGAAATATTTCCAAAAATCTACTGACGCTTTTCTTTAGACATATGTTTAACTAACTGGTTTAGTACTTCTCAATATTCCTTTCGCAATGTGATAGGAAATAGGAAAAATGGAAAAGGAACCCCACGAGGGTTGAAATGTAAATCCTCAATGCGAATTTAGAAAATGAAATATAAGTAGAAACTCCAGGCATTGAATTTCAGTATAATGGCCGAACTTTCTAAAGAGATGTTTTGGTAAAAATGAATACACAGAATGCAATACAATATTACAACTTTGAGAAAAGCATAAGCACGTGCGTAAGCAAGAGCAAATGCTTATGCTCATGGCGAAAAGGAGTTTGGATTTTATTCAATAAACTTAAGAAAATATTCAATGCTATTTAATATGATACATACTAGACCATATACAAACAAGCCAATGAGAAAATATTTGCTAATGGTACTAACTTCGTTGCATTCGTATACTCGTAATATATTTGAAAGGGATATTAGTTGAAAAGTTAAAAAGCTAGAATTTATTCAAAGACATATTACATTTACTGCTTAAAAATTACTGTCGAAGAATGTCACAGAAAGTCTAACAGGTTTCCTTAATAAAAGCTGAATATGCATATTTATTATTTTAAGATATTGATAAATATTTATCTCTTTTGTTGAAAATGCTTTATAATACTTGAATTTCGTAGGAAAATATTTTACGAAATCTTTATATAATAAATATGAGGTAATTTTGGCTGATCAATAATGACTGCTAAGATAAAACGGTGCCTAAATCAATAACCATCTTTCTATATTTGATTATTAGGGGAGTTTGAATCATCTTGTTTAAGTGCAATTGGAAGTAAAAATCTGAGTAATCATGTGAAAAATTTAAATTGCAAAATAAACATTATTTCACCGATAACTGAAAAGTTCAGATAAAAATTAATAACTACATCAGTATATTTACTAATAATTATTCTTATGATGCTCCTCTGAAGAATCCATAAGATATTCATAGTATTTCATTTTTTATTTTTCATTTTATTAAGTTTAATTCTTTCAATTTCCTTTCTGTTGATTTTTGTAATATCTCTTCCTTTGTTTTTCATATGCGATTTCATTTTAAATATATATATATATATATATATATATATGTGTGTGTGTGTGTGTGTGTGTGTGTGTGTGTGCGTGTGTGTGTGAGAGAGAGAGAGAGAGAGAGAGAGAGAGAGAGAGAGAGTATGGGAGACAGAATGCGTTCGTTAGGCGCTTAGCAACAGCAGTAAAGATAAAGTCCATAGAGGTAGTTCGACTCATCAGATCTCTTTGAAAAAAGTGTACATAGAGTCAATTGAAAATGGAGCAAGATCATCAATAGTTTTGTCATGCAAGAATTGTAGCTTGTTCAACAGAATTTTTTTGTTAAAGTCTAGAAAATTCAGCTATTATTATGGTATAAATAGTGATGCAAAAAGTATTTTGCTCTCATTAGGTCAGCAGTTGTTATGTATAAGCCTAGTCTATTTCTTTCTTTAAATCTGCTTGTAAATAATTTTTATATTATAACAACCAAGACCATTTATTAAAATAATGAAAAATCATCCAAGACTTATCATTGAGTTGCATAAACTTCATTGCTATAGGACAAAATAGCAATAACATCTACTTATAATAAAATGCAATAGTAGGAAAGTTTTGGTAACCATGACGGGTTACTCTGGTCTGTGAATTGACCGTAGCTGAACAAAATGTTAGGCTTAATGGAAAACATATGCTAACATATGACAACTAAATGATAATTTCTTCTACCGCAAATCATGTCTGTTCAGCAAATTTTAATATAAAACATGTATATCAACATTTCTCTTAAACACTTTTTTTCTGAAATAGTGTAAACAAACAAAAAGCGGTTTGGTGAGCCATTCATTTTTTAGATTCATTCATTTTCATAAAGGTAATATATTTTTAAATTTAAAAAAAAAGCTTTAACGCATTGAATATTTAACTTTAATGTTTCGTGTAATGTTCACTAATTGTGTTTAACTTGGCTAATTATTATTATTATTGCAATAAATACCGCTGTGCATTCAGTTTTGAGACACAGAAATCAAAATTATCTGTGCTGATTGGGAACGGGTGTTTAAACATCTTTTTTTTTTATCTATACATTGTCTTGAGGGTTTATCTTTCTTAATCTTTACAGAATCCTTTTATAGTGGAATCTTTAGTTCTTGAAAGTTAATATGAGCAACCCAAAATCACCGGACTTCAGAAATGTTCAGGAAAATACACGATCTTACGATAGCGCTATTTCTTTAGCTATGTGGTGCTGCCATCTATAAACACAATCGCGAAACAAAGAGATATAAAAATTGGATATATTATCCTTGGATATATTGCAAATACTTATAATAAATTGTAATTATAATTTGTCAAAATTATAAATTAAATAGATATATTTTTTATAGATTTTAATTAGAAATATTGATTTTTATTAGCATTTACTATTTATAATAATTTAAAAAATACAAGTAGCAATATAAAAATTAAAATGTAAATAAACAAAGCAATGGTTTTGTAATAACTGATTTAATGCAGAAATGATTTAAAACTCTATTATACTATTAACTTAAATAATTTAAAACTAACAAAATTGTAATGTTTTCTGCAATCGTTAAACCAGTATTAGCTATGTGGTGAGCCAAACTCTTTAGAAACTCATTGATAACACTATTTTTACATACACTTTTCCACATGGATTATTTTTTAATATTTAATGTGAATGTTTTGTCCAATCGTTGAATTATTTCCGAAATTGAATATTGAGTAAAAAAAATAAAAATGCTCATCATTCGTATGTGTAGAAATCATTTGTCATTTTTAAAATGTACTTTTCTACAACACAAACCTTTCAATAGTAAAATCTTCATGTTGTTTGTTTGTATGAAGTCTTATGAAATGCGAACCGCATATCACCATTCCGCCATTTTTGATGGTGGTTATATATTAGTATATATACAATATTTACAATAATATATTTAATGTGTTCATTTGGCTGGAGCAGTTTCCCTAAAGGCTGTTTTGTAAAATTATTTACTGTCCTCAAAATCCGAAATTTTCTCACGCAATCATCGAGTCGTTTTATATGTATAAGCGTGAAATTTCCAAGCATGACTCCGAAAGTGATTTGGAATGAAACACAGTTACATTTTAATTTATAATCTATTGATTCCATAATGACCCTTCCCGGACTGTCGTATAACGAAAATCGTTTTAAAACGCCATTTTTCACGATATTTTCTGAAAGAGAAACAAGAGAAATTATATTCTATTTCTTGGTATCTGAATAGAAATATATTTGAATTTCATACATTTAAGAATAAAAAAATCTTTGTAAATCTGTCACAATGTAGCGTGTTTGGATTTGAGAACAACCTCAAACTTGTCTCAAAGCTAGAAGTTCGAGTCTTCCTGCCTCTGTAACAGCTATAAGTCGAACCTTTGACAAAAATCCGCAGAAACAAACCTTAAGCTATTGGTAAGTGTATTTTTGAGTATCGCTGAGATTTAATTTGAACTAAGTCCACACGCTAATGGTATATAATGGTACGAAATTGAGCAGCATCGGACGCGTGCAGGGCTTTGAGACTTCCTCAGAAGATTGGAATTCAAACTCTGTGGAGTGAAGTGTCCTCTAGAGGAACTTGGTAGGTGCGATAGAAGTGCAAGCTATGATATTCCTTTTTCCAAATATCATAAAAAAAGTGTAGAAATCTTGAAGCCAAGTCAGACTTATGCACCAGCGATGCTTCTTCAAACGGAAGTTGCAATCACTTCTCTTCACAACCAAAATTGTTCGGACAATTTTGGCTAATTGTCGAGGTCTTATGTTGGGCAACAGTAAGAAATGTCCGTCTTACCGTACCATTGGCAACAAAGGCCAAGCAGTGATCCAATCATTAGTTGCTCAGATATCCGTACAATTCGATGTAGCTCGACAAAATTATTTTTGGTTGTCCGAACAGCACTTCAAATTAGAGAAGCCTCTGTTGGCTTATTGTTGGCATATCAACACTACCTTTGTCCAACTGTTTCCGTAAAATGACACCAATGGGCCAACTATCTGTGCTACGTAGTTTCATCTAGCGCATTTGAGACCTGGTCTGATGTGTGGTCGGGTGAGTGATTCAGTAGCGACAGCAACAACAAAATCCACACAGCCAAGTTTTGAGTGAATTATTATCTGAACCTTCTTAGAGAAAGCATTTGGTGATGGTCTCAAAAAATGCACTAAAATATTATTTAGAATCATTTCCAGCAGAAATAACGGAAATATTAATGAATTTTGAAGAATCTGCGAAATAGAAAGGCTCCATAAATATTACTTTGTATAAAAATTTGCACTTATTTTTGTTTGTTTTGTTTTGTTTTGACGCAAAAAAAAACTGTCCCATTAGTTTTAAATGTCTGCCTAAAAATAGTAATTGATTGAAATAATAGTGACTAATTCGAAATAACGTATAACGCTAGTTGAATTAAATGAAACAGGTTGGATCGATGTAAAAGTTGATAGAGTCTAATTTTTATTTTAGGAAAGTGGCATATAAAATTAAATCAGTGGTGGATTCCGTAATACAAGGTTTGAACAATAATGGCTTCCTTACATGATATGGATACTTTAATTATAAATTATATACGAAAATATTCGATGCAGGTTGAAACTTCTACAGAAAAGTTAAGGATGAAAATATCTGTAAACAACATTGTTCAAGCCAGAACGTAGCCTACTTAATTATAGAAATGCCAATTCATGTCGCCGAAAACCGTGCAAACAAGCGTAGCTGGGTTTAGTACAAACCATGCCCAAATTATCATTGAATCAGCTGATTTCTACCCTGCTATGATAGCTGATTGGTCAGAGTCAGACTTCAACAGTCAAACTGGCGCAGGATTTGCACGATTAGTCAGAATGGTTATAGCGCCCTCTGGTGATTGACTTCACACATTTATTATAAGAAAACCCGTATGCCTTGGCCAAAATATCATCTCATTTATTCCATCAAAGTAACAGTAAAAACTGATTGAAGATAGCAAAATGCACGCGCGAGAAAAAAAAAATAATAATCGTATTTTAACTGAATCAGAGAATGGCGTCATCCGCTTCGGGAAAAACACAGGACAAAAAAAAATAATACATAGAAAATAAAATTTAATTTAATATAATAAAGCGTACATTTTAGGCTACTCGTGAAATATTATTGCTTCGATCGATCGATGGTATTCTTTTCTTCTAAATATTTGAATTTGAATTTTGCTTTTTAATCATAAATATAAAATAAACAAGTGCGGAAACGACCCACTTCATATATTTTTTATTATCTATCCTTATTATAATCATTGTTGAGTACGATACAATGCGGTAGTTTATATTTGTTGCAACAATGATTTGAGAAAAAACCTTTCATTTAATTTATGAAAACAATGCTAATTTAATTTTTAATTAATAGCAATTTTTAATTAAAAAATGTTTTAATGAAATGTGGGTGTATTATGTCAGAAGCTTGTTCAAAAACCTATCGAATGATACCTCATTTATTGTTGTGCGTTTTGTAAACTTTTTAAAAAAGGATGTTGACAACAGAAATAATATATATGATTGAAGGCAACAAATATCTCTATTGCTTAATAATAATTTGCTTAAATGTTCTTCATTAAAAGCTTTTATTGACCATTTTTAAGCAAAACCATTTTCTCATTCGGTTACTTTTATGAATTAACCCTCTCATGCATATTAAATTGAGGTGAGGGTATGTTGTGAAACAACCCTCAGAGAAATGTGCATATTTTATTTTTATACCTTTATTACATATAAACCTATTGTGAAGTTCAGTAATGCTTTTGAAATACAGCAATAGATGGCAATTCCATTCTCTTTTAAAATATTCAATTGGAAAATGGTACTTAAGTATTATCCGCGACCTGAAGATACAGCTGCACCAACAATGACGCCAGTAATATTAATTACAATAATCTTTTTTTTTTTTTTTGGACAACCATATAATTTATTTATTATAGTTTATAGTTTTTTTAAATTATTATTATGGTTTATATTTTTTTTGTTAATTTAATTTATTTATATTATTTATTATTTTAAACAATATTATGTATTTAGTAATGCTAAATTACTCTTTTGAACGTGATCGTCAGCTATTAAAGAAAATTATCAATTAAGATACATTTTTGATGATATATCTTTAGGTCTTGAATAATACGGAAGTATCGGAAATACTCTCCCTTTGCAACTTTTTTTTTCTGTTCTGTAAAAAAGACGTTTTTCTTAAAGAATTTTTGCTCTTGTATGTAAGCATAACCATAAACTAAACATGACCATTCATGAACGAAAATGAAAAAAAAAATTCCACTTTGCGTTAAAGTATCCAAAGTTTAAATTATCGCAAAAACTATTTAATAACTCTTAATAAGAATTTTTCATTGCTTATAAACGTTATATCCAGATCATTTTGTAAATTTATAATAAATGCAAGATTAAAAAAAAAACAAAAAAAAAAACCTGATTTGTTGTTAATATTTTTTTTAATTTATTTTAACTGCATAATATTATTTCATCTATTTAAAAAATAATTCATGTAACAGAAGGTTAAATACGTGTTTATCAATATTCGTGTTTATTATAATTTGAAAAAAAAAAACATGCAGAAATGAGTAAAATGTGTTCAGTAAATAAAGAAAAACCCTAAATGCACGCAAAAAAACCCGAGATATTTCTTAAAATAGGAAAACTGTTTTCAAAATGATGAACATCATACAAGAAATAATACAATAATAAATGCAGAAAAAAACAAAATGATTCTCTCCTTTTATTTTTTTCGTCACGCTAGAGTGAGATTTGTCAAAACAATGAAGGTATTCATAATTCATTTGAGATGTTTATCTCCCTGTCACATATCTTCTTAGAAGATGAATTATATAATAAAATGTTCTCTTTATATTTATCCTTTCTTTATTTGTTTAAGCTATAAATGACATCTTTTCCATATTCATCATTTTGTATTTCTTTTGAGTTTTTTTCCCCTTCTACTTTTTGCAACGTTAGTGTTTTGACACAGTAAGAAACGCTTTTCAAAATAAGTAACTGGAAGTAAATTATGACTATCACAGCTGTATAACAAAACATACATTTTAGTTTAAAATTTATAAATTCTAAATGTGTATTTAATGTTTTTGACAGTTTTCTATTATTGTTATTGAAAAATTACAAACGTATTTTTTTTTTTTTTAAATAATGAAATTTAAAAATTGATCCCAATTTTGAATAAAAAATAGATATTTGTAATTTCATATCAATATAAAAATAGCTGAAAAGGCATTTTACTGCATGAAATTATAATTTCAGATAATATTCAAAATAATATATATAATTTGCTTTATTTTAAAACGTTTGTAGATTATTTTTATAATATTAATTTAGTTTCATTTTGAATAATTTATAACATAATAAACGGTTATATTAAATACTATTTTAAATATTATTTAAAACGTCTTAGATGCATTTAATTTTCACGATATTAAAGACATGTCATTATTTTCGCTGCATTAAGTTAAATTCAGTTTAGTTTAATTTTGGATAATACATATCATAAAAAATATTTCACATAATATTTTAAAATATTTTGAATTAGAGAAATGGGAGGAAATGTAAGACAAAGGTAATAAGAGATGGGTAAAAGAAAAACATTTTAAATACGCATTTAAAAATATTAAAAATTGGTTAAAATATGTTGTTTTTTCAAGTTTTTATGAGGTATCGAAAAAAAGAAAGAAATTACTAAGGAATAAAACAACTATTCTTTTCTCACGCAATTGGAATTAATAATCTTGTATAGTTTATTTAAACAATACTATCTGATTCTGATAAAAACATTTTAAAATAATAATATGAACAAACAAGTTCAATGTTTTCATACATATTAATTTATTTTTGTTATTTTGTAGTATTGCCTAAGGATCCGAAAGTGAAGAAAAAATTTAAAAATCACTAATTCACCAACACTAATCAAAATAGAAAAGAGTTGTTATGAAAGTTGTATCGAAAGAATGGAAATAAAGCAACGTTTTTTTTTTTTTTTAAGTATTAGTCGCATAGTTTTTATTCTCGCCCCCTAGATCTTTTTGCAGTTTTTCCAACTGTGTGTGAAACAGATTAAGACGTCGGGCCTAGTTATGGCTCACAAATGTTTAATCTATCGTTCGTCATCCAACAACAGAGCTTTTAGACGAGGCACCACGCTGTTCACAGTATTTTAAGCAACTTTTCTGTTCGTATGACAAACACATGCATCCAAATGCAATATATAATGTTACTAGTGACACTTGTGTGTCAAACGTAACAACCAGTAGTAAATAGCTACCTGGTTAGTTAAATAACCAGACTTCAAATATCCCCACATCAAGTCACAGGAGTCCGGTCAGGATATCTGATAGATCATGCATGTGGCAAGGAATGACTAAGAACACGGTTATTAACGAATGTTCAATGTAGGATTTGTTGTCAATGTTGCTGTAATATTGATTGTTGAATGAAAATTTAGATATTATATAGACGGACGAAATGTCCCAGGTTCGATTAAATAAGAATAAAAAAAAAAAAAACTCCATGGCTAGTGGAAAAACTATTATGTTATTATTTGCAATTAAATGATTTGGGGGAGGTGCGTAAAATACATTGGGAGAGGTGTCAGTTACAATAGGGACCCGCAAAAAATGCCTTTGACTTAAGCCGTGTTCAAAGCATGAAGAGGATGAGTAAAATGCCTCATCACCAGACATTCATATTTTTGGTGAAAAAATTGGCGGTTAACAAGCATTTGGCATAATAAAAAATGAAAAGGACAAAGACTTTGGCTTCAAAAATATTATTATTATTTATGACAGAAAATCACCCTAATTAGCTAACAGAAAAGATTGCATTGTGGTATTATTAAATGATGTAATACCGCTTTATATTTGGAAAACCTCGTAATTTAGAAAATATCTATTAATAACATTGTAGTTGACAGCTGAAAAAAATAGTTATACGTAATTAGGTTGAAATGAAAATTCATTGAGATGATACAATGAAATCAATATTTCTATTTATTTCAAACTGTCAACCAATCAAAGATCAATGCCTATAAAATGAGAGTTTGAATGACTTTTGCTAGGTGAGTCAAGATTATTTATGAGAGGCAAATGTAATTAGTGAATTTAGATGTAAAATCTATAAATATAGTTCGTATATTAAATGCTTAACAATAAATTATGATAAATATTTTTGTTATGAAGGAAATACATTATTTTCTCATTTTTTAAATAAAATTTTCGGAAAAGCATTATGAATAGATAAAATGCTTAATAATGAAAAGATTTATTTATTGAACAATGAAATAAATTTGTATTACTCAACTAGTAGATTACTGTAGAAAGATTTTATGAAAATGAAGAGGGGAATTAATTGAGAATCTGAATATAGAGGTGAAATATAATTTGTATAATCTTTCGAAATCAACAAGGGAATAATTTAAATATACTAAAGGCAAAATGACCATGTATAACAGGACGCTGTTATAGTTGCCAATTCAGTAGGCCTTTTTAATATGTCTATTTTGAAGTAGTATTATTAGCTTTATTCAATAATAGCCAATCAGCTATAAATAAAGTTAAGATCACTATTCAGGAAAAAAGGTATTCAAAAATACGCTGAATTGGCAATATTGGTTGTTGCACTGGTTTTCATTGGTTGTTGCACTGGTTCTCATTGGTTGTTGCACTGGTTATTGTACTGGTTCGTTGCAAACCGCTTAGTGACAGCAGATGTACTATTTCATAGATAACGACTGCCTTTGTCTTTCTCTAGAATGGTGTTGTGATTCAGATACTCAATTTATACTATTGAATATCTAATTTATAATTTTCATATTCCATCTGTTGTTTATAAAAGATTTTAGTAAAAAAAATTAGTTTCTAGATAAAAACCTTGTTCTCAAACTCCATCTTTTTATCTTCATTAATTTTTGGATTACTGATTTTCCAAATCTTTCTGGAATTGTGGATCTTTCAGTAGCTGAAAACTGATTAATTATCAGAAACGTCTTCTCATAAATACTTAAAATTATTGCGTTTTTAAAGATATCTTGATGTTTCAGTTCATACGGCTGAATAATTCCAATAAGTGTATATAAAATACGTTTAAGAATCTTTCATTAAATATTTAAATGCATAATTTTAACCCGGAACAAGTATTTTTGTTTTTAACAAAGCGAAATTTTCATCAAGAACGAATAATTGTGTGTTTAGCAAATGTTTCTTTTCATAAACGCTAAGATATTTTTAATTTTCAAAGCTATCGTATTATATCAGTACAAACAACCAAATAATTCAGAAAATTACATTAACATACTTGCAATAAATTTATTTAACATTTAAAGATTTTTTTTATAACTGAGAATATGTATTTTGTTTCTTAATAAAGTGGAACTCTAGCAAATTATTGAAGGTGAATAGTTTGTACTACCTCAAAGTTCATTGTTTAGCATAAATGTATTTTCATAAATCTTTAAGCCTTATTTTGTTTTCAGCTCTATCTTGCAATTTCCGTTCAATAGGTGCAATAAATCAGAAATTGTATTCAATAAATTCTCATTTAACACTTAAATATTTATTTATAATTGAGAACGTGTATTTTTCTTTTTATCAAAATGAAACTTTTGGTATTTATGAAGGATGAATAGTTTATGAAAATCTTTAGAATTCGAAAAGGAATTCCAAGAATGTGAATATTTTCTCCAATTCACCCTATCAGGAAAAATGAATCAATCATCAATTGTTCCTTTGAGTGAAGATCGAACTATTAAATGCTAAATGTCAGAGAAGGTTGATATTAAGCAAGGTATGGAAGGAGAAAATTTAATTAAACGTAAATTCTTAGAATGTAGCAAATGTTTACCTGTTTGTTCAATTGGTGATTATATAAAATTTTTGGAATAGAGTGCACTTTTAGCAGATGCATATGTATTCTTTTTAGTATTCGCGAATATGTTTCCAAAAAAACCCCTCCCGCTTTAATGAAAACAAAAAAAATATATATGTCATAAAATTTCTATTACAGTTAAACCTGCTAAGTTAGCTATTCTTGTAACTTGGGACCTCTGTGAGTTGGACAAATTTATAAAGAACCAAACAGTCTTCTACAAAATACATTAAAGGTACTTCGATAAGTTGACCATCAGTCTATCTTGAATTTAAGCCACAGGGAGGCCAATATATTTGGCTTTACGCCAAGTTATAGTACAGGCATTTTCCATTTATATGTTGGTCATGCATTTTCAAAACTGACATTTACATATAACTAAGTATGAAAACAAAGGAACAACACAACTGTGTAGGGCTAATTTAAATAATCTGATAATTCGCTAGAGTCAGATTAAATGACATGTATGAATGTTTCACCTACAGGAAAAATAAGAGTAGCGATAAGGAGAGTACGAATAGCTCTACTCTACAAATCGGCAAAAGCTATGGTTCCAATTTGACTCAAGATGAATGATCCCTCTTTCTAGATCTAAAGCTACAGACCGTCCCCCTATATGTCATTGTCAAAAGAAAATAGACGTACATGTTATCATTTAGTTGATTCAAGTGCGGCAGCAGAAGATTAAAAAACAAAACAGAGTGAGATATTGAAAGAATATTCAGCTGAAAACCAAATTAATCCAAACGAAACAGAATTTTTTTTTATCGACAATTACCTTGTTGAGATAAACAAAATATGTTGCGGTAGTAAATTTTCAAAGAAAAGATTTACTGAGCTTTTCTGTTGTAGTGAGAAACAGAATAACTCAGTACAGGTGAAAAATGAAAACTTTTCATAATTGAAAATACTGCTATTCTTCAAGCTTTTAATAAGAACTAGCTAACCGATCCGGCGTTGCCCGGGCCAGTGATAAAACCTTAAATGATCCCCAAATTTATGCCTATCAAATAGTGAAAACTTTACCGAAGCCGAGAGTGACAGCGCAGAAACATCCCGTTATTATGCGTTTTCATTGAACATTTCTGAGATTTTAATTAATATATATATATTTCTTCTCGTCCGAACGTTTCAAAATTGTTGTAGGTGATGTAACTCTTTCTACCTAGATGCTCTATAAAAATTGTGTCGAAATACGAACGTTTGGTAACTTTTAGCGTAAGAAACAAAATCCTCCTGGGAGGCGCGAAATGACCTGCGTTCCCTGGTACTTTTGAAAAGGTTAAAAAGTCGTTTTTTTTAAAACTAATTATACCGTTTATTAGAAGAAGGTTTCCGCTTTAAAAGGATATGTTTGGTTTGTGTGAATCTTTAAAATTGCGCTCTTGAGGGGCGTTGTTGTAAGGAGGAAAACTTTCACCTTGGAAAACGACCCTTTTTCAAAATTAGTTTTTCAAAGAGTTAATATATATATATTTTTTCGAATTCATTGCGCTATTTGAGACGTAAAAGTGCCATCTTTTCGAATATGTTTTTCGGTTTTTTTAAATAAACCAAATGGTTTAGTCGGAAGAAGTTAAAATAGAATTGCGAAATAAACGAATTCTTCATTCAAATGCTTCTTCATTCTCGTTCGTTGCCCTAAAATGGGTTCTGGGCATGTGCGAGCGGCTCGCAAAGAAAGAGATGAGTTATTGATCAGTTTTTAATTAATATTTTGGTTAATTATTAAAATATTAAAATTCTGATACTCAGGTGCATAAAGAGAGGCCTTGAATTATCCTCATCTACATTTTCTGATTTCTAGGTGCGCTAGATTTCGCTAGCCATCGCAAAAGACACATACACAGAGCGATATTGTCTTTTATTAGTATAGATAGAATAAAATCAGAAAATGTACGAGCGATATGGAGATGTAATATAAAGTCATGGGTGAGTTAAAAGATTTTTGAAGAATGGATAAAATCTGTACATGCAAAGCTGAAATCTGAAAATAGAAAAAAATATTTTATCAATTGGTAATATGTCTAATTATACTTCGATGAGCTAACTCTAAGCGTAAGGTAAAGATGAGACAAGTTGAGTTAAATTGTTATTATTAAAATTGAGAAAACCCCAATGAGATTTAAAGAAGCTGTAATTAAAAAAAAAGCAGTTTGCGAGCTGAGGTAACTTGAAATTAGAAAAAACTCATTGATCTTTACAATGACATCGAGAAACATAGAGTACAATCGAAACTGGAAAGTATCTCACCAAACTGTAATTACTCACTTTTTTCAAAATTGTTGAAATCAAAATTTGTTCAATTGCAATACGTGATAGTACGCTGACATGATTTTGAAGTAATTAAAATAAAATTATAAATGTCTCACTGTATTAGAGAATACAATCCAGTGAGATTGTACCGTGGTCACCATTGAACACTGAAGGATCTCGAGAATTCCCAAAAATGCACTTTTCGAAATTTAATTCATTTGGAAAGGATTTTATACAATTTCTGTATATTAGATAAAAATATAAACTTCAAGCAAAATAAAAAAGCAAAATAAAAAATTCCAAAACTATTTTAATTAACAATTATTTTTTAAATTTCTAAAAGTCTTATACATCTCAAAATGCAGACCTTACTGAAGGAATGCGTTTGGCTGCTACACTGGTTGATACTTTAAAATTATGTAATGATATATAATACACAAATAAAAGTCTTTTATTTTAAAATTTACACATTAGGTCATTTGATTTTTTAACATATTATAAAAATGTCATTTGATTTCCTTCTTCTAAATTTAGTATGTGTTACTTTTTTATTTTTGTATTTGTATCTCCAAATCATCCTGCATCTACAGTATGCCCACTAAAGTCCCTTGCCACCTCTTAGCTTCGGAACGGCTGCTGCTATATTCATAAAAGTAGTGTCTAGGTTTAGTAAAGTAGCCATGCGCTACTCAATGAAACCGCCTACGGCGCCACCTGGTGGAATGCTGCGGAATTAGCATTGCTATCTCGAAAACGGAAAGAGATAGAGGAAAAAAGTTATTTACAAAGTTGTAGGAAATTATCGATTTAGTACGAAAAGACACCTTGTGGATATTAATGCGAAGAATAGAACGGTTAAAATGCGCATTTGTTTTTTCGTGATTTCCTACATTGTGACGTGACAAAACAATCTTAGAAAGAAAAGAAACAACTAGTTATAATAATATACCTTTATTTTAGATGTCTAAACTCGTCACGGTCAACTGCAATGCATATTTGGATCCTTGTTTGAGTTTCACGTTGCACACATTGGACATAGATGGGGACACGTTGGCACAAGCGTCGTAATGCGTCGTTTAAGGTCCTGCAATGTTTGTGGAGGGGTCGCATACACCTTCTGTTTCATAACTGGTTGTTTCTTTCTTTTTAAGATCGTTTTGTCATGTCACATTATAGGAAATCACGAAAAAACAAATGTGCGTTTTAACCGTTCTATTCTTCGCATTAATGTCCACAAGGTGTTTTTTTGTACTAAATCGATGATGCTCTACAACTTTGTAAATCATTTGTTTTCCCTATCTTTTTCCGTTTTCGAGATAGGAATGCTAACTCCGGTTTTCAACCAGATGGCGCCGTAGGCGGTTTCATTCAGTAGCGCATGGCTATTTTACTATACCTAGACACCACTTTTATGAATATAGCAGCAGCCGTTCCGAAGTTAAGAAAGTGGCAAGGGACTTTAGTGGGCATGCTGTATATTGATATATATTTGGTAGAAAGTGTATTTTCATATTTCTGAAAGATAAGTAACAGAAATAACATATCATAGTGCAAATGCATTTTTGTTTTAAAAATATTTCGGAGTCTATATACCTCTTTAAAATGCTCCATGAATTTTAATTTTCGTCAAAAATTCTTTATATCTATGAAGGGAGATTTTGTTATTACAACAAAACTTTGCATCAGTTGCGGTATTTTGGGTTTATTAAATGTGGATAGAATAATTTAGAGATTTAAAAAGAATAATTAAGATTATATAGAATTAATTTTAGCATAACGATAAATATTGAATTTCCATAAAAAAATCAAGATTTAAAATTTTAACTGAAAACATTCGCTTCAAAATTATTCAACAAAATAAGTCGGTTACTTACCCCAATTCCCAATAAAAATCAGGCTACATGAAGAATTAGGCCTTAACTTGAAACACGAATTTTAATAATCACAAAAACAACACTGAAGAAGCAAAAAACAATGAAGACATTATGCTACATTTCCCATCATAGTTTGAAGAATAAGAATGCAATTACTATAATATTTACGAACCGTAACGAGCGGAAAACATGTACCTTGCTGAAATTTATGCGACCCTCATCGATAGTCCCAGGCCCGTGCAGAAAATGTGTGTAGCGTGGAATTACCTCAGAATTCCTAGAAAATATATTTCCTCGTTCGAACCCTCATCCAATAAACGCAGAGATTTTCTCCCCCCCCCCTCACTATACATTTTGCAGCTCGGCTCTGGGTTGTTGGAACAAGAGAAGGAAGAGGCGTGCAGTATGGCCTTGTATCTAGCGGTGAAAAGTGTTCGGATCGGGTCGGGATGGAGAGATTCGTCTCCCCTTCCACCTCCCGATATTGTGGCGAAAATAAAAAAATATTTGATATACAGAAGGAGTTGGATGCTAAGGAGAAAAAAGTGGAGTAGCAAGAAAAGCTCTGGGCCCTTTTTCTTTCTTTGTTACAAACAAATACAGGAATCTTTTTTAAGTTAGATCAACAGACTTCGATTCGCAAATCCAGTGTATGAAGGAAAGAGCCTGATAAAAGTCAGAAGTTCGTGAAGTCTCAGAAGAGATGCGGTTAGAAACATTGAATACAATGTCGATGGAGATGAACATGGTTTAAAGAAGTTCCATTCGCTCAAAGACGAGCAGTAACAATCGCATATTACCTCTCGGTAAAGAAAACCAAACCGATTTTTAGAGATGCCAAGATTCATGTAAAACTTCCCACTGAGTATCCTGTCAAAGGAATATCCCAGTTTGTGCAGAACCGTTCGTTGTCCATTCGGTCAAGAGACGTCGGGACCTGTGCGAAATCGGTTGCTGATAACATTAGCGTTTGGCTAAGGAATATACTGATCCGTACGTTCCTGTCCATCGCCGCTATCCAATCGACGACCAAAAAGACGTCGGGATCTGTGTGGATCAGCGGGAAATCCGTCGCTGATAATGTTGTAAAAAAACTGTTAATTAAAACCCCAGCAAGTGTGTGCTAGAGAACGGAAAGAGTCGTCAAAATGAATAAGTATATTTGTTTATTTAGTTATTCTTATATTGATATCTCTAAATTCAGGTATGTTTATTGTGACAGTGGTAATAATTTCTATCAGCTATGCTGATTATGATAAAATGAAAAAAAGATTGAATTTTACTTATAATCAACACATTGAATTTTAACTTCCATCCATATACAAAGTCAATGATTTATATTTTTATGAATAAACATAATCTTTAAGCGAATCTACTCTGTTTTCTTTTTATTATTATTTTATTAATTGCGTTTGCAGCTTTCCTTTCAGTGTTTTTATTTACTTAAAATTATTAATGAATATTTGGAATAAAGTAAGTATCAGTGATGTTAAACATTTCTTGTTTGTCTTTAATCAATTTACCAAGGTCTTCTTTCTCGTCATCTGGTATATTTACAGGTTGTTCATCTGAACATTCTTTAGGACTCTGGTCAGATGGTTCTGAAATCGGGATTGTCTTCCCAACTGAGTTACGGATGTCAGGAGTTCGGTGGTCAAAAAGTGTGTCTTCAATTTCTGTTTCAGGCAAATTCAGTTCATTTTCATATTCAAAATTTTCCATTCTAAGTATAGCTTCTTCAGGATGTTGATTGGGATTTTGATTGGTTTTGAAGGGGAAAATATCTTCTTCAAAAATGAGATCTCTACTCACAAAGAAATGTTTTTAATTCAAGTCATACAGTTTGTAACCATTGGCTCCATCTCGATAGCCCACAAAAATACATACCACAGACTTTGGGTCAATTTTACTTTTCTTGAATATGAACGTGCATGGCTCCAAGCTCTGTATTCGATGACCTTCAGGTGATGTGTTTTGCTTTCTGAGCTTATCCATAATCTTTCAGGGATATTTCCATCAATTGCAGAATAAGGGCGCTTGTTGTGAAGATAGGCTGCAGTGGCTGCTGCTTCTGCCCAGAATCTCTGACCTGCTCCAGATCCAATAAGTAAGTATCTTGTGGTGTTTATCATGGTTGGAATCAATCTTTCCGACAAACCATTCTGTTCTGGTCTCTCAGGAGCAGTAATTTGCCTTTGGATCTCATGTGCAGCAAGGTACTTGCCAAACCTTTCGTTTCAGAATTCTCCACCATTTTAGCTTCTGCAGAATTTTATTTTCTTGTTATGGAGATTCTGGAACATACAGCGATACTCTTAAATTTTTCCAATACTTCATCTTTGCACTAGATTAATTTTAACATAATTATTTAAATTGGTTCTGAAATCATACAAGTTATAATTTTCCAACTGGACGAAAAATGTCCATGCCAGGATTCGAACCTGGGATCTCTTGGCTGTAGCTGCCATGCTCTACCAACTGAGCTATCCCGGTTGAATCTGGATGGCATAATTCCTCCAGTTAACCCTGTTGATCATAGCATCTGGTCTGATATTTTAATCAGCTCCTCAGAATAGATCGCAGGTAATGGAACTCCAGTAAACCCTGGTGTAATCTAGTGTAATCACGTATCCAGCGTTTATTGGAGTTCCAATACCAGCGATCTATTCTGTTGAGCTGATTAAAATATCAGACCAGATGCTATCTTCAACAAGGTTAATTGCATAAATTATACCCTCCAGATTCGACCGGGATAGCTCAGTTGGTAGAGCATGGCAGCTTCAGCCAAGAGATTCCAGTTTCGAATCCTGGTCTTGACATTTTTCGTCCAGTTGGAAAATTACAACTCGTATAACTTCATCTTTGGCCTTCACAAGATATATTTTGGTATGGTGAGAACAGTCATCAGTAAATGTTACGAAGTAGCTTGAGCATCCAAAGGATGTGGGAGAAATTTTACCAACTACATCTGAATGCATAATTTCTGGGAGATCTTTTGCTCTTGTACTGACAGCCTTCGGAAACTTATTTCGCTTCATTTTTCCCCGAATGCAGGCAGAGCAAGGTGTATTTACTAAAATTTTTGATTTTTTATCTTTATTAATATTTTTAATTGCATTGTAGTGTTGGTGTCACAGCCTGCGATGCAACATTTCAGCACTTTCAGCTTTAGTAATGTAAGCAGTTATTGTCTTGTTTTCAATGACATAGAGTCTGCCCTTTTTCTCAGCCGACAGAAGAGTCTCTCCATTTTTTCTCTCTCTTCATTATGTACATCAATAGAAAATGAAATATCACCGATTCCGGTAACTTTTGTCTTCTCCAAATTAGCAAATTCAACTTCAGATGAATACTGTCTTAGACTTGAAAATTTCCTTCTATCAGAAGTCACGTGCTCAGTTGCTTCGCTGCGTAAAATCCACATATTTGTTCTTCCTGTATCTTATTTTGCTAGTAATGCAATGTTGGTTTTAAGATTAACTGCAGTTTTGGCACAGTTTTGATATTTGGTTTCTTCACGGTACTTTGACACATGGTCCCACTGTCCACAGCTGAAAACGGGAGAGAGAGAGAAATTCAGAGAGAGAAGAGTGTGTCTGATTTTTTTCTCAGAATGGAAGGATGTAAACTCCTCAACTTGGACAGAAAATATGAACTGAGAGTGTAGAAATACATCGGGAGATTTTAGAAGAGGAGATCAATCAATGATCTTAGTATCAATGCGCCTTGTGTTTTATGGCGAGAAACCTTCCCCGGCAACGATACTTCTAAAAGAATACAGCTAAAGAGTTGTTAATCAGAGACTTTAGCACCGAACATTAAATGATCAGACTTTGTTCAGATAATCTCCTAGGTTAACCAGAACTATAATCTGCAATATCCAAAATTAAAATACTACTGCCTAATTGAAACACACATTCTGATTTCGTGAGACGTCGTAATAAATTTACAAAAGTAAAAAAATGCAAATGCATGCAAGAAGACGGACACATTGATATCTTATACTAAACTTATGTAAAATTTGCATAGAATCACAGGAGAAATTCGACTTTATAAATAAAATATGAATTCTCAAGATAAGGGTGTCCGGCTAAAAATATACTAGTGTATATAATTATCGAAATAAAAAATTCTATGAAAATTATAGAAATGAATATCCTTTAAAATAATGTTAAAAAATTACTTTTTCTCCATACAGTATACAGGATGTTTTTAAATGTATTGGACGTTTTAAAAATTCAATAATGGATAAATGGTGACAGATATTAAAGTTAACCTTGTAAAAGTAATGTGCTGTCAGGAAAATCTTTACTACGCTTCCCTGTTTAGTTCAAAATATCACTGATATGTAGCGCTGTATTGTCTCAAATAGCAAAACTGCTCAAAATAACATTTCAATTGCAATTTCAAATCGCAAACTATTCTTTTCAATAGCTAAATATAATGAAGTCTGAAGACTGAGTGAACTTTGATCCATTTTTATACGTTGTTCTAAAAGTTTCAGGGAGCGCAGTGATTATCTCTCGGTGATGTTTGGAGATGAAACACAAAACAAATGTAGTAAATAAATCTTCAATTTCACACATTAATTTTCTACATGAATAACTTCAGTAATTGGCTTATTGAATTTTTAAACTTTCAAGCCTAATTTAAGATATTTGATATAAGTGTTTGGTTGTTAATGCCTTTCAATGTCGGAATTATTTTTATTTACTGAAATAGGTAGAATTTGGCATATCATTTTTTTTAAAATATAAAATAAATATTAATATTAACAATTTCTCTAAATTCATATGTTAATCAGTTTGTCTTATTCGTTTACCTCCAGAAATATTTTCTATTCGAAGAACATAAGAAATCCATGCCGCATCATATATTTACAAAGGAGAAATATATAAATTATTCATTCTTTTTATCTTGATTTAAGAGGCATTTATGAATAACTCTTTCAATATTTGAGATTGGAATGTTGTGTTATATATACAAAGATAGCAAAAGTAGACGCATATATCCTATAAAACTACAGACTCGTTTACATTAACGGATTCAGAACGGATCATAAAATGATAATGTTACGTGATTTAACGTGCTTGGAATCTAAATAACTGTTTAAATGAATTAAAGATTGAATTTGAGATTTCACATTCATCAATTTCTATAAAGAAAAAAAAATCAGTGGATGATAATATATTTTATTTTATTAAATTAAATTTCATTATTATTTGAATATTTTGTGTTATTTTTCTGCAGCTATCTTTACATTGATTTTTAAAAAGAACTGCTTCATTTTATTAATTTTTTGCTTATTAATGTAATTTAATCTTTGCACTAATATTTCAGCAATCATGTTTGACAATTTATCTCGTGGATAAATAAAAGAAACTAAATTTATAAATTATCTGTTTTATACAGCATACTTCTTAACCCTATACTTCTTTTATTACTTATACTTGTGTTACTCTAAAAGAAGTGCACTTTTGCTATATATTCAATAAATTAAGTTAGAACATGGTTAGAAAATACCGTTTTATCTATTATTCAAGCCAATAAAAAAATCTACACTGTTTACATAATAGCTTTTATAAATGCTTGCACCATGGCTCAGATGTAAAAATAATTCAACGATAATACATTTTGCTTCATTTAAATTAAACGGAATTTATTCTTGAATATAGAAAAATATATTGCTGTGATTTACATGATTCCTATACTCTTACCCACCTTTACCAAACTTTTCTTTGAGTTGCGTTGTAAATTTTGTTTTATTAACCCTTTCAGGGAAGAGTCTTTCAGTACTAAAATCTGAAATAAATGGCTGGCACCGGAATGAGCGTAGAAATTTATTTGTAAATAAGAAAAAGGCAAAAAATCACATACATATTAAATGGAAAGGATTTTAGCAAATTTCTGGTGCCATTGTGGCGTTTGAGAATTAAAATTAAGTGATTTCATAAACATACCACTGCCCCTGAAAGGGTTAAACGCCGTGAAAACAATAAGAAATATGTTCTACTATTTTTTACTTAATAAATATGATACTGGACATAACTGTATGTTATCAAGTTGATGCAGTCAATTTCCAATTTTTGTTATGCATATTTTAAGAAAAAAGTACCACTCAAGAAAAAAAAAAATTATTTACATTTTTCGAATTTATATGGTGTGTATAAAAAGTTCTGAGAACGGTTACAGGAAATTTGAAATATTTAAGAAGTTATAATAAATTGAAAGTCAGCGCAAACCGGCTGGAAAACAGGTATAGGCTGGTCGGTTATACATAGATGCACGCATGGCGGATAGTTTACTTACTTTATAAGTACTATATCCAAGTATCGTGCACTAACTACAAGTTGCAAAACATAACATTTAACAAAAAAAATTATACCCTTCTTCTTTAGTAAAACCTTAAGCGCGTTTTTTTAAACGACAATTTTCAGCGCAAAGTAATGCGTGTAAAATAGTGTTTAAGTGGCTCAATCTATCTCCTCTTTCTTTTTGGAAGTTAAAAATAATTTATATTATAGGATCATGAGTCTTTCATATGTAAAATATGTAATAATAATAATGTTTTATTCAGCTACGTTGAAGTTAGAGAAAAAAGAGCGAAAAACAAATGACACTTTTTTCAAACGACTGCCATTTTTCAAAATTTTGTCCATTTTCACAAAAAATAGGTTCATGGCCCCTAAATTCAATACATTTTCTGAAAATTTTTATTTTGTTGATAACATGGCAAGTTGTGTACTACACGCGCAGGGTGATAGTCATATGCAACTGATACTATCTCCATCAATTTTAATAATAATAAATCTATACTAATATTATAAAGTAGTACAGAGTGTTTGTTTGTTTGTAGGGGGTACTCTCTGGAACTACTGAAGCGATTTCAAAAGTGATGGCGGCAAATTGATGGTGACATTACCTGCTCAACATAGTCTATATTTTATGTCGGTACCACTACCCCCAGGGGGTGCCAAAGTGAAAAACGTTCTAAAATTTTGAATTTTATACTGATGGCGCTAGAAACATGTAATTTGGCTTGGTAGTTACTTAAAAGATGTAAATGCTCTCTAAGAACAAATTCTAATAAAATTAGAAATTTAAAAGGGTGAGATGAGCAAAAAGCGTTCTAAAAACATTCTAAATTACATTTTCTATGATATATCTGGAAATACAGAACCGTTTTCAAAAGTGATGGTGGCAAATTTTTGATAACAATCCCTGATCCAACATAGGCTATATTTTACGTCGGTGCCACTAATCCCAGGGTGGTGCAGGAGCGAAAAGCGTTCTGAAATTGCATTTTTTTACACTGAAGGTGTTAGAAACATGAAATTTAGCATGGTAGTTACTTATAAGATGTAAATGCTCTCTAAGGACAAATTCTAAAAAAATCGAAATTTAGAAGGGTGAAATGAGAGAAAAGTGCTCTAAAAACATTCTAAATTACAATTTCAATGGAATCTCTGGAACAACAGAACCATTTTTAAAAGTAATGGTGGCAAATTGATGGTAACAGTCTCTGATGTAACATAGGCTATATTTTATGTCGGTGCCACTACCACAGGGGGGAGGGATGCAAGAGCGGAAAACGTTCTAAAATTTCGATTTTTTTTATACTGAAGGAGCTAGAAACATGAAATTTGGCATGGTACTTAATTATAAGATGTAATACTCTCTAAGAACAAATTAAACAAAAAATTTGAAATTTAAAAAAGGGAAATGAGAGAAAAGCGTTCTAAAAACATTCAAAATTACAATTTCTATGGAATCTCTGCAACCACAGAACCGATTTCAAAAGTAATGGTGACAAAATGATGGTAACAGTCTCTGCGGTAACATAGGCTATATTTTATGTCGGTGCCACTACCACAGGGGGGAGGGGTGCAAGAGCGAAAAACGTTCTAAAATTTCGATTTTTTTTATACTGAAGGAGCTAGAAACATGAAATTTGGCATGGCAGTTACTTATAAGATGTAATGCTCTCTAAGAACAAATTAAACAAAAAATTTGAAATTTAAAAGAGTGAAATGAGAGAAAAGCGTTCTAAAAACATTCAAAATTACAATTTCTATGGAA
This sequence comes from Maratus michaelseni, assembly GCA_963931845.1. NCBI lineage: Eukaryota > Metazoa > Arthropoda > Arachnida > Araneae > Salticidae > Maratus > Maratus michaelseni. The sequence goes on along the minus strand of OZ007593.1, from coordinate 360,323,066 downwards.
TCTCTGGAACCACAGAACCGATTTCAAAAGTAATGGTGGCAAATTGATGGTGACAATCTCTAGTCCAACATAGGTTATATTTTATGTCGGTGCCACTAACCCCAATGGGGTGCAGAAGTGAAAAATGTTCGAAAATTGCGACTTTTTTTTATACTGAAGGAGCTAGAAAATTTAAATTTGGCATTGTAATTACTTATAAGATATAAATATTCTCTAAGAATAAATTTAAAAGGGTGAAATGAGCAAAAAGCTTTCTAAAATCATTCTAAATTGCAATTTCTATGGAATCTCTGGAACTACAGAACCGATTTCAAAAGTGATGGTGACAATCCTTGCTCCAACATCCTCTTTAATATAAAGCTATGCGTTGCTGACGACTGGGTTTTTCGCTAATCTTTGCCACAGATTAATCTCGGAAAATTAAATATTTGAAGTTACTGAAAAAAATAATAGTTCGAAAAGTATTTGTCAGAAAATTGTTAGACAAACTGCATTTGAAACGTAAAAAATTGTATATTTCTTGATATAAATTTCAAATCTAATGATTATGCCATTTTTGAAATATTGAATTTAAAAATTACCAAATTTTACAATGGAGTACCATAGCGAAACCTTCACGCGTAAAAATATAATGATAAGGGCGACGTGTCCTGACGTGTATATTGGCTATAGAACGAGTCACAAATTATAGTGGCCTTATTAATCGGTTAAAATATAAAAGTGAATTATGAAATGTCAATATTTTGTTTCATTAAAGGTTCGTGAAGAGAAATTGACCAGCGTAGCGGGCGTAGTTTGCTAGTATATAATAAAAATAATTTTTATAATATAAACTAAGTGGGAAAATTCAGTTTTCGTGTTATTTTATTCTTTATGTAAAAAAATAAATCCCGAATTTGGTGTACTTTTCGTGCCGGTGAACAATAACCTCCCCTTAAATATTCTGGTATTTTTTCTACAATGGATACTTAAAAATAATTTTTTACAATCGAAAAGTATTTGAACTGTAAATCCCTCAAAGATGTAGATTTTAATTTTAAAGAACATTTTTTTTCATGTATCCAGTTTGCATAAGTAGTTTTTCATAAAAATACTCTGATCATTAAAATTAAATTTTTACAAACATTTTAATAAAATGTTCTCTATAATTAAAAAACACTGTATTTGTATTTTTTAAAAGTATATTTTGAAATGCACAGTCATTTATTTAATGCTATTTTATGAACAAATGTGTTTTCTCAATTTCATTAATCTTAAAACTTCCATTCCAAAACAAACAAAAACAGGCATTTTCCAACAAATTTTCAATTAATAGGAAAAAGTATTCGAGTTTATTTTTACATAAATATTCCCAATTTTATTCCAATTATAAATAACATTCAACCTTTCTTTAAGTAACAGACTAGACGGAAAATTATATTTCAATGAAAAATTAAATATCGTAAAAATGCTTATTTACATTTTATTAGGTTTTCAAACACTGAACACAATGTGGCTTTGTTGTAACGATAAAAAAATACAACACTCATTGTTAATACTACAAATTGCATTACTGATATATGGTTTATGTTAATTTAATGTAAAAATGCGGTAATTTTGGAAATGTTAATCTAAAATTATTATTTTTACTTCAGGATTGTTTTGTGCAATATTTTTCCTTTTCATTATTTTCTTTTTTAAGGAATGAGCTTCATGGCTTATAAAAATAAACCAAAAATGACATTTGAGTGTTTTTAAATAATTTGTTATTGTTTTGTGCACTTAAATAGTCAATCCTTATCAGTTTTAGTCCTTGTTGTTGTTGTTTTTTCAATTGCAAAACTGCGAAGTTAATTTGTTTTTTTCAATTCTCATTAGCACTATACAAAGATTTTATCCAAATAAACAGTGACTATAAGATAGACTGTATATTTTAAAATATATACTAAAAAAAAGAAAGATGTTTGTGTGACTGTGGTTTTGTGTTTGTGCATGTACCCTGACAAGAGAAATCTATCGCACGTAGAGGTCTGCAAATTTGGTTCCTGATAGACGAAAGCACATGAACCTCAGTGATGGATTTTTTGCTATTTTTTATTAAACGTGAAAATTCACGTATTTAAGGATTTTCCAAGTTCACCGGTGATTTTGAGCAAGTTATAAAACCAATTCAAAGTTAATTTTTTTACCCGATATAGTAAATTTGGTCTTCTTTTTAATAAAATTTATTCAAAATTTGGACAGGTTTTTTTTTTCCCTTAAGGCTAATTTTGCCAAAAATGAGAAGTTGTTTTTTATCAACAAAGACCTATTTGATACCTTATCCACCCAATCTTATATTTTATACCCTTGTATGGAGAAAACTTTCGGGAATAGATTAAAACAACTTTGAAAAAATATGAAATCTTTTTTTTAAATTATTAAATAAAGTAATGTCATCGATTTTTATATGAAATGCACATAAGAAGTAGGGGAAAATTCTACCGCTTGGTATTCTAAGTAACCTTTTAATCGCAATTTCTATAATAACGCATTTTTATCTCGATGTCAGGAGCTTGTTTATTATTATTCGGAACATGGAAATTGGCCAGGTTCCTTTTAGAAAAGTCGAATAACGTGTCGAAATGACATATATTTAAAGTAATCCAAGGAAACAGAAAGGTTATTTTAAGCAGTGTTGAATTCAGGAAGTGGCAGGGGTGGGCATCCCGTCCCTGGAGAATCGAAATGCCCCCTTCCCACTCCCTGGAAGAAATGGGATGCTTATTAATGGCCTGGTAGCGCAATCCCTAATCCTGGATGTTCAGAAATTTCTCCTAGAAAAAAAATGTCTGAATTCAACATTGATTTTAGGTTTACGTTAGGTTATAATCCCAGGCACGGGCAGCGACGGGAGGATCAGCTAGTTGTATATAATTTCAAGTACTTGACGCACGAATGTATGGTTTGGGAGAAATGCTTCCCCTAATAAATTTTTATTATGAAATTAGGTATTTTAGTTTAAAACTTGCAGATATATGTCGTTATACTTAGCCCTGAGTTAGTCGCATGTGTATCTCTGTCATAAAGTCGCAATTTTCCTCTTGTAAGTTTTGAAACGCGTATATTCGGAACATGAGACTCCCTCTACCTTCTTACCACCTGTATCAATTTTTCATCCGCGGCAGTTACTCTCGATCTGGCCAATGCATTCAAAACTTACAATAGAAAAATGGCGGCTTGTAATGACATGCGACTAACACAGGGTTAAGGAAATAAGAAAACATTCATAAAAACAAAAAAAAAAAAGCGGTTATAAAGCCTTTTTGTCACAGAGTATTTCATTTGAGTAATTTCCACTTTTGCACTATATATTTAAAAAATATATGCTTTTTATCTGTTTTTGTGAGTAATGCGCCATCTATCAGCAAACCGTTTGTGCCGAAACAAATATTTTCATTACAGAAAGTACTTCTGTCGAAATCATGAGTTCTTACGTCAATAAATTCATTTTATATTGTATTTTAAATTGGAGACGTTAATTTATGACCACCTTCTTTAGGCAAACAGTTTGTGGAATTACAACTATAAGAAATTATGAAATTAGTTAATATATGAAATAGAATTACTACTTAATTGCGTCTTACGAAAGATGATTTTTGCATGGTATACAAAAAAAAAAACAAATTTTTATATTCTTTTAAAGTAAAAAGGAAATATGTATATGCTAATTTTATTTTTCAAAATGCGCAACTATTGAATGCGATGCCAAACATTTAAAACTTTTAAAATCTGTAAAATTGATACAAATCCTGAAAACTATTCGCAATATTTACTGACAGAGACTCACTTCAGATACATTAGGTAATGAATCTTCATAAGCTATATTAAAATCTTCATAAGTTGTATTAAAATCTCCGTGAGCTATATCCGTTTGCAGACTCTCTAAAAATCTAATAAACCCGTCCGAAGATCCCCAAAACATCTTTTCTCTTATTTACCTTAATATGTTTAGTAAAGGTTCTAAGCTAAAATTAAAATTTTCATTATGCTGTTACTATTATCAGTAGAACGACACGAATAAATATAATATGAATACTCAAATTCTCGTTGATGATTGAAATCTTCGCTATTACCTATTAACATTTATAGCGAAGTACAGCTGAGTGGCTAAATTTATGAAGAAGTTCTCTAAAATCTTTTCATGATTTGAATTTTAATTTAAACATGTGAAGAATTGTATTATCACTTGAGTTCCAAAATTAATTCTACAGACACAAGTATGCGAGTATTAGTAGCCTTATTCAGATTCAAATCCATTTCCTTTATATTAGAATTTGACATATCCAATGTTAATCTGAATTTATATTAATTGTTACATTTCTTAGGTGCAGAATGAAACAATATATTGAAAAAGTTAGGAACTTTTACTGAAAAATCAGTAAACCTCAATTAAATATTTAAAACTTCATTCTTAATTATATATAAAATTCTTGTATATGTTAAAAATATTGTACTAATTTTATGAAGAATATGTCATTCTGAAAAGGGAATATATATGTGAGTTACACCCGTATATGTATATAGTATATATATATATATATATAACAAACTCCAATGAAAAAACACATGTAGAACCAATATCACAATAGCCAACTAAAATCTATTAACCACATAAATACAAAACAAGAAAGCAAAAAAAAAAAATACTTAAACACAGAACCAGAAATCACAACTAACTACTTAAACTCAAAACAATAAATTACAGCAAAAATGAAAAAAACTAAAAAACAACAAAGAAAGAATTTTGTAATCAAATTTTCACTCAATATCTGAGGTGCTAAAATTATATAAATTAGGTATACAGGTGTTTTTCTGGTAACAATACATTTTAATATGTTTAGAGGTCAAGGTATTTTTTCAATATAGGAGCATTGGCGAGATACAGAATTATATATAAATCTATCATCTGCGCATTCTCCTGAGTATATATTGTGAATCTTTACTCACTCATGTAAAATGTATCTTGTTTACAAGATTTATTGCAAAATATTTTTGATACAGTTTGTTTTGATAAAAATATTTATATTTAAAAAAACATTCACTATATATTTTAGTTTTGGGATGAAAGGCAATAGTGCTTACATAATGCTTATATATTATTACCTTTACTACAGAAACTAAAATGATATTGTGAATATTTTTAAATGTACATATTTATCGAAACAAACTGTATCAAAAATATTTGGCAATAAATCTGGTAATCAAGATGCATCTTCCATGAGTGGATAAAGATTCACAATATATGCTCAGGAGAATGCGCAGATGATAGATTTTGTTATACCTAATGACGTCATCCTAAAAGCGCGCAAATTGGCATTATCAACCCTGTGCACAAGGTGGCGCAGTTGTGTCAATTTTGCGCCCATATTCTAGTATTCACTTGTTACGTTTACTATGTATGCATCCTTGAAATGCCCGTTTATAAGTCGTCGTCAATATACAAGGACGATATAGCCACAAGGAAATTTACGACACCAGGGCATTACAACCGAAAGCTCCGCAAAGTATGTGCAATGAGGCTGACGGGAGTCGAATTCGCCGACTTGACTCCTATGCTCTCAAGCGATTAGTGGAATTAACTTAACTACTCGGCCAAGAAAGCCCCAAACTTTTTTACACCCCGGGTTTTCGATACCAGTAAGTTGTGGCCGGCTCCATCTATTACATTTCGCAGTGATTCCTGAATTAAACTAAAGTTTCGATATATTCCGGACTCTGAATGGAACTGAAACTCTTTGTTTTTCTTTGTAGAACTGAAATGAACTAGTAATTTTTTAGAATGTTTTTACTTGTTATGTAGAATTTGAACGGGTTGGGACCTCCGTGGCAGAGTGGTTAAGGCGCTACTCCGCTAATCTCTTCAAAGCGTAGGAAGCAAGGCCGGCGGTGTTCGACTCCCGCCAGCTCCATTGCACACACTTTGTGGAGCTTCTGGATGTAACTCTTGGTGTTGTAAATTTCCTTGTACTTTCTCGTCAAGATTTATGGAATTGTTGAAGTCATGTATGTATTTCTGTGAATAAAAAAATAATATATATGGATCATTCGAGACGACAGCCTTGTAGCTATAGGTCTCAAAGCACAATCCCTTTCAAAGTTGAACGGGTTTGCGCCTCCGGTAGTTTAAAAAACTTAATTTGGAAGTTCTAAGACTTGTAGTCTTTAAATTATTGCACTGATTTCATTTCTACATAATTTGAAATAAATGTTTTTAAACTTTGCAGATTTAACTGGTGTTTTATTTAGTTATGGGTACATCTGGATAGATAGAATTTTAACTGGCTTTAGTTAAACGTTCGGCAGCACGAATACAAAATTAGCTTGAACTTACTTTTAATAAAGGATAAGTTGATTCAGTTGAAATATAAATTGAATTAGAATAGGAGAAATCTGGATTTTTCGACATTTTTACTTGCAAATTCAGGAATTGAGCTTTGAATCTTTGCTATATTTGTTATCATAACATCTTAGTGCATTTTGTAGTACTAATAGTAATCGGAGTATCGTATCGTATCATATCATTCTCGAATATTTACAGCATAAAATGCATTCTTTGAACGCAAACCAACGCATTTATTTACAAACGTCTTTTAGGTAGTTGCACATAACGTTTTCACTATGGGTGCACCCATACCTAAAGTTGCAGATTTCGTAAAAATGATCACGTAATATTGGAATAGTTCGGGATATATACATAGTGCATCGTTTTTGGTGCTCTCTTTATCCTTAACTCGCAGCGAAAAATTCTCTGTCTTTAAAATATATATTTTCTTCAATTAATCATCATATTTCGATTCTTGTGAACACACAGATTCTTTGAGCTATCTGGAAGACGTTTTAGGCACGATCACACTGAATAAATTCCCTTATTTCATGATCATCCTAAATTTAACTAATTCAATGTAGTTTTAATGTTTAACATTTGAATACATTTTAGACGCGTTCTCTCTGAACAAGGTCGCTACCTTTATCCTCCTAATTTGGGTATTTAAAAGTAATTTTGTTATTTATAAGCCTTCTTATTTTTTTTAAATTCAATTCAATGCTTACTTATAAGAAGGTACTCACGCTGTAACACGATCATGAAACTCTGAAATAACTTTTGAGAATCTAAAGGTACTACTTCTTTTATAGCTTTTAAAATCTAGCCAAATTTAATATCTTGGAATTTGTGGTTATGTACAAGTTTCCAAATATGTTTCATGTTTAAATCATTATATACTGATATATTAAAAATGTCAATTTTATTCTTAACTCGTCACATTAATTCGTTAACAACTTTCGCACCCTTATTAAATATTCATGATTGTACAGGTTTTGAAGACTTCTGTAGTACCACACCCTCTATTGATCTTCTTTAAATACTTTTGTTTCTTTGTTATCCCTTTCATTGTATACGTCTGATATTTAAGATTTAATAATTAACATATACTGTGGGTTAAATAATATAGAGAAAAGAAGCTAATATGTATCATCTTATAAATTTTCCACCAAATTATTTTTTAACCATATTTAAAAAAAAAATTAGATTATGAAAATAATGACATGTTACTGTGCGAAAATTGAAAACTAGTGATATACATTAGAAGAACCATTAGTTTTAAAGTACAAGAACCTTGTTTTCCCGAATTCTTCCTGATATCTTATTAAATAATTAACTTTTATTATTCACCTGTATTTATGAAAAAAGAACAAGAATTGTAAGTTAAAGAATATGGAATAAAAATTACTTTTAAAAAGTTACTAATTTTAAGAGAATCAATTTTATCAGGTAAAGCAAAAATTGTGACATCTGGAAAAAATTACGACGCAGTCTAGTAATTTTTATTATTTCTTAGTAAGGTATATATATATATGTGGTGTTTTTATGAAGATGAGATACCACGAGATGTAATATTCCACGAGAAAATGGCAGTTTGTTAAAGATATAGAAGGTTGCAGTTGATATCAATAATCATGGCGAAGAGGTGAGGCAATGAGGAGACACCAGAAGAGTTTCGTCAATAAAGACAGCCAATTTCCAGACAAATAGTTTATTTATGGATAAGAGCGATGTAGTAACAATTCCCACAGGTATAAACTTATAGCCCTCAGGCTTCACGATGGCTCACTACATCGTTTTAAAAGATCTTAAAGAGCTGAATGAAAATTCTACGTGACTACAACACCAGATACCCATTTGGTTACACTTCCAAACACGTCAAAAATCTGTTCTCCAAAGCATGCAAGCGAGTTTTGTTCACGGAGCGTAGACATACATAATACGACGTCACGAGCGCACAAACCGATGAGCGAGAGGCGATCTCCAGCCCAGCGAATGAGGCGCGAGGGAGAAGCTCTAACACAAAAGAATTCCTCTCGAGCCGCGCGTTAATTTTGAAGTGAAAAATACCTAGCGCGCGAAACCGATCATAGAATAATAATAATAATAAAAATGTTTTTTTAAGAAACATTCGAAATGAGAAAGCGTCTCTCGGAATTTTATAGATTGGGGAGCTGATAAAAGCAACGAATGAACTTAAAATTTCAGATTAAGATTTGGAATAAGAATTAATATACGGGTATTTACTTTTAGAAGGACATTAAATAGGAATAACTATTGTTAAGAATTAAGGAAATACTGACTATGTCAGAAGTTAGATTAATTTAAAGGACTAATGCGAAATAAATGTGAAGGATTTGCGAAGAAAATAATTTTTTTATATAACATATATATATATATATATATATATATATATATATATATATATATATATATATATATATATATATATATATATATATATATGTATGTATGTGTGTGTGTGTGTGTGTGTGTGTGTGTGTGTGTATTTTAACATCTGTTAGCAATGGAAACAGTGAGTAATGATAAACAGCATTTGAAGTGACAACATATCTCAACGATAAAATGAAGCAGAGAAGGACTTTTCTTTTGAACGGGGATGTTAAATTGTTGCTCTTGATGCTGATTTTTATTAGTTTTCTACACGCAAAACTTTAGATCCACAATTTTAAGAAAATGTTAGATAAATATTTTTATTTTCATAGAAAAAGATTCATAAACTCCAATGTGAGTCCTTAATTTATATGAAAATGATTCTTATTGTATGAGAATTATGTAAATCATGAAAAGAAAACAAAATATAGTTAATATAAAATAACAAACTTAGATATTAAAAGATTAATAATTATTTTCATATATTTTGCACAGTGTTAGACCAAAGATTCGTTTCTAAGAATTTCAAAATTTTTCTCACATTAATGAGAGCATCAGAACAAAATTTATAATTTTAAATGTAAATTTCTGGAGGGGGGAGGGCGGCCACCACTCTCTACTAACTCGAAAGAAAATGATCGTATAAAAATGCGACGGATACCAATCAGTTAGTAATAGCGTCTACTAATAAATGCTATATTTAGGAAGTCGTCTAGTAGTGATGAGATGGGCTTAGTCCGAGACCAACGCGGGCTAAGCCTCGATTTTTACAACAATCTTTGGCCTCGGACAGGCTCGGGCTCAAAGGGGAATTTTATTTATTCACAAATTGAAAATATGGAAAACAAATCCGATATTTGAGAAACAATAATATAAAGTTTCTTAAAGTGTTTTATAACCCTTTAAAAATCAGCTTGAAAGTGAATCGAAGTGTTACTGTTGAGATATCGGAAGAATATTTTGCTTACGATATCTTATTGTGAAGACTTGGCACGGTCACTGTTAGTAACATATAGAAACCGTCAGGTATCCCTTGTTTATCATCGTTTTCTGTTTGAAGTCCTTTTCCAGAATGACTGGAAAACAGAACTCGTGTATTTCTGTCATAGATTGTACAATGATATTTTAAAAGAATAAGAATTGTGGTTTTTTCAGATTTCTGCCAGTGGGTTGGGTATAAATAACAAATTTGCCATTTTAACCTTTTTCAGGGGCAAATAATGATTGAATGACATCGGGTTTTACGAATAAATTTATTTCAAAATAAATAAAGGCTTATCTTCTCGTACGTTACAAATTGGTCTATGGTGCCATAGGTCACATATTGGCCTAAGAATCATGTCAAACTTGCTTTAATGCCATGTTAACAGTAGTATATATCATTAATAAACCTTATGTATTTAACATAAACAAAAGTTCATCTAATTACCAATTGTTATAGTATTTTTAACACTGAGACAAATTTAATGTTTTATAATATACATTATATGCGTACTTATTCTCTGTTATAATTCGCATAAAATAGAAAAATTATGAATGTGTCCTACATAAAAAAAAAGATGAGTATGGCAGATTTAGGAAATATATGTCTACCACATCAATAGGAACTTGATGAACACATAAAATAATCATAATAATTGACCTAATATGTTTAAAATATTAAAAACATTAGTAGCAATATTACAAGGTATGACAATAAAGTCCAGTGAATGTGCATATCAACAAAAGATTCTTGCCTAAATCAGGAAAATATATCTTATATTACTTTGAATTAGTGTCTATCTTTTACAGTATGCTTCTCATAGTGACTGAGAAATTCAAGAAAATTGCAGGAAATGTCTTCTTTCGATATCGCATGAAGAACACTCGTCACATCATTTTAAATTTACCAGGTCCCATTCGGCCGTCGTCGTGAAAAAGTTTATATCCGAAGAGAGGTTTTTGTACTCGAATGTTTAGGACACTCTAGTAGACATCTTTCTGTCCCTTCACTTATCTCTTCAGCTTAAAAAGAGAGCAATTTTTGGATTCAGACATTCAAAGTCATGTGACGAGAGTTCACCATGCTATACCGAAACGGCTTTTGCATGCAATATTTAGAAACTCTTTAGTCGTTGTCAATGGAGCAAAGGCATGAATGTGACTTTTAAAAAAAGAGCTGAGTATGACAGGTTTAGAAAAGATCTGTCTCACTCATCAATATGAACTTGGTGAACATATAAAAATAATCATAATAGTGTATTGCAAACGATAGACTTTGAAGGAATTTAAAGCGTTTTTCCTGATTTACGTAAGAATCCTTCTCATATGACCAATCTCATCGATTTGTATTGCATTATACGGTATAAAAAAATACTAAAATATCAGATAGATAAATCTTGAAAAATCTAACCTGTAGGTCTAGGATAAGGAGGATGCGGTCTTCCTTGAGGATTACGAAGACCAGTGTACGAGGGCATTGTAGGACGCAGTCGAATGGTATGTGATACGGTACTGCTGATGTTCACCTGTACATCAGGCAGAGAGGTCATTGCTGGTCACTACCTTACACTCATTGAATGCTGGCCTAGTCATAGTTCCATATCTTCCACTTTCAGATCTCACATTGGTTGTAACATTAAGACTACAAATAACAAGATTGTGCACAATAAAATATACCTAATTTGTAGTAAATAATTTGTAGTATTTAATATTTTAGAGTTTTTATGACTCTTTTAATTTGAATGAAACATGTAAATATCCAATATATAGTACCTTTTACTCATCTTGATAACTAAAATTCATTAAGCACTTTACATGAACTTAATAAGATATAGAAACCTGTTTCATTTCATAAAGCATCTTCTTTTGCTTATTAGTAGGTTATAACAGCTTGTTTCCTTATTTACAGTTTCTCAAAAATAAATGTTTCTGAAGCAATTAAATTTATTTTCATGCATTATTTTACAACGATATTTTCTGGAATTCAATCAGCAGATTTTTTACTTTTACTTTGTGAAATCAAAAGTAATTTTTAAATAGTGGAAAAATGCATAGTTATATTGTATTGTTCTTCAATGCTCAGTATATGGTGTCAATTTCTCTGTATTTTTTATGATATATCCTTTTGCAACTCATGTGGAGTATTATTAAAAACTTATGTAGAACTTATTGACCATTTAAAATAATATCAGTAAATTTTAATACATATACCATTGAATTTCAACTAAAGAATTAATTTTTAATTAAATAAAATAACTACCTGAAGAGTAAGAATTTATTAAAACGTTTAACATCGCATTTTAGGATTTTTTAAAGTCCCTTGTTGGATTTGAATAACAATTACAAAAATGTTTATAATGAACATAATGGGATATAATGAAAATAGTCACGATGATTAAATTAACCCTCATAAACTCAATTCGGAAGCCTTTAGGTCTTTCAAAAGCTTTATCAAAGAGAAACAAAATAGAAAATCCATTATTTTTGGTTTTTTTGTAATGACGAACAAACTATCAAAATTAGCAGTTTTTTTATGGAATCATGTGATCAAAACTGTGAAAACGTTGCTTTAAAGAAACCAGTACAAATGTATTTTAAAAAATCATTGGAGAAGTAGTAAATTCATTCTTGAGTTCCGGGCAAAATAGAATATTTTGGACACTATAACGTATATTATAAGAGGTTTTTCAATTCCTTTGATATTCTTAAATATAAAAGATTAATAAATGCTTTTCAACAGCTTTTGTATTCTTATATATATATATATATATAGCCAGATTTTACAATTTACCTTGTATTCAAACCTTTTATTGCTTTACCAAATACTTTTCAAATTAAGAAGTGACACAAACGGAAGTTTACTAAAGATTGAGCCATAATTCTTTTCCAGTCTTTTCTTTCTTCATCATGTAGGAGAAATTTGACGAAGAATAATTCACATGCCAGTTCTATTCAATATTAAAGAATATTGATATAATGTAGCACAGTGTTGCAAGAACTGTCATATACACAAATGGTGGCATTGTAATAATTGTAATAAGTAACTTCAATATCTTTAATTATTGGTTATTGACAGATTATTTCGCTTGTAAGTTGTTCTCGAAAAATTATTCATCAAAAATGTGTGTGTTTAAATTTCTTTCTGTTTCACGAAACATACAGAATAAAGTATTTCCGTTTTGATTACTAACCCGCTTATATTTAAAAACAAAAACTGATTTCAAAATATTTTTATCGGTCTTTTGATGTTTTCATTAACTGTTACTCATAGAAATCTTGAAAGTACTTTTAAATGTTCTTGTCTGTTGATCGATACTGATCACATAAAAACGTGGGAGTGATCTCAACTTCCGATAGAGTTAGTTCATATTTGTTTTGAAAAGACGATAACACACGTAGAACCTAAAAAGAAAATAAGAGACAGTCAGAAATTAATTTGTATTTACATATTATTGAATAGATAGCAAAATAATGAAGAAACTTGATATAAAACATAGCAATAAGAATAATATAATAAGGGTTTACTATTGTAATAATAATAAGTGCCATAGAAAAAAATTCCATTCTTCTGAAACACTATTAATACATCTATGAACAAGATAAGAAGTTTTATCAATCAAATATAAACTGGATTTCACATATTAAAATTTATAAAAGTGAGCTATCAAACAGATTGACGGTATTTTTCTATTTAATCTCCGGATTTAAAACACATTTTAAACCAGAGGATAAGCAATTTTTAATTCAAATATCGTAGAATGAAAAGGATTTTTTTTTTAATCTCACTGCGCACACACGCCTGAAAGGTGAAATTGATGACTGTTCTGAAATTGATGACCATCATGTACCTCTTTCAGTGGCCTCTTAGTTGAAAGGTGACAGGTCTAGTTTGTATAAGGTGTTTTCCCAAAGTTGTCCTGTGCAGTTCTTTCATTTTTTCATTGAGTTAAAGCAAAGCTAATGCGTTGCGTCGGCATTATCATTTAGTTTCAGAAATGCGCGCCCTTTCCGCTGATATTCAAGTTTTTGTCTAGCCCTCTAAGCGTTTTGCCCGTATTTTTCCGTTTTCCAAAAACAACTAAAATCGGCTGTAGAAAAATAATATTTTCAATAGAATTGCATTTTAAGATATATCTAAAGTAAACAGATATGAAGTGTATATTAGAAAAAAACAGGGAAAGAAAATTTAATTTAATATTAGTTTTATGAATATTTTTATGAAAATTCAGTTGGCCTGGTCAGTCAGAAAAAATCCTGTGTTTATCTCAGAAGAAGCTGTAGTGCTTACCCCCTGGAACCTGTCAGATGGGCATTTACTGATAATTACCGTGACCCTTACCGATGTCAGTTGACAAAATTTATTGCTTGGAAGGGAAAGAACTCCTGAGTTCTAGGGACACTTCAGTTAAATGTTGATATTTTTTTTCTTTTTCAGCTTTTAGGAAAAAGGACACCAAATAACTAAACTATCAGCCGGAATTTTTCATCTCGGTTCTCGGAGGTGTTGTAAATCATTATTAAAGAATTTCATTCTTTCTCGTTGTAAATCTGCCCTTTTTTTTATACATAGTATTGCTAACTGTGGAATTTGTAATAACTAATGTAAAGCAAAACACCCAGTCGAAATAAATCTAGCTTTCAGCCAAATAATAAGCTTAAAACTGTTTCAAGAATTAAAAAAAAAAAATCCTGAATTTGACAAAAAACAAACAAACAAACAAAAAAAGGATCAGAAATTGATAGGGTCTCTTTTAGGAGGCCTTAACACAATTGTATACTATTTTTTTTTTACTAGTTTGCTTTTCTTTAATTTACATTTTACACATTTATTCACTGTAACAAGAGTTTGTGTTGTGTTTGCCTTACTTGTGTTAAATTTATCTGAGAAAGGTTTTAATCTCCAAATAGAAAAATTTCCAAAAGAATTCATGATTGCTGCTGGATTTTGTTATGAAATTAAATTAAAAGTAAAAAATGCAGTAGAGCTAAGGTGATTTCACTTTATTATCAGTAAAATATTTTAGAGCCCATTTTTGAAGAAGAAATTCCAGCTTTATATGAAAAAGACATTAAAAATGAATGATAATTATTAATTATAATGTTTATGAAACTCAATTACTGAGCTTCATATGAACAAAGTCTCCCAACCGTCAACTTCCATAAATCAACTGCCGCATATTTAGTAAAGAAAGAATCCAAATGGAAATAAATTGTGTATCAATTGAAGAAATGTATGTAAAATCCCCTGCCCCCCCCCCCCATGAATGGCTTTCTTCTGCATTTGGATTGTTTAAATGAATTCACGAACATTTAAAAGAATTTGGAAAGTTTTTACAAGAGGTATCGGGAAAAATTGACATGACTGTATATTTGAAAAATATAACTATAATTATATAAAAAAAATTTATATTTTGTATTTCATATAGTTGCTATTCATCTAATATATAAGACATGAACGTTTTATTTTTCATCTTTATACGAATCTCAATACAAATTCGATTTTTTAACTGAAACTCAAAGTAGCGTCACTGTGCAAAAAAAAAAAAAAAAAGAAAAAGGAGAATGAAATCAAAAATACATATCTTCATTACTGACATCAAGACCATCTAAAGCTAATTAAATTTTACGACATGCCTTAACTAAATGTACATGTATGTTATATAAAAAAATATCACTGACGGCTCGGCCTACAAGCACAGGGAGATTTCGAAGACGCAGACCGTGGGGCACCGTTTATTTGGAATTGCAGAAGAAAGACCTATTTGCCATGATGTGGCAGTTGGGACCACCCACTTCAAAATATACCTCTGCTTGTAGGCGGAGCAAGCAGGGATTTTTTTGTTTTTAATTTTTTTTTACCGTAAGAGTTGGTTCTATAAAAAACTTGTCAGCTTAAAAATTGTAGATTATATTAAGAAGATTTATAATAAATTTAAGCGGATTTGATATGTTGGGAATTGTCGAAGTTATGAATTTTTTTCTTCTGAAACCGCTATTCCCCCCCCCCCCCTCCTTGGGGGCATTTTTAATGAAATCAAAAATCTGTCATACATAAATTTTTGGCTCTTTTCCTAGAAGTAATAATACCTTTAAACGGATTCGATATGTATAAAAATTAAGAAGTTGTGGGTTTTTTCTGTTTTTACGTCTGCTTGAAGGCGGAGTCAGCAGAGACTTTTTTGTTTTTAATTTTGTTTTGCCGTAAGAGTTGGTACTATAAAAAAACTTGTCAATATAAAAATTGTAGATAATTTTAAAGAGATTTACAACAAATTCAAGCGGATTTGATATCGTGGGAATTGACGAAGTTATGAATTTTTTTCTTCTAAAACCCCCTTCCCCACCCCCTTAGGGCCATTTTTAATGATATCAAAAATCTGTCATATAAAAAGTTTCGGCCCTTTTTCTAGAAGTAATATTAACTTTAAACGGATTCTATATGTATCATAATTAAGAAATTATGGGTTATTTTTTTTCTGTTTTCACAAAAGCCCCTCTATTTGCCCCCTCCCCCCCCCTTGGTTCGATTTTGTCAATTAACGAACTTGACCGAGATTTTATGCCCCTTGATTTTATGTATGAGTTTGGAAGAGATTTGTGCAGAATTGTTGCAGTTATCGTGTCCATAAAAAGTGACATAGATAGATAGATAGATAGATAGATAGATAGATAAAGTTTTGAACTGGGGTTGTTTTGGATTCTGGGAGTCATGATCGGCGTAGATCTGCAAAAATTTTTCAAAAATTCCAACTTAGGGGAGAATGTAATAGGTAGTATTTCTTACGAAATCGACCTAAAAACTAAGCTCAGGTAAATCTATAGTAATAAATATAGATGTCTGTCTGTCTGTGTGTATATGCTTCTATTCTGTGCAATTTTCTGCTTTGCGTTTCGAGGCGAATTTTCCACGTTAGTAAAAGGAATCCGATTACAATCTTCGAACAATATAGTAAATTTTGACCTTCATTCCCTTCAATTTGAATTTTTTGCGAAAATTTTATGCAATTTTATTTTTTTTTTCGTAATTCGGCGCGATTTTTTTTACGTTAGATTTTTGTAAAAGGATTTACAAAAGTAAATCCTTTTAGCCCTATATACCTAGACCCTAGTATACCTAGACCTAGGGCCTATATATTAGGCCCCTTTTAGCCCTATATACCTAGTAAATTTTGTTCTCTGTTATTTTTTTATTTTTTCGAATTTTTATGCGTTTTTTCGCATTTTGTAGCAATTTTTTGACTTTTTTTTCTGAATCGGAAAGAACTTTCCATTAATTTTTGCTTCTGAAGTGATTAAATTCAAGTAGGAAAAATGTCAATTAGGTTACTAAAGCAACGAGAACGACGATGAAATTTAAATGTAATAAAAACAATCACAATAATAAAGGTTTGATTAATTAGAGGCCAGGACTTGTAGCATGCACGAGTGTAAAATATGCACAGCAGAAAACAAGGGGGGGCCTCTAGCTACAGGTTCGTTTGGGAAAAAACGATTCCGCTAGTCATGAATAAAATACAATAAAAATATTGCTATATATACTAAATAATACAGAACAATATTTAAATATATGAATGAAAAATAGAAATGAAAAAAAAAAAATGTTAAAATAAATGAAACAATTAAAATATAAAACAAATCCTGGGAATTTATAAAAAAGCGAAAAAAATAATTTAAAAAAATAATGCATTCACATGTACTTATATGTATGCTATGATTAGCATACATTTACTGCATCCAACTAATTATTTACCCTGCATTAGATTTATAAGTACACACATTTTATGCAATTGAAAAATCTATTAAATAATAATAGAGCTTGCACTTCTAAGGTACTTTTCAAATTAAATATTTTGCTGTCTCCTTCGGAAAAGTAAAAAAAAAAGTGTTGAAGAATTCAAGAGAGCAGCCATTTATAAATAAATAAGACATGGTACAATTTATACATTGCATGCAATTAAAATCAAGAAAGAATTTATAATACATATTGTACTTTGCGATTTCATTTCAAATTAAATATTTAACAGTTTTGTTTGAAAGAGTGAAAGAAGAAAAAAAAAGGGGGTGTAAATGAGTAAAGTAACCTTCAATTTATGCAATTATCCATTTCTGCAATCAATTTTTAAAAAAATATAAGATATGATACAATTTGATTATAAAGATAATAATAATAAGTAAGACATGGGAAATTGAGATGGAGTGATGCAACGTATACATAAACTTTATAAAATTATAAACTTCATTTTTATAAAAGTAAAGAAATAATTATTAACTATTTTTATAAATTTAAAGAAAAAATTATAAACTTTGCAAAATTATAATGTATAAAATAATAAATTTTAGTTTAATTCATTTTATAAGCCAAATCAGTTTAGTTTAATACCAATTTACATACTGATAATTTGCAGATATATCCTTTTATGAAACTGTAAATAACCTAATTTTGCCTCACATTAAAAAAGTTAAACAAAATTTTTAAAAGTTAGTGGGAAAAAATATCACTATTTTGAAGCACTATAAAGAAAAAAAAGTAGATTTGAAAAATATTTTTCTGTAATTTATAAAAATAAGATAAATTTCTAAAGATGTCATTAAAAATTATAAATATTACTATTGTTTTCCCAAAAAATTACCGCCCAGACATGGGCCCGCGGGTCGGGTCGCACAATGCAATATTGTAATTTTAATATTATTATTCCTTTCTTTTCCTCAGTTTATGATTTTCATTTGTTTCCAATATACCTGAAATGACTTCTCCAAGTTTTCTCAAGAAAATGCAATGAGATCAAAAACAAAGATCCCCTTCGAAAGAAATCTTATCTGGAGGTTGAACCGTTCACAGTGGGGGGTAGATTGCCGGGGTGAGATTTATTACGGCTGTGGGGGAAAGGAGTGAGACATATAAAATAAGAATCACAGATTTTTCTTAATAAAATATCTGCTTTAATTACGAACCGAATTAAAATATTTTTTATATCTATGAATAGCTAAGAAACAATGTGTAGGCTTTATTATTTTTTAAATTTCGGAAGTAAGAAATAGCACTATGTATAAGCTGATTTACAGATGGCTAAGCGGATTCTTTCAACATATGCTGTCTTTTAAACGCTAAAACAAATACTTAAATTTATCTGAGAGAAAAATGAAATTTGTGACTACGCGATGATTCGTCTGAAGTATCACTCACAAAAAACAAAATTCGAAAAACTTAATTATTTGATGAGATATTTGGGAGAAACCGAGGAACTTTAATGCCATTGGTTTAACATGGCAAAGGGAAATACAGAATCTGAGTGATCTGCCTCCTTAAGTCTTCAGACGCTCATAGGACTAGTCTAATAGCTGGAAGCAGTATGCTACATGATTATCAGATTGAAAACAGTATGGATGTTTACATATGTAAAACTGATCCCAATATCTAAATTTGAATTCTGAGGGTGCAAAATATGGGTCTCATCTCAGTTGCTCGCTTTCCCATAAACGTTTCATGCCGATTGCAGACCCGTATTTTCTTTAGACAGATGTCTGGGAGAGATGCTTATGGTTTGAGTAAATTGTTGGTGGGTTTTACGTTTTCGTTTGTAATAAATTCGATAATAATTCTTTGCACAACGGAAAAGTGTAACTGTTACTTTTTATCCTAATGTGACTGAAAAATCAATTTGGGTGATAAAATTAGTGCTAGGCTACCTGAAAATTTATCAGTTTATGAATGCTCGGCTACACACATGACATCCCTAGCAATATATCTATGGGCGTCATTACCTATCACACTCCTAGCACGTCTAGAAAGAAAATTCCGGTTTGTAAGAGGGAAAGTCATTACGTAACTCACAAAAGATAATTAAATAATAACTTATAATGATATTCACTTTAAAACTATTTTTATTTCTCAACATATTCACCACTAATATTTATGCACTTATATCACCGTTTTATCAGTGCCCCAACACCAGCTGCATAACCTTCTTTGGGTTGCTGTTTCAGTCACATTAGGACTTCAAGTTGAACCTTTTCATCATCTGTTAACATCATCTTGCTTCCAAGATGATTTTTTAATGGACTAAACAAATGAAAATCGCTTGGGGCTTAGTCGAAGCTGTATAGTGGATGTTGAAGAAGTTGCAAGATGATGTTAACAGATGATGAAAAGGTTCATCTTGAAGTTCGAATATGGCTGAGACAGCAACAAAAGAATGTTAAGCAGCACGTCTTGGGGCACTGATAAAACGGTTATATAAGTGCATAAATATTGGTGGAGAATATGTCGATAAATAAAAATAGTTTTGAAGTGAATATCATTGTAAGTTATTATTTAATTATCTTTTGTGACTTACTTAATGACTTTCCCTCGTATTTGCTTGATTATCGGATAAATATATTTCTAAATAGAGCAGTTCTATTTTTATGATCAAATGGAACAATTTAACAATGATATATTTATTGCATGTATATTAATTATCGTGTATATGGATTAGAATTAAGATTATGTCGATAAAATAGTCCTACCATTAATTTTTTTTTAAAGTTACAATTTTAAAAATTTTATACGGTTTCTGGGTGTTATAAGTTATATTTAGAAACAGTTTTTTATGCTCTGGCAAGTAAAACGGTAAAAATCAAGTTCTTTGACCAAAACTCACTCAATTATGATACTTTGAATGTTATGCAATTTCGGAGCTCTCTAGCAAGTCGTCTGTCCGTCTTTGAAAATTATTGGCAGGATTATTTCATCAACATACGTCCTACTTTATTTATAACACTTTTGAAATTTACATTGCTTACATTTGTTTTCCATTAGGTAAACAAATTAAAGCGTGTTTCAATCTTTAGGTAACTCCCTGTGTGATGAAGATACCAAACAGTAAAAAGAAGCTTTTAATTAATATTCCGATCAATATTGGATAACAATTTATGATTCTACACCCTTTGAAGGCACTTTAAGTCTAATGCATCTCAACGCACAAATTTGACAACAGAGTAAATGAATCTTATTTACAAGAATATTTATAAAATGAATTATTTATAGAATGATAAGAAAATTTAAAAATAACTCCTAGAATATTCCTAAAAATTAAATTTATAAGACATTTATTCGAGATTCTTTCTTTCAAAGTGGCGGTTGCCCTAAATTGGACTGAAAATGCTTTAAAATTCAATAACATGTGAACTAACTACTAAAACAATTCAACTTACTGAATTCAAACGAATTCAATAAATACTGAAATTATTCTTGCGGGAGAGTAATGTATAAATTCAGGAATTTCTTTACTACGCTTGCAAACTTTAGTTCCAAGTATCACCAATAGATGGTGCTGCACAGTTTCAAACTGTAATACTGTTTAAAATAATCTTCCAATTTCAAAAAGTAAACCATTTTTTTAGTGTTTTCAACAACTAAACATAAGGAAGATTAAAAGTTGAGTAAACTTTAATTCATTTTTATGCTTTAGTTTGAGCATTCAAACAGTTTGAGAAAGTGCAGCGGTATCTACCGGAAATATTTGTAACTAAAACAAGGACGTATAGTAAAAATATTCGTAACTCCCTACCTTGGAGACCACTGACCAGGCCCCTACCTACCGGGATTCGACCCAGTTTGACGGGTTTGAGTGCCTGGTCATTGGGGCGAAATTCGCCTGATCGCCCTATTGGGGCGGTCCACAAAGACAAGTACCCAGTTCGGCCAATCAACTGAGTCCGGATTTTTCTGTGTTGTTCACTCCTAAATTTAAATGTTCTGAGATCTGACGCCGCACACCACGTACTCGTCATGACAGTTGAAATGGGGCTGGACAATTTAGTGCCGAAACGTTGGTACTGAACTTAGCTTGAAAAAGGGGAGAGAATTTTGAGGGAAACTAAATAAAGAAATTAACTAGATAATGAAACCACTGAAATGAAAATATAATCAGCCAATAGCTAAGTCGTACCATCGGGGAAAATTTTTGGGCCGAGTTGCAAGGCAGACGAAAACGCTGCGGGGGCTGACGGGACTGCGCCTTTCTACCGTACCCCACCTGGTAAAAACTGGCTCCGTGGGCTGTCCCATTAGAGCGGGTCCGGTAGCTTTTGCGGACAATGTCCAATTGCACCTAATAAAGAGGCGAACAGTCAAAAATAAAATGAATAAAAAAACTGCTGCTAAAAAAAAACCCCTTGTGCTACCAGTTGGGGCCGGCCATTGGCTCGTCCCAACCGGCAGCACGAGGAACTGCAAGGGGAACCTGGAAGAGAAGAATGTTACATTTTAAACTGAACTTATTCTGAATTACACTTTAACTACATTATTGAAATTAATTTACTTTTATTGTGCTAATTGACTTGGCTACCCGTCCATTGGGCCCATGAAAGGTTGTTAAATAATTAACAATTTGTAATTTAAAATATGTACTATTGCCGTTAACTGACTAAACCATAATGGGTTGTTGTTGTTGTTGTTGGTTTGGCCCAAGAGCCCGGTTTTGCAGCTTTTTATTTCTATATAGCTGACATGATCCATATAACTGTGAAACTAGTCTCCTAATTTTGAACCAATTCCAGATGAGAGACCTGCATCTGGATTGGCACCCCCAGAGGTAGCGCTTATATAGAACTTGGAGGACATTAGAGCCACGAACAGATTTAACGTGCACCAGCTCCCATTAACGTACACGGGTAACTCCCTACCTTAATCCCTTGCAAGACTGATTTCAAATGCTGTCTCAGTTAACTTAACCTAATATTGATTTTTAAAAACGTTCAGTCCATTATAGAACGCTCTGTATTTACTTAAACATCATAAAACTAGTCGCTAGGGGCCACCGTAATACTTACTCATCATGGATATACATAATATAAAAAATGAAAATAAAAATGTGTAAACTACTTACAAAATGCATTGCAATTCAAATAAAATCGTGAATTGATGACGTCATAAACTTTAAAGGCTCGATTACTGAATTGCTTGAAAGAGGTTTTTCCATATAACTCCAAAAATAATAATCCTATGAACTAGCGGTTTATTGCATCTGATTAAGCGTCAAATTTCCAATTAAAATATATCTTTCAAGTGAAATTTGGATGAAATACAGGGTCATGAAAAATCGAAGAGTGTGGAAATAGGATTCCAAATATCTCGGCAACTCATTATCCGATTGACTTCATGCTTTATGCAAAATTTGTTTTTTTATTGTCTTTTATATTCATTTCTTAAAATGAACAATTTCGAAAATTTTTATATACCTTTTATCAGAACGAATATTTCGAGAGTCCGAAAAAAATAGTTCCGGTTAATCGAGGTTATTGAAATGAAATAGGCTTCTTCCCATTATTACATACTAAGTACATACCAAATTGCAAGTCTCTATCTCATTTTTTTCGGGAGATGGAACGTTTACAGACACACAGACACACAGACGGACGGCAATTTTTTTTTCTAAAAATATGTTTTTCGGAATCTCCAGTGTCTGAAACGTGTAAATCCGTCAAAAAAATGTTTCGATTTTCAAAACGATTACAAGACTTACCCTATACTACGTATGATGGGTAAGTAATAAATTCAAATTATTTAATATTCTTACTTTAAATATTTAAATCATCTGAAATATTCATTTCATATCATTTGAAATCGCTAAGAAAGACAATATGAATAGTTTTTTTTATTATTTTTATTTTTTTCAAACTCTTTTCCGCTATGCGTCAAAGCACGAGCATTTTAAAGTGGACTTCTGAAATACGTCATGAAATCCTAGAAAAAGGACTTTCATTTTGAAATGCAGCGTTCTGTATGTAGAGATTTATTGTATGCGTCAGTAACTTTTTGAAAACATTTGAGAGTTTCCCAGCTTTTCGAATTTTGAATATCTAGAAAATCTTTTTATCTTTATTTTATTTTATTTTACTCATGCAAAAAAGGGATGAAATATAAACATAGTTTTTTTTATTCATAGTTTTGGTATTAAATGTATTCAATAAATCCACATTTCTGCCATTTCTTTATTTTTCTGTGAGTCCAAAGAGAAACAGTTTATTTAAGTATAAGAAATGTATTTTTAAGCTCATAAAATTAAATTAATTAAAAAATAAATAAAATTTTATCGCCAAAAATAATTTCAAAAACTTATGTACACGATGTACCATAAATTTGCTAACATTTCAAAAATTCCTAAAAAGTGAAGGAATTGGTTTATTTGAATGAGGTTTGCGACAAAATTATTCTCATGTGGGAGGATTGTTTTTGGTAAAGAAAAAAAATTAATGAATTTTTTCGTCAGCAGAGGGCGTTTTAACATTCAAAACGAAATATTTCATGCTATATTACGTTTATTAACATACAAATACTTACAAACTCATAGCAATAAATGCTCTACGTGTCGGCTACCGCAAGAAATTACACTTTGCAAGGAAATCAAAACATCGTTGACTGAGGAAAGTAGCATATCCAAATGGATGCATGAGATTTCCTGTCGTAGGGTGTCCTTTAACTCCACTAAGAAAGACGGACTACTGCGGAACACTGGAGACTTTATGTAACCTTGTAGCCAAAAACCAATCCTTTAATTTGAATGCGGAAAGCGCCCTCTATTGACAAAATTTTCACTATTTTTTTTTTTTTATTTAATGAAACAAAAATCCGGCTGCATCAGAATACGTTTGTCACAAACAGCATTCAAGTAAACTAATTCCTTCACATTTTATGAACATTTGAAATTTGAACAAATTTATGGATCACCTTGTATTTTCATTTGCATCATAAGTACTTGCTTTCATGTCCCTGCAATTGGCAAATATTTGTTATGGGCAAAGTGGCTTTGATTTTTTTAGTTAAGTTTCAATTTTCTTTTGTTTGATTTATATTCACGAAACCTGTACATTAACTTATTTTGTCATTTATCTATATAAATTTTCATAGAAAATTTTCATTCTTTCATGTGCTTCATTTAATTTAGGTGAACTAACGCGTGATAATTTGGATTACTATTTTTCATGTTATGTTCAAAGAGTAATTATGTCTTTTTGCATGCGAATAACAGGCATATCGGAGGCAGATTGTTTTGAGAATATGCAAGTAGCCTATATTAAGATTTAATTAGTTTAAATAAATATTATAAACTAATATTATTGTTAAATACATTTAATTCATATGTATCACTAGTGTCAATTAGTTTATAATTGCTGAAGGTATTTTTATTAAAAATAAATAGTATAATAAATTTAAGAAAACGCTTCACTCAACCTCTTCCCTTTAACAATACCGCACGACTCATGCGTTCATACAACAACTTTCACAGCATAAGATATATATAACAACCTTTTTTTAAGGTTTCGTACTTAAAAAGTAAACACGAAATCATTATAAGATCCATTGTGTGTCTGTCTCTCCGTCTGTCAGAGACGTTTTGTCGTGAACTATGGAACGTGTAAAGTTCAATCATGGGAGAATTATAAAGGCTATTGACCCACATATAATTGGATAGCCATTCACAAATATTTTAAGGAAAAAAATAGAGGGCAACTTAAGTCACATGAAAAAAATAAAAGTTATGTTTGTATATCGTGGGGGGGGGGGGGAGGAGTCTCGTGTGAAATATTTCGTAACAATTAATTCAAAACTATATTTGTTTTAATTTTAAGTATTATATTTTCAGAGATATAGTCGAAAATGAATTGCAAAAATATATCCTCCCCCCTAAACTTCCGAATCTATCGAAACTAATATTATGAAAAAAATTAGGAGTAGTTTGACTTTAATTAAAACCTTGTAGGAAACCTATAGTGATTGTACAAGGTCACATAGTTTTTGAAAAAATCACATTTTACCGTTGCACACAAACTTTATTTTGAGGGTGCTCAGCGGAGGAGTTGACAGACGCTCAAAGATACCTATCGACGAAGAATCATCCAAAGATTGTTGATAATGATTGTCAAAAATTGCAGTAATTAGCCGAGTTATTAACTAAGTTAATCAAATTTTAATTGCTTAATAGGCGCCTATTAAGCAATTAAAATTTGATTATTATAAATGCAAGGCGTGTGAAATTTTCTATGGAAAAAAAATTCCAAAGTATTAAATTAATTAAATTTCTTGAAATATATATATATCGTGTATGGTATCGTTTGAAAGATCTCGTAACATCGAACTCAAAAATATATTTGTTTAAATTTTAGGTATTATATTTTCAGAGATATCGTATAAAATATGCTGGAAAAATATTCTTTCCCCCACTCCTCCTATTTTCGAACCTAGTGAAACTAAAGTTATGAAAAAAATAAGGTAATTAGGAGTTTATTAATTCATAAATATCAATAAATAAATTTAGTGTATGGAACCATTGAGCGCGAGTTATACTCGTACTTGACCGATTTATTTAACACATGAAAACTATAGTTATTAATGGGAAATTTTCTATAATTCGAATCCACAACACAACAATCACTTCAACGAAGTTTTATTTCCATATTCGGGATGCTGTTATCTAAAATAACAATGCTGTTTTTCCGGTAATGAGACTCAAAAAAGTGAGAAACATATTTATCTGCCAATAGGAAATAGGAGAAAAATGGCTGTTGGTTCGGAATAACCAGGTTTTATGAAGAAATAATAACGTTCACTCTAAAAAAAAAATTATAAAAAAAAAAGTAAAAAATACTCGCTTTAATTTTCTTTTGTTTGTTGTTATTCACGAAACCTGGAAATTAAAATACTTTGTTATCTATTTATGTACATTTTCATAGTAATGCTAATGCTTTCTTCCGTGTGTTTTATTTATTTAGGTGAACTAACGCTTGATAATTTGGGCTAAATTTTTAG
This sequence comes from Maratus michaelseni, assembly GCA_963931845.1. Lineage (NCBI taxonomy): Eukaryota > Metazoa > Arthropoda > Arachnida > Araneae > Salticidae > Maratus > Maratus michaelseni. Next base: position 360,296,559 of record OZ007593.1, on the reverse strand, counting down.
TTGTCCCAATACCCTATTAATTGTCAAGGACAATATCAACCTGGGAATATCCACTTGAACCCATCCAGTTGCCGGAATACCCACCTGTTTTTAAGTAAATTTTTCTGTTATTTTACGAAGTTTCCGTATTTTGACTGAGTGATTGCAGGAAATTTGGAACTTAGACTTGCGAGATTTCATTGATTTGAAGGGAAAATTCCGTTTCTAAAAATTCCTTTTCTAAAACGAAAAAATCCTGGAATCACTGTTGCCGGAATACTAGTGTGATTTGACGAAAATGCGACTTAGATTATCAGATTTCACTTAATTGTTGCGTTAGATCGGTGAAGTTTCAGAGGTATTAGGGAAGATGGTCAAATCGAAACAGAAATATTCGTGAATTAATGAATATAACTAACCAAAAAATATATGTCAATTCACGGATTTTTTTAGAGTGTTTTAAAATTTTCTCAATCGATGCATTCTGCATATTTAAAAAAATGTACTATAATCTTCTTTTTCCACGGGTACCTGTCAGAAGGTACATGTCATCTGCCAAAAATATGCTAACAGATATAGTTGGATTCAAGCCTGTTTTGTGTTTTGATAGTTAACAAATTATCAAAACAAATAATTCTCTAATGTGATTATATCTATAGTACGTCCAAAAAATCAGGACGATGACTATAACTTCAGTTCTGATTAATGCAAGAATAAAAGACAAATAGCATTTTGATTATTAAATGTTTTTATAACGGTATATTGTTTATTTTGAACTGCGAAGTCGTTTACACATTACAAAACGCACCAATTTTCATATTACAAATGGTTATGTCTCTTTTTGGCAATTTATGTGACTTCCTTAGATCAAATCAGCTCGAAAACATATACTGTTTAAGCACTTTTTCTTAAAACTTCATAGAGTTTTTTCTTTTCTGTGAATGCAAACGATAATGGCAGAGGACCCCTTTAGCTGAAGAAAAGTAAACTTTCTCTATATCTTGAAAACTAGTTATACGAATGATCTGTAAAAACGACGCTTTTCAATGACGCTTATTCTTTTTATGTAAAAATTAATGGTATAATTCATATATTTATCATTTGAATTCATTAATAATATTCATTAATAAAAGTATGTTTTTGAATTTAAAAAAACTGCCTAGAAAATTATTGGATCTATTTCATTTATCGCACTATAACGGAAATATTTCAATCGGATAATATTTTTTTTATAATAGTATATAAATTAATTTGTCATGCGGATTTCAAATTAACATCCACAATCTACGGCCCTTAACTTTAAGACGTTTTAATACAAAAACTGTGTAATATATGTTTCCATTCGTGAAACTGAAATAAAATATCAAAAATGAGTGTTATTATCAGAATCACGAAATTTGGTATAATTTCTTATGTGTAGACGACGTTATTGCAAAATAAACAATTATAAAGGTTTTTTATATGAATTAAGGGAAACCTTTCTTTAATTTTTTTCGGTAATTCCATCGTTCAAATTTTTATTTATTTATTTATTTATTTTGAATGTACTGTACATTACCTCAAAATGGAAAAAAATATTTAATTTTTATAAATTTACATTTTTTCAAGACCATATTTTTCATTTTTTAAATATTTGCTCGAATAAATAACCATTCACTAAAAAACAAAAATACATATTTTCAGAAATTTATATTGACTGTTGCGAAATTTACTTCTAAGATCAATGCTTCAAATATATTTTAAATCTCAACCGAAGCAGAAAAAATGACAAGACACAGTCGTAGTTCAATTTAATTAAAAAATAAAAAATAAAAAAATCAATAGAAAATATATGCTCCACTGGTTGTAGTAGGAATGACTTTTAGTGAAACAAATGCTACGGATGCACGTTTTTCCAATACACATTTACAACACATGAGATAAAATAGCTGATCAAGAAAGCTACTTTTATTCCAACTCGTGTTCCATTTGTTTATTCTCAGACTTTTTGTGTATATGAATGTTCTAGAAGTAAAATATTTTAAATAAGATTAATCCGGATATTTTATACATTTGGATGGTAAAGGAGTTTTCGAATATCAGCTAAAGAGTGGTGTCTTTTTTAAAGCATTGTTTTTTTTTTTCAAAAAGTTTGTGCGGCAATTTATATATATATATATATATATTTTTTTATGGAGTGCTCATCTGTATTTCGTTGCAGATTATATAATCCCCCCCCCCCCTTATTTTATATAAATGGGTTTTTCATGCAGAATTATTCCGTTTTCCTACAAATTTTGTTTATAGGTTCATTGGGTTAAGACGCTTCCCTGATTACTTTTCGGGATTGATTGATTAAGTATAAAGGGGGGAACGGGGGGCTAATCCCTCCTTAATTTATATAAATGGGTTTTTCAAGCAGAATTATTCCGTTTTCCTTCAAATTTAGTTTATAGGTTCACTGTGTTAAGGCGCTTCCCTGATTAGTTTTCGGGATGGATTGGTTAAGTATAAAGGGGGAACGGGGGAATAATGCCCCCCTTAATTTATATAAATGGATTTTTCATGCAGAAATATCCCATTTCCTTCAAATTTTGTTTATAGGTTCACTGTGTTAAGGCGTTTCCCTGATTAGTTTTCGGGATTGATTGGTTAAGTATAAAGGAGGAAACGGAGGGGCATATCCCCCCTTATTTTATATAAATGGGTTTTTCATGCAGAATTATCCCATTTCCTTCAAATTTTGTTGATAGGTTCACTGTGTTAAGGCGTTTCCCTGATTAGTTTTCGGGATTGATTTCGTTAAGTGTAAAGGAGGGAACGGGGGGCATTTCCCCCCTTATTTTATATATATGGGTTTTTCATGCAGAATTATTCCGTTTTCCTTCAAATTTTGTTTATAGCTTCACTGCGTTAAGCCGCTTCCCTGATTAGTTTTCGGGATTGATTGGTTAAGTATAAAGGGGGGAACGGAGGGCTAATCCCCCCTTATTTAATATAAATGGGTTTTTCAAGCAGAATTATTCCGTTTTCCTTCAAATTTTGTTTATAGGTGCACTGTGTTAAGGCACTTCCCTGATTAGTTTTCGGGATTGATTGGTTAAGTATCAAGTGGGGGGGGACGGGGGGGCTATCCCCCCCTTAATTTATATAAGTGGGTTTTTTCATACAGAATTATCCCATTTGCTTCAAATTTTTTTTTATAGGTTCACTGGGTTAAGACGCTTCCCTGATTAGTTTTCGGGATTGATTGGTTAAGTATAAAGGGGGGGAACGGAGGGGGCTAATCCCGCCTTAATTTATATAAATGGGTTTTTCATGCAGAATTATCCAATTTTCTTCAAATTATGTATATATATTCATTGTAATTAGAGATTTACCTGATAAGTTTATGGGGTTCATTAGTTAACTATAAAGGGGGTAACGGGGGATGACCCCCCCCTTAATATATTGTTTATTTCTTTATTTTTCGATGGGCTTATTTCAAATTCTTTGAAATAAGAGTATAATATACAATTAGTGTGAATATTATAAAGGAGTAAAAATTGTTTGTTTGTTTGTAGGGGGTAATCTCTGGAACTACCGATCCGATTTCAAAAGTGATGGTGGCAAATTGATGGTGACAACCCCTGCTCCAACATAGGTTATATTTTATGTCGGTGCCACTTACCCCAGTATGTGCAGGAGCAAAAAACGTTCTAAAATTGCCATTTTTTAGCTATCAAACTGGCTATCAAGCCCTGAGAGCTTGCCAGCCGGTTCTGTATGTATGTATGTACGTACGTAATGCGATAACTCTTCATAGAAATATCCGTTTTCCTTCAAATTTTGTTTATAGGTTCACTGTGTTAAGGCGCTTCCCTCATTAGTTTTCGGGATTGATTGGTTGAGTATAAAGGGGGGAAAAAGGGGCTAATTCCCCCCCCCCCTTAATTTATATAAATGGGTTTTTCATGCAGAATTGTTCCGTTTTCCTTCAAATTTTGTTTATAGGTTCACTGAGTTAAGGCGCTACCCTGATTAGTTTTCGGGATTGATTAGTTAAGTATAAAGGGGGGGGGGATCGGGGGGCTAATCCCCCCATAATTTATATAAATGGGTTTTTCATGCAGAATAATTCCGTTTTCCTTCAAATTTTGTTTATAGGTTCATTGGGTTAAGACGCTTCCCTGATTACTTTTCGGGATTGATTGGTTAAGTACAAAGGGGGGAACGGGGGGCTAATCCCTCCTTAATTTATATAAATGGGTTTTTCAAGCAGAATTATTCCGTTTTCCTTCAAATTTTGTTTATAGGTTCACTGTGTTAAGGCGCTTCCCTGATTTGTTTTTCGGGATTGATTGGTTAAGTATAAAGCGGGGAACGGCGGGGGGCAAATCCCCCCTTAATTTATACAAATGGGATTTTCATGCAGAATTATCCCATTTCCTTCAAATTTTGGTTAAAGTTCACTGTGTTAAGACGCTTCCCTAATTAGTTTTCGGGATTGATTGGATAAGTATAAAGGGGGGAACGGGGGGCTAATCCCCCCCCTTATTTTATATAAATGGGTTTTTCATGCAGAATTATTCCGTTTTCCTGCAAATTTTGTTTATAGGTTCACTGTGTTATTGCGCTTCCCTGATTAGTTTTCCGGATTGATTGGTTAAGTATAAAGGGGGGGGGACGGGGGGATAATCCCACCCCTTAATTTATATAAATGGGTTTTTCATGCAGAATTATCCCATTTCCTTCAAATTTTGTTTATAGGTTCACTGTGTCAAGGCGTTTCCCTTATTAGTTTTCGGGATTGATTGGTTAAGTATAAAGGAGGGAACGGGGGGCATATCCCCCCTTATTTTATATAAATGAGTTTTTCATGCAGAATTATTCCGTTTTCCTTCAAATTTTGTTTATAGGTTCACTGTGTTAAGGCGCTTCCCTGATTAGTTTTCGGGATTGATTGGTTAAGTATAAAGGGGGGGGGGAACGGGGGGCTAATCCCCCCCCCCCCTTAATTTATATAAATGGGTTTTTCATGCAGAATTATCCCATTTCCTTCAAATTTTGTTTATAGGTACACTGTGTTAAGGCGTTTCCCTGATTAGTTTTCGGGATTGATTGATTTAGTATAAAGGGGGGAACGGGGTCTAATACCCCCCTTAATTTATATAAATGGGTTTTTCATGCAGAATTATCCCATTTTCTTCAAATTTCATTTATAGGTTCACTGTGTTAAGGCGCATCCCTGATTAGTTTTCGGGATTGATTGGTTAAGTATAAAGGGGGGAACGGAGGGCTAATCCCCCCTTATTTTATATAAATGGGTTTTTTATGCAGAATTTTTCCGTTTTCCTTCAAATTTTGTTTATAGGTTCACTGTGTTAAGGCACTTCCCTGATTCGTTTTCGGGAAATATTGGTTAAGTATAAAGGGGGGGGGGACGTGGGGGGGCTAATCCCCCCTTAATTTATATAAATGGGTTTTTCATGCAGAATTATCCCTTTTGCTTCAAAATTTGTTTATAGGTTCATTGGGTGAAGACGCTTCCCTGATTAGTTTTCGGGATTGATTGGTTACGTATAAAGGGGGGGAACGGAGGGGGCTAATCCCGCCTTAATTTATATAAATGGGTTTTTCATGCAGAATTATCCGATTTTCTTCAAATTATGTATATATATTCATTGTAATTAGATATTTACCTGATTAATTTAAGGGGTTCTTTAGTTAACTATGAGGGGGGTAACGGGGGATGACCCCCCCCCGTAATATATTGTTTATTTCTTTATTTTTCGATGGGCTTATTTCAAATTCTTTGAAATAAGAGTATAATATACAATTAGTGTGAGTAGCCTGTGAACCCAATGCCCTGAGTTTAACTGGGCAGTTTTACTTTTATTTATTATACTGAAGGAGCTAGAAATTTGAAATTTGTCGTTGTAGTTACTTATAAGATGTAAATGCTCTCTAAGAACAAAATAAAAAAGAAATTTAAATTTAAAAGGGTGAAATGAGCGAAAAGCGTTCTAAAAACAGTCTAAATTACAATTTCTATGAAATCTCTGGAACTACAGAACCGATTTCAAAAGTAATGGTGGCAAATTGATGGGGACAATCACTACTCCAACATAGGCTATATTTTATGTCGGTGCCACTAACATCAATGAGGTGCAGGATCGAAAAATGTTCGAAAATTGCGACTTTTTTATACTGAAGGGGCAAGAAATTTGAAATTTAGCATTGTAGTTACTTATAAGATGTAAATGCTCTCTAAGAATAAATTAAAAAAAAAAACGAATATTAAATGGGTGAAATGAGCGAAAAGCGTTCTAAATTACAATTTCTATGGAATCTCTGGAACCACGGAACCGATTTCAAAAGTGATGGTGGCAAATTGGTGGTGACAATCCCTGCTCCAACAGCCTCTTTAATAAAAAATTATGCGTTGCTGACGACTGGGTTTTTCGCTAATTGTTGCACCAGATTAATCTCGGAAAATGAAACAGTTGAAGTTACTGAAAAAAATGATAGCTCAAAAAGTATTTGTCAGAAAATTGTTAGACAAACTGCATTTGAAAGGTAAAAAATTGTATTTTCCGTGATATAAATTTCAAATCTAATGATTATGCCGTTTTTCAAATATTGAATTTCAAAATTACCAAATTTTCCAATGGAGTACCCTAGCGAAACATTCATGCGTAAAAAGATAATGATAAGGGCGACGTGTCCTGACGTGTATATTGGCTATAGCACGAGTCACAAATTATAGTAGCCTTATTATTCTGTTAAAATATAAAAGTTATTTATGAAATGTCAATATTTTGTTTGATTAAAGGTTCGTTAAAAGAAATTGACCAGCGTAGCGGGCGTAGCTTGCTAGTACGTTTATAAAAAACTGTTGTCCAAGTTCAAGAGTCCGAGCAGACACTGAAAAAAATCTGCCTACGACAGCCGCCATTTTCCTGATAGTATGTAGGGTCAGTTTTCAGAAAGCTGTGGTAGTACATATATAAATTCGCGGACGCACATGAGCATCTTCAGTATATTGTCAAGTTATTTCAACGGGAGAAAGGCTTTTCTGGGTTTCTGACTGTTTTCATTGTGTTTTTTTTTTTTTACTTTACAGAAACTGGTTCCATATTTTATCAAAACTTGCATGTTATATTAAGTTACAACTCCGTTAATGGAAATTCGCTTATCATAACGGTAGAAAGAAATAAAGGAACTTTGTGCCATAAAACCCCATTCAACCAAAAAAAAGTAATATTACATAATTTTTCCAGGTTTTTATGGAATTATTGGCAAATTTGCCAAACTTTAAACATAAAATAATGAGCATAGGTTGAATCATTTTTGAATGCATCTGAAACATAACAATATGTAATTAAAACCAGTGAACTTTTACCCTTCTTTTCTAAGCGTAAACCGACAGAGTGAGAAATGTCCAAGCCGGGAATCGAACACGGACCCTTGGAATAGCGCTCAAAGGCTCTACAACTGAGCTACAAGGACGATGTCCAACCTGGCATTTCCCACTTATATATGTCGCTAAGGCTGCAATTGCAGCCCAAAATGGAAATGTTATCATGAGCATGCAAACTTCTGCGTCAAACATGAGACGACATTCAAAGCCAAGCATACGACAACACATAATTCATTTTAATTCATTTTTCAGCAGTGCACCCTGTGTACAGCAGTGTACGCCAGTAATAATTGAATAATAACCAGTTATTATTGCTATTACAGCTAGTTATTAATCGAAGATTATAAGCGTAATTCACTGCTGAAAAAAATTCAATTCAAATTAACTATGTGTTGTTCGTATGCTGGGTTTTGTAAGTCGTCTCATGTTTCCCGTAGAAGTTTGCTTGCTCATGACGACAGTTTCATCTTGGGGTGCGAGTTCATCCTTACCAACATACGTAAGTGAGAGATGCCAAGCTGAGTATCGTTCTCGTAGCTCGTTAGAGCGCTATTCCATGAGTCCGGGTTCGATTCCTGGCTTGGACATTTTTCATTCTGTCTGTTTACGCTTAGAAAAGTAGGATAAAAATTCACTGGTTATTATTCGATAATTACAGGTGTAATTCACTGCTGAAAAAAATAACTATAACAATATATATTTTCATATTTAAGTAATTTTGTTTTGGAGCTATCTTGAGTAAATAATATGCATGAAAATAGACAATTATGTCTCAGTTATGAGTATGAACACAACAGTTTGAACACATATTTTTATATTTGCTTACTATTTCCAATAGATTTTATTGTATCAGGACAAAACTACATCTATTTATTTATAAATAACTTTATTAATTTATAATATTTGTACCAAAACATTTTACTAGAGGCATTGTTCTTGAAACTTAGAGCATTTCAAAAATTAACAAAGCTATCAACATAAATAATAATAATCAGATAATATCTTTATAGTATTAGACAGTTTTCTCTAGTTATTTGAATCCTTATAATTTAAGAGTAACACCACTTTCATGACCTGAATTTAAGGATTGTTTGAGAATTTTTTTAAGCCGTGCGAAGTTTTTATAAAAAATTATTTACACTTAATTATTATGTATGTCTTAAAATAGAAAATGTATGTGTTTAGTTGATTTATTAAAAAATGGCGGTTTAAAAGCTGATATGTGGAAGCAAATCGAAAAAAAGGGGTCAATCCGTGGACTTCATAACTCATCATAGACTTAACATAGAACAATGAAACACAAAAATGTTTTTTTTTTCGTCCGAAGGCTGGTGAAATACGTAGCCGTTTAAATAAAATATGTATTTTTTGTGGAATGGCATCAATTTAAAGTAGAATATAAATTTTCAACCAAATATTTTATTACTTAAAATTACACAGAATACAGAAATATCAATATTTGGAAAAAATCCTACAAATTTCTTTAGAAAAATATGTGGCGATTAATTTTCAAAAAGATTACGTTAATTGGTGGAAAATTGGTACAGTTAGAGTGTCCACTGATTTTGAAAAAGCTGTTCTGAAAAAAAAAAGTGCATTAAGTTTTCGTTACTTTTTCCTTAATTTGGAGCGTTCTGGTATTTTGGCTCCAGAATTCCCTTTTCACTTTGGCTATCGATTTTCAACTTATAAAATATTACTTTCGAGTGTATAAAGACTATTTTAATCGAAATTTTGAACCAAACAAAGTGGCGTTACCCCTTAAATTATTATTTTATTAATATTAATTATAACATTTTTTTTTCTGTTTTGAAAAAGACTAGTGAAATTCGTCTAATTTTTACCACAGAGCCTAATCTATATCTTTCCAAGAATCGACATTTTGGTGAAAATTTATGTGCGTTTGCACAATATTTCAAGCATTAACAATGAAGACCCTTTTTATTCGGTTGCATAATACTTGAAACATATTCTATAGATACAACTTTTATTGAGTTCAATATTTGTCAAATATATTCTCTGGAAATTTTAATTAATAAAATACTAACTTCTAGTTAAGTACTGATAGCTGCACTTAAAAATTCAAAAGCATTATTTTCGTAACTGTATTTTCTGAAATGCTTCTTAAAGCATCTGGAAAATGAAATTTGCGATACTTTTTCTGGGTTTTTTTATCTGGTATTTTTTTGGAATATATATATGTATCAACTAAACATATATATGTATATATATATATATATATACTAGCCGCCACTGGCGACCAGTTTGGTCGCCCTTAAATGTATGTTAAGCATTGTAACAAATTATTTTTATTCCTAATTTATTTTTTTCCTTAATCCTTCGCCAAACCGAAAAAACTTAATAGACAAATCAAGAACTTTTGCGATCGTGGTAGCATATCGCATATTTTTTGTTGTTATGCATTTCATCTTTCTTGACAAAAACCGCTTAACCCACTTTATAATAAATTAATCATTGTGTGTGTTTTATAATATAAAATAAACTATCTCATAATAAAATAAAAGTACATGCTGTTTTAGTAATCTCTAATAGGTACCTGAAAATGGGATTTTCTCGCCAAAATGGCGCAAAACAAAAATCGCGCCAACCCCGGTGCGTCCGTGACAGCTGTTCCAATTAAAAATACATGACGTTCACATTTAGAATATAACATGTTATCAAATAGAAAAGTAAGAAATAATATCATAAATCAAAACATTTGATTTCAAAATTAAAGTATCGTTTCTAATTTGCACACGCGAAAAATAAAAGCTGACAATTCGTTTCGAAATTTGATCCATTAAATATTATTACATGAGTTCAAGTTCCGTCAAGAAAAGATCCGGAAGGAAATTGAGTTGTATAGAACAGAATTATGGTAAAATTTGACTGTCTCACTGGTGCGGATTATTTTTTTTTTTTACACCAGGCAGCGGTCCAAAAATTCATGGTTTAATATTTTAAACGTTCACAACGAATGAATCTTTTTTTTTTGTTTATTTTCATGGATAGAGAATTTGAACTGCGAACCTAATTTAAACTGAAGTTATTGCAGATTGTATACATAATTGAACGTAAGTCATCTCTCAAATATTAATTTATTTTGAACGATCTTTCTAAAAATGTAACTTTTATGCTGTTTTATTCGAAAAAATAATTTTGAATAAAAATGGCCGCCTGGCATATGAAAAAGTGAAGCGGGCATCCCGGAACTGTTGATGACAGTCACATGACTTACAGTTTTATTATAGAGATTAAGAATTATGCTTTTATAAATAAATAAAAAAATTGTAATGGAAATTATTTTTTTTGTTTAATGATAATTATTTCTTGAATTATCAATGATTTAAAAATTTCCAATTTGAGAGACAAATAAAAGTTTTTTGTGCATTTTAAGACATTTTTTCGGATAAAGTTATTATATTTAACGCAGAAGAACTTGACGGCAAAATAAATTCAGAAAATATCATACAAATTGCCTATTTTTTTAGATTTCAGAACGTAAATCAAAATATGCAATTGAATATATGTCCATGCACCATACTGCCAAGGATAAAGCTGATTTTTGAAACAACCGGGTGATATATGGAAGCCGGAAAATTTTTAAATATTCAATCATCACTTCGTTTTTTCTGTGTCAGAGAAAACACTTTTTCCTTATAACATGAGCACCTGTTGGACGGGCGTATTTCTAATATAATCCTTCAAAAAGACATTAATAATAACAGTATTCAAGCGTATTTGAAAATTAACTAATTATCGCAACTAGAAAATTAGAATCTCGGTGTATGTATGGGGTGTTCCAAAAAGGATTCTCTAACTTCAAAATTAAATACTTAATTAAATATTATAAATATAAAGATGAAATGCGTGACATATATATCAGGTAGCTCATAAGTTTTTTATACATAATTTAAAAAATAGTTCAAATTATCGCCAATAGATGGCGCTGAACTGTTTCACACTATAAAAAAGCTCAATTTAACGAGTAAAACTGCATCAAAAATCTTTCAAATTGCATTTTTTATTCTATTTATTTGTTAAAACACCTAAAAAAGGGTATTTTGAAAATTTGATGGTAATTTAGGCATTCTTAATATTTAAGACAACAAAGCGCATCAATTGATGTCATCTATTGCTGAAAACCAAAACCTTTTTTTAAAAAATTACGCTACACAAAACTTATTTCTTCTTTATATTATAATAGTTAATGAATTATCGGATTTTAAATTTAGGGAGTTCCTTTTGAAACACACTGTATATCGTCTCAATGAGAGAAAAATATAAATTAAAATTTTGTTTAATAAAAATTAAACTGGTGAAAACTTATAACCATATTTACAACAATTGATTTCTAAGATCGGTGCTTTTAAAAGATATGAAATCTTTACAGAAGTCGAAAAATAGTTACAAGACATAGTTGCAGTCGAAATTAATTTAAGTAGGAAAAATTCAATGGAAAACATACTGTCCAATGGCTGCAAGAAAGATATTTATTGATATTTTGAAACAAATGCTGAGAATGCACGTTTTCCCAATATACATTCTCAACAAATGGGACAAAATATCTGAACCGGAAAGTTGCTTTATTCTAACTCATGCTCCATTTGTTCAATCTTATATTTTGTCTTATAAAAATGCTCTAGACTCGAAATATTTTGAAAGTTACGTAACGTAATTCTGAATATTATATATTTAGGAGATTTGGGAATTTTCAAATAACATATTTGATTTAATTTGATTTTTTTTTAAAGACGTTGGAATTTATAAAATTTCCAGTATGTAAAGGTCTTTCAAAATTAAAGTTTTGAATAAAATTTTAATTCAGTTGAATAATGTTGCAAGCACAGCCTCTATTTAAAATTTTTATTCTGTTTTTTAGTACATAAAGTATAATCCATAATTAAGTACATACGTAAATTGAAAAATTATTTTTGTGGAAAAAAGCTAAGTGATAAAAAGTGTATTGGTGGTAAAGGTCGACTAACTGATCTAGTTATCGATCAACTTACATCATATTATGGGAATGCCATTAGACAAAATTCAAATAACTATAAAGAAATGCAGAAAGCTATATGGGCCATTTGGTATCATAAGCTGTCTAATGACAATGAAGCGATTCATGGGTTGGGTTGGGTTGGGTTGATTATTGACGGCCAATTATCTACACTAGGGATATAGGCCCGGGGGGAGTGCCCTTCGTGGGGGTCTTTCTAAGGGAACCTAATCCGTATTTACGCATGGATAAATCCACGGCTCGAAGAAAACCACGAAAACTCCGAACGATTAGGCCGACGGGCGCGATTGGGATCGAACCCAGCACCTCCCGTCTACCAGCTTCGAGAGCACAACCTCTCAGCCACTGGTGGGGCGAAGCGATTCATGATTTTTGCCCTAAAGGAACAGAATCATGGTGTAAATATAATATAGCAAAAGCTAATGGTACACTTGATAAATTTAAACATGCGAATTCTTTACCTGTTGCAGTAATGGATGCCATAAAACCGATATTTACAGATTTGTCACATCCAACTCTACTGAAACGATGCATTGGCGGAAAAACACAAAACACAAATGAATCGCTGAATTCTTTAATATGGACATTTTGTTCGAAAGAAAAAAACTCAGGCAGACATATTGTAGAAACTAGTGCTAATTTAGCAGTTTCAAACTTTAATGATTTAAAAAAAATCCCATCTGAACATTATGAGGCAACTCGATCTTACACCTGGGATGCAAAGTATTTTATTTGCAGAAAATACTGATAAAGAGAGAATAGCGATTGCAGAAAAACGAGTACTGTGTAATACTTTAGAGGCTCGTAGAGCCAAAAGACAACAAAAAAAGAGAAACTTAGAGATTAAAAAAAGACGAGAAGGCGTTGTTTATGCTCCTGGAGCATTTTGAATAGCAAAGTATATAAAAACATTGATAATATTGTGATAATTAAAACTTTCCGTCACATTCATTCAAAGCAAATTTTGATACTGCCCACAGTGTTACAAAAATATTATGCATGGCAGGGCAATCATAAAATTTTCATTACACATTCATTTCTGCATTGTTTACAACCAGAATTTTTTTTAATTAAATATTTTTAAATTAAGTTAATTTTAATTTAGTCAATATTTTTATAAATATTTTGGTTTTATAATAAAGGTAACACTATTATGTATTTATTTTCACCAAAATTTTCTCTTTATATGCAAATTTTCAGATTTTATCATGCGTGCAAGACTTTTTTTTTTTTTTCTTACTATTTCACATATTTTTAAGTATCATTTTAAAATTTATTTATGAATTTATAAGTATATATATACATATACATATACATTTAAATATGTGCTCTATATTTGAAAGAGATTAGATTTTTATTTTTTACTTATTACACAAGTTTTGAAACTTGGAACATAGTAATGTTTTTCGCTTTCTCGACGTTTCCAAATGCGAAACGAGTACTGTGTAATACTTTAGAAGCTCATAGAGCTAAAAAACAAGAAAAAAAGAAACAAATAGAGAGTAAAAAGGGCAAGAAGGAGTTGGTTATGCTCCTGGTGCCTTTTGAACACCAAGGTATCAATAATATTAAGCGAAATGTGGTAATTAAACTTTGCGCCGCGTTTATTCAAAACGATGAATTTTGATACTGCGCGCAGTGTTACTAAAAAACTATGCATATCAATGAAAGAAAATTTTCACCACATAATCATTTCTGTTTTATCTACAACTTAAAACCAGAAAAAGGTAAGATTTTATTATTTTTTGTTTTTGTACTTTGAAAATATTTTTTAAAAATTGAAATTTTTTAAATTATTAAGTTTATTTTTTAATTTAGTCAATATTTTTTACAAATATTCTGGTTTTAGTTTAAAGGTAACACTATTATGTATTTATTTTCACCAAAATTTTCTCTTTATATGCAAATTTTCAGATTTTATCATGCGTGCAAGACGTTTTTTTTTTTTTTTTTTTTTAAACTATTTCACATATTTTTAAAGTATCATTTCAATATTTATTTATGAATTTACAAGTATATATATACATATAAATATAAATGTAAATATGTGCTCTATACTTGAAAGAGATTAGATTTTTATTTTTTACTTATTACACAAGTTTTGAAACTTGGAAGATAGTAATGTTTTACGCTTTCTCGACGTTTCCAAATGCGATTGCAGAAAAACGAGTATTGTGTAATACTTTAGAAGCTCGTAGAGCTAAAAAACAAGACAAAAAGAAACAAATAGAGAGTAGAAAGGGCAAGAAGGAGTTGGTTATGCTCTTGGAGCATTTTGAACACCAAGGTATCAATAATATTAAGCGAAATGTGATAATTAAACTTTGCGTCGCGTTTATTCAAAACGATGAATTTTGATACTGCGCGCAGTGTTACTAAAAACCTATGCATGGCAATGAAAGGAAATTTTCACCACATATTCATTTCTGTATTACCTACAACTTAAAACCAGAAAAAAAGTAAAATTTTATTAGTTTTTTGTTTTTGTACTTTGAAAATATTTTTAAAAGTTGAAATTTTTAATTTTTTTTTAAATTATTAAGTTTATTTTTTTATTTAGTCAATATTTTTTACAAATATTCTGGTTTCAGTTTAAAGGTAACACTATTATGTATTTATTTTCACCAAAATTGTCTCTTTATATGCATATTTCCAGATTTTATCTTGCGCGCAAGTTGTGTTATGTTTTTTTTTTCTCTTATTATCATATATATTTTAAAACTTATCATTTCAATATCTATTTATAAATTTACATGTATATATATTTTTTTTTAATTTAAATTTAAATATGAGCTTTATATTTAAATGATGTTTGTTTTTTATTTTTGGCTTATTACATAAGTTTTGAAGCTTTGAACATAGTGATATTTTTTTGCTTTTTCGACGTGCTCAAAGGTATCCTAACCCCTTAAATATTTATTCTATTCAATAATCAGATTAATTATGTTCAATCAAGTATATTCCTTCAAAATTGTATTAAAAAAAAGTTTCTGCCAGTCAGTTATAAACAGCTGATCTCAATTAATGATACCGGTACTTAAAGCTCTAAATACATTTTTCTTAAATATGTATTTCCCATAACGGTGCTTAGGTCTCTTTGCTTCAGCCAAGAGATCCTTGGTCGAATCCTGGACCGGACTTTTTCTCGCAGTTGGGAAAATCACATCTCATATAATTTCTTCACCAATTTGAATAATTGTGTCAAAATTAATCTAGTGTGATTACGTTTCCAGTATTTCCTGGAGGTCCCATTACCTGCGATTTATTCTGTTGAACTGATTCCAATATCAGACCAGATGCTATGATCAATAAGGTTAACAGGGTAAATTAGTTCCGTCATATTCGTCGGGGATTGCTCAGTTGGTAGAGCATTGGAAGCTTCAGACAAGAGATCCCTGGTCCGAATCTTGGCCCAGTTGTGAAAATTCCACCTCACATGATTTCTTTACCAATTCAAATAATTGTGTCAAAATTAGTCGAGTATATACATCTTTATCAGGAAAAAATCTCTCGATTACAAAATTTAGTATTTTCCATAATTACAAGCAGAAAATTATAATTAATACGTCATTGTGAAGGAAAATTTTTAAATTTTTAGTTTGTAACATTGTATCTTCATGAAAGTTTTACGGACCGTTCTCTTTGGCCTAAAAATCAGTGAGATGTTATTACCTACCTTGATATGTTGGAAATTTGGCTTTTCCCTCAGTTGAAGGAAGACATGCAAAATTTCCTTTTTCAACAAGATGGTGCACCTCCCCATTGGCGTTTGGAGATTAGTAAATTTCTAAACAGAGAACTACCACACCATTGGATTCGTCGAAGTGCAGCCGATGATTTGGTCCTATACAGCTACCCTCCTAGGTACCTGAGTTAACCACTTGCGACTTCTTCCTTTGGTGATATGTCAAAGATCTTGTGTTCATACCACCTTTGCCTGCAAGTTTGCCTGAATTTAAACAACGCATTTGTGATGCTTTATAAACAGTTAATAGTGAAACCTTATAAGCGTTTGGCAATAATTGGTATATCGCAATTATATTATACGGGTAATAAAAGGAAACACTTTTGTAAAAAACTTAACATTTTTTTCCTTTACAATGACATATTAATTATAAATTTCTGTTTTTAATTATGGACAATATTAAATTTTGTATTAAAATATATTTATATTAAAATTTGACTCTTTCCTGATAACCCTGTACAATACTTTTGTTTAAATTGGTGTAGAAAATTGCACTCAGTTTGCTTCTATGGCTTATAAAGAAAACAACGACTTACAATATACATGTTAATATCTAAATAATATTTTGCATATAAATCATAAGTATTGCATAATTACCAAGTAAATGTCAATTTGACTTAAAAATAAAATAAATTAAAATAATTAAATAAAAAATTGTTATAAACAGATAAATCAATTTAATTAAGAAAAACAAATTTTGTAACAATTATTAATACATGCAAAGTTCTCCTCCTCCCCTATCTTTTGATATGAACACATTTTTGGGAGATCCCTGGGAAACTTTATCTCCGGGGTCCATGTTGGCTCCCTGCACTTCCGCTCATATGCATAATTTAGTAAAAAAAAAAACCTTACACTTTTCAATTATAAAACTCTATTTCTGAAATATATAAAATGCAAATATATTTATGACTGTATTAAACATAATTCGGAAGATCTTGCAATTAAATAAGACTCCTAAGTAGTATAGAAAATTAACTTTTGTAAAACTCCAATGACATGACGAAACTATATTAGAACAGTAATGAATCTAAATTTAAAGTTCTCATCAATTTTCAGGAAGTTGAATGTAAATTCGTATTGGAATATTTGTGACAAATTTCAGTTAAATATTAAATAATGCCGTCTCTGTAATGTTACAACATGAAGTAGTTTTGATATTTATTAAATATATCCGTGTAAGAAACAACGTTTCTAGACAAAATTGTGAAATTCTCTGTGATTTTCGTATTAGTTTAGGTAGAAACAAAAATGTTGCCAAACATTTAATATTTGTGATTGTTTAAAAGATAAATGAATGTCTTTATTTTATTTTACTTGGTCTTCCGAAATTCTTATTATTTTTTACACATAATTGCAAGAAAATATAGATTTTTTTTAAATTGTAAATATTTAAAATGAAATGAATGCACAGTAATTATTAATGTAACAGATAATAGTCATAGTAGCTTCAATTATATATATTTTTCTGACGCTTTTGAATTTTTTTGTACATCTTTTTGAATTTTTAAAAATTTAAAATTTTTTAACTGGCCGCCATTTTGAAACAAGATGGCAGATGAAGCTTCCCAACGAACTCGGTCAAAACATTGGTATGTCGTATACACATACTCAGTTACTTCCGTATCGGTTCATAAATAAGAGAGTTACAGCCTGACATATGACATATATATATATATATATATATATATATACTAATAAAATAAAGTTTCGCTCCGTGTGTGTGTGTGTGTCTGTGTGTGTGTGTGTGTGTGTTTCTGTTGGCGATGGCTAGAAAAATTTAGCGCACCTAGAAGTCTGTAAATTTAGATTTAGGTAGTCCAAATCCTCTCTTGGTGCACCTGACCCTCAGAATTTTAACATTGTGATAATTAGCCTAGATATTAATTAGATTCTTAATAACCAACGCTTCTAAAATAACATCTTTTAAATCAAAATGGCGAAATAAACGAACTGGCGTATTGGATTTGAAAGCGGAAATGAACGAATTCGAAATTATTTTTCTAATTAGCGAATTTTAAACAAAACTAATTGAGATATCAATTCAAAAATTTCTGAGCATATGTAAAAAAAAATATTCTGCATCGAACTACGTGATTTTTGAAAAATTCGGTTGGTATTTTTTTTTTTTTAATTTATGCAAAAAAACTGCCAAAAATCTGCCGGCGCCAGTGAAAACAATCCGAGGAAGTTTCAGACAGGGATCTGCTTTCATTAAAAACTGAACTACAAAGAGATCTGTTTCTCTGGCCGATCCCTCCATTTAGTTTGCGAAAATGAAAGAAAATAATTGCCAATATTTACTATTGAATAAAAATTTAGGCCACTAATTAAGATATAGATTTGAAATTGAGGTCGGGAAGGGGTATCATCTGCCGGCTATTTTAGCGTAGCGTCTTCGTTATGTTCTAATTATCAGAAAAATGTAATTCTTTTTTTAATAATCGCGTTAATGTAGGTGACGGTGATTCTCTTGAACAAATTATTCATTATATTTGCGGGTTTGGGGAGGGAGGGGGTTAACGCCTTTCTCTGAGATTGTAATTATCTCGGGCCCGGGCAGCGTCGGGCGGGTTAGCTAGTATTATATAAATCAACATTTGAACGGAGGGTGGTTTTGGGGTCTTGGGGTCATGATCGGTGAAAATATACAAAAATTTTCCGAACGGCTGCAATAGGTAGCTTTTTGTAATGGAAGCTACCTAAAAATACTGCTTTCTTTACGAATGTTTTCTTTTTGGTAAAAATGTCTGTTGTTATACTAAGTTCATTAGTGATCTTTGTGTAGGAAAATTACAGAATTATTCCGTAAAATGTGCAACAGGAACTGGAAGAGCTTGAGTTATTACATTTAGTTTTTTAACTGTACTAGGAGATGTAAACCGGATTCCTTGGGATACGGAACATAGATTATTTTTTTTAATTGAAAACTCTCATAGATTTTTTCATTTGACAGGGGAAGTGTGCCCAATATCGCACCCATTTTGAAATTTTCATCTAATTCGGCATGACTGCACAACAAATTGAAACTGATTGGCGGTATGGGTTCATAAAACAGTCTAATAAAACATTTTTTGCTTATAATTATGGTTTGCAATAAAATAAACTTTTTTTTTTTTTTTTTTTTGCAAATAAATATGCAAAACACCTTAGTACCAACTCCCCCCCCTCCCTGGTGCGATATTAGGAACACAATAAAATTCACTCTTTTCAAAATTTCTTGTAAGAAATATGACTTATAACATTACTAACGAAGAACCTTTTAATCATAAGCAAACAAGTTGTGAAAAACGTGATTTAATTAGATATATTTACTTGCTTTCATAAAATAAAATGAAAAAATAGGCACCAAATAAATTGCTTAAAATAATAATGTAAAATCCTTCTAAACAAAATTCACAAATAAAAGTTTTGAAATTAGTTAATTAAATTTGGAATAGTTATTGGGTGCGATATTAGGAAGATATAAACAAAAATATAAATGGCCGCCATTTGAAAACTTCAAGGAAATAATAAGTCAATCAAAACATAAAAAATTTAAATTTCGATGAATAACAAAATTTCCATAATAATTCAAAATTTTATTACATACCTTTGTATATTTATAATTTTCTGAAGATAACGTTAAAAAATAATAATAAATTAAAAAACTAATAAACTTTTCAGTACTGGAACAACACATTCCTAAGGCAACAAATATGACACTAGACTAAAATTACTAAAATAGGATCAAATTTACACAACGATCACTAGAAAGCAGCAGGTATTTCACTTTGAAATCATAGGGTGCTATATTAGGCACACTTCCTCTGTATTTTTTAGATTCTCCAATAACAACACTGAAAAGCATTTTTATATGAAAAATAACAATAATATATTTAAAATAAGTTTCGAAATTTACTACAAACGATACTGTTGTATTAGCCGCATGGAAGGAGTTAATAGCCGAAGAAATCGCCAAAGATTTTACTACTTACAGCAGTCTTTTTTATTCTGATTTTTTTTTTCAGTGTTTAAGCACGTAGTTCTATTATATGTCTGTTAAATTTTTGTTTTAATTATTCTATTTATTATTTTCTTTGTTTATAGATGAAGTTTTAATTTCGTTGTAAAATATCAGCCTGAAACGCATGCTGGTCTATTTATATTGTTTTAAGTGCAAGCGGGAAAATCTTCCGTAATAGTGCTACACGTCATAGAGACAAATTATTTTTAAAGTTCATGATTGAAAATTATTTTTAAACAATTTTTAAAAAATCAATAAATTGATATACATTTTTCAGACAAATTATATTTGAAAGAACATTTTTTCCCCTATTCGACGGTTTATAAATTGAAATTGTATGATATTAAGAAGTTAAATAAATTACAGTAAAAGCTAAATTTAATTAGGTGTTGTCAACGTCAACAGGACATCAACGATATTTATGGACATGTTTCTGCTTTACTATAGATACGACTGCATTGGCTTAAAGGAAATATTTCTGCTAGATAACACAAAACAGCCTAATACCAAAGAAAAATCAGAAATTTATAACTCTAACTTAAAATATGGAACTTTTCCAAACTTTTTGTGGAAAAAACGCACGAAAAATAAAATTTTCTTCCAGAAATGAAAGAATCATAAAAATGAAAAGAAAAAGAACTCAGATTATTTTCCCAGTAACTCATTACGTCCGTTATTCATATAGCTGGACTCATCAGCACAAATATTTTTTAACGTAATTATTTACTCTTTTGCCGTAAATGGTACACTATAAAATAATAGATTTTAACGGAATCACATTTCCAATGCAATTTCTTTCCGTTTTATCGAAGAAACTCTTATTATTTTTTATCGAAATAAATCACAAGTTATATACAAGTAATATACAGTCATAATTTCATCTATTGCAGTTCGCCAAATTGCAATAAATTTAATTTGTTGATAATTTTTGCGGTTATTATTTTTATAATATACCTCGTTTTCAACAGTGTGTTGAGCAATGATACCAATCTGATGAATAATGAAATATCTATAATATAGCAATGTCTTCGTTTCTCAGTATAACGTTAACATATGGTAGGCACAGATTACTTCATTATATTTTACAGTGTGGAAGTTTAAAGAAAAAATAAAGATGGTTGGTTTGGAGCGGTACAGTCATCGTTCACTGAGAAAAATGACACTTTCAAATCTGAGTAAATCGATGTTTTCATTTTGTTATGAAACTTTTTTTTTCAAATATGAAGACCCAATGCTTTCAATTTTGAAATACCAGAAATACTCAGAATATTTAAAAATGGACATACTCAAATCGGAATCAATACGGCACATACAGTTCATACACATTTTTGAAACATGGACATGCTCAACAAATCATTGGAGTCAGTTCAAACTCATTTTTGAAACATGAACATATTAAGAAATGATTAGGGTCAGTTCAAACTCATTTTTGAAACATGAACATATTCAAAAATGAGCACATAGAAGTGAGTTTATACTCATTTTTGAAACATGGAGATGCTCAAATATGAGCACATGATGTTTTATTCTTCAGTGTGTGCATGTTTTCAGAAAAGAGTATATACATGTTACAAACTTGAGTCATTTTGATTCGGAGCCATTTTGACTATGCGACATACTCAGATTTGAGTATTTTTTGCTCAGTTTTGAAAATGTCGTTTTTAGATTGTTTGTACCCCAGGAACATGCAGAAAAAAGACATGCGAACAAAAAGCAAAAATTAAATGTTTTTTAATAATTAAAATAATTAAAATAATTTTTTTTAATATCTAGTTGAAGAAAAAAAACATTTATGATGTAACAGTCCACACATTCCCAGGAATGACCCGAAACTTGCCGAATCTACACTGTAACAAGTAATATAAAAAAAAATTAAGTCAATTCCTACTTTTTAATCATAAATATATAAAATAAACCCGTGCAGCATTAATGTCCCACGTTATCTTTATTGAAATTTTTTTTATAATCATCGTTGCGGTATTTTATTTTTGTGGCTGCACTAATTTGAAGAGAAACTTTCATTTCATTTATGAAAACAATGGGAGAATTTCTTTCCCCATATAAAACTAAAATTAATTAATTAAATTAAATTAATGAATTAATATTTAAAAAAATGTATTAACATCAAGTGTCATCCATTACAATTTTTAAAAAATGTATTTGAACTTGAGTGGATGAATAGAAAATATTTTATTAACGATTGAAGATTTGAACAAGATATATAAATATATAGAGAGTGTGAGCTAATAGTAGGAAATGAAAAAAGGAAACAAAATACTGCATACTTTATTCTAAATGCTTCTCTAGCATTCAACAAACAATAATTGCAGCGCTTGTTGTAATGTTAAGAGCACCGAAAACACCCTCCGTTGGTCATAATTCCAAATGAGATGAAGTGAAGCAGTATTTTATTCAACGATAACAAAGTATTTTCCTATAATTTTCTAACATATTAATTTAAAAATCGCTGTTAAACACCAACAATTACAATATATAAAGCACTTATTTCATTTTAACTTGAAGTTACAGTGAACAGTGAATTAAAAAAGTACAGTTCAACAGCGTCCCCTGTTGGGCATTCAAAAACGAAATTGGACTAACATATCGAGCACTGGACCAATATTTTTAATTAATAACTTTAAATATAAAATTTATGCATTTCTACCTAATAGAAACTAAGATAAAGCTATAAGGTTCATCGCAGAAAAAAAGCATAGCAGTGCTCCATGTCGAGTGAACAAAGCCAAAATTGAAGCAATATAATTTTTAACAAACAACTTACATATTAAATTTGGTGAAATTCCATAACATAGATGACAAGATATAGATATTACGAAAAACGTAAAAAACACAGCAGAGCAGGGCCACCTGTTATGCGATATATACCAAAATCTAATTACTACTAATTTATGTCAAGGTCTAACTGAATATGAAGTTTGATGAAATTCCATCCTATAGATGCCGAGATACAGTTATCACGGCGCGCGATCCTGAAGAACGCAGAAGAGCAGCGCCATCTGTTGGGCCATACACACCAACACCTAATCAGCACCTATATATACAAAGGTCTAACCGAATATGATGTTTGATCAAATTCCATGCCATAGATGCTGAGATATATCAATCAGAGACATCGTGAAAAACAGAGCACAGCAATTTTACTTGTCCTCCTCGTGTTTTGTCGGTGTACCTCCGAACCTAATCAGTACCATTTTATATGAAGGACTAATAGAATATAAAGCTTGATGAATTTCATCGTATAAATTATTGAGACAAAGTGTCTACAAAATGGGTGTCCCATACATACAGATAGATATTTTCAAGAAATCGTAAAATCGTCTTCTGGACATCCCAAAACGTATAAATGCATCAAGAAACGGAATTCAAAAGTTTCGATGATTTCAAGACTTTTTTCTTATGTTTATAGAAAAAGTAACACATAGAAAAAAACATAAGCATTTAAGAAAAAGAAAAACTATTTCATATTTTAATATTTCGATTATAATATTTAAAAGATGCTCACAATTGCATATGTTGCATACATGAAGGCAAAAATATTAGCATATAGCCGCTCGCACCAATCTGGAAAATGTTCTAAATTTTTCCAACGGTTTTATATATTTTTAATTTAATTAGCATTTTAAATATATCGTCTATGGTTTGGGAAATAGGATGTAACTATGACCATTTATCACGTTTCCGTGTTATTACTATAACAAGGTATCGATCAAGGAAAAATTCGGAGCCTTTTTAAGACATCTTCACAGAAATCCATTTAATAAAATAGGCCCCTTAACAAAATTACTTTTAATAGACAGATCACTTCACAAATTTTTCTTAGTAAAATAAGGAACCTTCACAAAATTTCATTCCATAAAAACGTACTCTGCATTAATTATTTTTAATTATTAATAATTATTCTTCATTATTTTTATTTTGCTAGGTTTTAAAATGTATAATTTGTAAACAAAACAAGTTCACCATAAAGGAAAACTTTAAGAGAAGGACTTAAAATAGTTATTATTAATAAATGTTTGGTTCGAATTCGAGTCACTCGGTTTCCTAATTCATTACAAAATGTTATTTTTCACAAAAATATAATAAATTTCACAAAAAGAACTTTTATTTTTCATAAAACGACCCCCCCCCCCCCCGAAAAACATAACCTGCATAAACCCCTTATAACATTTAATTGAGATAATGTATGATTCATGAATCTAACTTTTAAAATTCATTTTAATAAAAAAGAAAATGTTAATTAGTTTAATTATTTCAAAATTTTTAGTTTCAATAAATTTAATAATCATTCAATTTAGAACAAAATTTTAAAACTAATTATTTAAATTAATGAGTTATTAAATATTTATAATTTTTAATTGTTTGCATTTAAAATTTTTGCATTGCAATTTATTGTTTATTCCTTATGTAAATACGTAATTTTCTCATATCTCTTAGAGTTAAAACAAAAAATTGAAAAAATAAACAAGTGAATAAGATCTTGGACAAAAAAAATTTCTTTGACAGTGATATCCTGAGTATCACAGAAAATAATGTTTAGTTACAGTTAATTTAATACGTACGTAAATCAATGCTAAATTTTAAAACTAATTAAACTAATTAAATTATCTATTTTTTATTTAATAAAAATGAATATATTTTAATTGTTTATTACAGAACTATAAATTACTATCTATTCCTTGCTCCAATTTCTCTCACATATGTTATTTTTATAACCACCTATACGGCTAAAACATGTTATTAAGAAACAAACAAATAAACTTAAAACCTTGGATAAAGAATATATTTTTGTATCTTTTTTTAACGTTTCACATATTAATTAAATTGACATGCTCGAATAATAATTATAAATGATTAGTTACGATAAATTTAATATCGAACTTTAAACCTGATTTGGTAAATTAATTCATTAGCATTTATTAAAAATTAATATTTTACCACTTTTTTACTTTAAATTTTGGTACCGTACTTATCATATATAATTTGTATAGACGCGTAATTCCCTTATATGTCAGGCAGCTAAAACAAGACATAAAAAAAAACTAGAACATAAAACTTTGGGCAAAGAATTATTGTTAAAAATTTTTAATTGCTATATTTATTTATTTATTTATTTTTATTTTTATTTATTCTAAATTGTTATATTTTTATCTTTATTTCATATTTTTTTTATAATGTTTGATAGATATAGTGAGAGATTCACGAAACTGGCTTTTTAAATTACATTCTACCTAAAAAATATAAAATAAAGGATGCTATTTAATTAATGAAAAAGTATAAGTGTAAGTTAATTTAATGCATTTATAATTTATATGCAAATTAAAATTAATTTAATTAGTTAGTTAAAAATATTTACAATATTTTTATTAGTTTAGACTTAGATTTATTAAGTTTATTAATTTAAAAGACTTTAATTTGTAATATTAAATAATTTAATAATTTTAATTAGTAATTTATTAAAATTAAAAAAATTAATTGCTTTTTATTTCATTTTTTGGTACAGAAATTTATAATGATTCATGTAGGCACGTAATTTTCTCATATCTCTTACAGTTAAAGTAAAAAATAAAAATAAATAAACTAATGCATAAAATCTTGGACAAGGAAAAATTGTTTGACACTGTGATATCCCCGAAGGGAGGCCATAAATAACTTTGAGAAAATTGCGTGTCGCTCCTAGATAAATAAGTAGATCGTGATTTCCATCATAACAAATTGTAATTAGTTTTTTGTGTCTTATGCTAAAGCGAGTTTGCATGAAAATTTTGCATGAAAAAACGGAGGAAAACGAAACAAATTTTCTAATCAGAGCGAAGGCGAGATTATTTACTGAATGCCAAGTTTAAATATTTACGCGTCACGCGTAATGGGAAAATTAATAACAATATTTGCACTTCTTCTCATGCTTTTATGAAAAAAGTGAATAAATAAGTTTAAACAGCAAGTAAACTTCAAAGGCGATGCACATTTATTAAATGTTTGATATTTTTTTAAATGAAAATTTATAAGGAATACTCAATCTCTAACTAACAAAGAACATACAAAAAATTGTACTGTGTTTGTTATAGGATCCTTGGCGCTTTTTAAAAAGGCTTGGCACAATTCAGGCTTAAGGAAATGAGTTTTTGTTCCAAATGATAGAAACAGCTATAAAAACAAAACTGCTAAACTTGTATACTTGTTTATATATATATATATATATATATATATATATATATATATATATATATTGTTGTTGTTGTTTATATACAAATTACTTCTGTTTGTATGTAGAAATAGCTAAATGGATTCTTTATATTAAATAAATAAATTTTATAAATATTGAAAAACTGCTTGTCTGTATGAAACAGCGAATAGGTTGTCAGAAAATATGCATGAACATTCTTCTACTCTTGCGAAGGTATTTTTCTCTATCTCGCCAAAGCCTTAATAACAAACAAGTACCCAAACAATTATCACCGAAAATTCTAACGAATTTGTAATTCGATTGTACGTTAATACTTTGTAGCCATAAATATTAAACTTAAACATGCCCAACCTCCATATTTTTAGTTTTAAAATTGGAAATTTAAGCTTAAACTTGTGCACCATTTTCAACTACGTTCCAGAGCGGCAGAAAAATTACTTTGTTAGTGTTATCATTCGTTTTAAATACTGGGTTGTTTGCGTTGTTCAGCGTATGTGACGTTGAGGTAATCTGTGCGTTTCTAGAGTCAATAGGCCAGGATTCTGTCTTACTCTGCTACGTGTGCCGATTTTTCTCTCTTTTAAAAATTTATTTTATATATTTTTAAACATTGCATGTTTTAAATGCAGATTGGAACATTTGGATATTTTTCTAAAAAATGCATTACGATTAAGAATTATTCATGAAATGTATTATTGTTTTGTGTTATTTTTAAAATAGTACTTCTGCTGACAAAAATCCAAACTTATTTATGTCTACAAAATTCAATGTTTCAAAATACATTATTATTAATTAAGTTTTTACAGTTTTATAATTTAGGCACAGTTATGAAACAATGAATCTTTTTCCCTCTCTTTACTTTATGAAAAATTCCATGAAATTTAGAAATATTTTGTACATCTTACAAAATAATGTTCCTTCTGACGAATCTCTCGAACTAATTTATGCCTAACTAATTTCAATAGCGTATCTCTAAAGGTGTAATAAAATATTAAAGCATTAATGTGCTCATGGGTATAACACTCATCTATATAATAAAAGCGCAAAACATTCGATTGTCACCAACAATTTCGGGATGCCCGCTTCAATTTTTAATACGCCAGACGTTTGTACTTTTTTGTACCATTGTTGAGTCCATTGTGATTGTTAATATTGCATTGTTGCCCCTTACAGACAAATATTGTTACATCATCATTATAAACAATGTTAACATTTCTGAAGATTTTCTAAACACGAAAGATTCATTCATCGTGAACGTTTAAAACATTAAACCATGGAGGTAAATCATTCACGATGTAGCCTGGTGTAAAAAAAAAAAAAAATGCGAATTACGTTGAAATTACGTTTAGAAATCTTGATTAAGTACTTCTAAATTTTTTTTCTCTCTCTCCTGTTGCTATATGTTATAAAACACAACAAAAAATATTTTTCTTATGAATTTAGTGATAATATTTTTCATAATCGGGTCTATTTCAAATTAGCAAATCGTAACAAACTTCTTTTTGGAACAACAGGAATAACATTCATGAAAATAAATGTGATTTTAAGAAATGTTATTTGGAACAGTTTAAAAGTGCTTCGTTTCTCATCAAATGATGCAATAATCTTACGCCTTAGTTTTTTAAAATCATACGTTGAAACTCGGAGTTTGTATTGTTGCTGGCATTTAGACAGGAATTTAAACGAAATAAATTTCGTTTATCTTTTTCTGAAGCACTTGGAAACGACCGTCTAGACGGGCGAACCCCGGCTAGTACGTATATAATCATTAAATGTCCTCTAAAGGCATTTTATCTGTAAAGTTCAAATATAGCATCATTTTAACTAAAATTTTATTAAAAATTGAATAAAGATTGCCGAAATGAACTTTTTAGACTTACTTTTATTTGGAATTTTATCAATAAAAGTATTATTTTAAAAATTACACAAAAAATAAATATTTTCATGACTAGTTCCGAAACGTAATATATATTTTTAAAAACATATCCAAACGTTGCAAAACGCAGAAATTTTTAACTGCACTTAAAACTTATAATGTTTAAAAAGTATATAATAAATTAAAAAACAACGAAAAATCATGCGTCAAGCATAGATTATGTAACTCTTTCCAACACTTTGAAAATAATTTTACAAATCTTTACCATTTAAGAAGGTGAAAGATGATATCTAAGTAAACAATTTAGAAAACGCATAACATATTTAAAAACCCAATTTCACGAAATAACAACAACATTCGGAAAAATATCCGAATTATTTTGTGCATCTCTGTATATGATCTAAAGATTTGTATAGACACTACATAGAATGCTAAATTTTATCTCAGTTAGGAAAAGCGTAGCACAGATTAAAATACCACTTATGGAATTTAAATCAATAAACGGAAATGTACTCGAGGACTTTTGTGCTGCCCTGTATATGATCTATAGAATTTATACATACCAAGTAATAAACAGAAAATGAGTTAAATTAAAAAACGCGTTCAGGACAGGTACAGGCACAGGTAGATTTCGAAGACGCAGACCGTGGGGTGCCTGTCTGTCGGGAATTGCAACTTCGAAACCAAACTTGTTTGCAGGCGGAGCCAGCAAGGAATTTTTTTTTTTTTGGCTATAAGAGTTGGTCCTATAAAAAACATGCCAATATAGAAGTTTTAGATAATATTAAGAGGATTTATAATAAATTTAAGCGGATTTGAAATCTTGGGAATTGACGAAGTTATGAAATTTTTTCTTCAAAAAACTCCCCCCCCCCTTAAGGCAATTTTTAATTATATCAAAAATCTGTCATACATAAATTTTCGGCCCTTCTCCTAGAAGTAATAATAACTTCAAACGGATTCGATACATATCATAATTAAGAAATTATGGGGTTTTTTCTGTTTTCACAAAAAGTCCCCCCCCCCCAGGTTCGATTTTGCCCATTAACGAACTTGACCGAGATTTTATGCCCCTTGATTTTATGTATCAGTTTCGAAAAGAAGGGGGAGTTGGAACCGCCTACTTCGAAAAATAACTTGTTTGAAGGCGGAGCCGGCAGGGATTTTTTTTGTTTTTATTTTTTTTTTTGCTATAACGGTTGGTCCTATAAAAAACTTGTCAATATAAAAGTTTTAGATAATACTAAGAGGATTAATAATAAATTTACGCGGATTTGATATCTTGTGAATTGACGAAGCTATGATTTTATTTCTTCTAAAACCCCCCTTCCCCCCCTTGGGGCCATTTTTAATTATATCAAAAATCTGTCATACATAAATTTTCGGCCCTTTTCCTAGAAGTAATAATAACTTTAAACGGATTCGATACGTATCATAATTAAGAAATTATGTTTTTTTTTCTGTTTTCACAAAAAGCCCCCCCCCATCCCCCCCCCTTGGTTCGATTTTGCCCATTAACAAACTTGACGAAGATTTTATGCCCCTTGATTTTATGTATCAGTTTCGAAAAGATGCGGGAGTTGGAACCGCCTACTTCGAAAAATAACTTGTTTGCAGGCGGAGCCGGCAGGGATTTTTTTTGTTTTTAATTTTTTTTTTTGCTATAACGGTTGGTCCTATAAAAAACTTGTCAATATAAAAGTTTTAGATAATACTAAGAGGATTAATAATAAATTTACGCGGATTTGATATCTTGTGAATTGACGAAGCTATATTTTTTTTCCTTCTAAAACCCCCCTTTTCCCCCCCTTGGGGCCATTTTTAATTATATCAAAAATCTGTCATACATAAATTTTCGGCCCTTTTCCTAGAAGTAATAATAACTTTAAACGGATTCGATACGTATAAAAATAAAGAAATTATGAGGGTTTTTCTGTTTTCACAAAAAGCTCCCCCATTTCCCCCCCTTGGTTCGATTTTCCCCATTAACGAACTTGACCGAAATTTTATGAACCTTGATTTTATGTATCAGTTTGGAAGAGATTTATGCAGAATTTTTCCAGTTATCGTGGTCAGAAAAAAGTGACATAGGTAGATAGATAGATAGATAGATAGATAGATAGATAGATAGATATATAAAGTTTTGAACTGGGCGTGGTTTTGGGTTCTGGGAGTCATAATCGGCGTAGATCTGCAAAAATTTTTCAAAATTTCCAACTTAGGTGAGAATGTAATAGGTAGTATTTCTTACGAAATCTACCTAAAACGCGATTATTGTCCAGCAATTATTGTTAACAGACAGCACCGAATTCTTTTGTGTGTCCCTGTAAATAAACGATGAATGCTATACACAAAATATTCCATAGTAAGCCTCTTGTAATGCACCTTAGTGATATACTATATCAATTTTAATATGTTTGAAATAATGAAACATTATTAAAATAAACTCCAAACGATTTTCCTCCATAGACTGTAATGTAACGGAATTATTTGGAGTGTCCCTGTAAAGGAACTATAAGTATTATGAACACCACATTATATAGTAAGCCTCTTGTAGTGCACATCAGTGATATATATATCAATTTCAATATGTCTGAAATTGTGTAACATCATTAAAATAAACCGCAAATGAATTTTTCCTATAGATCGTAATGTGATAGAATTCTTTTGAGTGCCCCTGTAAAAAAACTATAAGTGCTACGCACTTCATTCTCAATACCGAACATGCTATAGTAAACCTCAATAACATATATCAATTGCATGACAATCTGAATATATTTACCAAAGTTAGAGCACGGACCGACAGACAGACAAACCGAATTCATAAACACTTTTCAATTATGTTGGAAAGTGTTCAAAAGGGAAAAAATATATTCGTTCCATGGTAGGAAAGAATCCACACCGAATGGTTTTGGAAACAATCATGTTAAATGAACGCCACAAAGTCTACGCTGAACAGTGCAAACTAGACAGTATTTAAAACGTATGCAAACACTATCAAATAAATTCTTCCACCGACCTGCATCGTACTTGAAAATAGTACGCAAGTTTAAGATTTTTTTTTTTCACATTTTAAATTAAATATACAGAGGATGATCATATTTACGTTTAATATTTATGGCAACAAAGTATAATCGGAATAAAAATTCGTTACAATTTACAGTGATTATCGTTTGCGTGCTCCATCTAAATATATATAAAAACAAGAACGAAAAATCATGCGTCAAGCATAGATTATGTAACACTTTCCAACGCTTCCAAAATAATTTTACAAATCATTATCGTTTAATAAGCTGAAAGATAACATCTAAGTAAACAATTTGGAAAACGCATAACATATTTTAAAACGTAATTTCAGGAATTCCCAACATATACAATATTCGGAAAAATATCCGAATACTTTTATTCAGCCCTTTATATGATCTATAGATTTGTATATATACTACATAGGATTCTAAATTTTAGTTTAGTTAGGAAACGCGTAGCACAGTTTGAAATTCTACTTCTGGAGTTTCTGTCAATAAACGGAAATGTGTTCGCGAACTTTTATGCTGCCCTGTATATGAAATAAAGAATTTATACACACCAAGTAATAGACACAAAGTGAGTTAAATTTAAAATCGCGTTCAGCAACTTAAAACGCACTTTCAGGAATTATTGTTAACAGACAGTAGAGAAATCTTTTGTGTGTCCCTGTAAATGAACGATGACTGTTATACACGCAATATTCTGCAGTAAGCCTCTTGTAATGTACCTTAGTGATATACATAAATTTCAATGCGTTTAAAATAGTGAAACATTATTTAATTAACCCGCAAACGATTTTTCTCCATAGACGTACTGTAACGGAATTCTTTTGACTGTCCCTGTAAAGTAACTATAAGTGCTATGCACACCCTATTCCATATTAAGCTTCTTGTAATGCACCTTAGTGACATATATATCAATTACAATGTGTTTGAAATTGTGTAACATCATTAAAATAAACCGCAAATGATTTTTCCCCATAGACCGTACCCGTAAGGCATGGTGACGTCACGGCGACGTCAATGTGAAGTCACACTGTTATTTTGTGACCGTCGTCGTGACGTCACGTGACGTCGATGTGAAGTCACTGTGACCTAAATGTGAAGTCGTTATGGCCGTTTTCAAGGCTTTTTGTGACCTCACAATGTGACTACTTTGTGAAGTCACCGTGCGACTTCAATGTGAAAAGTGTGACGAATCTGCATCGGATAGGGTGACCAAATTTTCCCCGAATCCGATCTGGATTGTTCGGATCGACATTTTTTTTGCTAGACGTTTGTGACATTTGTGACGATTCTGCATCGGATTGGGTGACCAGATTTTACCCGAATCCGACTCGTAAAGTTCAGATATATATATTTTCTTTTTGGCTGCAGGTTTGTGACAATTGTGACGTTTCTTCATCGGGTCGAGTGACCATATTTTACCCATATTCGATGAGGAAAATTACGGATCGGTTTTTTTTTTTTTTTTTTTTTTTCTCTTTCTTTTCTTTTCTTTTTTTTCTGCAGGTTTGAAAGAATATTCTATTTTTTCTTTAGATCAAGTTATTATTTTATTCTAGTTTTTCAGATTAATCCAAACCCGAGCTGCAATAATAAAATCTCAACCCGAAATCAACCCGAAGCCGAAAAAAAATTACAATCAATTTAACCCAAACAGAATAACAACAACAACAACAACAACAACAATTATCGCTATTCTTACTCGGCTCAAGCTGAACGCCATGTCGGGTGCAAGTAAAATCGGAATAACCAACCCGATGCAGGACTTAAGTCGGGGTTTTAAATTATTTATTTTATTTTATTCTGTCTATTTAGTTAAAGTTTTGCTTGGGCTCCGATTCTTATATGGATACCTATCAGGTCGGGTAACGCGATTTTGAGACGATTTTATTAAAATCCTGCAATCGAGTGAGACAACCCGATTTCAAACGAACCCAAATCATTATCATTGGTTACACATTAAATAGAAAAAGGTGGATTTGCAGATTTTCAAATTTATTATATAAAAGTGGTGAAATGTATTAAAATTCTGTTGTTCTATAATATAAATGCAACATTTTTTTGCATTTTCAGCTCGGTATTTAAAAATTTTAGAGAAATGTTTTTAAATAAAGCAAATAAGTTTTATGTGATTTTGCTATAAATGGGAAACGGTACTTTTCAATATTATTTTTAAATTTAAGAATTTTGATAACAATTGTTATTGCAGTATATTTTAATAGTCAGTTAAAAGCACATTTTGAAAAAAAAAAAACTATACATTTATTTAAAATGTTTACAAAATTAAAATAAATTAATGCTTTAAATACCTGCTATTTTTACAAGTATTGACATTTTTTAAATTTATTTACTTTACTTATTATTATTATTATTATTATATTTTTTTACAATTACTAAAATATGTTATAGAACACTGTGCATGGATTTTTATTTCAATTAATATTAGATTTTATATAAATTTATTATTATTCTATATTGTGAGGAACTATGGAATTTAACTCTTCTTCATGTGATTCCATATATAGAAAACAAAAAAATCTGTAATACTAATTCCATGCAAGGTTTTATTACATACATAATAAAGAATATGTATAAAAAATAATAAACTGAAATACTAAAGGAAGTAAAGAACTTAAAAAATATAAGAATGAACAAAAAATCAATATTGAGAAAAAGTCATTTATATAGTTTTCATGAGTGAAAAACCCTTGAATGGCAATCGTGTATGTATTAAAAATACAGTTTTGACATTTTAAACCACGTGTATAAAAAGTTTAGATCGTTAATTTGAGATAATAATAAAATAATCGATATTTTGACTGTGATAAGGTTTTTAACCCTTGAAATTTTAAAGGGTATTTTTTATTAACTATTTCAATAGTTTTTAAACAGTATCTTATATATTTAACTAGTGAAAATGTTCGAACAATGTATTCTCCCATAATATTCACATCGGGGTCCAGGTTTTAAATCATATTTAAAAGAAAAATAACTGTATGTTTTAATTTATTAAGAAAGATTTTTGAAAAATATTTCATAAAAGTTGCTATTTTTGAAAGAGAAAACCAAAAATTTAACTTATAGATCAAAATACGTTATCATACATGGAACCTTTATTTTATAACTATATTTTAACCCTTTGTGACTCAACAACATAGGTTTGAAAAATATTTACTCTGATGTTAGAATACATCATTTTAAGCAAGTAAAAAAAAAATTAAATCATAAAAATAAAAATTTTTTACTAAAAGATACTTTTTCATATTTACAATAAACAGAAAATTATATAGTTTCTTCTCATAAATATTGTTAAATTTTTAATACAAAATTGTAAAGTGTACGAACTTACCTTTGTAAAAAATCTATTTTTGGACATCTTCAGACTTTTAAATTCAACAAAGTTCATTTTATTAATAAAGGTATGAAACTGTTTAAATGATAAATAAAACTTTGATATTAAAAATTAACTCAGTATCTTCGTATGTTGAGGATTCTATAAACACTTTATATTAACTACATGCGTTGAAAGGTAGCAGTTATAAAGAAAATTATCTTATTAACCCCGCTGAAAATAACTTTGACTTTTGGTATGTTTAGAGGTATGCAACTGCAGTAAAAAACATGCTTATAAAAACAATGTTTTGGTTATTAAAATATAATGTTACTAATTGATTGTCAATTATTTATGGAATTGTAATAAATGCATCGATAGTGACACATATAATTTATCATATGATGCCGATGAAAGATCTATCTGGGTCGATGTTTCGTGACTAGGCAATAATCACAATAATCTGTTGTTCATCATAAATAGAACAAGCTGATTTAAAAAAAATCTACCGTAAAAGTTTTAGAATAAAGCTTGGCCAAAATTTTAGATATAAAGTCCATTTGAAATGTAGATAATCATAGTTACATAACCCAATAAAATAATAAATTATAAACATAGTTTCAAATATTTAACCAGTTTTTAATGTGAAAAAATATATAAATTCAGATAACAACATAAAATGGAACCACACATTGGTTTATTATTATTATTTTTTTTTACAGGATTAGGTGATAATTATAAAGAACATTTCCCTTTAATAATAATTCTGTTATAATAGTGTACAGATGTTTTGAAATTTATAACTATAAAATGACTCAGGAAATGAATTTAGTGAAAGTAATTATCTGATTAAAATCGTTGACATATTGTTACTTATTTTAACAAAATAAACATTAAATTTAATAAACTTTATTAAACTGATAAATGTTAAACGAAGTATTTAACTTTTGTAAAATACTACATGAAAGTAACTGAAAACGATATAACTTAATGCAAAGCTAACAGGGAAAATAATATTTTTCCATACCTCTTTTTCTTTGTGATCTTCAATATTCTATTTTGACGTAAAAATAGCGAAAATTTCTTGAGAAGGCACAATTCCTCCAAATGAAGTACAATAACATTGGCGGAAAGCAAATTTAACCACGCAAAGGCATTGTACTTTTCATGGAAAGAAAATTCGTATAAAAATTGTATTTGCGGAATCCTGTGCAGGTTTTTAATTTTAAATACGTAGAAATTATACACGCTCATAACACGCGTATTGTCCAACGAACTGACTACCAAAGATTAAATACACTGTTGTGCGTCTCTTATTCTGAGGTTAAAAAAGCAGACGATATTTTTGAAAAACGTTTAAAACATCTGCGCGCATTTAATAGCAGGGCAGATGATCTTTTTTCTTTTTTTTTCTTCTTATATAGTTGATGTTAGAGTAGAAGGTTAAAAAAGCAGAATGTTTTTTTTATAGTCTCTCCAATTAAAATTTCTTATTTGAAGATTTATTTTTCATAAGCATTTTACGTTTTTTTACGATTAGTTTCACAATAATAATACTTGTATAGTTTTTTTTTTTTTTTTGTAAGTTGTAAAAAAATATCAATATTTATGGCGTATCAAATAAAACATTGTTTCAATTTTTAAAGTACATAAAAAATATTTTAATGGACAAGAATGCAAAATCGTAAAAGAAGTAAAATTTGCATAGAGCGTAATAATTGCAAAATGTGATCCTAAAAAAGTAAAAGGTTGGGGGGGGGGGGGCATTTTCCCTTTTCAAAATTTCCTTTTTTCTTAATTAATGTCCTGTAGAAGAAACAGCTTGCAAAATAACAATATTTTTTAAAAGAAATTTGTGGTAAATGAAAAACGAAGACGTGAATAATTATTTAAATCATACATTTTGCATAATTTTTTTAAATTTCATTTTATATTCGGAAAATGTTAAATTTATTTACAAAGTATGAAACAAACAGCAAAATATATATTGGAAGAAGTACTCAATCTACTTAAACACTAAAGAAAAAACAATTATTATCGGAAGTATACCAGTGATTTTATTATAATAAAGCATCTGTTTTTCACAACCCACCTCCCCTCACACAAACAAATCTTTAATTACCCCATCTGTATATTATTTTCAGCCGTTTCCTGTATTAAGTGTAATTTACAATTGATAAAACTAGGGGAAAAACATGGGTTACTCTGTTTATAGAATATAGCAGACATATATATATATATATATATATATATATATATATATATATGTGTGTGTGTGTGTGTGTGTGTGTGTGTGTGTGTGTAAATATTAATTGAAAATTCTAATAAATTCATTACCGATACTTTCGTATTAGTCGCATGTCAGGAATTAATAGTCGAAGATATCGCCCAATACACTTATTATTATTATTATTACTATTATTCTAATAGTTTCAGCAGAAGTAACATGATTTCATGTCTATTAAATTTGTGTTTTAAAAATATGAATTTATGTTTTTTTAAATGAAATTTTTAATTTTGATGTTGAATATTAGTCGGAAACAAACGCTGAAATTTGGGAAATTATTATTGTAACAATTGTTATTGAAATGGAAGTGTTTTAATATGTTTTAATCGGAATGCACGCAATAGAAAGATTTTAGAAAAGAAGATTTAAAATTATTTTTAAAACAACAAATAATAGTAAATTGAGGTACAGTTTTGAAACATATTGCATCTGAAAGAGCATTTTTTTTCCTATTCGACGGTTAAAAATTGAAATTGTGCAATATTTAGAAGTTAAAAAAATCACTGTAAAAGCGAAATTTACTGTTCTAATTTGCTTGTTGTTGCCGCTGTTAACATGACGTCATTGTTACTCTTGGATAGCTTGCGCTCTATAATATAGATTGTTGCTCTCAGTTTTACAAAAGTTGTTAATTAATATGAAAAGCAAATGAGAAACTGCCTTAATTTAAAAAAAATTGTTCATGGAGTACATGCCGCATTATGTTTGTATTATAATTTATAATTGCATATTGATTGAAATTTACCTATTTATAAAGCATTTTTCTGTAGGTCAGTAAATAAATTAATCAATGTAGGTTAATTTTCCAGGGATCATAAAAATCAGTCAGAATCAGACCCTTTAAGTGCATTAAAGCATTCCTGAATAATATATATTTCTCATCATTTTAAAATATATTAAAATATCACATTTTGGTCAAAAAGTGACTTCACAACATGGGGGTATTTTGATAACACAGGTGA
Organism: Maratus michaelseni; assembly: GCA_963931845.1. Taxonomy (NCBI): domain Eukaryota; kingdom Metazoa; phylum Arthropoda; class Arachnida; order Araneae; family Salticidae; genus Maratus; species Maratus michaelseni. Next base: position 360,258,738 of record OZ007593.1, on the reverse strand, counting down.
CGTAGTGTTTGTGATTTGCAGTAACGTCACAGTGACATCACAAAAATTAAAAAAATTGTCAGAAACATATTCTTTTACATTGAATAACATATTTTGTAGTGTTCTTGCAAATTTTTTAAGGTTTCCAAATAATTCACATTTTAGTCACAATGTGACGTCACTGAGTGGTTGTATTTTGGTCACAGATGTGACGTGACGTACGTGACTCACTGTGACGTCACGATGACGTCACTGTGGCCATGCATGCTATGCGGGTAATGTAACGGAATTCTTTTGAGTGTCCCTGTAAAAAAACTATAAGTGCTACACACTTCAGTTGAAATAGGGAACATGCTATAGATAACGACAATAACATATAAAAATTTCAGTGCAATCCGAGCATATTTACGGGAGTTAGAGTACGGACAGACGGCAGACGGCCAGACAAACCGAAGTCATAAACACATTTCAACTAGGTTGGAAAGTGTTAAAAAATAGAAAGAATCGCGTGCTTAGAAATTAATTGTAACAAGTGTAAAATATTGAAAAAATTCATTATGTGTGTTCAAAATTCCTTAAAATTTTCACAAGTATCTCTCTATATTTTCTTTACATTAATTATGATTCCAATCAATCTAGGTGCCACTTAAAAAAATTATAAACAAATATCAGAAACTAAATAAGATGTTAATATGAAATTTAATAGAATTTTACCGAAAGAATAAATAGTTATATATTCTGTAGTTTAAAATAATGTATTAAAATGTTATTAAAACATCAGAAAGCATGTAAAAGGAAATAATCTGCTTCCAATATATTCGTGAGTATAAACATGAATAAATAGTTTTAAATATTGTTTTTCCATAAGCAAAATTTTTTTTGGAGGGGGAGGGGGGTTGCAAAAATAAGTTTTTTTTTTTTTTTTTTTTTTTTTTTTCAAATCATTTACTATGTTTGTTAATCTCTGTGCTATACATTTCACACTGACAAAATTTGAAAATTATGAATTTCTTTTCATGAAAAAATCGAATTCTTTTTGAAAAAATCGAAATAACTTTGAACTAACTGTAATTGAAAAAAAAAAAGCATTAAAATAAACAGATGGAAATAATTTTGTTTAATTTTATATAAAGCTAGATCAGATTATATATTCAGAAAATTAAATGCAAAAGAATAGAAATGAGAGAAATTTCATGAAAATTTTATACGCATAACAGCAACAATACATTTTATAATTATCTTTAATGCCATTGCATATGATACATTTAAATATAACAAGAAATTCTTCATATTTTTAAAATCTTGTGTTTTCTCAAAATGCAATACTTTAAAATCCTTAAACGAAATAACGAATCATGCTGCTAGAAAGGATTAAGAGTAATAAAGGCTAACAGCATAAAGTCATTTATTCGTGGAACGTTAAAATGAGAAACATGAAATATTTCAAGGAGTATAAAATAATAAAGATGATGCATTTATGTAATGAACTGCATTATGTCCTGATAGATTTGGGATTGAAAATTTAATTATTTTCAAAATGTTAATGCAGGTTAAATACAAATTTTTAAGGTTGATTAACAAAAAGTAACTTAGCACATAGAAAATCATTCTTCGTTTTATTTCTAAATTTTTGTAATGGATACAAATATATGTGGCAAAAAAAAAAAAATAATAATATAAATAATATTCCTGAAGTCGTTAAACTTGAATTTTTATTCTGATATCTAATGAAAGAAACAGGCTTTTTTTTAACTCTTAATGTTGTAGCGGCAGGCTTGTCTACTCTTTATTAAGCGTACTCTAGGTGGACGAGTGAGTTTTGCTTGCGATGTATATTTACATTATATGCGTGAATGATAAAACTGAGCTGCGCCGCCAGGCACCATTAGAGGCGCCCGTCAACGTCTCAACCACCAAACCCAAGTCCTGAGGGACTTAAAAACGCACACGACCGGATTTGTCTCTCCGTATGCGCTCCGGCAGGTCGAAGCACCGCAACCTGCGCATCACACCGATTAAACCCATGTACGGACGACATAGGTCGTTGCGATACGCGGTGGATCTCATTAGGAGACCACTGCGAAACACTTGGGGACGGGCCGGAGTTCCCCAACAGCTTCGGAGCTGAACACCCAAAAGGCAGCCAGGTCTTGGGCCTTAAGTCAGGTTTTACCGACCCGCACTTGCTTTACCATAATTGGAGGGATGTGGTGACCTACAAAGTTAACCACGGTTCCCTCTTGTAATGGATTGTGTGTGTCTTCCTTTAACATTCATCTAGTGCGAGTGGATCTTCGGAATTAGTTATTTCGAGATCTTGCTAATGTATCTTAAATAGTTCACGTAGTTGTGTAGTATAGTGTATAGTTATATAGTGAAAATTTATAAAGTGACTACGGATATGAACAGATCTCCCCCGCATCGGCAAGTTCGTCCGTCGCCTTACTTCTCAACATGTGTAGAGGTTATTAATGACGTGGATTTTCCACTTTCAATTTTAGATAGTGCCACTTGATGCGAATGTCATCTGTTTGATAAGGTAAATTTTTCTGTACTTCAAATAAAGGAGAATCTGGATCCATGTGATTCTATTAGACTTATCTTCTAAATAGATTTTTTATGATTTAGTCTAACAAGGAAGGTCTCCATAAGCGCATACTCAGAAAATTCTGAAAAAATTACAGAATGTTCTGCTCTTGAGGATATACGTTCATAAAAAAATTGATGTGGAATCTCGATGTAACGACCATAAAAAAATGAAAATTTCATATTTTTAGCGATTTATCGCTGGTTGGAGAAACAATGAAAATAAAATACGCTTTGATGATAAATATTCTTTTAGGAAAACCTTTTTCTACTCTTCATACTGAACTAGTTTAAGTAAGTTTAACTAAATAAATACACATTTATAACTACGGGTTTGTCATATACATTTATATGTATATATAAAGGAAATTAACGATCGTATTCTACGGTTTGGAACAAAATCTAAATTGATTAAAAATGCTTCAAACTAAAATTTAATGTCCTATTCTGAGCACTGTCAATCTGACTTCGATATTGTTAGTGTCGGAGACAACAAGAGAAAATTATTGTTGGCATGGAAGCAAGGACTTATTCTATATCGAAATGTATAATCAGAGCATTGTTAACAGGGCAGTTACTGTCAAAATACATTTAATTCTTATCCAGCCGGCCTAAACCATATAAAATTAAATAATTTCACAAATGCGCAACTTGTATACATATTATATAAGCTTATAGAAATAAACTATTTAATCGTTTAAGTTTAAATTTATAAAGTACTACGCATTTAAACACTCATTTAACCAGGAATTTTCAAATGCATGAAAATCGCTTGCATTTGGCGAGGAAAAAGTGTTGTTTGCCAAATCGCATCTTTTTGGGCGAAATACTCGAAAGTATTTTATTTTTTTTTTTACAGATTTTCTAGTAGGATTCCGCAGCTAAATTTGACTGATCCTTTATTACATACATGAGTAGTGTCATTAGCCTTTTGATTCAAAATATTCTGAGTATGGGATTTAAGGAGACCTTTCTTGTAAGTGAATAAGAATCTTCTAGGACATTATGAGCAGTGTTAAATACAATAGGGTAAGGTGAGCTAAAATTGTTAATTTTTTAAACATATCTATTGAACATATAGTGTACTTTAAAACTAAGTTTTAACTTGATGAAATGTTCTCAGAAATTTGTATTCTGTTAAGAAATTTGTAATTTGAATCTGGCAACATATGCAACATTCTTTCTCTTTAAAGAATACTTTCTTTTTTATTCATCTCTTAAATAATTAAAAAAACAAACTAATATTTACTTGGTTTGTGATTATTATTTACATTTTATACGTCTATAAGAGATTCTGAACTACAGTTTGTCAAAAACAGGAGAGATATATTTTCTGGCTTTATGAGAATTTTTATGCGATGTGGGGGGGGGGGGGGGGAGGAGGTATTAGTTTGGTTTTAAAATGTGAAATTTTACAAGTATTAAAGAATAAAAAAATATTTTGAATGGATTTTAAGTGTAAATTATTAAATATTTACATTTTTTTTTTCATTTAATGGAATTTATTTTTTTACTTTTTTGAAATTAAAATAATCTTAAAATAATTTTTAAAAAAAAACGTAGTTTCCATGTATTTCAATGTGATATACTTGTAATAATGTTATCACACAGACAAATAACTATAATATGATCTCGAAGCCGCAGAAGTCGTCTGAAGTACTAAAGGGAGGAGGTATTAGTTTGGTTTTAAAATGTGAAATTTTACAAGTATTAAAGAATAAAAAAATATTTTGAATGGATTTTAAGTGTAAATTATTAAATATTTACATTTTTTTTTTCATTTAATGGAATTTATTTTTTTACTTTTTTGAAATTAAAATAATCTTAAAATAATTTTTAAAAAAAAACGTAGTTTCCATGTATTTCAATGTGATATACTTGTAATAATGTTATCACACAGACAAATAACTATAATATGATCTCGAAGCCGCAGAAGTCGTCTGAAGTACTAAACGCCTCCTCCTAACCCAACCCGCAGGTCGACGCATTAAACTTATGGAATTTCGTTTCGAAAATTCTCCCGGTAACATCTTCCGTGATCGGGTCTGCCGCTACAGTTCCGGTATAGTGCTAAAAAGGGTAAAGGGACCATCTACGGACGAGCGGCCCCCTTTTCCAAGAAGTAGCGGCACACAGGACAAGGTATTTTAAACGCATAGTAAAGTATAGTAAACGCATATGTTTTCTGACTGCATTTTATAATTGATATTTTATTTTTTAGTATTATAATTCCATGTGTTTGAAGAAGCAAATATACTTTTCATTTGCCTAACTTAAAAAATTTTAGAAGTCAGCAATAATATCAGCGTTAATCTTGAACCGTACAATTTTTAATTAAGAAAAAATGTTAATAGCATTTACCTTCAGCGAACCTATCTTTACTTTTGCAAAATTCGGATCATTTCGTATAATTTGTAAAAGTTCAAACTTTGTTTAATTTTAGCTATTTTCTCATATAAGGTTTTTAATGTTCTAATTGGTCTGATTTATTTTATTGCATATTAATAAGCTAGATATTATATAGATTAGATATTATATAGATGAAAAGTACAAGAAATAATTCGGATTTTCAAAATCTCGTGTTTTCACAGCAAGTAATACTTGAAAACCGTGAAAAGAAATAACGAACCACGCTGTTAAAAAGTATTAACAGTAATAGAAGCTAACAGCATAATGCAATCTAATAACAAAAGGCTAGAATCAGAAACACGAAATATAATATAAGAAATATAAAATATAAATATGTATCATAGAAAAAGTGTATTATGGATAGAAATTTTAACCTTTGTTACAAATGCAATCATAAAACAGCTTAATTTTTTTCCATATTGAAAATCACATTTAATAAAAAAAAATGAGAATAGAGATAATTTTATAAGATAAAAAGAATATATTAAACGAACATTTCGGAATTTGTCAAATTAAAACAAACTGTGATTTTATGGTAAGATTTATTATAATGTATTACATTTTAATAATTAGATTATCATTTATATTCAATTAATTCATGAATTTTACATAGTAATTGCTCTAATCCTTGACTCTATTCATCTTGAAATATATTAAAGCAAATAAGTAGTAATACTATCTTCTTTTTACTTTAAATATGCCATTAATTTTATTTTCAACCGAATTTATAACGAGCAATTTAAAATTATATTTGCACTTTTAGATAATCAGCTTAAAGGTATAACGAATTTTTTAACTGTTTTTTTAATAAACCTTTTGAAATTTCTATGCTTCCATTTAAAGATTTTATCAAAGCTGTACAATTATGATAATTTTGTTGTTTAACAAAATGCAATAAGATTTTTTAGCGTTGTTTATGAAGATTTAAAATGTACAATAATGTAAGAGAGAAAAATGTAACACAAATATTGCGGCTAAATACAACTATAGCACATTTTATTATTTTATCTATTTTGTTACATATTATTATAGATCAAAAGTGCAACAAGAATTTTTTTGCACTTTCAAAGTATCCCGCTTTCACAAGTAATACTTTAAAACCATAAATAAAATAGCAATCCCTATTGTTAAAACGGATTATATGTAACAGAAGTTAACAGCACATTGCAATTTATTCGTAAAAAGTAAGAAACACTAAATATTCTATGAAACATGAAATATAAATGCGTTACATTTAAATAAAGATCTGCATTATGGTATTTAACGTTTCTGGATTGAAATTTTAATACTTGATATAAATACAAATTTGAAAGTGTCAATTAAAATAATAGTTAAATAGAATCGTGCCTCTTTTTATTTCTGAATCTTTAGAATACGAAAAATGCATTAGATTAAAACATAAATGAAAATAGTATTTTCCGTGTTATTAAATTTTGGTTCGTAGCAGATATTTATAAGTGATTTAATTAGAAGAATATCATAAATATAACAAATCATAACATCGTGTAATTATATACTTTTTAAAATTGCTAAAAGGTGTAAAATAAAAAGATTATAAACAGTACAATAAGTTTTATTAGACAGTTGACATATATTTCAACTCAATTTGAGCCATTATCAAAACAAACAAAAATATTCTATAAATGCACGGTCTATGAAGTTATTTGAAACGCAATAATTTAATTTTTCACGTACTTTTTAAAAATTACGCACGTTATTTTTATTTTTACTTGGATGCTTATTTCCATACATGTAACCATGGAGTAACCCGAGCCACGATTTTGGTAAATTAAATGATGTTGTATCGTTACATATTGTATTTTTACATGATAAAATCTCTATGGTTTCTCTTACTATGGATGGATAGTATAGATTGGAGGGAAAAATTATTTTACTTTCATTGAAATTTATTTGGGTGGTTTTTTCTTGATATAATCTTGCCAGGGCTGTGGTTTTTCTATTATACTTAATATCAGCTATAGCCTCCGTTTTTGTAACTAAATTTCTTTCTTGTTATGCCAATATGCACAATGAACGGTATAATATTGGCATCCCATCTGCCAGTATTATACCGTAATATTAACAGTAATAAACAGAAAACAAGCAGTAATATGCTACTGCGCATGCGCGGCAGTGTATTGCTTATTTTACTGTCTATTACTGGTAATTTTAAGGTATAATACTGCAGCTAGGGTGCCAGTATTATACTGTAAAATCAACATTATTATTTTTTTTTTTCAGTGTACACCAACTCGAACAAAAATAGCCTATTTTTCAAGCTGAGCATTTAGTTTTATTCTGATTTCATTCCCATTAAAATACATTTAGTCATTTTAGTAAGCTACTCGTAGAACGAGCAAATATATAGAGTTGTATTATTCACATTCCTTAATGTTGTATGTGCTAGATAATAACAATTCTGTTTTATGTTTAATACGCTCAACAATACATCAACAAGGCTATTAAAGTACTCACTTCATCTTGAAGATACTATAATTGCTATTAAGTCAGTTATAAAGCATCTAAATGTGTCATAGCATTTGAGTCTAAATTATACATATAGCAACATATTTAAGAAGAATTTCTTCAAACCTTACTTACTTTACCAATTATTGGAAGAAGAGCTAAAGAGTTTTCGTTATTACAGAGCCGATTGCTTTTCCTTCCCCCCCCCCCAAAAAAAAATCTTTAATATACACCTCAATATTAATCTCCTTCCTATGCAGTGATATAATTTGATTCTGTTGATAATTTAAACTGAAATTTACGAGCTAAATGAACTTTATGAATTTCATAAACCGATATTATTATTTCATGCATGTCTATATGTCTATATATTAAATTTAATTATCTTTAAATAAATATAATAGCCTTAAAAGAAAAAAAACATGCTTTCTTTTCTTTTTTTTTTTAATCTTTTGGCATTTTATAGAAAATAGTAGGCTATGCCAATGGAAGAAGATTATGGAAGATTAATGGATTTATATGGTAATTTTGACAACATAGCCAGCTATCGCAAAGTTGTCTTCATATATGGCAACTTATTTTTATTGCCAAATTTGGCGATATTTCGAAAAGTGGGACAAACTTTGGCGTTATTGTGGTAACCCACAATAGCGAGTTATATATATATATATATATATTTCTATAAAATGCCAAAAGATTTTTTTTAAATAAAAAAAAGAAAGCATGTTTTTTTTTATTCCAATTAAAAATGCATTTACTTATTAGCCATTATACTTATTTAAAGATAATTAATTACCATTAAGGCCATTATACTTATTTAAAGATAATTAATTACCATTAAGGCCATTATACTTATTTAAAGATAATTAATTACCATTAAGGCCATTACACTTATTTAAAGATAATTAATTACATTAGTACTTTTCAACATATACTCATTGTATTCATATGTTTTCAACAATACATACTCATTCACATATATTTCTTTCTTATAAATGCTGACGTCGTAATGATGCGGCAACAATGTGATTAAAATGGATGAATGTTGCAAAAATGAAACTATTTTTTTTCAATTAATTCGATTAAACATTCGCAACGTTATTTCTATGGGGAAATTACAAGTTTTTGGCCGACGTTGCTCTCTTTTAAGGACAGAATTAAAAAAAAAAAAATCAATGTCCAATTCATGTATATTTCCCTCAGCAATACATAGATAATTCCAATTTCATAGCTCTTTGTCGACAGGAAGTGGGTGAAAAATGAGTGACAATATTTGACTGCCACATACATACATAATTGAAAGCTAAAATAAAGCATGTAATAAAAAGGTGTACGTTTCCCATGTTGTACAAGCATGGTCGGAAGTAATTTTGTTTTGAATGCCGTTATTTTCGTACAGAACTAGTCGCCTTATTTAATTACCAAAATGTTGCAATTAGATCGTACGAATAATATGAGGTCAGAGGAATAATAATAGAAATTGGTTTTGTTCAAAATAAAATTTCAGTATTTTCCAGGCAACTCTGTGTGCATGTCTTATCTAGATACAAACACATTTTATAATAAAACTATCAAAGATAGTTAATAATTCTTAAAACATTCTTACCTATACATCTGCTCTATTTTCCCCTTTGACTAACCAAACTAAGAAAGCCTTTTTTCCCAGTATTAAATTTCGAAATATTCAAAATAAATGAAAACGAACAGACATTTTTAATTTGATGCAAAATATTATTATAAATATTATTAAAAAAAACTTTATAACAATCTAGCATGAATATTTAACGTCAATATTCTTCGTATTATTATCATTTTAGTGAACTACCCTCTCAACTACTTTACATCTACTAAATGAATTTATCTGAAACTAGAGCGGCATATTCGAAACCCAGTTTTGTGTAACTCTCTGGCAATGTTTCAAACTATAAATTAAATCAGAATCATGCATCTTTTGAAGTATATTTGATTTTGTCAACCAAAATGTTCGTAAAAATTTATTAACAATTATGTAAGTAGATTTCAAAATTTCAATGGATCCTTTTCAGTCGATACATGTATAAACCTAACACATAAATCAAAACTTTGGAAATTTTTACCTTATAAATTGTTATGTTTAGTTAAATAGACTTGCATGTGATGAAATATGGATTTCTATTATTCTACTATCATATAATCACGCAGTATCGTGTGTACCATGAGACACTCACGAGTGATTATACAGTTGCTTAGTGTCCAAATGGTCAGAGTTTAGAAATTAGCGATCAATAGTCTTATTTTATGACTGACATTTTCCTCTTCCCCGATGATGGCTTTAAGTTTAAAGCCGAAACATGTAGGATTTTAGCTCTTTTATGAGTTTAAAACAATTTTTACACTGATTTTAGCAACTAATAAGCACAATTTGTGCAATTTGTGTTTTTAAAATACTAGTTAACAGTGTAGTGTCCAAATGGATTCAATTGTGACATTTTCATTTTCAAATTTAGAATTTCTGTCTTAGGCACCAAATTATCACGTCTAAAATTCTCGAACGTTATGATACTGAGATTCTGTCACATTGATTTTTTTTCACGGCTATACATTTGTGCATTCGATAAAATAAGTTCCTGGTCGACTATTTAATGCTCAGAGTCTTTCTTTTGAGTTCTATGCCACACAATTTAAAATTTGAGAAAGAAAATATCTCTGAAGATAAAAATAATTTGTTCTGTGTGTAAAATCATTAACTACCTTCTCTTGCCATAAGCAGCTTGGAAAAGATTTTGGTATAAAACGCAATATTCTAAACTGTACACGAACATAAGAAAACTGTTGCAGTCTTTATAGACATTCCCTCTCTGACTGTACCCTTTTTTCATCAAAATCGTTTCAAAAGTTGTGTATATTATAATATATATTTTTTCCTTAAGATTTAGATCATCTATAATAATTAAAATAGAATTTTGTGTGCGTGTCTGTCTATCTGTGTGCTGTGTTCTAAAGAAACCGGTACATTTAGAGCTACAATATTTAGCAGGAAGGTACCCGTATGTCGGTTCCAATTATACCGGTTTGAAGCCAATCGAAACCAATTTTTAAATTTCTTTATTAGATTTTTAAAATTTATTTTTTATGCGATATTTAGCCTTTTTCATCGCGTTTCGCTCCGATTTTCCTAAATTTTAAAAAGAAATCCGGCTTTAATTTTTTAACCCAATGTAACAAATTTTATAATCTTTTCAATAAAGTTTATTCGATAGTCAATACAGCGATTTTTAAATTATTCGCGAATTTTTTATGCAATTTTTGTGTATTTTTGGCAAATTGTGACGATTTGTAGCGCTTTTTCGAGCTCCGCGGCATTTTTTTAACATTTGTAAAAGGAATCTGATTTGTCTTTAAGCTCAATATAAAAAAAAGTTATTCTCTCAGACTTTTGAATTTTCAGTGATTTTCTATGCAATTTTTAGCGCTCTGCACCAGTTTTTGATTTTCTTAAAAGAAATCCGGTTTTAAACATTTAGACCAATATAGTGCATTTAGTTTTCTGCAAGTTTTGAAATGTGATCGATTTTTAGTATTTCTTCAGGTTTTGCACCGAATTTTTTAATATTTGTCGACAATACCCGATTTCAATATTTTAGCTCAATGTAGTAAGTATTTTACTAGACAATTTTTGTTTATTACGCGAATTTGTTATGCGTCTTTTAGCGGGTTTTTTTTTTCGAGTTTTGCGGCGTTTTTTGACATTCGTAAAAAGAATCTCGTTTCAATCTTTTAGCTTAACACAGTAAATATTGTTCACTACTATTTTTGTATGTTTCCGGTATTTTATGTGTGATTTTAGCGACGACTTTTTGCTTTCCACGGCGATTTTTTAATATTTCTTTCTGAAACGGAAAGAATTCTCCGGTAAAATTTGCTACTGCCGTTATTAAATTCAAGAATGCCATATCGGTTCTCATAGCACTGTAAATAACGATTCTGAAAATTTGAATCTATGTCTAAATAAAAAAAATCACAATAATTCAAGGTTCGCTTGATTCGAGACCGGAACGAGCATAGCCCTCACGGATGTACTTTGCCTTAGGCAATGAGGATTCCAGACCGAGGTTCGTTAAATTCGAGGTTCGTTTCGGGAAAACGTACCATCAAAGTGGACAAATCTCTGCTAATTATAAAATATTTGGATAAAAGTCAATTTACATATGATTATATGAGGCGATGAGAACCAGAGTGAACCAAACTCTTCAGCTGTGATTTCGTGAAAAATGCTTTCTAAAATTTGTACAAATTTTTGTCAAACTCTTTTAGAGCAGTTCTGGCAGTGCTAGAGGAGACCAATCTTCTTCAACAATCTTATGGTGATTTAGTTGGCAGTGTCAGACCCTTGATCCACTCTTACACATGCAACCTGATATTCAAGTTATTTTGAACAATCTGCTAAACTGACTCAATCACTTGAATAGTTTCAAAAATAATAAAATTCATTATACAGCCAATAGATGCTGTGACATACAATGCTTTGACATTTTAAACTTTCTTTTTTTTCACAAAAATATGGGGTAGTCCACCCTGGTTCTCAACGCCTCATATAGAAACAACTTTTTAAAAGTGAATCTCTATTAATTTGTTTTGTATTAATATTCATTTTATAAAACGAAAATGTAAAATATATACTGAAGAGAAATTTCCATCGTTATCTGAAGAAGAATTCGATAAATAATAAATTTAATAGCTGCCATTATCAGATATATCATCAGTAACAAACGTTCTATTATCATGATGTTGTCTGCAAGCTACCTTTGTGCTTGGCGAATAGAAGAACGCATAAGATCGTACTTTCTAAAAAAGAGTTAGTAAACTTTACTCAAATTTAATAGACTGGTGCTATCTCTGGATTTTTCAATGGAGTAATGTTATGAAAATATTATCGATGTGTATAACGGTAAAAACTCTAGATGTGCTGTTAAACCGAAGGGAAAACTATGTGTCCGCGAAAGGGATTTGTACAAATTTTACTGATTTGTTGTAGCCCGTGGATATCGCGAGCTATACAATCAGAATATTAAGTACACGTGAATGCTAGAAGTTGATTCAGTAAAATTAAATTTAAAAAATCTGTCATTAGAAATTCTAACTTTCTAAACATTTAAGATCATCTTTTGATGACTACACTTAACAGCCCAACATTAATAGAGTTTAATACAGAAACAAAATAGCTAAGAAAACGTGACCTGACATTTCTGGAGGACGTAATTTCATTTTATTGTTTTTATTTATCACTACTGTATATACAGTGATGGAACAGGGGCGCAGCAGTTGCGTGATTCTCACCTATAAATTTTAATAGCATTTTTCGCCTTAAAAAATGTATGAAACTCTGTCCATAAATAAGACAAAGAGTACAAATTAAATTTAAGGATGTCAATTGATTCTCTTCTGTGTCACTGTTCCATCACTGTATATATCGAAACCTCTATCTCGAATTTCTTCAAGCTAACATGAGATTCACGGGTTATCTTCGACTGTATTTTTAAAGAAAATATTTTTCTGTACTATCATGTATATATTAGGTGCTACTGGATACAATGTTTTATAATCTCATATATATTCCTATAATTAAAGTACCCATATATTTTTTTACCTTATAAAATTTACTTTAAGTGTCATTATGACACTTAGATTTGGGATTCTAATGCTATACCTTTTATAACAATTTCTAACACTGCGCATGGTTTATTTTCACGTCAAAAATTTGTTTTTATTTCCAAACAAAGCTCATTTCACTTCAAAATATTTAACAGCACTGTGAATGTGAGAATGGCATGTATTATTCGATTGAGATTAGTTAGCATCTAATCCATGGAAATTTCAGGTGGAACCATTCGTTGAATAAGGTAACAAGTAGAACTTAAATGTTTCGTTCTATAATACGTCTTCACCCCTTATTTCCTGTTAGCCAACTTCCTTCCTTATGCACTTTCCTTGAACACTTTCATTGTGAAAACCCTTTTATTAGAAACAAAATCCCCAAAACAATTTACGTCAAATAATTAGGCAAAAAAGTAATAACCAAAACACCAAAATGTTATAAAAGACAGCACATGACAGCACACATACACACGACAAATTTTTATCGGATCATGTAAAATTGATCCTTCTTCAAATGATAAAAAGCCGCTCACAATTTGAAAGCAGCCACACAATGGCTAGAAGCCAATGAATGAGAAGGGTAAGGAGCTACAAATCGCTGTAGTAGAAGTGAAACAATTAACAGACCATTGAAAGTAATTATTATAAAAGAGAAAGAGAAGATTCAGGCGAAGTACGGAAGGAATATAAAATAAAATCACAAAATAAGTAGAGGGTGCTTAAAAAGGAGTGCATATTTTTCCTTTAAATTACTTAATGGAATGCAACTTAACAATACTGATAATAGTACCATGTATTTAAGTTTTAATTTAGAAACATTATTTTTTGTACTCAATAATTTTATCGGGGGGGGGGGGAGATATACAATCCTTTAGAACTTTGCTACTAATATAACTTCTCTTTCATGAATGCGTTCAAAAACATAAATAAAGCTGGACGCATATTGTCACATTTATTTTGTCCTTCGTCAGAGAAGATTAGATAATCCAATATCAAACGTCGGGATATCGGGATTGTATAAATAAAATCCAGAATTTCTCTAATAACTAAATGAAATAATCTTTAAGATATGGTATTTTATTTAGAAACATAGTTTATGCTTTTGAAAAAATATGTCATTCTCTTTTAATAATAATTCACAAAACAATATTATTGGATTTAGGATGTTTAAAATAAATTGCAGTTAATAAACTATTTTACTGAATTTTTTAAATGCGATGATAGGGAGAAAATTCCATAGTTTGTTTCATTGGCGAAACGAAATGTCATGTGAAAATGAAATTTTATTTTCAATTAAGGAAGGTGCTTAAAATGTTCATGATGACTTATTATTAAATCGTAGGCGATAATATTAAGCAATATTATTAGTCCAGTTCTCTATGAGAGCCTGTTCAGTCTTATTTTTACCATGCATATAACCAACCAAGAGTAAAAGTTCGGATTTCAATGGATTTCGCATGCGACTAATGTCAGTGAATGTTGTGAATGAGTAAAATCTTTAGACTTAGATCTACTAAATAAGAATGTCAGTGCTTTCTCTTCAGACGGATCTTCAGAATTTTTCTTGTACATTCTTTTCAGAAAGTCCCCATCGGTAAAAACTCCTGGAAATTTGGTCTAATTGGCCTACTGCTAAAACACATTTGCATATGCATAATATACGTATTCCTATTCTAAATAATGGTTGCAGACTCATACATTTTCCGAAATACTATTTCGCTCTTTAGAGGGAGTAAAAATTCATATTGCTTTCGTATATGTTACAAAATGTTCATTGAATGTCGTATATAATTAGTTTTGCTTTTTCATATTTAAATCACAACGTATTCTTCTTCCAAGTGCTATTTAACCTTTCATTAGAAAAAATTACTTGCTTCCGAAAACTCTTTAGTTAAGAATTAAAAAAGCAGGTAGGTTGCTAGCAGATCTCAATTTTGTATTCTAGAAAGTTCTTTTAAAGTTCTATAAATAATTTAAATTATGTAATTCTCAACATCGTCTTTTGTGATAGAATGTTTCTGATTATTTGTTATGTTTTTTCTGCATGTATTTTGTTTCCTCAGATTTTTAAATACAAGCTACTAATCTACAATTTTGCTATTATTCGGATATCTATTTTTCGAGTATTTGAGATTGTATATTTTATCCTATTAGCAATGTATCAATCCTTCCATAAACATTTTCAAGATGTTCTTCCAAGATGACTATGACAAGCGATAGATACTTTGTAAATTTAAACTTACTTTTTCTCGCTTTTTCTGCAAGTAGATTGATTACATATCGTCGGTCTTTTATCAATCCTGAAAAATCCGGAATTTAGTATAACAGGAAATGGGAAAAGGATTTAGCATAAAGTAATCCTGAGATTTTCGGTATAAAAAATCATCCAGAAATTCTGGGATCTTGAATCCCGGAATTGTAATCTCTAGCCATGATGGTATTTGTTCTTTCAATTTGAACTGCATAACTTTTATTCTTCAAACTATTTCGAAAACATATTTCAGAACTGTACTGATACATTCATAAGGCAATCTCCCTTGAAATTTATAATATGTAACACAGAATTATAAAGAATTATATACAGAGTGTCGAAAAAATATTTCCTTCCCTGGAGGAAAGACCTTTTCAGACTTTGAAAAGCTCAAGCCACGGGATAAGATAGTCACAGGATAGGAAAAGTATTTTCTCCAGAGAAGTGAAGACTTTTCGGACACCCTGTATATCTACAAATGTATTTTTATGTTCGTACTTTGTAAAGTAAATACGGAAAAAAACTGAAATTGTTTTGCCAAATTATTTCTGGAATTTGTTAATTTAGTGAAAATTACTATTTAACCAAACTTTTAGCATGGTCCAGCGTCACCTCAAATCTATAATAGCTACTTTCTGACTCATTCCCGAACTCAATTACATCGGATTTTTTTTTTCTGTAAAATACGAAATCGAATGAAAGTACATTTTTCGTATTTTACAGAATTTTTACAGTATATGGTTACCTAGTCACTGATATCATACGCTATCTTTTGATAGATTTAAAAAAATAAAAGTATGTTTAGGTATTTTTTTTATTAGATTAAACAATGTTGTAACCTAAAAATACCTTCATTAATTTATTCTTCTCCATAGAAATAGCGTGACATTTCTGTTATATTTTCAAATTAGATTTTTTTTTAAATAATGATTAATTTAAGAAAGGAAGTTGTTCAATTGTTGAAAAGACTGAAATTACTTAAATTTAATGAATAATTTCGTCAGGACACAGAAGTTTGGAATAATTCCAAACCACTTTTATCTCTGCTATGCACTCGTTCTATGATAAATGTGAAATTTTTAGTCAGAAATATAAATATTTCATTTTAATTATAGAGGAAATGAGGTAATTAACTTAACGAAGATAATATTATAAATTATGGGCGAGGAAAGATCAGTGCATTAATTAAAATATGTGTTCATTAGGTTACTACAATTTAAAATATATGTTCTGAGTAATTTTCGCTGATTTCTTTGGGGCAAAATATTGAATTATGATGATTAAAAGATACAGCAACAGATTTCGTTATATTTATTTTAGAGTAATGCATTAATTAGATTTTTCTTTCCCCAGAGTTAAGTAAATTAAAATGACTTTTAAAGACACGTAAAAAAAATTAGAGTGCCTCATGGGATGTAAATATTTTCATTTTAGAATCATTTAAATAAGGAATGTAATTTACTTTACTTTGTATTTTTAAGCGAATTAATTTCATATAGTTTTTATTCACAGGAGAAATGTCATTTAACTCTGGTAATGTTGTTAGGCTTCATTTGCTTTTCATATCTTTTATTAATATTAAAACAAAAATTATTCTATGAAATTATTATAATTAGGAACTTTTTTATGTTTAGTTTTGAAACTTTATTTTATAACAGTCAATGATAATTTATATTATAAAGCAGAAGCATGTCCGTGATTAACTCTGCCATCATCCTATTGGCGGAAACACCTGACCTTTAAATTTCGCTGTTACTGCAATTTTTTTAACTTCTAAACATTGGATATTCTTAATTTTTAGAACGTTGAATACGAAATTTTTTTTCTTTCAAAGGCAGTTTCATGGCTGCCAACTTCCACGCTTATTTTGAATCAAATAATTATTTTAGTACAGGAAATTTCATTTAACAAATGAAATAAAGTATAAAGTACGGCAAAGCATTAAATAAATTCAGTATACTATTTATTAAATATTTTTCTGGTTCAAAACATGAAAATTTGGTTTTAAAAGACGTAGAAGTTGGCAGCCTTGCAGTTTTTTAGTTGCTTCGTGTACTGTTATTATTATGGTTTTTAAAATAGTTTTCATGCATGATTTGTTTAAAAAAAAATCTATCTCTATCGCATGCATCTCGATATTATGAAAGATTAGTCCGTTTGTACTTAAAACAGTATAAATATTTCAGCATTTTTTCCGGCTGATATTCTATAACGAAATGAAAACTTCATCGATAAATAAATAAAATAATAATATAAATAAAACACAAATTAAACAGACATGAAATCGAACTATGCGATTAAACCACTAGAATTATCAGAATCACAAAGACAACTGTAAGTAATGAAATCTTTGGTGATTTCTTCGGCTATTAACTTATAGCATGCAGTTAATACTTTTAATAAATTTAAAAAAAAAAATACTTGAATACATTATGGATGTTTTTTATATATAAATGGTGTTTTGGTATTCTTAGTGGGCAGTCTACAAAATATTTAAATGTAAAAAATCTATTAGGGTTTTGAAAAAAAGAATGGTTTCCACATATTGGGTCATCTTGAAAGTTCTGCGGTTTTTCAAAAAACAAAGTGTGGTTTCGTCTTCTTATTTTGCTACTGCTGATAAGGAGTGATCTTGAATGACCCATATATGAATATTCAGTGTTTTCTGCTTGCTCTGTATAATTCTCGCTTGTGTTGTGGCATAATGTTTGTTTAGTGCAATTCTGAGATTGGAGAACCAAAAAGGTCATTTTCGTCATATTATGGTGTTTTGCTTCAAGAAATGTAAAAATGATAGACAGTTCGCAAAATTTGTGATCTATATGTACAAAGTGCTATTTCGGATGACACAGTTGGAAGATGGTTTAAAAATTTACGCGCGGTTAAATTTCAGCCTCAAAAATGATGCCCGCTCTGGACGCATCTTCAAAGGAAGACCTCTTACAAAAGAAGATATCAAATGTCCATGCACAGTACTTTTTGGAATATTTAGTCTGTGTGATATGAGGAACTCTTACAAAAGAAGATATCAAATGTTCATGCACAGTACTTTTTGGAATAGTTAGTCTGTGTGATATGAGGACCTCTTACAAAAGAAGATATCAAATATTCATGCACAGTACTTTTTGGAATATTTAGTCTGTGTGATATGAGGAACTCTTACAAAAGAAGATATCAAATGTTCATGCACAGTACTTTTTGGAATATTTAGTCTGTGTGATATGAGGAACTCTTACAAAAGAAGATATCAAATGTTCATGCACAGTACTTTTTGGAATAGTTAGTCTGTGTGATATGAGGACCTCTTACAAAAGAAGATATCAAATGTTCAAATGTTCATGCACAGTACTTTTTGGATTATTTAGTCTGTGTGATATGAGGACCTCTTACAAAAGAAGATATCAAATGTTCATGCACAGTACTTTTTGGAATATTTAGTCTGTGTGATATCTCCTGAACTGTGTAACGTGGATCTTCAGAGATAACTTCTTTTAAGAGGTCATCCTTTACAGATAATGATCGTCCAGAGCGGGACATCATCTTTGAGGTTGAAATTTCCGCCCTTAAACTTCTCAAACCACTTTCGAATTCTCTCATCTGAAACATCTTTTTGTCCATATACAGCACACATTTTACGAGCAGTCTGACCAGCATTTTTACCTTTATGGAAATAAAAGAGCACATTGCGATGAAAATGAACATTTTGTTATGGGTAGATTTCGTAAGAAATACTACCTATTACATTCTCCCCTAAGTTGGAATTTTTAAAAAAAATTTGCAGATCTACGCCCATCATGACTCCCAGAACCCAAAACCACACCCAGTTCAAAACTTTATCTATCTATCTATCTATGTCACTTTTTTGTGGACACGATAACTGCAATAATTCTGCACAAATCTCTTCCCAAACTGATACATAAAATCGAGGGGCATAAAATGTCGGTCAAGTTCGTTAATTTGCAAAATCGAACCAGGGGGAGGGGGGGGGGCTTTTTGTGAAAACAGAGAAAACCCCATAATTTCTTAATTATGATACGTATTTCGAATCCGTTTAAAGTTATTATTACTTCTAGGAAAAGGGCCGAAAATTTATGTATAACAGATTTTTGATATCATTAAAAATGGCCCCAAGGGGGGGGGGAGGAGGGTTTTGGAAGAAAAAAAATTCATAACTTCGTCAATTCTCAAAATATATCAAATCCGCTTACATTTATTATAAATCCTCTTAATATTATCTAAAACTTTTATATTGACAATTTTTTTATAGGACCAACCCTTATAGCAAAAAAAAAGAAAAAAAAATCCCTGTCGCTGTTCCCAAAAGGAAGCAAAAAAGATGAGGGGTTGTATCCAAATATACTAGCTTATGAAAGTTGACGTAATAAGAATGAAGTGTTTCTCATTCTATATTTGATAAAACCCCTCATCTTTTTGCTTCCTTTTGGGAACAGCGAATTTCGAGCTTATTCTATCGACGATCACTATCAGAATTTTCAAGCTATGTTTTTGAGACTTTCATAAAAGTTGGTCTATATATTTAGCTAATATATTATGCACAGTATATTTTGATTGAATTCGCGCATGCGCAGTGAAAAAATATTTAGTAAACCTGCTCATTTTTCATGCAATTTTTATTATTTTTTAATTCTGATTGCAGGGTATTGTGTATAATTTTGTTTGTCATATTTTCTGAAAATAACTTGTTTTTATATTAAAAACTCTGCAAATTATAAGCAAAAAACTTAGTAAAATTTGGGACTGTTTTTATAAAAACTGAATTTCTCTTCGAGTATACATGCTATCTTCATAAAAATGAACCCAAATTACTACAATAAGCCTCCTAAGCGTGTGATACCGTTTCAACGCTTTTGTGATATTGGTTTTTACAGGGTTATCAAAAACGTATTCGTTTTTCTTCAATTTGTTGACGGCCCCCTAAGGGGTTTCAAGAAAAAATCTTCTCGGAAATATATGACGTTGATCATGTTGTTTACACTCCTAAAGTTTCAAGATAATTCCTCATGTATCTTTCCAGATATTTAACAAATTATAATAAAAACAACTGCGTCTAATAATTTGGCCAGGGACTGTAAATAATTACAAGTTGATGAAACAATACAATCTGAGATTTAATCCTTGGAGATAAATAAATTTGCAATCTGCTATACTTAGCCTTTTAAATATATCAAGATAAATATTTAGAAATCGTAATTTACACAATAACTTTAAGATTTTTCAATTAGGCCTAACACAGCCAATTGCTTTCTTAAACGGTTTGGTTCATGCTTCATGAATGATGGAAAATATAGGACTCTGCTAATATCTCTGATTTTGAAAGTCTAAAGTCATCGTACTCGTGATCCGTGAATTTTGCTTTTTGTATCTCATGCGTTCAAGATATTGACAATAAATAAAAACAAAAGTTATTCAATTTGCTGATACGTCATACGTAAGATAAATTCAAATCCTACAGATATATACAGAATGGAAATATAGATAGAAATATGGATATAAATATACCATAAGTTAAATATACCAGGAATGTTAGAACATTACAGCACATTTTGTAATGAATAAGCACTATTTATTAAAAAAAATCAGTATGGTGAATATTCTTAGGTATACTTTGCAGTGAAAAGTCATTCCAGTGAAAAATCATTCCTTTTAAAAATTCAATTTGAACTATTTTTCACAATCTGTTTTTAAATGAATAATTTCGTTTCGTTTAACAATAATATAAGATGGTAAATTTTCTCTCCAATAGATTACAAGTAAAAAAGAAGATACGAAACATTACGACATTTTAGAGAAAAATAAACTATAGCTATAGCTAAAATAATAAAGTGGCATTTATGAGAAAAGTTAAAACAATATTTCTATAATTATCTTTCAATTGCTTTTGAAAAGTAATTTTCATTAGATGCAAAGTTTGGATTACACCGAATACGCAATTAAAAGTTCTATTTTTCCTTTATTCTTATATTATTTAAACCAATAATGGATTTAAGATAAAAATGTCGCACACAAACAATGTATTTTTAATACTATGAACTTAGCTGCAAATCTTCCGTCTTTTGCTGCTGCTGCTGGTGCTGCTGTTGTTGTTGCTATTGTTTCTGTTTCTGTTGTTTTTAGCACATTGTATGCGTGGAACGTACAAATACATTTTATATATATTGGTATTGGAAATTTGTTCTTGTACCGGAAGTTTTGTAAAGAAGAAAAACACAAGGCAAAATCCAAGAGTACTTGCTTCCAATTTGTTGTGAGTACGTTTCGATTTACAGTGACTTCTGTGCAAATAAATTTTGTGCTCAATTTCGAAAGAACTATTCTCATACAATGTGTGGTCACATTAGTCAAATAAACATAATTTCAACCAGAAAAACATTTAATGAAATGTTGCTTTAAATTAAAGCCTAATTAATGCTCAATGTGATAAAAACATAACACGAAATGTTTAAAAATACCTTTTAATAAAGATTACACATGTTTCATTCCCTCTACCGCGACATCTTCAGACCTAAATGACAAATAAAATATTCTCGCGTACGTAATTAAAACTTCTATTTTTCCTTTATTCTTATATTATTGAAACCAATAATGGATTTAAGATAAAAATGTCGAACATAAACAATGTTGTGTGGAAATATGTGTGGAAAACGTGAAAATTATTATTTGTTTTAATTTTTATTGCTTTTTAAAAATAAGTAATAATTTTCACGTTTTCCAGTTTGACCAATTTAAGCACTTGCTTGCCTTGGACATGCGATCTCGTGGTTTTTTTTTTACCATTTTCAAAAAACTATGCGAGAATATTTTATTTATCATTTAGGCCTGAAGATGTCGGCTGTAGAACGAATGAAACATATGTAGTCTTTATTAAAATGTATTTTTAAACATTTCGTGTTATGTTTTTATCACTTTAAGCATTAATTAGACTTTAATTTAAATCTAACAAGTGATTTTATTATATTATTTGACATGTTTCTTGTTTCTATATTGCTTTTAATTATTTTTTTATTAATTTAATAAAATTTCCTGTTTTATTTGTCTTGGGGGGAAAAAACCCGGACAGTTGGCAGTTATGTATGTATAAGATTTAAACATAATTATTCTACATTTTGATCTAACGTAATACGCTTCTTATAATAATAATAGGCTGTTACAAGAAAATTTTATTTCATTTTCATATGAAAATAAACTGCAATTGCCTAATTACATTAGCATACGTTCTGGGAAATGTTACGCTTCCAAACTGAAATAAAGCTACATAAATGTAATTTGTGTTGGTAATAAAGAAATATTATTTAGAGAGACTATACAAATGATCTCGACTATAAAATTTTCGCTTTACTAATCAAGGGTAAAAATTTATTATAAAGATGATTTTTGAATAATTTGTTTACATGTAGAAAAAAGGTTAAGTAACAATTATGTGGTTTTAAAACTTGTATGAATAGCACAAATTATGAACGCAAATATTTCGTTTACTTACATACACTATTGATAATGTATAAAGAAAAGTACTATCGCTATGAAATTAAATTTGTACGTCCGAAATGGTATAAATATGAAGTAGACAGAAAATTCAATTAAGGTAAATGTTTATTTACTTTATTTAATTCTTAATTTGCTTAAGATAAAAACGAGATCGAAATAAACATTATTCAGACAGTTAATTGCATTTCAGGTATAAACAAAACAATTACGAATTGTTAACATTGATCTGTGGGGTGAACTGTGGTCTAGTGGAACATGGGAGATAATATGGTGGATTTATAATAAAATAGACCTATTAAAATTTCAGGATTTTATCAATAAATAGCGATACCAGCATTACACATTCACATGTACTGAACAATACTTTTTATTTGGCGATTGCAAAGTAAAAAGCAAAACATTCCTAAACTACATTGTGAGTTTTTTTTTATATATAAATATTTATTTTGGTACAGAATTATTTCTATTTTTAACAACATTACGTGTGATTATGAAGCTTTTCATTAAGGCATTCATTTGTAGTATTCGCTTGTCTTAGTTATAAATAGTACAATAAGCCTGAATGCAGTTCAAAATGGTATGATACTTATGAGAAATTCCAGATTGAGGGACCCCAAAATGATTGTATATAAGCCTTGTCATGTTATTGCACATAAAATTAGAGTTAAATGATACATTTTATGTACAAAAATGTATAGTGTCTTATTCTTTTATATCTCTTAAAATTAATGCATTTTACAAAATTAACTGGCAATAAAAGTATGACAAGGTAATAAAGAACTCAAAAAATTTTCCTTTAGTAAGTTTTACAAAATTAGAAAGGGAATTTCATTTTAAAAGTAAGATTTTGTTCATTGAATTTATAATACTGCTGATATAACTTTTGAATCGCACCTATTTAAGAAACATTTATGGTTAATTATTGCGTCCCTGAACCGTGGAATTGGGTTGGGTTGATTATTGACGGCCAATTATCTACACATGGGATATAGGCCCGGGGGGAGTGCCCTTCGTGGGGGTCTTTCTAAGGGAACCTAACCCGTATTTACGCATGGCTAAATCCACGGCTTGAAGAAAACCACGAAAACTCCGAACGATTAGGCCGACGGGCACGATTGGGATCGAACCCAGCACCTCCCGTCTACCAGCTTCGAGAGCACAACCTCTCAGCCACTGGTGGGGCCCGTGGAATTGGACCCCGGAGTCGATTCTAATGACACCAAATTTCATTTTACAAATTAAGGCTATCTCTCTTTTGTACTATGACTAACATTTTATAGCTATTAAGAGAAGACTGTTTAAAGTAATTGTCTGTCAAAAAAAAAAAAAAAAAAAAAAAAAAAAAACCTTTGGAATTTTAGAAATTATTTTCTACAGTACGAAATCTAAAACATGTCTCATTAACTTCCAGTCTACCCTATACAATAATATGTATGTTGTAAAAGGAGTTATTATAAGACAACTATCTTATATTAAAATAACCTGCCACAGAATAATCACGTTAATTTCTGGATAAAATGTTCATTCTTCTAAGTAAAATAAAAAATGTACATTAACCTAATTTGCTTGAATCATGAGATAATAAAGAAATTTTCTCAGAAAGTCTACAAAGATTGCTCAGAATATAAATTATTTGTTTCAATACTTGTGTCTGTAGACTAGTTTTTAAAAATATTTAGAGGTTTTTATATATTATTCTTAAACGTAGAATGTACTGTATTAAATTAAAATATGATCATTTAATAGTTATTTGGGTAAATAAAAGTTGAGATCGATGCAAAGTTTCTTATTTTTCATAAAATATTTATAGTGCATGAAAGAAAATAGAATGTAAAATAGTATAGTATACATACATGTTTTTATTCTCAATCTACTATATTAAGAAGTAACAAAAAAAATTATTAAAATGTTAATAATTTAATTTATTGAAATAATAAAAGTTTTAGTCTAAGTAAAAGAAAAAACAAAATTTTAATATCCACTTTATCATCTAAAGCCATTTTATTCATACGATTCCATAGTTTCACATTTTTGGATCTCATTCCTCACATTCAAAATGTGAACGATGCAGTTTTTTTCTTTTTTACAAAAATTTATGTGCGAACTTAATTCTGTAAGTTTTAATATTTCACATTTTATTATATATACAGTTCTGGAGGAAACAGTTATCATCCCCTACTACTTCTCCTGCACATAATCGTATGAAAATGACATATATATATATCAATTGACTAAGTATAATGTCTATTATTAAATGTTATTCATAAATTTTACTTCAAGGGTCGTCTACATATAAAAATGTTCACAAAATTTTTCACTTTTAAAATAACAACGTCCACTTTTAGCGCCATATTTGAGTTTCTTGAATGAAGGCAGCCCCATAAGAAGAATAGTTCATATACATTTTCTTAAATATTCCTAGAGTTATAAAAGCAAAAATCTTAAGGGGTTACTTATAAATTTCGAGATCTTACAAGGAAGTAACCGAAAACAATTAAATAATCACCAGAAAAAAAATGAAATTAAAAATACATATTAAACTCTCTTTATAAACAATAATATTCGCTATTTTATTTCAGATGACTGTCTAAGATTTTCTTTTCTGCGGATACCAACGATAACAGGAGACGGACTCCTTAGACAGTCAAAGAGTAAAATTTATATCTCGAAAACTTATGACTGGAATGAGTTGTAAACTCACGCACCCACGTTTTTGACGATTGGGGTTCACTTTATTATTTTATTTTATTTTATTTTATTCGTTCAAATTAGTTCAAATTAGTTCATTAATTCAAATTAGTTCAAATTAATTCAAATTAGTTCAAATTAGTTGGCACGTTCTTTTTTAATATATAGACGATTCTTGAATAATATTGTATGTATAGCATCAATTAGTAGGCATATATTTTCACCAGTCGATTGGTACCTGCATCTTTTTTATACGAATTATTTTAGCAGAATTAGTATGGTGTGGACACTATTTTCCAGAACTGCGTAGTTTTTGTACTGTATATCTGCACATTGGCATGGAATTTGTAGAAACAACTATGTAAATCTAAACAACTATGTAATCTAAAAAAAAAAAATTCAATCAAATGATTTTTTTAAATACATAAATGGAAGCTTGTCAAATGTATTTAACTTTAGCATCTCCAAACTTTGAACTCTTCTAACTCAATTAAAATTTAAGATTAAAAACACTACCTTTTTTCGGTCTGCTTCTATCCAATGAACTCAAATATGGTGTTAAAAATGGATGTTACTATTTGAAAGTTCAAAATTGGGACATTTTTTAAAGATATTTAGACGATTCTTGAATAATAATTTATGTATAGCATCAATTAGTAGGCATAGATTATCACCAGTCGATTGGTACCTGCATCTTTTTTATACGAATTGTTTTAGCAGAATTAGTATGGTGTGGGCACTATTTTCCAGAACTGAGTAGTTTTTGCACTGTATATCTGCACATTGGCATGGAATTTGTAGAAACAACTATGTAAATCTAAACAACTATGTAATCTAAAAAAAATAAATAAAAATTCAATCAAATGATTTTTTCTAATATATTAATTGAAGCTTGTCAAATGGATTTAACTTTAGCATCTCCAAACTTTGAACTCTTCTAACTCTATTAAAATTTAAGATTAAGAACACTCCCTTATTCAGGTCTGCTTCTATCCAATGAACTCAAATAGGGTGTCAAAAATGGATGTTACTATTTGAAAATTCAAAGTTGGCACGTTCTTTTTTAATATATAGACGATTCTTGAATAATAATGTATGTATAGCATCAATTACTAAGCATATATTTTCACCCGTCGATTGGTGCCTGCATCTTTTTTATACGAATTATTTTAGCAGAATTAGTATGGTGTGGGCACTATTTTCCAGAACTGCGTAGTTTTTGTACTGTATATCTGCACATTGGCATGGAATTTGTAGAAACAACTATGTAAATCTAAACAACTATGTAATCTAAAAAAATAAATAAAAATTCAATCAAATGATTTTTTTAAATATATAAATGGAAGCTTGTCAAATGTATTTAACTTTAGCATCTCCAAACTTTGAACTCTTCTAACTCAATTAAAATTGAAGATTAAAAACACTACGTTTTTTCGGTCTTCTTCTATCCAATGAACTCAAATAGGGTGTCAAAAATGGATGTTACTATTTGAAAATTCAAAGTTGGCACGTTCTTTTTTAATATATAGACGATTCTTGAATAATAATGTATGTATAGCATCAATTAGTAGGCATATATTATCACCAGTCGATTGGTACCTGCATCTTTTTTATACGAATTGTTTTAGCAGAATTAGTATGGTATGGGCACTATTTTCCAGAACTGCGTAGTTTTTGTAGTGTATATCTGCACATTGGCATGGAATTTGTAGAAACAACTATGTAAGTCTAAACAACTATGTAATCTAAAAAAAATAAATAAAAATTCAATCAACTGATTTTTTTTAATATATAAATTGAAGCTTGTCAAATGGATTTAACTTTAGCATCTCCAAACTTTGAACTATTCTAACTCTATTAAAATTTAAGTTTAAGAACGCTCCCTTTTTCAGGTCTGCTTCTATCCAATGAACTCAAATAGGGTGTCAAAAATGGATGTTACTATTTGAAAATGCAAAGTTGGCACGTTCTTTTTTAATATATAGACGATTCTTGAATAATAATGTATGTATAGCATCAATTAGTAGGCATACATTTTCACCAGTCGATTGGTACCTGCACCTTTTTATACGAATTATTTTAGCAGAATTAGTATGGTGTGGGCACTATTTTCCAGAACTGCGTAGTTTTTGTACTGTATATCTGCACATTGGCATGGAATTTGTAGAAACAACTATGTAAATCTAAACAACTATGTAATCTAAAAAAAAAAATTCAATCAAATGGTTTTTTTAAATACATAAATGGAAGCTTGTCAAATGTATTTAACTTTAGCATCTCCAAACTTTGAACTCTTTTAACTCAATTAAAATTTAAGATTAAAAACACTACCTTTTTTCGGTCTGCTTCTATGCAATGAACTCAAATATGGTGTTAAAAATGGATGTTACTATTTGAAAATTCAAAGTTGGGACATTTTTTAAAAATATTTAGACGATTCTTGAATAATAATTTATTTATAGAATCAATTAGTAGGCATACATTATCACCAGTCGATTGCTACCTGCATCTTTTTTATACGAATTGTTTTAGCAGAATTAGTATGGTGTGGGCACTATTTTCCAGAACTGAGTAGTTTTTGCACTATATATCTGCACATTGGCATGGAATTTGTAGAAACAACTATGTAAATCTAAACAACTATGTAATCTAAAAAAAATAAATAAAAATTCAATCAAATGATTTTTTTAATATATAAATGGAAGCTTGTGAAATGGATTTAACTTTAGGATCTCCAAACTTTGAACTCTTCTAACTCAATTAAAATTTAAGATTAAGAACACTACCTTTTTTCGGTCTGCTTCTATCCAATGAACTCAAATATGGTGTTAAAAAAGGATGTTACTATTTGAAAATTCAAAGTTGGCACATTTTTTTTAATATGTAGACGATTCTTGAATAATAATTTATGTATAGCATCAATTAGTAGGCATACATTATCACCAGTCGATTGGTACCTGCATCTTTTTTATACGAATTGTTTTAGCAGAATTAGTATGGTGTGGGCATTATTTTCCAGAACTGCAAAGTTTTTGTACTGTATATCTGCACATTGGCATGGAATTTGTAGGAACAATTATGTAAAATGTGATCATGTATCAAAAAACGGAATATTTCGAACTCTGTGGAGACTCCTAGCCGGGCTTGACTTGGTTCTCATCCATACTTTAGGAAATATTTCTGACTTCCTGTCTTTAAATCCAATACGACGTTATCTGTTATCTGTAAAAATAGATTTAATAAACTACGCCAGGTGCTTTTTCTGTGGTTTTGTTTTGTTTTAATTTCTCTTATCAACGTTTAGCTCTTTGTAACAAGAACTAGCCTTTCTAATCTCAGTCGCATAAAAGTCTACTTGCAAGAGTACCTATCATTATATACACAGAGATTTCTTTATCCGAAATAAATTGTTTGAACATCCATAATTGACTATTTTAAATTTTAACTTCTTTAAGCATTCGCATACATATTTCGAAGTTTTATTCGTTTTTACGGCATTTCTCCAAAGTTAAAAACACAATAAAACGTATGAAAATTTTTTCTCTGAGTAATCTTTTATGTTGTAAACTATATCTCGATGAATACAAAAGGTTATCATTCTGCAAAATGTGACGTTGAAACTTTTTCTAAGTCACATTGGATCATGGCACATGGGACACAATATCTGCCTAAGGGTCTTGTAGCTTTTAAACACGGCGAAAATCAACAAAAACATTCAAAGTTTGAATTAGTATATCTTGAAAACTTTTTTATGTATAAACATGAAATTTTGACTATTGGTTAATCATATTGTGCTTTTTTATATACTACCATTAGAAAATGACTAGCCTTTTACAGAATTTGTGCATTATTGAAATTAAAATAACTTATTTCTTTACTCCATAAGTCATTGCGCGTATGATATCTTGAGAACATATGTATGGATTGTTATGAAATTTGATGTAGATAATAAGGATATAGGTACATTTAAAATTACCAACGTTTAAGTATTTGGAGGGATAACACTTTTAGTCATAAGTAGTTTTATTCATTAAAAAAATGTAAAATTTTGATGTTTTTACAAAATATTTTTTTTACATGATTAATTAAGTAATTTTGACCTAAGAGTAGATAATTTTAAACATGCCTATGTGTTTATTATATATATCACATTTCATAACAATCCATGCATACGTTCTGAAGATATCGTGCGCGCAATGACTTATACGGAGTAAAAAAGAGCTATATTAATTTCAAGAATACACAAATTATGTAACAGACTATTCAGTTTCTAATGGTAGTACATTAAAAAACCCAATCTGTTTAATTAGTAGTCAAAATGTTATGTTTGTAGATAAAAAGGTTTTGAATGTACACTAATTCAAACTTTATAAATTTTTGTTGATTTTCGATGAGTTTAAAAGGTACATGATCATTTAAGCTGAAACTGGAAAGGTTGATGCTAATTAATGTATCTGGCTTTCAATCCCAATTAAAATACCTACTAGATTTGTAACTGGTATTAAACTTTCAAATATTTCAATATTTTATTGATATCTAATCTTAAACAACGTTTATTTCATAATGAGTAGAGATCCTGTTATTGTAACATTATTTTACGCAACACGGACAAACATTTTACCATTCCCATACTTTGAATGTCAATTTGTCATGGTGTCTCAAATGACGAATATTTCTTAGTATCAGTCAGAAGTGGATATATTAAAACAGACTAATTTCTGGGAATAATTTTGAAGAAAAATTAACTGAATTATTTCTTTTTTAGGTTGAGGAAAATTTTTGAAAAAAAGACCGCCATGTGCCAGACTTTACAAAAAAATCTGTTGATTTTACAGAATAAAACTGTCAGCCATGACGGCAGTAAAAAACTGTTTATTTTACGGATCAAATCTATATTTACTACCAATCTTCTGTTATTTTAACAGATTTTGTACGTAAATTCGTAATAAATACAAAATATTTCAGTAAAATAAACAGTTTTTTACTGGCGTCTTGGCTGACAGGTATATATATATTTTTTAATCAACAGTTTTTTACTGTGCACACGCAGTCGTCTAACATAAATTTTAGCTTCGAGTTCTGGAATTACTAGGGAGTACACTAACCACGTTGCGGGATACGCCTGATTAAAACAACTGGACATAAAAACAATCCTGAAAATGGAAACACGCTTTTAAATTTGACAATTATTAAAAGTAGAAATAATAAACAGTTCCACGGAAAAATTCATGAATTTCAATTAGTCTCAGTTCTAAAATTAAAATTTATTATCACATTCCGTTGGATCCATAATATCATGAGACGAAACTTTGCGCCCAATAAAGGATCTTTTTAAATCATATTTTTATTAGTATCTATAAACGGAACAAGAAATATAGAAACATATAGCGTTAAAAAAACGAATTCAGTCTGGCACATGTATTATTTTAGCAGAGCCTTGTACGTTTTCCTACGAGACGAGTAAAAATACGCATGCATTCTCAATTTTTATAAACTTTATGACCAGTCAAAGCAAACATATACGTTACAGAATATCTGAGAGAGGGGGAGCTCTCCTAGTTCAGCCCAAAAAAATTAAATTTATTTACATGTATCTATCATATACATGCACACCCCAAAACTCGTTAAGAAAAAATACAGAAATTAACAACGTAAATATTTCTACATTTTAAATCCGTAACTTATGTTACGAACCTATTTTACATAAAAGTTTGATAAAATCTATCAAGTAAATCATGTACTACTGGGTTTATTAACACTTCCAAGTGAAAACTGAAAACATAACACCACGAATTGGGTAAATTTATTAAAGTTCAAAATATTGAATACATTTCAAAGTGTTTTGTGAAATTTCAGCTGTTAAACTGTCTTAATACATTAAAATAAATATAGCATTAAATAGTAAAAAAAAAAAAAAATCGCCATCAAACATAAAATGTGAAGTATGTTTTTGCTGATAAATTGTTGCTTTTAACGAAATTCATTACTATTAGAACTTTCACGTTCTCCAAGTTAATCAATACAGATTTATCAATCTTTTTTAATTAATATATTTTTAAATGTTATTCAGTTTTAAAAAGGTCACTGAGTGAGAAATAAAAATATTTATATCGTACATCAATAGACTCGGAAACATAACTGAAAAAAAGAAAAAAAAGCTTAAACTAGTCGAAAAAAAAAATTTTTTTCCTTGTGTGCAGTCAAAATTAATTACATTTTTACCCATTTAAAAGGCGTAGGATGTTATTTTTTTGTAATATTCATATTTTTCTAAAATAAATAGTAAGTTCTCATGAATTAATATTATGTTAATATTTTTTTTCAAACCAGAAACGTTTTTCTTTTTTCCAAAACATATTTCTGATTTTCTTTTTTAAATATCACTTAATTAAATTTTTTATTAAATTTTTAAAAAATGCTTGAATACACATTTCCATATTCACGTTATATACGTAAGGTTCATATATATATTATTAACTATTTTTAAATATTTTTCTATTGATGATGTATTTAAATTTTGAGTACTAAATTGCACGAATTGTAAAACTACAACTACTTTACTTGCATCACTTGCAGTTATAGTAAAGAGCTTCTGATACTAATATACTACACTAATATTGACATTATATGGGGATGGGACCCGATGCTTCGTGCTATTTCATGATCATTATAGTAGCAAGGGCATCATTGAATTTATTCAGTTGACATTCCTGGTGGTAATTTCCACTTAAAAGTGGACAACTGCTGACATTCGATAATAGCTATATTTTTCCAAGTAAAGGTATATTATTTTATGTTGCTCTTGAAAATTGTCAATATGCACACAAACCCACTAACGCCCATTTTCGCATCCAAATGGCACGTCTTTGAAAGGACGTCTAGGCTTAGATTTTTAATGAATGTGTACCGTAGCACCTTTATTGGGATCTAAAAGAGCTTACCTAATTACAGGAAAAAGTCTCATGTCTCCCGAATTTTTTTTATGATACCCCTCGGAAGGGAGTACTGTGATAGCGAATTTAGGTGCAATTTTTCTATTGTATCATTGGGAAGCGTATGAAGCTATAAATAGAATTGAACCAAACTTCATATAAATATTTTTTACAATGGACGTCAAAGTCTTAGTTGAAAATAGGGATATTGCCTTAAAAGGAGACGCTGTAATAGGGATTTTTGTGCATATTTTTCAATTTTTTGCATTTTAAGTGATGAATTTACGAATATTTTTCGACGAAAGTTTATAAGTAGATATAATGTATTAAGTCTAGGTTTGTATAAAATTCTGGAGAAAATCGGCCTGAAGGTGGCGCTATGATGGCGAATTTGTACAATTTTTGGGATGGACGTGGTAGCTGTTGAAAAAAATTCCGACTGAATCACTAAATTGTCCCGTCTAGCACAGTGCCGGTGGCACATTTGTAATAACCAATTTTCACGTTTATATATATATATATATATATATATATATATTGCACGTTATTTGACTTCATTACCAAATATGTCCGCCCTCCCCATAGTTTTGAAACATTTATTGACAAAAAACTTAAAGTGCAATAAAAAAAATGCTTTTTGAAGTATCAACATGTATGAGATAGAAGAAAGTTTTGGGATTTGCACATCGGACTAGTATGAAAAACCTTATTAAATATGAGAAAAGTATTAAAGTAACACTTACGCGATTTTAAAACTCGTGTAAAACTAATGTTCTTTAAGGTTTTAAGGATGTTTTAAACTTTTGACGTTTATCGCTGTGTCTCTACATTTTTTTAAAATATAAAACGATCAGTATTTATTTCAAGATACTAAAAGAGAGACGCATTCATAATCGTTTTCAAGAAGTGAAATATATTGAAATATATATACTTGTTTTAATTATTTATATGTTTCTGGCAGTATTTTATTTCCACTCGCATGTGTGTCAAACTATATGTATGAAATATTTCCCAGGTGGCTGATTGAATGATATCAATTAAAATGTTTTATAAATCTAAGCCGCATTAGTGATATTTTTTCAATAATGAATCGATTTTTTATTAGTAATTGAAATTTATATAACGTAACTATATTTTAAACATTTTATAACAATATAAAAAAGTCAACACCCAAGGGATGCTAAAATTGTAGCATAATATTTCCTTCATAGTTGACAAATACTGTATTAGTTTCAGTAAGTACATATTGCCCTAAATTTAAAACGTATTCTTAATTTTATTGTTCCTCTTTCACATATAAAGCTTCTTAATCCAGCAATATAACTAAACATATGTAATAAATGTAACGCTATATAACATTATGTAAAAAATAATTACATTGGGAGCATATTAAAATTTAATATCCGCAAGTAAAAAACCCAATATAAATATAATCCAAATCAAATATTCATTGTTAGAATTCATTTCAGAAATTATATTTTATTTGAAAATATTATTAAAAAGTAATCCCAAAGTAATTATTCTTGTATCTTTTGGCATCTTAGTGATAAAAATATTCAGCATGAGTAAATAATAATTTAAAAATATATGTAAATGAAAATCTATAAAAAAATAATATTTAACGTTCATAATTTTCAACTTTCACAATAAAAAATCTTCAAAAAATAACAAATTTAAAAGTTAATTTTATATGTGAAATATTTGTAAAAAATATACAATTAGCATAGATAAATTATTTTTCACAACTAATATGTTTTTGAAAGTATAAATTCTCGTCTGGCAACTGAAATTTTAGTTTACGTGCAAAATGACACTTTTAAAGAACCAGTGGATGGAAGGCTCCAGTTTCCAAGGAGAATTATTTACGTTCGAGTATTAAAATATGCCTTGAAAGGAATGTTTTTTCTACATCTAAAGCCACAGTACATAGTATTGTGAATAAGATGTGAAAAAAACGTGAATGTCAAGCTGCAAGTGGAAAAATTGTTCCAAATATGTACCCAAGAACAAAAAGGAATTCTTCGAATATTGCAAAGGTAAGATATTTTATGCTAAAAGAAAATTCTCCTATACAAAGGACTGTTGCTAAATCGTTAAAAGGCTCAGTGTCAACTGTTAACTGTTGCAATAGATGAAGCTTAAATCTATTTAAATAATTGTTATAAAAATAGATCCATTTATTATCATCTAAGAGGAATAAAGAACTTAAAACATAGTTCAGTGTATCTAGAGAAAGTTTTAGCAAAGGATTTATGATTGTTGCTGACTTTCCATATAGCGGCAAATTAAAAAATAAAGAGAGTGGAGAAAAATGTTAAGATCAGCTCCAAATACTATCAGAAATATATTTTGCTCTCAATCTTCAAACATGAAATACAATCTTTTTACCCCCACTGTCATCAATCTGTTGAACAGCATCAAGTTAAACAAGCAGCTACACATCACAATCCTCGGTTAATTTCCTAAAAAAAAATATATAGATACTAGGGGGCATACCCCCTGCGAGCTACGCTCGCCAACCCCCGCTCAGACTTCGAGGCCTCTAAAAACATGACAGCGTGCTTCGTTTTAAAAATATTGGTAAATCTGTAATTGGGTTGCCATGCTTTTAACATTTTAATGGGGCATTTTTTTATTATCATGGCCTCATACACAGCTGTTGCGACAACTGACAACTGTTTTAGGGATTGGTAAGTAAAAGCAATTACACCTTGAAAACCAGCTTGTATAAAATGGTTAGGTTTAAATTGTGGCTACCTCTCGCACTTTTATAACAACGATCTGTATTCTATTCTTCCTTTGCGTTTAAGGATGAGAAAAATTCCATCTGCTTGTGAATAACATTAAGAACCACGGTATTGAAAAGTACTATGTTATAGACATTTTCAGTAACAGGTTTTAATTTTCTCTGTATTTTAGTGCACCATCATGAATATTTTCATGTTATTTTAAACATGTAAATTATTTATTTTAATTAATATGTATATACGAATTTTCTAGTAATTATTTATCATAAAAAATTAATTAAATATTTTGTGCATGCATGCCTGCATTTATTCGGCATTAATTGATGAGATATTTAAACAAATTCGCTATCCGCGATAATTTTACACCATGTTATGTCACTTGAATATTGTCCATAATAAAATCGGGTACTTTTCCATTATAGGATCCTTTGCTTTTAGGTTTGTCGTAATTCGAGTTTCAAAAACGAATAGATTTGTTAATATACATATATTTGTTGCCAAAAGTTAGTAAAACAAACCCAATGAACTTTTGGTGATTTTCTATAATAGGGGTGTCACGGTCACGGCCCCTACCATGGTCGATTACTCTTTGAGAGTTGGTTCACTCAATTGCGATCGCAGACGTTGAATGAAGCTCGTTCTGTCCCTAATGAATATTATCTGTTTTTAAAATAACTTCAACTTTCCTTGATTTCAAACCTTTCCTTTTCCTTGTTCTGTGGTTTGTTATGCAATAGATTGTTTTTGTACTGATGATGCCTTGCGTGTCGCTTGGCGAAACGTCTACTATTTTGTATTTTTAACTGTTTTTAAGTATATATTTTTTTTATAAATTTTTATTTTATATGTACTCATGTCTGTCTTAAATTATTTTAATTGGTGTTTTTATAATAGGGGTCTTGACGCTTTTTTAAAAAGCTTGGCGCAATTCGGGCATCAAAAAGTGAGATTTGGTGCCAAATTAAATAAACAGCCATGAAAACAAATTCGGCGATTTTTTTTTGTTTATATGCGTATTTTAATTATACGTATATTATTATTGTTTTTTCTATATAAATTACTTCTGATTATATATAAAATAGGATAAATGACATTTTACGCTAAACAAATTGTATAAATATTGAAAAAATGCTTCTGTATACGAAATGACAAAGTAAATAGGTTGACAGAAAGTATGTTGCCAAATTTCCTTTTCCGCCAAGGCTATTTTCTCTGTTTCGTCAAGGCCC
This sequence comes from Maratus michaelseni, assembly GCA_963931845.1. Taxonomy (NCBI): domain Eukaryota; kingdom Metazoa; phylum Arthropoda; class Arachnida; order Araneae; family Salticidae; genus Maratus; species Maratus michaelseni. Next base: position 360,222,314 of record OZ007593.1, on the reverse strand, counting down.
CATATACTGGAAAAGCACCGAACTTTTATGCTTGTTTATACATGTATTTATATGTATATATACAATTTATTTATAATTGTCTTTCAATTTACCTCTTTTTGTACATAAAAATAGATAAATGGCTTCTTTATATTAAATAAATTGTATAAACATAAATGACGTATTTACATAAATGACGTCATTTGGACGAATTTATTCAAAATATTTTCAGTTTATAAATTAAATTAAATACTGACAGACGATTGAATCCTGACGATAGAAATATGATTTTTTTTTTCAAATTTTCGTGAAAAACATAATTTAATCACAATCTTGTCTTCATTATCGATTGAAATAAAAGATAAATTCAATTTCAATTTGAAAATGACGAATAAAAATAAATCAATAATCCCTATCGGGATCCTTTTTTATTTTTTCCCTTTTTTGTCACAAAAAAACTGAGTAATTAGTTGCCATCATTACAGAAATGTCATTAAAATTAGAAAAAAATTAATATCTCGAAAACTAATTCCAATTTCAAAATTCTATTACCAGTTTTGACATCCGCGGATTTTTATGGACAATTGGTATTAATTTCACCATCAAGCGTTTAATATTTTATTAAAAATAGCCCTGAAACATAATCAGTCGTTTAATCAGTCGTTTCATAAAATCGTTTCATAAATTCGTTTCATAAAATCGTTTCACAAATTCGTTTCATTAGGATTTTATATATATAGGGTAGATATATATATAACGACGAATAGGTATCAGGCTATACCCTTCACTGCTTTACCTGCTAAACATCCTGATCCTTCCTGCATTTTAGGACTTTTGGATTTATCCAAACGTTTACCTAAAACCAATCATGGACATTGAAAAGCTGTTCCAGAGGAATGAGCCAAAATACCGCTTCCAAAAGTACAAAAGGCATTATTGTCATGGAAATTACAGTGTAGAAAGATAGTTTAGAATACGGATTACCGAATTGAACATTTAAAACAAAAATATTTTATGTAAAATAGTTCTGTAAATACAATGAAATCGTCTAGAAAACGTGCGACATCCTCTGTATTATATATCATCCTCCTCCTCCTCCTCATGATCATCATCCGCGTTTGTTCCCCGTGCACTAGGCAAGAGTACTAACACGCTGCACTGGTGGAAGATGCGGATTGGACATTAAGTCTCTGCTCCCAGTCAATTCTTTGAAGTCCAACTCGAAGGCATTTAAAGGGTTTTCTACTGGTTAACAAGCAGAGGCTATTAAACAGCCCATATATATATATATATATATATATATATATGTTACGGTCAATAGGATTAATCCGGTCATTATTAATAATGACCGAATTAATCATATTGACCGTAACATATATATATATATATATATATATATATTCGCATTCTAAATTGCTTATTTTTCGGTATTTTTTAAACAAAAAACATAATTACAACATTATTATCTATAAACATCCTTAATAGCATGAAATATTTTTTTAATAAATTTATTTACGATACTTTGTTTGAATAAATAATTATGATTGCGAAATAAACATTAAACAACTACAGAACAAATTAGAACTTTAGAAAAATTTTCAATAACTTCTTTAAAAATAATTTGCTTTAAATTCAACTAAAAAAATATGCACTGAATAATGATTACTTGTCACTGCTATTAGGATTATCTAAATATATTTTCCTTACGTTTCTTAATGGCGATCGATAATTATTAACAATGCTTTGATGAAAATAAAATCAGGAAAAAAATAACTCAAACTCTGATATTTATTATATTGTTCAATGCTTCATTGTTCGTAACCCAGTTAGGTTTTTACAGACAACAAAATACATTTGTTTGTTTATTTATATATACTTGACGTTGTATTTTCAGTTTCACTTATCTTCTACCCTGAAGGAACGGAACTTGATCTATTTCTGAAGATTCATTTACGGAACATTCCCAGAGCTTTTAAGTAATTACTTTAATGCTTTTAGGTATTTTGTTGTATAAAAGAAATAAAACATCTACGTAAAGTAATATAAAGATCCTTTACAATGTACACTGTAAAAAAATACAGATATTTCTTTATATAGAAAAATATAATTTAACCACGAACGAGAATATACAATATCCTCATCCGGGTTTCGCACGATTCCAAAAAGTGACATGTCCGTTATAATTAAAATATAGATAAAAATGCTTAATTGATACAAAGAGAACACAAAAAGGCTTATAAAAACCTTTTAATATAAAGATAGGCATGTTTCAACGCTCAAACCGCGCCATTATCAAGATCTGTAATGATAAATAAACTGTTCTCGCAAATGTTTCAAAATAAACTTGAAAACATAACTCACGAGGTCATATATATATATATAAAGCAGGTGCTTAAAATAGTCAACTGTTAAAGTGAAAATTAATATATCTTTATTATAGCACGTTTAGAGTTGACTATTTTAAGCACCTGCTATTTTTACATATATGAACTCATGATTTGCGAGAATAATTGCGAGAATAGTTTGTTTACCGTTGTAGTTCTTGATAATGTCGCAGTTTGAGCTTTGAAACATATGTCCATCTTTATACTAAAAGGTTTTTATAAGCCTTCTTGTGTTCTGTTTGTATCACTTAATCATTTTTATCTATATTTTAGTTATAATTAGTGATCTTATTATATGATTATGTACAGTTCTTTATGTTTAGAAATCTCGCAAACCATACGATATCTTTCACACGATACACCACACAATATACAAAAAATTTATTTTTTCAAGTAACTTGATAAGCCCCCCCTAAATTTTCCCTAAACATATTTGTGAATGGCTAATAATCTGAAAATATGTGGGTAAAAAGGCTTTATAACTTTCCCAAGTTTGAACTTTTCACGTTCCATAGTTTACGAGAAAAAGTGCTCTGACAGATGTACAGACAGACACAGGAGTGATCTTATAATGGTTCCGTTTTTACTTTTTAAGTACGGAAACCTAAAAAGAAGATAGATTCTTTTATTTATTTATTTATTTTGATTAGTTCTCATATTTTTATATTGTCATTAACTATAATGTTCATATCAAAGTTCACGTAAAACAAAATACTTTTGTTCTGTTTTTAATTATATTTATTTGATATTGTATTTCCAGTTTCACTTAACTTTTAACCTAAATAAATGGAACTTGATCATCAATTTTCGAAGCGTTGTTTATCGAACATTCTCAGTGCTCTTTTGTAATTACCAAGATGTTTTTAGACATATTTTCCTACAAAGGAGTTAAATAGCTGGACAACGTAATGTAAATAATCTCAATTAAATCGAACTAATATAAAGATTAATTCTGGCACTATTTCATACCTCATTAATGTCATATATTGCATAGTTGGGCCAAAATTTCATAATTGTGATTTTTCGCTGCTGATTTTCTGCCGATGTCTGATTTAAAAGTCCATAATAGGCTCAATTTGAATTTTTAATAACCACTAATATATTACAGAATAATAATTAGCAGATTGGCGCAAACTGTATAGAAAAATAAATATGATATGTCAGATTTTATTCGACAAAACACAAATTGTAAGGTACAGTAGTGACACATTTTCAATTGTACCACTTTCCTTAAAAAAGAACACTTTTTTGGAATGTTGTACTCACTATTTTCAAAGACTTATCAAAACTATGATCGATGAAATGGCCATACATTGGTTGATCTATAAATATCAATATTTAAATTAACAACGGGGACAGTAGTGACGGTTAATAAAGGTACGCTTACCTTTTCCCCGTTATTTTCTATCTATAAAATCTTCTTTATGAATAAGCAGCAAGCAATGAAGACTATTTAAGAACAATATGTACTCTCCTACTGGAAAGAATACTGAAAATGACGGCATACATCCATGTGGTGGAATGAGGACATTCATACACCCATAAAGTGAAGCCAAAAAAAAGCGACCAAAAAAGCTAAGATCACAACTTTAAACCCAAACAAAAACAAATATTACACGTTTCACTCATATAAAAATTATATTATTATGCTCCATGAGATTCATAGTTATAATATATGCATTGGTTTTTCAAACTTTTTTAATAATCATTGTTTGTTGGTGGTTTTAATGATCAAGTTATAGGATGAGGACACGGGACAGTGGTGATTTTTGAGATATATAAATTCCATTTAAAAAAAAAGATTTTCGCAGTAGAAGTAACATAATATTGTAGAACAATCACAGAGAAACGTTTTAGTATTAAATGAGAATTTATACTGCAAAGAAATGCCGAGCGATATAATGGCGATTGAGAAATCACACTTACGATGTTTTGACCCAGTTGTTTTATAAATTAAATACTAAAAGATATTCAGGAATGATTTAACTCTAACTAAATAAAATAAAATGTTTAATTACGAATATTTTAAAAGGTGGTTTTGCCTCAAAGATCTTTCCTTTCGTACTTTATTGTGAATGCTGAATAATATGTTAATAATTTTAGTGGATAAAAATACATCATAAATTTTTAATGTATGAATAATATCTGAAAATCCTTTAATTAGTCTCTTGATGGTGATTGATTTTTAACAAAGCCTCAAATAGAGAAAATGAATATTACTTTTAACACAAATTTTAATATAAATTCTCTTATTTTCTATATTGTCATAAAATGTATTGTTCGTAACAAAGTTGCGGATTTTGTGTAAAAACAAAATACATTTGTTTTATTTCCAATTACTTTTGCTAATTGTTATATTTTCAATTTCACTTATCTTCTATTCTGTAGCAAAGGAACTTGCTCTGTTTCCGAAGATTCTTTTATGAAACATTCCCGGTTCCTTTGCATAATTACTGTGATATTTTTACGTTTGTGTTCCTATAAAAGGAAATAAAATATGTACACCGAGTGACGCAAACAATCTAATCAAAGTAGGATTAGTAATAGGAGAAATTGTGGCGATCTTTCATGCCTCATTATTATCAAGTTTTGCGTGTTGCGAATCGATTCATTAGATTCAAGCATAATTTATTTTAGTCAAATCTATTATATCTATTTATATTTCTGCGTTTTAATTGTTTCTTTTTTACAGTCATTTTTAAGCAAACACTATAATTGCATTATTTTCGTCATCTTCGTCATTAGCATCAACTATTTTCAAAATTCCTTTAATTTCAATGCCTAACAATCAGCGCATACATTTTTGGAACAAATAACTGATAGTGTTATAAATAGGGCTTGACAAATGCGGTCGCTAGGTCGCCACTGGCAGCCATGTTTTCAATCTGGCGACCAAATTATTTATTCAGGAGTTTGTGTGTTTGTTTGTTTATTTGAGAATAACTTTTGTTTTATTTGTTTTTTTCGTACAAAAATTAAACTAAGAAATGAGCACAAACGGCATTTTTTCTCAACTCTAACCCTACTCGGTAATATTCCTCTTCTCTCGTTCTTTTAATGGAAGAACCAAGTTTAAACGGCATTTTCCATCTCATGCATGGAAAACAACAATCTTTTTTGCTCTAACCAGCTAGCGTGTCACGTAATTAGAATGTATGGGGGAGAGGGGGGGGGAGCGGTAGGTTTCAAAACAAAAAGAAGAAATAGTTTTAATCCAGACTCTGTGACACCTAAAATTGCATACAATGCAAAAAAATGCACATAATTCGATAGATTTCGATCTATATAGATTCTTTTTGTACATCTCAACTACCCGGACATTTGACGCATTCGGCAAATGGAATTTCCCGAACATGCTGGCTAATTCAGCGTTTACAGGATTTCTTTTTTTTTCCCCAGAGATATATAATTTTGATAATTTTCAATGCGCAACTTGGTTTATATTATCTTTCTAAATTGTGTATTATTCTAAACTATGTAACTAATAATTCTAAACTATGCTTGTTATTATTTTTTTATCCATTAATTCATAAAAAAGCTTTTGATTTTTATAATTTTCAATACCAAACTTAGTTTATATTATCTTTCTAAATTGTGTATTATGCTAAACTACGTATCTAATAATTCTAAACTGTGCTTGTTATTATTTTTTTCTCATTAACGCATAAAAAAAAAACTTTTTAGCTTTTTGAAAAAAATGACGGCTGCAGGGGGGGGGGGGATTTTTACTAGCGAATAGAATTCTTCTTTGCTGGCTGCCAGATTTTATTAAATTTCTAAAGCCCTGCTGATAAACATTAAACAAGTGCCTAAAATTTTCAAGAAAGAATGTCAATAATCTGTATTATAAAGCAAAAACATGTCGTGAGTAGCGCTGACGTCATATTGACGCTGGTCACATCTGACTCAGAAATTTCGCTTTTATTGCAATTTTTTTAATTTCTAAACATCGCACAATTTCAATTTTTACCACGTTGAATAAGGGGGAAATGTCTTTTTAAATGCAATTTGTTTAAAAACTGTATATCAATTTACTGATATATATTTTTTTTTTTCAAATAAATTTCAAGCCTGTTCTTTTTTAAAAAAACCTATCTCTATCCCGTGCAGTCTAATTACTAAAGATTAACCCGTTTGCCCTTAGAACAATATAAGTACTTAAGCATTTGAGGGGATCGGGGCAAGAAAGTGCCAAGCCACATTTTTGGTGAAATAAATCTAACACTGTAATCTGTTGCTTAATATTGTAAATTATAATATCCAACATATAATTTGTTTCTAATGTCACTTGGTGGCAACATATGTGACAGGTTTCGTTTTGGCCGCTGATGTTTATGCCCCCAATGAAGATAGTTAATTTACAAAATACGTAATAGTAATGTCATTAAAGTAATACCATATTGCTACCCAGAGTATCTCAAATGTTACTAAGACATTCTCGAAAAAACTTTAGTTTATATATATTGATTTGAGTATTTGATCAAATTTTCAAATTGAAATATCTCAGAAGTTCAAAAATGGGGCTTGGCACTCTCTTGCCCCGATCCCTTCATTTGTTTTCGGCTAATATTTCATAATAAAATCAAAACTCAATCAATAAATAAATAAAATAATAAAATATTATAAATAAAACGCAAGTTCAGCAGACATGTAATAGAACTACGCGCTTAAACCACTGAAATCATCAGAATCATAAAGGATGCTTTAAGTAGCTAAATAATTGGGGATTTTTTCGGCTATTAAACCCTGGCAAGTAATAATCCGAAGTCGGATAATCCGAAAGTATGGCTTTTAATTAATTTCAAAACTTTATTTGAATACTTTATTGATATTTTTCACATAAAAGACCTCTTTAGTGTTATCAGTGAGGCATTCTAAAAATATATACATTAACTATAAAAAATGTATCAGAATTTTCATATTTTAAAACAAAATGGCTGTCTCCTGTGCTCTACGACTAGGTAAGCCCGAATTGGATCCCCTGGCATATATGATTATCTAGTTTACTTAAAAACCATTTATTTTTTGATAGAATAAAATAGAAATTAATAATGTTTGATGATTATTTAAAAATATATTCCTGCGTAATTTTCTGATCGCGATTCTTTCTTCAGATTGCCTTACATAAATTACGTATATTCTCATACTTTTATATTCTTACAATTTTTATGGTGGAAAAAATAGCCTTATTTTGTTTCCAATTATATTTATTTGATTTTTATCCTGAAGAAACGAAATTTGATATAGTTTCGTAGATTCGTTTATGGAACATTCTCAGTAATTTTAAGTTATTACCTTTATTATTTTAGATATATTTTCCTCTAAAGGTAATAAAGTATCTGCTTAAGGGGATGTAAAGTATCGCAATAAAGTAGAACTAATATAATAAAAACTAATTGTGACGTAATTTCACGTCTTATTAATGCCGTACACTGTAAAGAAAGGTAAGCGCTTCTTAATTTAAGAAATCATAATATAACCACGAACAAAAATTTACAATAACCTCTTCCGAGTTACGTACATTTCCAAAATGATTTCTTTATGTTTATAAACATCAGGAAATCAATATACAGGGTGGTTCAGAACTATATGTCAAAAATGTAAAGGCAGGTAGAGGGGACCTAAATAAGCAGATTTTGTATAGGAATGTGGGTGCGGAAATCCACCGTTGAGGCAGTAGACTGCGCTATTGAGTTCGGCGGATGAAAGCGTTTCGCTGGCTTGAATCGGCATTCCCCGCACGTATTTCGAGCAACATGCATCGTTACACCAATGCCGATATGCATTTCATGTATGGGGCTGCGCAAGGAAATGGAGCGGCTGCTCAAAGGATGCGCACGTTGATCGGTTCTCTAGCTTGTCGCAGGACTATCCTCTACTGTGCGTAATACTTCTTCTTCTACTGCTAGAATTCTGCGATACCTTCCCGTGCCGGTAGCACGCCTGGAAGCATAAAAGGATCCACTCGCGCACAACTCCCGGTGAAGATGCTCAAATGTTCGGCGATCCGGCAGATTCCTTCCCGGGAATCGTTCCATGTATATCCTTTGAGCAGCCGCTCGTACATAAAATACATGTGGACTAGAGATGAGACGGGCTCAGCCCGAGTCCGGGCTCAATTTTTATACCAGCTTCGGGCCCGGGTGTCCTTGGGCTCATTCTTTCTGAAACTGACAATTTTATTTATTCTCATATAGAAAAAATAAAAATAACTTTTCCCCCTAAAAAATTACATATTCTATTTCACGTAATTTTAATGTTATTTATATCAGAATGAATAGAAGGGGAAACAGGAATCTTACTTTTCTTTTCTAGTATTAGAATGTTACTTTAAAAGAAAATTTACGGTATTTGCGACGCGACTGACGACTGGGTGATATGGCGCCAATGCGAAGAGACTCCAATAATATTTGGTGCTAGATTTTCGTTTGTGAGATTTGGATATTTTTTTTATTCGACCGTTTATTTTTTTTTTCAGAGATCTAATGCGAGATGAATATATTTTTTTTTCATTCTTAGTGAATCAGCATTAGCTTAGGTTTGCAAATTTTTAGTCTTCTATTGTGTGCAAGTCATACTCGCTCTTCATATGAAGACAACGTTAGTGATTATATTTTTAATTGTGAACTCTGTTGATGCTAAAGCTCTGCTCTGCACATTTACGAAGTCACTTTCATTCGTAAGTAGATATAATTGTCATATATTGTTATTCCGATTGAAAGCAATCGAAGAGTGTTTCAACTTTTACTATAAAAGCACAGGATCTTCCAGATACCGGTGTCAAATTTTTAATTTAAGCTGATTTTCAGGAAAATGAAATATTGTTTTAATTAAGGAATCAATTATAAGTTACGATATAAACCTTTTATAGGAAACATAAAACGTTGTTAGATTCTTCTGCATAGAAACAGTAATTTCTGCAAATTTCATTCATCCTAATAATATTATAAATCCGATTGTGTGCAAATGTTAGGCTGAAGCCAGCGTCAAAATGGATAATTTAATTATCCTGTATCTTTGCATATAGGTTGATTATAACCCATAAATGAACATAGGCTAGATTTTATTTATTTTATTCAAATATTTTCTTTAATAATTAAAAAATTCATTATTTTCATAGAGAATAAATGGACATTTTCCCATACAATTTAACCATTTTACTTTATCGTTGCTAGGGCTTTGATCGTTGCCAATAAATAAAAACACGGCAAAATAATTTTTCCTCAACAATTAATTTTCAATTGAACGATTTTCACGTGAAAACTGAAAATTAAAACTAATTCAAAAGAAGATGAATTTCTGTGATATTTGAAACAAAAATATGGAGTATTTGTTATTATACATGAAGTATGAATATCGGTTACATTAAAAATATATTTTTCTGTCAAAAACTGCGTTATAATTAGAAGGAAAATTGCAACAATAATTATATTAAAAAACAGATTCCGCTTGGACCATGGAACTATGAAAAGGATCCTCCTCGTCTTGGACAAATATGACGTCATAAATAAAACAGTTATTTTCAATATTTGTAATAATACAAGGAGCATGAATATCAATGTATAACGAAAGTAGATAGATTATGCTTAATTTTTAAGATGAAAAACTGAATTTTTTTTTTTATCGATACTGATTAATAATTAGCTTGAATACCAGTTACATACAATGTGAATTTTTCACTAAAATTTACGTCCTGATTGCCAGAAAAAGAAAATTAACAAGAATTATGCCATTAAAAAGAGATTTCTCTGAGGAAAAAGTGACGTCATATTTGAAATAAAACGGGAATTTTCAAATGTGTTTTACAAGGAGCGTGAATCAATTCCTTACATTAATAATACAAGAATCGGTAAGTTTAGAAAGTAGATGAGTTTCACGCCATATTTAAAACGAAAAATTTAAATATTTTTTCTTTTTATCTATACCCATTATTATGCATGAATATCAGTTACATACAGATGAGTTTTTTGCCAAAAACCACACCATGATTATTAGGAAAATAACAATAAATACAAATCTATTATATTAAAATCTGACCGCCTGTTTGTATTTTGCAACTACTCTTTTCAGATTGTCGAACGCAATGCGATTTACTTAACACTGGTTATCATTGATCCGAAGATGTCATAAACTCTCAGAATTTAAAAAAAATGATTTAAATTCAGAGATATTATTATTATTATTATTTTTATTGTAAATTTAACGAAGTTTCTCTAAAAATGGCAACTAAATTTTGTACATAAAAAAGAAGAAATAAAACGGATTAATATATTTTTTCTCATTAAAACTGAAAAAAAGAATTTATTTTCAATTTGAATAGATGGTGAAAGAAAAAAAATCTTCATTACAGTAAAATTTTTTAAAGATAAAAACGTATTTTCACATATTCAAACTTCATGAATCAATTTATTCTGGAGAACAAATATCGTCTGTCAACATATTTTCATTTAGAAATAAAGATTTTTTTTTCCAGTTATAGATTAAATTAAGGAGGCAAGTTTAAGCTCCTTGCATTTAGGTCTACAATTATTGCTCCGTATTCACAAGAATTGAATTTAATGAAAAAGAATATACTATTGCCATTATCTTTGAAGGATGGCTATTAAAACGTTTCACAAAGACGTTAAAAGTAAAATGGTTTATCAAGTAAACTTGACATATGTTTTTGCACAATTCGCCGATTTCCGCGATTTTATTTGGCCCGCCTTTTTTCATTGGTTGCAGTTTCCTTTTCGTGATTATTTGTCACAAAATTTCACTTTTTTAAAACTTAGTTATGTCAAGGCCTCTATAACATAGAAATACGGTATTGTCTCCTATGGAATGTGATAAAGAGTTAGTTAATTATTTACGTTTCTAATTATCGGGAATGAAATATTTTTGTTAATTAATGTATTTATTCTTCTTTTAATGATACGTGAACGAAGTCACGGGTAACAGCTAGTTTTTTCATAAAACGCACTTTGTTAATGTGTCCATCAGATTTGCTTGTTGGCAGAGAAAAATATTTACATCATTTTAAGGAAGTATATTTTTATTTGATACCAAACTTCTCTTTTGATAAGATAGAATGTAAATTTCCATAAAATTAATTATGTGCACCGGATGAACAGTTATTTTCACGTACGAAGTTTTTAAAAAATGAGATATTACTCTTAACACAATTTTTAAATATTGTGCAATTTTTTTCGGTATCGGGCTCGGGTTCTAATGACACAAAATGTTTCGGGCTCGGGCGGGCTTGGATTTAAAAATCATCGGGCTCGGGCGGGCCCGGGCTACGAAAAGAGAGCCCGAACTCATCTCTAATGTGGACAAGTTCCTCATTGGTGTAACGATGCATGTTGCTCGAAATCCGTGCGGGAAATGACGATTCAAGCCAGCGAAACGCTTTCATCCGCCGAACTCAACAGTGCCCTCTACTGCCTCAACGCTGCATTTCCACACCTTCTTTCCTATACGAAATCTACTTATTTAGGTTCCTTCTACCTGCTTTTACATTTTTGACATATAGTTCTGAATCACACTGAATTTCAAGATTTAAAGAAGCATACATAAAAGCAAAGTTTCTTTTGCTACCACTGATTTTCGGAAATGTTTTCGAGTAGTATGATATGAGAATCATATATTAAGTTTTAACAAACCCTATCCTTTATTTAATTTATATTTTCCCCCTTCCTTTGTCAAAATTTAATCGTGTTATCTTTAACTTCAAACAATAAGCCCGCTGTAATTTATACCCTTTCCCTTTTTCATTTTCACTTATGCTCGATCACTAATATCTCACGGCTTTCCGATTAAAATAAAAAAAGAAAAGAATTAAATCAGCACAGATGCCTTTTCGTAATTTTACTTTCTGTAACCAAGCTTATAACACAATATGTGCATTGCACATTTTTGTGGCCACAAAAGTTATGCGAATCTTCCATTTGGCCCAAATGCATGCCCTTATATGGTAGTGGTAAGAACGCAATCACTCACACCCATGTCTAAAAATATATTCTCATTGTTAAAGGCATATACTATTTTGTCTGTCGAAAATCCGTTCTCATGAGAAAGGTATTTGTCGGTTATAGGCGCCGTGGTGATATTAATTTTTGAATCAAAATCCGTCCTGTCGCCAAAATCTGGTGACCCTGCTGGGTAAATACCATTGGTTATGCCTATCTCTGTCTGAAAGTATTTACGCCTAGACACTCTGTAACAACCCTATTTTGGCGAGATTCTTGTCAGTGCAATTCCAACTTGTATCGTGGAAACAACTCACTTCGTCTTCTGTCTCCGCATAATAATGACTGCTTAAGAGCGGCCTTTCTTGTTTCCCCCTCTTCTGTCCGCGACCATCTTGACATCCTCATGGTGATCTTACAATAAAACGACTTGACATCTATTCTGGAGTTTTTTTTATTATACACGAACCTGGTTCATGTGGATTGTTTTATTTGATCACGTACAACAACTACGAAATATGATCTGATCAGCCAAACCACTTTATAAATTTTGGTGCGTAACCAGCTTTTTCTCCAGTTAAAAAAAAAAAAAAAAAAAAAAAAAAGGTATATAGTTGGCAGAAGAGGGGACGCTTTTTCTTCACCTGCAACCGCCTGTCTCTTTGGATTATCAGCATGCATCAAAGAAAATTACCGCCTGCATATTTCCATCCCACCGGACCGAGTGGACGGTTTTAAAAAAAAAAAACTTTTGCTTCACCTTACCCCAAAGTTATTCTCGGGACTTTGCTGCACATATCTCCACTAAATTTATTCTCCAGTCTCTTTCCTACAACTCTCATCTATATGTCTGTGGATGAACACCTGCCTGCTATCTTCCAGTCCCATGCTCCGTAGATGTCTCCCACTGGTACGAACGACGGAGATCCACTTAACTCCAGTTATTATCCTACATCGGATATCGTCGGTTGACTTCTTTGCTCGAAATGTGTCCTCTCTACGCCACATCCATCTCGTCTTGCTGTCTCACTCAACTGCGCCCAGTGCCTGCCAACCCCATGCTCAGTGTTCTATGCCCAACGTGCTCCATCTGCATCACGCCCAGTGCCACGAACTATAATACCAGTGTCCATGTTTGTCTGCAAATGTGCCTATTACAAAAAATCTTGCTACTAAATTGTGCTAAATAGAAGTTCATCAATTTTCCAACCTGCATTCCTCCGTGTTAATCTATGCACGATTCCTGTGTGACTGTGCTTCATGCTCCATGTGAATGACGCCCAGTGATACGTTTCTACAATCAGTGCCATGTATTGTGCTTCGCTCCCTATGAGCCCCTATGATTTCTGCACGTATATTTTTTTAAAAATATATCACCGTTCCATATGCCGTTAGAACTCCTACAGGAATTCTATTTCTTATATTTTCTAAATCCGTCAACTTTTGGCGCTTCCCTGTAGATGCACTCTAAGCCAAAATCCTGCAGAATTCACGGACTTCCAAGCATTCAAGTTCAACAGTGAAGTTAATGTTTCGGTGCTTTTATTTTTCTTTATCCAACTGACAATAAGCTAAATAGAAGTTCCGTATCCCGCATTTAAGAACCCTTTTTCTCTTCATTAAACACTAGAATATTAGCAACAACAAAAAAAAAGGACTATGACGTCCAAAGTACTCTTAGTAACATCTGCTTAACCCAAACGATTCAAAACTTTCGAACTATGCGTTCGTAATTCTGCATTCGTTTCGATATTCACTAGCCAGTGGACTTCGATCTACATTCAGATCATTGATAGTTCTGTGTTTTTTTTTCTCTCTCTCCGCAACTGAGATTCAAATAAAGTGAATAATGTCAGCTGTTTAAGTTTCCAGCTGATAAGGAGAACAAATTAACAAAGAATGAACTGTTTGCATCCATACTCACATAAACCACGATAAAACTTAATTATATTAAATTTTTCTCTTACAGCTGATTCATTAGATAGATATTTTTAAATAACAGGGTATGTTAGAACAAATCTTTTATAAAAAAAATTCTCGTACAACAAGGTAAGTTATCCTTTAAACAAAATTTTTTGTTATGTCAATAATGTGCAGTATCTAATTGAATTATAAAAAAAAAAAGAGAATAATAATGATAAGATCACTTCAGTAAATTTATTTTTTTTTTTAAACCAATGTAACAAACAGAACTTATTAAATTTAAACAATTTCTGATTATTTTCTGTTTTAATGTTATTTTTTTTTTGCCGGCATATTATAGGTAAGTTGGTAAAGTATATTCTGTATGTAAAAAAAAAAAAAAAATTATTATAAATTAAACATTCTCAGGAGAAATTTTAATAAAAAAATAAGTGAATAAGAGAATTTTTGCATATTATTGATTAATTCTAAAATTTTTGTTCCTTTTTCCTACTATGCAATGACACTTTTTCAAATATTGAACGTATTATTATTTTGAAAGGAGAAATGATAAATCTATGTGCATTTCTTTTAATATTTTTATAAAGGTTTAGATATTTAGAAGAAACAATATTTATAATGAAAGGTATAATATAATTCTTATTATCTCTCGAAGGTTTGCCTAGATAACACATTTCTTTTATGACTGAAATTTTATTTAATATATTGCATAAAATTTTGATTTTATAATAAGGCAGACATACTTTTTCTATATAAAGTTCATATTACTTTTTATTTATCTGCCACAATGAGTATTGCAGTCTGCAGAATGAGCGATTAATTTATATATTTGCATAATTTTTTCCAAATTGTTGGTTCTTTTGAAAATTAAGATATCTCTTGGTTAAGAATAAAAAAAAAAAATAAATAAATAAATAAAAAAAAATATATAGATGGATAATAATAAAAAGGAAAGATGATATATTTTTGGTGTGAATAATTGTTCATTCTGGAGATATAGGTATTTTGTTCTTTTTTTCTTTTAAAGAAAAAAAAAAAAAAAAAAAAAAAAAAAGAGAGATTGCATTCATTTTATTTATTCATTTATTATATATTTTGCTTATAAGTAATTTTTTTTGCGGTAAAATATTTTCTGGTAAGTTACTGTGAATATTTTAGGTAAACAAAATTTTCCCCACCTGAATGTTTAATATTTTAAGGTAAAGATTTATTTAGCTAATAATTTATTGCAAACAAAATATCTATATTTGCTCACTCGTTAGCCAAACATGGCCAGCAAACTAACTTTTAAAGTGACCAATTTTGATGGTGAACCCACGTTACTAGACTTTTTTTTTAACCAATTACGAACATTAGCCCGTATACAAAAATGGAAACAAGATGAAACTATTCAGTTTCTGAGTGGAAAATTGACAGGCCCAGCCTTAACCTTTTTTACGCAAAACCCTGAGATCTATAAATCTAACGACTTAGATTTCGTCGAGAAAGAATTCAGAGCATTTTTCGCTCCCCCGAGTAAAACTGCAGCACTGGTTGAATTCAATAATCTATTATTATTGCCAGAAGAATCAATTAGAAATTTAGCCCATCGTATTAACACTCTCACTGCTCGCGTGCATGACACTATAACAGATAGAACGGCTCTTGATAATATTAAATTTACAAAATTTATTTCGGCAATTCCCTCGAATTTAAGGGTAAAAATACAAGAAGAGGGAATATCAACGTATAAACAAGCAGTAGATAGAGCACAAACGCTCCAGGAAATTAGGCAGAACGAGAAAATATTGCAGCCCTGCGCGTCATCTAGCTCCGCAGACACGATCGCAATGCAGTTGAAATCACTAAATGAAAAAATTAACGCTTTGTCGTTTACAGGTAGCGAGGACAAAAATAACACCCATAATCAACCATCTCGCCCACAAAACTCGCATGATCAGTATAAAAAGGACTTTAAAACAAGACACACTGGTCATGGATATGTCCGCACAAATAAACATAACAAATCGAATTCTCCACCCACTTGTCAGTTGTGTTTGAAACGTGGCCACACTGCAAAATTATGTTTTAAATGGAGAAGATCAAATGCGAATAGAGGTGGATATCAAAACTACAAATTCAATCCAAATTTTCGAAAAAAAAGTAATCAGAAAGGGGAATCTTTAAACTATTAAGGAGATGTAATTTAGCTGATGGCTTTGCATCTCAGGAAAACATTTTAACATCAGCAACTTGCCCTACATTCCCATGGTCGTTTGATGAAACTCTTCCAAAAATTTCTAAGGAAAGGCTAGTCAATTCGGTCGCTTCACAGACCACAACAAACATAAAAATGACCAGGAATGGGTCGTCACAAACAGTGCACAGATCAACTGAAAGTTCATCGCAAACTGCATCATCAAGTGACGAAAAGAAAGTTGAGGTTATTTCAAATGTGAATAATAATTCCCCAACACTCCCCCTTATAAAGGCCTCTATAGCAAGAACAGACACAATTTTACTTTTAGACACAGGGTCGACAATTTCTCTTTTATCACAGTCCCTTTTCGATTCTATTAAGGACAATCTTAAATATAAAAGGTTAGGCACAACAGTTACTCTTAAAACAGTAAATTCCGATGTTGATTTCACCGCATGTATAAAAGCATCAATCAGAATTCATCACAAATCTTTTAGCCACATCTTTTATATTGTTGACATTCCCGATACCTCTAGTTTTCAAGGAATATTAGGATTTGATTTTATTCATAAACACAGGATCATAATTGATGTTCACAAAAATAGAATGTCAACAAATGAATTTCACGTGCCATTACTTAGCGCGTCAGCTGATGGCAAAGACATAAATCTGCTAAGTGAACATGTAAACTCTCCGTCAAATTCAGTCAAAACGATTCGCCTTGCATATAAATTAAAACTTGAACCACATGAGAAAACATGGATTTCCATCGACACTGATTCTTTAAACCCTTCAATGCAGTACTGTTTTGAAAGTTCTATTTCTAATAAACAAATTATTTGTTATGACAGTCTGCTAGGTAACAATAATGATGTTGAATCGGTCGATCAGGAAAATCATAACAAACACCTACAAAAATCACATGTATACATATTTTTACAAAATTCTTCTAACAAACCAGTACACATAAACAAAAATGCACGAATAGGAATTTTATATGAAGTTTCAGAAATTATGGAACCATTTAAAAACGACAATTTTTCACAGACCATGAAGTCATGCGACAACATCAACAGCTTCAATATTCAACCTCATGATAATTTACAACAGTTTATTTGCAATTATATTCAAGCTTCAGATGAGGTCTTAAAAAAAAGAAAGGAAGATTTAACAATACAAGACTTCAAATTGGATCATCTAGACACTCAACAAGCAAAAACCTTAGGCTCATTATTGTTAAAATACTACAGTTCTTTTTCTAAATCAATGAAAACATTAGGTCACACAGACAAGGTTATTCCAAATCTCAAATTCATTAATGACTACCCAATCAAAACACTACCTTTTCCGGTACCACAATCGTTACACCAAGAAATGAAAGAGCAAATAAATCAACTTCTTGAAGCAAACATTATTGAACGTAACTGTTCAGAATGGGCATGTCCTATTTTGCTGGTTAGAAAGAAGTCTGATGGGTCTGCAAAACAAAAATACAGACTGGCTCTTGATTTAAGAATGCTAAATTCCGTCTTACAAGGATCTTCATATCCACTTCCCAAAATACAGACAATCATTTCAAATTTATCTGCATATAAATATTTCACTTCGTTAGATTTTCAACAGGCCTACCATCAGATAAATTTACCTGAAAAATATCAAGATCCACTTACATTCACATGCATATACGGTACTTTTCGTTTTAAAAGATTGGTATTTGGATTAAAGAATAGTAGTAGTTTCTTTCAAAATTTAATGGACACTATTATTGATGAATTAGAAATAGAAGGTGTTTTTGCATATCAAGACGATTTGATCTTTGGTTCTAATTCTTTTGAGGAAACATGTGCAAAATTACAGAAAGTACTTGAAATTTTATCCAAATATAATTTAACGCTCTCACCCAATAAATGTTCATTTCACAAAACCGCTGTTGACTACTTAGGTTTCCATATCGAAAATCATTCCATTTCTCCCGTCCAATCAAATATTGTCAAAATAAATTCTTTTCCTACCCCGACAACAAAAAGACAATTAAAAAGGTTTATTGGTCTTGTCACATTTTATAAATCTCTAGTGCCTTCCTTTTCAAAAATTATCCAACC
Source organism: Maratus michaelseni (assembly GCA_963931845.1). Lineage (NCBI taxonomy): Eukaryota > Metazoa > Arthropoda > Arachnida > Araneae > Salticidae > Maratus > Maratus michaelseni. Next base: position 360,203,797 of record OZ007593.1, on the reverse strand, counting down.
ACTTATAGATCTCACTACACCAAAAACAACATTTAAATGGACTCAAAAACATCAAAAATTATTTGATCAAATGCAACAGGTGTTCTTTAAGTCTCCCATGGTTCGTTTACCCGATTGGTCTAAAACTTTTTATGTAAACACAGATGCGTCAATTATAGCCATAGGAGGTGCTCTGTTACAGGAACATGAAGGACAATTACTTCCCATTGCATTTTTTTCTAAATCTCTTAAACAGTCTGAAAAACGTTATCCAGCACTAAAACTTGAATTAATGGCCATTTACAAATCCGTAATCGCTTTTAAATACTATCTATATAACCGAAAGTTTGTAATTTTATCCGATAGTGCTCCTTTAAAAAAATACAAGAAAACAACTAATCCCGCTGATATAACAACTAGATGGTTAACAGAATTATCAGAATATACATACACTTTCGATCACATTCCCGGCTCTTCTAATGTACTTGCAGATTATTTGTCCAGATGTTCTTTCGAGAAAAACACAGTTGATTTAAATTCCAACCCAGAGCTCATCAATGAACCATATGCTTTGCCAATTGTAGATAATGATCTTCCAGACACTAATAATGATCATTTATCATACGGTACACATTCTCTAAATTACTTAGTTATTGGTAACAAGAATCAAAAAGACCCTTTATTGGAAATTTCAAATGAAACATTTGTAAACGAACAAAAGAAAGACACAAAATTATCCGAAATTTACAACGAAATTATGCAAAATGGCTCATCGAAACAATTCCCTATGTACTTCATTCATCCCTATTCAAAGGTTTTAATGTTAAAAAAAGAAAATATTTGTAATGACACCTTTTCTTACCACATTATTGTCCCAAATTCATTAAAAGCCAAAGTTCTAACAATATGTCATTTTTCACATTTTGGATTAACAAAAACTTATGCATTTGTCACAAAAAAATATTTTTGGAAAGGAATGTATGCTGACACTTTAAATTTTGTAGCGTCTTGCACAAAATGTTTACAGGCAAAACATCACAAAACTCCACTTGCTCCACTACAACCTACATACACACCTACGCATCCAGGAGATATAGTCAGTGTTGATTTGGTCGGTCCCTTTAGTAATGGACAGTCGGTATTGACAGTAATTGACCATTTTTCTCGACACCTAGAACTCTTCCCTTTGCGTACCATCACTTCTGAAAAGATAATTAAATGTTTATTCAGTTACATAACTACCTTTGGAAGACCTTCCATAATTTTGTCAGATTTGGGAAAACAATTCACCTCACACATATACGACAAATTTAACGACACATTAGGCATAAAGGTACGTCATTCCAGTGTAGCGAGGCCACAAAGCAATGCCGTGTCGGAGCGAATCAATAAATCAATTAAATACTCAGTTTCTACTTTACTTCAAGAAGGTCACACTTTTGAAAATGCTTTATCAATTCATAAATCTCTTTATAATGGATCTCTACATTCCTCCACAAAATATTCTCCCAACTTGCTTCACTTTGGAAGAGAACTATCCTTAATATTTGATACTTATGACAATAATGTCAATCAAGTTCTAGATAAAGATTTTGAAGCTTACAAATTGTTACAAGATTTAAATTCTATTTACAGGAAAGCATATAATAACATCAAAGACTCTCAAAACAAAAGAAATGATCATTTTCAAAAACGTGCTAAACTAAGAAAAATTATGAATAAAGATATTGTGTATTTAAAATCAGTAGATAAGTTCAAACCAAAATATTCTGGACCTTACATTGTTATACACAAATATTCACCTGTCTCTGTTTCAATCAAACGCTTACATGCACCTGATGACTCTGCTTTTAGAGTACACATTGATAGGTTAATCATCGCTCCACCAAGAAGCGATCACTTACTTACAAGTCATGATGGTTACAATAATATTAACTCTTCAACTTATTCAACACGTTATAATTTAAGACCTAGAAAATAACGTATAATTTTTATAATTGTTGTATTTTGTGCGAATTTTTGGTTTTGTTCACACTTGTGTATATTGATGTACACAATATACTGATGTTATATTTGATGTTTCCTTGTGAAAGTTCTCGGCTGGTCCAAGTTTGTTTCATCAAGGGAATGGCAGATATGGCAATCTTGTTGTGAACATTATCTTTTATGTTTATGGGGTGTTTGCGCATATACACTTTATAAAAAAAAAAAAAAAAAAAATCTTAACTTTTGTCGTCATTTTTTTTTTAAATCTCATAAATAGCTATAAACATAATTATAGTAACATTAATTGCACTAAAAAAAAAATTTTTTTCTCTTAAGGTCAGTTTTTTTTAAATTTTAATAATGCTAATTAAGTAAATATGTACCTCATGACTTAACATTTTTACCGAACTTGACAAAACTCTCTCTCATTACTCTAGGATTGACTTTTATTCGACATACACTAGGTGTATATATATATTTTTTTATTTTTCTAATTATTCCCTTTCGGAGTGGTGATCTGTTCAAAATTATTGCCCTTAGGATCTTCCACCCCATTGTAATGAGAGACACATTCGAATTGATATTCCAATTCACCTTAAATCCCCTGTCAAAATGAGTATACGAGACTGCTCCTCAGTTTGTTGCATTACTGCTGCGGGAGCAACGGGGTCTATGTTGTGACAACAATGTGGACCTCGCCCTAAATATTCCCTCCACAAATAAGGCAATAGTCCTAAACTTGCGCCATCACACTTGTTCTTAGACAAGATTTAGGGCAGGAATTTTTTTTGGATCGTGTGTCACTTTCCCTATCCTGTCCTGTGCGAATGCACAAATTTTTACTTTTTAAACCCAAATTTTATTCATTTTTTTTTATCTTCATCATTTTTTTGTATTTCATTTTTTACACATGTGTAACAGTAAATGTAACTGTAAGTGTAACTGTATCTTATTTTTATATTTTGTATTTGCATTTATATACTTGATGTTTATTTTATATAATATTATATATATTAGTATCTTATATTCTGTTCGAACAAAGAGAATTTTATTATATTGTAGTTGCAACTTAACATAAGCTTATATGTTCAGAGTTATGAACATTTTAAATTCATTTAGCATGCTTACGACCAGTTATCAGTAAAAAAAAATATTAGTTGATGATAATGCAACTTTTCTGGTCATAATTTGGTCATCAATGTATATGTAGTGTAGTTATACTACCACATGTTCCGGAACAGCAAAAACAACAACTGTAAGAAACCGTTAAGACAGATAAACTGTTAAGAAACCATGGACTCAAGGAATAAAATAGTGTACACTATGATGACCAGTAGCAAAATTTTGGTATACCATTTCTATTTTCATTCTCATTTTTGATATTTATATGTGTTTATATATATTTTTTTTTATCTTATATTGTGCATTGATTATATGTAAACTTTCAGACGGAGCATGCCTGAAATTTAAACCCTAACAAATTATTCTTTTATCTGAGCAAACGGGGGAAATATATGATATGAGAATCATATATTAAGTTTTAACAAACCCTATCCTTTATTTAATTTATATTTTCCCCCTTCCTTTGTCAAAATTTAATCGTGTTATCTTTAACTTCAAACAATAAGCCCGCTGTAATTTATACCCTTTCCCTTTTTCATTTTCACTTATGCTCGATCACTAATATCTCACGGCTTTTCGATTAAAATAAAAAAAGAAAAGAATTAAATCAGCACAGATGCCTTTTCGTAATTTTACTTTCTGTAACCAAGCTTATAACACAATATGTGCATTGCACATTTTTGTGGCCACAAAAGTTATGCGAATCTTCCATTTGGCCCAAATGCATGCCCTTATATGGTAGTGGTAAGAACGCAATCACTCACACCCATGTCTAAAAATATATTCTCATTGTTAAAGGCATATACTATTTTGTCTGTCGAAAATCCGTTCTCATGAGAAAGGTATTTGTCGGTTATAGGCGCCGTGGTGATATTAATTTTTGAATCAAAATCCGTCCTGTCGCCAAAATCTGGTGACCCTGCTGGGTAAATACCATTGGTTATGCCTATCTCTGTCTGAAAGTATTTACGCCTAGACACTCTGTAACAACCCTATTTTGGCGAGATTCTTGTCAGTGCAATTCCAACTTGTATCGTGGAAACAACTCACTTCGTCTTCTGTCTCCGCATAATAATGACTGCTTAAGAGCGGAAGCAAAGTTTCTTTTGCTACCACTGATTTTCGGAAATGTTTTCGAGTAGTTTTTATACTGCATTGTTCTCAACCCAGAATATAGGTTTTTGGATATTGTCAATTCTCAAGTAAACATTTTCATCTTCAACAAACATGTTTTACAAACAAACATGATACATTTACAGCATTCATATTGACAATAAAATCAATATTACTTTGTTACCTTGCATGTATAAATTCAATTACGCAGCTGAAAATGTTAATTGAGAATAGATAGCATCTCATATTTCTTGTATTGTTCGAAACAAGATTAAGGATTTTGTGTAAAAACAAAATACATTTGTCTTGTTTCCCATTATTTTCGGTTTCACTTATCTTTTACCTTGAAGAAACGGAACTTGGATCTATTTTGGGAGATTCGTTTATGGGACATTTTTAGAATTTTAAAATAATTACTGTTATGCTTTTAGGAATGTTTTTCTATAAAAGAAATTAAACATCTACGTAAGATGATGTAAAGGATCTTAACAAAAGCGTCCTTCAGCCCTCTACCGGGAGAAAAAGGTAGCTTCCCTATTGAATGGAAAATGCTTTGATTTCCATATTCTACAGAAAGCAGGATTTAGTGCAGTTCAGAAATGCACATCAATTTTCGTATGCTTGAAAATATATAACATCACTAAAATACACCGCAAACCATTTTTCCCCATAGACCATAATGTAACGGGATTCTTTTGCGAATTTTAAAATAATTACTGTGATGTTTTTAGGTCTGTTTTTCTATAAAAGAAATTAAACAACTACGTAAAATGATGGAAAGGATCTTAACAAAAGAGTCCTTCCGCCCTCAACCGGGAGGGAAATGTGACTTCCACATTGATCGAAAAATGCTTTGCACTCCATATTCAACAGAAAACATGTTTTAGCGCAGTTCAGAAATGCACATCTATTTTCTTATACTTGACAATATATAACCTCACTAAAATACACAGCAAACGATTTTTCTGCATACGCCATAATGTAATGTTATACATACACCATACGCATGTACGCATACACCATAATGTTTTGTGTATTTTCATTACTTTAAAAATACCGAAAATGGCGTTGTTGGAGGTGTTGTTGGAGAAGAGGAGCGTTCATGTTTCGGTGTCTCCGAGCTGTTAACGCTAAATACCGATCTTCATTGGGCGTTGTTGCCCGTCTACGACCTTGCCCTGGTCTTCGACCTGCACATCCACTCTCCAAAAAACGGTTCCAGATCCTGGAAATGACACTTTGTGACACTCCAATGGCTTGCGCTACTTCGGATTGAGTTTGGCCCCTTTCGAACCTACCAACAATTCTCCAAGCTTCTGAATCTGTCAAATGACTTCGCTGAGACATCGTACTCATCGAAACAAAGCAATCACTGAATACCGATCATCTTTGTCTTCATTCTTTTTTATCCAGTTGAAAGTCAAATTTCATTCGCTGCCGCTGAAGCGACGTTTTTGACGTCGAACTCAAAATTTGCATACTCCACAGTTTGAAAACCAGAAAAATTTGCATTTGTGATTCTCTTCTTCTATTTTCGGCAAAAAAAATTTCGTTTATATCTTTATTTTATATAAAACTTCAAATATCCTTTAATTGTTTTGAGCAGTGTATTTAAAAAACTTGTTTTCCCACCATCTTGAAAATTTTGTTAGATGCTAAAACTGCATTTTAACGCCGTTTTGGATCTTTTCACCAATCACGCCAACCGGCACAGGATACGGGACTTTTCCCCAGACGGCAGACAGAGAGACAAACCAAATTCATAAACACTTTTCAACTACGTTGGAAAGGGTTAAAAAGATTATTCTGAATCAATACATACAATGAAAGGATGGCAGAAAACGATTTTAGTTCATTTTGTGATATTGCCATCTAGCTTGAGAAACATACCTTTTATAGAGGCTAAAATAAATTAATAATAATCTTAATAATCCTTTGGAAAAACATTGCTGAATATAGGTATAAAGGAAAAAGAACTATGAAAGTAGTTGCGCTCGAAAGAAATAACGATAACATACTAACTTTAACTATCTTTGACTCTCATCGTTTTTTCCCTTGAACTTCCAGTTTTTAATCATTGTACATTAATCTTCTATATCAAGTTTAAAATTTGCAATTAAAATTTTTCATAGTCTTGGAATAAAAATGTTAAAATCTCATAATTATGTTTTTCTTTGTTCGTGATAAAATAATAGATTTTAAACACAAGCTCAAATTGGAACAAATTCCAATTATTGATCTTTTTAATAAATAAACCAGAACACTTAATTTAAACTCATTAATTATTAAAAAAGTAAATGTTCATGTAAACGTATTTAACAGAAGCAAATATATTTAAGCTTATTATGGTTTTTAAAAAATTGTACAGTCCAAGAACACGTTAATTTTCATGAATGTAAAAGACATTGATTAATGAATTAATTAGTGTTGGTGATGTTTTATTAATAAATTTTTGTGTTATTTAACGATGAATGATTAATGGTTCTTAATTAAGGAATTAGTGTAGAATTTCTTTTAATCCTGATTACACGCTATGAATAGGTATTTGAATTTTAATGTATATATCTCACCAGTTAGAGACAGCAAACAATTCCTAATCGGGTAGTATTTAATTATTTAAAGAAAAGATTCGCAGCATGTTACATATCTATTAAGATTGATATGTAATTTTTTAGGTCTAGCCATTACTTTAATTGTAAATTTCAGAACTATAGTTTAAAAGCTTGTAATTTTTACACTCTCCAACATAGCTGATAGATACTATAAATTATTGTGTCTACAGCATTCATCGTTCATTTACAGGGGCACACAAAAGAATTCAGCACTGTCTGTTAACAATAATTACTGGAAGTGCTTTTTCAGTTGCTGAACGCGTAATTAAATGTAACTCACTTTTTGTCTATTACTTAGTGTGCATATATTCTATCGATCATATACAGGGCAGAACAAAAGTTCTCGAGTACATTTCCGTTCATTGACGGGAATCCCAGAAGAGGAATTTTAAATTGCGCTACGCGTTTCCTAACTGAACTAACATTTAGTATTTTATGTAGTGTATATATAAATCCATAAATCATATGCAAGGTTGCAAAAAATAATTCGGATATTTTTCCGAATATTGTTGATAATTCCTGAAATTGGGTTTTTAAATATGTTATGCGTTTTCAAAATTGTTTACTTAGATATCATCATATTATCATCATATCATATTATTTCACCTCATTAAACGGTAAAGATTTTTAAAAATTATTTTGGAAGTATTGGAAAGTGTTGGAAAGTGGAACAAATTGCCTATTGACCTGCATAAATAATAAATCAGAGCACTTAATTTAAACTTATTAATTACACACAATTTAATGATTATACAAATTAATTTACCTCAAGCAAAAAAATAATAATTATTATTTAAACAACTATCCATATTCAATCAATCCAACAGTATAATTCAGTTGTTTGAAAAAATATACAATAGTTGTAAAGGTCAATGAAGTATTAACTAATCCGTGTTCCTGAAGCATTTTTTAAAATTCTTTCTTTAATAATGGCGGTTGATTAAGGATGCTACGGTAATCTTTTCGTCACGAGGGCTAAACAAATTGGGACCTCTGTTTAAAATGGAATCCGACCACCTACAAACATCCATACCTGAGTCGGGATTTGAAACTTGCGCCTTTTCATATAGTAGCCAGCGGTCTAACAACTAGACAGGCAGGTGAATATCTCTAAAAAGGAATATATTAAAACAAAACTAATTGTTTTTGGATTAGTCCACAAGTAATGCAAAATGTCAGAAACATTTTTTTTTTTAATTTGTAATTTTAAAGTAAATTTCTCTGTTAAATAATAATTAATCCAGAAGATAATCTTTTAACACAAGCACACTATTAAAGATAAGCATAAGTTACCGATTTCACATTATTCATGTTACAGAAGTTCATTGGCATATGAAGCCGGCGTATTTCAAATACTTAATGCTAATACTTTGAAGCTGTACCACACTCACGCATAGGAAAACAACATTCAAATATACATAACAATCGTCGTTATAAATTAATATCTATAGAAAAATCTTTTACTTTCAAGGAGTTGCACAATAAGCTTGTTCTTTGCCATCCTTAAAATCATAAATTCCAGAAACATTATTTTAAATGTTTGAAATCTTTTTAAGTAATTTGTATTGCTAAATATTAATTAGCGCAAAAGTATCTTATACCAAAAATAGAGTTTTAAAGATAAAGTAAAAGTTATAATATTTTCCTTGTTCATGTTAAAGAAAATTTAAGTATTAAGGTGTATTTCAATTGCTTAATGCAAGCACTTTGAGATCGAAGTACACATAATCACAAGAAAACATTATTCAAGTATGATAAAAAAAAAAAAAAAGCCGCGAAAAATTCATTTATATAGACAATTCTTTTTCTCTTAATGAGTTGCTGGGTAATGTTATTTTTAGCCTCGTATCAAGTTGTAAATTTCTGAAATGTGATTTAAAAGATTTTTTTTTTTATTTTTAGCCATTGGGAAAATGGTTGTTGTTTTCGGTCGAGAATGGGCCTCTTGACGTCGTCATTTCATTAACGTCGTCACTTTATTTTTTAAGCGTTTTTAACGAAATTCTATAACTTTAGAAGAATTTTTAACGAAATTCTGTAACTTTAAACTTTTTTTTCTTTGAATAGGCAATAGAAATGCATAAAATCGTTATAAAAATCTTAAAGTTACAAAAAGTCTAGATGCAAATTATCAGATATGAAAAATAAAGTAGAAATTTGGTACATAGCGGCCCCCCAAGGATGAAATATTTTTGTTTCTGTTTTCATTAATATATTGTAAATTTGGTACTTTCGTGTTATAGCGGCCCCCAAGGATGAATCGCCAAGCGACCAAGAATTATCGCCAAATTATAAGCATGTATGACATTATAATAATATATATATATATATATATATATATATATATATATATATATAACATTTCTTGACGTATGTGGCCAAGTTATAGTCATATATGATGCATATATTATGTATATATATGACATGTGTATATTATGTATATAAGACGTAAATAATATGTGTATAATGACGTATATGGCACATATTTGTAATATAATTAAGATAATTTGGATATTATATTTATTATATTATATTATATTTATAATTTGGAATATATATATACGCGTATATAGCATGCATATGTAAGCTTTGCGATGATCTTGGCGAAATCATAACTGTAACCTTGGCATAATCATAACTGTGGGGGCCGCTATAATACAAAAATATGTTTTTTAAGTTTTTGGAACATTTTCCCAATGGTTATTGTAATTTGTTAAATTATAAATTTTTTTTATTAATTTGTATTACTAAATACAAATAAATGAAGATGAGTATACATTATATTAGAAAAACAATTTTTAAGACTAAGCAAAATGATCACAATTTACCTTGTTCATATTACAGAAAGAAGTTGAAACTTATGGTGCAGATGTATTTTAATTGTTTAATGCAAACACTTTGAGATTGAAGTACACATAATCAGAAGAAAGCATCATCCGAGTATGATAAACAAAAAGCCGCGAAAAATTCATTTATATAGACAATTTATTTAAGTTGCTGGGTAATGTTATTTTTAGCCTAAAGTTGTAAATTTCTGAAATGTGATTTAAAAGTTTTTTTTATTATTAATTTGTATTACTAAATAGAAATAGGTGAAGATGAGCATACATTATATTAGGAAAACAATTTTGAAGACTAACCAAAGTTATCACAATTTATCTTGTTCATATTACAGAAAGAAGTTGAAACTTATGGAGAAGATGTATTTCAATTGTTTGATGCTAATACTTTGAGGTCGAACCAAACCCATTCACAGGAAAGCAACAGGTATTCATAAAATAGCCGTGATAAATTCATTTATACAGCCAATACCTTTACTCTTAACGAGTTAATGGATATTCTTAGCCTCCCACAAATGTATAAGTTTCAAAAATGCGGTTTAAAAATATGAATTATTTTTGTAATTTGTATTATTAAATACAAATAAATGTAGATGAGCATATTATATTAGAAAAACAATTTTGAAGATAAAGGTAAATTATCACAATTTACCTTATTCATATTACAGAAAGAAGGTGAAACTTTTGGAGCATATGCATTTAAATTGTTCAATGCTAATACTTTCAGGAGCATATGTATTTAAATTGTTCAATGCTAATACTTTCAGGAGCATATGTATTTAAATTGTTCAATGCTAATACTTTCAGGAGCATATGTATTTAAATTATTCAATGCTAATACTTTCAGGAGCATATGTATTTAAATTGTTCAATGCTAATACTTTCAGGAGCATATGTATTTAAATTGTTCAATGCTAATACTTTCAAGCCTAAATATTCCCATTCGCAGTCGCAAGAAAGCAACAAGTATGCATAACAATAACCGTGATAAATTCGTTTATGTAGACAATTATTTTATTTTTAATTAGTTGCTGCATAATGTTACTCTTAGTCGCCCCTAATATCGTAAATTTCAGAAACATGATTTAAAAATTTGTAATTTTTAAGTAATAAAATTTAAATATTAAATGTAACTGATCGCATTAGGATATCTTTTATCGGGAGCCCATTTTTAAGCATAAATCAAAATTTTTTTATTTTTTTTCCAATTAATGTTGCAAAATGTTCAAGCATGTGTAGTAGTTGTATTAAGATTACTTAATGCTAATACAGGGTACCCCAAAAAGCCACTAGTGGGAATTTAAACAATCCATACGCTACCTCGAAAAGCGATAGAGACTTTTGAATACTACCAAGTGCAACAGTAAAATTGAAAATTGTAAAGTATGAATGATACTTATAAAATTAAAATGAAGTTTCACCAAGCTAATGATGCATTTAGGAGTTACTTTTTTTTCAAACATTATATTTAAGTTAACTGAAACATTTCTAACTTTTTTTAAATAAAAATATGCAAATCTGAGTTTTCTAAAGTAAGAAAGAAATCTTTCTGTTGTTTATAATTTGATTTGGTTATCTTTATATTCACAAGGCATCATTTTTAAAAAAATGAAATATGTGTATTGAGTGTCGTATAATATAGAAACTAAGAAAAAATAAAATAAGAATTACAGTTTTAGAAACTATGTCCATCTTGTTGAAACTGCTTCAAACTATTTCTACCGTCACAACTGTGTGACAACCTGTCAGTAGATATTGTACAATTATGACATTTGTGAGATCGGAAACCATTTTATCTTATGAATGATTGTCATGTCAATGAAAACAGATGTCTATCTTGAGAGATATAATGCTTGAAATATGCAATTCTAAAAGTGACATGCATTATTGTCTGAATTTGTTACAGAAAATATTCGGAAGTATCTGTAGGTTCTGAAATAATAATTATTTCGAAACTTACAAAGATTTATTTTCTAGGCCATTTTGCTCAAGTGCATGGATAAGAAAAATATTAATATTTTTCGCATGTTAATAAACAACAATTGTGGTACCTTTCGTAGAAAAGTTAGTAATAAATATTCCGAAATTAAAAAATATACACCAGGCCTTTCATAACTTGCTCCATTTACAAAAATTACGCTTCAAATATTATACTTGAAATTTATTTCTATTTTAAAAATAAAGTAAAAGAAAATTTTTAAAGAAAAGTTCTATTATTCTCATTTTTGTTATTATTTTTATTGCTTAGCTTTATAATTGTATAGTAACAATTTAATAATGTATATATTTACTCAACGTTTCATTATTCTATATAAACTCAAGTAAGGATGATTATAGCTCGAGAAGCAAAGCCCAATATTTTTAAACAGCTTCAAAATATTTGTATCGTTAAAATTGTATGACAGCCTTTCAGAAAATATTGTTGAATTATACCAATTGTAAGATCGGAAATCATTTTATCGTACCACTGGTTGTCATACCACCGAAAACATATATGTCATACTACTGTTTCAACTCAAATAATGGTGAGAATACGCATACAATTTAAAACTGATCCCTCTTTGTCTGAGCTTGATAAAGAAAAGGCGGGGTGGATTTTTTTTCTACTCTTATGATGACACATTTTGAAGAACATTTTGCTCAAATGGATATATGAAAAATATAATTTTCCAGTGAAAATATCCAAAGCAAAATGTAGTAGTTTTACAAAGAAATTACTTAAATAATCTAAACATTAAAATCAATTTATTTTAAGCAAATGATGTTTTTACGGTGTTAAGATATATTTCTAAGAATTGTGTTAGTTAACAAAGAGAAATTACTTAAATATTCTAAATTCTTAAATATTCTAAAAATTAAAATAAATTTTCACAAAGCGAATGATGTTTATAGAACTCGCTCCAATTCCAAAAATTAAGTTTAAAATATTATGTGTGAAGCTTATTTTCACCTACTTTTAAAATGCAGAAAAAAGAAAAAAAACTCAGTTTCGTAAAAGAAAATATTAGCAATTTTATTATTTTTCGTTATTTAATTTCCTTATCTTTATAACTGCACGGCATGCATTTGATACTGAATATATTTATATATATTTACAGTGTTGCATAATACATGCAGAAACTCAAGTAAGAATTATGGCTCTAGAAGCTAAACCCAACCTTTTGAAACTGCTTCAAGATATTTGTATCGTCACAACTGTATGACAGCTTTTCAGAATATATTATCCAATTATTCCAGTTGTGAGATCGAAAATCATTTTATCGTACCACTGGTTGTCATGACAACGAAAACAGATGCCTCTTTGTGTGATATAATGGTGAAATACGCATACAATCTAAAACTGATCTGTATCATTGTCTGAGCTTATTAAAGAAGATATGCTGATGTAGAAGTGTTTCGAAAATTATGATGATGCATTTTGACGGATAGTTCCCTCAAATGAAAGCTTGAGGAATATATTGCTTTTTCGATATAGAAACGAAAATGAAATTGTGGTATTCTTTGAAGAAAATAATTTTTTTGTTGTTCAAAAATTAAAGAGATTGTCTGCAACTGAATATTTTATTTGTTTTGTGGAAACAGACAATATATTTCTCTTATATAGCTTGCTGTTTATCCCTAGTAGCCAATCAATGTAGGTTATAAATTTTATATTATGGCCTAATATTGCGCCAATATTACATTCCACAGATATTGTCTAATGAAAAACTAATGCTTGGTTAAATATGGATTTTACATTGGAAACAATAGAAATGAAAAACAAATATTTCAGAAATATTGGATTTACAGTATATTGGTAATAGAGTGTCAAAAATGAGAGTGTTAGAAAAGCAATACTATTCTAATACTGTTTTGCTACTAGAGATTAATCACAAAGATTGAGAAATGTTTTTATTTTGTCGTATCCAATCCTCTCTAATTATACACTATTGTTGTCAAACGTATGATAAATATCATATTTCTATTTTAATATCATACATTGACGTGCAACGATAGTTGTTTCTTAGACTGATGTTAGCTTGTAAGACAGTTCTGAAAAAGTATACTTATACCAGTAGTATCCATTCTATGAAATGCTCTTTGTAAGACATTTTTGGTAGACTTTCATATAAGATCTTTAACTATTCTTATACGTGTATTTGTAAGTAACAACGACTGACATCTTTAAATCAGTTTCAACTTAGCAAATTTATTTCCATAAAACATACGTTTGTTTTTCATATCCAAAAAGTAAAAGTTTGAGAGTATTGCAAATTTTGAAAAACAAAGTTACACAAAATATTGAATTAGATAAACATAATATAACGAGCTAAATAATATGATGTCTGTATAAAAACTGTATAAATTTATGCTACTACAACATAATTCTTTTCATTGATCTGGAGGAATAAATGACTTTTCCGAGCGTGAATAAAATGAGAGTGGTGCGGAGTTAAACAATTATCCTTAATTACTAAAATATAATAGAAAGTGAACAGTTACTATAGAAATCCACACTAATCTGAAGAATTATTATTATCGTTATGTGACTATCGAGATTCCAAAAAATTACTCATTTATTATCTTTGGTTTAAAAAATATTTTGAAACAAATTATTTATAACATATAAAAAAAAACGAAATTTAGATATGAGTATGACTGTTTAGATAATTATGAAATACTTTCATCTTTATTTTACTTATTACATAATTTGTTATTGCCTTTCATCGATAACTGATATTTTGCGCGATTTTTCATATTTAAAATATTTAATTGGCTTTTGAAGAATGGGAAGGTACTTCTGCACATAGTTCGGTTTATACATACTGAAATATTTATTTGTGAAAGGGAAATACGAGATATTCTCTATTCTGGTAATATATATATATATATATATATATATATATATATTGTACCTCATGGAAGGTAGTGTAAGTTGCGGATGTAATTATTTCAAAATTAAAAATGACCTACAACTTCTGGTGGTATTTGGTAGCTATTGGATAATTGTAATATGTCCTTGATATAGGCAAAACAATTGTGTCTGGCATATAATATACTGAATTTCCATGAAAATGAGAATAGTTGAAAGAAGTAAACTGAAAGTTCACCGTTGATTAATCTGCACCCTTCTGTGGAAAAATTATATATTAGTACTCAAAGAATACGTTGAAATGTAATAAGAAATCTTCCGATTATTATACAATAGATTTCTGTAGAATATTGCAATGTAATGTGATTTGTTTGTCTCTATCGTATAACTTAGCTCCTAAAGAATATGCTATAAAAATGACTAAAATTATTTGGAAATGTCAGAAAACATTTTCGCGTTGAAAAATTGGGGTAGAACTAAGGTATCATCTCAATGCGTTCGAAATAAAAATGTTTCAAAAGTTACATCGCTCTGACTGTTACAAATTAAAACACGTTTTTTTGTTTGTTTGTTTTTTAACCGAAATAAGTACTTTTTTTTTTATTCATCACTTTATTTATGACCATAGAGACATTTTTCTACATACTCAGTTCACGCTTCATGATTTTTTAATTCATCTAATTAGGTATGCAAGTATCATTATGAAAGAAAAGATATTCAATCTAAGAATAAGAAAAATTATATGTTAAACTAATGAATGTAATTTTATTGCATGGTCATGACTCTGCCATTTCTGCAATAAACTGGGACTATAGTAAAATATATAATGCAGTTTTACAGTAGTAATAAAATAAAATATATATAAACCATAAAATAAATAATCAAGTAAATAAGAAAGGTAATCTGTAATCAATACGTACCAGAGTTTCCGAACAGCAAAACAATTAGAAACTTCTTTACTTTAGTGATCAATTTATGAATGAAAATGTTCTATAGAAATTTCGAACTCACCTGTAAATACAAAACGATTAAAATATTAGTGATATAAAATATAATTATAACATATATAGTTACATTATATTGAAGACATAAACACTTTGTACACATTACTAATTAAGTACTATTTTATTATTATCATGTTAAAAATAAACCAAAAATCATATTTATAAAATGCCTACTGCTTCTTAAATAAAATATCAAATATTTAATCTTTTAGTGATATTTGGTCCATAAAATAATAGTTGAGTTCAAAATGTACCTTTTGTTTTCAATAAATTATTTACTGTTAAAATTGGATGATTAAGAATAAGAAGAATATATATATTTTAAACTCTTTTTCGGCTTATAATGACTCCGAATTTACGTAGTCATTATTATTGTTTAAATACTTACTTCAATTTTGCATAACTATGCTTTTACGAATGCATTCATGATAAATCATTGCGTCACAAAAAAATTCAAACACACTGATACACACTAATAGTCACACACGAATAGTCATTCACTAATTCAATACAACTATATTATTGAAAGGAAGTACTTGTCTGTTGGCAATAGTTAGGGAAATCTATCGCACGTAGAGGTTTGAAAATTTGATTCCGGTTAGAGAAAGGAGGGACAGGTTCCAATGCAACTGGCTCTCTGATTTTCGATTTTGTTTAGTTATATTTTTTGTTAGTTTAGGATGAAAGGAAAACTTTGCGTATTTTCCCAATTTTCAAATCCCGGCGATTTTGAGCTAGTCATAAAAAAAGAATCAAAATTCAATCTTTTAGCCCAATATAGAAAACTTTCCCTCTTTTCAATAAAGTATATTCGGAATTCGTACAGAGATTGTTTTAAATTTTTCTTCTATTTTTTAATAGTATAAAAGTACACCTGCTGCCAAAAATGAAAACTTCATTTTTTATTAGTCAATTTTTATTTGTAAACTTATTCATACAATCTTAGGTTTTTTAAATCTCTGTATAGAAGAAGCCTTCGGAAATCGTTTAAAAAATATATGAAATATATTTCTTTTTAACCAAATATTTAAAGAAAGTAATATCGATGGATTGCTTAGAAACGAATAACGATCTTCAATGGAAATTTTATCGCTCTTGTGAATTCATAACATGTTTAATCGCTTTCAACACAGGCAAAGGACGGGATTTCTATTAATTTGTTTCTGCATTCTTTTGCTGCTGTACAACTCGGTTTCACGTGTTAATAAAGAGCCCACTTTAATGTGATTGCCCTTTTTACAATAGTTAAATACGATGGGGAAGGTACTACTAGGTATGTTTGTATATTACATTTAAGGTAACTTTAGGTATATAGTATAAGCTAGTCGTTATAGAGATTGCCGTATACAACACTGCAAATAGAGGTGTCTTAAATTCAGACGCATATGTGACTGAAAAAGAAATTTAGACACTTAAGTGTCTGAATATAAAATTTCAGACATCATAGATGTCTAAATCTAAGACACATAAGTGTCTTACTATGATCATGTTTAAAATAAATTGAGAAAAATCTCTGAATAATAGTGATATGTCTGAAATTAAGACATTTAGAAATTCAGACACTTAAGTATCTAAATGCGATACTGTATATTACTGTGTGGTGACTGTATATACAAGTGCAATGCAATATATATGTCAGCACCATCAGAAAATGTTTTTGAATGGAGGAAAGATGTTTAAAATATAATTTTATCCACTAAATTTCGTATTACGTAGTGAAAGGAAAGGTCACCCACCCAAAAATTCTAAGAAATATGAAAGTAGGCAGAAAGAAATGTGGAGATTTGCAAAATTTTGGAGGAGTTGTGCCTGGGGTCCACGGCTTAGTTCGCTTTTCTAAAATGCAGAATATAAACATGAAATAGGCTACATTAAGAATTTTTTGCCATAACTCCTCGTTCATGACAAATTTTAAGGATATCTACATAAATATATATATATATATATATATAAATTTAACAATTAAGAAATATTAAATATCGAAAAATAAGTTTCTAACGACATTTTAAAAAATAGAGAAATGATACTTTTTTTCTTTTTGGTCAGGGTGTTTTTTTGTCTTGAATACTCACCCCCGGTTTAAGATAAATCAAAACAAGAACAGAATTAAAATTGTCTGCTATACGGTGTGGTCAGGGAGGTTGAGGAATGGGAGGAGAGTCTCTGATTAAAAATTTTTACTAACATTTTTTCTTCAGCTATAAATTATTATATTAACATTTGGAAGAAAAAAATCATTTTTTTTTTAATTATCAGGCATAAGAGTACAGTGGACTTTGAAAACTAACTTTTTTAATTACTAATATTTTTTTTTTTTCAGGATTTAGTTATAATATTAAAAAAATATCATGCGCAAAATTTGTTGAAAATATCTTTAAAAAGTTTTGAGATATTTAAATTTTAAAATTTTAAAATTGCCAGATTTCAAAATGCTCCATGAGCAATCAGATTTTAGACACATTTACAATAATCTCATATAATCATCCTTGAATACACAAAAATAAAACTTACTACCAAATTTTAGCAAGTTATATTAAAAAAACTTAAAAAATTGATTTAAATTGAATTTTTTAATTTTTTCATTAAAATTTAATCAAATTTTTTATATTACTCTTAAATTTTCAAATTTAAATACGTGTAATAAAGTTTATTTTTAGTAACAAATATTTACACAGGTATAAAGAACATTTCTGAGAAGTTTCAATAAAACTGAAAGTAATGTGTTGCGCATGGGACATTTTAAAGTCATAAAATCCGTAAAAATATTTATTCTGAGAAAAACAGGTTTTAATGATTTAATTGTTCGTAATTTTTTTTAAAGTTTATATTGAAACAATTTGCGATACGAGTGAAGGATATAAAATTATTAATAACCTATATAGCAGTTTTGTTAGTTTTGAGTAGCATGATAATGGGGGTTTCGCGCCACCTGCCCGCCGGCACTGTGGAGGTGGTACACGGTGGTGAAGGTGTGGAGATGACCGTGCCAGTGCTGGTGGAATATCTACTGTAAGATGAGAGGGATTTTTTATTTTTTTGATTAATTTTAATTTTTTGTATTTTAATTTGGGGACTTGTAATATTTTGATTTTTTTTTTTTTTTTTTTTTGGGGGGGGGTAATTGTGTGTATTCTTACATGAAGATAGTTGAAATAGTTTTATTTTGCTGAAGTAGTTTTTTTTATTTTAATTTTTTTCGGGGACTTAGAAAATTTTCGAGTATTTTTTTTTCTTTCGCGGAGAATTGTATGCTAAACTACGATGTGAGTTGAAATAGTTTTATATGTGGAGAATTAGAAATTTGATTAATTTTATTTTTTAATTTTTAATTTGGGGACTTAGAAAATTTCGGAGTACTTTTTTTTTTATTATGTCGTGGGACATTGCGTGTACTCTAATACGATGTTGGTTAAAATGTTTTTATTTTGGAAAATTGGAAATTTTTTATTAATTTGATTTTTTTTTAATTTAGAAACTTAGAAAAATTTCGAGGGGTTTTTTTTGTCGGCTTTTAGGATTCGATATTTTGAACTGATGCAACGCATGTTTACAAATGCATATAGAAACCAAACAAATTAAAAAGATAATTTAGTAAATTATCCTAAGAAAAACATTCTAAAATTTTTTGCAAAATATTCTAAAAAACAATTTTGTTAGGCAGTTCTAGTTCTTAAAAGAACCTTTTTTTAAACTAAAATTACAACTAGAAAGAACTGTTATGAAATTCAGAATACGAAAACAAACGAGGTAAACATACGCGAAAACAACAAGTTTAGAACACAGTTAAAATACTCTGTTGCCAAATATAAAATAATATATATACTTTATGAAAATTATATGGAGTAAGCACGAGAAAATCATGTAAGTATTATTTCCCAGCTTTTAAATTACGTATACCTACGACGAGAAACAAGAAAAAATGGCGGAAAGGTAAACAAGGCGCATTAGCTGTTAAAATTAAAATGGCTATAACTCCGGCAAAAATCAACATATTTTTTTTTTTTTTTTTTTTTTTTTTTTTGCATCTGGTAGGTACGATTTTATATATAATTTTTACATTAAAAATGAAAAATCGACTTTTTGATGAAATTTCACGAATTTCAAAGTCCACTGTACCCAGAAAATAAAATTAATTAAATTTTAAAATACTGAAAGGGGCACCGGCCTCTACTGTCCTCCTGCTGGCACTTATGTTTTATGAAAATTCAATAGTTTTTTGCAAGACAAAATCTTTCCAATTGAAGAATAAATTTTTACGACGAAATCTTTAATTAAACTATGTTTTATATCTGTCTGAATTTTTTAAAACTATAATAGTAATTAAACTCAAATAATTGATAAATGTCAGATTTCGTAAATTGATAAATGCAAGTTTCATTACGAAAAATATACCAAATAAAGAAATTAAAATGTTTCTAATTTCTTCTTCTACAACGGTCTATTTCTCGCTGATAAAAAGTAATGAGATCAAAAAACTCTCCATATTATAAACCTAGGGTGAGTCAGTGATAACGCTAAATTAAAAATGCTGACCTGGCTGTTTTGCTTTGTTGGGTGACGACGTCAGTATGTCATTGGCATTGGCGCGGTAAAAGAAACTGTTTTTTTAATGATTTATACTTGTTTCGCGAAATTTGTCCAGACTTTATATGGCGTATAATTCCCTGATTATAATAAAATATACTATTTAAATTGTGGTTCTCATAATGTGTGGTGTGCCATCTGCATCTGCAACTATATTAGTACATTTTTTGCTCTTCAAAAATTTACTTCAATGGCTATTATTTGATAAATAAAGATGCTGTTTCTGAAGAATAAGAAAGTACTCGCGAAATATCAAGTTCTAGAATGATATGATTCAAAATTATTTTATTATCAAAATAGCGTATGGAATAATGATATAAAATTTTCTTCAATATATGTTTTTTTTAATATTGCTCATTCATTTGCACATTTAAAGAAAGATATAAAAGATCAAGAAAAAGTGTATATATTTTTTAATATTTATATAAAAATGGATTTAAAATTTTGTGGATACTTTACAAAGGTAAGAGTTTTTGCGCGATTATTTACAAAAATATAATTTTAATTTCGAAATAGAACTTTTACGTGAATATTATTACTTCTGTAATATTAATTATTTAAATTACTTTTTAAGAATAATATGTATTATCTTATTTGTATATTTTTCTATCGAATAAATATTTTTCAGTGTTACAAGAATTGTGTTTTTATATTATTATTTATGCATTTATTTTTTTATTTTCCACTAAATTTATATCATTTCCAGGATTAACGATTTTGTTTAACAATTCTTAAATCATCCACTTTATAAATAAATATTTTTTATAGTAAATAAACTGATTATAGCTTGAATACATAAAAGCATAGTATTGCTGTTATTGCCTGTATATTCAGACCCATACTTGGCAAAATTTTTCGACATTTTTGTAGGTAGTGCCATGAGCCAGTTTGCCCATGCTTTAATCAGGTTCTTCTTCTGGAAAAATTACCAGCCCTGCTTTGTGGTCAAATATATTCCCATTTATTGAGGATGCAATGTGGTCAAATATGGCTGCATTTAATGATTTACAAAAAATGTGGTTAGAAATAGCTACTTATTGCCGACATACCAGAACACGAAAATGGCCGCATTTCAAAGGTCTTAAATTCAGACACAAATAAGTGTCTTAGAAAATTAAGACACTTTAAAGTGCCTCCTTTTTTAACCATCCGTTTCAGACACTTAAGTGTCTGAATTTCAGACATTTCAGTTTAAAGTAAACCGGTCAGTGCAATGGCGAGTCAGTGCGCACCCACAATTAGGCTTGTTTCTATGTTACATTTAATATAGTTTTAGATATATTTAACGTAATCCCGGGCAAAGCTGGATGTGTCTACAAATTCGCCATAAGATTATACTGGGTGATTGAAAATAGAGGTAATGACGATTATCTTTTACATCACTGATAATAGGAACACATTTTCTATTACAAAAAGTAAACAAATCAAGGTTATATATAGAAAACTATTGTGTCTAAATACATTAAAAAGTATTCCATTATTTTACTGTCATAAATTTTCGAATTATTATACATTGAATTTTAAGGATTTCAGTGTTTTTCATAAATAAAAACGGAAAATATGCTTTTATTTTAGTTTTTAGTGTTTAAGTCATTAAGTAAGTCATAAAAGATAATTAAACAATAACTTACAATGATATTCACTTCAAAACTATTTTTATTTCTCAACATCACCTTGCTTCCAAGGGGGTTTTTTAGTGGACTGAACAGATAAAAGTCGCTTGGTGCTAAATCGAAGCTGTATGGTGGATGTTGAAGAAGTTGCAAGATGATGTTCACAGGTGATGAAAAGGTTCCGCTTGAAGTCCTAATGTGGCTGAGACAGCAACCTAAAGAATCTTACGCAGCTGGTGTTGGAGCACTGATAAAACGGTAATATAAGGGCATAAATATTGGTGGAGAATATGTTAAAAAATACAAATAGTTTTGAAGTGAGTATCATTGTAAGTTATTATTTAATTATCTTTTGTGACTTACTTAATGACTTTCCCTCGTACAATAACCACACCGGGAATTTGTTAAGTTAGTTTCATAACTACATTTTTCTTTTAATTATTCGAATAAAATATTTTATATATAAACATTTATTAAACAAATTCTCTTGAAATCTATAATATGTAAAATGATATTAAAAGATAAAATTTATATTATTTTTAAGCTCGTATGGTAACTTTTATATTAGCATGTCATGCACTCAGTTATGACATAATTTTACTCATTTATGGCATAATTTTATTAATGTATGGCATATTTTTAGTCATTTATGACATAAGTTATTATATAAAAACAGTAGTATCAGTATTTCATTTTTGGGTAAGAATAATTTAACAGTGTTTGTTTAAATATTTAAATTAATGAAATACACTTTTTAATAGCATCTTTTGTACGAAATACTTACACGTTTATACAGGATATTAAAATATTAAATAATTTTATTAGTATATTGTTAATTGCATAGTAATTTTAATAATTTTAATAAACTATTAATATTATAGTAAAATCAGAACATAAGGGTATTTCATCTCAATCTGTCGTTTTCTCAATCAATCATCGATTGTTTCACTTTAGAGGATCAATTTAAATCTGAATATAAGTGTATTTCTCATAAACAGTCTATTTTACATATATTTAAAAGCACATAGGGGGGACATATTCAATAAATATCTTTCAAAAGTAGAACATTACGAAAAAATAACTTATCAATGAAAATTTTATTTATTTTCGCTTAAAACATGTTTTATACAGAAAATCATTAAAATTCTAATTAAATTACTTTTATTCTTAATAAATGCCAAAATTTCGGAATGAAGCTGTATTTTAAACATCCACTGATAGCTTTTTTGTCTGAGACAAAATACAGTCTTTTTATTTTATACTTCTATTGTTGTGGAAACAATAGTTTTCCTTAATATTATTTGGCCCTAAAGTATTGTTCTGCCATGTCAGCATTTTCAGTATCTATTGTCCACAGTCTACAGAGAAGTTGATCGATACAAAATGGAGGTTTTAAAATGTCCCACTTCCTGCAAAAGTACTCAAGTTTTTCAACAATAGTCAAGTAATTGCATGGTTCAGAATAAATAAAAAAGATACTTTCGTTATAAAGCAGTTAGTTCTTAATTTAGGACTTCAGTTAACAATTTGTAAGGCATGGATGTTGTTCCGAACAGAATAAATTATTTCATAAGAGAAACTGAATTTTATGTCTAGAAAATTAAATTTCGCCATGTTGTTGATAAATAAACTTGCTACATTGAAAGTAAAATTTTAAATAATGAACGTTTGTATTAACTGAGTTTTAATGTATATTGCAGAACACGAAGAATATCTATTAAATTTTCGAGACTTTTAGTGAATTAAATAACGAAATACTGTAGAAACTGTATAAGCAAACGTTTCTCATCATATATATGTATTACAAAAATTAAATTCCCGAGCTTTATTAAATTTATTTCATATAAATTTATCTTCTAAATTTATTCTACAACCCTAGTTTATTAAATTATATCATATTTTTAAAAATATTCCATTCATTTCGTTTATAAAAATTATTTTCTATTTAAAATGCATATTTTAATATTTTATTTTCCCTTCAAAATCGTTCTAAAAACACATTTCCTTTAATCATTTTTCTTTAAAACTCCTCTTATTTCCCAAATCTTAAAACGCCGATTTTTATTCTATTAAAATTATCTGTTTTGTACCATTTTCTTTTTCTTATTTTATTCTAAAATTCTAATTCGTTCTCTTTATCGAAAAGACCTCAGCACTTCAATTTTCCGCCACCCTTAAAATATAGTTCCTCCTTAATTCAAAGCTATGATTCGCTGTCCTACTAATCTGCAATGCGAATTTAAACTTCCTCTCCTTTGGTATTTAACACGAAACATGCGTGCGGAGCTCAGATTTTCTGTGATATTTGCTGTCGTAAAAATTATGTACTCTCTGAAGTGATAATCCAGAATATTCGAACGAGCATTATAACATCATTCGTGCAATATAATCTAGTTTATAAGTATGACATGATTAGCTGTTAGAATTTCCCAGCTAAAAATGAACTGCAGTTTTTCTACAGAAGTGAAGTATTTTTAAAGTTTTTCTACAGTCAACTGTAGATTTTCTGTAGTGCAATCTCGACTGTAAAAATACTTCAGTTATTTTGCAGTTAATGTGAAGTAATTTTGCAGTAATTTATTTCAAAAATACTGTGAGCTTTTAACTGCAAAAATACTGTAGTTTACGTGAAGTTATGTTATAATCATAAATTAAAAAAATAATGAGACTTTACATCTGTAGTAAAACTGTAGTAAATTTGAAGTAATTTTACAGTCATTAATTCAGTATTATATTTTCTGAAGTATCTGCAGTATAAGTGCAGTTACTGTAAGGTAATTTTACAGAACTTAATTTTAGTAAGTTTGTGAGATATTTTCTGCAGTTTTAAAAGCTAAACAATATTAAAGTTTTTCAGTTTTTGACAATATTGAGCATTTGCTTTGTTATTAATAATTAACACTGTTTTCAAGACTTTTAGTTTAATGGGACTAAATTGAACACCTGGGAAAGTCCCCCCTCCCTCCTTTTTTTAAATGAAACAAAACAAATATTCAAAGAAATTAAACTTTAAAATCCAAAACAAATATATATATATATATATATATATATATATAAATAAATGAATGTTTATCATTAAAATCTTGAACCTACCCAGGTAAAAAAATAATATAAATTTAAAAAAAAATATGTTGTTTATATCCTCTTTCGCTCAGTGTTTAATTATTTTATGTTATTCAAAAAAATAAATTTAAAAAAGAAAATTACTTAAATTTTAATTAATTGTACAAAATTCGAGGGGTGCCCTCCCCCCTCCCTAAAATCAACACTGCCCTGAAATACCCAATTTTAAGGTAATTTTTTAGCACATAAAAGTTAAAAGAAAAACAGGATAAAAATTAACTGCGATGAGTGATTAAGGGGGAGCACCCCCCCCCCCCTACACACACACACTACGAGATTTCATAATTTATCTTTCTTTTAATGTTTAATTATTTTAAGTTACTCACAAAAATAAATTTTACTGCCTTTAAAAATTGGAGAAAAAGAAAATTATGTCAATTAAATTACAAAACCTGGGGGGGGGGGCGCTCTTTTCAGACTTCGTCACTTCCCTGAATCTCCGTTTAAGGTACTTTTTAAACACATACTCGAAAAGAGTACATTTTACTATCTCTTTCAAAATCAACGAAAAATAAACTTACGTTAATTAAATTTGAAGGGGGGGGGTGCTCCCCTTCCCATCTGGCGCTGAATTCACCCCCTTCCCCCCCACGCACACTACAAAATGAATATTCATAATTTATCTTTCTCCTAATACTTAATTATTTATTTTAAGTTCCTCAAAAAAGCTAATTTTACTGTCTTTAAAAATTGGAGAAAAAGAAAATTATGTCAATAAAATTATAAAATCTGCGGGGGAGGGGGGGCTTCTTTTTGACTTCATCACTTCAATGAATCTTAAGGTACTTTTTAAACACATACTCGAAAAGAATAAATTTCACTATTTCTTTCAAAATCAGCGAAAAAGAAAATTACATGAATTAAATTTTAAAATCCGGGGGGGGGGTGCTCCCCTTCCCATCTGGCACTGAATTCAACACTCCCCCGAACCTCCGCTTAAGATAACTTTTAAAGACAAACATATAAACGAAAATAGAGTTAAAAATTTACTTCCATGGGGGATTTACACGGGGGGGGGGGGGGGCTTGAGCCCTCCCTTAACAAAAAATTTTTAGTTCCTCTTTCTCTTAGTGTTTAATTATTTTAAGTTACTCAAAAAAAAACCAATAAATTTTACAATTTCTTTCAAAGAAAAAAGAAAATTTTGTTTAGCAAATTTCCAAATCCTCCGTGGGGAGAGCAAGAATCCCGCGGGCCAGCCCTACCCTAATTCAACACTGCTTTGAACCACCCCTTTGAAATAAGTTTTTAACACATAAATATAAAAAATAATAAATAAATAACTTTTATGGGGATTTAGGGGGAAATTCTGCACTTCCCGAATTCAGGAAATAGTAATTAATCTCCCCATCCATGCAAAAAATTCTTAGTTATTTTATTTTAAGTTTGGGGTTATTAACTACAGACGTGACTTCCAGTTTTTATGAAAATTACTTCAAAAAACAAATGAAAAATGTATTATTCTTATTAATTTATTTAAAATTTCCTTTAGAACATTCGATTTTTTTTTTTTTTTTTTTCGCAACTGACACGGCAGTTCCGACTCCACAGTGATTTTCCAATGATAGAAGAAACACTATAACTCAACTCAACTCTGAGCTGAGTGTGTTTATGTTTTGACTCCCGGCGTTAAGCGGTAACGTTTGTCTGTTGATATTTTCTGTGATTCGCTAGCTTTGTTAATATAATAATTAACACCTTAATTAATTTTTTTAATGTTTATACATAGCCATAAGATGGATAAAGATATGTACCGACAGATAAAACTAAACTCTCTTTTAAAAAAATAGACAGATTCAAAATATTTATAAAAAATACCACGAGGCCTTACTAAAATAAAATTATTTCGGAGGAGATATGTAAGTTCACAGTATTGTTCATATTATCTTATTATAGACTTTTTTTTTATACTTTAATAGCGATGGAGTTAATTTAAAGTTCATAACTTTATACATTCATATAACTCATATTTATTACAAAATTAAATTTAATATTTGAGCCTTGTATCGTTACAGTGGAATTTAAAGTATTGTTTTGGTTGATCTTTATTCTACTTCGCATGTGTGTTAATATTAATTGTCAACCCAATTAATGATTTCTCAAGGTTTTTACATGCATTTTCAATTGCTTTTAATCTAAGTTTATGAATAATATACCAAGATAAAAATAATTTTATAAAAAATATGAATTAAAGTAATACTATTTTAAATATTGCTCTCTTGAACGATGGTATGTTACATGAGATGTTATTTATGTCAAATGTATGTTAAAGGGTTGAAGAATAAATTTAAACTTTTTATTGATTAAATTATAGTATTAAAAGAAATATACATATATATATAACTTTTTCAAATGATATTGCGGGTTTTAAACAATGAAAGGTTTGTAACTATTTTACCCCACAGTTGTTTTTTTTTTTTTGTACTTTTTGCAAATAATTACAGTTTGTGTTTTTTATAAATTTAGTTTTGAAACCTGCCTATTTTACCCTATCTTTACCCTATCTGTTCAATCTAGAAAAAAAAAAGAGAAAGGGCACTACTCACACCAATATAATGTGCTACTGGAGGAAGAAAAAGCTTTTAATAACATTCCATGTAACATACCATCATTCAAGTGGACAATATTTAAAATAGTATTACTTTAAATCATAATTTTTATAAAATTATTTTCTTCCTGGTACATTATTTATGATTAAAAGTAATTGAAAATGCAAATAATAAATATGAGTTATTTGAATTCCCAATAACAAACTTTAAATTAACTGCATCGCTATTAAAGTATTAAAAAAAAGTCTAAAAAAAGATAATATGAACGAAACTTTGTAAATACAAATATCCTCTGAAATATTTTTTTTACTGAGGACTCGGTATTTTTTATAAATACGTTGAATCTATCTAATTTTTTAAAAGAGAGACCAGTTTTGAAGAAGTGTCTGTTGGTACATATTTTTAGCCATCTTTTGGCAATGTATAAACATTTAAAAAATAAATTAAGGTGTTAATTATTATATTGTCAAAGTTAAAACAAATTACGGAAAATAATAGATGCGAATTTAGCTGATAAGGCGCATAAAAATCACGAATTTAACCAATAAGGCGCATAAAAAATCATGAATTTAGCTGATCAGGCATGTAAAAATTATGAATTTAGCCGATCAGCAGGTAAAAATCACAAATTTCGTCGATAGGATGTGTAAAAATCGTAAATTTAGCTGATAGAACGAGTAAAAATCGTGAATTTAGCCTACCAGGTGCGTAAAAATCGTGAATTTTGTCGAGCGGGCGTGCAAAAATCGTTAATTTTACCAATCGGGCATGCAAAAATTGTGAATTTCGCCGATCGGCATATAAAAATCGCGAATTTCACCAATAGGGTGCGTAAAAGTTGAGAATTTTGTTTAATTCTCAATTATAAATTACAAGTATGATTGTGGACCTCGACAAGCTAGTCATTTTTTTGAGTGGCCCATGAACCAAAAGTGGCCAACATCTTCAGAAATTGTGTATTTCGTCAATTAGTCCGGAAAAAATTGCAAACTTCGTCAATCGGGAGCGTAAAAATCCTGAATTTCCGTCTGTCAGAAGCGTAAAAATCCTGAATTTCCGTCGGTCAGAAGCGTAAAAATGATGAATTTCCGTCAGTCGGGAGCATAAAAATCAGGAATTTCAGCGATCGGCTGCAACAAAATCATGAATTTCAATGATCGGATAAAGAAAAATACTGAATTTCGTCGATTGGACGCGAAAAAATCATGAATTTCGTTGGTCGGACGTAGAGAAACCATAAATTTCTTCGATCAGACATGAAAATATCCTGAATTTCGTTGATCGGACGTAGAGAAACCATAAATTTCTTCGATCGGACACTGAAAAATCATGAATTTCAAAGAACGGGAGCGAAAAAATTCATAAATTTCTGCGATCGGGCACGAAAAAATTATGAATTTTGTCGAACGGGGGCGAAAAATTCACGAATTTTAGAGTACAGTAAGGATATCAGAAAATCCTGCATTTGGCCGGTTCTTTTTATGCAGAATGTACGCGACGCTGCGGCGGGCGCCGCAGACTAAAAACGGCAAACTTCGTCGAAGAATTGCGAGAAAAATGCGAAATTTATTTAAAGATCGCGAAAAATGGCTAATTTCGCTGACAGGTCGCGAAAAAAAATGCAAATTTAATCAAAAGGCTGTGGAAAAACGTGAATTTCGCCAGAAGGCCGTCAAAAATACATGCGTTTCGTTGAAGGATCGCAGAAAAATATGAATTTTGCCGAAGGGCTACGAAGAAAAAGCCAATTTCGTCAAAGGATCGTGGAAAAAATCTGTTAATTTCGTCGAAAGATTACGAAAAAATGGCAAATTTTGTCGAAGGATCTCGAAAAAACAGAAAATTTTGTCGAAGGATCTCGAAAAAACGGAAAATTTTGTCGAAGGATCTCGAAAAAATGGAAAATTTCATCCAAGGATCTCGAAAAAAAAGGTAAATTTCGTCGAATTATTTCGAAAAAACGGCAAATTTCAGTAAAGTATCTCAAAAAAAAAAACCTGCCAATTTTCGTCGAAGGATCGCAGAAAAAATGCGAATTTTGTCCAAAGGCCAAAAGAAAAAAGACGAAATTTATCAAAGGATCTGGGAAAATGGCTAATTTCGTTGACAGATTGCGATAAAAACGCAAATTTTGTCAAAGGGCTGCGGAAAAACTTGAATTTCATCAAAAGAATATTAAAAAAAAAGTTTCGTTGAAGGATCGTGAAAAAAAAAGCGAATTTCATCAAAGGGCCACAGAGAAATGCAAATTTTGTCAAATGGTCGCAGAAAAAAATGCCAATTTCATCAAATAATCGTGGGAAAAACTGCTAATTTCGTCAAAGAATCACAGAAAAAGTGCAAATTTCGTCAAAGAACCACAAAAAACAAACAACAAACAAAAAAAAAAACATGAATTTCGTCAAAGGATCACAGGAGAAAAAAGAAACGCTATTTTCGTCAAAGGTTCACGAAAAAGAACGTGAATTTTGTGAAATAGTCCCGGAAAGAATGCAGCATTTCTTTAGAAAACAGCAGACGTACAAAGTTCTATGCTTATTAATATAGGCATAGTTTTTAATCTGAAACAATATCCTGAACTAACTTTTGAAAAACGGTTAATCCGAACCCAATTTGCAAGGATCTACACTCAGCCTGAAATCGACTCTAATGAAAAGCAGAGTTAATCCGACCTGCAACAGGAATAATTATTGCCGAGAGGGGATTTTCTCCCCTAACCCCTCTGCTGTAACCTTTCAGAATATTTGCTGTGAATTTCAGAATTTTTTTTTACTCGGAAAGGCTGATAAATGCTGATGCCTTAATTAATTAGCACTACAACAGCAGCAAGAATAGATTTATATGATATATTGCATATTGCAGACTATTTTTGAAAACATTATTAGCGTTGCAGACACTTGAAGATAGTTCTGCCACTGGGGCGAGTGCTTATTTTCACCTTTAGCAGAAAGTCTTTTATGCATCACATCTTTGGGTCCACACGTGTGCATGGAAACATAACAGCATCACCCTAGCAACTGAAGTGGTCCTTTTGCTAAAGTTTTCCTTTTTGGTGAACTTGTTTTGTTTGCTAATTACATATTTTAAAAATGAAGAGTATGTTTTTATGGGAAATTTTGTGAAGTTGCTATTTTTATTATAATAAAGTTTGTGAAGGGGTCCTGTTTTATTAAGAAGAATTATTTGAAAGTGTGCTAAACAGGCCCCAAATTTTTCCTGGATCAACCCCTTGAGTGTGTAATTTCATTATTTAAATGTAGGGCTGTTATGCTGCATATGGTTAAACAAATAATTAGTCTTGGGATACCATTTCATTGGTAAGTAATTTATTTTATTTTTTTAAATGTAATTGATGTATACAAAGCTATTATTAAAAAGAATTGCTCTGTATATGGTTGAGAATCTTCTATGCTTTAAGCAGATTCATATGTTTTGTTATGTATAGAAGTGTAGATAAATTTTATTTTCATGTCAATTTCTGTATTGTTTACATTCTCGCCTGTCAAAAAGTATGACTTTCTCTAGAATAATATTGACTCTAGCAGATGGGTACGGTGCAGTGCCAACATCCTTTTTTAACTTTATGCACCTGGCAGAACCCAAAATTGTACAATTAATGATGTTGAAAATATAAAATTTTTGCCTTTTTTTATGAAGCTGTAAGAACAGAATTAATGCCAAAATAGTAGAATTTTCACTTTTATTTTTCTTGTGTTCCCTCATAATTTTTCAGTCTGGAGACCCCAAATGATACTTAAACTGTAAAATTTCTGCCTTCTATTTTTGGGGTCTGCAGGAATAGATATGGAGCCAAATTAAATTTCCTTTCGCCCATATTTTGGTATAATATATATTTGATATTGCACCCCATATTTGGCATAAAATATTTTGGTCGACATATCAACATAATATGTTTGGATTCAACTGATAGATTTTTGTGTGTGTTGTTCAAAGTAAATTTTGGAGATTTATGAGATTTCAACTGTTGTTTCTATCTAATACCTTCAAATTTAACTTTTTGATTGTAATTTACACATACAAAAATATTTTACGTACAGTTGTTGCACAGTTTTGACGTAATTAAATTAAAAAAATTTAATGCATGTTGTGTTTTTGTGTGAGTGTGCATGGATTATCTGATAAGAGGGGGAGGATGTTCAAAATATTTTCAGGCTTGATTAATGCAGGGACAAAGTTCTGCAAGCATTTTATAAGAGTATTTTTGCCTTATTTAAAATTTAAAAAATCCTGCGTTTAAAAAAGTGACACTTATACTAAAATATTGCTGGAAGTTTGCCACTGCAGTAACTGGGTCCTGGTCTTGACTACCTATCATCATAGCTTACATCCATATCCAAAGAAATGAAACGGGGGAAAAAAGAAAGAAAAAAAAATTGGTTGATATGTATATCATATGCTTCAAGGTCAAACAGGAATGTACCAGTAGTTCCAGTGTTTCTAGTTACGGTTTTTTAAATTCCAATTAATTGATTGCTGCCACTTTTTAAAAATAGTAAAATTTCCTTTATTTAATAGCAAATTTAATAAAGCGACTATTACTATTTCAAAACAAATGTCAGCAATGAAGCAATCTGAATAATAGTAGGAACCAACAGGGCAACAGGCAGTATTAGTACTTTCACCATCCCGGAGTCAATCATTTTTTCCATCAGCTCTGCTGCTCTGCTAAAAAGAAGTTTTTTTTTTTAGAGTGTGTGTGTGTGGGGGGGGGGGGGGGGGTGAGTACTTTGAGAAAAGTTGAAATCTAAATTACAATAGATGTTACATAATCAGTGTTGAATTCAGACATCTTTCCCCGGGAAGGAATTCTGGGCTTCAGGGGGGGGGTGCGATTGCACTTTTTAACCATTGAAAGTATAAAATCTCAAATCTTTCGACGGGGACATTTCAATGCTCCAGGGGGGATTCCCCACCCCCCAGGTCACCCCCTGAATTCAACACTATATAATTATTGCCCTGCAAACATTTGCATAAGAATTAGAACGTTTTAACTTTTATAATTTGTTTTTCTATTTTTGCATTTTAGCAAAAATTTTGCTAACACATTTTCATACATTTTTTAAAATACTTTTGCAAAATGGGAAAAAAAAACCCTAAAAATTAAGGTTAAATGTTAAATTTAAATTTTAAAACTTTAAAAAAGAAACGTTTGAAAATTACTACTTCTCCCTTTGAAGATTTTTTATATAAGGAAATTTCTAAAATGTTTAAAATACTTGGAAATGTTCACAAATTAGGTTCTTTCCAACTATACCAACAACATAATACTGTATGCTAATGTGCTATTTATTTTAACCTTGACCGTGCAAATGATTGCAAGAGTATTTTTGCCTTATTTAAAAAAAAAAAAAATTCTGCATATAAAAAGTACAGATTTTTTTTTGTCTAAAGGAAAAGTAAAGGCATTACAGACAAAAAAGTGAAAGAAAAGTACAAGTTTTTTGCCTAAAGGAAAACTGAAGGTATTTCGGACAAAAAAGTGAAGGAAAAGTACAGGTTTTTTACAGACTTATATTGTATTTCAGATAATACCTAATAGCGGTCCACTGTGTCCCAGAAGTGGGGCACAGTGGTCCACTTTACGGATGCATATAAATTTTTTTTTTGAAAAATATATTGAAAACTATGTTATGAGAAAATTATGATAAATGTATAAAGGTTTAATGAATATTCAAAAATATTTTCATGCAGATCCGTTTGTCCATTAAAGAGAACAAAATTTTTAACTGAAAAAGTGTTCCACTGTGTACCAGTCTCCCCTACATTTAATATTTAAAATTATCTTCTAAATCTGCCACAATAGACTTCATTATGAATTGCTTATGAGATTAAAAATTTGCAATCCCTTTCGCATATATATATATATATTCTCACAAGCTACAAAGAAAAAAAATTTTTTTTTGGGGGGGGGACATCAGATTTTTATATAAATTGTGAAAGTAACAGGTATGTATACAACTGGGAATGTTTAATTGAAAATTAGCCAAATGAGGAGACGGAGAAATGGAGAGAGTTTACCAGCTAGTTAAATTAACTACAGAATTCTAGGGGGGAGGGGGGGTAATCACTTCCATTCTGCTCCTAAAAAATACAAGTTGAGAGTCTAAAAACAGCCAATGAATTTTCTCTATATTATTTGTAATATTTATTGTTTTGTTTTAAAGAAAGTATTGGTAAACAAAAATAAACATTGATTACGCCAAGGGTGTCTGTAAAAACAACAGAATTATTCAGGTCACTTAAAAGAAACGAGGTTCTCTATTTTAATGAACTACAGAAAATTTGCAAAAAAAAAAATGCAGGTGGGAAACTACAGAGAATCTGCAGAAAAAATGCTGTTGGGAAACTACAGAAAAAATGCAGTTGGGAAACTGCGGTGATTTGGCCGATTCCACTACAGAATTTTTGAGGTAGATACAACTACAAAATTACTGCAGAATTTTTGAGGTTGATACAACTACTAAATTACTGCAGAATTTTTGAAGTCGATACAACTACAAAATTACTGCAGAATTTTTGAAGTCGATTCAACTGCAAAATTACTGCAGAATTTTTGAAGTCGATTCAACTGCAAAATTACTGCAGTAATTTTGCAGTTGTATCGACTTCAAAAAAACTGTAGTCGAATTGGCCAAATCACCGCAGTTTCTCAACTGCATTTTTTTTGCAGATTTTCTGCAGTTCATTTTTAGCTGGGTTTAGCGATAAAAGTGTACAACGATATCCAGTATGAGTGGATGATGCTTTTCTCATTGTATTCTAGTCGAATAAAACAATAAAATTTCTTCGATGATCGACATTTGTTCTTCTTTCTGTGGAAAATCCCATTGCTCTTCGACCAAAATCAAACGGTATCAACACGAAGACAGAAATTAAACTTCAATAAGATGCTGATATTCATATTTCCCCGAAATGGGGAAATTTATTGTAACATATATCATTGATGTGCAGATTTGTTTGAGAATTGGGATTATTACAGCTATGGCTTTTTCTATATTTGTTTCTTTAAAAAAATGTTTAAAATACACAGGTTGTCATTAAATTATTGTCGAGTTTTCCTTACTTTATAACTTTCTACTTAAGAACATAAAAAATATTATAAAATATTCGTAAAGCATAACTCACAAAGCGTTTTTAATAACACAAACAAATTTACATATGCATAAAGTTGCAACTCAAAAGTTATTAATCATATAACGATTATAATTAAATAATAATTAATATTTATATTTAATCAAATTTATTAAAAAGTTATTAATGGATTATGAGCAAAAGTTAGATTTTGTTTCGAAGAGCCACAGGCACACATTGCTTTCTCTTGTGCACTCGCCATGTTGAATTTTAACATCTCAACCTTCTACAGTGCGACGCTGCTAGGGTTCTCAACTAAAATTGATTGACAACACTTAACTTTGTTTGTGTTTTTAAAAACTGCTTGAGCTGTACTTTATGAATATGTAATAATACTTTTTTGTCATATTCTTAAATCAAACGTTATGAGGTAAGGAAATCCCGACAATAATGTGTGGACACCCTGCATTACAAATACTTGCATGTTAACCTTTTCCTCAGACGACATTTAACTTTAATACGTTTTATTATTAAACTAGTATTTAAAGAAACAAAGTTGGAATCAAATAAAAGTTATGAATACATTTCTTTTTCTTTCTTTTTTTTTTTTTTACAATTAAAAAACAAATACTTTAGAATATAACAAACATTGTTTAGTTATTCTCCACCGATTCTTTTTTATATAAAATGCTGCATAAAATTTGCATTTAATTCACGAAATTTTGCATTATAATATATCATACTCATTCTTATTAAGTTTTTGTCTTTACGACATTAATCATTATTTTATTGTATTTAACCATTTTTTGTAACATGATGATACATCATACATCTGAAAGTGTTCTTTAATTTATATAAAGTTACTCGTAAAAGCGATATTTTTCTAGAATGAACTTGGTTCGTCTTTGATATATGATATTCTTCTTAAGGAATCGGGTAGCTTTAAAATGTCAAAAGTAATAGAAGTCAATGATTTTTATCTTTAAAATGTTACACCCACTCGTTTAAAACTTTAAAGATACTTTTAAACAACCCTAGATTTTTTAATTTTTGCTTTTTTAATTAAAAAAAATATATTTTTAAGTCATAAATATTTTAATATTTTCTAAGGAATAATTGTATAACGCGCAGGAATCAATCGTATTTTTTTAAATACTTAGACAACTAGTGCATAAATTAAAGTATAATTACTGCTTAAAGTGGTAAAAAGATACACAAAAAGGCTTAAAAATACCTTTTAATATATAGGTGACATATGTTTCATGCACTCAAACGGCGACTTCTTCAAGATCAAACTGATAAATATACTATTTTCTCAAAACTTTTGAAAATGATAAACGCAAATCACGAGATCACATGTCTAATGTAAGCAGGTGCTTAAATTGGTAATACTGGAAAACGTGAAAATTATTATTTTATTGCTTTTTAGGTAGCTTTCATTACAAAAAGGATTGTTGCAGCCGTTCGGAGTAAAGCAATTCCAAACAAGTTTGCTATATTTCCACCGATCATGACCCCCAGACCCCCAAACCCCACCCTCCGTTCAAATGTTGAGTTATATATACATATACATATATGTATATATATATATATATATATATATATATATATATATATATAAACTTATTGCAAAAATTAACCAATATATATATATATATATACATAATGTAACTCTCTTATTTATGAACCGATTCGGATGTAACTGAGTATGTGTATAGGACATACCAAGGTATCGACCGAGCTCGATGGTCAGCTTCATCCGCCATCTTGTTTCAAAATAGCGGCCAGTTAAAAAAATTTTAAATTTTAAAAATTCAAAATAATGTACCAAAAAACTATAAATTGAAAAATTTAAGTTTTAGAACGTGTTACAAGGATTCTGGAACATTTTTTGTTTTGACTATATCTTAAAAAATATATGAGATATGGCAGTTTGCAAATTTTAAGGTGGCTGAGATTTTGAAACAATATAATTTTTGTTTTGCTGTAACTCTCATCCTGAAATTCGTTTTCAAATTCAATATTAAAGAAAACCGGGATTAAATCTTCTATAATCGGGTTCCAAGCATTTCAGCTTCAAGTGTTTGAGTAAAATGAGTTGAATTTTTAAAAACAAGGACTATGAAAGTTACCCTTTCCCCCCTTTACAGGACGGAAGGACTTTTTTAAAATTTATAACTTTTCGCATACCAAGTTTTAGATAATTAAAAAAAAAGCTGTTTCGTTGCATATGTGCTCGTTTCGCAAATATATTTAAAATGATTCACAGATAATGGATTGGAAATAAACTCTTGATCAATAGAAATATATTTGCGAAACGGGCACATATGCAACGAAACAGTTTCTTTTGAATTACCTAAAATATTTTATAAATAAAAAAAAAAACAATAAAATAATGATTTTCCCGTTTTCCAGTTTAACCAATTTCAGCACCTGCTTAAATTAGACATGTGATCTCGTGATTTGCGTTTATCATTTTCAAAAGTTTTGAGAAAATAGTTTATTTATCAGTTTGATCTTGAAGAAGTCGCCGTTTGAGCGCATGAAACTTATGTCCTCTATATATTAAAAGGTATTTTTAAGCCTTTTTAGGAGCGTTCGTAATTGTATAAATACGTAGCACCTATTGTCGTCGTCTGGTCCGTCTGTCTGTCTGTTCGTCCGTCCGTCTGTCCGCATATAACAACGCAAAAACTACCTAAACGAATGGTTTGAAATTTAAGATATATTATCTTTGCAGAATTTTGTCCAGACATTTCAAATTTTATGAAAATCTAATCAAAACTTTAGAAGATATTAATAAAAATATTTATTAAGAAATTTGAAATAAAGAAAAAAAAAATCCGTGCTTTTTTGTTATAGGAGCTTCTCTGAGGTTTAATCATCAAGCGGTCGAGATAATTATTTTATTGCAAAAATTAATCTGCAGACGATATAATTCATTTCACAGAATTAAAAATCATCAAGATCTGAATATTTATATGACTAGCTATAGTACGAACGCACCTCATTTGTCACGTTTGACGTACAATTTCCAACTTGTGTTATGTTTTTATCACTTTAAGCAGTAATTACACTTTAATTTAAAGTTAACAAGTGATTTTATTATATTATTTGTAACTAGTGCATAGTTACAACATTAAAGACGTAGTATAAAACATTACAAATTTTACTGAATGGTGTATACAAATTTAACCTTCTATGGTCATCCTCAGAAAAAAAAATTATATTGCTTCCAAAGTTTCAAATGTGAAAAAAAAAATCTTTTTTTTTTTTTTTTTTTTTTTTTCACATTTGAAATTTTGGAGGAAATATAAAATTTTTTTCTCCTGAGGATGACCATAGAAGGTGGTCGAAACGTCGATATTTTTAATTTTAATGTATGTATAAAATTTTAAATTTGTATGCACCATTCAGTAAAATGTATGATGTTTTATACTCACGTCTTTAATGTTGTAATATTTCATGGTATAATCGTCCAGCATTTATATTAGTGCATAGTTATAATCACCTACTATCTGAGTGGAGTTTCTACTCTTTCAATAATAAAATATAAGTATTTCATAAAAGGTGGAGTTTCGGAAAGCTTTTAAAAAAGTAAATATATTTTAAGAAATGTTAGCTGAAAGTTCAAAATTAGTAAGTTACTTCCTGTATATTTATATTAAAATTATAATCTGGCAGGCATTTTCAGGATATTATGCATGCAAATATTCCAGCTTGTCGTTCATTGTAATCATTTTGAATAAAATCACTTTAAAGATGAGCATTCATTAACCTATATACGGCTAAAGCCGAAGTTCTTTTTAACACAACTTTTGTTCTAATTCTAAATTTTTCATGTGTATTTCATTAAAATTAACTAAATTTTAATATGAATGTATAAAAAAAATGATTAAATGTTTCAAAAGTAACGGGCAATAAAAAATATTCTGAACGATTCCCTTATGAAAACAAACCTAGAGATATATATTTACTTTTACACTGCTGTCAAGGTGAAAGAAATGAAAAGCTAAGTAAGAAATAGAAGAATTATCCATTTGAGAAAATATAATAAAAAATCTAAAGATCCCACTTTATATGGTTTCTCACAGCTCCATGGCCTTAATCCAAATTTAATCTAATTAAATTTTCTTTGTATTTTATTTAATTCCCTTTTCTTTTAACCCGCTAATTTCTAAGCGTTTACTAAACGTTTGATATTTAAGCTCCTTTGTCGCTGATTCTTTTAAATAATTTTTCTTATTTTCGTTAGATTTCCCATTAAACTTATCAAGCATTTAAAAATTACAAAACAATAAGGTGTAACTAAGCAAATATTATTGATTTGTAGCAGATCATTCTATTAAAAAGCTCCTTGAAAATTTGGATTATCCGATAAAAGTTGCATTACAGAAAATACTAAAGTTTATAACTTCAATTTAGTTCTAAACTAGTTCAATACATAAATATATATATAAGTACTATACATAAAATTTTAATTTACAAAAATGGTAAATGTTGAAAAAAAAAAAAAATCTAAAAAAAAAAAAAAAACAGAGAAAAAAGTTAAACAGGCGAATAATAAAAAAAACAAGTGGGTAAGTGTGTTCGAAGATCGCTCAAAGGGTTTCGTTTAATATTCCTTTCAAAACACTTTATCCTTTCTTTAATAAATCCAAATAAATTTCATTTAGCAACCAAAAAAAAAAAAAAAAAACCTCATGTTTTCTGTTTTTATAAAGTAAAAATTTACGGGTCTATTTTTTCGTTTTTTCGAGTATCCAAACCAGCCCGATAGCGTGCGAAGCCAGCTATTATATTCTGTCATAATAATATCTGTCACGCGGACTAAATGCGATATAAAAAAATATTTTCAAAATTAAACATGTTGTACAACTTCAAAATGTTAAAATATGCGAATATTTCCATAATCGGGTTTTTATCATGATTCAATACGTTCCTCAAACTTATATATTTACTATTCTCTATTACTCATATTGATACTCGCTTTGTATTATTCTCAAACATCTGAAAAATTCGTTAAACTTCCAATATGACGTCAGATTTTCTTTTTAATTATCTAATGACGTGATATTAATCTGCTTTGTGTACATACACATACGCATACTCCTTGTATTATTGAGAAATCTTTGAAAATTTCCACTTTATTACCACTATGACGTCAATCATTTTTATTTCATATTAATATTTTTTTTCAATTGGTGAAACTTTTTATTTCATTTTCATTTTTCACGTGGAAATTGTCTGATAGAAAATTAATTATTGTGGAAAGAATTTCATCGTAGATTTTTAATTTTTATCTGCTATAACGAAAAATGTTTAAATTTAATAGGAAAAGGCTGTTAGAATTTTGGTTTTTTATCTTTATTTATTAAAATAATACGAATTTTTCAAATTTAATACTTTGAGCTCTTCATAGCTGGTATTCAGCTATGTACACAAAGTTTCAACTCTGTACGTTACATAGTTTCTGAGAATAGCTCTGTGACAGACAGACAACGGAGCGGGAGTAATAGGGTTTCGTGAGATGAACGAAACCCTAAAAAGAGTGGTAGGTTGAATAATGGAAATTTTCTCACGCTGCTAAGTAAAGTATAAATACTTAAAGAACTCTAAAATGGTAAATAAAAAAAAAGAATAATAAAAAGTTTGAGAAAGTATAATATAATGATTTCAAATACTCATCGCATTAGAGCAGAGAAACAAAATAACACTGTCTGTCGTAATAAAACATAATGGACACTAACATTTAGCTGCACCGAAAAAAATTAAGAGCGAAATAGCACACATTATATTTTCCTCATTTAAAGAAATTTAAAATAAGAAATTCTTTAAATTTGAATCACTTTCCATAAAAAAATATTTTCATAAAGAAAATGGATTGTGTTGCAAAAAAGGCACTTTATAATGTCTTCATTACGAGTGCTTGAGAAAAAATAATTTATCAATTTTCTAAATTTGCATCAGTTTTGTAAATGCTTATAAATATAAAAATGTCATATAAATGACTAATGATGGTGTTGAAAAAAAGTGAAATAAGAGGAATTAGTTTATAGCAAAGAAAAGATCCCAACTAATAAGTATAGACAAACAAAGTAACAAAATTAAAAAAGAAAGTTAAAATAAATTAATGCATCTCATCATCAATAATTTCATATACCAATAAAATTATGCTTAATAATTTTGAATTGTCAGAAAAAGATTATTTGAATTTATTCACTACGGTAAACATAATAAAGAAACCACACCATTCTTAAATTTTAGAGGTTTAAAAGATGATTTAGATGGATTTTATATTTAATTTATCTTTCTCATTAAAGTTCCTTTCGGACAAACATGTAAAAGGCAGAAATGGGATATGATAATAGCTTGTTGTTTTTTTTTAATCTCGTAAATGTAATTTATTATAAAATGAAAAATACACATATTAAGTTATAATTTCAATAAAAAGCTACAAATTAATTTGATTAGTAGGAGCATCGTACAGTTTTATACTGCATAGCTTAAAATAGTTATACACTTTCATTTTTTTATTTTTTATTTTCAAAAACATTTCATGGTTTGTTAAAGTAAAATGAATTCAAAACTAAGATTATTAACACTTTTAGCTCTAAACTATTTTTTTATTGCTATAATTAGGTTTAAGGACTTATTTCTTCCTATAACAATAATGAAAGAATGTCGAATTATAAAAAACATAAGGCACTAAAAACCGTTTATAAATAAATATATTTCTCATATTAACTATATTTTGAAGCTCAGAAATATCTGTGTAGAATTAAACAAAGGTAATTTAATCTCGATAAAAAAATAGTTTCTTTCTTTTTATTAAACGCATACAAAAATGTGTGTTCGAATGCTTTATGTCATTCATCTGCAAAGTTATTAGAAAATGTCTGAAGACGAAACACAGTGTTTAATATTCTCTCCCATATTAATTATTGTGAATGCATTAAAGCAAGTCTACTACATAATTTTCTTTTTCAATCCTAAAATATACAGTGACATTTTATTTTTAAAATTTTATGTCATGAACACAAAATTAAAACAAATAATAATTTAAAATTCAGATGCAAATGCTTAAAGTGATAAAAATAAAACACAAAAAGTCTTATAAAAATATTTTAATATTGTGTCGTCATCTTTCGAACGCAGAAACAGATCAACATTATCAAGATCTACACAATAAAAAGCTATTATCCCGAAAATTTGAAAATAAACTTGAAAAACATAAACCACGAGATCATAAGTGTAATAAAAGCAGTTGCTTAAAAATAGTCAACTGCAATGTTGAAAATTAATATTTCCTTATTGCTTTTTTTTAATTGAAAAACATCTAATGCCAATTTTGGGGTAATTCAGAAGAGGCCGATTCATTGCATATGTTCTCCTTATGCATATAGATTTCTATTGATTCACGGATAATAGATGGGAGATAAAGTTTTGATGGATAAATTAAATCGTTTGTTTATCGTGATGATCTTCATAATCGTTTGTGCGTTCGAAACACATCAATCACCATATTAAAAGGTTTTTATAAGCCTTTTGGTGCTTTTTGTTTTTATCACTTTAAGCATTTACATCTGTATTTTAATGACAATTAGTGATTTTTTTATATGATTGTGAAAGAATAATTTAATACCATGCATTTTTATGAAAAATCTAAAAAATGTAATTTCTTTCTTTTCACACGCACATATAATTATTTATTTCGACATCAAATACTAAATTGTACTTTGTATTAAAAAAAATTTTGCACTGTATCAAGAAGTATTTATTTCAATTTTAATAGTATCCTTAAGTTAAAATAGAATAATCCAGGTCGCAAAATTTCTAAACGCCAGGTCGCCGATGGCCACAATTTTAACTTGGCGACTATAAGGCGGTGTTTATAAAAGCGCGATTGTTATCGTTAACTGGAAGCAAAATTTTACGTTTGTTCAAAATTCATAATTTTCACTGGCAATCTATTCCCTATTTTACTGTTTGTCCTGGAAAAAAAAAAAAAAAAAAAAAAAGAAAAAAAAAAGAGTTTTTTGCCTTCCTTGATTCCGTGATTTTTACCTTTTAATTATCTAAAGATATATGTGTAAATATATTAGAATTTTTTTTTAAATGAAATGTTATTTTAAATGTAATGCTATATAACCTTAACTTTCCATAACCAAGTTCTCAAGAAAATTAATTTCATTTTTAATGTAATGCTGCCATTTATCAGCCAGCATGTTAGTCAAAACTGTATCCATGATTTTTTTAAATGTTAATCAAATCATGGGTACAACTCGAATATTTTCTTCTAAGACATAATGGTGTCTATAATTTATATAAAGCTAATAAGAATTACTGACAGGTAAATTGCTAAAATAAATAGCAAATGATAAATTTGACTACAATATACAAATTATATCATTTTCAGACGGTAGGTAAATGATTTTTTTCTGATCTA
This sequence comes from Maratus michaelseni, assembly GCA_963931845.1. Taxonomy (NCBI): domain Eukaryota; kingdom Metazoa; phylum Arthropoda; class Arachnida; order Araneae; family Salticidae; genus Maratus; species Maratus michaelseni. The sequence goes on along the minus strand of OZ007593.1, from coordinate 360,160,879 downwards.
AAATTATGACGATCAGTATATTAGGTAGCTTTCTTTAAAAACAGTTACACGTTACCTATTTCAGTCATCCGGAGAAAGTAATTTTGGAAAATTTCGTTACATTTATATAGATCATGACTCCCAGACCCTAAAATCACCCTCCGTGAAAATGTTGATTTATATATACATATGGGCGATTCTCCAATAAGTGGGTAATTTCACTGTGTGATTTAGTGAAATTTTTAACCACTTTTTCTTTATAAATATATAAGGCATAGGCTGGTGAGTAATATACAATATTCTGATATAAACTTTAAAAAGAATTTTTCATTAAAAATATTATTTTATACAGGGTGACTACAAATCTATGAAAACACAGTAGAAAAAAAAGGAATACGCCAGTATTTTCTTATAAAAAATTGGACTTATTAATAGCTAAAATAAACAATGCGAAATTTTCCATAAGAAAATACTGCTGTTAATCACTTTTTTTTACTGTGTGTTGTGAGCTACCCTGTATAAAATAATATTTTAAAAAAAACATTAAAGCTATTTCACAGTTTAAGCTATTTCACATTGTCACATGTGAAATAGCTTATGTAACGCAGTTGAAATTTACCATTTTCAAATTTATTCCAAACGAGCTGATGTAATTTCATTGAAAGGGGGGGAGTAGTGACAAAATTAGGAAATTTGGTTCTGTGCACACAGTATGTTAATCTCAGTAACACTGTAATATGACATTTTGAACTAAAAAAAGGTATGTTATATGATGGCAAAATCATAAATATATAAAAATAATAATAAGGAAAATGTAAGTAGGGGACAGTAGTGACAAGTAATAAACATATTCTTTTCTTTCTATCCATTTTGTTGCTTGTAGCTTCTTTTAAAGTCCAGAAAATTTAACCATGTGTTTTCCTGATCAATCCAGATTGCTGCTTATACTAAATGCAGCTGTTCCCTAAATTTTATTTACCCTCCTGATGGTCACAGGATCAGTTTTATACAAAAGGACAGTAGTGACATAAAAAGTTTCGGACAACATTCTCTCTCACGCAATAATATAAAATTATTTTTAAATTTGAATAAAAATCCTGTATTTAGCAGTTTATACAGTTTATAATATAAATTTTCATTTTGGGTAGAAAAAATTTTAAAAATAGTTTGTCATTATATTGAAATATTTTCCAGAAGATGAATACATGAGGTGAGGGCCAAAGGACAGTAGTGACAATTTGAATATTTAAAATACTATTGGAGTAAAATTTACAATTATTTTCTTAAAAATACCTTTTGAAATTTTATAAAGACATTACAAAATATATTTAATGCTAAAACAATTTGTATACATGACAAAATACAGCGTATAACCTCGAGCGACACAAATTACCCACTTATTGGAGAATCGCCCATATATATCTGATTTTTGTCATGCGTTAGCACTCGTATTTATAAACCGATTTGGTGGTGACTGAGCATGCATTTAGCCCTAACTAAGGGTAATACTGAGTTCGAGAACCATGTATGCCCTCAATCTAAAAAATATATACAAAAAATTGGAAATTCAAACTTTTTTTGCATTAATTGTTAGGTCTTGATACAAAGATTACAGAGCATTTTCTATTTGGTCCTATCTTATAAAATATCTGAGATATATCAGCTCGAAATTATAGCGTGGCTGTCATTTTGAAACAAGTAATCAGATAAAAATAAAGGATTCTTCCACAATCGTGTTAAATTTTTACGTTTCAGCGAATGTGGTTTCTCAGAAATTTACTTTCATTGTTGTAACCGTTGTTGCAATTCTCATACGCCTAAACTACATAGTCATATACTTCATTAATTGCTAAAAAGTGTTTAATAAAACCGCGGAAACAGTAAAAAAAGCCTTTTAATATAAAGTGCCCACATCTTTCGGCTTCAACGAAGCTTTTTTCAAGACAAATGAGCATTTTCTACAGTTGCGCAATCTCTAATGAAATGATATGAAACGACATCCTTCACGTTTGTCATGTTCTCTCTTAGATTACTCAATTTAGTTTATTTTATTATTACTCTGATGTTTATTTCCATACTCGTAAATATGCAGTAACTCAACACATAATTTTGGCAAGTTAAATAATGACGTATCGTTACATATTCAATTTTTACGTGTTTAAATTGGAAGAATTTCTGTTAAAATAGAATAGTTTCGATTGGATGGCAAAATTTATTTTGCTTTCATTGAAATGTTTTTGGAGAACTTATACTTGTTCTAATTTTGTAAGGGCTGTGGTTTTTCTATTACACTTTATATCAGCTATGTGTTCCTTTTTTATACAATTAATCTTCTTGTTAATCATGCAAATATAATAATTATTTCACCCGTCGGCTTTAATAAATGGGATTTCATATACTCCTGAATAATTATGAAAATGAATTGGACAAATTTTAGTACAAAAGATATCCTACACACACATGTGTGATGCAGAATCATATATATTTTATGTTTTTATTCTAAAATTTAGTTTCCCTATCTTAAATTCTCTATTTTAATTAATTACCTTTTTCAAAATAATTTTCTATTCTTTAACCTGAAAAGTAATAATTTTTCCTAACTCAAATACTAGCAGCTATTCTTAATCCCAACGTTAAAGTGCAAATTCATTTCTGCTAAATGCGGTTTGCTAAAAGTCGGTTTTCTTTCTGCATATTAATGTGTTGTGCAGGCACATGTATTCATCTGAATTTTGCCTGTTTTATTATCTTATGCTAAAACTAAGCACCGCATACATTAAATTTACAGCTGCATAAATACACAGAATCAACAATTTTTGTTCTCTTCCCATAACACATTCATTGCTTTCCCTAAATAACCTCGAGGTTGTCTTTTAAAATCACTAAATTGATATGCGCCAATTTCTTGTGAACCTGCACATTTCTCATTGAAAAAAATCTTAATTGTATCGGTTTATCTCTAACAGTCAAAGTATGACGTTTAAGCCTGGCAAGATTTGTATTGTTTTGGCATACTTACATCTAAGTGTTGGCGATAATGTCTATGCAAAAATTTCATCAGATCATATCAGTATCTGGATCTAGAACGATCAAATTATTAAGTTAAGCTACGGAGGCAACCCTTCGTTTCATCGTTATGTCTTGTGCAATAAAAATACTTTCCACGGATTTTTACTTCTCCTTCAATGCTTTAGGTTTTAACATCCTCAGGATCAGAAAACAGTGATTACTGCCTTTGTGAGTGCATGCTAATCGTACACTCCATTGCTTTATGATCTCCTGTGCTTTAGTTTGTGCAGAAATCTAATCCAGAAACTCAACAATTCCTGTTTTCCGGCTCAGATACAGAATCTCTTTTTTCACAACTGCTAATGTTACGTTATAATATAATATATTATTATATTATCTCTATAATAATAATAAAACCGTAAGTCATGTGACTGTCATCAACAGTTCCGGGATGCCCGTATCGCTTTTTCATATGCCAGGCGGCCATTTTTATTCAAAATTATTTTTCGAATGAAACTGCATAAAAGTTACATTTTTAGAAAGATCGTTCAAAATAAATTAATATTTGAGAGATGACTTACGTTCAATTAGGTATATATTCTGCAATAACTTCAGTTGAAATTAGCTTCGCAGTTCAAATTATCTATTCATGAAAGTAAACAAGAAAAAAAAAAGATTCATTCGTCGTGAAGTTTTAAAATATTAAACCATTAAACCATGGAGATAATCGTTCGTAAAATAAGTTTTCCATGAATGATTTTTTGGAGCGTTGCCTGGTGTCAAAATAGTAATTTGCACCAGGACCTGTAAGACCATCAAAGTTTACCATAATTCTGCTTGATGAAGTACTTTACAACTCAACATCCTTCGGAATCTTTTCTTGACAAAGTTGAATGTAAACAAATACAAGTCATGTAATAATATTTAATGAATCAAATTTCGAAACGAATTGTCAGTTAATTTGATATTTATGTATTATACGTGGCAGGAAGAGAGATCACCTAAAATGATTGTTAATTGCCAATCATATTTACCATTGTTAATGACCCATCGCGTTCCAAATAGTAATTTAATATACATTTATAAAATACATAACATCATTAAGTACTTTTATGTTATTTGGGTGCAAATCTCGCCAATATCATTTTTAAAATCGCCAATACCAGCTTTTATTCTTTACGTGTTCAAATTAGAAACGATACTTTGATTCTGAAATCAAATGTTTTGATTTATGATATTATTTTTTGGTACTTTTTCGTTATACGGACACCATTGTCGCCAAGCATACATTTACATACATTTAATACATACATTTACATTCATTATGCATTAGCATACATTTTGGCATGGTGTCCGTATAACGGAAAAGTACCTATTTTTTATTTATCTATTTTCTATTTTAAATGAAAAATGTGAACGGCATGCATTTTAAATTAGAAAAGCTGTCGCAGACGCTCCGGGGTTGGCGCGATTTTTATTTTGCGCCATCTTGGCGAGAACACCTGTTAGAGATTGCTAAAACAGCATGTCACTTTTATTTTATTATGAAATAAGTCATTTTATATTTAAAAAAACACACAATTTTATTTAAAAAAACACACACAATCATTAATTTGTTATAAAACACACATTATTTAATTTATTATAAAGCATGCGGAATCTGCTCTACCAGGTTGCCATACGAAGCAAATTCTAGCCGAAAACGCCAGGTTGGCCAGGCATAAAATCGCCATTTTGGCGCCAAAATGATACCCCGATGCATCTGCGACAACTGTACCCAAAAGGACACATCATTAAAAATGATTAATAATATAGAATTAAAGTAAAATAATTCAGAAAATTCTTTTTATATACACTTACTAAACACATAAAATTATATTGATGGTTTTTAGATTAGACATTTACGATGGAAGTTTTATTTGGGGTATGTTATATCCACCGGAATGAATATGAGATATATATATTCTAATCACATATTATATACCCATTAATATACTATACATATCTATATCTACTATATGAATAGAACCGTCTTCAATAATCTTTTATATTTCTACTACGTAATATTAACTATAGAGTTACAATATAGAGAGAAAAAACGGGTTGCTGTAATTAGAATTATAGGTGCCAATGTTGGCGCGGCGTATTTTACCTGTTACAAATCTTAATAGTCAGGAGACATTAAGCATACATGCCGAAATAAGAGAATTACGCTATTATAAAAACTCCTGAACTATATCAAGAAAGGCGAGCAGAGAAAAACAAAGTCGTACAAGGCATCTAAAAGGAAGTTCGTGAATTTTAATCAGATTGTACGTCATGGGCCAAAAGTCCTGACAGAAAATATGGTTTAAAGGGAATGCGATTATCAAAACTGGCCTTCAAAAGTTCAATTTTCCACCAAACTATACTCGAAAATTACGTGTAATAATATGTAGCCTAATTATGGCACATTACTCAACACGTTTTAGATGAGAATAATGATAGATTTTATAATCTTTCGCAATCGAGTCTACAGCCAAAGTTAACGAAAAACAAAAACAAATATTAGCAACAATATGGTTCAGTGTAAATGTGGATATCATTAAAGACTTTCACATTATAGACTTCATTGCATCAAATCGTATTAACTAAAATACGCCAATTGGCAATGGACCCAATTACGAAAAATTACTTAATATGTTTAAGAATCTCCGCCTTAGCGAACATATTGCAACTGATAAGCAAACGGACATGAAGGACAAATGCTTAAGTGGGTTAAGCGGTTTTTATCATGGAAGATGAAATACATAACAACAAAAAATATGCAAAATGCTACCATGATCGCAAAGGTTCTTGATTTGTCTATTAGAATCTTTCAGTTTGGCGAAGGATTAAGGAAAAAAAATAAATTATGAATAAAAGTAACGTGTTACAATGCTTAACATACATTTAAGGAAGACCAAACTGGTCGCCATTAGCGACTAGTATTATTATAATAATATAATATAATATAATATATATTATAATAATATAAATATATATTATTATATAATTGTATTATAATATATTATTATATAATATATATATATACATGAATATATAGTAGATAGACAATCAAATTCTTAGCATAAATTCATATTTTGTTGAAATTGTAAATGTAGATTACTTTGATGGTGTGTGGTAGTATTATTAATTCATATGTCACAATATTATAATTTGTTGACGAACTTTTGCTCTCCCAATTATATTTATATTGTAATATAATCACACGAAATAATAATATAAACTAGATTTTATTTTCTGAATTTGATACAGTTAATGTTTAATCTTAAAATGTGAAAAATCTTATTGTTTTTTCATTATAACAAACATTATTTCAAGTTAGAATGTTTTATCTTAATTTACATTCCTACGCATCATGTTTGTTCTAAAAAAAAATTACTCTTTTCACATCTCTTTTAATAGAAATAACAACAACTTTCGATAAAGCAAATTTGCATAATTTGAATACTCTTTACATTTTTTTTTTCAAGCAAACAATCTTTTACGTATAATCATAAAATTCCAAACTTTATGTATTTTTTTTTTTCAAAAACAATCTCAATCCAATGTCCTTCAGAAACGTGAAAAGGTTAATGCAGATTTAAGCTCTCATTTTGAACAAAAGCTGTGCAAATAAAAGTAAATTAAAATATAATAAATTTCAATCAAAATTTGAATATGTGTACATAAGAGACAATAAGCAATTAAATCCTTTTATAAATTTTTATATGAAAACGAATGGATAATTTTTTAAATCTTTTTTCTGCCGCTTTCTTATTTAGTAAGAGCTACTTCACTTAATAATTTTTAGCCTCTAGAGCTTCTATGCAATTTTTATAATTAAAAGAAGAGAATAACATTACATATAATTAATTTAAATTTCTAAAACGTTTACGTCTGCAAATATCTATTCAATCGAATTTCATGCTATATGAACAGATGATAATGTAAAAAGTTCAGTAATTTCAGTGGTAATAAAAACATTCATTATTGTTTTATGAGAATCTCTTCAATTTTAAAATGTGGATAAATATATGAATTACAAAGAAAGTAATTTTTATCTATATACGACGTGAAAAAAATCCTTTTTGATTTTTTAAAACTGTTTCACTTTATTGAAAGGAAATAGTTTATATTTAACAAAAATTTACTTATAATCAAACGATTTTTACACGTAAATAGTAAATACGGAATGCGACTCCGCAACATACATGGTGAATGGTAGAAAATATGTGTCATCCATATTTAAAATAATTTCTAATTTCGAGATGTATTAAAAAAATTCTACATTTTACTTTGCAAAAGTATAATAACGTATAGCGATTTCACTAGTAATAAGAATATTTATCAATTTTTCTTTGAAAATTAATTTAATTTATAAAAATGCGAAAAAATTCATCTTTACATTTAGAAAAATTCATTTTTACATTTTAATATATTTTATGTATTTTATTCGCAATATTTAAAGTAACTAGTAAAAAAAAATATTTATTGACGCACGAATTTTGTCTAGTAAATACTAACCAATGAATATGATAACAATTAACTAACATATGTCCAGAATACCAGTTAAAAAAGTATAAGAATCGACAAAAATTTACAAATAAAAATATGGGAAATAATACAGGGTGGCCATAATTAAAGTGCAATGATTAGTTCGAAATTTTACCAACAGGTGGTGCTTACACGTTAGGGATTTTTTATTAGCAAATATTAGCAAAAATAACTAATTTTAAAACAATATCTTTTGAGACGATGATATTCTTTCATGGCAGCGATATAATTACTACCATTTTGGTAGCACACTTCATTAACAGAACGCGGCTTTTTTTTGACTAAAATTATAGAGCTTATAAGGCTATTTATGGATACAATCTTAAGCTAGAATCATGTGAAATTTGCAATAAAAAAATTTAAAACTTAGACGGTAGAAAATTCTCTATTTTTCTTTTCTTTTTTCTTTCTTTCTTTTATTATTTTTTTTTATTTTAATGATAAACAGGGGGCTGATGGAAATAAATTATTTGTTTTACTGCATAGAATGTTTCCGCATGCTATAAACAGTATAAATACCAAATCTTTAAAAATATATTACAAATAGTTTAGCTTGTAGTCTGTAGAGCCCTTCAAACACGTGCACTTTAAATTTTGGGCACCCTGTACATATGTTTTAGATTTTATAAAATAAAATATGTTTTAGTAAAATATTTCAACATAAAAATGCCTAACATGTCAGGTCATCGATACCAGGCAATGTCATTCTTGGTTTTCATAAAATAATTCACAGACGAAGTTACTCAATGTAGTTCAAAAAATTCATTAATTTAAATATAAAAAATAAAATAACTAAATTTCCAATTATTCAATCTGCTGAAAAATATTCCACTGAATATTTTGTTTATCTGAGTGTTTCAATGTGTTATCATGAATCTTATTGTGAACGAAAATGCGTCTTATATTCGAATGTTTTGTTTAAAAAAATTAAGAAATTTTTAATATGAAAAATTTCTCATAGATGGCGCTACACCTGCCAAGTTACCTAAAAGATAGAATGTCTTTAAACAAAAGTAGTGACGTACAGCACGAATGTTTGATAGAATTTTTTTGTCCAAACTATTGCAATTCACTTTTCAGAACATTGCGATACTCGCCTAGATGAGCTCGATTAGACGTGGGGCAAGTCAACAAACATTAGCTTGTCGATAAACCAAACTCGTGAAGATGTTTGGACGATCCAATTTGGTCCACAATCTTCTCAACCAATCAACTTTTATTGCCCGTATATCAATACTCTGTTATATAAAATGTACGTGACATTTTACGCTTCACGATGTAAAATGCACATGTATTTGTCCAACAGTTATTCCAGATAGTGATCTAAATTATGCTTTTTGATCTTGAAGTTTTTACTCTAATTGTACAGATTCTTTGTCGTTGTAAAAATTTCATGTTTTAGTCTTTGGTCAATGCAATTGTCGTATTTTTCAATCAGTAGTGTATTAATCTGTTAATTAATTTTTTAGTGGTTTAACTAGTTTTAGTAAACAGTAGTATTCCTTTTTACCCTGATGCAGTATTTCTGCATGATTCACACAACATCTGCTTTAAGTAAAGTTCCACTTTTCAGTTTTAATTCTTATCTTAGATGTTCATGGTTCTGAGTCACAGCTACAAAATTCATGAAGAGGCATGCGTAACAATTAAACAAAAATGTGTGAATAAAATAGGTGATCAAATGCTTGCTTGTCTTTGAGGGCTTTTGTGACCCTTCTTTTGAAACTTTTGAAATAAAAATATGACAAACAAGCTCTTCCAACAAAATCTGACCAAACCTCTAATTTAAAGATGGAAATTAATTATTTTATATAGAATACCTTTAAATTAAAAAATAGCGAACAAATTCGAACCACAAAATGACCGAAACTCGATACATTACATAATAGTTTCAGAGAAAGAAAAATATATATATATATAATTCTAGATAAATTGAGATAAATATAATTTAATAATATGTTTGAACAAAAAATGGAATTTTGATGAAAAATGATAGTGAAAATTTGAAAACCACAGCGAAATGTGTATGTCTAATCATCAGCAGGCAGAACACCACACATGTGGCAGAAAAATGCATTATTCCATGTATTAGAGAGGCAAATTTGCCAAGAAGGGTCTATTACTACCGGTATGATTCATTGAAAAAAGAAAAACAATTGAGAAACACAAGAAAAATTAATGAATAAAATAAAACTGCCCAGTTAAACTGATGGCATTGACCTCACAGGCTATTCACACTAATTGTATATTATACTCTTATTTCAAAGAATTTGAAATAGGCCCTTCAAAAAATAAACAATTCGACAATATTTTAAGAGGGTCTCATCCCCCCGTCCCCCCTTATAATTAACCAATGAACTCCCGAAACTACTCAGGGAAGCGCCTTATCACAATAAACCCACATACAAAATGTGAAGCAAATCGGATATTTCGGCATGAAAAACTCATTTATCTAAATTAAGGGGGTGTAGCCTCCATCTACCATTTTATAGTTAACCAATGAACCTATATACAAATTTTGAAGAAAATCGGATAATTCTGCATGAAAAACCCATTTATCTAAATTAAGGAGGGGTTAGCCCCCCGCCCCCACTTTATACTTAACCAATACTAATAACCCAAAACTAATCAGGGAAACGCCTTATCACAATGAATCTATAAACAAAATTTGAAACAAAACGGTTATTTGTGTCAAGAGTTATCGCGTTACGTACATACGTAGGTACATATAGAACCGGCGGGCACATTACGAATTTTACTCAAATTCCACGCAATTTGTTATAAGCAAACAACAGTCGTGCTCCAAACAACTTGCCGAAACAGGCATTTCAGCTATATCTCAGGATACCTGGTAACAAGAGTTACAGTTATATTATGATAAATGTAAAACATTAATTAAATTATAGAAATACAATAAAAATTATTAAATAACAATTATTACTATTCTTTCCAAAAATCAGTTTGAAAACTGCATTAAAAAAAACAGTTTAAGAAGAAAAGTATTTATAAAAAAATAAAAGACTGAAAGAAAGATTAAACAAATGCAACACAAATAAAAAATGAAGATTGAAATTCCTCCTTCAAAATTATCTGCAGTAAATCGCATATCACATTTCACTGGCTATTAGCATTTCAAACCATTATTATTAACTTTTCTATCTTCATTTTCTTCTGAATATTTTATATTAAAATATGCAAATTGTAAGCTAAAACTTAATATTTGGAATGGGACTCTCAAACTGTTTACACCGTTATCACATTATGTGTCAGCTGCTGTAGGCAATTCATTTAAAAAAAGAAACACAATTGAAATATTTTTATAAAGAACTTATTCCGCATCAAGATTGTTTTATTCAATATTTGCTCGAATTTATTTAGGAATTAGCATGGAAATGACATTTTTTTAATTTGAAATTTGTTTAAATGTTGACATTTTTATTTATTTTTTAATAAAAATAAACGTAAAGATAATTGCTTACAGGAACAAAATCAAAATTCAAATTTGTTGGCTTTACTTAAAAAGGAAAAAATATATATGTTGCATTATAAAATCTTCCTTCTCGATGTTTCTCGGTTTCATGATAAATTATCACCAGTTTCACTAATTCCTTATTTCTTAGTAACATCTATCGTTAATTCTATTAAATTCCCCTTAAATTCATTATTATTTTGCCCAGTTTACTTAAATATAAAACTTTTAGTTATTCCTAAATTATATCATCATTTCCGATCATTTCTGTAAATTCGAATGTTTTTTCGAAAGCCTTTTTTTTCCTTTTCCTCTTTCCGAGTTTTCGCGCGTTGGTTTCTTTTTACTATAAAATGCGTCCGCTTAGAATATGTTAGAACTCTTTACTTTATCTTTCTCATTGGTCATGACGTAGATTGTACGCGTATTCCATATTCTCGCTTTGGCTAGAGCGCGCTTTACGTCATGATTTGGTATCTTTCCGCTTATTCACAAAAAGCAAGTGCAATGGTTCTTCAACCAGATTTTGGCCGAATTTCCATTTGCTAAACAATCCCCTGGCTGTGTGTTTGAATGGCCATGTATTCTAAAGGATTAAGACTAAGATTTTGTTCGACGTATTTAGTAACAACTTGTGACAAATAACTACTTAGAGATGGCACTGCGCCTTTAATGTATCTGTGGGCTGCTTCCTCGATGATGGTTCAATAAAAGAATGGAATTATTCATCGCCTTGTTTTGTTTCATCTTGGAGAAACACCCAATGCTTTGATTTATTGCCTTGTTCCGCTACGATATGACTGTATTAATAGTATTACACTACTGAATAGTATTATACGACTGATATAATGTTGCTTCCATTCCATCTCAATATTCCACCCTCGTCACCATATACGACTGATGTAATGCTGCTTCCATCGAATATCAATATTCATGATTCAATATGTTTCTCAAATTCACATATTTACTAATCTCTATTACTCATATTGATACTCGCTTTGTATTATTCTCAAACATTTGAAAAATTCGTTAAACTTCCAATAGGACGTCAGATTTTCTTTTTAATTCTCTAATGACGTGATATTAATCTGCTTCGTGTACATACACATACTCATACTCCTTCTATTATTGAGAAATCTTTTTTAATTTCCGTTTTATTACCACTACGACGTCAATCATTTTTATTTCATATTAATATTTTTTTCAATTGGTGAAACTTGCTATTTCATTTTCATTTTTCACGTGGAAATCGTTCAATAGAAAATTAATTATTGTAGAAAGAATTTCATTGTAGATTTTTAATTTTTTGGCAACTGCTTTAACGAAAAATGTTTAAATTTAATAGGAAAAGGCTGTTAGAATTTTGGTTTTTTATCTATTTATTAAAATAATGCAATTTGTTCAAATTTTAATATTTTGAACTTCATAGCTGGTATTCCGCGAGATATACACAAAGTTTCAACTCTGTAAGTTACATAGTTTCTAATAATGGCTCTGTAACGAACAGACAACGGAGCAGGAGTAATAGGGTTTCGTGAGACGAGCGAAACCCTAAAAAAAGACAAATTTTTCTTAATATAGTAAAATACAGGGTATCCATAAATGATTGTAACGGTCTCCTTACCTCATAACATTTGATTTAAGAACATGACAAAAAATATTATTACATATTCGTAAAGTAGAAACCAAAATGTTTTAATAACACAAACAAAGTTATATAACGGGTAAAGTTGCAACTCAAAACGCTATTAAGCAAATAACGATTATAATCAAATAATAATTAATAATAAAATTTTATCAAATTTATCAAAAAATTATTAATGAATTATGTAATATCTATCTATCTAACTTTGTACTCCTAATTCATTAACAGCATTTTAATAAATTTGACAAAATTTTAATATTAATTATCATTGGATTATAATCATTATTTTATTAGTAGCATTTTGAGTTGCAACTTTAACCATATGTAAGTTTGTTTGTGTTATTAAAAAACTTTTAGAGTTGTAATTTACGAATATGTAATAATATTTTTCATCATATTCTTAAATAAAACGTTATGAGGTAAGGAAACAGGGACAATCATTTATGGACATTCTGTATACAATACACCATAACACCAATATACCATAGCCACGAGCGAAAGTATGATATAACCACGAACGAAATTATAATGTAACGACAAACGAAAATATAATGTAAACACGAACAAAAATATAATATAACCACGAACGAAAATATACAATAATCACTTCCGAAATCCCCGCGACTCCGAAAAGCTCTCTTTATCTTTACAGACCTGGAAAACCAATTTATTTTTTGAGATTTAAAGAAGCACTTATAATAAGAATGTTTGTTTCGCTGCCACTTATTTTAGGAAACCTTTCCGAGCATGTTTTACGGAGCATTAATAAGTTTTTTCAAAACGGAATTTTGGTTTTAGAATGCTATCAATTCTCAATTAAACATTTTCATCTCGGTAATGGAACTTATACATCCAAGAGTAACAAAATAATATTCATTAAAGTTTTAAAGTTAATGTTTTTATTTTATCATGTTTGTCTGTCAAACATGTGTGTTGAAAAGGAAAATGTTTAATTGAAAATTGATAGCACCCTAAAAACTGATATCCCAGGTTGAGAAAACAGGTCAATCTACTTATAATAAAATCCGAAGACAAGAAAGTGTCTGTAACCATTCCGGGCGCGACCACTTTGGTCTGCGAATCGACGGTAGTTAAACGCCATGTTGGGCTTAATGAAAAACCTATGCTAGCTACAGCTAAATGAGATAATATCTTCTACTTGAAATCATGCCTGTTCAGCATATTTTTCTATAAAACATGTATATCATATGCTATTATAATGTTTTAAGTTCTTAATTAAAAATCCATATTAAACATCGGAATCCCAGATATAAACAAACGAACACTGTTATCCAGTATTATATTACGCTTTCTTTTTAAATATTTTAGCGCCATCTACCGGTAGATAATACAACAGGCATGAAAGGGTTCCTCCTAAAGGAGGAATTCCATCTTTTTTAAAGCAATTTTGGACATTCTCTGGATTGATGCAAAAATACAAAGAAAATTATAGGGGGGGGGCGGGCGGGCAGGGGTCTGAAAAATTTAATAATCAGACATTTCGTTTACTCAAATCCTTGGAGTTTGCTTTTGAATTGTGCAAAAGAGCCATCAAATGAAAGGCGAGCTTATATTATAAGTATCTGAAAGTCATGTATATAAATGAAGTTGTTTAAAGTGTCTTTGCAGAATGAAATTTCTTTTAAAGGAAGTTTTCATAAGGTTATATTTTTAATAGAATAAATTGTCTTATTTATACAACACTTTTGGATAATTTCACTGATGCATTTTTGGAGATTTATTTCTGGAGCAAAGATTGATAAATATTTAGCATGGAGAATTTTTTTTTCTTTTGGAAGAAGGCGGGAAATCTTGAACAGCCAAATCATCCAGAATAATATTTGTTTTGAAAAATTAATCACTGTACATAAGCTGATCAGATATATTTAGATTTATACCTTTAGCAAACTGTATTCAGTTTTATTTTTTGATGCAATTATGCTATGCATTTATTGTTAGTTTAAATTTGTTTTTAGTACTTTATAAGTTATGGAAAAAAATAACAATCATATGTACAGTTATATTGCATTTTATTGTATAAATAACTGTTAAAATGTGTCTAAATTATAAGAGTTTGAGGCCATTGTATAGATGGAAAAAATTGTCCAACTTTTTTCGCGTTTCCCACTTTCATGCCTGATACAAACAAATTTTGAAATTTTGTTTCCATCGTAAATAAAATGATTTTTTCTTATGAAACGTAATTAAAGTATAAGGAATAAATAGTACCGAGTAATTTTCATTTTATTTTGTTTATATAATAAAAAAATGAGCTATGTGGTTAATCAAGCTCTTTAGAAACCCATTGATAACACTTATTTACAAAAACTTTCGCACATGGATTATTTTTCTATATTTAGTTTGAATGTTTTGTCCAATCGTAGAACTATTTCAAAAATTTAATATTGAATAAAAAAAAATCTTCATCATTTGTATTTGTAGAAATCATTTGTCATTTTTAAAATGTACTTTTCTACAATACATACCTTTCAATAATAAAATCTTCATGCTGTTTGTTTCTATAAAGTCTTATGAAAATGCAGCGCAGATCAACTATCTGTCATTTTTGACGGAGGTTATGTACTATAATTTCATATAAAGCATGTATTCTATAAACAATTTTTTCTGTAAACAGTTGTTTTTTCAAAAATTGCGGTGATTTTTTCCGTAGAGAGGCTTTGCGGTGATCGATCCAGTATTACGCTTCTGTTTTAAATATTGTTCTGGTGCTATCTACCGGCTTTAAAATGTACTTTTCTACAATACAAACCTTTCAATAATAAAATCTTCATGCAGTTTGTTTGTATGAAGTCTTATGAGAATGGAACGCAGATCAAAAATCCGTCATTTTTGACGAGGGTTATATACTATAATTTCATATAAAACATGTATTCTGTAAACAATTTTTTCTGTTTAACACTTTTTTTCAGAAATAGCGGTGATTTCTTTCGTAGGGAGTCTTTGCGGTGATCAATCCAGTATTACGCTTCTGTTTTAAATATTGTTTTGGCGCCATCTACCGCCTTTAAAATGTACTTTTCTACAATACAAACCTTTCAATAATAAAATCTTCATGCTGTTTGTTTGTATGAAGTCTTATGAAAATGGAACGCAAATCAACAATCCGTCATTTTTGACGGGGGTTATATACTAGTACTCTATAAAACTGCTCTGAAATGTTTCCAAAAACCAATTGCAGCAAAAGAAACTTCTGTTTAAGAAATTCTTGTTTAAATCTCGAAAATATTTAGTTTCTGTAGTTTCTAAATATAAACAACGCTTTTCGGAATTGTGGGTATCTCGGAAGAGGTTATTGTATATTTTCGTTTGTGGTTATAATATATTTTACTATATTAAGAAATATTTGTCTTTTATAATAGTGCAGAAAACCAAAATGAAAGTGTCAGTGTGTTGACTGGACATTCAAAAGGGAAAAAATTATAAGCAGTTATTAGCAGAGTTAGTTTATCTCATATGAGAACATTTGTAAATAATACAATCAAAAACATTTCAAACTTTAAAGACATCCATGGCAAGTGTACTAACACAATGAAAACAAAATTATCGCGAAATTCGTGAAAAAAAAGCAGCATAGCACACCACCTGTTATACGATTTACACGAAAACCTAATCAGTACCAACTTATGTCAAGGTCCAACAGAATATGATGTTCGATGAACTTTCGTTCATTAGCTCTTCAGATATAACTATCACTAAAATAGTGTAAATCCTGAAAAATGTAACATAGTAGCGCCACCTGTTGGGAGATTTGCACAAAAACCTAATCAGCAACAACTTATACTTACGTCAAACAGAATCTGAAGTTTAATGAAAACCCGTGCATTAGTTCTTAAAATAGAGCTATTGCGGAATCGTGAAAAATGCAGCAAAGCAGCGCCATTGGGCGATTTAGACCAAAAACTAATCAGCAACAATTTATATAAAGGTATAACTGAATCTAACATTTTATTAAATTCCGTTCATTAGTTCTTGAGATTGAGCGGCCTCAAAATTTTTGTTACATACAGACACAGACAGACAGACTCACACACAGACATTTTCTAAAAACAGTTAAATCGTGTTCAGGACCTTCTAAAAAGTATAAATCCGTCGGAAATCGGAAGTTGAAATTTTTTACGAATCCAATACTTTCTTCTTGTAAAGATAGAAGAAAATAAAAATGAAATTTTGTTACGTAAAGTGTTATTAATGTTGTGTATTTGTTTTGTATTACCACATATATTCCCGTAAAAGTCGACTCCCCTGTTTCGCTTAAAAGTCGATGACATCAATACTTGGTTTAAAATTTTTAGCTCAATTTTTTATTGCAACACTGTGTTGAGCAGCAAATGAATCCCCCAACAAAAGATAAAGTTTTTTTTCAAAACTGCACCCGGCCATTTCTCATTGATATCCTTTAGTCAATGCATAGCACTGGCTGTGTTCATCCCAGCATTTTGTGAGTGGAAACCATAAACACAATATTTGAATTTAGCATTTTTTGGAATAATGTTTCGTTTAAAAATTTGCACTGAAGTCAAACAGTATTTTCGGCAAAAGCGAAAGTATAATATAGAGAATATATAATAATAAAGAATATTTTTGTTATATTTTACTGATAATACTTTAACATTAGTGTTCTAAAACAATTTGTATTTATATTTCGATTGGTTGCGTTGGTTAAAAGTCTCTGCCCAAATTTGAAATGTTTTGGTCTTATGTATAAGTTGATCCACCCCTACACTTTTATACATTGTGGTTTTTGTTTTAAATTTCGACTAAATTGTCGTTGTTCTAAAAGTTTTGTTCTTTATTCTCTACTTATACTCGAGTATATTTGGTAACCAAAATTACTTGTAAAATGTAATTTTTTACTTAAATAGTTTTGTTAAATTAAATCAAATTTGTAATGTCTATTTTTTCGCCTGTATATTAAAATTAGCCTTAAAAAGAGTAGTGAAAATGTTTAACTAAATTATTATTGTTATTTTTATTTTAAGATTTTAAAGATGTCTTATTTATATGACGGCAGTCCATTAAGGGTTAGCCGTTGAAGACTATCTTCAGTTTTGATGAAAATAAACATATAGCTTGCAAGAGAAAGCATATGTGTCATCACATCAAATGCAATTAATGCTTTTCATTATAGTACCATATAACAACTTCTATAAATAATATGGGATAAACAAAATAGTGTATAATGTGATGTATAAAAAAAACAGTGTCTTGTTTTGTTTTTAAAATGTAAAATTAATGCTATTAATCTACAATTTTTTAAGATAGAGAATAGAATAAAATAAAAAATATCATAGAAACTCGACAGAGTTTCTCGCCAAGCATAAGAAACAGCAATGCATTACACAGTAAATGAAAGGAATTTCCGCCAATGGATGCCAAACGATTTTACAATTTTTTTTTTTAACTCTGTCTAGTTTATACACTGCTCAAAACAATTAAAGGATATTTGAAGTTTTATATAAAATAAAGATATAAACGAAATTTTTTTTGCCGAAAATAGAAGAAGAAAATCATAAATGCAAATTTTTCTGGTTTTCAAACTGTGGAGTATGCAAATTTTGAGTTCGACGTCAAAAACGTCGCTTCAGCGGCAGCGAATGAAATTTGACTTTCAACTGGATAAAAGAGAATGAAGACAAGGATGATCGGCATTCAGTGATTGCTTTGTTTCGATGAGTACGATGTCTCAGCGAAGTCATTTGACAGATTCAGAAGCTTGGAGAATTGTTGGTAGGTGAGAAGGGGGCCAAACTCAAGCCGAAGTAGCGCAAGCCATTGGAGTGTCACAAAGTGTCATTTCCAGGATCTGGAACCGTTTTTTGGAGAGTGGATGTGCAGGCCGAAGACCAGGGCAAGGTCGTAGACGGGCAACAACGCCCAATGAAGATCGGTATTTAGCGTTAACAGCTCGGAGACACCGAAACATGAACGCTACTCTTCTCCAACAACACCTTCGCTTGGCTACAGACACCCCGATTTCAACTCAGACTGTCCGAAACCGGCTCCATGCTGTAGGTCTGTATGCTCGCCGACCGATGGTATGTGTTAGATTAACATCAAGGCATCGTCGCGACCGCAGGGAGTGGGCAACCGAGCATGACAACTGGAGGAGAAATGAATGGAGCAATATTCTGTTTTCTGACGAGTCCCGTTTTTCTGTGCATCCGGATAATTGGCGTATTTTCATCTGGAGGGACCGTGGCAGTAGGAATAATCCTGCGTTCGTGCACGAAAGTGTCAGATTTGGCGGTGGAGGAGTGTTGGTGTATGGTGGCATCTCCATTGACGGGCGCACTGACCTCTACATCATTCGAGATGGAGCTCTGACTGGTCGCCGATATAGGGATGAGATCCTCAGACCTATTGTAGTCCCTTACGCTGCAGCAATCGGAGATAACTTCATTTTAATGGACGATAACTGCAGGCCACATCGTGCAAACCTGGTGGAGGATTTCCTTTTCGAGGAAGGAATCGTTCGAATGGAATGGCCAGCGTGTTCTCCAGACATGAATCCAATCGAGCACGTTTGGGACGCTCTAGGAAGACGAGTTTGTGGACGCCAACAACCCCCACAAACTCTCCAAGAACTGGAAAGAGCTCTTCTGGAAGAGTGGGGCAGAATACCCCAACTCGTCATTAATAGCCTCATTGAGTCCATACCTCAAAGGTGTTCAACGTTGCTGGCCGCCCGTAGAAACCATACCCCCTACTGAAAATGATTTTCTTTGAAGAAAACACCTTTTCTTATTCTTTTTTTCTCATATGCACAAATTGTGTTTTTTTCCTTTTGTACACAAATGCGCAATAAAATGCATTTTTTTCTGCCAAACATGTGTAATTTATTCTCATATAACCTACTATGTCTGTCGACCATGTATCAATCAGCTAAAAAGTTTCCCAGATACAAAATCCACCTAAAACTGCAATATCCTTTAATTGTTTTGAGCAGTGTATTTTGCGGACGGGACAAAACGGGTTTTTGACACATCTATATCTCGCGTTCTATTTATGATAGAAACAAAATTCTTGATTCTATGGAATAGTGCGCGCCAAATGACTAAGAAATCAAAAGAAAAGCAACATCTGTCGAATAGGTTTTCAGGAAATGCGATTTTAAAAGTGCTGTTTTTTGCCCTTTTTAAATCTTGTACAGACCAAAAACTGTTGACAGGGCTACAGCAATCTGTAATTATCGGATGTTTACGAGGTTTACGTCATTTGAATTGTTTTTATGAGTAGTTCAAACCTTTGTAAGTTTCATGAAAAAATATCAATTAGTTTTTGAGTTATATCAGTTTAAAGTTATTGATTCCTATACTTAACATGTAGCAAAAAAGTGTTGACAGGGCTACAGCAATCTGTAATTATTGGATGTTTACGTGGTTTACGTCATTTGAATTGTTTTTATGAGTAGTTCAAACCTTTGTAAGTTTCATGAAAAAATATCAATTAGTTTTTGAGTTATATCAGTTTAAAGTTATTGATTCCTATACTTAACATGTAGCAAAAAAGTGTTGACAGGGCTACAGCAATCTGTAATTATCGGATGTTTACGTGGTTTACGTCATTTGAATTGTTTTTATGAGTAGTTCAAACCTTTGTTAGTTTCATGAAAAAATATCAATTAGTTTTTGAGTTATATCAGTTTAAAGTTATTGATTCCTATACTTAACATGTAGCAAAAAAGTGTTGACAGGGCTACAGCAATCTGTAATTATCGGATGTTTACGTGGTTTACGTCATTTGAATTGTTTTTATGAGTAATTCAAACCTTTGTAAGTTTCATGAAAAAATATTGATTAGTTTTTGATTTATATCAGTTTAAAGTTATTGATTCCTATACTTAACATGTAGCAAAAAAGTGTTGACAGGGCTACAGCAATCTGTAATTATCGGATCTTTACGTGGTTTACGTCATTTGAATTGTTTTTATGAGTAGTTCAAACCTTTGTAAGTTTCATAAAAAAATATCAATTAGTTTTCGAGTTATATCAGTTTAAACTTATTGATTCCTATACTTAACATGTAGCAAAAAACTGTTGACAGGGCTACAGCAATGTGTAATTATCGGATTTTTACGTGGTTTACGTCATTTGAATTGTTTTTATGAGTAATTCAAACCTTTGTAAGTTTCATGAAAAAATATTAATTAGTTTTTGATTTATATCAGTTTAAAGTTATTGATTCTTATACTTAACATAGAGCAAAAAAATAATTAATGACCCAACTCTTTTAGAAATGGTCGTATACACATAATATTAAGATATGTTATTACAGTCGACCCAAGTAAGCTCCCTATTATAAAAAAATAGTAACATTTAAGGTTCGTTTACAGGTTCTCACAAAAGATCATTTGTATAGGGCTAAAGAATTGTGTAATTATCCGATTTTTACGCGGTTTGCAACAATTGCATTGTTTTTATGAATAGTTCAAATGTTTAATATTTTGTGTAAAATATGAATTAGTTTTTTATATATATATATATCACTTTAAAGTGATTTATTCCTATACTTAAAATGAAGCAAAGACACATTAAATGGTCTAACTCTTTTAAAAAAGAACGTATGCCCAGGATGTTAAAATATGTTACTACGAACGACCTAAGTTAGCTTCCTATTGTGAAACAGAACTGTAGAATTTAGTTTTTGTTTACAGGGTAACTCAAAAGATTTTTTAATAAGATTAATAATTGTGTAATTAGCGAATTTTTACGTTGAAGTACTTGATTCCTCAACACACAGGAAAAACAATAGTAAATAGCATAATATTTGTCAAAGTTGCTATATACACAAGATATTCAAATATGTTACTACATCCGATTCATTTAAACTCTCTATTGTTTGTATTGTTGAACCATATACGTTTCGTTTACAGAGTCTCTTAGAAGATCTTGATTACATTACAACCGATGTATATTTACTGAGAGAGATGTATTTTAATGATTTTATACTGTTTCCATCTCTGTAAGGTTTTATTATCTTGCTTTAAAATTTAATACGGGTTCATTTTGTCTGTCTGAAACCTCGTCGATCTTAAGCTCTAAATCTATTAAAATATAGTATTTTCATCGATTAAAAAAAACTGTGTTTATTAATAAATGTATCAGGAATTGATTGAAAAAAGCGATTAAAAAATTCCAACTTTACATTCATGCGCTGAGTAATAGAATGTAAAAATGTTGCTAGAAGTTTTGCGTTTAAATATTTGCCGTTCATCGAATCTCCGGCTATGACGAATTTAAAATGCTCTAAAAACAGGCCTAAGAGCACAATGAAAAGGAAATAATTTCTTAAATTCCCCATAAAAATTTAAAATGCTATATTTCGTATACAATAGGTGATCGGTAACGAACTGTTCGGTTTACGAACAAATCGGTTAACGAATACTTTCGCGTGAGATTTTTATGTTCGGATAACGAACACATGTTCGGTTAACGAACACTTTCAAAATATTTTTATGTTTGGAGAACGAACACCTCACGAAACAAAGTCATGATGAAGCAAAGCCGTGTTTCATATTTGACCAGCTATACTTATTGCTTCTATTGTCGACTTTGGGAACATTTTAACAGTTGCATTACATATGTCCTAATTAATTCATGGACTGCCGGGGATTGAGGACCTATATTTTAGGATCCCCGAATTGGAATGAACAGACTAGAAACATTAATTATGTATCTCATGTCTATGTATTTTGTGCATTTAGTAAATATAATCCTTTTTTGTTTAATCACGCTCCTTTTTAAAATCTAATTTAAAGCTTTATGATTTATCAGATCAAAAATTTTAATAAAATTTTACATTTTTTTAAACGGTTTATTATGTAAACGCATTAGTCTTTGTGGTATATTTACAAAATCACACAAAATTTTGGAATACATGTCATCCTACGAACATTTTCTATTTTGAAATCACTTTAATAGTTTTTATACTTTTGCAAACGTTGCGAATCTTATATTTTTCCGATTCTCGAAACGTTGAGTTAAAAAACTTAACAAATAAAAAAACTTTTAAGGTGCTCAGTAATTTTCAAGAATAATATTTAATATATTAGTATAAAAATCCCTGTAAGTAACAATGGTTCGTAGAAAAACAAATTTGATTATTCTCGGTAAATTAAACTCATTGTTATAATTGACCAAAAAAAAGGTACTTCTTATTTATCCACATTTTTCTGAAACTGTAGTATTTTAATTACTTTGTAAACTACTGTAAAATTTTCTATTTTTTTTTGTTTTTTGAATGTATATAAACGGAAGAGTGATATTAACAAAAGAAAAAGGAAAATAAACATGTCATAAATAATCTGATGAATACAATCTAAGGAAATGAATATAAAAGTTTCCCCTTTGCTATGGTAGAGACATGTACATTGGAATAAGTCACTCAATAAATTGTATAATTCTGATGTATAATTCTATTTATAGCATCACAATTATTTTTTTATTTTGCCCCTTTCATCTTTCTTTTATCTTTTCTTTTCTGGATAAAAATGGAATCTGTGTAATTGAAATTAAATACCTTACAAAAAGAAGTGATATCTCATCAAAAACAACTCGTTGTAAATGATCCCGCCAAGCCACAAACATAAAACGTCAGCCATAAAAAGAAGTGATATCACATAAAAAGAAGCGATATAGAAGTGCATACTCCGAGTCCCGTGTAAAAATCTATCACCACTCATAATGTTTCCAAAGGACTCGGAGTGAGGTACAGTATGTGAAAACTGCTTGGCGACCTGCAGGCTTTTAGAATATATGCAGTATATCAATTTTGAAAATCGAAAAAATAAATTTTTAATTTTTGTTATATCACTTTTATAAATATTTTTTCATGCAAAAGAACTGACAGAACGGATTTTTCCCCAGACTTATGCGATTCCGCTTACGCTATAATTATTGCAATATATCTCAATTTAGTTAACGTTTATTATAAAGTGCATTGTTATTAATATGTCTATGATCATTACATATATATATATATATTACAAACTCAAAATCTTTACATGTTTACTTAATAAATTTTCTTCGTAAGAGTGGTGTTTCTAGTTTAAATAATGATAAATAAAATCAACAAATTAATTTTTCAAGCTCATAAATAAGAAAAGACATGCAAACACAGAAGCTTCAACTTTTTACAATTTTATGGGAGCAAAATAATTAAATAAATAAAAAATAAAAATAATATAGTCATATGTAATTGCTGGAAACGCGAACATTATAAAAGCCTGCAGGTCGCCAAGCAGTTTTCACATACTGTACCTCACTCCGAGTCCTTTGGAAACATTATGAGTGGTGATAGATTTTTACACGGGACTCGGAGTACATGCACTTCTATATCGCTTCTTTTTATGTGATATCACTTCTTTTTATGGCTGACGTTTTAGGTTTGTGGCTTGGCGGGATCATTTACAACGAGTTGTTTTTGATGAGATATATAATTTAATGACTTTCACCACTTTATAAATGAAACTGAATATGTTTCAAAAGAAAATAAGTACATAAATGGGTACTTAAATTATTTATAATCAGCAGAGCATTTTTGTATATATAAATAATGTAATTTACACGAGATCTTTGTTCACAAAATCTTTATATTGCTTGCGCTTTTCAAGCCTATGGCATATGGGAATTAACATAACAGGCACATGTAAGTAATAAATTTAACATAAAACATCTCAAATCCATGAAAATAAATGTACTCTTGAGCGTATTGTACCTTGTGGAGTCAAAAACATATGGAGTAAAATGTATGAAATATTCTTTTTCGAAATCCGCAAGGCGTGACCCTATTTTCAAATTTTGCAAAAAAGAGATGCTACATACATAAGGTATGAAAATACACACATTGATCTTTTAGACAAGATTTGGAATCCGGTTTCTGATCATACTTTCAGTATTGCTATGACTATATGTTTCAAAAAAGTCAAAATGGTGGTTATTTTACAAATTTTTTTTATTTTACTTTTTCTGGAATTTTGAAAAATACATTGACGTTACAGAACTTTGGATTATATATTGAACTGTAACGCATCCAATATATTGAACATTCTATTATTAAAAAAAAAAATTCTAAACCTTCCGCTATTTTATGTCAAGAAATCTAGAACGGAGAAGAGAATTGTAAGAATATTCACAATTCACGTGAAAAATGAATGTCAATAAAAACTTTTGGATAAATTATTAACTTGAAAATGAAATAATCATGTTTTCCATAACGGTGCTCATTTTGAACTAAGAAATATATGAAAAATAATAAAGTATAGGAATAGAAATATACATATATGTATAAATGAATATCTATCAAACTCTCTATACCTATAACACTTAAATAAAATATAAATAAATAAAAGTAAAATTGCTAAAAAAAATCCTTTTTTATAAGCATTCAAAGTTTTTCTTAAAATTTACGCCTAATTTCATGACTGCAATTCATCTATAGTTTCAAAAATAAAATTCCGTTACAATACATAATTTCCGTTGGTCTCAGTTATTGAAAATTTACCTCTTTTGTTTTACGTTTGGTAAAATTCGCGAACTAGTGAATTTATATTTTTTGTATTTAACTTTTGCTCTGTTTCTTTTTTAAGAAATGGCAACAGGGCAAAAAACATTATATTAACTATCCATTTAGGATTTCTAAATTGTTTCCTCAACGTATAATCATAATTTAATCAACAAATGAAAACGTATTTATTCATACGTATAAATATATACTAAGCTCATCTAGAAAGTAAGTATCGTTTGTGCATATCTCCCGCGCATCTGACAGCACGATAGTCACGCATGCGTAGTTACATTCTTCAACTCGAGACCGAATTAGCCTAGCCATTTTGTTTGATTACGTGAACTTTTGAAGTCATTGTTTGTCGGTGATCATGCTTAAACAAACAATTGGTCAGTCAGCTGGAATGAGAGCCGTTATCAAGTTTTTGAATCTGAGGAATGTTTGACTTTGTGAAATTTATTGTCAGATAAGTGAAACTTAATGAGAGAACGTGATGAGTGAAAGTATGGTTTGAAAGTGGGTTAGGATGTTTAACGAAGGAAGGGTAAATAATGTCCATGACGAGGAGCGCAGAGGACGACCGAAGAATTGTTGTGCAGCATCGACGAAACAACCATCCGACTTCCATTTGTTTTCTCATCTCAAGAAATTTCTTGCCAGCAAGCACTTTGCAAGTGATCATGAGATCAAGGTAAACTTCCAGAAGCGGTTCAGGGCGCAGGCGGCCGAATTCTGCGAAGTGGGTATGTTGCAATTAGCGCCAAAATATGACACATGCCTTAATTCGCATGGTGAATATGTCGAAAAGTAGTTTAACGCGTGCAGATTTTTCTATAATAAAATACAAATGGAAACAAATTGCTAATCTTTTTCACACTTTCGAACCTAGTTGAAAAGTGTTTATGACTTCGGTTTGTCTGCCGTCTGCCGTCTGTCCGTGCTTTAACTCCCGTAAATATGCTCGGATTGCCTTGAAATTTTTATATGTTATTGTCGTTATCTATAGCATGTTCCCTATTTCAACTGAAGTGTGTAGCACTTATAGTTTTTTTACAGGGACACTCAAAAGAATTCCGTTACATTACAGTCTATGGGGAAATATCATTTGCGGTTTATTTTAATGATGTTACGCAATTTCAAACACATTGTAATGGATATATATCACGAATGTGCATTACAAGAAGCTTAATATGGAATAGGGTGTGCATAGCACTGATAGTTACTTTACAGGGACAGTCAAAAGAATTCCGTTACATTACGTCTATGGAGAAAAATTGTTTGCGGTTTAATTAAATAAGGTTTCAGTATTTTAAACGCATTCACTAAGGTGCATTACAAGAGGTTTACTACAGGATATTGTGTGTATAGCAGTCATCGTTCATTGACAGGGACACACAAAAGAATTCTCTACTGTCTGTTAACAATAATTCCTGGAAGTGCGTTTTAAGTTGTTGAACGCGATTTTAAATTTAACTCACTTTTTGTCTATTACTTGGTGTGTATAAATTCTGTAGATCATATACAGGGCAGCACAAAAGTTCGCGAACACATTTCCGTTTATTGACAGAAATTCCAGAAGGAGAATTTTAAACTGTGCTACGCGTTTCCTAACTAAACTAAAATTTAGCATCCTATATAGTATATATAAAAATCTATAGATCATATATAGGGCTGAATAAAAGTATTCGGATATTTTTCCGTATATGTTGGAAATATATGTTGGAAATTCCTGAAATTACGTTTTTAAATATATTATGCGATTTCCAAATTGTTTACGTAGATGTTATCTTTCAGCTTATTAAACGGTAATGATTTGTAAAATTATTTTGGAAGCGTTGGAAAGTGTTACGTAATCTATGCTTGACGCATGATTTTTCGTTCTTGATTAATATCCAAACGGAACTTACTTTCTGGATGAACTTCTTTTCTGGACTGTATATATTGTATTAAAAATAAAAGTTCCGTATACATTTTACAGAGTTCTGCTTCCCAAAACTGTTTTAAGTGATTTTATAATTTTTGAAATAGTTTTTGTTGTTGTTGTTCTCTGTTTGTTTTAGATTTAGAATATGGATACTTTAAGGTTCTACATCGGCACACTCATTGTTGAATAAAAAGTATTAGTGGTTGAATTTAATCTCAAAATCAACGCTTTATTTTCTGGAACTTGTAGGCTGAACGGGATATACTCATATGAGTTGTATCAGCTACAAAACTTATCGAAAAGAGTGAATAAATTATAATAAATTATATATCTGAATTAGGATAATCCAACCAATAAGTGAACAGCACCCAGTGCATGAACAATTAATACATATTTTAATAGAATAAGGTTTGAAAAGCTTCCTACTGGTTAATTAATGTGCTGAGTTTAAAAAACACGTAATTTAGTAAAAACGTGTTATAAGTTATTTGTACAAGTTGTCAAATAAATAACATAGTATGAAACTTAAGTGTTTTTAAATTGCTGCCTGTTCATTCACTGGAAAAATTTGCGATCAGTTAATGGTAAGAACTGTTCATTTACTTGGTTTTTGTATAGCTTTTTATTAAGAACCTAACATCCCACACAAATTAAATATAAACTTCCTTTCATTATTTTTTAATCATTTGTATACGAACATATGCATTTGCCCTAAAAAACACCGTAAGGTACTGTTTATTAAAATAGTATCTATAGATATTTTTTAAAATGTGGTTAAATGTTCATTTGCTGGTTGGACTACCCTATATATTTGTTATTTTTGCGAGATTTTTATCTGCATTGAACAACATGCTTTTACCTTCCTGATTATAAAGCATAGGTTGTGACAGTTTTTCTACAATTATGTATTATTTCATGGAACTCTCCAAAGTGTCCAGATTCTAACTATAACAGGAAAATAACAGATAAGTAAAACGAGTTAACTTATATAATCGTCAACTAATTTCTGATTACACAGTGTACGTAGATTCTAGAACCACATTATATGAAAAGCTGATGAGGAGTACTTGTGAAGACTTGAGTTGATCTGAGACAATTCAGTTGAGCCAGGTTGGTGCTCATTGTTTTTCAAAATTCGTTTTAAGTCGGCGATTCCGGTCTCCAAGTAAAAACTGACCGTATAAAAATCAAACCAAACCGAAAATTTCGGACTGCCACTTTTTGAATGAAGTTTTTACTTGGCGTTTTTTTTATACTTCTTTATTTAATATAACTTGGTTTTTGTATGTAAAAAGGGATTTTCGTAATAGGTTTTTCACTCACATCCTGATATGCTAAAATTAAAAACAAATACGTACACAGATGTGTTTTCAATGACAATACAATATTTGATTATTTTTAGAACTTAACTTTCAATTAAAAAATCAATTTTAAACCATTTTTCCATTAGCCAGCCGCAGAGGATAAATTTCTACATATTCTTTATGGTTACAAGTACAAGTGTATACGAGTTACAACAACAATGAAGTTAATGATGCAGCAAAGAACATTCGCCGAAATATTCTAACTGACTGTGCAATATAGAAAATTTTTAAACACAAAAAACAAGAAAATAAAAATAAAAATAAAGAGTGTAGTATATTGTTTAAAAAGCACTTTATTAAATAGTTTAATATTAATTAAATTATGATTATATGTTGAGAAAACCATTAACAATTGTTGAGAAAACAAGAAATCCTGGAAAGGTAGATTAAAAAAGGACTTTTCTTCCCTTTCTTGTTGCCATATCTTTAAAAAAAAAAAAAAAAAAAAAAAAACAGAGAAAAATATAATTTTTAAACAAATTTACAAATACGTGCTTTCTACGAAGCGTAAATCAAAGCAGTGAATTTTCCATATCGGGACACACGTCAAATGAACGGATTGTAATGGAAATGTTTTGAAACGACATGAATTGCAGTCATGAAAGTAGGCGTGACTAATAAGATAAACATTGAATCCTTATAAAAGAGTGTTTAAATAAAAAATTACTTTTATATTTATTTTATTATTCATTAATAACTGAAAATAGGCATTCTGTGTCTCTCTTTCTTAATTTCCGCTAAATCGTTTGGAAAATCTTTGAGTTCCGACTTTAATCTGATAAAAATCTCATCAAATTAATCAAAATAGTGAAACAAATTAGAATTACAAAATGCAATTTTCTCTTATAAAATTTTTTAAAAAAGAATGGAAACAAAAAACACTTCTCAATTTATAGCAAGCTGTTTTATCAATTTACGTTTATATACTTACACTTTGTAATTGGATAAAATTTTACTGATACATAAAGCAGCATAATTAAATTTTCCACATTAAAATCTGAAATTTATTTTGAACTTTGTTTGGAAATATGAATTTTATGAGCAATATACTTATTTTAAAACTTATGTAACCAAATAAGTAGTAAATTTATCCTCTCGTTTCAGTATCGCTGTTGCATATGTTGGTAATGTATATCGAAGGTCTTGAAACGAAATAACACTTTCCTAAATATATAGTTTCAATAGCCGTGTGTAATAATGGATAATTATGTTAATTAAATTTCATAGGAGTATAGTTTAATAAATTTATAGATAGATTATGATTGATATTGTTGTTGCTTAATACACAAAATAAAGGGGGGCGGAGAGAAAAGATGTAATTGTTTGACTTATCGATTAGGGATTTTAAAGGTGAGTGGAAGCCAACAAAAAGAAACTTAACAAAAATAAACATAAATATATGTCTCAATGCAGAAAATCATACCCACTATAAACAATGTGATAAAGAACTTTTTTCCGCTACAATTAATTGAAAATCGTGTAATTTAAGAAACTGAACATCGCCGAATCATTAGAACAGCAGATTCTAAGTTTTGTAGTAACTAATAACTACGTTTAATTCCTATTTTCGTTACACTCTTTTATTTAACTTAACTAGGTCCGTTTTACATTTAAAGATGGAATTTTATAATCGATATTTCAGTCACTTTCCGATATGGTGAAATTATAAAATATTATGTTCTACACTGTAGTGTTTCAGCTGACATTACAACATTTTCATATTTTTAGAATTTGTTTGTAAATTAATAAGTGAATTTTAAGAATGTCTTCTGTTAACCGGGCGCAGGTGATAAATCGCCAAGTAATCTTTATGTTTACAACTCTATACCAGTTGCAACAACAATGGAGTTAATTATGCACCGAACTACACTCTCTAAACTATATCAACTGGCTGTGAAACTGTATCAATAAAATATTTAAAACCTTAAAATGTAGTAAATAAAATAAAAATTTAAATTAAGAGTGTATTATAGTAAAAAAAAAACGCCTTTAACAATTAATAGTTCAATATTCATTAAATTACGATTATAAGTTTATCAAACAATTTAGAAATCTTTAAACAGAACGAGAATTATACATTTTTTAATTAATCTACTAATTCACGCTTTCTACCAAGCGTAAATCAAAGCAGTGAATTTTCTGTAATCGGGCTCACGCCAAATTAACGTATTGTAACGTGACATTTTTGTAAAAGCATGATTTGAAGTCATAAAATTGGGTGTGAAATTTAAGATAAAAATTAACGCTTCTAAAATAGAGTAAAAAAAAAAAAAAAAAAAAAAAAAAATTCCTTATTGCGCCTTATTAAAGGTAAAGTAGCACAGTTGAAGTTTATCCCAAGAGAAAGAAAAATGCCCCGGCCAAGACTCGAACCTGGGTACCTTGGCTTGCTATGCCAATGCTCTTCCTAAAGAGCTACCCGAGCTATACCTGGTTGACATAATTCACATTTATTTGTTGGACTTGGCTATGAAAGTGACACTTTCATCATGTAAATGCTATAGTTATAGCTCGGATAAATGAAACTAGCGCTGCAGTTCGCAGCCATGTCCAACACATAAGAGTGAATTATGTCAGCCAAGTATCGTCAGGGTAGCTAAGTAGGAAGAGGTACCCATATTCGAGTCCTGGTCTGGACATTTTTCGATCAGTTAGAATAAACCTTAACTATGTTACTCCACGTTTAAATATGATTTATCTAGTTGAAAAAGAAAAAGTCCTTCTCTTCATTATGATTTTTTTCTGTTTTATTTATTACTTTAACGAAGATGCTTTAAAAATAACTAGGGCATCCAACCCGGGATTCCCGGGATAGAGAATATATGTTAAAACTATTTTTTAGTTTTTTGTTATTGAAAACTAATAGATTTTTTACATTTAATAATTTTTGTTAGAGTGCTCGCTAACAACACCAAAAGAAACCGCAAAAAATTTCGTTATTTACAGCAGTTTTTTTTATTCTGATAATTTCAGCAGTTTTAAGCGTTTATCTCAATTTCATGTCTGTTAAATCTGTGTTTTATTTATACTATTTTATTTATACCTTAATGAAGTTTTAATTTCGTTATTGAATATTAGCTGGACACAAATGCTGAACTTTTTATATTGTTTAAAGGGCAAACAGATTAATACTCTGTAATCGTCTGCAACTGATAGAGAAGGATTTTTAAAAAAAATATTGCTTGAAATTTAATTTAAATGCTATAATAAATCAGTCAATTAAGATACAGTTTTCAAACAAATTGCATTTGAAAGTAGATTTCTTTCCCTATATAACGGTGTAAAAATTAAAAATGCCCGATGTTTAGAAATTAAAAAAATTGCAGTAGCAAAAATCGCAAAACCAAAATTTCATCGTCAACTGTTGCCATTCGCAAAATGACGTCAGCGTTACGCACGGACACGTTTGTCCTTCATAATATAGATATCTAAGTAAGACAAATAAATTGTATCTAAAATATATAAACAGTAAGAAATACACTTGCTGGAATACAAAGTGTATGGATACCGGAAAAGTATATTTTAACCATAGAATAAAGGAAAACGGCATTGAAGAATTTGCTAATAAACTAGGCACGTGACTGACATTCGCGATTTATTTCACAGTGCAGGATTTAAAGAAAAATTAGAAATAATTCCATATTATGAAGTTGTGGAATGTTGTGGAATGTTGTGTTAATTACAGAATCAGAATTAAATTAACTATTTTCTTTCATAACAAAAATTAGATTGCAAATCTTAAATATAAAAATAATAGTTGTTAAAAATCTTTATATTTGCACTTTTACTAAAACTAGGGCATCCAACCTGGGCTTGCCAAGATAGAGAATATATGTGAAAACATTTTTTTTTTTTTTTTTTGAAAACTGTAATAGATTTTTTAGATTGCCACTTAACAATACCAAAGACTATTTTTATATGAAATACATCAATTATAAATTCAAAAATAATTTTTAATTTCTTAAAAGCGGTAATTTCGTATTGGCCTCGTGCCAGAAATTAATAGCCGAAGAAATCGCTAAAAATTTCATTATCTACAAAATTTATTTTTTATTGTTATTATTCTGATAATTTCAGCTGTTTTAAGCGCTTATTTCAATTTCATGTCTGTTAAATTTGTGTTTTGTTTATACTATTTTATTGATTGCTTAATGAAGTTTTAATTTCGTTATGGAATATTAGATGGAAACAAATGCTGAACTTTTTATAGTGTTTAAAGTGCAAACGGATTATTTTGTAATCGTCTGCAAGCTATTAGTGACAGATTAAAAAAAAATTATGCTTTAAATTTAATTTGAATACTTTAAAAAATGAGTAAATTGCGATGCAGCTTTCAAACAAATTGTATTTAAAAGTAGATTTATTTCCCTATATAACGGTGTAAAAATTAAAAATGTGCGATATTTAAAAATTAAAATAAATTGCAGTAGGAAAAATCGGAAAACCGAAATTTCATCGTCAAGCGTTGTCATTCGCAAAATGGCGTCCGCGTTACGCACGGACACGTTTGTCCTTTATAATATAGATTTAGTACCTGTATGCGATCCATACTGTAGTATCTAAATTTATAGATAAATTTCAGAATTTCTTTTTTAAATTAAATTTTAATTTTAAGCATTAAAGTGACATTCAAAGGATAAAAAATCAATATCAATAAACAAATAAATCAAAAGGATAATTAAATATCATTCAAATGATAAAAAAACAATATCAATCAATCAACAAATAAAAAGCATAATTAAATATAATTCAAAGGATAAAAAATAAATATCAAAAAATAAATAAATCAAACGGATAATTAAATATCATTGAAAGGTTAAAAATTCAATATAAAAAAATAAATAAATCAAAAAGTTAATTAAATATCACTCAAAAGATAAACAAATCAGTATCAACGAATAAAGAAATCAGTATCAACAAATAAAGAAATCAGTATCAACAAATAAAGAAATCAAAAGGATAATTAAATATAATTGAAAGGATAAAAAATCAATATCAATAAATATATAAATCAAAAGAATAATTAAATATCATTCAAAGGGCATGTATTACATGAAACACTTAACTTTTAATAAGCAAATTTCAAAAGAAAATTTTCAAAAAGTGTTCATAAATTAGTCCACCATTCTAATGAAAATCTTACACTGTTAGAAAAAAAACGAATGTTCCTTAACCTAGGAAAATATATTATAACCACAAACGAAAATAGGCAATAATCTCTTCCGAGTTATCCACGATTCCGAGAAATGTCTTCTATCTTTAGATACCTCAGAAACAATTATATTTTCGAGGTTTACAGAATTATTTATGAAAACAAAGTTTAATCTGCTAGCACTGAATTTCGGAAAATTTTCCGAAAGTAGTAGTAGTACTACTACTACTAGCAGTAGTAGTTTAATAGTTTTTATAGCGTAATAATCAGATTTTTCAACCCCGAATATAGGTTTTTCTTTATGCTAATCATTCTCAAGTAAACATCTTCACGCGCAACAAACATATTTTACAGACGACAAACATGATAAATTATTAGCATAAAATTAATATTTGCATGTATAATTTCATTTACGCAACTGAAATTGTTTAACTGAGAATTAATATCATACTTAAAACTGATGTTACAGTTTGTTAAAACTGATTAATGCACTTTAAAAAGCACCTGTAAACGTTTCCGAAAATCCGTACCAGAAAAGGATACTTTGTTTTTATAAATGCTTCTTTAAATCTCGGAAATATATTAGTTTCTAAGGTTTCTAAAGAAAAAGATCGCTTTTCGAAATCGTAGGTTCGTGGTTATATTATATTTTCCTACATTAAGAAACATGCGTCTTTTTTATAGTGTATACTAGTCTAATATTGTGTTATTTCATTACTTCATGAAAATGCACTGTAAAAAGAAATCTGTAATGTTGACAGAAAAATATTGTATTTTTTACAGAAAAAACTGCTTTAAAGAAAACAATTTTTTCCTGAATAAAATGTGGGTTTTGTAATTTTTACAAAAAAAATTCTATATTTTTTACAGAAAAAAAGTTGTTCTAATGAAAATATACAGATATTTTCTGTAAATTAAGTGTTTTTCCACTGCCGCCAAAATTGACAGTTTTTATCTGCCATTTTGAGAGATTTTTTATTTTACAGTGTACTTCTACAATAGTATCTAAGTAAGGTACATAAATTGTATCTAAAATATATAAACAGTAACAAATATACTTTTGAATTCTTGCTAGAACACAAAGAGAACGTAAACCGGAAAAATATCTTTAATCCATAGAATAAAGAAAAATGGCATGAAAGCATTTCCTATAAGAAAGAGGACACGTGCATGACATTCGCAATCATTTCACAATATAAGCTGAAAAAGGATTTCTGATACTAGGAAGTTAATATCGAGTGTGATGTTGATTTGAGAAACATAATTCAATAAATATAAATGATAATCTTCTTTTATGAAGGAAATTGAATAGAAGACTGGAAATGTTAAATTAATAATCAATTAAGGGTTCAAGTACCCTTTAAAGTTTTAAAAAAAATCTGTTTTTTTAATAGCTTATAATTAAATATGATTATTTAGGAATATTAAAATAATAATAATAATAATAATATGCAAAAATTCCCTTTAGAAGAAATGTTATGTCTTAAACAGTTGGAGCTCTTTTTATTAGATCAAGGGGTGATTTTATTTTTAAAGTCAATTTTCTCAAAATGGCGATTTTGGTCATTACGCGCACAATTTCTGAAAATTAATTGACTAAAATTTCATGAAATTTTGATTGAATGTATATTCTTTTGAGAACTTTACTTGATAAAATAAACCTTTCTTAATATTTGTTTTAAATTTTATAATTAACAGTCAATTAGTTATGGAGTGACGGCAATTATTATATCGGTCACTTTTTCATGTATTCTGTCATTTCAAAGGGTACTTGACCCCTTAAACCGTTTAATTTGCATTTTTTATTACGGAAGTTTAGCGTCGTTATATAATCCATAGAATTGGCCTCAGGAGTGGCTAGGGGATTCTGCTTCTAAAACTGGTATACAGGAGGTGCTCTGTTCGAACTCAGGTTATGTTGAATTCATCAGCTTAACCGTTTGGAGTTTCCCATAGTTTTCTTCAAATTTCCATAACGCTGCGTAAATACGGGTTAGGTTTTCTTAGAAAGACGTCCACGGAGGCAATATCTCCCCCTCCTATATATAACTTGTGCAGATAATTGGTTCTACAAAACACCACCACCGTAAATTTGAGACCAAAATCCTGTATTTATTTATTTATTTATTTATTTTTTCAGATTTAATTTTGAGATTACATCAGAAACAACATACTTTGTATTAAAGATATGTGAATTATGTTTATTTCTATGAATTCAGTATTTTTTTTTTCAAGTGATAAAAATTTACCTCCCATGATGCATTTTATTCTTTATACCCATACAAATTTTAAATAGAAATGTCTATAAATTGCAAAGTAATTTTACCCCAATATTGTGCCATTATGTTCATTCATATTCCTTAAGAAATATGTGTTATGTAAAATTTAATAATTTATATAAATGAAAAACTAGGATTTATTTTTAAATAATAGAGAAATTTATTATACTAAACTCATAGTATCATAGGTAATATTTTCACCAAATTTTTGGAAGTTTGTTTAAAGATAAAGTTTTATTCAATAAATATTGACTAATATGTAGAATCGAGAATAGACACACAAGCATTGTTAAACATAAAACTGAATCAGAAAAAAAATAAAAGCTAAAAAAGAACAGAGGTACGTTTTATTTTGCATTTTTGTATTTTCCCTAAAAATAATAAATATCGCCAATTATAATGCCACTTATTCATGATTCAGTTATATTTCTTGATAAAATTATTTTCTCCAATTATGGAACCCTAATAATAATAGTGTTGTATTTATATGAATATATTATTTCATGAAAAATTAACAATTCCGAAATAATTAAGAAATTCTTAGAAAAAAATCTTAAGGAATAAAAAAAGCGATATATTTAATTAAAGACAAAACTTTAGCAATTAATCTTACCATTTAATCTTATTTGTATAACTTTAATAATTACTTTAAAAAAACAGTTAATTTTTTTAGAATCCATAGTCTATTAAAATAAGTAAAACAACATGTTTGAATCACAAAACTTTATATCTTTAAAATGCTCTTCAAATATTTGATTAAAATAATTACTCTGCTTTTCTAAAAAAAATTAATAAAAATTTAAAATTGTGACGTATTGCACTGTCTCACTAAATTATGTTAAAATTTATTTTCTACAATTTATAAAAACTTTTGTTTTTAAAAAAAAGTAAATAAATGAATAATGATGAATTATTTAAAATAAGTAAATAATAAAATCGTTATAAGGAAAACTTCTCGAAAAAACCTTTTAAAAAAAGTTTTCGAAGAATCTTTTTAAGAATTGTTTTAATAATAGTCTGCTTGGTTTATAATTAAATATTATTTAAAAATAACAATGATAAATTCCTAGTTAAATCCTTGATTAATTAATTTAGTCTGTTTGAATACAAGATTTTAACGTTCGATTTTTAAAAATCGTATTTATTATTTCTTCTGTCAAAATCCCTTTTTCTAGGAAAATACGCAACGCAGATCAATGAATGAGATGACATATGAAAGGATTTTGAACAGGCTGCTGACATAGTACACTTACATTTCTGTAAAACATGTTTTTTGATTAAAAATTGCTGTTAATTAAAAAATAAATCGACATTGTTTTCATAAATGAAATGAAAGGTTTTTTCTCAAATTAGTGATGCCACAAAAATAAAATACCGCAACGATGATTATAAAAAACAATGTTGAATAAAGTGGGACAATTTAAATTAAAATGTTCAATTTATTTTTCTTTATCCCATGTTTTTTTTTTTTTTTTTTTTTTTTTTTTGAAACAGATGATAGATGATGTTATTCTCTAATGGAGTTAAAATACGATTGATATACTCGAGGGGCAGTCGGAAAATAAGTTTTCCCCTGGCGACTGTGGACAGAGATGTGTATGAAAGACAAAAAATGTAATGAGACATTAAAGATAAAACATAACTTCATTTTTCCACATAAGTACCAAGTACATTGAGACATTTGTCATACCGCTTTATAAGCTTCTAAAAGCCCTCCAGTAAAAAAATCAGGGCTTTGCATACGGACGGAGCGTTGAACGGCTATGGGCGAAAGACGACACAGTAGGTGAACGCGGACGTGCTAGACACCGATACATCATTGGGTAGAGGTCGACCGCGATCAAGCAGATGGCGCTGTTGCAGTCAACAGCGCCATCTGTTTTATCTTTAATGTCTCATTACATTTTTTGTCTTTCATACACACCTCTGTCCACAGTCTCCATGGGAAACTTATTTTCCGACTGCCCCTCGTATAATTTTTTTTTTTTTCGTTTGATATCTTCGGTCAGTTTTTACTGTAACTTTGATGGAATAAATGAGGCGATATTCTGGCTTGATTAACGTTGTTTGCGATATTTTTAGTCCTTAATTTTTTTAGAAGTTTAAATCTGCATCTAAGAAATATTAGATATAGCTGAAAAATATTAGACTGCAGTGCGAAATCTTCGCACGGGTCCGCTGGTCTTGAAATAAAATAATTATTGAAATAGCGACAAATGCTTAGTTAAACATTTTAATGAAATTTTCAAATAGGAACAAACTACATTAAGTCACTGAAATTTGACCTTTAAAAGTTATTTTACATAATTAAACATCTAAGTATTTGTCATTTTCTCATTTAATGAACAGAATAAAAGTAATAAATACTGATTAATGTCTTTTAAGACGTAAATAATAGTAAATGTTTGTCATGAGATAATATCGATATAACGATAATCATGAGATAATATCGATTTTTGTACCGATACTCTAAAATAATACGCTTTAATAATGATTGATATTTTTTTACAATAAGAAAAACATTTTAAAATTCATTTTTCATTTAATTATAAATAAAACTAAACGAAGATCATCTGTTTGAATTAGGAGAATTTCATGTTCGATCTCATTTAAAATTGAATTAAAATAATTAAGGATATAAAGAAAAGTTCTTCTCTAAAACATTTAGTGGAATTTAACAATGTGAGAAATGAAATTACTTTTTTATTTTTTAATCATTAATGGTTATTTTTTTATCTTTAAAATTTAATTATTTTAAAATTGTTCATGTTTTCATTGATTTAAAATAGAGAAAATAAAATTAATGAATATTGATTAATCATGCAAAAAAGTAAATAATAATAAATGTTAATCTCCAGTTAGACTTTATCAAGAAAACATTTTGAAGAGAATTTTTTAGAGAAATCCTTTTGAATAGCTAGCTTGAAATTAAAAAATAAATAAATAAATAAATAAATAAATAATTTTTAATCCATGATCAATTATCGAAACAAAATTAAATCACTACATCTTCGATGTTCTAAACTTCTCATCAAAATTTCAATTAAAACAACTATGGATACAACGAGAAATTCTTCCCAAAATTTTTTAATGGAACTTATAAATTTGATAAATTAAATTATCTCTTTAAAACATTTTGTGTGGCTTAAAAAGTTACTATAGAAAAGTATTTGTTTATTTATAATCTTAAATGAAAAAGAAAATAATAAGGATCAATCACTTAAAATAAGTAAATAATAATATATCTCAGTCACAAATCAAGAGATTTAAAAAAAAAGTTTATTTTTAGCTTAAAATGACCAGCGATACATCACATTCCTGGTGGACATAGACGGTGTATCAGGATTGATCGTCCAAATTTGGTGGGGATGTAGAAAATAGAAAAATAAGACAATCTCACATAGGCAAAGCATGGGCGCAAACGAACTCATGACGTTGTAGAAGGCGCTATGTATCAGCAACTTCTGATCATGCGCAAAGCTGTCTCACAAGTCCATCCATCGTTATTCGACAAGATGACTTCGCAAAATTAACATGAATCTTTATATGTTTAATGAATATGCTGATATGCATCTGACTTACGATGCGGCATGGGAAATCGGTCGAAGAGCTGCGAAATGTAGGCAGTACGCTACCGAACGACCCACAGACCCCAGAATCAAATGCTTGCAACTTGATTGGTTACCAGTACCTGTCATGATGAGGAAGCAACCGATCGACAAGTACAGGGTGTTATTTAGATATTTAAGTTTGAACCGGTGGAGGTATCGTTCTGCATACATATGCGTAGCTCTCCGATCGCCTTCCCCTACCGCAACGTAAATTAGATACTTTTTCATTAAACGTATAACAATTCATGTTACTTCTGCAAAGTCATCTTGTCGAATGACGACCATCTTTACTTGTCTTTGAGCTTTGCGCGTGATCAGAAGTCGTGGATACAGAGCGCCCTCTACAACGTCATGCGTTCGTTTGCTCCCAAACTTTTCTATATGCGATTATTTTCTTTTGCTATTTTCTACTCCCCACTAATTTTGAGCGATCAATCCTGATACACCCTGTATCACATAGTTCATTGCCTTCCAAAATTCTACAGAGTAATCCACTTTACCTTGCTTCATCGTGAGTTTCTTATCAAAGTAGTTGTTTCACACAACGACTTTCAAATGTATCAAATGTAAAAAAGTTTACTCCTTGATTTATGAAAATAATGAATAATCTGAAAAGTTGTTTTTGAAAGAAAAAGACTAGAATTCCAGGCTAATATTTATTATAATTTATTTCTTATCTTTTCTTTCCAAATTATTTGACTTGTTTTTCGTATTTTTATTACTTATATTTTTACTACATATTGTGATTATTGTACAGGGTGTCTCAAACAGATCCGTACAACTTCAAAATTTTATTTAAAAAAAGATTAGGCCTACAGCAAAACTAGTTACAACAATAGATAGAATAACTTAAAAAATTTCTACACAATGTTTCTGGTCATAGATGGCATTCCACAACACGTAAACGATTATTATAGAATTCAGTTATTCAAAATGGCGGATCCCGTGAAGAAAGCTCAATGTGTCGAACGGTTTATCGAAACAAAAGTTAATAGTCTCATGGAATTGAAACAAATGATCCAAACAGCTGTAGCTACTGTTGATGTTAGCATGTTAAAACGTTCGTGGATTGAATTGGAATATCGTCTTGGTATTCCTCGTGCTACGAAAGGATTTCATGTAGAAGTTTACTAAGCCAGTATAAAAAAAAAAAAGTGAGTTATTCTATCTATTGTTGTAACTAGTTTTGCTGTAGGCCTATTCATTCTTTAAATAAAATTTTGAAGTTGTTCGTATCTTTTTGGGACACCCTGTATTTTATTTCTTAAACTGCGTTTTCAAAGATTTTTCGCTTAGTTTTAATGTAAATTACAACTGTTTCATTAGTTTACTTGGGTTTATAAGAAATAAGTGTACAAATTGCTTCATTTGAGTTATAAAATAGGTTATTAATAGAAGAATATAATAGAACCGATTATAAATAGAATTTAAATATATATATATATGAATCTGCTGCATCAAATGTTTGAAAAACTCATTTAAATTATACTAAAATAATAACCAAAGTAACGAGAAATTATTTTCTAAAAACTTTAATGGAATTTAAAGTATGACAAATTAGATTGCCTCATTCAAACTTCAGAATTATAAATTATTTTTTGTAACTTTTAAAATTAATTAAAATGAAACTATTTGTCATTTACAATCTCACTAATTAAATAATGAAATCATTTCAATAATTTTCAATCATTGAAAAGAAGTAAATAATAAATGTCAGTCATAAGACATTATCTAAAGACCTTTAAAAGAGGTTTTTGAGTTTAAAATAACCAGTCATATATCACATTTCCGGAAGGTATGCATCACAGTTCATTGCCTTCCAAAACTTTTCAGAATAAACCACTTTACCTTGCCGCATCGACAGTTTCTTATCAAAGTAGTTGCTCCATACAACGACTTTTACAAGTTTCAAGTGCAAAAAAAAAAAAAAAAAAAAAAAAAAAAGCCGATTTTGGTGATTTATGCATGTAACGAAGAATCTGGAAAGTAGTTTTGGAAAGGATGGAATTGGGATTTTCCGACAAACTTTACAATAATATGCTATTCTTTTATTTAAAAATAATTCATCTGTATTTTATATTTTATTACATGCTTTTCTACTACATTATTTGACTATTTAATTTAATTTATTTTATTTTATTTTTTTTTTTTTAACGCTTTCGGGCCCGATTATTTTTTTTTTTCAGTTTTTGTGAAAATTTACTTTTACCTTAAAAATATTAAAAGTAGCTATCCGAATCACAAAATTTAAAAGTTACTGAAATATAACGGATATGTCATTTACAGAAATCTAAGAAAAATAATTATTTTGTATGCTATTCATGTGACAATAGACTAAGCAAGAAATTTTGTAGACGTTTGGAAAAATGTCTTATTACAACAGTATTAAACAGGCATAACATTTTCTAATATTTTTTTATATTTCATCAAAATTTATACGTTCGGGAAAAGTGAAACATATGGTTTAAATAAAAGAATCACCAACGGTGCAAAAAGAATTAAGAAAACTGTTATATTATTATGTTGTTGTTTCATATCCTCCACGTCCATCGACAGCTAGACTTGTTTCATGAGGTTATATACTCGCAAGAAGTCCAGAAGCAATAGAGTTTCTCTATTTATGCCATCGTGGGTGAATTGGAGTCAGTCCAAAATGTGGTCAGGAGAAGCATTCCCAGAAGCACACTTATTACAGACCGGGTAAACCTTTTGTCCACCATAAAAAAAAGACCCCTCAAATGACCACTAGCAAATCTGGATAAGGTTGTGTGAGATTTTCGGTCGCAAGTGAGGCCAAGGATCCGCCTGGATTCGATCTTGTGTACCATTCTTTTGCTGGTATTATATTATATTATTCGTTTGCTGGTATGGCCTTTATTATTATTACTATTAGTAGTAGTAGTAGTAGTATTACTGAATGCTAAAGCTTAAAATAAATCATAATAATAAATGTATACACATATACTACTATTATCACAGAAAGATAATAGCGAAAATAATTACTAAAACAAAATAATACTCAATAGAAAAAATGTACTATTAATAGTACAACAGGCACGAAAGGGTTAAACTGTGTTTCATAACGT
The DNA here is from genome assembly GCA_963931845.1 of Maratus michaelseni. Taxonomy (NCBI): domain Eukaryota; kingdom Metazoa; phylum Arthropoda; class Arachnida; order Araneae; family Salticidae; genus Maratus; species Maratus michaelseni. The sequence continues at coordinate 360,118,258 of OZ007593.1, read as the reverse complement.
TTTCAGACTTCTTAATTTTGATATTAAAGTGAGATTCTACTTCTTTGGCCTAAAATTCACGTGCTTTTTACTATTTGTTTTCGATTACAAAGAAAAGAGATATCTCCTGAGGATTTTTGCATTATATTTAGTGACATTTCACTGATATATTTATATTTTTGTGTGGAAAAAATTAATAATACGCCTTGTGTGACGGGGAGTACCTGCAGGTACACAGTTATAAATTTTCAGCAAACTGTCCAGTCATATGACTGGTTACATAATCGTAATTTAACTGTATTCTGACCATAATATGGGCAATAATATGGCCAGAATAGAGTTAAATTACTGTTAAATAATCGTTTTCAATAAAAACTGTCAAATGACTGGATAGTTTGCTGTAAATTTTTAACAGTGTACAGTTAAATTTATTTCTACTTTAACATTTGACAATTTATTTTTTAAGTGCACTGAAAATGAGACTCAACGTTTTTTTTTTTTTTTTTATAAATGAAGAATCTAGAAGAATGCTTGAATTAAAAAGTTTGCATAATATCTACTCTGTTTTGATTTTCAAAATAGTTCAGCTGTATTTCGTTGTGTTTTTTACTTAAATTTTTACTTCATCTTTTAATGCTTCATCTATTCACAATTTCATGACTTTTGGCAATGTTTCAAATTAAATTTATCGTTACTTCATAAAATATTTTAAAGCTATGTTTTATTAAAAAATTCAAATTATTTTTTTATGTATATTGGAAAATTTTAATTACTTTACATCGGTTCATAAGGAATCAGCTTACATCTTGAAAGCATGAAGATTTATAATATTCTTATGTTATTTTAAAATCTATAATAATTTTATGAAAGGAAATAGTAGACAATTTTAATCACAAAGCACTTAAAATTTTTTTAAAGACATTTAAAGCTTAAAATAACCAGTCTTACATCATATTATTTTAGAAGATACATAATAATACATTGCTTCCCAAATTTTTCCTGAGTAATCCACTCTTATCTTCCCTGTTTTACAGTATCTTGTCAAAGTTGTTCTTCACAATACATTTTACAATCATTAAAAGCATTAAAGCAGAGTAAGTATTCCTTTTAAATAATGAAGAACCTGGAAAAAGTATTTTTGATAGAAAATGATTGAAATTTTACGATCATATATATATTTTTTTATTTATCATTTCAATCTTTCAAAATAGTTTTACTTCTTTTTTATCAAATATAATGTCTTTCTTTTAAGTTAAATTTATCTCTACTCTAACCTCTGGCAATTTATTTATTAAATGCACTGAAAATGAGACTCTTTGATTTTTATTTTAAATGAAGAAGCTAGAAGTATGTTTTTGAAAGGAAAAATTAAAATTGTATGCTTATATTAATAATTTATTTCTCCCTTTTTGAAATATATATATATAGATATATATATATATATATGTATATATATATATATATATATATATATTTCAGTTGTATTGTCTTTTTTTATATTACAAATTTCTACGTCAAAGTTTTATAATGTCATAACTTGTTAGCAATATTTGATTTTCAGTTTTATTTAACATCGATTAAATTTACTACATTTGAAGACGTTAAAGTCATAGTGATGTAAATCATATTTTGTTTTAAATATTTGAAAACAAAATATTAACTAGAAACGTTAGAATGCATTTTCTTAATGCGGTAGAATATGTTATGGTGCTACCTACACTGTAAAAAAATGTTCATAAAATTTCAGTAGGTGTACCGTAAATTAACGGTACCTGTACCGTTTTCACTCTTTACGGTATGAGTACCGTACTTCTAAGTTATTTTAAGCGTTAAAAAACCGTATATGTGCCATTTCGCTTATAAACGGTATTTATACCGTAAAATGATTGTTTTTCAATAAAAAATTCGCTATTTATACCATAAAATAATTATTTTTCAGTAAGGAGAAAGCTGGTAGCCCCGCCTCGGTGTACGGCAACCCCTGAAGTGATGCTCTTGCTCTTGTTACGTAATGCGTGCAGACCTGAGGAGAAGAGGGAGTGCAGCCCGTACATATACTTTAAATATTTTACGGTACATATACCGTCCAGTTAAATTACGGTATATATACTGGACTGGCTACAAAGTTGCCAGTATATGTACCACTCCACTGCTAATTCTCTGTTTACTGTTATAAATATATTTTTGTATGTTTATAAAAATCTCTGTCGTGGGCTGACAGCCACGAAGGGTATTTCACATTCTTCGCGGTTACTTTGGAGCTTGTGACTTCAATTTTGTGAAAATATTGGGTTGTTCGGAAAATTCTTTACGTTTGGGAAAGTTAAGTTGGTTCGTATCGGAAATTTCTATCAATTAATTATTATACATTAATTCCGATAGCTACATTTAAAATTATCCTTTTTTTATTAGGGTTTCGTTCATCTCACGAAACCCTATTACTCCCGCTGCGTTGTCTGTCCGTCACAGAGCCATTCTCACAAACTATGTAACTTACAGAGTTGAAACTTTGTGTATAAATCTGAATACCAACTATGAAGAGCTCAAAATATTAAAATTTGAAAATTCGTATTATTTTAATAAATAGAGATGAAAAACCAAAATTCTAACAGCCTTTTCCGATTAAATTTTAATGTTTTTCGCTATAGCAGATGCCAAAAATTAAAAATTCACGATGAAATTCTTTCTACAATAATTAATTTTCTATCAGACGATTTCCACGTGAAAAATAAAAATGAAATAAAAAGTTTCACCAATTTAAAAAAAGATTAATATGAAATAAAATTGAGTGACGTCATAGTGGTAATAAAACGGAAAGATTTCTCAATAATACAAGGAGTATGAGTATGTGTGTGTACACAAAGCAGATTAATATCACGTCATTAGAGAATTCAAAAGAAAATCTGACGTTATATTGGGAGTTTAACGGATTTTTCAAATGTTTCAGAATAATACAAAGCTAGTATCAATATGAGTAATAGAGAATAGTAAATATATGATATAAATGCTGGACGATTACACCATGAAACATTACTACATTAAAGACGTGAGTATAAAACATCACAAATTTACTGAATGGTGTATACAAAACGTTTGTATACACCATTCAGTAAATTTGTGATGTTTTATACTCACGTCTTTAATGTAGTAAATATATGAGTTTGAGAAACGTATTGAATCATGATAAAAACCCGATTACGGAAATATTCGCATATTTTAACATTTTGAAGGTGTACAACATGTTTAATTTGGAAATTATTTTTTTTTAAATATCGCATTTAGTCCACATGACAGATATTATTTTAACAGAATATAATAGCGGGCTTCGCCCGCTATCGGCTGGTTTAGATATTCGAAAAAACGAGAAAAATAGACGGGAAATTTTTACTTTATAAAAAACATGACCCTTTTTTTTTTTGGTTGCTAAATGAAATTTGTTTGGATTTATTAAAGAAAGGATGAAGTGTTTTGAAAGGAATATTGAGCTATCTTCGATCCCACTTACCAAATTGTTCAATTTGCCCTTCCTACTAATTATTATAATTTTCTCTCGATCTTAAATTACAAGTAATTCTTGATTGGCTGCTTTACGCAAGCTAAATTTTGATTGGCTAGCTTACTAATTTCGGATTGGCCGTTGAAATTGACGGTGTAATCCGTAGCTTCTTTTTTTTCAGTGCTTTTTTGCTATTTTTATACTTTTTTTACACGGCTCCTGTAAGATGTGATATACAACTACTCATATACAGGGAGTGGAGTTGTTTGCAACTAGGTATTCCCTTGAAACTGTTTACTGTTTACTGTCTAATAATTGACGGGTAGAATTTTTCGGTACGAATTGGTTTTCCCAAACGGAAGAAACTTTCCGAACAACCCAATAGTTTGCAAGTGTTAATAAAATTGCAACATTTTGTACAGTAAACGAAGATACATGAAATGACCTAAAAACTTGATCTTTCATTTTAATACTTTAACTATGTTTATTGTATGTTTTAAAAAGTTTTTGAATGCCAACTTTTATGAACATATTATTATATATATATATATATATATATATATATATATATATATATATATATATATATATATATATATATATATATATATAATTGAAAACTACAAGTTTTGCTTCAAGGTGGACGTCATTTTAATTAGATACTATTAGTCTAAGTATTAAAAATTAAAAACAAATTAAATCTTTCAGCTCAGTTATTTAATTGTTCTCCTACGCCTAACTATAAATGCTTGCATTTATTTGTAAACGGAAGTTAATAAAATTTAAATACATTTAATTCCTTGAAAATCAAAAATTAATAAAACAAAATGTTTAAATATTTGCGTAAAGATTTGTAGATGAAATTTTTTTAAATTTCCGATAACGTTATCATTTCAAGGTACATAATCTCTTATACTTCTAGCAATAAAAAAAAAAAAAAATGAAAACATTTCTAAAAACTTTTAAAAACTAATACTAAATTAGATTTATATATTTATATCATTCTTTAGTGTTTTATAGTCGATATTTTTAATTAAATGTGATATTTCATATGTATTCATAATCTAAAGGAGAGTAAATTGAGAAATATGAATTTTTCACAAGTTGCCAATTTTCTGTCTGCCTAAAAAAACAATTTTTTCACGTTTTCCTTTATTAATACTTTCCCCAAATATGATTACTATAAAGAGCTGAGGAGATTTTTTTTTTATCCAACCTGAATTTTTTTAGGTTTTGTTTTTTAATTATTAGCGAGTTGTCGCAGAGATTACAATATCTCAACTGCGATATACGAATGCAAAAAAAAAGAGTTATTTTTTATATTAATTCTGATTCTGATATCAGCAAATCTGGCAACATACTTGTTACATATAAAAATTAAATTACGAATATAGTAGTTCTTCTCTTAATTAAGATGGGTTTTTTCTTCTGGATTCAAACTCAAGAAAAACTATAATTACAAATGACGATCTTATTATTCTTTCAATTCTATCCAATGTATTTCTTGCAATTTAATAGAATTATTTTAACCATTTTTAACCATGTTTTAAAAAGAAGTTTAAAACAAAATCAAACTAATGCTTATAATTGGTCATTTTGGCATGAAAATTTTCTACATGAATGTGTTGAAAATTTTGTTAAAAACTTTCTAAGATAGTTGAAAAAGTGTTTTTGACTTCGTTTTTTCTGGCCGTTTGTCCGTATTCTAGTTCTGATAAATATACTCGGATTTTCCTGTAATTTTATTATATTATTCATGATTACTAGAGCAGATTGCTATGGTAAAGGAAGTGTGTAGCATTTATAGTTTGTTTACAGGGACAGTTAAAAATATTCCGTTACATCACTGTCACAGGGAAAAACTCGTTTCAAATACATTTTAATGATGTTACACCATTTCAAAGATAATGAAATTGATATACATTATTAAATGCAGTAAAACAGGAATTCTGTAGACTATGGAGTGCAAAGCGTTTATAATTTATTTACAGGGCCACACAAAAGAATTCTGTTACATAATGGTCTACGGGGAAAAACTGTTTTCAGCGCATTTTAATTATGTTACACTATTTCAAATATTACGAAATTCATATATACATTTATGAGGTCTACTACAAGATAATTTCTGTATAATATGATGTGTTTTTATCATTTTATCATTTATTATTCATTTACAGGGACACACAAAAGATTTCGGATCCGAAGTACTGTCTATAAGCGATAATTGTTGGAAGTACGCTTTCAGTTATGGTATACGTTTTTAAGTTTAACTAAGTTTTTGCGTACAACGTGTTGTGTATAAGTACTATACCGGGTGTCCCAAAAGCATTGACCTCAGCTTTTATTCCTGACATATTGATCATAGACATACATTATAAATTGCAAAGTTACGTAAAAAAAGGTACAAAATTTTATGAAATCGATTTAAATATTCAAGGGCTTAAATTTGAAGAAATAAAAAAAAAAAAATTAAATTTTATACGTCCCTCGTACAAAACATTCCCCAATGAATAAATTGTGCCCCATAAGATCGTGTACAAAATTTCAGCATTTTATCATAAAATTCGCAGATATTTTACAACAAAATGGTGAAGGATTAATCATAAATTAAAATATAAATGTTTACAGTTAAAGTATAGATGACGCGACGCAGAAATGCATCATAAGCAGATAAAATATGACTCTTATATTTAGTTTTATTTATAAATTTACAAAACAATGCTACCTGAAAAAAATCTTAAAATTTTACATGATAAATTATAGAATAAAACTTGGAAATATCACAGTCAATGAACATTAAAACAGCTTAGAAACGTTTTCATATGCAAATATCTGCCTCTGATCGGTGCTTCACATAATCGCAACAGACGCGTCATTACATGAGAAAGTTTTTTGCACTCTGTCATTGGTCAATAGCATCGATTATGTAAGCGAAACGCGTTTCCGGACAGTCTAAGCAAATCTTAAGTATTTCTCATTTCTGCTACATTTTAAGAGTGTAATTAGCCTGTACAGACAGTATGTTGCAGTACAGCAACGAAGAACATTTTGAAATGATAATGCTGTACAGTTTATGCTATCGCAATTCTAACGAAACTATACGGTAATTTCAGCGTACATTTCTCAATTCTCCACATCGTTCAGGAAGATTTATTTACCGATTAGTACAACGAATGCGTGAAAGAGGAAGCGTACATTCTGTAGGTGAACTAGGTAGGCCCAAACGTCACTCAACTAATGAAGAAATTCATATTTTGGTTTACTTTTGCAGTCATCCACAGAGTAGCGTTCGTTCTGGGTTTCAGAAATGACTTACCACGTACATCAGTGTGGATAATACTGAGGCGGAATAAATGACATCCGTTTAGTATTCATGGTGTGCAAGGACCGGAGCCAACAGATTATCCACAGTGATCTAGATTTTTGTAATTGGACTCTTAATCAGAAAGATGCAAATCCCTCTTTCTTGAAAAACATAATTTGGACTGAAGAATGCTGTTTTAAAAAAGATGGATGCATAAATCCTCATAATGAGCATTTCTGGTCTGACACAAATCCATTCGTGGTACGTGATATTCATTATCAGAAGCGATTTTCTGCGATTGTTTGGTGTGGTATTTCCAGGAACATCTTGCTTGGACCCATACTGTCTAATGGTGGATTGACGGAAGACAGATATGTTACAGAAATTCTGAATATGGCTATTCTTGATGTTTTGTATGAACTGCCCCTAACAATACTTCCACATGTTTGGTTTCAACAGGACGGATCTCCAGCTCATCAAACTACAGTTGTGAAACCCTGATTAAATAACGAATTTCCAGACAAGTGGATCGGATTGCATGGGCCAGTCGAATTTTCCCCTAGATTTGACGCCTATGGATTTTTATTTGTGATGTTGTTTACGCACAGCTGTTTATTTGTCCACTCCCTTAAATAAAGCAGAATCGCAATAACGCATTCAATATGGTTGTCGTGACATCACCAAAAAATAACTTGATCGAGTGCACAGAAGTGTTATCAGACGAATGCATATCTGTATTGGCAAGGATGGAAAACATTTTGTACAAGCTTCGTAATATTTGCGTAAAGATTTATACTTTATTTAAGCGTAAAGTTATTATTTATAATCTTAAACAGAAAGATGCAAATCGCTCTTTCCTGAAAACTATAATTTGGACTGACGAATGCTGTTTTAAACAAGATGGGTGCATAAATCTTCAAAATGAGCATTTCTGGTCTCACACAAATCCATTCATGGTACGTGATGTTCATTATCAGAAGCAATTCAATACTTTTGTACGAATAAATATCACAATTATTATTTATTTATTCAATCATAGTTTTCTTTCATAATTTGTGCATGACCCCAGAAACGCGAATAATCGGCATGATATTTCCCCTTTGGGAAACTCATATCCAGACATCGAAAAGTGGTTTAATTCAGCATTTATGTATTTTCATATCTCTGCTTACTTTTTATGATAAGATGCTAAAATTTTGTACATGACCTTATTAGTATATGGGGCACATTTTACTCATTGGGAAATTATTTGTCCGGGGGCCGTATACAAATTTTAATTTTGTATTTCTTTGAATTTAATCCTCTGAAAATTTGAATCGATTTCATAAAATTCTGTAAAATTTTTGTAGAAAACTAATCCATTCATTTCAATCACTTAATATTTTCCACTCAAAGTAAAATAAATAAATAAAGAAAATGATGAAGCACGCAGATAAAAACCCAACGATAATTTTTCTCTCATCTCTTAAAACAAGTGACCTAATTTATGACTCTTAAGTTTCAAGTTTATCAAGCAATAGAGATTTATTACCTCGTTATAATCGTTCTCTTCTAATAATGTGAAATATGTTTATAATTTGTTATTTGTGATTATGCTATTATAAACTTATTACAGAACTAAAACATTTAAAAGGACAATTATTCAACGTCAATTTGTTTCAAAGAAATGATGCAACTTTACTCGTAACTTTCCAAACTTTGTGAAAATGAGTCAGTGTATTACTATCCTTCATTCTGTAAAGTCACAGGAAAAAATGTTTCCTGATGTTAAAATTAATCTAAATGTAAACCTTTTAAAATTTTAAGTAATGTAAAATATAATTTTTAAAATCAATCCAAACGTGAACTTATTTATTCAATGTGAATTGTGCATTAATATAATTTTTTTTTTACAAGTCTTATTTCAGAAGTGGTACATCTACACGATTATTCAAGAAGTGTTTATAATAAATTCTCAAATAGTTGAAATATATAAACCAGTGGATATTTCATAAATTGGATAGACCTTAGAAAAGGTAAGCAATTCCTTTTCTTTCTGCATGTTGAAGACCAGAGTTAATTTTAATTTGAAGAATTTAATATTCTGATGTTACGCGCTTACCTCGTTGGCCTCGCCCCTTCAACAGTGATCATGAGACTGATGAATATATGAACTCAGAATTTATTCTTAAGGATTAATAATTGATTCTAATTAATAAAAATAATACTCAGCTCTTATGCTAGATTAAAAATTCAAGAAAACATAATTGAATTTAATAAACTATTTAAACTAATAAAACTTTAAAAACTGTATAAACAAGTTCTCCGAGATGGCGACAATAAAGGAAATGCAAATAGTAGATAAATTAAACAATAATAATTATTCTATATGGAAGTTTAAAATTAATATGTTGTTAATTAAGGAAGATTTGTACGAACTCGTAACTCAGGAACCCCCTACACCAATTAACGAAGATTGGAGAAAAAAGGATGCAAAAGCTCGCGCTTTAATAAACCTGAGTATAGACGATACGCAAATAGTTCATGTAAAACATTTAGAAACAGCAAAACAGACATGGGATAGTTTAAAAAATATTCATGAGAGAGCCAATTTGTCCAGTAAATTGTATTTGTTACGAAAATTGTATAGTGCAAAACTTCCCGAAAATGGGAACATGCACAAACACATTACTAATATACTGGAAATAAAAGATAAGTTCTCCGCAATAGGAGAGAACATAACCGACTCGCATTTATCTGCACTTCTATTGTGCTCGTTACCTGCGAGTTATAATACTCTAATAACAGCTCTCGAAGCCCGAAATGAAATTGAATTAACTCCCGAATTCATCAAGAGCAAACTTACTGATGAATTTAATAAACGGGTAGAAAATAGTGAGCAAGTTGAAAACTCACAAAAGGTGTTTAAAACACAAAAGAAATACACTCAAGATTATAAAGGGCAAAACAAATATTGTACCTACTGTAAACAATCAAATCACACTTACAAACAATGCTGGCATCTCAAGAACAGAAACACACAGACCACTACACCTAAAACACAATACAAATACAAAAAGTACACATCGTTGTGTTTTGAAAATATAAAAGGTGATAGTAAAAATAAAATGAATCAATCAAAAACAAATGAACAGGTACAAATAAATAAAAGTGAACATAAAGATGCAGCATTCATAATTGTAAATCCCGCTAATAAAACCTGGTTAATTGACTCAGGAGCGTCTTCGCATATAGCGAACGATAGGGATATATTTACAAAATTCAACGACACTGAAAAAACTACAGTAACAATTGCTAATGGGAATACATTAAATTCTTACGGAACCGGCGAAACACAAATAATGACAAAAACATCTGATGGATGTATAAATAGAATTACACTTAAAAATGTGTTATTTGTTCCACAATTGGAATCAAATTTAATTTCCGTAAGTAAAGCCACAGAACATGGCTACAAAGTATTTTTCGAAAATGAAAAATGCATACTATCGTGCAATGGAAATATATACTTAGAAGCATTTAAGAAACATAACTTATATCAAGTTGAAACACTAGAAGAAAGTTCTCAAAATAAAATAAACATTGCACATGATTGCAGAAATAAAGATTGCCTCGAAATTTGGCATAAACGCCTTGGCCACAGAAATAATGAAAGTATAAAAGAATTAGTCAAAAATGACTTGGCCAGTGGGATAAAAATAAATAACTGTAATCATAAAACAAACTGTGAAACCTGTATAAAAACAAAGTCAACAAATGCACCGTACTCTAAATCTATCGAAAATAAAACAACAAAAGTATTAGATTTAGTACATACTGATTTATGTGGGCCTTTTAAAACACCCACAATAGGAGGAAAAAATTACTTCCTTACATTCATAGATGACAGTTCTAGATTCACAGTTATTTACTTATTAAAAAGTAAAGATGAAGTTTATGAAAAAATAAAAGACTATGTACAAATGGTCAAAACCAGACAAGGAAAATATCCGACGGCGATTAGATCGGATAACGGTGGGGAATACATAGGAAATAAAACAGAAGCCTTTCTAAGGGAACATGGTATAAAACATGAATACACAGTTCCATTTTGTCCCAGCCAGAATGGCATTGCTGAGAGAAAAAACAGAAGTTTAATTGAAATGACACGAAGCCTATTATCCGAAGCAAATTTACCTCATAGGTTCTGGGGTGAAGCGATAAATACTGCTAATCACCTCCAAAATAGGCTCCCCACTAAATTGACAAATAAAACGCCATATGAAATTTGGTTCAAAAGAAAACCAAATCTCTATTATTTACGTGTATTTGGCTGTAAAGTATACACTTACATAAACAAACACAAAAGATCTAAACTAGATGACACAGCAGAAGAGGGTATCTTCATGGGCTATGATAATAATACAAAGGGATACCGCGTTTTCACTAAAAATGGTGAAATAATAATCTCCAGATCTGTAAAATTTCTGGAAGAAAAACTGAACAATTTAAACGAGAAAATTAATGATCACGAACAATTAATTGAAGATAAAAAATACATTGAAATAGAAATAGGTGACACACCCTGTACACCTGACGCGCCCAAACAATCAGAAACACATCAACCTCGTAGATCTGAAAGACAAAACAGAGGAGTACCACCTCAAAGATATACTTCCGACAATTTTATTGCTTTAGCAAATGATTGCGATACAACAGAACCTGAAAACTGGAAACAGCTTATCAAAATAAACAATCCACTAGAAAAGAAAAAGATCATACATCGTACATAATAATAATATATGTTGATGATATACTCATCGCCAGCAAAGATGAAATAATAGAAGAAATCGTAAATTCTCTAAAACAAGAATACGAATTAAAGGATCTAGGCAATATTAGTAACTATTTAGGTACTCAAATTCAGAAATTACCTAACGGTTATTCTCTTGATCAAAAAATTAAGATTGAAAATTTAGCGAAAAAGTTCAATCTTGAAAACTCCAAACCGTGCAAAACTCCAATGGAACCAGGATATAACAAATTAAATGATGATGATAATTTAATGCCAAATAATATTAAATATCGCCAGACACTTGGTTCATTGCTTTATATAACAACAATAACTAGACCTGACATTTCAGCAGCAGTAAACATTTTAAGCAGAAGAAATGAGAATCCTCGCGAAAAAGACTGGCAAGCCGTAAAAAGAATAATAAGATATCTATATCATACTAAAGAACTAAAATTAATAATTAACACTAATGAAGAACCAATATTAAAGGTATTCGCTGATGCCGATTGGGCAGGTGATACCAAAACCCGCAGATCAACATCGGGAATATTATATATGTTGGGCAACAACCCAATTCAGTGGACGACGAAAAGGCAAAGTTGCATTGCCTTATCTTCAGCAGAGGCTGAATATGTGTCCGCAGCACATGCTAGCACAGAAATAATTTGGTTATTGAAGTTACTTGACGATCTAGGCTTTCCACAGCAAAAACCAATCACTTTATATGAAGACAATCAAAGTACCATAAAAATGGTTGAATCAGAAAAATTCACGAAAAGATCAAAGCACATCGACGTCAAATTTAATGCCATTAAACAATATAGCGAAGAAGGCATAATTGAGTTAAGATATCTTCCAACAGAAAAAATGATAGCTGATGCACTTACCAAACCTTTACCCAAGCCTCGATTCATCGAACACAGAAATTCAATGAAAATATTAGTTAATCCCCATGAACGGATTAAGGGGGAAATTGTAGAAAACTAATCCATTCATTTCAATCACTTAATATTTTCCACTCAAAGTAAAATAAATAAATAAAGAAAATGATGAAGCACGCAGATAAAAACCCAACGATAATTTTTCTCTCATCTCTTAAAACAAGTGACCTAATTTATGACTCTTAAGTTTCAAGTTTATCAAGCAATAGAGATTTATTACCTCGTTATAATCGTTCTCTTCTAATAATGTGAAATATGTTTATAATTTGTTATTTGTGATTATGCTATTATAAACTTATTACAGAACTAAAACATTTAAAAGGACAATTATTCAACGTCAATTTGTTTCAAAGAAATGATGCAACTTTACTCGTAACTTTCCAAACTTTGTGAAAATGAGTCAGTGTATTACTATCCTTCATTCTGTAAAGTCACAGGAAAAAATGTTTCCTGATGTTAAAATTAATCTAAATGTAAACCTTTTAAAATTTTAAGTAATGTAAAATATAATTTTTAAAATCAATCCAAACGTGAACTTATTTATTCAATGTGAATTGTGCATTAATATAATTTTTTTTTTACAAGTCTTATTTCAGAAGTGGTACATCTACACGATTATTCAAGAAGTGTTTATAATAAATTCTCAAATAGTTGAAATATATAAACCAGTGGATATTTCATAAATTGGATAGACCTTAGAAAAGGTAAGCAATTCCTTTTCTTTCTGCATGTTGAAGACCAGAGTTAATTTTAATTTGAAGAATTTAATATTCTGATGTTACGCGCTTACCTCGTTGGCCTCGCCCCTTCAACAATTTTTACGTAACTTTGTAATTTATAATATATGTCTATGATCAATATTAAGGAATAAAAGCCGAGGTCAATGTTTTTGGGACACCTTGTAGGTCATATCAGGGCTACACAAAAGAATTTGTAAGCATTACTGACTATGAGCATGAATTGCTTAAAGGTGGTTTTTAATTGAGTTATGCATTTTTAAGATGAACTATATTTAGTATACTAAGAGTTGTTTATAGAATATAAATAAAATCATATACAAAATCATATATCACGCAAAGAACTGAATACATGACCTCCTTTCTGGAAGTGTGATTTCAGTAGCTTTAAGCCAGTTTTAGTCTGAATTAAATTTTAGCGTAACATGTGGCGTATATAAATATCTGTACGTAATTTATAGGACTATACAAAAGAATTCAAGTACGTTTTCGTCTATTTGTAGAAATTGCTGAAGGAGAATTTTCAAATTACTTTCCGTTTAGAATATATTTAGATATATTTAGAATATCTTTAGAATATAATTAGATATATGTTTAGAATATAATTAGATATATGTTTAGAATATAATTAGATATAGATCAAATATCGAACGAAACAAAAGAATTGGAGTACATTTCCGGCTATGGATGGTAATTCTGAAACCTGGTATTCAAATGTGCTAGCATTTTCTTAAATATATACTTTGGTACCATATTTACCTTATGAAACAGCGAAGTTTTGTTAAAGTATTCTGAAAATGTTGGTGAGGGTTTCATAATCTATGCTTGATGCATGATTTTTCCTTCTTGTTTTAAATAATGAGTTTAATAGCAGAAAATCTTTATGCTGTTATCTCCTTTCCTCTGCTTATTTAATACACGTTCAAAGCTTAAATCCCGAAATTAGATTTTCAGCAAATTAAAATGGGTTATCTCTGAATTAAATCTGAAGAAAATAATCATCATTTAAGATTTTACATTCCTTCGAAATATTTATTGCAGTTTAATAAGATTATTTAAAAGTATTTTGAATTTGATTGAAAAATAATTATACACTTATATCATTTGTTAGCGTTTTATAGAAGATGCATTCTAATTAAATGAAGTACGTTCTATTTACTTATTATCAGAACAAGAATAAATTAACGAACATGTATTTTTCATAAGTAGACAATTTTCTTCCTTTGCAAATAGAATTTGTAGTCTTTTCTTTTAATAAACCTTTCTTCAAATCTTAGTCATATGAAGCACTCAAGAGAGCAAAGTTTTTCTCCAATCAGCAGCTTTAAAATTTCGTTGCGTCATAATTAGTAGGTAGTCGTGAATATATAAAAAAATAATTCTTTGGGATAAAATATTTTTTAATATTTAGTTTCTTGCACACGCACACATGCGCACGAAAGTCGAAATTACGAATACAATATTTCTTTGCATTAAAATGGGTTTATTTAGGAATGAAAACTTGAGAAATTAAACCAATATATATGATTTTGGCAAACTTTTAATAAATAGTTTGCAGTTTAATAAGCTTATTTGAAATTTTTTTTAAAAAAGATTATAAATTAATAATTAGTTACATTAATGTACTCGTGTCTTTTATTAGCGTTTTATAATAGGTACTTTTTAATTAAAACTTATACTCCATATTTACTTATCATCCGAGGAATAATATATTGGGATACATGAATTTTTCTTAAGCAACCAATTTTCTTCCTAACTTATAATTTGCCGCCTTTTCTTTTACTAATATTTTACTTAATTATACTTCTGAAGTTTTCATCCAATCAGCAGTTTTAAAACTTTGTTTCCTGGTAATTAGCGGGTTGTCATGGAGATTTCAGTATCTAAACTTATGCAAAAAATAATTATTTTTATGACAGAAGAATAAGATTTTAGGCGGCAAATCATTACTCTGCCACCTCGTTCGTTACAAAAAAAAAAAAAAAAAAAAAAAAAAGATTTAATTCGTGAATATAGCTTTTCTCATAATTAAGATGAATTATTTTTCTTCTGAATTAAAACTCGCGAAATAAAGATAATTACTACTGAATGTCTTAATATGCCTTAACTTTATTTCTTTCAATTTAAACTAGTCGTTGGGGGGCACCGTAATACTTACCCATCATGGATATGCATAATGTAAAATATTAAAATAAAAATGTGTAAACTACTTATAAAATGCATTGCAATTCAAATAAAATCGTGGCTTGATGACGTCACAAACTTTAAAGGCTCGATTACTGAATTGCTTGAAAGAGGTTTTTCCTTACAACTCCAAAAATAATAATCCTATTAACTAGCGGTTTATTGCATCTGATTAAGCGTCAAATTTCCAATTAAAATATATCTTTGAAGTGAAATTTTATGAAATACAGGGTCATGAAAAATCGAAGAGTGTGGAAATAGGATTAAAAATATCTCGGCAACTAATTATCCGATCGACTTCATGCTTTATTCAAAATTTATGTTTTTTTATTGTCTTTTATATTCATTTCTTAAAATAAACAATTTCGAAAATTTTTATATACCTTTCATCAGAACGAATATTTCGAGAGTCCGAAAAAAATTGTTCCGGTTAATCGAGGTTATTGAAATGAAATAGGCTTCTTCCCATTATTACATACTAAGTACATACCAAATTGCAAGTCTCTATCTCAATTTTTTCGGGAGATAGAGCGTTTACAGACACACAGACACACACACAGACACACAGACGGACGGCAAAAATTTTTTTCTAAAAATATGTTTTTCGGAATCTCCAGTGTCTGAAACGTGTAAATCCGTCAAAAAAAATTTTTCGATTTTCAAAACGATTACAAGACTTACCCTATACTACGTATGATGGGTAAGTAAAAGGATTATCAAAATATTTTAAAATATGTTTAAAAATTATATATTATTAATACGCTTTTGTTTTTCATAAATGTTCTTTGAATTCGGTATTTTTTCAAAACTTGGTTAATTTTTTTATATTTACTTCTCAGCAAACACATCATTAAGAAGCGTAATATGTTTTAGAAACGGCTGCCATGTTTTCAGCCTTAAACTAAATAGGCTCTGAACTAAAAGCAAAATTTCAATCCAATTATGCAATTTTTAGATTTGTTTCATCATATCTGAAAAATTGGCACAGATGTTTCAATATCAAGGCTTACAACGGGAAAAATATTGTGATAAAATCACAAAAATCACTAAAGTTCAATAAGAGCAAATCTTTAATTTTTCATCTTACCTTCCTTATTCAATTTTTCCCTATCTCTATCTCTCACACATGCAAAATTTAAATCGAATATAGCTTTTTCTTAATCATTTCTGTCAAGATATTACCATTATTTAAAGTTTTGATTTTCTGTTAATATATTTCTTGCAATTTAATATGATTAGTTTAAAATATTTTTATAACATACTTAAAAACGAATAATAAATTAGATTATTGCGCTTATATCAGGCATTAATATTTTATAATCGACACATTTAACTAAATGACATTTTATATAATCCATTTACTTACCATCCGATAAAGAATACATTGAGAACCACGAATTATTATCTAAGCTTACAAATATAAAAAAAATACTGTGATAAAATCACAAAAATTACCAAAGTTCAGTAACAGCAAAATTTTATACTTTCAACTACCCTAATTCACTTTCTCTATATATCTATTTCTCACACGCACAAAATTTAAATCAAATATAGTTTTTTAGCTCACAGGCTATCAAAGCCTGAGAGCTAATGTGCCCGCCCGTTCTGTATGTACGTATGTATGTACGTAACGCGATAACTCGTGATAGAAATATCCGTTTTGTTTCCAAGTTTGTTTATAGGTACATTCTAATAAGGCGCTTCCCTGATTAGTTTTGGGAGTTCATTGGTTAAGTATAAAGGGTGGAAAGTGGGGGGGGGGCTAACTCCCCCTTAATTTAGATAAATGGGTTTTTCATGCAGAATTATTCGATTTTCTTCAAATTTTGTATATAGGTTCATTGTGGTAAGGAGCTTTCCGGATGAGTTTTGTACGCTCATTGGTTAAGTATAAAGGTGGTAATGGGGGGCTAATACTCCCCCTTAAATTAGATAAATGGGTTTTTCATGCAGAATTATCCGATTTTCTTCAAATTTTGTATATAGGTTCATTTGGGTAAGGTGCTTACCTGATTAGTTTTGAGGGTTCATTGGTTAAGTATAAAAGGGGTAACGGGGGTCTAATCCGCCCTTAATTTAGATAAATGGGTGTTTCATGCAGAATTATCAGATTTGTTGCAAATTTTGTATATAAGTTCATTGTAATAAGACGCTTCCCTGATTAGTTTTGGGTGTTCATTGGATAATTATAAGGGGGACGGGTGGATGATCCCCGTTAATATATTGTTGATTTCTTTATTTTTCGAGGGGTATTATTCTTTGAAATAAGAGTATAATATTCAATTGGTGAGAATAGCCTGTGAGCTCAATGCCCTCAATTTAACTGGGCAGTTTTCTTTTTTATTACTTTCCGTACTCATTTAGTGTATGGAAATTATTCTAATCATTATATAAACATTAATTACGGAAATATTGGTATATTTTTATATTTTGTGGTTCCTTGAATCCGTTTTTGCTATTTTTGCAATATTTCTATATGTATGCATCTATGTATGTGTATATGTTGGTATTTGTTTTAATATTTCTGGACCACAGAGTCCGTTTTAGGTGTTTTTGTAATGATGTTGATATGTATGTGTATGTCTGAGTGAAAACGATTGCGCCCAAATTATGCTTTCGATCCTTCTCTCATTTGGTGAACATCTTACAGGCTACGGCCACGAGAGCTGTATGTACTAATTTTCGTACATATCAGCCAATGGTTTTGGTATCTAAACCATTTTCAACCATTTTGCAATCAATAAAACTATACATCTAAATATATTTTAAAACTATTTCTCAGTTAAATAATTTTAATGTTCAAGCTTATCTTGTTTTGGTAAAACAGTCATATTTCACTAGGACGAGACTGAATTTAGTAAAACACTTTTTTAAGCAAATAAAAAATTAGAGTGGGTTTTATTAATCTGATAAAAAACATAGGGAAATTTAAGTAATGTATATTGTTGAAGAAAAAATGGCGAAATATCTATATTTAAAACAACGTAAAACGCCCATTAGCATAATTTTGGGAAATCTTAATATTTATTAAATTAACAGGTCTTAATTTCAGTGCGGGTGGATTGAAAATGCATTGAAAATCACGTCATTTATCTATAAAAAAAAAGTTCTTGGTGTATATGTTCCATATACAAAACTTCAATGTTTGAACGATTTCACGAAACTTGATGTACAAACGTTTAGAATATAAGTAAAATAACTGTCAACCTTTAAAAATTCCCAGACACTCTTTACCCTTTTTTGAAAGCACCTGCCATAGTTAATTATTATAGATTTTTTTTCCAATGCAATTTCTTTCTTGTTGCCATAAAAAGAAACTACGTATGTACAGTATTTTTATAAGCCAATAAAAATTCAGATTCACTCACTATAATTTGAGATCCGAAATTGACGCATTTCTGGTGAAGATAAGGTGACTTTTTCGTATATATAATTGAAAAGATTACTATAAGTGCGTTTAAATGATGTAATACATTTATTTTAATGTATTTTGAATTAAATAATATACTATAATACAGACATTTCAAATTCAAGAAAAATATTCAGGCGAACACATAATCCTTTCCACACCTTACACATCTACAATTTTTGATCGATTTACCCGAAACTTAATGTACTGTTGGTAATATATCAAAAGATTAATATCAGGAATTAATTTCTATGACAGTTTATTTACATCATTTAAAAACTCATCCCGATAAAAAGTAATTATCTAGAATTTCAAACAGGAAATGAAAGTGCCTAATGCAAGATGAAGAGGTTTTTACAGCACGTGCTCTGAACAAGGAAGTGAAAGACTAAAATACGTATTAGTGACGTAAATTGACTTTACGTCATTACCATCCAATGAAAAAACTTAAAAATGATGTCACTATATAAGGACTAAGACTGTTGCATCTCAGTTTTATAGAACTTGAAGAGATTCTTTTTAATTCGCGATGGAAACGGACATTATGTCGTTTTCCCTTAAACTTAAATTGAAATAATGTTTAAAACTAAATTTTATGTAACTATTAAATGTAAGCTATGTAAATTAAATAATTTATCAGTATTATGAATATGTTTTATTAATTAATAATATTTTTAACATTACTTAATCAGTCTCATGGAATACCAAGGATTATATAGTGAGTGTATGCTAACCATAAAGGATTAATACAAATTCTGGTGATCATGGCCTAGCGGTATAGTGAGGACGATTGCTGGAAAATAGAGGTAAGCAAATATCTTACCTATATTTTGTTCCGAAAATTGAATTTATAATTTATATTGCTTTAGAAAGCGCAAAATTAATGACTACCGAGAAAATAACGCTAACAATTCGTTTTAGAACATGAGTTACATTACTGTCAACTTCAAAAGCTTCCCAGACCACTTTTTAACACTTTTTTTCAAACACCTGCCATAGTTTATCATTATCGATATATATATATATATATATATATATAATTTTCAAATTCAATTCATTTCCCGTTGCCATACAAAGAAACTGCGCATGGACAAAATTTTTATAAGCCAATAAAATTTCCGGTTCATTCACTATAATTTGAAATTCAAAACTGACGTCATTCTGAGAAGATAATGTGACATTTTCGTATGTATAATGAAAAATATTGCTATAAGTGCGTTTAAATGATGTAATACATTTATTTTAATGTATCTGGAATTAAAGAATATACTTTACTATAATACAGACATTTCAAATTCAAGAAAAATATTCAGGCAAAAAAAAAAAAAAAAGCCATGTATGTGACGTCACTATCTATCAAATGATTTCAATATAACGTCAAACTGACTCTAAAGAAACGGTTGCTATGTTTTATTTCCTATTTCGTTTCACTTTAGAGAACACAGTTCTTTCAAATAAATAATAATACAAAAATAATTAACTTAGCTCATAATTTTACAAAGGAAAATTGTTTCCACTTTTAAAAATGACCTCATGTTCTAATGAAAACGTGCACTTTCATTCATAAAGCAGCAACTATGACGTACTTTTTTATGAATTTTAATTCCACTCATGCCTAGATTAAGATAAAGTTATAGTCATGTTAATGGGAGTTTTAAGTTGCTTTAAATGTAGCTATTTCACCATTTTATGCATTACATAAATTTCCACACCCGTTCATCAGATAAATAAAATTCATTTTATTTTATTTTATTTTATTTCATTTAAGTAAAAATGTGTTTACTAAATACATGTAGATAGCTCAACAGAATATTCCCCAGGAAAAGGAATCCTACTAAACAATGGATAAGTAATGAACTTTATTATTTAATTAAGCCCGGTTCAGGTAGCTCAATAGGCAGAGCATTAGGAATTTAAGGCAAATGTTTTTGTTTCGACTCTCGGCATGGACACATTTTCCACTCGGTTGGAAAAATTTCAATTCGTATGATATCGGTACATTATTATTGAGTTAAAAATAATATATACGTATCCAAAGTTTAATGCAGCTCTATTACCCGGGGTATATTCTGTTTAGCTGTCTACATTGCAGATACCCAAGTAGCACAGTCTGTTGGCCCATCGTTGGGGAATGGTAGAATTTGGAATGATAGGGTTGGCAAATGGTTTGGGAATAGTAGGTGCAGAGATCACTCTAATTTGGAGCAGATCTAAGCCGAATTCTGAATAGCTAACGGTTGAACTAGAGTTGGATAATGGTACGGCAAGGCGGACATTTCTTGCTTTGGACAAAAGTGGAATGACAGTTGGACAACGTTGGCCAAACAATTTTGAGGTACTTGGGTACTGTTGCCAAAAAGGTTGTCTGAGTGAATTGTGTCGGCTAGTTGTTATTCCAGATAGCTCAATAAGAAGAGTGTTGTTAAATTAAGCCAAAGATCTTGGGTTCGACTGCCTGGACACTTGTCCAATCAGTTTAAAAAATGCCAGTTCGTATGATATCTTTACCAACCCGTTTGATCGAGTTAAAAATAATAAAGTATAACTTAATATATTACCAAACAAAAAACAGCAGTTTACGTTGTTATTGGAACCCACAAGAATTACTAAAGTATGATATATTTTACTCGAAGTTCAAAGTTGTGTCCCTTCGTTAAGTCACGAAAGAAGTTTCTCGGCGAATTAAAATTAGTTTATTTCGGAATTAAATCGCAAGACAGTAGTCACCATTACAGATTTTGAAATTATTTCAACTTATTTCTTGCAATTCATTGAAATTATTTGAAAATATCCATTATACAATTAAAAACTAACCATAAATTACATTAACGGAATTACGCCATTCATCAATGCTTTATAATTAGTAAATTTTAACCAAATGAGGTATTTTGTAGTTATTTATGATTAGAAAAAGAGTAAATTGAAAAACAAATTTTTCACAAGCAGCCAATTTTCTTCTCACCTGTAAAGAATGATTTGTCGCCTTTTTTCTTATCAATATTTTCCACATTTATGATTTTAATGAAGTACTAAAGAGAACGAAGTTTTTATCCAATCGATATTTTTTTAACGTTCTTTTTTCATAACCAGTAGGTATTCTAGAGATCTCAAAAAATGAACTCCTCGGAAAAGATTATTTTTCTATATTAAGTTTAATAGCATGCATATTTACGCTATCATATCTTTTCACCTAATTCTTACATACACACAAAATGAAAAAAAAAATGAATGAAAGTTTTGTTCGAATTAAAATTTGTTTATTTATATACTTATTTTAGAAGAATTAAGAGAGAAAATCACCATCGAAGATTTCGACATCTTTTTACATCGATGTACTTAAAATTTAGTTGAAAATATTTTTAAAGCGATTAAAAACTAATGTTAAAGTCATGGAATTTGTTACTGTTTGATACCTGATACAGTTTAACTAAATCATATACTCTATATTTAGTTATCATTCGGGTAAGCATTTATTAAGTAACGTAAATTGTTCATAAGCAGGCAAATTTTTTCCTACGTTTAAAAAAAAATCTGTCAATTTTTCTTGTTGGAATACAACGTTCATTTTCTCCTCTCCGCACATATGGCGCATGCGTGTACATCTACGACGATGATGCTCCGGAAGAGAGAGCAGTTGTTTACTTTAAGAAAGATGTCGGCGCTCAGTCGCATACGAGCTGTATATATTTTGTCTTCGTTTAATTGTAAATAAATGTCTTTTGTCGTGCTATTCTGCAAACTCTGCTTGCCTCATACACCTACAAATGGTTATGGGCCCAGAGACGCTACTTCACTGCGCTATAATTAGCAGAAATTATTTTTAATTCGAACATTCGGATTTGGAACTCTTAAGCCTAATCGAAAGTAAGAATTGTTCTTCATTCTGTTTATCATTTGCATTATTTCTGGCTGTGAGAGACTCTGCATAATTATGTCTCATGTAACGACAATTGAAAAGCTCGGAAAAGATAATTTTGATAGCTGGAAGCTTCAAATCGAAGCTGTATTAATCAAAAATGATCATTGGGATTACGTAATTGGTAAAGAAATTAAACCGGCTGAAGGAACCACCGAAGAAAAGAAGTGGCTCCAAGCTGATCAAAAAGCTCGTGCAGATATAATTCTTTCTATAAATCCTAGTGAACTGAGTCATATAAAGCATTGTACGACTTCAAGTGCTGTATGGAATAAGCTGAAAGATGTTTATGAATCGAGGGGACCCGCAAAGAAAGCAACTCTGTTAAAACAACTTCTGTTTAGAAAAATGTCCATAAATGAAACGATGGCTGATCATTTAAATATTTTCTTCGAAATAGTTGATAAACTGAAAAATATGGAAATAGAAATCGCGGATGATTTATTATCAATTCTACTTCTATATAGTGTTCCTGAGAACTTCGAAAATTTTAGATGCGCTATAGAATCCAGAGATGAGTTACCTAAACCCGAATCTTTGAAAATTAAGATGCTGGAAGAATGGGATGCAAGAAAAGGAAAATCCACTCAGGATTCACAAAACGCATATTATATAGAAAATAAAAGAAATAATCAAGAACAGAAGAAGAATGAAAAATGGAAAATGAATCCAAACAAAAATTTTTCCTCGGAAAGGTGTTACCGAAATTTCAAGTGCAATTATTGTTCGAAAATGGGGCACAAAGCTTCCGAATGTAGAAAGAAAATAGCTGATAAAAAGCTTACATCTTTAAATAAAGGAAATCAAGGATCGATGATAGCCACTAATTGTGAAAAACCGACTAGTATGGCATTTAATGACGCATATCAAGAACCTTCTGCATGGTGTTTAGACAGTGGATGTACATCTCACATGTGTAAAGATAGAAATTTATTTACAGAATTTCAACCTCGTACGAATTCTACTATACAGCTTGCAGTGGATCAAACAGCGAAAATTACAGGAATAGGAACAGTTTGCATTACAGTACCTAACGGTGGTGGAATTACTAATCTCACACTCAAGAACGTTCTATGTGTTCCAGAATTAAAGTGTAATTTGCTGTCAACATCTAAAGCAACAGCCAATAATCGTTCAGTGATTTTTAAAGAACGATTTGCTAAAATCATCGAACCAAATGGTTCTACATTAGTACATGCTGTCCGTCATGGGGATTTGTATTACGTATACCCAAGCATCGAGAGAGCTGCGATAGCAGAGGTAAGTGAATTTCTAAAATGGCATCTTAAATTAGGTCATTTAAATGAGTCTGATTTAAAAAGACTTAAATCAAAGAATATGGTTAGAAATTTCAATTTCAATGATAATGAGTCTCTTAAGGACTGTAAAATTTGTATTCAAGGTAAACAAACTGTGCGTTCTTTTCCTAAAGAATCGAACTTTAAAAGTGACGATTTATTGACTCTTATACATTCAGATTTGTGTGGTCCTATGAGAGTTCCATCCCACGGAGGATCGCGATATTTCGTTACTTTTATTGACGATAAATCCCGTTACATTGAAGTCAGTTTTCTTAAAACCAAAGATGAGGTTAAAAATGCATTTGTTAAATACAAAGCAGCAGTTGAAAATCGTGTAGGAAAGAAAATAAAAATTCTTCGTACGGATAATGGCAAAGAATATTTCGGAGAAGAATTTAATAAATATATCGAAGAAAGCGGTATAAAACGAGAATTTTCATCACCACTAACTCCGCAACAGAACGGAACATCAGAGAGGGCCAATAGGACTTTAGCTGAAATGGCGAGGTGTTTACTATTACAAAGCAATCTCCCACAATCTTTTTGGGCTGAAGCTATTAATTGTGCGGTATACATACGTAATCGCTGTCCTTCGCGACGTTTAAATGAAAACAAAACACCCTACGAAGTATTTTTTGGCATCAAGCCAACTTTATCATATTTTAAAATATTTGGGCAAAAATGTTTTGTACTAAATAAAAGACAAAGTAAAGGAAAATTTGATCCTAGGTCAGAAGAGCATATTTTTGTTGGATATTCAAATGAATCAAAAGCGTACAGGCTGTGGAATAAGAATTCCAGAAAAATTGTTATAAGCCGAGACGTCCGATTTATTAACGAATTTGAAAACGATTTACCTTCAAACAGTGAAATAAAATTAATTTTTCCCTTTTCTCAAAATAATGAAAATAAAACAATTACGCAAGAATCAGAAACATCTTCTCCTCCCGTCAAAAATGAACCAGACAGCTGTGGCGACAGTGATATTGATATGCAATCGGATGAAATTTCTGACCCCCTTTCTTCCCCTACAAGAGCTCGCGGTCGGCCCAGAAAAATAAAAACTGGTAAGAAAGGTAGACCCAGGAAAGAATTTAAAATAATAATTCCAAAAGAAGAAAAATCCCAAGTTGTAATGGAAAATTTATTTTCTGACTCATGTCCAGAATTTTCTGAGGCTTTAAACGGGCCATTTAAACATGAATGGATAGATGCAATGGAATTAGAATTTAATTCTTTAATGCAAGAAAATGCATGGCAAATAGTTGATAGGCCAAAACATAAGAAAATTATAGGAAGTAAATGGGTTTTTAAAAACTAAATATAAACAAGACGGGTCAATCGAAAAGTTTAAGGCGAGAATAGTTGCAAAGGGGTGTTCTCAAAAACCAGGAATTGATTTTGAAGAAAATTTTTCGCCTGTAGCCAGATTAAGTTCGATCAGAACTGCGATCGCTTATGGTATTCAAAATGGTTTTACAGCTTATCAATTAGATTTTATTATGGCTTATGTAAATGGTGATTTAACTGAAGAAGTATACATGGAGTTACCTGAAGGTTTTAAATATGAATCTAATGTTGACAAAGTTTGTTTATTAAAAAAATCCCTCTACGGATTAAAACAATCAGGTCGACAATGGTTCAATAAATTAGATGAAAAATTAAAACAAATGAAGTTTAAATCACTAAATGCTGATAAATGTGTTTATTTTTCTAAATCTCCAATTGAAGCAATTATCAT
The DNA here is from genome assembly GCA_963931845.1 of Maratus michaelseni. NCBI lineage: Eukaryota > Metazoa > Arthropoda > Arachnida > Araneae > Salticidae > Maratus > Maratus michaelseni. The sequence continues at coordinate 360,092,476 of OZ007593.1, read as the reverse complement.
TGTTTATGTTGATGATCTCATAATTCTTACTAAATGTAAACAAGATTATGAATATATTAGAGATGAATTATCCAAATCTTTTAAAATGAAAGATTTAGGTTTGTTACACTATTGTTTGGGCATAGAATTTATGCAAAACGGGGACAGTATTAAAATTACTCAAAAGAAGTATATTGAAGATATTCTGAGCAAATTTAATATGCAAGAATCAAAATCAATATCTACACCTTTTGATAACAATGTGAAGCTTACTAAAGATATGTGTCCCAAAACTGAAGAAGAAAAGTCTGAAATGAATAATATTCCTTATCGTCAACTAATTGGTTCTCTTATGTATTTATCAGTAGCAACTAGACCTGATATAACTCATGCTGTGAATTTCCTAAGTCAATTCAACAACAATCCAGGCAAACCTCATTGGATAGCTGCAAAAAGAGTTTTAAGATATCTAAGAGGTACTCAAGATCAAGGACTGATTTTTAAACGTGATACTAAGTCCTTAGTTGCATTTGTTGATGCTGATTGGGCTTCAGATGTCAATGATAGAAAGTCCTATACTGGATACATTTTTAAATATGCTGGTGGTGCTATATCTTGGGAATCGAGAAAGCAACGAACTGTTGCATTATCCACAACTGAAGCAGAATATATGGCTTTATCAGAGGTTGCTAAAGAGACTTTACATCTCAGACGGTTCTTAAATGAACTTTCTCCTGAAATAGTGTCTGCACCTACTTTAATATTCTGCGATAATCAGTCTGCTCAAAAATTAGTAAGAAATCCAATTTATCATTCTCGCACAAAACATATTGATATTCGCCATCACTTTGTGCGCGAAATATATGAGAATGGTGAAATAGAAGTTAAATATCTAGAAACTGAAAATATGGCAGCTGACATTTTAACAAAAGCTTTAAGTGCCTATAAACATAAGAAATGTTGTGATTTAATAGGACTAAGTGTTTAAAAACATTCAAAGTTATTCTGTACCCTTTTTCCATATAAGTTTAAAGTATATACTGTTTGTAATTGTAACTTTATATTTTGTTTCTCTGTAATTTGCATAATAGGAGAGTAATTAATGCCTTGTTAAGAAAATGCACGTTGTAAGGGGGGAATTGTTGGAATACAACGTTCATTTTCTCCTCTCCGCACATATGGCGCATGCGTGTACATCTACGACGATGATGCTCCGGAAGAGAGAGCAGTTGTTTACTTTAAGAAAGATGTCGGCGCTCAGTCGCATACGAGCTGTATATATTTTGTCTTCGTTTAATTGTAAATAAATGTCTTTTGTCGTGCTATTCTGCAAACTCTGCTTGCCTCATACACCTACATTTCTTTTAGTAATATTTTCCACAATTATGAAACTATGAGGAGAACAAAGTTTTTACCCAATCAGCAGTTTTAAAACTTTTCTGCGTCTTAATTAGCGGATTCCCATGGAAACTTCAACATCTGAACTTATGCAAAAATAGTATTTTTTATAATAAGATTTATAGCAGAAAATCATATTTCTACCAAATTTCGTCACATAAAACAAAAGAAAAAAGATTTAAATCAAGAATATAGTTCTTCTCCTAACTAAGCTGGGTTTTTTTCGACTGAATTAATACAAACTCCAGACAAAATGTAATTACTACTGAAGATCTTAACATTCTATCAATGTATGTCTTGCAATGTAATAGGAAATATTCAATATGTTTAAATAATACTAATGTATTCGATTGATACGTTGGTGTCTTTCATAAACGTTGTTTGAATTCAATTCTATTTTCAATTAAATGAAGGTATTCATATTTACATCTCTTCTAAGCAAATATATTATTAAAAACATAAATGTTTTAGCAGCAACTGTTGTTTTCTTGATGTTAAACAAGCAATATTATTTAAAAAGTTATTCCTTTGACATATACCCTTAGTATTACTTACCTCAGTTGTTTATTTCATCAATATTTTAATTAAAGAAGAATTTAATGAATTATCTAGATATCTTTTATCATAAATACGTTGCAATAATACATATATGTACATATATTTTCAATTTTTTATTTGCCATTTGTTTAAAATTTATTATTATTAATGTTTATATTATCTTTAACAATAAAAGAAATATATTTTTGGGGTATGTGTGTACATATGTGTATGCGTGTGTATGTGTGTCTTGCCGAAAATTCACTAAAGCAAATTTCTCTTATTTTTGAAAAACACTTTGTAATTTTAAATGAGCAATAACTGCTGGTTTTCCAAAATAAAATCATCTACTTCCTAATGTACAATTCGTACATCAATGATCTTATTTTTATTAAACAGAATGATAGGGTGGGTAGACGTTAGATTATGGAGGATCTGTGTTTGGACATAATTAACTCATAGTGTAATTTTTAAATTATCATATATATTTATAAAAAATAAATAAAATTAAATAAATAAATATTAAATAAAGGTACAAAAAAATGGCAGGCTAGAAAGGTAGATCCTAGAGTGTGGAGAATAGGTACTGCTGCTTGAAAATTTAATGCGCAATTGTTTATTAATTTAATGTGATAACATTTATATTTCTTCTATAATTATAGATTATATTATATTCTATATTAAAATTTCTTCTATATATATATATATATATATATATATGCAAAGAATTATCCTGGGGATGACTTGGGAGACTAATAATTGACAGATACACAGAAATAATTAGAACTCGGGACATCTTTGTAGATCGAACTCTTTTATTGGTCGTTCTCTTGTAAATTTGTTGTCGGGAGTTCGACCAGAGGCCCCGCGAGCCATCTACGGTAATTCTTGAGATCTACATGGCCTAAGTTTGGCTGATCACTAAAATCTGCCAAAAATCTGTCTCCCTGATCGTTGCATGCTAGTTTTAATTAGAATTTAGGATATTTTCCAGCAGAGGAAGAAACTGTCAAACAGGGAGGATCATTTAATTTAATTGATCAGTTAGCTTTTGATTGATGTCTGGGTTAGATTTTTCAGAGCATCCCGGGCAATTACTCTTGCAGACCTAACCACAAGGAGAAGAGAATTGCACAAACGTCAGCACTTTTAATCTTAAAGAAAGTTCAATTTTGGAGTCTGGGAGTAATAAGTGCTGTGAAGTAAAATAAACTTAACAGGGGGAAGTTGGATTTAAGCATTAGATTTATAAGTTGGAAAAAAAATTGGGATTTAAAATTTTTATTTTTGAACTTTTAATTTAATATTGATTTTTACAAAAGGGTTCATTTATATCATTTCATATATATATCTCCGATTAGATATATATCCTGATATGCTGGTTTTGAAAAAGACAAACGAAAATAATAAAGCAGCCGTTTATCATTACTTGAATTTAGATATTTTAAATGGTATTCACATTTCGATTTAGAATAAACGCGATAACTTTGGCTTTGAGGTTAAACAGTTGGTTAACTGGAGTTCAAATATACATAAACACGTCTATATTAATATCATTTTATGTCAGGTTTTTCGTTTTATTTATGTTCTACTAAAAATCTATTTTTAAGAGAACTTTTTCATTTTATTAGTATTTTATATTATAAAAACAATATACCGCTTAATTTTATTAATACACATACGAGGTTTGCAGGTAGTCTCCATTTTTTATGTTTGCCGTGCAGTCATGTTTGCAGTTAACAGTCAATAACTTGTATTGCTTAAAGCCTTTTTGGACGGTTTTACAATGATGCCTCCAATTGTGGGACAACGCACATGGAACGGATTCGGATGGGTTTTTAAACATAGGATTTTTATTTTTTTTTTTTTTGGCTATGTGGCTCAGATTTGGGTACAAATGACACTTATGTTCTACTGTATTTTACATGCATCTGTTTTAATTCAGCTGTTTATTGGAACCGTGATATATTGGTTACTGTTGCGTAGGGTCCGGTAGAGGAGTGTTTGGGATATGCTTTCGAATGATTTTGCATTTAATTTATGCATTGCGACACTCTGGCCGAAAACCACTGCCACTTTTTGCACTGTTTTAGCCTGCATAATTTTCGTTCCGAAGCATGGCTGTTAAAAATTAAAAATAAAATCCACCTATTTTAAACATGGCTGTTATTTTTTATATATACCCACTACCGATAAGGCCACAGCCTTTTTAATTTCATTATCTTGTTCTGGTTTGTTTTGTTTAAAGAAATAAAATCTTTGATGTTTTGATGTTTTGATGTTTTGCTGTTTTTCACTTGTTAATTAATGTTTAAATATGGTGTAGAATTCTGGTTCTGTTAAAAATACTTTCATATCATGGTCTATATATATAAATATATAGATATAGATATATAAATATAAACTTAATCATGTTTACGCATAACATTTGATCAATGCTCTTTGATAATTATCTTTGTTGATGGTTTGAATCCCGTTATTGTTATACATACAGAAAAATGTTATGTTTACCTCCCTATCTGTTTATTTATGTCCCGATAGCTTCTAACTTTTGTAAAAATTGACCAATCACAATGAAATATTAATAATTTGTTAAGGTACTCCTTTTCATTGTAATATATATATATATATATATATATATATATATATATATATATATATTTCACTTGATATCAACTGCAAATTATTAACATTTTATGGTTTATTATATAATTTTTTTTCTCTCTCTCTTTTTAAATATTCTTCATATTTTCAGTATTTTTGGCCAATTACCATTGAAGCAAATGCTATGGTAATATTATGATTGCACTTGCTAATTTATTAACTATGTGGTATTCTGTCTACACTTTATTACTAATTATCTCTTAGGAGATTTAATTAGAATGTTACAAGAACTTGATATGTTTTTTGAAATTCAAACATATTATAATTATATATATATATATGTGTGTGTGTGTGTATACATTTGGTTGTTCACAGGGACGTATTAATACTTTTCATGTATGTTCGCTTATTGAGCGTCAAACATGTGAGATTCTGGCAATAATGTGGTTTAAAATGAATGGGAAGAACAGAAAGAGGTTGCCACAAAGAAATGCGTTAATTTCGATTTTAGTACCAAATAAGGCAGAACAATCATAAAATTAAATGTAACATAACTCGGTAAATTTGATTGTATGAAAGTGGAGTTTTTATTGATTTACCTGTTAGAGCATGAAAAAAAAAATTCCAAAGATAACTTGTACGACCCAGAGTCCGTATAAAAATTTAAATTTCGTAAATTAAATATATAAATATATATATAGACTTAATAAAATTTTCATACGGTGAAGAGCAAACATTTGAAACACTTTAGCAATTGGAACTATACCTTTGAAACTAACGTTATTGGCAACGAATTAACTATTGGTCAACTATAAGAATGGATATGCTGTATATTTCCGTTTTTATACTGATGCTTTTGAACAACTGTTCAAAATTCATGATTGGTTGGTTGATTTATGACGGCCGATTATCTACTCGAGGGATATAGGCCCTGGGATAGTGCCCTCCGTGGGGGTCTTTCTAAGATATCCTAACCCGTATTTACGGCAAGGTTCGAAGAAAACCACGGAAAACTTCGAACAATTAGGTCGACGAGCACGACAGGGGTTTGAACCCAGCACCTCCCGTCTACCAGCTTTGAGAACAGAACCTCTCATCCACTGGTGGGGCCCACAATTCATGGATTACGAATCAATGACTTCAATTAAGTTTTCATTCGAAATATTTATTTTTTTTTCTCAGTAAATAATGTGCTAAACTATATTTTCATTTAACTTTCATTAAACTTATTTTTATCCATAATACTTTTTAGACTTCTTAGACTCATCATCTTTCTTTAAAGTTAAATTTAAAAAGTGAAAATAATTACTCAGACAACATTTTCATCATAAAAAGAAAAGGAAACTAAGTTTAAATCACGAACACAGTTTTTCTTCTTAATTGGGATGGGCTTTTTCCTTTGAATCAAAGCTCAAGAAAAATAATATTACTATTGACGATTTTTATGTTCTTTTAATAGAATTTTAGTCATTTGTTAGAGTTATCATGAAATATATTTAAATACATTTAAAAGTACTGTTAAAATGCATTTAGAAAATAATTATTTAACATAGTTTCATAAATAGTTTCAACACTTTACTGGAGAAGGAAAAAAAATATAGTGATATTTTTAGCCATTTTGACGCGAGAAGCTGTATTTTTTATGTAAGAATTTTATCTTTTAACTTCGAAGATTTCTTAGTCAGTAAAATACAAATATTAGAAATTTTTTTACAAATACTGCTCCTTCGGAATAAAGATGAAATTTTAGAATTTAAATGATTTTCCTTATTCACACGCAATGTAAACTAGATTTCACAATGTTAATTAAAAGAATAAAACAGTTTATTGTTTCGTACTGCTAAGACAATAAAATCAGGTAAAAACGCTAGTATACCTAGTATACTGCCATCACAAAATGTTCTTCTATAGCATTCTAATGTATTAATTTAAAAAGTGCAGCGCATTTCTTTGAATTCAACAGACAGATTGACACACAGACGTTGCTCAAAAAATAGTGAAAGGTTATTCGGATCATTTCAGAACGTTTAAATACAAACAAAAACATGAAATCGGTAGTTTTCACGTATCCAATACTTTATTTTTATGAATATAGAAACTTTTAACTTATTTTTAATAAATACACTTAAAAAATATTTTTAGATTATTTCATTCTTCTTAATGATCGTGCTTATAGTTTGCCTCTAAACCGGGACATCTAACACTAAGGTACATAAACACATTCGGACGTGCTGGGAGATGTGTGCTTTGCCTCACGTTGAATACATATCAACACTTATTTGTAAAGTGTTCTCACTCAAAACCGTGATTTTCACGTTCGTTCGTAATTATATAAATACGTAGCACGTATAGTCGTCCTCTGGTCTGTCCGTCTGTCCGCATATAACAGCGCAAAAACTACCCAACCGAATGGTTTGTAATTTAATATATACCAGAAGGACCCGTGCGAAGCTTTCGCACTGAAATCTTTGAGATTATTTACTGATATGTTTTTGCGCTAATTTTTAATGAACTGATTTTTTTTTAAATCAAACAACGCGTTTTAACGAAATGTGGGTGTACTATCTCAGAAACTTGTTCAAAAACTTTTCGAATGATACCTCATTCATCGTTGTATGTTTTGTATGTGCATAGAAAAAAAGATGTTGAAAACAGAAATAATATATATTATAATTGTGTGTGTATAGGAAAATAGTAATGGATTGTCAGAAAAGTTTTTGCCAAATTTTCTTCTCTCGCCAATGTCATTTCTCTAGGTTGCCAAGACTCCTAAACTGAAAAAAAGCGAATTATATAAAAATTGAAACACTGAATCTGACGTTTAGGGAATTCATATGAAAGCATTTCCGTTAGATTTGCAAAACTGTTCCAGAAATGTCTTAAATACATAAATAATAATTTGGTACACTAATTTTTTTGCACTCTATGGGAACTTAAACATGGGATGTTCAAACTTTGTGGTTCAGCAGCCATTTAAGTGACGCCAGACTTCGCTGGCGTATTGCCAGCTTAATGAAATATTAAAAAATAAATACTTACAATTTTTGTGAATTCTAATGAGCTGTATATCTAAAAGGCAGATAATCCTTAGATTACGCTGGTGCTGCTATCTACTGGTGCTCCGATACAGTACGCATATAAAGATACAGAACACACAGCCAATATTAAAAAATGAAAACTCGCGCACGCGTAGCTGACGCACGCGCATAGAAAATTCAATGATATCCCATGGTAATGATTCTACTTTGTCATGGTGATTACGTCATAAACATGGAGTCATAATATTTCCGTACTACGGAATTTAAAAACCGATTTTGTATGCCAAAATTGTTTAATTATAGCAATTCTATAATCTACCGACAGTTTCTTGGATAGATTTTTCCGGAGAAATAGGTATTAAATGGAAAAAAGAGTCCAAAAATGGATTTCAAGTTCTGAAATTTTCAAAGCTAGACTTAGGTTTCCTATATGAATTTTCAGCAAATGTCAACAAAACATAAAATGTTGCCAACTTAAAATTAACTATTTTTATTACGGAAATTAACCATATTATAATAACAGACAATATAATTTATTTCACTGAAACTAGTTATATTACAAACGCACCACATTTGTCACGTTTGACGTACAATTTCCCACTTGCGGAAATTCTAATGGTTAACACCACTTTGACGTCCTAAAATTTAAGGATTTTTTTGGAAATGTTTATAAAAGAAATGAGAGTATTTATTTATAAAATATATTTGCACTAATTTATTATGCATATATTAAAGTAGAAAACCTTATTGTTTAGCTGATATATTAAAAAATGGTGGTTCGACATCTGATGAGTGGGGGCGCTTGAAAAAAATTATTAGATTTGACACAGAAAAATTTAACAAAATAATTAGTTTTCATAGTCCATTAGCTAGTGGAATATGCATTTTTAGTGAAATGACATCGATTCAAAGTAAAATGTTAGTTTTCAACCACGAATTTCGTTTCTTATAATGTTACACAGAACAGTGAGATTTCACAATGTTTCAAAAAAAAAAAATCTATGTAATTTTACTACAAAAATATGGGTCAATAAAAGTTCAAAAAGATTAAGTTGATTAATTGAAATTTGGTGGCACCGAATATCCACCAATTTGTAAAATGCTGCTCTGATAAAAACTCTTTTAAATTTTTCGTTATTGTTTATTCGCTGTATCGCACTCTAATTTGTATAGCATCAAAATTGCCCTTTTACTTTCGATATCGATTTCTAAATAATAAAATATGATTTTTGTGTGTGTAAAAAGTACTTTCAGTGACAAAAATATATTTCGAAATTTTCAACCAGACAAAACCGTTAATTTGAGTGAATCACAAATATACTCTCCGTTTCAAACCATTTATCATCCATCGTATTATATTTACTGTACATGTCATCGTATTCATAATATAAAAAAAAAATTGTCTTCCAAAATATTGTTGAAAAATTATAGTAAGAAAATTTTCTTGAGAGGAAATGGGTGATAAAAGGATATTCATAAATACCGCGAAATCGGAAAAATAGATTTAACTTAATTTTGTAAAGTACAAGAAAAAAAAAATAGGAAATTAGAAAAGTCATTAAATTTTTCATCTTTACATCTGCTTTGTATCTTTATATCTCTTTTTATCTACTAATAAAAGAATAATCTTCTCTTAAATTAAACAGTTGACAAAGAATATATTAGTTTTATGTTACCTTTGTGGATGAAACAAAAAATCGCCTGAAAACAACTGAAACATCAAATTTTATTGTCCTGTTGGGATTACAAGACAAAACGTTTTCCATATTAAAGCTGCAATTTTGTTATTATTTGATTGTTTAATGTTATTCAACCAAAGAAAATATTATAAGAGATTGCTATTGTTTGATGATATAATTTGTAGAAGTTAAAATAATATATATTTTATGAATATTAAAACGCTTTGTAAATTTTAATATATTTATATCAATATCGTTTCTGCTCAACTTTAAAAAAACTATGCCTACCTCATGAAATAAACTTGATAAAAATAAAGAAAACATAAAAAAACAAGAATACTGCAATGCTACATTTGCTCTAGAACTTATGAAAATATTTTAAAGTAGATAATCTTGGAATTTTGCTCATTAAAGTTCATTTTCTTATTATTATCCATGTTCAGAATTTATGCATAGTGCTATTTTTATATCCGTAGTATCTTGCGATATCACATATTTTATTTAGTTCACTATGGTTAGCTGTTTAAGGGGTAAAAGCCGTTGAAGTATCTCTTAATAAAATGTCTAAATGCAGAAATTTTGTAGGGAATCTGTTGGATAGTAGATTGATTAGATAGGGGTTTTCTATAAGTTCCATTGATGGTTTTGATTAATAGCACATCCAAGTAGGGGAGAGTTGCATCCTGTTCAACTACCAATGTAAATTTAATTTTAGAATCAAGGTTATTAATCCGACGTAAGAAGTTGTTAAGTTAGATATCTTTATGTTGTCATAAGATGAAGTTATCGTCCACGTAGTATCTGAGCCCTGTATGGGGAGTATCATAAAATTTATTATAAACTAGCTGACCCGCACGGCGTTGCCCGAGCACGTGTAATAAACTTAAAACTCTGAAAAAACGAAACTCTGGCCACGGTTTCCGATGGCTTCTGCACCGTATACCGGGCATGTTCGTATGCTCTGGAAAATCTTTTATTTCCCTCTTCCACCACCAGGGGAGAATTCTGCTCTAAACAAACATCTTTCCGAACGAACCTCTAAGACAGGTTCCCGCAGCCTACGGCACTGTATAGTAGGCGTGCTACAAAAATGAGCTGGTTTGGAGAAGATGGGATCATTATTAGCCGAGTTATTGAAATAAGGCACAGTTAGAAAATCCTTGATGAAGGTGCCGGGGGGGGGGGGATGTTCAAGTGTCCTTCAAAAAATGACTAATTAGGAGGACAACTATGCATCTTTAAAAATTCGTTCGTTTGGTTAAGCAAGGAGCTTAATTAAAATTTTGGCTTAAACTATTAATCGGAAATAGTGATAGCTTCTACCCATAAATTTACTTTAATGTTATAGAGGGTGACTTTTAATTTAATTATAATATTTGGAATCAGTTACTTTGAAATCGGAAAGATAGTTGTCTAAGTTATGGAAACGGCGCATAGTTAGAGAAACAACATTGGATGAGGGGCCGGAGGGGGAGGCGATGTTCAAGTGCCTTTCAGCAAATGATTAATTAGGAGGATCACTATGCATCTTTAAAAATTCGTTCGTTTGGTTAAGCTAGGAACTTAATTACAAATTTGGCTTAAACTATTATTCGGAAATAGTGATACCCGCTACTCACAAATTTACTTTAATGTTCTAGAGGGTGAGTATTAAGTTAATTGTAATGTTTGGAATCACTTGCGTTGAAATCGGAAAGATAGTTGTTAAGATACGGAAACGGGGCATAGTTAGAGAAAAAACTTTGAAGGAGGGGCCGGGGAGGAGTGGATGTCCAACTTCCCTTCAGCAAATTACCATTTAGGAGGCCCACTATACATCTTTAAAGATGGATTTATTTGATTAATCCAGGAACTTAATTTGAAATTTGGCTTAGACTATTATTCGAAAATACTGGTAATTGCTTTCTAGCAATACACCTTGAAGCTATGAATGCTTATTTTTACGATAATTTAGTAAAAATGGAACTGGTTTGGAGAAATTCAGAACATTCTTAGCTGAAATTTAAAATAGCGGAGTACTCCATATAAAAAAGCAATTAAACGCTACGTGGGAAGCTAAAAATGCTAAAATTGTTAAATATAATTAGTTCTGTTGAAATCCGAGCAGTAGATTTGGATTTATTAATAAGGGGGGGGGGGTCAATTAAGGAAAAAGCCACCGCTAGGTAGCGCGCGGTCAAGTAAAATAAATGCAATATTTAATAAAAAGTTGTTTAACCTTACACTTCTCCATCCCCACAATTATAACAAATAATCTGAAAAATAAAGTTTTCTGTTTTAATAATAATCTCTATCATAATAATATTTGTCATGCAAAAAAAACCCTTACACTTAGCTAATTATCATGAAGACAAACTTCCTGGAAAAATGTTTCAAACAGTCTGTGTAATTTGTCGTGTACAGGTGGCGCTACACTAGCATGGCTGTACGCGGGTAACTGCAATACATATTAACACTATTTCGTTAGAAGTCCTTATCTATGCATAGTTATTCTGGTTTACTTAATTACTTCTGTGAAAACTCTATACAACCAACCAACCGAAGAAAAAAAAGCGTATTTTTTATGAGAGTTCTTTGCGGATTTTAATTAATATTTCAGTAAAAAATTAAAATATTAAATTTCTGACTATCAGGTGCACCAGGAGAGGCTTTGAGATAACTAAATGTAAATTTTCTGGCTTCTAGGTGCGCTAGATTTTTCTAGCCACCGCAGACAAACAAACAAATGCACACACACACACAGAGCAAAACTTTCTTTTATTAGTATAGATATCTGCTTACAGAGGCCGTAATATTCTTTTAGGATATGTATTTTATTTTAACAATATTTATATATATATATATATATATATATTTTTTTTTTTTTTTTTTTTTGTTGTTGTTGCTGAATACTAATTTATTTATATTTTCGCCTTTTTCTACTAAAATTATTCTAGTTTTCACGCGTATCTATTAAATTGTCCACAACTACGAAAATTAATCAATTTTCCATTAAGTCCACTAAATCCACAACTACGAAATATCCATAAAAACAAAAAATTTAGTAATTTAATAAAACTTGTTTTTTTTTAAATGAATGGCTTAATTAAAAGGGTTAATTAAAAGTTTCGTTGTTTGTTTTCTGCGATTTTTCACAAATTGTAATAACTTAAAAAAGCAATTCGTAACTGTTGTGCAGTAAACATTTGTATCTATTACTTTTAAAGACATGTTAAAAATACGGAGGTGCTCAATATTTTTGGCGAAGGCAGTATATATTTATTTCTGTGTGTTTGCATAATTTTCAGCAATATATTTTAAAATTATCTCCCTTGATACCTGCTTAAGAAAATCCCTTGATAACTACAAAATAAAATATTGTAATTTATGCATATGTTATAGCATAAAACGTCTAAATTACTGAAATTAACCACAGTTTGTGGAAAAAATAACTTAAAAGAATTTCCTTATGAAATCCTACATAACAGCGCTATTTTTTAGACATTTTTGGCAATTTACCAAAGTAGACAATATAAACAATCACCCTTTTGGGAATAATACACTTATTGGGGCTTTGTCTCTTAGATTTTAACACAATAATGAAAAATTATATCTCATATTTATTTTATTGATAAGAGAAATCAATATTACGTTATATTAGGACAGAAGCAGCTCGTTTCAAGCACTATGCAGTGGGAATTTTTGAATGTATACTTAAATTGGCATTATTGAAACTTTGGTGAATTTAATGTGTAAATCAAAAATACACTATGCGCCAATAAAATTTTTTAAAAAGACAAATTTTATAATTTCAGATTTAAAACATTCGGTGGATACAATTTTTCATTTAAATAAGGAAATAGATTTAAAAAGTGTATATTGTATTAGAACCAACTGTCTATTCATTTAAAATTATTTAATTTTACTAGAAACAAGCTGAAAATACTTCTATGTAAAAAGAAATATACTCATCACCACACAATAAAAGAAATAATAACTAAAAAATTACTATTTAAATTAGATATTAAATATAGCTTGCTATGATAATATAATTTGGAAGTTAAACATAGACAACCTTTTATTGTAGTATTACTTTTAACCTTTCTGTAGCTACTTCTATTTTTATGTTTTGAAGAGAAAACGCTTTTTTACATTACTCCTTTCTTTCTTTTCTTCTAAATAAATTATCTGTAGCTGAATGTTAAATTGAATTAGTGTAAAGTATTGCATGAAATGACTCGTACGAAACTTCCAATCTTTTAAAATTACTGTACAAAAAAAAAAATAATAATAATAAAATAAGGTCAATAGGGGGTATTATGCGAATAAGTTCTTAAACTTTCATAGTCACTTTCGATCTGTTTGTTTCAGTCCCAAATAAAAAAGACTTTAAATTGTGTTTTTGTTTCCTTTATCTGTTTATGGATAAAAAATATCGCAAGTCATAAAAATAAATGTAAAAAGAAAATTAAAACCCTGTCTCATATTAACCCCACGGAATGGGGCAAATATGAGAAAACTATGGGCTAAAGTGAGACACCATTATTTTTAAATGATTGTAAGAACTAAGAAAATGAGAGATTTGCAACAACGTTACTCATATTCTACGTTGAACTACATTATTCCTTTTTTTTTATCTTTCATTATACTTTAATTTTTTTTCCTTTATCTGTTTATGGATAAAAAATATCGCATGTCATTAAAAAAATGTAAAAAGAAAATTAAAACCCTGTCTCATATTAAGCCCACGGAATGGGGCAAATATGAGAAAACTATGGGCTAAAGTGAGACACCATTATTTTTAAATGATTGTAAGAACTAAGAAAATGAGAGATCTGCAACAACGTTACCCATATTCTATGTTTAACCTATATTATTCATTTTTTTTTTATCTTTTATTTTGCTTGACTTTTATGACATCTTTCATGCGTCCATCAGAATATTGATAAAAACCCAGAACATTTAACTCATTCTTTAATTTCTTAAATGTTAATTTATGGAAAAATACTGAGAAGAAAATTATCTGAAACACTTAAATTATATTTTTATAAGTTATAGAAGTAAGTTTGCTATGGTATAACACCCGTTTATGAAAAAAGAAAAAATCCAAAAATATAGTCTACGATATTGAGTGGTTGAGTTAATTCATTGTTCCTCAATATTATACAGCCAGGAAAATTATATTTAGTTTTTCTAGTTTTTTAATGTAGCTTCAGAGAAATGCTGAGCAGCAACAGTATCCATAATGTCCAATACAAAGATTTCATCTTCTTTACACGCAAAGTCCGTCTTTAGATCGAACGTTAGAAAATCTCAAAACTTGGATTATTATAGTCCGGAAGCCGGTGACACCGTAAGCCTCGTGATCGCGGAATTGATTTTTTTATGTAAATCGATAGTAAAAGGTCTTACGAACAAAATGAGCTAGGTATGACTAGGTTTGTCAAACCGAAAATTTGTTTAATTAAATTAATTATTATTAAAAAGCTATAATGCTTTACCGTTATCGCGGATATTGTTCATTATTAGAGCATTTTATAGGAAAATTTCTGCTCTTTCAAAAAAACTTGGTATGTCAAATTTTATTAGAACACCGCCGGAATTCTCGGAGCATACGGCCGCGCGTTCGTCAGTCGTCGCCATAGGTCTTTGCCGGCAATTGGCCAGTGTCCAGACGCGAAATAAAGAGGCCACCGATACAAATTCAAAGCAAAATCCAATTGAAATTTTATCACCAGCCGCCTCTTTAAAATATGTATGACAGACTTTTCCGGCAGAATACAGTTTGGCATACCAAGTTTTTCTGAAAGGGCACAACATTTTCAATAAAATACTCTAAGCGTGATCAAAATCCGCGATAACAGAAAAACATTATAACTTTTTATTAATAACTAATTTAATTAAACATATTTTCGGTTTGTCAAACCTAGTCATACCTAGCTTTTTTTGTTAGTATGAGATTTTACTATCGATTTACATAAAAAATTTCAATTCCGCGATCACGGGGCTGTCGATCTCATCGGTTTCCTACCTAATACCTTCCCTTCGTCTTCATCTACTTGATTTACGAGACAAACTCATTTATAATGAGTAGACTTACGAACTCTCCGTTTACCGTCAATTAAAACAAAAGTTCATTTTTTCAAAATTTCTCTTAAAATATTGGTGTGTCGTAGACAAATGGATCAATTACTAGCCGTGTGATATTTGCGATGAAATCTTTCAATGATGCTTAATCATTTCCATGCAGAGAAGGCAATTCACCACTCTCTGTGCTCATTTAAGCAATCTATCAATCAACATATTTTTATTTCATTTCTTTTCTTTTTTTTCTTTTGGATTACGTTTTTGTATTTTTATAACTCCTTCATTTTCAGTTTAGTCTACTGGTTTCTCACCTACTATTTGTGTAATAATTTCTGTGCTTGTGCAATCCTCTGTATCTTAAATTTCTCCTGTAAAATTTTTAACACTTGTATAATCTTTTCCTCTTATAGTATCATAATTTGGCTTGTCATTTTTGGTAACTGAGTATTTTTGGTTTTACTTCCCTTCTTTTGCTTCTTTCCTATACTGCATTTGATAAAGGATTAAAATTATTTTGATTTTGATTTTTCTTCTTCATTTTTCTCTGACCTATTCACTCTTCACATGTAAACACTTTTGAACTAGCATCCATTATTTTCCTTTTCATCCTTGCAGCAGATTTTATTTATTATCCGTAAAAGCAACTTCTCAAAAGAGCTTGGAAAATTGACGAGTCTTCGCTTGCAGGAGTTACGATAGAGGATGCAGAATGTGAACTCGTTTGCATTGGCACAGTTTCACGCCACAGAAAACGATGCATCAATCTTATGTTTTTAAACTAAAGAACGTAATTAATCAACACTGAATATCTATTTTTTTACTTTAGCTGAAATACTTTGTGTATGAATTCTCCTACTTCCTTTCAGTTTGTAATTACGCACTATTTTTATGTTAAAAAAGGCATAGACTTTAACCTTTAATGTCACATTTAGCTTGAGGTATAAAACTAAGTGAAAAAAACTAGTTATAATTTCATCATTCAATTAAAAATCTGTAACAACCGTAGGAAAATATACTATTAGTCTTAGTAAAAAAATAAAGAAACATAATTGTCATATGAAAATAAAAAGGCAATCAAACACATTCTGTTTTTATTTGTTGTTATGTTTCAAGCTATATCATACAATCCTATATATTAAAGCGACAAGCTAAGAATTTCAGCGCAAATACGATGTTTTGGCGCATGCATGAGATTAAATCAAAAATCTGTTTAGTTTTAAGGTACATTTGAATGTTATCACCGTGGCTCAGTGGTGTAAGTCGTTAGTTTAAGCTGTTGTTCTCTGCACAGAAAGTGTGTTCGAATCCCGATATCGACAGAATGATTTCTGCCTTATTTTTTGTTGTAATTCATTTGAATTACTGTCACATTTTCAGGAAAAGAAGTTACGTATATAATTTGTATATTTTTTATTAGAATGCTTTTGAATTAAGTAAAGTTTAACAACACTGAACAATATTTTTACAAATTATTATTTTTTTTAAATATAATATAAATAAAAAATATTTGTATTAAAAATATTTAAATTAAAAAAAATTGCCTTCATAATCTATAATTTTAAGTAATACTACAAAAAACTTTTATTTTATAGTTTATGAAACATTAAAATAAAATATAAAGATAGTGAAAATCATTATTTAAAACGGAGAGGAAAGAGAAATTTTAAATAGACCTTCTGATTGAATCAGTAGTGCTGCCATCTATTGCCTAATACTAAAGGTATCTATATGTACGTGATAAAGTAAGAAAATGTCTTCTTACGAGCACTTTTACCACTAAATATCAATTTTTTCCGTAAATTTTTTCTTTAAAAATATAAATTCATACAAAAAAGGTTAAATATATAAAATAACACAAATTTGTGGTTTATTTAAAATTATTATCACGGTCCCGGGCAACGCTGGGCGGGTCAAATAGTAATACTATTACAGCCTCAAATACTGTCTCATATTAGCCCCGAACACTGTCTCACATTAGCCCCCAGAGTTTGATTGTTTATAACTCAGGCTACATTAAACATATTTTGAATTTTAAACGCTAAAAAGACTTCATTTACTATTTAATAAAGGCATATTAGAATAATTTATCTAAGTTTTTTCTATAAGTGTTGCTTGTCAAAAGATTTAAAGTCTGACAGAAAGGTTTCTCTTATCAAAAAAAGTAGGTTATATAATGTATTTCTTTCTTTTTTTTCTTTTTTTTTTTTTGTAATTATGTGTGAATTTGTGATGAAATAAATGACATACCGTATTGCTTACAAATTAATCACAAAGCCTATTTTATTATTATAAAATCAGATACCCTTTTGTTATGTCTCACATTAGCAACAATTTTTTTGATGTCTCATATTTGCCCCGATTGATCCTAATATTTTTCATACTTACAGTTTTCCTTTGTATTAATAAACGAAATCTAACAGCTTTTAGTATTTTTTTTATCATTAAAAACATACATTCTCCAAGCTATACTTTTGCTTACTATGTATAATTTTATAGATAGACCGCGCATGCGCGGTAGCGTATTACTGCTTGCACGGCAGCGTATTACTGCTTATTTTACTGTTTAATACTGTTAATTTTACGGTAATACTGGCAGCTGGGTGCCAGTTTTATACTGTAAAATCAACAATTATTTTTTGCAGTGTGCCTGTGATGTCTAGTCTTGAACTTATCATTTTAAAGTTACTAAATCTATAATATATTTAGCATCTGTAATGTAAAAAGGGAATATTAAAGAATCACAGCTTTTGAAAAAAAAAAACATTTTCTATCACAAACTGAAATTCTTAGAAATTTTTTCTTCTTATGATGTTATTTAAATTCCATTTTACACAAAGGATCACGGTCCAAAAGCCGTGTTTTTGGCCCATTAAATAGACTAAAACTCTATTCTGTTATACTGACTTAATTATTTCACTTTTTAATATTAGAAGGCTTATCCTGTACGATTTCAAAAATACCTTTTGCATTTTGTTCGGATTTATATGACTTACACAAGCTCAAAGTTCGCATTATTCGTAGTTTTTGATGAAAAATACGCAATTTCTCCTAATTTTACCTCACTTATTTATATGAGCGCAATAGTGCAACATTTTCTTCTTTACATATGTTATAAAATACATCAAAATGTACAATATATGTAAGAATAAAAGTGTTGCAAAGCTGCGCTCATAGTAAAATATTAAAAAATATATTGAAAATTGAAGTAAAATAAGGAGAAATTGCGTATTTTTCATCAAAAAGTACGAATAATACGAACTTTGAGCTTGTGTATGTTATATAAAAACGAACAAAATGCATAAAATATTGTTGAAATCGTACAGGATAAATCTTCTAATATTAAAAAGTGAAATAATGAATTAAGTATAACAAAATGGAATTTTAGTCTTATTTCATGGGCCAAAAACACGGCTTATGGACACTGATCCTTAATATTAAACAGATGTAAATGGATACAATTGTCTGCCTTTCATTTAAATTGTTATATAAGACAGCCTTTTAAACTAAAAAGCTAAAATTCAAATAGATTTTATTTAAATAATTATAGAAACGGTTTCAAATATAATTATAATACATTTTAGTGACTGCCTACGTAAATCTCTTTGTTATTTTAAATTTTGAAATACTATTTTAATTAACTTTTCACATAAAGATTAAATTTGTTTAAAAAAAATAATAATCGCGAATAAAATAAATGTGTGCCAGACATAATTTAATTATACTGAATGAGACTTGTTTTGCTCCGAAAAAATACTTTTAACGCTTAAACTATTATAATATAGAAGAAATATGCAAATATAAAATATTTCGTTTATTTATAGAAATAGGAGACTTCTTTAATTAAAATTTTTATTTCGAGTATGTTAATTTTAATAAGACTGCTTTCGCATAAGATATAAATAATAAAATTGCATTCAGCTTTATTAAAATATAAAAATTTAAATTATTTTAGGTAAGCATAGATTTTGCACTTTGTTACATCTTTTAAGATTATAAATGAATTTGGAAATCAGTCGCTTTCATTGATAGATAATAAAAAACGTTACTTATTGCCCACAGTTCATTAAAAATATTGAAAAACTAATTTCTTATACCAAGCATTTAAATTAATATATGTAAGTTTACATTCTCTTACAAATATGTCTGTGCTTGTAAATATTTTATTGAATTTTAATGCGAAATGCCTAAAATATACAGATTTCGTATGGTCCTTGAATTTGAGTACCACAGTTTTCGAATATTAATCTTCGCTTTACGTAATTACAATTTTTTTCAATAAAAAAGCGAAGCACTAGATTAATTTTAACACAATTATACAAATGGGTGAAGAAATCAGATGAGTTGTAATTTACCAACTGGGTGAAAAATGTCCGTGCCATGATTTGAAATTAATCTAGTGTAATCACGTATCCAGTGTTTACTGGAGTTCCATTACCTGCGATTTATTCTGTTGGGATGATTCAGATATCAGACCAAATGCTATGATCAATAAGGTTAACTGGGTGAATGAGGTCCTCCAGATTCGTTTGGGATGGCTCAGTTGGTAGAGTATTGGCAGCTTCAGCTTAGAGATCACTGGTTCGAATCATGGCCTCAACATTTTTCGCCCAGTTGGGAAATTACTACTCATAAAAAAGCGAAGATTTCTATTTGAAAATAGTTGTTTGTGTAAATATCGTCTGCAGCAAGCTAAAGCTGCATGTTCCTTGGTTTTATGTCCTCCGAATTCATGTAAGTTTCTTTTTCTTACTTTCCGCGTTTGGCAACACTCAGTGTTCTGTTTTCTTGTTGTTTTTAGAATGTGAAAAAGAATGTTGTGGAATAAGCCGTGTGATGGCTCGCATTTTGTTGCTTGTGAATAAAACGCATTTATACGGTCCATTGCATTTGTGTTTTAGTTAAGAACCAGCAGTGTGTATGTGTATAGTTTAAAACGCAAGAACATTCTTGGTACAAGTCTAGCCGGAGCGCCAGTGAAAAAAATAAAAAGAAAACTGCCAAGTTAAACTGAGGGCATTGAGCTCACAGGCTATCCACACTAATTGTATATTATACTCTTATTTCAAAGAATTTGAAATATGCCCCTCGAAAAATAAAGAAATCAACAATATATTAAGGGGGGGGGGTGTCATCCCCTTATTACCCCCCTCATAGTTAACTAATGAACCCCTTAAACTAATCAATGAAGTCTCTAATTACAATGAATATATATACAAAATTTGAAGAAAATCGGATAATTCTGCATGAAAAACCCATTTATCTAAATTAAGGGGGATTAGCCCCCCTTTCCCCCTTTATACTTAACCAATGAACCCCCAAAACTATTCAGAGAAGCGCATTATCACAATGAACCTATATACAAAATTTGCAGAAAATCGGATAATTCTGCATGAAAAACTCATTTATCTAAATTAGGTGGGGGGTTATCCAATTTTTCCCCCTTTATACTTAACCAATGGAACCCCAAAACTATTGACAGAAGCATATTATCAAAATAAACCTATATACAAAATTTGAAGAAAATGGGATAATTCTGCATGAAAAACCCATTTATCTAAATTAGGGGGGGTTATCCCCCCCTTTCCACCTTTATACTTAACCAATGAACCCCCAAAACTATTGACAGAAGCACATTATCAAAATGAACCTACATACAAAATTTGAAGAAAATGGGATAATTCTGCATGAAAAACCCATTTATCTAAATTATGGGGGGTTAGCTCCCCGTTTCCCCCCTTTATTCTTAACCAATGAACCCCCAAAACTAATCAGGGAAGCGCCTTATCACAAGGAACCTATAAACAAAATTTAAAGTAAAACGGTTAGTTATATCAAGAGTTATCGCGTTACGTACATACATACGTACGTACATACAGAACCGGCGGGCACATAAGCTCTCAGGCTTTGATAGCCTGTGAGCTAAAAAAGTGTAGAGTCGAACATTTTTCTGAACGGCTGTGATGTCGTTTGTAGCGAAAAATTACCTCATCTTGTGAAGTAAGTTAACTTTGAGCATTATATTTCGTGTGTAAAAATAATTTGCTATTTAAAACTGTAGAATTGTGATGAGAATAATAGTTTAGATTTAAACTGAATTTCGTATTAACATATTTTAGAACTAGTTTTGGGTTTGATTTAAGTAAAAATGAGTGAACTAACAACTTTTAAAACGAAAAGAACTGCTCTACGGAGAAGTGTAACGAATTATATTAAGAAAATCGAAAATATAATCGCAGATGGTGAGATTAATTTAACAGAATTAGAAGAAAATATTGAATTGTTAAAACAGAAAGATTCGGAACTAAAAAAACTTGATAGGGAAATCGAAAGTTTAATTACTGATTCTAAACAATTAGAGAGTGAGATAGATAGTGCACAGGAAATCTCAGATAAAATTGATTTATGGAAATTTAAAGGTGAGAAAGTATTGAAAATCGAAAATGCGAAGTTAAATAAGAGTGAAAATAAATCTGATAGTGTAATTTCCGAAAACGTTTTGAGAATATTAAATTACCTAGGTTATCATTACCTCTTTTGGAGGCAATATCACTGAATGGATACCGTTTAAAGATCTTTTCAATGCATGCGTAAACAGTAATACGACTATATCTAATGCTAAAAAATTGCAGTATTTGAAGGCTTCATTGAAAGGTGAAGCGTATCGTGTTATTCAGTCTATTCAAATTTTGGATTCTAATTTTGAAATTGCATGGAATCTACTAGACGAAAGATATTCAAATAAGAGAGAACAAATTTTTGCATATATTAAACGATTTCTAAGTTTACCAGCAATTCAAACAGAATCAGCTGTTGCTATTTTAAATCTAGTTGATAACATTAATGAAGTTATTTGCTCGTTAGAAGTATTGAACCAAACCATTTACAAATTTGGGGATACATTAATGACTTATTTAATTTTGCAAAAATTGGATCCTTCTACAAAATTGTGGTGGGAACGTCAGCTTAAAAGCAATGAAATTCCGAAACCTAAGAACTTAATTGAATTTCTTAAGAATTACGCAAGAACTCTTCAAAATAGCAAGTTAGTGGTAAATAAGGTACCTAAATCTGTACTTCCAAATAAGAGTAATGCTTTTGTAGCTACTGTGGGTTGTGGTTACTGTAAAGAAGAACATAGTTTAGCTAAATGCTCGAAATTTCTTAATTTGCCTGTTCACCAACGAGTACATTTCGTAAACCATAATCATTATTGCTTCAATGGCCTATCTATTATGCATTTTCTCAATAAATGTAAGAGTCTAAATACGTGCCATCTTTGCTTTAAGAAACATCATAGTATTTTGCACATGGTAAACAATTCAAGGAATAAGACCCAGACGAATAGAATGCCCCCACACGCACAAGAATTTATCCCTAAAAAAGTTGAGTCAGCGAGTGATAATGTTTCGTCTACAGTCTGTGCCTCTCATTATGAATCAAACGCAAAGAGTAATCAAAAGAGTCCTATTTTGTTGTGTACCGCATTAATAAAAGTTCAAAATTGTAAAGAAGAGTTTGTAAAATGCAGATGTTTATGTGATACAGGCTCTCAGAAGTCATTCATTTCTAGAGAATGTGTAAGCAAATTAGGATTAAAGGTAAAAGATAATTCTATTTATGTGTCATGTTTGGGAACATTTAATACTGTGAGTAATGGGGAAGTCAATTTATTATTCACTTCTCACTTCAAAAATCATCTTAGAGTATCAACATCAGCATTCGTAATGGATAAAGTGACAGATAATATTCCCTATGTGTCTTTACCTTCAGTCATTTGCGATAATTTCAGTGATTTAGTGTTAGCTGATCCATTGTTTTACAAGTCACAAAAATTGACATTTTATTTGGTGTAAATGTATTTATGCATTTAATGACTGGTGAAATTGTCAAACGTGAACCTAACCTTCCATTTGCCTTAAATTCGAGACTTGGGTGGATTATTTCGGGTACTACAAATTTTGAAACGCTGGCAACTGATCCAGTACATGTAAATCATTTAAGTACAAAAACTGACGAGTTAGTAAATTCATTCTGGGAATTAGAAAAAATTCCAAATGTGCAACCTTTAACAGTTGAAGAAAAACATTGTGAAAAACATTTTGAGAGTTCTCATTTTAGAGAAAAATCAGGCCGCTATTCAGTCGCATTACCATTCAAACAGGATCGAGATATTTTACGTGATTCACGCCAAATGGCGCACAGAAGATTTCTTTATCTTGAGAAAAGACTAATATCCATGCCAGAAATTTACAACCAATATGTTCAATTTATGAAAGAATATTTATATCTGGGCTACATGAACTTTGTTCCGAATACAGATCGTGAATTAGAAACTAAACATTATTACATCCCACACCACTTCGTCTTAAACAATTCTAGTTTAACTACCAAATTAAGAGTAGTTTTTGATGCGAGTGCTAAAACAACAACAGGTGTTTCTTTAAACGACACTTTAATGGTAGGTCCCAAAATACAAGATGATTTAATTTGCATTTTATTAAGGTTTAGATTTCATAATATTGCCATAACAGCTGATATAAGAATGATGTATAGGCAGGTAAAAATTCATGACAAAGATAGGGATTTTCAGAGAATTTTATGGAGAGATAGTCCAGATAAACAAATACAAGTCTTTCGCTTAAATACTGTCACGTATGGAACTGCTGCTGCTCCATATCTTGCAACTAAAGCTTTGAGTCAGTTAGCAATTGACGAGGGTCTTAATTTCCCAAAAGCAAAGTCTATAGTTTTAAGAGATTTTTATGTCGACGATATTTTAACTCGTGTTGAGAATAGTCAGGAAGGTACTAAATTGATATCTGATTTGCAAAACATGCTAAAAAAAGGTGGGTTTGAGCTACATAAATGGTCCACAAATGAACGATCACTATGGAAAAATGCTGGGTTAGCAAACACAATTAACGATAATATACATAGTGTAGTGGGCAATAAGGCCACAAAAGTTTTAGGAGTGGAATGGCATCCTGATAATGATATGTTCAAATGTAGTTTCAGTGATATAAATTATCAAGGTGTCCCTACTAAAAGAATCATTCTGTCATTTGTCTCAACGCTGTTTGATCCATTGGGGTGGATTGCACCTTTTGTGATTCTAACTAAAATGATCCTTCAAGAACTGTAGAAATTACAATTATCATGGGATCATCCAGTACCAGAAAATATTGACCGAAAGTGGAAAATTTTGTGCCAAGAAGTCAAACTCTTAAATTCCATATATATACCTAGAAAAGTAATCTTGCCCAATTATTCTCGATGTGAACTTCACGGATTTTGTGATGCATCAGAAAAGGGTTATTCAGCAGTTATTTACGTTAAAACTTGTGATAGCTCTAACATTGATGTGAAACTTTTAACAGCTAAAACTCGCGTAGCACCACTAAAACCTGTCACGATTCCAAGACTGGAGTTATGTTCTGCAGTATTACTGGCACACTTAACACAGGCAGTCAGAGCTGCATTACATATAAAACCTGATTCTGTACACGCATGGAGTGATTCACAAATTGTATTGTCATGTCTAAGATCAAATCCTAAAAGATGGCAAGTCTTTGTAGCCAACAGAGTATCTGAAATCCAATCCATTTTACCAGCTGAGAATTGGAACCATGTGGACGGAAAAGAAAATCCTGCTGATTGTGCATCACGTGGGTTACTTCCTGCAGAACTACTGTCCCATGACTTGTGGTGGAACGGCCCACTATGGTTAAGAAGTAGTGAGGTTCCAGTGCATGAACCTATTCCCATAAATGAAGAAGAATTACCAGAAGCACGTAAAACCTTATCATTTGTAGCTTCTGAAACTGTAAAAGAGCTTGATGTTATATCAAAAATATCTTCGTTTTCCAAGTTGCAACGCATATTTGCTTGGATATTGAGATTCATCTCCAATTCAAAGGTAACACATGTAGAAAGAAATACATCCTTTTTATCAAGCAGTGAAATTCAAGCCGCAACACGCTGTATTATTCGGATAGTTCAACAAGTGAACTTCAGTAAGGAAATTCAGTATTTAGAAGCTGGAAAAGAGCCACCTGCAAACAGCAGTCTCAATTGCTTTTGTCCAATTTTAGATGATAACAAAATATTAAGAGTAGGAGGAAGATTGAAAAACGCACAGCTGTCGGAGAATGAAAAGCACCCAATCTTATTACCATCAAAGCACCATGTGACTAAGATCATAATTAAACATTATCGTGAAAAATACTTACATGCAGGTCCAGAACTTCTTCTTTCTTTAATTAGACAGCAATTTGGATCATTACTGCTAGGTCTGTTATTCGGAAAATGGTAAGAGCTTGTGTTACGTGTTGCAGATATAAAGCTCAAACTGCCAAACAAATAATGGCTGATCTTCCAGCATCCACAGTAACACAATCACGACCATTTCATCGAGTTGGAACAGATTTTTCAGGACCATTCATGATTAAATATCGTGCAGGACGCGGAGTAAATTCATTTAAATCATATGTGTGTGATTTGTCTGCTTTGTCATCAAGGCAGTCCATCTTGAAGTCGTCGAAGATCTTTCAACAAAGGCATTCTTAAGTGCATTAAAACGATTTATTGCAAGAAGAGAGAAACCTTTTGAGGTTTTTTAGTGACTGTGGAACCAACTTCAAAGGTGCAGAAAAAGAAATTAACAAATATATTTTGCAATGCAAGCAGAATGAAGAAATTCGCAAATTTTTGTCGTCCTAGTGAAACTGTGTCTTCTTCCCAAAGAAACTAAAAACTGTGAACTGAAAACTGTTTAATATATATTTTTTTTGCATTAATTTGTTTGTGTTATTAATTGTTTTTTTCATTATAGTAAGAAATTGTATGCAACTAGCCACTTGTTGAAATCCCAGGGGATTTCAACGGGGGCCAGAATGTTTGTGTAAATATCGTCTGCAGCAAGCTAAAGCTGCATGTTCCTTGGTTTTATGTCCTCCGAATTCATGTAAGTTTCTTTTTCTTACTTTCCGCGTTTGGCAACACTCAGTGTTCTGTTTTCTTGTTGTTTTTTTAATGTGAAAAAGAATGTTGTGGAATAAGCCGTGTGATGGCTCGCATTTTGTTGTTTGTGAATAAAACGCATTTATACAGTCTATTGCATTTGTGTTTTAGTTAAGAACCAGCAGTGTGTATGTGTATAGTTTAAAACGCAAGAACAATAGTGATATTCAAATTCAAGGATCACATGAATTGTGAATATCATAAAATCATTTTTAAGGCGAATTCTAGGATGGCATTTAAACAAAATTTCCTTAAATGCCTACTATGAGCTCACTCTCTCTATATATATATCTTTTTCAAATTTTCAATCCTCAATAAAATATTTTCTATTCATCCACTCAAGTTCAAATAAAAAATTTTTAACTTGTAGTGGATGACACTTTATGTTAATACAGTTTTTTCAAATATTAATTCATTAATTAAATTAAATTAATTAATTTTAGTTTTAAATGGGAGAAAAAATTCCTCCCATTGTTTTCATAAATGAAATGAAAGATTTATCTCAAATGAGTGATACCACAGAAATAAAATCCCGCAACGATGATTATAAAATAATGTTCAATAAAGATAACGTGGGACATTAATGCTGCACAGCTTATTTTATATATTTATGATTAAAAAGCAGGAATTGACTTAAAAAAATTATATTACTTGTTTCATTTTAAATCCAATTTAGATTAATATTAAGTATTTCCCCAAAAAAGTGAATTTTTCCAACAAAATTCATTTTTTTTAATTTTATTTAATTACAAATTTAGATTAGGTATTTTTACTGAACAGTAACGAAATATAAATTCATTCTTTGGGATTCATGTGCCTAATGAAAGCCAATATGTACTTTTTAGGAGGTGAATAACAGTAACGTATTTCAGCTTTTCAATGAATGTTCGCGTATTTTCATTTCTAACACGATCCTAAAATATAAATAATTCTAACGTAATTTCAAACTAACCCCTTGGACTCAATTACTCGATACTTTGTTTATTTTTATGTTAAGTAAGTTTTAAATGTGATCCTTGTAAGTGAATTTAAAAAAAATTCATCTGTAACAACAGCATATATTATTAAAGCTACAAGTTTTTTTTTTTTAATCTATTAAACAATTTGCGTATAAGATATCTTAAATTTATTTGAAAATAAGATTTGAACCCTAAAAAAACCGAACCTGTCATTAAGGGGATTTTTGATTTCTCCTTCAATTTTATAAATAACTCTAAAAGTTCTTTTAACAGGATTTATGTTAGAATTTGTTTAAATAATAGAATGGTTATACACGTGCCAATTTATTAGTCGTTAACCACATTAAATTTGGATTTATCCATGTAACATATCGATCTAAATTAAAATCCGTTAAATAAGGAATCTGTAAAGAGCATTATAAATATAAATTTTAGATTAACCCTCAATAACTGTTGCAAAAAAGGTCGCACAGATACTATGAGCGGTCTCTGAGACCGCTTAATCGAATAACGAATAAAAGTTTCGACTAACTGATAGGATACTTTATCTGTATTAACTTTATGTAAAGGGCTATTATAATGAAATTTCGCCTATTCAGAAATCTCTAGTGATAGAACTCGAGGACACCAAACGGAACAGAATTTCTTTAGTACGAGAGTGAGTCATTAAGTAATTTACAAATTTATACGTTATATTTTAAAGTAGTAACAAGTACTTTCCCAGAATGTCAGTAGGTGAAAGCATCATCTAGATTTATGATAATCATATCATATTGAATAGGTAGCATTGGCACGCATGCGTAAATTAGTTTCAAAATAATAATGGACTTGATGATACGTCAAACCCTATTGGCAGTCCTAACACAGGGGATAATTCAAAAGTTTGGTCGGCAACTTCTTCAACATCCACCTTACAGCCTCGAAATAGCCCCAAGCGATTTTCATCTGTTTAGTTCACTGAAAAATATCTCGGAGGCAATATGACGTTTGCAAATGATGAAGAGGTTCAACGTGTAGTCCTAGGGCTCCTGTAATACAGTATATAGGAGCCTTATGTAGTCCTAATGGGGAGGAAAAAGCAACTCAAAGAAATTTATACAGCTAGTTCTGTGGCATTTATAAAATGATACGTGCATAAATATTGATGCAGTGTATGTTGAGAAATAAAAATACTTCAAGTGATTATTACTGCAAGTTATTATTTAATCAACTTTTGTAACTTAATGACTTTCTCACGTATTACAGTTAAGCTGAAAATTACAAGTTAAACTGTGAAAACTGAAAAAAATCAGCAGTGTGCGAGAATGCTAACAGCAGTTACATCATTTTTCGTATGATTTAAACTTTCGGTATTGTTTTCCACCTATTTGCCGTTCTGTATCGTTCGGTGATAATAAAATGACACTACATTGTTGGGAAGAAGACAGGGACAGAATTTAAATTACTATATTTAAAGTACTACAGTATTTTATATAATTTTCCCATTTATACAAAAGAAAATGCACTGCTTATGTCAAACATTCAGCAAATTGCTAAATAATTTTATTTTTATATATTTTTAGTTATATTTGTTGAGGAAGAAAGCTGTAAAAATCAGCTAGGCATAAGGCAGAATTCGGACAAAATAAAGCTAAAACGTACCAATATTTGTAATAAATTTTATCATTTAAGATGCCAGACAGTCTTAAGCGTATCTTTGGAAAAAGTTTCTGAAGCTGATATTTTTTAGCTGATTTTAATTCACGGTCAACCCATTTCGAATTATCAAGGAGGTGATGCTCGACATTCTTAATTTTCCTTAAATTTTTAAACAGGTTTTCTTCATAGTTTTCTGAGTTTAAAAACATGATTGTTTTTTTTATTTGTCATGTAGTTTTTTTTTTCTGAAGCGGCTATTTTTAACCAGCTATACCCTCTTAATTTTATTTTATTTTATTTATTTTATTTTATTTTATTTATTTATTTATTTATTTAATTTTTTATTTATTTATTTTTTTTTTGGGGGGGGGGACGTGTTTTACGGAAAATGCTGCAGCTGATTTATTTTTATACCTATCAAGATCAATCAGAAACTAAAATGTTCAACACAACATTGTCTACATTTTAGGTATTTATAGAACTTTCATTAGACTTAAGTATCTAGGTCCAAATTTTTTTTTTTTTACACTTTAGAAATAAAAGGTAAAATAGTACAATTCGCTATATTGTTTTTATGAAGGAAATTAGACTCATCTTAAATATTTTTTTCTTGCACAAATCTCTGATAGAGCTACTTGCTGTACAAATTTCAATATTGAAAACAAAAACTATGTTAAGCATGATTTTGGCAGTTTTCTCTGAAATATATCCCGAAAAGTACTGAGAAAAAAATTCTGGAAACTCAGGATATTTAAACAGCTTTGTAATATAAAACTACTATATAAATTTTATGAGTGAAACTTAACTGCTTTTTGAATAACATTTCACTGAAAATGCACTAAAATTCTGTTATTTTCCGCCAGGTCAGAAGAAGGAAGTTTTAACTTTTCTTTATATGATGCTTTCGATTTTTTTTAAATGATCAAAGATTGTTCTTTGATCTTAATATACTAAAACCTACATGAATAAATTGTAGCCCTTAAGTTTTATTGAAATTATATGAACAACATAGAAAGTAGTGCAAATAGTAATATAATTTATTTCGTTATTAATCACATGAAAATTTATAAAAAAATATGTGAAGGTATTTTCTTTTCTTATTTCACTTCTTCACATTACTTAAAATTCTATTTACAGTATTAAACAATGCTGAAGTTTAATTGCATACCTGCTCTGAAATAATGAATGTTCGTCCAAAAACGGTAGCTTTATATTACAGAGATGTTTATCAGCCTAAGTTTTCAGAATTTTATACTCAGTCCCTTTTGAGATATTAATTAATGAAAACTGGCACAAACAGACTTAACACAGCTTTTGATAAGCTGCAAAAAAAAAAGAAAAGGTTTCCAAGATAGAAATTTGTACAATAAATCACCCTAAGAGAGATTTGTGCAAGAAAAAATATTTAAGGTGAGTCTGATTTCTTTCATAAAAAAAATATTGGTAGAAAAATGTCGTGTTTCAACATTTATTTCAACAGTTTAAAAAAATGGTATATCTAAATCCTTAAATCTAATGAAAATTCCACTTTAACGTAAATTGTAGAAGATTTTATGCTAAACATTTTAGCTTTTGATTCAGCTTGATAGGTATAAAAATAAATCAGTTACAGCATTTTCCGTAAAACACGTTTTTAACGAAAAAACATCGGTGTACCTCGTTAAAAATGGTCGACCCCAAAAAACTATGTTATCAAAACAAATTTTAATCATATTTTTAATCTCAGAAACTATAAAATAAAATTGGTTAAAAAATTAGGAAAATTAAAATTATCGAGCAACATGTTTCAGTGATTGGAATTGGGCTGACCCTTCTTCTTTATTGACATAACATTTGCCTTTTCTGCAAATAACACTCAATAATGTGCACCACTGGCCTCAAAATTGATTTATGCCAGTGTTCTGGGATGGCCAATCCAGCAATGAGACCCCTTTTGCTTTTAAACTATGATTTTTATGATGATCATACATGTATTAGGAGGGCATTATCCTGTTGAAAAGGGTTTACGTAATGAGAGAAGCTTCCAATAATAAATTGACAATAAGAATACCAGAATTTGTTTTATTATTTGAAAATCGGAGGTGTATTCCATTATATTCAAACCCCACACCAAAACAAACACTCTTCTACTTCCTACTGTCGTTTACAGATTGTTGCTTTCTCACACCAAAGAGCATGCCAATAATAACGTGAACCACTCCATTCATCTAAATTGAAGTTTTTGTCGTCAGAGGAAAATACATCTTCCCACTTCCAGCCATATACCCCATGCATTTTAGTAAATTTCACTTTATTAGGAAAGTGACAGTGACTTGAACTGGGTAATTTTGGATGTAGCAAGATATTTGCACCAATAGCATTTTAAAATAAAGAAACAGATTGTGAAGGATATCAAATTATTCTTCATGGTTTTATTTTTTTGCAAGAAGCATCTCTTTTTATATCAGAATAACACATTTTTCATCAGGATAATGGCCCAACACACGTGTTATTATCATGAAAATCTTGGTTTAAAGGAAATTTAGTCTCATTGCTGAGCTGCCATCATACAGCCTTGACATAAATCCAGTAGAAAACCAGCGGAGAATATTAGTGAGAGATATTTACGCAAAAGTCAAATTTTATACTACCATATATTATAGATAGTATACTATTAGTAGTATATTATGTAATAAATAATAAATAATTATGTAATGAATAGTTACTAATTATGGTAATAATATGGTATTATATGGTATAATTATGGTATGGTAATAATTATAGTTAATAGTTACTAAATTACTAATTATATAATAAATAAAAGTATATTATACTACTATATATTTTCTACACTTAAGCATTTCTCTAGATTTTAATTTTCTTTATACTACCTATAAAGACAAACTAAAATCTGCTGTACAAATCATGAAAATATTTCACAAAAGTACTCTTAAAACACTCTCTGATACTGTGTGACCACGAACGATAACTCTGATTATAAATATGGTATTTCTTTTAATTACTAGTTTTATTTTTCAAGAATTCTATGTTGTCTCTATCTTTTCTTTCCCAGTTTTTTTCTTTAAAAAATGTAAATAAAAATACATAAAAATAAAACTTCATATTTTTTGTCGACTGTTTGACATAATAAAATTTTTATAGCGTATTTCCTTTCGTAAAAATGGAATAAACTTAAGCATTCCATAACTATTATTTTTACACCAAACATCGTAGTACTTTAAGTATAGTAATTAAAATTTTGTCCCTATCTTTTCTTTCATCACTGTAACTTCCAAAAATCAACTGAACAAAACACATTTTCAATGGAATTTAATAAATATTCATGTTTGAAGTTCATTTATTCAGTGAGGTTCATTCATTCAATGTTTATCTTGTATTTAATGTCCAAGTACGGCAGACATTTTTACAATAAAAGCAATTGTTACACTTAAATTGTAAAAGAAAAAAAAATCCAGAAAATGCATGTATGTATTTTTCTCGACCTTACGATACGCAGTTACTTTATTAAATATACTATATAATCAAAAGTCTTGATTTTAGACTTTTTTTTTACATTTCTCTAGATATTTTTACATTTCTCTAGATATCTAGACGGATTGCTCTATAAACTAGGAAGTGTAAAGAACATAATTGAACGCAGACTTTCCAGTAACGTGTATTTATGGGACCATTCAAAACTGATAAAAAATTGTATTCCCACTTCTTTTTTGCACACGGAGCTTAAATGTTACAATTATGGTGCTGCTATTGAATTTTTAGGATTAACTTTTAGTTAGGGTTAATTTTAGTATGTAGATGGCTACTTGTGAAAAACTAAGCCATAAACAAATATAAAGACGTTTGTGTGCAAAAAGTACTATTTTCACTTACATTAATTAAAACTAAATTTATAGCTACGATATTTTCCCCATCATACTTAAAATTTCCTACTTATTTTCTTACTCTTAAAAATAAAATAATTCCGTGTAAACTAACGCACTTATTAAATAGGCTCATACAATAATAAATGAATGTTTGATTTTAATTGAATTCCTTTCAAATTGTATCTTTAAATTGTAAAATTACAATACTCGTTCAAAATAGCTCAAGTCTATTAATAATTAATTGCAAAAGTTCAATCAATGTGTCTTTCAGTGATACGAACAACGTAAAATTTCAATATGGAAGAGAATTTGTACCGTTAAATTTCTCCTTAAGCTTTAGAATTCGTGAAAGGTTTAGTTACAATTTCGAGTCTCCCTTTATTAGCACTTGATTTACCACTCTAATCAAGCTTTGGAGGTGAAATTAAAGATTAAGGTAAATATTTTGAATTTCAATAGTTTATATAGTACAAGACTGTTTACTCGTTTGCTAACAAAATTTAAAAACAATATTTGAAACAGCAATATAATCGGTATTATTTTCAAATAAAACAGGTTCAACAAGGTTTGCTAATCATTATTTTGTGTTAATAACTTGCCTTTAACACTTAAATGCATGAGATATTTTTACAAAATATGTAATCACTACATTTAAATTAAGAAAAAAAAAATGGAAAAATATCAGTGGCATTTTCACCAATCATGACCCCAGAACCACCTTATGTTCAATATTGATATATATATATATATATACAGGGTGAATTTGATGTAATCTACCAAACGAAACCGGGTGATGTAAGAGCCCATGTGGATCATAAAACACCACAGAAACCCTGTCCTATTTCTAACCGTTTCCGAGTTATTGTGGATAGAAAAAAATACGCTAAAAATGCGACAAGTCTGAAAAAATCCAAATTTGTGATGTTTCTGTAACACCTATACTCCAGATAAGCTTATATTTGTAAAGAACAGACAAATTCCTATAATATCACACCATTTTCATAAGAATATCTTGATTTAACGGCGAGCTACAAGCGCTTAAACATTGGTGAAGAGCAAAATCAAATTGTCGCCAAAATCTTTAACCGGCAATATCGCAAATACCCTTCTTTTTCAGTCAAATTTACCAAAAGCTTGTCCATTCTACCAGCTTTCGAATAAGCCTACAATAAACAAAATAGGTTTTCTACTTCAGGAGAAATTTAGCCTTTTATTTGAAATGCATCACGGAAATCACTCGGGATAGTACAGGGTGGTTATAATATAAGTATCTCTATTTGGAGCTGTCTGTAGCTTGAAGGAATAACCCGAATGAAACAAAAATCGGTACACTTAACATTCAAGAAGGGGGAAGAAGAATGGAACAATAAAAAGAAATAGTTACAATAATCACCGACAGATGGCGCTTTTGAGTGGTAATACAAGATCAAAAAATTAAGATGTAAAACCAGATGGCATACCTAATTTATTGGAGAATGTCACAGTGAATGTGGTTACGCTTTCGCATGACGGTGCCGATCATGTTCGGATTCCACTTGGTCATCGTGCTGGTGGACACAATGCAGGCGGTGCACGACGTGCTCAACTACGGAATGTAACGCATCAGGGGTGATATTTTGCACATGTTGTGACATGCGATATTTTAAGTGATTGAGGTTAGAGACACCTCCACGGTACACAACGGCGTTTGCACCGGCAGACCTCGTACCGCAATCTGTTGGCAATTATTGCAACTATTTTTTATTGTTTCATTCTTCTTCCCCCTTCTCGAATAGTAAGTGTACCGATTTTGGTTTCATTTGGGTTATTATTTCAAGCTACAGACAGCTCCAAATAGAGATACTTATACTATAACCACCCGGAATGTTAAATTTACAAAATTGGCCAACAAAATCCATTTGCAACAGCAAAACTCATCTTTACAGACGCAATTTAGCTTAACGCTTGAGTGTTGAGTTGATCGCTTGAAGATGGGTTTCGCCCTTGCAAATGGATTTTGTTGTTCGTAATGATTCCAATTTTGTAATTTTAACATACTATCCTGAGTGATTTCAGTGGTGCATTTCAAATTAAGAATAAATTTCTCCTGAAGTAGAAAACCAATTTGACTCAGTTTAGGCTCAGTTTGACTCGGTTTACAGCCAGTTTGAATATGAAATGGCGGTCCCATAAAGATTTAAAACTTAAAAAATACGCAAAATAATTAAAAATAGAAATCGGCTTGAGTGTTTTACCTTGATACAAAGAATCCAAAGCTTTTTGTGTTTCCGTTCTATCTTAAAAAATCGCTAACATACAACAGTCTGAAACTCTAGACTGTCTTCTATTTAAAATAAAACAGCCGATTTAAAAAATGAAGGATTTTTCCATAGTCGGGTTTCATTTATACGAGCTCGAAAATGTACTTTTAATTGTTGTAACCATTGTGTCATACGCTTAAAACAATATAGTCATATCCATCAGCCTGACATTCTCACCAAGCTTGGCGATACTTTGTGAAATATCGCTAAATTTAACGACAAAATATGTCGCCATAAAGGAATACAACTTGGGGATAGCTGACTAAATTTTCTAAATTCCCATTCAAATTCAGCATTTACGAAAACTGGGAATCATCTATAATCGGATTATTCGTATGTTTGAGTAAAAGTATCCGAATTCTTAAAAACAAAGTATAGGAAAACTACCCTTTCCTCCCAAAGATGCCAGAAGAACTTTTTTCTGTACTTCGCAATCACCATTTATTTTATAAAATGTTTCTTAAGTTTTTTCAGATTATTTCTTACTGTTAAAATAATTCCGTGAAAACTGATGTATTTGTCGACTTAGTTTATGCAATAAGGAGTAATGTTAAGAGTTAACTAAATTCCTCTCAAAATATATTTAACTTTTAGCAATATTCATCTTAGACATTTCAAGTCATGAAGTGTAAATTCCAATCCCTGTTGATTTCAGGAACACATGTTGCATGAAATGGCAAAACAGAGGCAAAACTGATGTATTTGTCGACTTATTTTATTCAATAAGGAGTCAATGTCAAGAGTTAGCTAAATTCCTCTCAAAATGAGTTTCACTTTAAAATAATACCGATAATATTGCTGTTTTTTGAAATAAGAGATTCAACAAGGTTTTACGATCATTATATTTAGTGCTTAAATTGCCTTTAACACTTAAATGCATGAGGTATTTTTGTAATCACTACATTTTAATAAATAGAAAAAAATCTGGAAAAATGTCTGTGGCTATTTATCTTTACTTCACAATATCCATTTATTTTATAAAATGTTTCATAAGTTTGTTCAGTTTATTTTCTTACTGTTAATTTAATTCCGTGAAAACTGATGCATTTGTCGATTAAGCTTATACAATAAAGAATTAATGTTCTATTTTAAATGAATTTCTTTCAAAATGCATTTAACCTCTAGCAATACTATATTCGATTTAGACATGTCAAGTCTAGTGATAACGAATTATAAATTTCAATCCGTGTTGATTTCAAAGACACAGTAAGTTCCATGAAATTTCAAAACAGGGGTGAATTCGTGGCGTTCAAATATTTCCTAAAGTTTTAGAATAACTGTAAAGTCTAATTAAAATTTCAAGTTTACCTTTATTAGCACTTGGTTCACCTCCCTATTCAAGCTTTGGAGGTGTAATTAAGCATTATAGTAAAAATTTATAAGTTTCAATAGTTTATGTAGTACAGAACTGTTTACTCGTCGGCTAACGAAATTTGAAAACAATATTTAAAGCAACAATATTATCGGTATTATTTTCAAATGAAACAGGTTCAAAAAGGTTTTCTAAACATTATTTTGGGTGCTTGAATTCCCTTTAACACTTTATCCAATGAGATATTTTTTCAACATATGTAATCACTACATTTAAATTAAGAAAAAAAAACTGGGAAAATGTCTATAGCTATTTATCTTTACTTCACAATAGCCATTTATTTTATAAAATGTTTCTTAAGTTTGTTCAGTTTATTTTCTTACTGTTAATATAATTCCGGGAAAACTGATGTATTTGTTGGCTAAGCTTATGTAATAAAGAGTTAATGTTCAATTTTAATTGAATTTCTTACAAAATGGATTTAACTTCCAGCAATACAATATTAGTTCTAGATATTTAACATCTATTGATAATGAGCTGTAAAATTTCAATGCGTTTTGATTTCAGTGACACAAATTGCTTGAAATGTCAAAACAGGGGTGAATTCGCGCCGTTTAAATATCTCCTTAAGCTTTAGAATACCTAAAAGGTTTAGTTAAAATTTCGATTCTCCCTTTATAAGCACTTGGTTCACCTCCTTATTCAAGCTTTGGAGATGCAATTAAGCATTAAAGTAAAGATTTATAGTTTCAATAGTTTATGTAGTACAGAACTGTTTACTCGTTGGCTAACGAAATTTGAAAACAATATTTAAAGCAACAATATTATCGGCATTATTTCCAAATGAAATAGGTTCAAAAAGGTTTTCTAAACATTATTTTGGGTGCTTAAATTCCCGTTAACACTTAAACGAATGAGATATATTTTCAACATATGTAATCACTGTATTTAAATTAAGAAAAAAAACTGGAAAATTGTCTGTGGCTATTTATCTTTACTTCACAATACCCATTTATTTTATAAAAGGTTTCTTAAGTTTGTTCAGTTTATTTTCTTACTGTTAATATAATTCCGTGAAAACTCATGTATTTGTTGGCTAAGATAATGTAATAAAGAGTTAATGTTCGATTTTAATTGAATTCCTTTCAAAATGGATTTAACTTCCAGCAATACAATATTAGTTCTAGATATTTAAAATCTATTGATAATGAGCTGCAAAATTTCAATCCGTGTTGATTTCAGTTACACAAATTGCTTGAAATGTCAAAACAGGGGTGAATTCGCGCCGTTAAAATATCTCCTTAAGCTTTAGAATATCTAAAAGGTTTAGTTAAAATTTCGATTCTCCCTTTATGAGCACTTGGTACAGCTCTCTATTCAAGCTTTGGAGGCGCAATTAAGCATTAAAGTATATATTTAGAAAAGCAATAGCTTGTGTTGTTTAGGGCTGTTTTCTTGTTGGTAAACACATTATGAAAACTATAATTAAAGCGACCATATTATCGGGGTTATTTTCAAATAAAAGAGTTTCGAGAAAGTTTGTCTATATAATTAGATGTTAGCCTATAATTAGGTTGAAAATACAATAGAGTTTCGTAAAAGTAATGCTTA
Source organism: Maratus michaelseni (assembly GCA_963931845.1). Taxonomy (NCBI): domain Eukaryota; kingdom Metazoa; phylum Arthropoda; class Arachnida; order Araneae; family Salticidae; genus Maratus; species Maratus michaelseni. The sequence goes on along the minus strand of OZ007593.1, from coordinate 360,054,473 downwards.
TTTAAATCTATATCTTACTACAAGTTATATGAAATTCATTATTTTTAAACTGTTTAAATTATTTTTTTTTAGATTAAATTTAAAATAGTATATTTCGTATTAAATATATTTTAAATCTGTGTTTTCCATTTAATTTAACATTAACGTTTCTTTCAATAGAAAATGTACGCATAACAAGAAACATTTTTTTTTTTGCTAATTTAAAATACATGAAAATTTCAAAAAGTGTCCACATATATTATCACTTCTGTAAATGCGAGATTTTTGCTTGGAATTAAATTAATTTGATTTTAATTATCTTCAAAATGTGTGTTTTAAAGTCTCCCAGTAAAATATTACTGTAAAATATTCCAAGTTTAATGTTAATGAACTGCAAAATTTTAATCTGTGTTCATTTCTGTGGCATAAATTACGTAAAATGTCAAAATTTCAGTGACTTCTATACAGTTAAATGTCTCTTTAACACTTACGCAACATTTAATCTTTGGACACCAATTGTTGGAAGAGAAATTTCGCTCTTATTGATTCACTGATATAAAGTTATTAAAAAATGAAATTTTCATTTAAAAGTTAGCAGACAAATTCAAAGATTCTGAGCAGCTTATAAAACACGTATAAGCTGACAAAGTTTATCACCTGATTCACCACTCCATTCAAGCTTTGAAAAAGATGAAAATGGAATTAAGCACTAAGTTAAATATTTAGAAATTCAACAGTTTATATAGTGCAGAATTATTTTCTATATAATTAACTAAACGCTAACTAAATTTGAAAGTTATAGAAAGTAACAATATTGTCAGCTTTATTTTCAAATGAGAGTTTCAACTTTTGTTGCACTATTTAATTAGATGGGTATAAACCCATGATTCCGAAAAACGTTCTTTATCTTCAGAAACACTAGAAACCAATATATTTTCGGGATTTAAAAAATCCTTTATAATAGCAAAGTTTTGCTGCCACTGATTTCCGAAAACGTTTCCGAGTAGTTTTATAGTGCATCTATCGGGGATGCTATTAATCCTCAGTTAAACACTTTCGACTGCGTAATTGAATTTCTCGTGCAAAAGTAACTAAATAATATTAATTTTAATGTTAATGTGAATGCTGTTAATTTATGATGTTTGTTTGCAAAGAAGGTTTGTTAAACATGAAAATATTTACTTGAGAATTGAGAGTATCCAAAAAAACCCTATATTCCTGTTTGAGCAAACTAATTAATAAACTATAAAAATACTCGGAAACGTTTTCGAAAATCAGTGGCAGCAAAAGAATTTTATTTTTATGTATGCTTCTTATAAATCTCGAAAATATATTGGTTTCTGAAGTTTCTAAACAGAATGAACGCTTTTCGAAATCGTTAGTAAATCGTGAAGGGTTATTGTATATTTTCAGTCGTTGTTATATTATATTTTCCTAGATTTAGAAACATCTGTATTTTTTTACACACTGAAAAAAAAAATTGTTCATTTTGCGATAGCCAGTATTATACTGGAAAATTAATAGTAAAGCAATAATATGCTACCGCGCATGCGCGGTAGCGTATTTAAAAACAATAAAACATCATATATGTTATTTTTATTCACTAAACTAATGTTAGAAGAAGTTAATTTTCGATTTTAATTGAATTGCTTTTAATATATATATATATATATATATATATATATATATATATATATATATATATATTATTCTAAAAATACCAACATCATGTCTAAATCCTTCATTTCCATTGATCTGCCAAATTTCAATCTCATATTTTTGAGGGACAAATTGCATGAATTTAAACATGGAAGAGAATCCGCTCGAGTTAAACTTCTTCTTAAGCTTTGGGATTTCTGAAAGGTTTATTTAAAATTAACAGCAGAATTTCTGTGATTAAATAACGCGAAAATTACTATATTCAAATACGTCTTTTAAAATTTAGGGAGAGTGCGAGCCTTACGCTTAATTCCTATCTCTAGGTATATGTTTATAATTTCAATAGTTTATGTTCTACAGCGCTATTTTCTTTCCTCGAATGTTTTTACTAAAAAAATATTTTGAAAACTATATTTAAAGCGCCAATATTATGGGCGTTATTTGAATAATATTTGACAATGTAATTAGATGCATTTTTTGTTAGGTTAAAAACTACACAGCAAAAAAAATGTGTTGATTTTACAGTATAATTAACAGTAATGAACAGTAAAATTAGTAGTAATACGCTGCCGCGCATGCGCGGTAGCGCATGGCGTTCTAGTATTATACTGTAAAATCAACACTTTTTTTTGCAGTGTAATTCTTTGTTAAAATTATTTATAAGTCATCATTAAAAGTTATATGACAGTTAATTTTTATTTTGATATTTTTTATTAATGGCTGTCTATATTGTGGATTTACGAGTACTTTTATTTACCATTTCATAATTATAATAGAGTGGTACCACACTTTTTACAAGTTATTTTAAATTCATTAAATGCAAATGCTTAAAACGATTTTATTATTATTTAGTGCCCTGGATTAATAATAGAATATAAATTTATATTTAATATTATGGACGTTATTTGCAAATGAAAGGGTCTCAATAAGATTTTCCTATGTAATTAGGTGAATGCTTGTAGTTAGGTTGAAAATACTGTGCATTTTTTAAAAGGTAATAATTTCTGATATCTATTTATAAGTCGTAACTATAAGTTATATGGCACTTAATTTTTATTTTGATACTTTTAAATAATGGAAGTGTATATTATTGATTTACGATCATATTTATTTACCATATAATATTTTTATAGAACGTTTCTACGCTTTTAATAAAGTTTTTTCATGCCACAGAAGGCAAATGCTTAATTTAATTGTTTTCATTGTTATTTAGTGTCTTAGATTAATAATAGATTCTATTAATTTACACTTATAGAAAAACGCATTTAAAAGGATTTAAATATATCAATCCAACATTCATAAAGGATATTAATTGTAATTCTTTAAATTAATAATTGGCGTGTGTGTTACTTATGTTAATTTGAAACAACATACACAAAACAAATGCGTTAATACCACTTTACTAATATGTGTAATGCTTTTCAAGGTACATTGCATTCCAAAGTAATGAAAATGTTTTTAAAAATATCATTATAATATTTTACTTAAAAATTTTCTGTATTCTCAATGCTTTTAAAGCACATACTTTGGGATTTTTCTAAACCTAATTCATACTTATTTTTTCTGATATAATGTTCATATATCTTTTTTTTTTATATATACCACTTTCCGCGACTTAAATATATTCTAAGAATCATAGCTTCTTCTTTCAAAGTTCAGAGCTCGTTTAAAAATACGAAGTGGGAAATCTATACTTTACTCGAACATTGTATTAATAATTACTGCAGAAAAGAAACAAAAAAGAAAAATCTACAGACTAATTTTCTCTTACCTTAAAGTTTTCCTCATTACGCTGTGGAATTTCCAATTTCCTATGTTTGCACTAAAAATAGCTTTCAAACATGGGAAACAACTAAAGTGCGCCAACATTACTGCAATTGTTTGAAAATTCATTAGCTTGCATCGAGTATGATTATTTTGTCATTGACTTCAGAACCCGAAGCATACTTGAATAATTTTAATCAATCGGAACAAATTAGGGTATTTCCTAAAGGAAATGGGCATTCACAAGTGATGTTTTACCATTAACCAGTTCTTTATAAACGGTTAACTTTATTTTAGATTTATTTGTCAATATGAAATTCTCACTTATGCTGCAAATGTTAGTAGTTTTCTTTCATAGATATGTAATTAGGGATTATCCAATGAAGGAAGAAAGAATAATATTTAAGAATAACTGTTATGAACCCGAACGCTTCAATAAAAGAGAGTGGATTTTTTAAATAATGAGAAATGCGAGGTATTGTTGTTGTTGTCACGTCAGAGAAAGTGCCATGGCACTTCTCTGAAAGAAGGGGTGCCTGAACCTCAAGAGAGGTTAGACTTCTAAAGCTGGTCTCCTAATTTTTTAACCAATTCCAAGTGAGAGACCTGCACCTGGATTGGCACCCCCAGAGGTATCGTTTTCAAACTTAAAGGACACTGGAGCCACGAATAGATTTTACGTGCACCAGCTCCGATTAACGTAAACGGTCAAACAGCAGCCGCAGTTGACAGAGGTTGTCACCCTTCCAACCAGTGACCATGATCGATGCTGCTTCACTTTCGGTGAACTTGACGGGAACAGAACTTAATCGTCTGCGCCACTGCTGGACTATACGAAGTATTATTGTGGAGTTATTCTGACTTTCAACAACGTTTACACGAAAGAATTTACGCATTTTCGCCTTTTATAGGCAAATCTTCTGAAGACACAGAAGAACACAGAATTAACATACTACGTCCACAATTATGAACTGATGAATTTTTTTACATTCCAAAGCATTTCTTTTTTTTTTTTTTTTTTTTTTTTTTTTTTAAAGACGTTAGAACAATTGTACATTAATCAATAATTATACCTAGAAAAATTTCGTCAATTAAAATTTAAAATACTAAATCGATATTTATGGGAGTATTGTGGAAAATGTACAACTCTGCTCAAATCATTTATTTAAATATTGTTTAAACAAATTATGGAATTAGAACGTACAAATATAATGGCCTTACATATAAATATATGAATTATTTAAAATGTTCATTCCAAGTCTTTCAACTTTTAAACAGTCGAACAGTTATTCTTCGAAAATAAATTATAATCTATTTAAAAATATCTTTTTTTGTACAACAACTAATGCTTTTGGAACAGAAGACCATACACATCTTCGAGGGCTACTAACACTTTGGGTTTAAAGACGGAAATATTCTAAAGTCAAGGAGAATGGATTTATCTATTCCCAGCTAACTCAGTGGTGAATCAACCAGGAAAGAAACTCGATTTATATGTTTCATGCGCTCTAACGGTGACTTCTTCAAGATCAAAATGATAAATAAACTACTTTCACAATTTTCCTAAAATTTGGCACGTGATGATTTACAGATTAAAAAAGCAATAAATAATAATTTTCAAGTTTTCCAGTTTGACCAATTTAAGCGCACCTGCTTACATTAGACATGTGATGTGGTGATTTGAGTTTATCATTTTCAAAAACTCTGCGAAAATAGTTTATTTATCATCTTGATCTTGAAGAAGTCGTAGTTAGAGTGCATGAAACATATATGTCATCTAACACCTGTGTTATGTTTTTATCACTTTAAGCAGTAATTACACTTGAAATTAAAATATCCTGTAAGTTTTGGAAAGTGTTTCATAATCAATCTATGCCTGATGTATGATTTTATTTATTTTTTTTATTTTTTTACCTTCTTAATGAGATTAATTAATAAGTAAAACATTAGACAAGCTCAAACTGTCATTTTAAAAGGAAAAAAAATCCCCGTTTCTTTAATTCATAAAGAATTCATTTCTTCATATATTGATTCTGTAGACTAAATACTAAAGACGTTCATTATCAAAAGTATTTAATTAAATTATGCAATTAATTGAAAGAATTCTCCTTATATATATTTCAAACTGATTTTTTAACGAACAGTAGAAATCTGGTTTAAAGACAAATCGATATACACTTTCAGCATATGAAAGAATTTAATTAATTTCAATAATTGAAAGGAATAGTAACTTAACTATCTTTTCAATTTATACAGGTATTTCTAATTAATATTTAAATTTTGGTTCTTATCATTACCATTGTGGACGTTCATTATATAAATGTATTTTACTAATTTAATAAAACAATAATTGAATATATGAAATTTCATATTTGAAAAAACAGAATTAATGAAACTTGGATGAAATGTGTTATGTTTTATTTTATAAAAAGGTGTAACTGAACAAAAGAATCATATTTTTTAGGGTAATTCAATTAGTTATAACATTTCTAATAAACTGGATCTTGCACATTTAATTAATACATCTTCAAAACCATCGAGGGAAATATATTAATTGCTTTACAAAGCCAAATAACTAAAATTACATATGTTATTTTTTTAGGTAGCTTTCAATACAAAAAAGTATAAAGCCTATTGCAGCCGTTCGGAGGAAAGCAGTTCCGGAAAATTTCGATATATTTTCACCGATCATGACCCCCAGACCCCAAAAACACCCACCGTTGAAATGTTGATTTATATATATATATATATATATATATATCTGACCTATGTCATACGATAACGCTCGTATTTATAAATCAAATTTGATGAAACTAATTGTTTGTATTAAGCTCACCAATGTCTCGACCGAGTTCGTTGGCCAGCTTGGTCCGCCATTTTATTTCAAGATGGCGGCCACTTAAAAATTTAAAACTAAAATAAATATACAAAAAAGTTAAAAATTCAAATTTATTTTTTAATTTAGTGTCAGGCCTTGATACGAGGAATCCAAAGCATTTTTTGGTTTACCTCTATCTTAAAAAATGGCTGAGATAGAGCAGTTTGAAATTCTAGGGTGGCTGACATTTTGAAACAAAACAGCACATTAACGCGATTACTCGCAAATTATTTTCTTTCATTGTTGTAATCATTTTCCCAATCATACGCCTTAAACTATATATTCATATCCGTTAGCGCCAAATTCTAGCCAAAATTGGCGACATTGGGCGAAATATCGCCAAATTTGGCGACCAAAATAAGTCTTCATAAATGAAGCCAATTTGGCTATTGCTCAATAATTTGGCGAATTTCTTTTTTAAATTCAGTATTAACGAATCGTTTGTAAACGTTTCTTTGCATTTTAACTTGCTGTTTTCGTGTAACATTAGCTAAAATTTTAAAACGAAGATATAGGAAAGCTACCTGTTCCTCCCGGTACAGGTCGGAAGGACTTTTTCAACATAAAATAACTATCTTTTATGTTATTATACTTCGGTAGAATAATTTTCTAAAGTCAGCTAAATAGGGAAGGACTTGAAAATTCGGTGCATTAAAGCTCATACTATCGCACAGTTGTTCAGCTTCAGTATTCCATGCAGAAAAAGAAAATGAATTTTTTTTCTGCTGGGTATTTCGAATTTCTCTTCAAAGAAGCATAAAACAATTTCTATGTATTCATTTTTTTTTCAAAAAAATTATGTATGTGAACAAACATTGCTATCAGACATGTCATTTAGATACTCCTTTTCTGCCAATATTGAAAAAAATATTTTGTTCTGGTGATTGTTTTATTGGAATACCTTAAAAAAGGATAATATGTTTATTATGAAACTGGTAATTATTTTCTTTTTACAGTGTCGTTTGATTGAATATCTTTTGTATTGTAAATTTGTACACTTATACTGTCGTAACAATATATATATATATATATATATTTCCACATTATTGACAATTATAAATCTTATTCTTCAGAATGTAAAAAGTTCGATTTCAAATGTTGAAGTGCGTGGCATTGTTTTTGAAATATTCTACAGAATAAATTAATTAAAAAAATCCTTATTACTACATATTTTTATTTACTTAAATAACTAATCATGCATTTCACAGTGGTGATACAACAGAAAACAGATTAAAATCATTTTTATGTAGTAGAAAATATTAATAAAAATATTATAATAAAAAAAAAATATTAAGCACTAGCTAACCCGCCCGGCGTTGCCAGGACCCCAGATAATTACAATCTCAGAGAAAGCCGTTAACCCCCTCCCTCCCCATACCCGCAAATATAATGAATAATTTGTTCAAGAGAACCACCGTCACCTACATTAACGCGATCATTAAAATAAAAATTACATTTTTCTGATAATTAGAACATAACGAAGACGCTACGCTAAAATAGCCGCCAGATGACACCCCTTCCCGACATCAATTTCAAATCTATATCTTAATGAGTTACCTACATTTTTGTTCATTAGTAAAAATTGGCAATTATTTCCTTTCATTTTCGCAAACTAAATGGAGGGATCGGCCCGAGAAACAGATCTCTGTGTAGTTCAGTTTTTAATGAAAGCAGATCCCTGTCTGAAACTTTCTCGGATCGTTTTCACTGGCACCGGCAGATTTTTGGCAGATTTTTGCGTAAATTTAAAAAAAAATTACCAACCGAATTTTTCAAAAATCACATAGTCAGATACAGAATATTTTTTTACATATGCTCAGAAATCTTCAAATTGATATCTCAATTAGTTTTCTTAAAATTCGCTAATTAGTGAAACAATTTCGAATTCGTTCATTTCCGGTTGCAAATTCAATGCGCCAGTCCGTTTCTTTCGCCATTTTGATTTAAAAGGTGACATTTTAGAAGCGATGGTTAATGATAATCTAATTAATATCTAGGCTAATTATCAAAATATTAAAATTCTGAGGCTCAGGTGCACATGGCCAACCTTGGACTATCCACACCTAAATTTCCAGAGATTCTAGGTGGGCTAGATTTTGCTAGCCATCGCCAACAGACACACACACAGACACACGGGCACACACACAGAGCGAAACTTTCTTTTATTAATATAATAGATATTTTTCTATTTATTCATATGAAATCATAAAAAAAAAAATCATACAATAAAGTATAGACCCAAAATATAATAGTAAATTTAATAAATAATTCCAAACAAAGTAGTTGTATAACTTTCTAATACTACGAACGCAACCTGGACCACTGTTCAACGGTGTAGATCAAAAGTGTGCTATTTTAAATATTAAATAAAGCAAAAAGAAAAGTTTTGTTCATTCTTACTTGATTCAATGTAGAATTCGTATTTTAAAAATTCGTATAAAACCTTTTTTTTTTACTTTATCTGACCTAAATTAATTCTAAAAACTCCTAATTTATGCATTGTACGTTTCTTTAATCCATAACAAGAAAGAAAAATCATGCGTCAAGCATAGATTATGAAAAACTTTCGACCACAACCAGAATATACTAACGGAACTTCGCCGTTTAATAAGCATTCCAATGCATTCAAAATACTATAAAAAATCGTTTAATAAGATGAAAGTTATAAATAATATAATACAATCACTTGTTAACTTCAAATTAAAGTCTAATAATGCTTAAAGTGATAAAAAACATAACACGGAATATTTAAAATACCTTTTTAATGTGATGTTTTAAGACAGATATCAAACATGACAGAAGAACCACTGTTTTAGCCAGATAATATAGAAAGGAGCAGTTGCAGATTGATTTCAAGAATAGTAAAATAATTTTTCAATAAAGAACTTATTTCCCATCCATTATCCTTGAATCTATAGAAATATATTTGCGAAAAGATTGCATTTGCAACGAAGCCGCTTCTTTTGAATTAGCTAAAATCTGGCACGCGATGACCGATAGATTTTAAAAGCAATAAAAATAAAAACAAATAATAATTTACACGTTTCCCAGTTTGGCCAATTTAAGCACCTGCTAGCCTTGGACATGCGATCTGTGATTTATGATTACCATTTTCAAAAAAGGCGAGAATATTGTATTTATCATTTAGATCCGATGATGTCACCGATAGTGTGAACGAAACATATGTAATCTACATTAAAAAGGTATTTTAAATATTCCGTGTTATGTTTTTTATCCCTTTAAGCATTATTAGACTTTAATTTAAAGATGAAAGTGGATGTGTCAAGTAAACCATTTGGAAAACGCATAAAACATTTGAAAACCAATTTCAGCAATTACCTTCTACAGTCGAAAAAATACTTGCATCCTTTTGTGCATCCCTGTATATGATCTAAATATTTGTATATATAATACATAGTACGCAAAAATTTAGTTCAAATAGGAAACGCATAACACAGTCGAATATTCCTCTTTATTAATGTACGTCTAAATGTGTGAATTGTGCATCCGTCTATATAATCTAAAGAACTTATATACACTCCAAGTAATATGCAAAATACTAGTTAAATTTAAAATCACATGCTACAATTCATAATGGAACTTCCAGCAACTATCGCTCATACACAGTAATGTAACCGATTCCTTTTATGTGTCCCGTAAATAAATGATAAATGCTATGCGCATATTCAATAGTAAGCATCTTGTACTGCACCTCAGTGATGTGCCGGGTGGTTATATTATAAGTATCTCTATTTGGAGCTATCTGTAGCTTGAAGGAACAACCCAAATGAAACGAAAACCGGTACACTTACTATTCAAGAAGGGGGAAGAAGAATGGAACAATAAAAAGATAATTGCAATAATCGCCGACAGATTGCGCTTTTGAGTGTGAAATGTAATGTGTAATACAGGAACAAAGAATTAAGGCGTTAAACCGGATGGCAAACCTAATTTATTGGAAAGTCTCACAGTGAATGTAGTCACGCTTTCGCATGGCGGTGCCGATCAAGTTCAGGTTACACATGGCCACTGTGCTGGAGGACACAATACAGGTGGTGTACGACGCGCTCAACTGCGGAATGTAACGCATCAGGAGTGATGTTTCCCACATGTTGTGATATACGATCTTTTAAGTCATTGAGGTTTGCATTCACGGTACACAACGGCGTTTGCACCGACAGGCCCCGTAGCGCCATGTGTTGGCGATTATTGCAACTATTTTTTTATTGTTCCATTCTTCTTCCGCCTTCTCGAATAGTAAGTGTACCAATCTGGGTTTCATTCGGGTTATTCCTTCAAGCTACAGACAGCTTCAAATAGAGATATTTATATTATAACCACCACCACCCTGTATATTAATTTCAATATGTTTGAAACATAGTAACATCAATAAAATGCACCGTAAACAATTTTTTCCCCACAGACCGTAATGCAACGCAATTCTTTTGCGTTCCCCTGTAAAAAAACTACAAATGCTACCCACTTCATTTTCAAGACTCAACATTTCATGCTAAACCACAACTACAGATATGATTTACATGGCGATCAGAGTATATTTATGCTTGTTAGAGCTCGGAAAAACAGACAGATAGCCAGACAAACCCAATTAATAAACACTTTTCAACTATGTTACAAAGAATTAAAAAAGTATCATTATTTTTTTCCTTGTCTATGCATCACTTCATTTTCAATACTGCTTTTTTACTTACTCCCTTAACAAGAATAATTAATAAGTAAAATATTAGACAAACTCAGATCATCGTTATAAATAGGAAAATTGGTCGTTCTTTTAATTCATAAAGATTATTTTACCATCTTTAATTATTGGTTCTATAGGGTAAATAACAGAGAAGTTCATTATCAAAATTCATTTAATTAAATTATGCAATCAATCGAAGGAACTCTCCATACATTTAATTAAAACTCATTTTTTAACAAACTATATATATGAACTATACGAACTATATATACGAACTATATATACGATATATATATATGAACTATATATACGAATTATAAGATATCTTTTCAATTTATACACCTATTCTTAATTAATTTTTATATACTGGTTCTATATATACAATTGTTTACGGTCTATATATTACAATTGTTTACGGTCTATATATAAATGTATTTTCCTAAATAATTATGCGATATATTAAATTTGAAATAGCATAATTTATATAATTTGGATAAAATGTGCCATTTTTTTCAGTAAAACTATATCTGAATAATAGAATCATATTTTTTTACATGAAACTAATTTGTTGCAACATTCATATAAACTGGATTATGCACATTTATTTAATATATCTTTAAAACCATCGGGAGAATTGTTTTTAATATTTACTAAAGCGAAATAAACGAAAATACATATTCTTATATCCAAACGAATATACTAACTTTATATGGCTGTACTGTACGTTTGTAAGACTTAAGCATTCAAGTCAATGTAGTGCGGAATCATAATGGTACGAAATTTTGTTCGAGTGGGTTTTACTGCGTTTTATAAATATGTAAATAAAGTCTTAGAATTTCATTTCACCAGTCTCTGACAGAGATGTTAGTTATTGGTTATATTAAAGACAGTTGAAATCTATTATTTGAATTGTTTTAAAATGCATAATAATAAATTAAATTTATCTTGTAGTAAACACCATTAAAATTTAAATTGTCTTACCGGTTTCTGACACCAGATGTCAGTTACTAGTTCATAAATGCCAGTTATCGGTTATCTGCTTTACTAAGAATGCAGTACTAAATATGATTCCTATATACTCTGCATTACTAATAATGTAGTACAGATTACTAAATCCCACTTTTTGTAATAAATATTAATGTATTTTATTTTTATAATAAAGAATAAAGTTTTTTAAAGCATTTTAATATTTTAAAATAAAGTGTCAGTCACTGGTTCACTTTGTGTCAGTTATTGGTGTTCCAAAATAGGGATGGTGTCAGTTACTGGAGTTTTTGACCATATTTATGAATCAAATTAATTTTTAATAATAAAATGTATAATTTTTCAAAATTTTCCAACAATATTTTTTAATGTATCTCTACTATCACTTTAAAAGCAAAGGTAAGTATAAAATATATTTAAATTTTTGTAATAGTGATTTCAACAAGAAAGAATCCTTTAAGTGTCAGTTACTTAGTGTTTCACAATATTTCTTGATTTATTATATTTTAATATTTAAGAGGATCTTGTCTGTTAATCGTCTGAAAAAAGCAAAAAAATATTTATTCACGCATATTAAATATTTTAATATTTTAATTTCAAATATTTTAAATATTCATTTCAAATATTTTAAACAAAACCACATTGCCATATACAGAAAACGAAAAGTTCGTTTTTAAAGTATTTTTATTCAAAACGATCGTTTGGAGGTTGCGTGCACGATTTTGTGAAAATGACTAACCATATTTTCGAGAAATTGTATTTAAATATTTACAATTTGAAGTTTCTTTATTTTGTTTCATTTGATTTTATTTTTGGTTTTCTTTATTCCCTTTTAAACGCAAAACATTAAACCTAAATTTTAAATTAGTTTATCTAAAAAAAAAATCTTTCGAAACAAATTACATAAAATAAAATTTTAATCAGTATAAAGTAATATTTTTCTCTGGATTCAGAAAAACATCTGTATTATATCTTCCGTACATTATATCTATGATTTATTTGAAAACCATTTTTTCATTAAAACATTTGATAAAACTATATTAGGAGTTATGCATCACACATTTATTATATAGATAGAAATAAATCTAGATTAATGGTTTAAATTTAAATTTTTAAAACTTCAGTTATGAGATTTTATGCTTAATAAAACTATGTTAATGTAAAATAATGAAGATATAAGATAAAATAAAAGAATGATTCCTTTTATGTGTATAATTAATTCAAAACATCTTCAAAGTGAAAATCTTGGTTGCGTAACATCAAGAAGTAATGTAATACAATTATTGGAAAATTGAAAGAGCTATTCGTTTTCAGAGACTTATAACAGCCATGCCCACATATTGCATGTTTTTACATATAGAAAATGTCTCCGAAAATGTCTAAGAAAATTGGCTTTTTTTGTATTATAGCGGTCTCCAAGAATAAATCGCCACGTCACCAAGATTTATTGCCAAATTATAAAGCATGTATGATGTAATAACATTTAGTGACGTATATGGCAAAGTTATAGTCATATATGATGTATATATGATATGTTCATAAGACGTATATGATGTATATAGAATGCACTCGAAATCTTTTGTACAGCCCTGAATATTATCTGAAAACTTTTGTACACACCACATATTAAGATAAAAGGCAACTTAAAACTTACTCTCAGCAATTACCAACTGTAAACGACAATGTATCTTATTCTTTGCGTAACCCTATATATGAATTTATTTATATTCCACAAACTTCTATTAGTCTACTAAATGTAGTTCAACAGGAAAATGCGTAACGCAATAAAAACTACCCTTAGGTAATTCATTCTCATTGTCTGTAATACTTACGGATTCCCTTGTGTAGCCCTGTATATGAACAACCGAGTTTATGAACACACAGGTACTATGAAAAAAAAAAGTTAAACTTAAAAACGCAAACCAAAGTTAAAAACGCACGGATCACACATAGACTGTAAATATCGCACATGTACTGTAACCGATATCTTTTGTGCGTCCCTGTAAACAAACGCAGTGCACACCACACTTTCAAAAGAGCATTTTATAGTGCACCTCAGTATTGCATATAATTTTCATTATGTTTGAAATAGTGCAATATCACTAAATTACACTGCAAACGATTTTTCTCCATATAACAATGTGTAACAGAATTATTTTGTTTGACCCTGTAAATGAATAATAAATGCTTTGCACCCCATATTCTACAAAAAACATGTTTTAATATGCTTCATAATTATATATCAATTTCATCATGTTTTATATGACGTAGCATCAACAAAATGCACTTGAAACGATTATTTCCCATTGACTGTAATGTAATGGACTACTTTTGACTGTCCCTGTAAAAAAACGATAAGTGCTACACACTTCAGTTGAAATAGGGAACATGTTATAGTAAATTACAATAACATACAACGATTTCAGGGTAATCCGAGTATATTTAAGCAAGTTAGACCACGGACAGACGGCAGACGGCCAGACAAACCGAAGTCATAAACACTTTTCAACTAGGTTGGAAAGTGTTAAAATGGAACTCCAACCCTACTTTCTCCCTCAATCTCCACTCATTTAAATTTTTCACATGTACGGTTTTTGTTAAATTTTATTAAAATGCTATAAAATTGCTAATGTCTATTATAATTTACAGTACTATAATGTGTTTTTAATGTAATGTACTGTAAAGTGAATTGTTTGAAACACTGAGAAACTTGGGAGAAAATAACCAATTAATTGTATTTTCTTTATGGGTTAAATTTGATTAGGTTCCCAAATATATTTTTTGAAACGATATATTTTTGAGAACCGAGGTACTACTGCATATTTTTCTGCATTTGGATTAAATTGGTAAAATAAATTTATATAGGACAATAATTAAGGAGTTCTCGAACCTTCTAAGACAACTCTTCATATTTGGACTTTGGGAGTTCTAGCATATTATTTAAATACGGATTTAAATTGATTTATGTAGTAGAAAATTAACTTTAACGGTTTTATTTTACTGCAAAAGGCTACAAAATTCATACGAAAACATAATTAAATACAATTCAAAGCACATTAGAGTTTCCATTATTTGAATTTGATTATGGTTACAGTTGGCAGCCTCATTCCGAATGTTAATTACTTTAACTCAATCATTTGCAACTATTGAATAGTTTTGTGAAATATATGGTGCATGTACTAAGTTAGTAAATACAGGAATATTATCATTTATTAAAACGTGAAAGTATTAGCTCATACCTTAATAGCACACAACATTTAAAAAACGTTTAACACTCAATCTACCGACACAATGACTATACAAGAATTACCAGTCGGATTCATTTGACCCATATGTATATATACAGAATTACAAAATATCAACCACTAATTTATAACGAGTATACTGTTAAAAGGATCAGGGTCCATAAGCCGTGTTTTTGGCCCATGAAATAAGACAAAAATTGGTTTTGTTATACTGACTTAATTATTTCACTTTTTAATATTAGAAGGTTTATCCTGTGAGATTTCAATAATAGTTTTTGCATTTTGTTCGAATTTATATGACTTACACAAGCTCAAAGTTCGTATTATTCGTAGTTTTTGATGAAAAATACGCAAGTACGAAAGTATTTTTTCCTCCGAGAATTAAAAACAGTTTTTTTTAATTAAATTTACTGATTAATTGAAACACAAAAAACAATTTCATTTTTAGACATTTCAAAATTTAATTTACATCAAAATCATATTTTCATAAATACTCTAGAGATAGCCCAAAAATTAAACATTTATTGGCATTACCTAGTATATTTTACTTTCTAAAAAACTCTCTTAGACTTAAAAAGATACTTTTAAGCTTTTTTACGGTCTGTTAATTTCATTTACATAGTTTGTAAACATTTGAAGTGCGTTAGAACTAACAGATTATAATGTAAAACTAACATTAACCAACATTTAATTAGTAAGAAACTTGCTTCAATTAATAACGTCTGATTAAATTCATTCTTACAGAGGTTAAGTTTATTAAGATTATTCTAGCTTCAATGTATCAAATAAACTAGAAATACTTTGATTATTTTCATGTGTCAATGTGTATAATTAAATTACTGTGAAACATAATTAACAATTTTCGCCAAGTGGTGAAATAAAATTTAATTATATTTATTATAAAATTAGATAAATTTCAATTTACTTCTAATGGAAAAATTAAAGAAGAAGAAAATAAAATGTTTAATTGAGTGCATTTAAGTAATTAAATAAGTAATCTTCATTTTTTCTTTCTGGATATATCCTTTATTTGTGTAAGTGAATGTTAAATTGAACACTTGGTGAACAGACAATTGTGTTTTGGGGAACAGATAATTTTGTCTTTTATGTGAAACATATTCATGACAAATAGTTTTGACATCCACGTATTTATACGAAGTAATATTATTTTGGTAGCAATTGTTGTTTAAAAATTGATTTTCTTTTGTTAAAGTGTGCTAACTTTATCTTTC
Source organism: Maratus michaelseni (assembly GCA_963931845.1). Lineage (NCBI taxonomy): Eukaryota > Metazoa > Arthropoda > Arachnida > Araneae > Salticidae > Maratus > Maratus michaelseni. The sequence continues at coordinate 360,038,033 of OZ007593.1, read as the reverse complement.
ATATAAATTTATATTTATAAATTTAAATCTTAAAAAAAAGAAATCTGAGATAAATGCATTGAAATCCTTGAAGAATGAACAATGGCAATCAAAGACAGAACAACATAAAAAACGTTATATCTATTGATTTATTTGTTGTATTTAGATGCAAATTACGTCATTTTATTGCTAACGCTCGAGACTAAAGTTTGAATAAGAAGTAGGGTTACTAAAGTTTAAATTTTATTATTCCAAAATTAATTATATCTAATACTTATTACTCTCATTTACAGGAAACTCGGTGATTATTAATTCGTAGAACAACACTGCTTTTGTGTTTTCTTTTTGTTTTAAAACGTAAACCGAAATTAGAATGATGCATTTGCAAAACACGATTTCCAATACTGGGAAACTATTGTTGGAAAAGATAAAGCAATGACCGTTAGCCATTTTCTAATTGAACAAAAACAATGTTTTATTACAAAACAATAATATTTGTATAAGCTGTAAAAATAGTAATAATTAGATATAATTCATAGTTAGATATAATTCATTTGGTAATAATAAACTTGAGACATTCGATAACCCTACTTCTTGTTCAAAGCTTTTCCTCGTTTACTATGATTCTTCGTGTATTTTACAGCAGCTTTATTTTACTTATTATTATGGGGTTTTTTTGTGTTTTCTTTTCCAAAACGCTTAATCCCCGAAGTTTTTTTCTTTTTAGCACTTTCCAACCTAGTTGAAAAGTGCTTATGACTTCGGTTTGTCTGGCCGTCTGCCGTCTGGCCGTCTGCCTTCTGCCGTCTGCCGTCTGGCCGTGCTCTAACTCCCGTAAATATGCTCGGATTGCTCTGCAATTTTTATATGTTATTGTCGTTATCTATAGCATGTTCCCTATTTTAACTGAAGTGTGTAGCATATATAGTTTTTTTACAGGGACACTCAAAAGAATTCCGTTACATTGCGGTCTATGGGGAAAAATCATTTGCGGTTTATTTAAATAATGTTTCACTATTTTAAACGCATTGTAATTTATATATATCACTAAGGTGCATTAGAAGAAGCTTAATATGGAACAGGGTGTGCATAGCACTTATAGTTACTTTACAGGGACAGTAAAAATAATTCCGTTACATTACGTCTATGGAGAAAAATCGTCTGCGGTTTATTTAAATAATGTTTCACTATTTTAAACGCATTGAAATTTATATAGATCACTAAGGTGCATTACAAGAGACTTACTACGGAATATTGTGTGTATAGCAGTCATCGTTCATTTACAGGGACACGCAAAAGAATTCTCTACTGTCTGTTAACAATAATTCCTGGAAGTGCGTTTTAAGTTATTGAACGCGATTTTAATTTTAACTTGCTTTTTGTCTATTACGTGGTGTGTATAAATTCTGTAGATCCTATACAGGGCAGCACAAAAGTTCGCGAACACATTTCTGTTTATTGACAAACTCCAGACTGAGAATTTTAAACTGTGCTACGCGTTTCCTAACTGAACTAAAATTATCATCCTATGTAGTATATATACAAATCTATAGATCCTATACAGGGCTGAATAAAAGTATTCGGATATTTTTCCGAATATTGTATATGTTGGAAATTCCTGAAATTATGTTTTTAAATATGTTATGCGTTTTCTAAATTGTTTACTTAGATGTTAGCTTTTAGCTTATTAAACGGTATGATTTGTAAAATTATTTTGGAAGCGTTGGAAAGTGCTATATAATCTATGCTTGACGCATGATTTTTCGTTCTTGTTAATATATAGTAAAATTGGTTGCGTTAAGTTCAATTTTTTAGCCGATGCACGTGTGCGAATTGGAGAGGTTTTCTTGAAGATATTCTCTACTTTGCAAATGTTTTCCGATGTAGATTTAGATGGTGTACGAGCTTCAGGCTTTTTGAATTAAACAGTTTTTCTTTTTTTTTTTCATATCTCTTAAATATTCTATAAAACTCTACTTTACTTTTCCTTTATTTTAAAAATAGTGAATGGATGTTATTTTATCTCTTCCAGCAATGTTTTCCAAGTATTTGATATCACGTTTTGCAAATGCTTCATTCACTTTTCGGTGTCTGTTTTAAAACAAAGAGGAAACACAAAACAAATGTTGTATTATAAATGAATTTTCTTTATGAATTTTATAATCTAATTGAGTTATCTGTAAAAAAGATCAATAAGTATTAGATATATTTAATTTAATAATAATAAATTTAAAACTTTAGTAATTGTAATTCGTGTTAAAACCATGTTTCTTAAACTAAAAATGTAAATATGCGTTATTTCACCGACAAATGTAAGGAAAATGCTTCATACGTCTAACATATCACAGAATTGTCAAAGACATACTTATTATTAGTCAAGAAATTGGAATTTAACATTGGTAGGAAGGTTTTGGGCCAACCAGCTTCAATAATACTTTAAATTTACAAAAGTTTGTAATTTCATTACGGAAGAAACGTGTATCATTTTGAAGTAAAAATGATTGTGGGAAAAATTCAATGTTCCAAGTGCTTTTGAAGGGATATTAGATTTCAATAAAAGTTTGTCTTTACAAATCTAATGATACTAAATACATTATAAATATTAACTTTTTAAAAATGTTTCAAAATCAAAACCATGTTTTGTAATCGTCAGGATGTATGCCAAAATCAAATGTAATAATAATGTTTAAATACAGGTTAATAATTTAAAGAATACACACAGATAAGATACTTTCTCCTCAAGTTTCAGTTTTCAATTTCTTTTAAAAGCGAAAATTGAACTATACATAATTTAAGTTTTAGTTTTAAATCTAATATATCACGCAATACTTAAAATCTCAGTTAACAAATATTTTAGAAAAGAAATCTACTATTACTTTTTCGAAATAACTTACAGTTACAAAAAAAAGTAGGGATTTAAATTTTTGTAAATCTTCTGTCCCTTAAAAATAACTATTTCTACTGTCAAGTTACATATTCAAAACTTCTTTGAAACAAGAAACTAATTAAACAGTAAAAAGGTTAAAGATCCTTTGAAGGTTTAAATTTCTTCTAGTTAACAAGCAGTGTGAAATTTCTTATAAATAATGATTATTTGATTTCTTGTTACTTTAATTGCATTTCTTGCTGAAAAGACTAAATTTTACAATTTAAAGGATACATAAAGCGAGTCCCAAAATTGACTGATGAGTTTGACATTTATTTGAGACCTATAAGCTACAAGGCTGTTTGTCTCGAATGATCCATATTTTATTCACAGAAACACACACATGACTTTGACAATTACATAAATCTTCTAGACAAGATAGCACAAGGAAATAACAGAGAGTTACAACGGAATGGTGCCTTAACCACTCGGCCACGGAGGCCCGACTGATGAGTTTTGAAAGTCAATAAAAATAAACGGAAATGTGTTCGCGAACTTTTGTGCTGCCCTGTATATGAAATACAGAATTTATACACACCAAGTAATAGAGAAAAAGTGAGTTAAATTGAAAATCGCGTTCAGTAACTTAAAACGCACTTCCAGGAATTATTGTTAACAGACAGTAGAGAATTCTTTTGTGTGTCCCTGTAAATGAACGATGACTGCTATACACACAATATTCTATAGTAAGCCTCTTGTAATACACCTTAGTGATATATATAAATTTCAATGCGTTTAAAATAGGTAAACATTATTTAATTAAACCCCAAACGATTTTTCTCCATAGACGTAATGTAACGGAATTCTTTTGACTGTCCCTGTAAAGTAACTATAAGTGCTACGCACACCCTATTCCATATTAAGCTTCTTGTAATGCACCTTAGTGATATATATCAATTACAATGTATTTGAAATTGTGTAACATCATTAAAATAAACCGCAAATGATTTTTCCCCATAGACCGTAATGCAACGGAATTCTTTTGAGTCTCCCTATAAAAAAACTATAAGTGCTACACACTTCAGTTGAAATAGGGAAAACATGCTATAGATAACTACAATAACATATAAAAATTGCAGCGCAATCCGAGCATATTTACGGGAGTTGGAACACGGACAGACGGCAGACGGCCAAACAAACCGAAGTCATAAACACTTTTCAACTAGGTTGGAAAGTGTTAAAAACGGAACGCGATAGAAATGAATCGTTTGCGGCCTTATGTTTGGAAAAACAGGGAATTTTATTCGACAAATTTTCAAGTTTAGTTAACCTTTTCGCCAGGCTCTCTATTCCAGACTGTGATACTCCAAAACAAGAAATATCCGCTGTACCAACGAATAAACCAGTTTCAGTAGTGTATACTCTTTCAAAAACACTCACTAACAGATTGCGTAGCAAAACACCGAATGAAGATGTGACGGATTCAATTCCTCGCATACCTACAGTGCCATCTTTTGGCAAAAATATTAACTAAATTTGCAAATTCGTGGGATAAAATTCCCAGGTTTCCCAAACACAATACCGCAAACAATACTTTTCTATCGCGTTCCGTTTTTTTTTTTTTTTTTTTTTTGACTTTCAAAAATCCATCAGTCATTTTTGGGACACACTGTAAAAATTCAATACAACTGCGTATAAAGACGAATTTAATATGTATCACTGTGAATTTCGTTTTAATTATCTAATGCATGTGGGGATATATCAGATGTTGTGAATGAATGGGTATTGGTGTAAAGTGATTTAAAAAGTGCTTAATCACAGTTATTCTCTTCTATAGAATTTTTACTTTCTAGACTACGCTTTACCAACTATTTCAGATTGTGACAAATTCGTCACTCTGAATATAAAGATGCTTTGCGAATGCCCCTGAAAGCGCAAGCCTGGTTTTCGTATTCAAGACTGCTTACTTGATTGAACAGTTCTATCGTCTAAGCTTCTGATATTGTGAATGATCCGGTAGAATTGGGGTTTTAGTTATAAGTTTTCGCGCGCGTGATATGACAAAGCGATTCGTACTTGCTTCTATGAACACTTTATAAAACGGTGTTTCAGATGTGATAGGTGGATGTTTACGGCGAACCTGTGGGATAAATTGAGCTTTTTTACTCAAAGAAGTTAGTTGTATTTCTCGGCGTAATTGAATCGAATCGAAATTAGATATCGTTTTTGTGTAGTTGTGGTGTTTTACAATGGTCAATTGCTGAATTTCTTACCTCCAATAAAGATTACTGTAGACGCACAGTTGGTTGATGGTTGGTTGATTTATGGCGGCCGATTATCTACACATGGGATATAAGCCTTTGTGGGTGGGAGTGCCCTCCGTGGGGGTCTTTCTAAGAATCCTAACCCGTATTTCGGCAAGGTTCGAAGAAAACCACGGAAAACTCCAAACGGTTAGGTCGACGGGCGCGACAGGGGTTGTAGACGCACGGAGTCTAATAAACTTTCATACATTGAAATAAAATTTCATATGCATCTCCTAGAGTTAGTGAAGTAGAATTGTGTATAGCTATCGATTGGATTTCAGACATCAATTAGTGATTTTAAAGTGGGTTAAGATAAGATATTTAAAAGTGATATATATATTTTTTTTTTTCGATTTACATTTTTAAAAGAAGTTTAACGGAAATTGAGCTTTTTATTTTAATTACTCACATTCTCACATTTCATTGTTGAGACCTAATAAACTATTATTGTTAAATGTTACCTTATATCAGAGTACTTATTTAGCATAAAAACATAAATGAGCTCGAGGAAACCGTCACAAGATTATTTGAATTATTTAGAAGCTAGCTGCAATATATGTAATTGTGTTGTACCTGGAATATAAGAATTAATTTATTTCTACACATTAATAGTAATTAATAATACAGCATGCAGCAGTATCATTTCTATCCTTGTACTGTAAATCACAAATGTGATACTGATCCTTGTGACACTTCTTTGAAGTACAGAACGTCGTGAATGTGACTGAAATTTCTGAAAACTATTTTAGAACGACTTTTAAATACTTTTAATAAGTTTAACGGATTGGCATATAAAAAAAGTTTTAAAAACCTACACCATGTTTTATTATCCTCATAATGCAGGTTACTACAAAAATCAAGATAATGTTTACACACACACATACACCATACACATATAAATAGTATGTGTGTGCTTAAAAAGGGTTAAAAATTACAAATAAGAGACTATATGTTTCTGTGTTCAATTTCTTTAAAAAAATAATGTTTAAGTATACTTAATTTGTGTTTTAAATTTACATTCAGCCTATTACGCAGTATTTCAGAGTTTAGATAATTTTTTTAATGATGTCTACTATTTTTATTAACTAGCAAGTTAAAATCACAAGAAGGTATGAAATTAATGTTTTGTAAATTTTTTGTCTCTTAAAAACAATTATTTATTTCCACATATTACATATGTAAATTTTCTGTGGGAGAAGAAACTAATTAAAAAGTAAAAGCTTAAAGAACTTCTTGAAGGAATAACTTTCATCTAGTTAACAATCAGCATGAAATCTCTTAGGGAAAATCCCTATTTAATTTCCTGTTACTGTAATTGCATTGCTTGCCGAAAAGACTAAATTTTACTGTTTAAAGCATACATAAAAGTTTAAATAAAACTGAATAAAAAGAATAATTTAACATATTTCATTAAGGATTACTTTAAAACCTGTAAGGGAGTACTACTTTGGAAGTTATGAATAACTGGTATTTTGGTACGACTTGCTCTGATAAGTGTAATAGTCATTAGTTATTTCCTTTTGTAAGAATAAACTTAGCTTATTTCAGCAAACTTAGGTATTTCTACTGCAGGGATTGCAATGTCCTATATTTTGAATACCAGAATTTTTTAGCAATAGTCTTTTTGATAAATTTCTATTGCAAATGTTAAATAACACTACCACGAAAATTATTGTTTGAAAAATGGGATATGGAATATATTGCATGCTCTGATCCCTGCCTCCTGTTGGCTTCTTACATTCTAGAATAACTTTAATCGGTCATTTCAGAATATATAAGTTTATTTAGTGGCTAATTATATACAGACGTAGATGTTATGTATTTCGAATATAAGAATGAATTTATTTGTATAGATTAGTAATCATACTCGTTCAGTAAACATGATAGCCCGAGCAAGTCCCTTTACTGCAAGTCACAAATGGCACAGTAACCACTGTGTCATTTCGATGTAGCCAGAGAACCAATGATAGTGACTGTGAAATTTGTCAAAAAACTATTTCAATACTCCAGTTCAATAACTAAGTATTTTTATCATTTAAAAATGTTTTAAAATCTTGTTTGTAAGTTAATGTCTAAAACAAAGTAATTTTCATAAAAAAAAATAATGTGTAAATCCAAGTTAGATATTCAAGGAAAACTTACAAATAAGTAACAACTCTATGCGTTTCCATCTTTAACACTTTCCAGCATAGTTGAAAAGTGCTTATGAATTCGGTTTGTTCGGTATTGAAAGTAAAGTGTGTAGCACTTATACTTTTTTTACAGAGACATTCAAAATAATGCCGTTACATTTTGGTCTAAGGAAAAAATCCTTTGCATTCCATTTTAATGATGTGACACTATTTCAAATATATTGAAATTGATATACATCACTGAGATGCACTACAAGATGCTTACTATCGAACATGGTACGTCTAGCACTTATAATTAGTTTACAGGGAAACTGAAAAGAATTCCATTACATGGTGGTTTAATGAGGAAAATCGTTTACGGCGCATTTTAATCGTGTTACACTATTACAAACATACTGAAATTGATATCAATTTCTGAGATGCACTAAGACATGCTTTCTGTAGAATATGGAGTGTAAAGCTTTTTTCTTTCATTTACAGTGCCACACAAAAGTATTCTTTTACATAATGGTCTACGGGGGAAAAACTGTTTGCAGAGTATATTAATTATGTTATGCCATTTCAAATATAATGAAACTGATATACAGTAATGAGGTTTACTACAAGATACTTGTTATGTGCATAGCATTTATCGTTCATTTACAGGGACACACAAAATATTTCGGGTACAGTACTGTGTCCGAAGTATTGTTTATAAGCCATAACTGGAAGTGGGAATTTACTAAGGTATGCGTTTAACTAAATTTTTGAATACTATGAGATATGTATGAATGCTACAGATCTCATACAGGACTACACAAAAAATTCATAAGCAATACGTTGCATCAGAGTAAATTGATTAAAATAGCGTTTTAATCGAGTTATGCATTTTGAACAGTAAGTATATTTAGTATACCAAGAAACATTTCTTGAATATAAATAAAATCATATACAGGGCCACGCAAAGAACTGAATAATGGCTGCCTATGTATGATAATTTCTGTAAGTGTGATTTCAGCTTGTATTTGCGTGTATTGAATTAAACTATATCTTAATAAGAAGCTTAAGGTAATATACAGAGCTGTACAAAATAATTCCAGCATGTTTCCGTCTATTGGTAGAAACTGATGAAGATGAATTTCCAACTGTGTTATGTGTTTTATTACTAAACTAAATTGTAGCATACTATAAAGTACATACAAATATATAAATTATATACAGGGCAGCAGAAAAGAATTGGAGTACTTCTCCGAACTCGGACGGTAATTGCTGAAATCTGGTTTTCAAATGTGTTTTTGTTTTTCTGAAATGTTTACTTAGATACCTTATTTACCTTAGTAAACAGCGATGGTTTGTTAAAGTATTCTGTTAGTGTTGGAAAGTGTGTCATAATCTATGCTTTGAGCATGATTTTTCTTTCTTGTTTATTTCTTGAAAAGCGGAAGTTTAAATCGACTTAAGTTTCGGTTCTAAATCCAATATATTACGCAATACTTTAAAGCTTAGTTAACAATTTAGAGAAGAAATTCTTTATTACTTATAAGCAATCGGTGAAAGTCAACAACAATCCTGAATTAAATTTTTGTAAATTTTGTGTTACTTAAAAATAACTATTTCTATCGCCAAGTTACACATTTAAGTCTCCTTTAAGAGAAGAAATTTAATTAAAGTAAAAATCTTAAATAACTTCTTGAAGGATTTAATTTCTTCTACAAAAGCGCAAAATATCTTAGAAAAAAACCCTTAAATAATTTTCTTGTTGAGTTTAATTGCATTGCTTTCTGAAGACTAAATTTTCCTACTTAAAGCATGCATAGAAGTTGAATAAAACTGAATATAAAATAGCGCATACCACGTATCCCTACAATTTATTTTAAATTCTCTGACGTGTACGAGGTTCTTGGGAAGTTGTGAATAAATAATATTTTGGTTAAGGGTGTATTCAAATCCAAACTGCTTATTTTGAGACACATTGATAAATTCATTTTTGCTCTAAAATTCATCCAATTGATAGGTTCTCTTATTCAGAAACTTTATAATTCCGTATTGTCTCGATTTTTTGATAAAGACGGAATATATTTCAAAAAATTCTGTCAAAATGGACATTTTGAACCGAATTTCCCGAAGCGATAGCGCTGGAAACAACAAAAATGATCATACTCTGAAAATAATTGTCTGTAAATCAATTTCTAATTAATTGAACGAAAAAGAAAAACATGGGGCCCTTGTCTCTTCATAAATCACGCCGCCAAGTTTCATGTTGTTACTTTTAAAAATGAGTCTGTAAATGTGTCTCAAAATTTTGAGTTGCTGAGCGTGGAAAAATATTTTTTTTTAATACCGCCTTAAGTTGGTTTAAAAAGTGATTAATCGCAGTTTTTCGCTTTTATAAACTGTTTTTTAATTTCTAGATTTGACTTTAAACAATCATTTGAGATTATGTATTTTATTTAGTGGCTAGTTACATACAGATTTAGATGCGTTGTTCTTGAAATATAAGAATTAATTTATACGTATAAGTTAAAAGTCGATACTCATGCGACAAACATGGGAGCAGGAGCATTGCTGTCAATTTATTGCAAGTTTACAAATGTCCCAATGACTATTATTGCGAAGCTATCTACTTTATTTAGAGGCTAGTTGCATACAGATTTAGATGCGTTTCCTTGAAATATAAAAATTTATACGCACTGCAAAAAATGTTTGTCAAATTCACTGCATTTATTGCAGTAGATCGCAACGTAATATTTCCGTATGTAAAAATACCGCAAACATAACAGTAGATTTAACCAGTGTTTCCGATTTCAACATTATTTCATGCGAACAACCAATCAGATCACATCGTTCATTTTACTGACCGGCGTCTGCGCGCAAAGATATTTTACTAGCATGATCTGCGCAAAGAACTTCTACTTCTGCGCTGCGTACGAGCTTTTCCCCGCGCGACTGCGAAAGCGAACAAAATTGTGTGTGTTAACTTCCGCTTACGAGCCTCCATTGTTTATATATCAATGTTTAATTGCAAAGTTTTTTTATATTTGTATTAGATAAATGTATTTCTAAGGTAAGTTTGAAAATGTCCAATTATCTAAAATATATATATATATTATCTAAATTCTTCTCACCCTTCAGAATTGAAGTGTTTCTATTTTTAGTTCTATATTCTCTTTATATATATGTATTTACACATGGTATTATAATGAATAATTGATGTCTCACTTTTGCCACATTAAAAAAATTGCTATTAATTAATTCCGAATTCTTATATATATCATATACAACGCAGTAAAGAAATGTTTTAATGTTGGATTGAATTTGTATACATAAAATAAAGAGTACGGAAATATGGCTGTTAAAATTACAGCATTTATTGTGGTAATTTGCACGGAAATATGGCTGTTAAAATTACAGCAGTTTATGTGATAATATGTACAGAAATATTACTGTTAACATTACAGCACATGTTGGGTTGAATTTGTATACAAAAAATAAAGAGTACGGAAACATGGCTGTTAAAATTACAGCATTTATTGTGGTAATTTGTACGGGAAAATGGCTGTAAAATTTACTACAATTATAACCGTTGATATGACGGAAAATATGCGATAAAATTTACATCGATTTTTACTTCGATTTTTACGTAAAAATTGCTGCCAACATTGCTGCCAGCAGTTTTTGCCGTAAATGTAACGATTTTTTTTTTTTTTTGCTGTGCGTATAAATTATTACTCGTTACTCATATAACAAACATGCGAGCAGTAGTATTGCTGTCACTTTACTGCAAGTTACAAATGTCACACTGACTGTTGTTGCGAAACTATCCACTTTACTTAGAAGCTTAGCTGTATACAGATTTAGATGTGTTGTCCTTGAAATGTAAGAATTATTTTATCCGCATAAATTAATAGTCGTCACTCATGCAACAAACATGCGAGAAAGAGCATTGCTGTCACTTTACTGCAAGTTACAAATGTCACACTGACTATTGCTGTGAAGCCGTAGAAGATCAAAAATACGACAGTGAAATTTGTCAAAAATACACCAGTACAATACTTTCAAATAACATAAACTTATTGCCGTTAATACGAACGTTTTAAAATTAAAATATTGTTTCCTTATTATCTTAATACAGATTAATGCCAAAAACAAGAAAATTTTACCCCCTGAAAAAACATAAATGCTTAAATACAAATTAGTAATTCAAGGAAAATTTCTAAATAAAAAACATCTTGCACGTTTCCGTTTTCAAATTACATTAAAAAGCGGAAATTTAATTCAACTAACTTAAGTTTCAAATTTACATCACCATATTGTGCACAAACTTTCAGCATGACAAAGTTTAGTTTTAAAAATTTAGAAAAGAAATCTACAATTACTTATTCGCAATAAGTTAAAGTCACACAGAAGTAAAATTTTAAACTTTTGTAAATTTTGTGTCACTGAAAAATAACTATTTCTATCGTCAAGTTTCACATTTAAATCTTCTTTGAGAGAAGGAACTAATTAAACAATTAAAAGTTTTAAAAACTTCTTTAAGGATAAAGTTTGTTCTAGTTAACAAGCAGAGTGAAATACCTTAGAAAAACATTTATTTAATTTCTTGTTTGTTTAAGTTGATTGCTTGGCAAAAGGACTAAATTTTACTTTTTAAATGATTCATAAGAGTTTAATAAGAATATATGAATATAACGAAACATTTAACATATCTCAGCATGAAATATTTTAATTTAAAAAGGTATGTATGTGAGATACTTCAGAAATGAAAATAAACAATATTTTGGAATATAAAATGAGCAAAATAAACAATATTTTGTGTAAGTTGCTGGAAAATTTGCTCAGAGTCCATTAAATTCCTTCTATAGACTTTTTACTTTCTACCTAACTTTAACAAATCATATGAGATTATTTACATTATTTAGAGGCTTGTTGTATACAGATGTATATACGCCGTCCTTGGAATATAAGAATTAATTTATTCATACAGATTAATAGTCATTACTCATAAAGCAAGCATTCTGGTAGGAGCATTGCTGTCCCTTTATTGCAAGTCACTAATGATATAGTGACCATTGTGACATATTTGAAAAACACAGAGCGGGATAATTTTAACTGTAATATTTGTGGAAAATATTCAAATACTGAAATTAAATACCATTAATTTATTAATGTTTAAAAAAATGTTTTAAAACCTACAATATGTTATGTTATTCACATATTGTAGGTTAAATCCGAAAAAGATACCCTCAAAAATTAATACTTAAATGCGAGCAAGTAATTCAAGAAAAGCTTACAAACAAGAATTATTTTCTATAAGTTCATTTTCAATTACTTTAAAAAGCGAACTTAATTTAAATTTTATCTTTAAACCTGCAATATTAGAGCTCAGCTAACAAAAATTTTGAAAGAAAGCTACTATTACATATACGCAATCAGATAAAATCACAAACAAGTATGAAAACTTCTATACATTTTATGTCCCTTAAAAATAATTATTCCTATCGTCAAGTTAAATATTTAAATCTTCTTTGAGCGATGAAACTAATTAAACAGTAAAAAGCTGAAGAACGTATTGAAGGATTAGGTTCTTTCCAGTTAACAAGCAGCGAGAAAAATTCTTATTCATATTTTTGTTAGTTTAATTGCATTTCTTGCCCAAAAGACTAAATTTTAGTATTTAAAGGATAAATTAAAGTTTAATAAAGCTGAAGATAGGGATGCATTTGGGATATTTCAATGTGCTTTATTTTAAATTCTCTGAGATGTGTGGGGTATACTTTGGAAGTTGTGAATAAATAACATTTTGGTATAAATTGCTTCAAAAAGTGATTAGTTCAAGTTATTTATTTATGTAGACCTTTTAGATTCTAGATATCCTTTAAGGAGGTCCGGGACACATTTCTAAAACATTTTTATTTATTGAATTATAATTTTGAGGGGGGGGGGGGTATGATGTTTAATCAAATAATTTTTCTACAAAATCAAATCATAAAACCTCTCATAAAGTTTTTAAAAAAATTTAAATTTAAAAATTTTTAAACTGTGGGGTAATTTAAAATCGCTATAACTCGAAATATCATTTGTCAAATTAAAAAAAATTTCACTTAATTATACATACAAATATAAGCTTTAATTATGATTCAGCATTTTTTTAAATATTAATTTAAAAATAATAAATATTTAAAGTAAAAATCTATATAAAAAATAATTATGAAACTTACTTTTAAAAATCATATTTTTAAAAGTAAATTTTTGTTTTTCACATTTGTTGAATCAAAATTAAAGTGAAATAACTGAAAAAGACATGTTCCAAGTTTGAACCATCTAATTTTTCTACAAAATCAAATCCTAAAACCTCTCATAAAGTTTAAAAAAAAATTAATTTAAAACTTTTTAAACTGTGGGGTAATTTAAAATCGCTATAACTCGAAATATCATTTGTCAAATTAAAAATTTTTTCACTTAATTATGCATACAAATATAAGCTTTAATTATGATTTAGCATTTTTTTTAAATATTAATTAAAAAAAATATATTTAAAGTAAAAATCTATATAAAAAATAATTATGAAACTTACTTTTAAAAAATCATATTTTTAAAAGTAAATTTTTGTTTTTCACATTTGTTGAATCAAAATTAAAGTGAAATAACTGAAAAAGACATGTTCCAAGTTTGAACCATTTCTCTTTACCGATTCTTCACTTATAACAATTTAAAGACGAGAATCAGTGAAAAAACCCGTCATGCAGAAAAACGCAAAAACGTTTCTATGACAACCACTATTTGAAAGCTAGATTTTGAAAAAAAATATATATATATATATATTCTGTTCTAATTAAGATAGAAATGTGATTTAAATGTCATTTTAAGCGGTAAAAAAGATTTTGTAATACAACAAAATATTTTTCAAAAATTTGAAGATTTTTGTGTCTTGTAACCCCTTAATCTGTTATTTGATATTCTTTAGTTTATTTTACTTCTACTTGTATACATATGGAAATGTATTGTCTTTCAAATAGAAGAATTAATTCATTCGTACAGATCAATAGCAATTACTCCAGCAGCAAGTCTGCTAGAAATAACATTGCTATCTATTTACTGCAATTGACGATTGCTATAGTTACCATTAAGGGCACTTAGGATTCTTAAAATGTCGAAAAGTGAAAAAAATTGACTATATTTGTCATTTTATATCTTAAAAAATATGCAACACAAAAAACGTAATTTTTAAGTATGAAAACAAACAAGTACGAAAATTTCTATAAATTGTACGTCACTTAAAAATAACTATTCTTATAGTCAAGTTTAAAGGTAGTAATAGATACATGTTTCGTCTATCTTTTCATATACTTTTTTCAGATCATAATGGGGAAAATTAGCTTTTGTAGGGGGATTTTAAAATTATCGAGCAAATAATTGGAATCACAAGTTGCACGTATGATTACAAAAGAATTTCTGTATTACAAAAAAAATTATATCTAATTATACCTAAATGCCTTGTTCTTACACTGAACCTAAAATTTTTCCAACTTATAGCATTTTTATGTTTTAAAAATAAAACTTTATTATACTTTTACATTTTAAAAGTAGCCTCCATGCCAAATTCCAATCTTTAACATCAACTATATCACAGAAATCGCAATTTCAGTACTTTTTTTTCTTGCACACTTTTAAATTGGAAAATTTTAAAAAACTATTCTGTGGATTGATTTAAGTCTCTAAAGTAACAGCCAAGTCAAATCTCCAGTTTCTATCCGCAACAATTTTAGATAAATCATAGTTTAGAATATTTTGGAACGTTTCGGCTGATTTCATCCTTTTAAATTTCGAATTTGTCAGAATACATGTTTAGAGAGCACTTACATCTTAAAAATAACCAGCATGCCAAATTTCAAGTTTCTAGGTCCCGCAGCATCACAAAAATCGCAATTTTAGAACTTTTTTTTTTGCTTCTGCATCCTTTTAAATTTCGAACTTTGTAAAAACTGTTCTGTGCGGGTATTTACGTTTTACAGACAACAGGCATGTCAAACTTTAAGTTTTCATCCCCAACAATTCTGATCGTAATTTAGAACGTTTTCCGCTTATTTTACACCTTTAAATTTCCGACTTTAATTAACTGTTTATACAGAGCATCTGGATCTTAAAAGTAAACACTGCACTAAATTAAAAATTTCAACTAAATAG
The DNA here is from genome assembly GCA_963931845.1 of Maratus michaelseni. Lineage (NCBI taxonomy): Eukaryota > Metazoa > Arthropoda > Arachnida > Araneae > Salticidae > Maratus > Maratus michaelseni. Next base: position 360,022,587 of record OZ007593.1, on the reverse strand, counting down.
TAAATTAGAACGTGTTCCGCCCATTTCAACCTTTTAAAATTTTGAATGTTTTAGAAATCGTTCTTAGCGAGCGTTTGCATTTGAAAAGTAACCATGACGTCAATTTCCATGCTTCGAACTGTACCACATCAATCGCAATTTTATTTATTTATTTTATTTTATTTTTTTTTTTGCTCCTATACTTTACAAATTTTGATTTTTTTTAAAACTGTTATGGGCGAGCATTTACGTCTTTAAAGTAACAGCCATACCAAATTTTAAGTTCCTAGTCCTCTCAGTTCCAAACAAATCTAGAACATTTAGAACATTTTTAGAACGTTTTCTGCTCCTTGAATTTTTTAAAAAACTGTTATGAGTGAGCATTTACGTCTTTAAAGTAACAGCCATGGCAAATTTTAAGTTCCTTAGTCCTACCAGTTACAACAAAATCTAGAACATTTAGAAAAATTTTTGAACGTTTTCCGCTCATTTCGCACTTTTATGTTTCTAATTCTTTAGAAACAGTTCATAACAAGTATTTACATCATCAAAGTAACCATCACACAAATTCTCATGCTTCGATACAAATTGTATCACATACATTGCAATTTCAGAACGATTTTTGCATGTGCAACTTTTAAAATTTCGAATTTTTAGAAAACTGTTATGCTTGAGCATTTATGTCATTAAAGTAACAGCCATGCCAAATTTTAAGTCACTAGTCCTAACAGTTCCGAACAAATCTAAAACATTTAGAACATTTTTTGAATGTTTTCCGCGCATTTCACACTTTCATATTATTTCCGATTCTTTAGAAACCTTTCATAACAAATTATTATATTTTAAACTAGCAGGCTATGCCCGCTGCGCTGGTCCATTTTCCAAATGACCCTTGAATCAAACGAAATGGTGAATTCGACTATGCATTTTAAAATTATATGGACCTTTACCTGGAAATTCTTCCGCATTACTCAATGCAATGCGAATGTCATTGCGCTATTATCTTATCATATGCGTTAGACAAAATTCGAGCTATTAAGATGCAACTCTTTTATTTCATCATTTATAGTAGAGTTTGGTAGAGAATGGAATGTGGCCGTTATGCAAATAGAAATTAAAATGCTCTATTCACCACATTACTAAACAAGTTGGAAATTGTCCGTCAGACGTGACATAACGTACTAATTAGTTCGTACTATAACTAGTTTCAGTGAAATTAATTATATCGTCTGTTATTATGCTACCATTTATTTCCATAATAAAATAAGTACATTTTAAGTTGCCAACATTTTATCATTTGTTGACATTTACTGAAAATTCCAATGGGAAACTTAAGCCTAGCTTTGATAATTTCAGAACTTTAAATCCATATTTAGACATTTTTCCATTTAATATCTATTTCTCCAGAAACATCTGTCCAAAAACTGTCGGTAGATTATATGGTTACTATAATTAAACAATTTTAGTATACAAATTCGTTTTTTAAATTCAGTAATACGAAAATAATATGACTCTATCTTAAATAGGACGTAATCACCACGGCAACCTAGTATCATTACCTATCATGTGATATCATTGAATTAATTACGTATGATAGGATTTAATAGAATGATGCATCTCGGTCGCTTGACATTTAATCCTCGGAAGCTGCTATAACAAAGAAGTGCCAATTTAAAAAAAATTCAAATCACTTAATAAATATTTTTATTAATTTCTTTTTAAGTTTTGATTTGATTTTCATAAAATTTGAAAAAACTCGACAAAATTCTGCGTAGATTATATACATTAAATTTCAAATCATTTGGTTGGGTAGTTTTTGCGTTGTTATATGCGGACGGACGGACAGACAGACAGACGGACGGACCAGACGACGACTATAGGTGCTACGCATTATATAAATACGAACACACCTAAAAAGAGAGCATTACAATGATTGCAGACATTAACCATTGAATTTAAGTAATGTGCGGGTTGTTCATTTTCGTTTGTTAGTTCTTGAACTCCGAGCCTCTCAGCTTGGTGCTATCTGTGGTTCTGGTAGCTTAAATAAAATCTTACTCTACGTTACATTATATTTCGAAATATACGTCATCTTCTGGCAGGTCTACTATAGTTTTCTATCTTTGATTTCCAGTAGAGTAAATACAGTGAAAAAGCAATAAATTATTTGCACACAAAGAACAGTGTTTAACTTTCATATTTAAAAGAAATGTGAATCATAAAAAAGTGGGTATTTAAAGCTGAATTGCTTGAATAAAATTGAAATAACGTTATTTTCACTGCCTTTCCATTTTATATACCAGTTGCAATCATGTAACCATTAACATGGAAAAAACTTCGATAAGTGATTCGGGTAGAAAAATAATCCTCTAGTTTGCATCAAAAAAAACCTTCCTAGCCTTCCGTAATAGGGTCCACAGCCAAGTTTGATGTCAAAGATTAGGAGTTTTTGCAGCAATATGGTTATAAATATACCTGAGTTATCTACAAAACGAAGTTAATTAAGCGCCAAACTACGTTCCATTAAATAATGTCAAATTGCTGTTGACTGAATTATAGATCTTTCACCATTAAAAATACTTCAGAATGAAGTTAGTTATGCAAAATTTTTAGTAATAATCATAATAATAATTTTGGTGAATACTTGAACCGAAGCTTTTTTATTTATTTATTTTTTTTTATTTTTTTTTTTTTTTTTTGCATTTCTCTAATGAGCATAATAAATACGGAGAAATAAATGTCTTGCTATTTCTTTTATTTTCAAGATTAGATTATTCTTTAGTCTGTTGTCTAAATAAACCCCATAATGAAATGATTGTTAATTTGTCACTAAGTTTAGCGGCTAGGGCTGTACGTTAGCCGAAATTGCTTTGTGATGATGAAAATTTTATCTAATCTAAATTACAGGTACTTTTTTTGAAGAGACCAGTGGCTTGTCCTTCTATACATGTTCACGATCGGACTCTGCGGGAAAGCAAGGGCCGTAGGGATGCCGGACATATGGTGGATGACCCGACTCCCTTATGGGTGCTCGGCGATGAAGCCGTCCGACAGTCTCTACGGTTCATCAGGTGTCATGTGGGGAAGTATCCTTTGATGGTGGGAACTTCCGCCGGATCGCAACGACCTCTGTCGTCGACACCAGGGCAAAGATGAAGAGGCCTCGCTGGAACGCGAACCCTCTGAATCGGTCGTAGCGACCTGGCGAGACAAAGTCATGGTCTGCATTAAAAGTTCCTCAGAACTTGGGCACGACGAGGAGAAGGGCTCGCTCGGCGCCGTGAGGGCGCCGGTGGCGCTTGTTAGTTTTATCTAGACTAAAATGATACATCAGCAAATATTGTTACTCGGCCACCAATGGCATTTCAAAGTTTTTTCGTACATTGCAAGTATTGCTTGTTTAATGATAGTAAAATAACTGCAGATGAAAAATATATAATAGTAAATCTTCTTTTCTCCGTTTGCTTCATAAATAAAAACCATAAATTTACTAATCACTGAGTACAAATTGCGTGTAATCTTCTGCAATCGGATTCACCGCCCAAAGACCCCTTCAAAAATGAGAGAAATTTCCCAGAATATAGTAAATACTCCAATTAGCGGATAACACGATTACAGTTGATTAGTCCAATATCTTTTAAAAACCTTCAAAAGGAAAAAATAAGATATGTAAGGAAAACTAAAAAGAAATGAATGTTGAAATTTTTTTCAAATAAGTGTTAATAATTTGTGTGTGGCAGACATTTACACTAAAATTTAAATATTTGACTCCATTTTTATAATATTAACTATTCTTTATATAATTTACATTTAAATATAAAAAAATATACCAAAAGTGCAGTCTTTTAATAAAAAAAAAAAAAACACAATTTTTTTATCATCGCCCTGACCGATGCCACGCCTATACCCTTTTGGCTTAAAATCAATTGTTTGTAAATCAAAATCGTAAATAAACAAATAACATGTAACTCAGAAATACAGTCATTTATATAATTGCATCTGCTAGTTTCTTCTGCGAGTCAGATGATGGAGGAGTTAGATAAAAATAAAAGTAAAATTTTAAAAAGAAGAACAAATCAAAAACAAAATTGTTACTCAGATTTTATCTAATCAAATTTTCAAATGTATTTTTCTTAATCAGACGCAAACAATAAATCGCCAAATATGGTTTCAATTGCAATACTTCACATTGAATATTTTTTTAACATTACGAACATTCCCTTTCATGTATAAATTAAATATTTTCATTTTATAAAATTATTGCTCATCAAAACTGTTTTTTTTTTTTTTTTTTTTTTTTTTTTTTTTTTAAGAAAATTAGTATTTTTTTCTTTCATTTTTCGAGGTGTTTGCTTTATTTTCTAAATGATATAGCAGTTTCAATTATTTCAGCAACGACAATAATCGCCAAACAAAAAAAGATTATTCGTGTATAAATATTTAAAAAAAAAGAGTATGTGTTTTTTGCCAATTGAGGCAAGACTCAAAAGAAATTTTTTCCCTGCGCAACAATGCAAAACTTTGGCACATTTATGGAGTCATTAGGTGCGGTCGTAATTATATAAATACGTAGCACCTATAGCAGTCGTCTGGTCTGTCTGTCCGTCCGCATATAACAGCGCAAAAACTATGCAACCGAATGGTTTGAAATTTGATATATATAATCATTACAAAATTTTGTCGACTCATTTCAAATTTTATGAAAATCGAATCAAACCTTAAAAAGGTATTAATAAAAGTTTTCTCCATTCTATTAAATCCTATCATACGTAATGAATTAGATGATATCCCATGATAGGTAATGATTCTAGGTTGCCATGGTGACTACGTCTTATTTAAGAGGGAGTCCTATTAGTATTTCCAAATTACTGAATTTAAAAACCGAATTTGTGTACTAAAACTGCTTAATTATAGCAATCATGTAATCTACCGACAGTTTTTTGGATAGATGTTTCCGGAGAAATAGATATTAAATAGAAAAATAGTCTAAATATGGATTTCAAGTTCTGAAATTTTCAGTAAATATAAAAAATAAAAAGATAAAATGGTGCCAACATAAAATGTACTTATTTTATTACGGAAGCTGATCATATCATAATAACATATGATATAATTCAGTTCACTGAAATAATAACGAGAATTTTTTTTTGTTTTTTACATTTTCTTGTATTGGATGTTTGCGCATAGTATAATTTTAATGTAACAAAATTGTAATTAATTGTTTGTCAAATTGTATTGAAAATGAATTTCATAAACTAAAATTAATATCTATAAAAGGAAAATCTGCACATAAAATAAATTTTGTATTCATGCATTTTTGCATAAGAGTGCAACAGCTATTGCACCAAGATTATATTATTTATAAAACTAGTTATAGTACGAACGCACCTCATTTGTCACGTTTGGCATACAATTTGCAACTTGTTTTTAAACATAAAAGCATGACACTTACAGGCCTGATTATTGAAGTAATTTGTATTCGAACAGATTTTTTTTTTTTTCATTTTTCAATACATGAATTACATCGTAAGTTGTACACGATTGTTTTCTCAAAATGACCTTTATCGGACGATTATTAGTTGTTTTTTTCCCTTTCCCGGCCTGTTGCGTCCCTTAACTGAAAAATGGAAAAAAAAAACAGTTCGATTGCATACTTTCTGAATAAGAGCACCTGCCAATTCCATGCGTTTGCGAAAAAAAAAATAGATTCAGAGATGTGTCAGAAAGTATCCAATTTGAATTTGTGAACAAGCATTAAATACTGAGATGTATAATAAGCCAAAAAAGACTCAAAAATGTGATATTTTGCTATTTTGTAAATACTTATATCTTGCAGTTAGACAGTTTATTGCTTTATGAATTGTAAAATAACTAAGCAGATTCAATAATGTTGTAAAATGATTAAATTAAAATATTAACTTTTATAAAATACTTATAACTAATGATAATCTTTTATAATTGCCAAGAAATAGAAATTATTTTTTACTTAAATTGTTACAATTTCATTTGCTATGTAATTAATAGTTTTTCTCATAATAATTTCCTTTAGTTACATTTACTTCTTTCGCAGGAGAAAAATTACAATTTAAAATCAAAAATATTTATCGTGATTTGCATTTTATCTAATAATTAAGTGGAACGTTATTGCACTGAAAAGAAGAAAAAAAAAAGCACGGAAATACTTGCAAATACTTTCTTGTTAATACTTCGTATCTTCTCTCAAGCGTTGTTAATACCCAGTGAGGAATGAGCTATCAAATTGAGATTGTTAAATATTAAACGTAATTGGAGCATATTATTTTTACGCATAAATCGTTTCAAAAATTTTAAAATTAACTTTTTTTTTAAAGGGAGGGTTAATGTAATTAAAATTTTCTCTCAAGGGCTTTCAAAATTTCATTCAGTCATTTGAAATTTAATGAATGTTTCGAAGAATTTTATATTTCTTATGATTATACATAATAAAAATAAAATACTTGTAAACAAATTAATGCATAACATAGTGAAATTTTCCCGTAAAAGTGCGAAAGTGCTAATGGCGAAATATTCGAGTACATGATGGGTAATATGTTAATATTTATAAATAAAATGTTTTCTGTGTAGAGATCACATCTGCCTCTGACATTTTAATTTATATTAATGGACAAAACAAAGATAATATTTATGCCTTGAAGTATTAAGCAACAGTTTCTAAGTTTTCGCTACAATAGTGTAAATCGATTATAACGTTAGCTACTGACTTTGTTATAACCGATGTTTTACAATATCGAAGTACAGTACAACCTCTGTAACGAACACTCTCGAATAGCAGGCAACTCCATTTAGTGGACACTTTTCGATTTCTAATTTCTATATATTCATACATTTTCACCTCCGAATGGCGAAATAATTCCACGACCATGATGTTTCCGTTATTCAGAGGTTTTTGTGGATTAGAAATTTAGGTACAAACTTACGTGGAGCTAGTCATGTATACAGTTTTTAGAATAATGTATAGTAACAAAAACAACTGTTTTATTTCCACAAAGTTTTTAAAATGGTTAATTAGACTTCCTTAAATATATTTTAAGCTTTGTTAGTTAATATTAATTATGTTAGCCCAACGTAACCACCGCAAATTATAACCAGATTTAACAAAAAAATACTAAATTATAGTGTAGTCCGACGAGTAAGTGAACAGCCCCCAGTGAATGAACAATTAGTAAATATTTTAATAGAATAAGGTTTGAAAAACTCCCCACTATTTAATTATCATACTGGGTTTAAAAAAAACCAATTCAGTAAAAACATGTTATAAGTTATTTGTACAAAATGTAAAATAAATAACATAGTATGAAACTTAAGTGTTTTTAAATTGCTGCTTGTTCATTCACTGGAAAATTTTGCGTTCATTCACTGGTAATAGCTGTTCATTTACTTGGTATTTGTATAGCTTTTTATTAAGACACCCCAAACAAATGAAATATAAACTTCCTTTTATTATTTTTTAATCATTTGTATGCCAAAACATGTATTTGCCCTGTCAGGTACCAAACGATACTGTTTATTAATATATTATCAATATTTAAAAAATATATATGTACGCTTAAGTGTTTATTTACTGGTCGTACTACCCTAACATTAATATCAATCAACTATTTATGCAAATAAAGTTTTGTAGAGATTTTTTGTAAGATAAAAATCAAGATACCATTTTTTTAAATTTTAAACTGAATTTTACAGCTCTAAAATCTATCAATTTATGTAGTTTTAATGTCATTATACAGTTAAATTTATGTCTAAATTTTGTTATATGTTAATTTAAATAATTTTTAATGTTATGTCACTACGGTTGTTTTTAGAAAACTTCTGATATAGATGTATTTAAAGTTTGTTCGAACTGTAAATAGTAATATAATTTAAAATTGTTTTCAATAACTTCCCCACTATTATATGCTGCAACTTCAATTTAATTTTTACTCGAACTAAATATTTCCACAAAGATGCTTTTATCTTCAGTTAGTAGTGATTTATAAATCTGCAAATAGATTTTAAAAGCAATTTTTTGAACTGTATTCTTGGGACAGAATCTTGGTTATACTCAGCACTCTGAATATAAAGTATTCCTTACAGGGAGTAAGAAAACATGGATAAGTGTTGTGATTTGCATGGAATTCTAAAAAGTTTTATTCATTCGCTAGTTTTACTTAGCCGGAGTTATAGTATCCTGGTTAAATTTCGAAAGGTGGAGGAATTACAAGTAATTGAAAGAAAACTTCATCAAAAAGTCCTTATTTCTAGTCATTTTATCATAAAATATTGTTGAAATATTTTCGCGTGACCTTTTAAAAGAGCTTTAAATGTTATGCGCAGCATTTGTAATAGAATCCCTGTTGTAATAAATCACTATTATATATATATATATATATATATATATATATATATATATATATCAGTTTTGTTCTGTTTAAATAATACTCTAACATTATTAAAACGCACATCAGACTATTCTCGTAGCCTACTGATATTATTTTTAGAAAGCTTTTACGTACTATCATCTAATTTAAAACATTGTAATTCTTTTTTTTTCAAATAAACAAAAAATATATATTAAAATCTTTGGTCGGAGTATGACCTACATAAACTGTTGCATGTTATATGGCTGCAAAATGTCCTAATTTAGTGTTCAGAGTTTGGAACACTGAAACAGTAACTGGTGTTACTTTTTTAAAATTAATAAATAATGCTGCAAATTAAAATATGTATTAAACAATATTTGTTACCATGCAATCGAAAACTATTCGCTTTAAGAAACAGGCACATTTATAAATCGATTCAAAATTTATGACGAAATTAAAAATTATTAAACTTATTAAAATGGACTGGAATCTATTAAAATGTTGTCTTTTGAATTCAAAGGTATTTTATATATAATATATATGATATAGAATCATTTATATCATATTTTATTCTAAATTAAAATCATATATCTTTATTCTAAATTATTAATCTTCCTAACTTAATTTTTAATATATTAATTACTATTCTCTTCGCTAAAATATCTCTTATTCTAAAACCTCAAATGTTACTTTCTTTTCTCATATAAAAAACTATCTTTAATAAATGCAGCATGTACATTAAAAATCTATTTTAATTCCAATAACAGATGTAATGTTATGTGTTCCGGACATTCTTTGACAGCTGCTTGGGCGCCCAAGCTTTTTCTGTTCATAAACAAATTGTGCAAGTAATGTAATTTCCCAGATACAAAGTTAACTCTTTCCTTTGAATAAAATTCCTTTCCCACTTGGTTGCCCGCATGTGTCCTCTAAAATTCACAAAAAATTACGATTTCGCCAAATGTGGTAGCCTATTCATTGCATCCGCTCAAAACATTTATATTAATTATCCATAACGTACATATAAATTCTTCTGCTCGTCTGCGGTTTGTTGGCTCAATGTAATATCGAATCTTGGCGAGACAATCTATTGCCCAAACGGCAGATCACTCCTAGCTCTTGTGCGGTAAACAACTGCTTTAAGCCTCTAATATCCGAGACCACCCCATTCTTACATCTTATACTTACTATATATCAATAAATAACTTCAGCTGAGATGATTTCGTTTTCATTCGATATTCCCGTATCTGCCTTCCTGGGTAATTGTCTGCAACGCAAATGTACGAATATACGGATCACAAATTATTTAAAATCATGCGTTTTGATTAAAAATATTTCAGCCCAAGATAATTCATCACCATAATATATATGATTTATGTCAAACTATAGCACTCGTATTTAAAAGCCGTCTTGGAAGCTCGCCAATGTCTCGACCAAGTTCGTTGGGCAGCTTGATCCGTCAACTTGTTTCAAAATGGCGGCCACTAAAAGATTTAAAACTTAAAACACTATACAAAAAAATCGAAATTCATGTGAATAAGCCTTGATACAAGGATTTTTGAGCATTTTTTGTTTTCTCTCTATCTTAAAAAATGGCTGAGATAGAGCAGTTTGAAATTCTAGGGTGGCTGACATTTTAAAATTGAAACAGGACAGTAGATTACAAAAAAGTCCTTCCGGCCTGTACCGGGAGGAAAAGGTAGCTTTCATATTCCATGCTTTTAAAAATTCAACTCACTTTAATTAAACACCCGAAGCTAAAATGCTTGGTACCTGATATGATTCTTGAAGATTCAGTCCCAGTTTTCGTTAATACTGAATTTGAATGCAAATTTCAGCATGAGAGTTACAGCATTAAAAAAAAACAGATTGTTTCAAAATATCAGCCAACCTAGAATTTCAGCCATTTTTAGATATCAAGCCAAAACAAAAAATGCTCCGGAATACTTGTATAACAGTCTAATACTTAACAGAAACAACTTTTATCAATTTATGAATTTTTAATTTTTAAAAAATATATAAAATTTTAACTGGCCGCCATTTTGAAACAAAATGTCACATGAAGCTGGCCAATGAACTCGGTCAAGACTTTGGTATGTCCAGAACACATGATCAGCCACATTCATACCGGTTCATAAATACGAAATATACAGCATAGCTAAAATCAGACTGTTTCGAAATGTCAGCCACCATAGAATTACAAACTGCCATATCTCAGTCATTTTTTAAGATAAAGCCAAAACAAAAAATGTTTCGGAATTCGTTTTACGATCTAACACTTAATTTTTCAATTTATAATTTTTGTACATCTTTTTGATTTTGTAAAAAAATTTTAATTTTTGAAAAAAGATGGCCGATGAATCTCGCCAACGAGCGAACTCGGTTGAGCCCTTGATATGTCCTACACACATACTTAATCACATCCAAATCGATTAAAAAATAAGAGAGTTACAGCATAACATATGTCAGATATATATATATATATATATATATATATATATATATATATATATATATATATCAACATTTGAAAAGAGGGTGGTTTTGGGGTCTGGGGGACATGATCGGTGAAAACATACCAAAATTTTTTTGGAATTTCTTTCCTCCGAACGGCTGCAATGGGTAGCTTTTTACTTTTTGTAATGAAAGCTACCTAAAATCAGGCATTCATTTTTTAGTTATAGTGAACGTGATTTCTCGCAAATTATTATCTTTCATTGTTCTAATCATCTTCCGAATCATTTTCCGAATCATACGCATAAAACTATGTTTTTATATCCGATAGCGTCAAATTCTCGACTTGTTTGGCGACCCAAAATAAGTCTCCATACATGAAGCCAACCTTGCTATAGTTGACTGATTTCGCGAATTTCTTATTCAAATTCAGTATTTACGAATCTTCTGTAAGCTAGTTCTTCGCATTTTAGCTTGCTGTTTTCGAGTAACATTAGCTAAAATTTTAAAACGAAGATATAGGAAAGCTACCTCTTCCTCCGCGTACAGGCCATAAGGACTTTTTCTTTTCTTTTCTTTCTTTCTTTTAAAAAAAAAAAGTTGTTACATAATCATTTAATACTTATTTTCTGTATATTCTTAATTAAATAAAAGAAAATCGCAAATTCTAGGACGCAATACTGGTATAATTGGTTACACTTATTCTTGAACAAATCGCGTGTGTTACTGTTTATTCCTCTATGAAATTCTGCTTTCAGTCGACACAGTTCAGATGCATTCCATACTTTAGAACTTTCCAGTCGAACGCAGTTGCTGGCTATACTCATTTAAATACGAAATTTATGCCGACGCACGTTTCAGTATCAACATTAATGCATGTGGTTGTATTAAATAATAACGAAATAGAATATTTCTAATCCATACAATTAAATAGAAACTAGTTGACCCCCGAGTGGCGTTGTCCGGTCCCGTGATAATAAATAAATTTAAAATAAAAAGTTTTTATTATTTTTTATCTTTAACCAGATTTTGTATGAAATTCTATTTTAAAATGAAAAATTAGCGACAAAATATTGAATTAGTGATAAAAGCCTTCATTTTCTTCTTTTTTTAGGTAGAGTCGTTTCATAGTTTTAAAATAAAAAGTTATTTTTGTCCGAACTCTTTGAAATCTTTATTGATGATAAATAAAACGATAAAACGGTTAATTAAACGGTCCGTGTTAAAATTTACGGAAAAAATATTGTTATCTAGTTGTAAAAGAAACGTTATCTTTTCGATTTTTTGTTTATTTGCTTGTTTTCACGTCGGCTCCTTTAACATATTAATAAAAAAATAGTTCTCATCTTCCGAACTCTCTGACATTTCAATCGGCTATAAATATAAGTGTATCCAAGCTCTCTTTAAATTTTGCGAAAAAAATAGTACGCCTCCATCTGTTTTCATTCAACTATTTTCAATCCCCCTAGGCTAAACAGGGGAGGGCTAATCAGGTTTCCCGTTTCGGAAGGGAGAAGCCTTCAAAAAAAGTTGAAGCATGCGAAAAGAGACCCTTTTCGTGTGTAAAAATAACGTTGGAATTTGACAGAATGCGCTTTTTGTTTTAAATATATGGATGATTTTTGATAAATATTGTTAAACAAATGTAAAAGGTAAGTAGGGGACTTCACAAGTTGAGGAACAGTGGGAAGTTTGTACGAGGGGTTTTATTTTTTTTTAAGCGGTTCTCAATCTTTTTTACATTGTTCCTCACTTGCAATGGCATCATTCTCAACTCCAGCATACACATAGGTGTTTATTGCACAACAAACAATAGTTATAAACTTCATTTTTTAACACTTTGCAACATAGTTGAAAAATGTTTATGGATTCGGTTTGTCTGTCTGTCCGTGCTCTAACTCTCTTAAACATATTCGGATTTCAGTGTAATTTTTATGTTACTGAGGTTTACGATAGAATTTTCGGTATTGAAAATGAAGTATGTGTCACTTATAATCCGTCTACAGGGTCACACAAAATATCCCCTTTATATTAGTTTCTATGAGGAAAATTGTTTGCAGTGTGTTTTATTGATATTACAATATTTTAAACATAATGAGTTGATATACATGACTGAAGTGGACGACAACATTTGTTTTCATGAGTATAGAATAAGTAGCATTTATAGTTCGTTTAGAGCAGCGGTTCCCAACCTTTTTCTTCTCACGTACCCCATGCATAGACTTATCATTTATGCGTACCCCTTCTCACATAAACCCCTTCCAAGTATTTTGTTTTTGTTCATTAGTAATGTTCTTATGCTAGTTGCCATTGTTAGATGCAGTTCTGTTCGGAGTCCAATTTTCAACCATTTATCAATGTTGAACTACAAATCATTATCAACAAAATGTCACTCAAAACATGAAATATTAGCTAAAGATTTCCAATTAAGCACTCACAAAGTAGGGATGAAGCTACACCTATTAATACACGTTAAAGAGTTTATGCTAATGCTGACCAGTCGAACACTAAAATGACCTGTTTTAAATGACATTGTCGAAACCAGACGACCCGATACGATTCGTGTGTTTTCTAAATATTTCTAGAGTTACAAGAAAGAAAAGGAGGGACATTTGCGAAATCGCAAGATATTATTAGGAATGGGTGGAGATAATGGCAACAAATGATTAACCAATTACTAAGTTTAGGCATTTTTTCCTTCATTTTATCTGAATAGCCTAGTTTACCTTTACAAAAATATATCTCTTTGTAAACGAAAAGTTTTCAGTTTTGTTTATCTGTTTTCATTTTAAGTTTTATTTTTGCATTAGCCACCCTTTTACCAACGTAATTTTCAAGTGCCTCCAAATATTCCACCACGTACCCCAGGTTGGGAACCGCTGGTTTAGAGGAACGCACAAATGAGTTCCAATACAATCTCACCTATGGGGAAAAATCATTTGTAAGTATTTTAATGATGCTAGGACAATTGAAGCATAATGAAAGGTGCACTACAATATGTTTGCTACATATTATGGAGTGCGTCATTCTTTTTCGTTCATTTACAGAGTGGTACAAAAGAATTTGGTTACAGCACTGCTTATGATCGAAAATTGTTGGAATTGTTTTCCGTTGTGGTATCTATTATCAAATGTGTGTAATTTTTAGTGTATTACGTAACATGTAGTAATTATTTAGATCGTATACAGGGATGCACGAAATAATTCGCCCAAATTACCGGATATGGATAGCAATGGCTGAAAAGGGATTCTTAATGAATTATGTATTCTTTAAATTGATTATCTAGTTATATCATTCCATTGCATAAAAAACTGAAATTTCTCAATAATATTCTGTTAGAGTTGGAAAGTGTTTCATGACTGATGCATAATTATTCGTCTATTTTTTATGTTAATAATGATACCGATAGGACTTGATTGTACATATTAAGCAAAAGTAAATTTGTGCTAATTAAAAGCAAAATTTACTTGCCTGCAACATTTTGCATTAATAAAGCGGGTAATATCTGAAATGAGTTCTTTACCAGAAATTTTCTTTTCTTGCATAAAGAAACTTTATAGATTGAAGAACTTTTCCAGATTTGTTTAAACCGTACACATTAGTGTGAAACCTGGACATAGTGTTCATTTCACAATCGAGCAATGCTTAGTTTTAAGTCTGTTCTCAAATCCAAACTGGCCATTTTCTGACGCATTTTTTTATTAATTTTTGTTCGCAAACATAAGGTATCTGATGGTAATATGGTCTATGCAGTTAATACGACCAGTTCGTAATACTGTTACTAGTTTGAGTGAAATAAAAAAAAGCACTTTAATCCAGTCGCAGGAAGTCAGAAGAGTTGGTTTAGCCCTGCTTTGGCCGCATCCTCAAATCATGTGCATGAAAGAGCAGACATTGTTGTTTTGCTGTTAGTTATTTTGGCATGTTATAAATTTGTCTTTGGTAGGTTTATTATTTATCTAAATTAAACAAAGTGTTTATGATTATTTGTATAGATGATATTTTAGATTATATAATGCTGTTTTTAACTGCATGAACTAATTTCAATATTGGAATGTGTCGACAGAATAACGAAAACTTTTATAAAATTGGTTTTTGTTGGCAATATGGCCAGGCAGTTGGAAAGAGCTATAGATATGAGATTAGGAGTTGTTTGTCATAATTATGTTCACGAGGAAAGTGTCGGACTTACCAGTAAAAATACCAAAAAAAAATTATTTGCGCTACATGTGCGGTTAAAATAAAATTTAAAACATTTTTTACCGTAAAAGTTCCATAATTGCTTCAACTTTTTTTTCTAAATTTCCTTCATAGTTATTTTTTTTTATTATTTTTATAAATTTTGAAATAATAAATTTGTTTTTGTTATAACTGTTGATTTTTAAACATTTAATATAAATATTTTCATTTTATTTCACCTATGGGCATATTACCAGCATGTGGCCACATTCCATTCATCAAATCGCCTTTTTTAAAACAAACTGCTACAGGTACAAATTTTGATTAGTTTAAATCTTTAATATATTTTTCCAGTGCTAAAAAGGGTCTGCATTGTTATTCA
Source organism: Maratus michaelseni (assembly GCA_963931845.1). Lineage (NCBI taxonomy): Eukaryota > Metazoa > Arthropoda > Arachnida > Araneae > Salticidae > Maratus > Maratus michaelseni. Next base: position 360,007,215 of record OZ007593.1, on the reverse strand, counting down.
ATTCATATATATATATATATGTATTTAAACCAGTTACTATCACCGTTTAAGAATTTCTAACTTTAGGGTGGCCATATTACCTGCAGATACCTTATATTAAATTGGTAGACGCTCTTATTAGGAAACAATGTAAACTCCCGTTTATTGGTAAAAGAAGTTTTTTCAGAAACTAATGTCAAAGTTGGTATTTTGAACTTAATTTCAGGACGAGACAGGGCAGGAAAGAAATGACTGTTTGAAACGGTATAGTTAGTTTATATGTATACTTTATAGCTTTAACGTTTATGTGAAACTGCCTTTACTTTGATATAATGTCTCAAAAATTCGTAAAAGAGACTTGATACCATATCTTTGTAAGTATCGGGCAGCTATAGTATTTTCTTTTGAATACACAATAACGTTCGATGTAGACATATATACATATAAGGTTGTGTGCCTCTGCCAATAATGCTTCTTCGGCATTCAAATAATTTGTTGTGTAGCAAATGTTTGTGTTTGCATTGCATCAAAATCATTAACAAAACAGTGACTTGAGTTTTTCAATTTGGTCTACTAATAATAAAACCAGCGACACGTTGTCTTTTAAAACACTATAATAGCCTCTGTCAATGTCACCCTTTTCAGATTTTTTTCCCTTTTTAGAACACTTTTTCTGAATGTTAATTGAATTATTTCTCTATACCAAAGAGTCGATATTATTCATAATAACAGTATTATATATTTTGAGGTTATAATATTTTTTTCATACTTTTACAAAATATCGAAATAAAATGAATAGGTATTTTGCTCGTATTAGCAGTGACTCTCCTTTCACAGCTAGTAAAAAGCGCGAAAATCTTAATGTACATAGTTTAAATGATGCAGTATTATCAGTGTGGAAATGATTTAATTTAACCGTATTCTCGTTTCAACAGTATTCATATTAAAAACGTTTGACTCTAGTTTTATAAAAAGAATATTAAGAATATTTAAAATACGTTAACAAAGTCAGTTTGGAAAACAGATGTATTAATTTTTTGCAGAAAAAGTGTTTTAGACTCTAAAGCGAATATATAGGTGACACAGAATTCCAGTTATTCATAGATTCACAACTTATAGTGGACTAGCAACGCTTTTATAAAGGGATTCTAGTTTTGTGAATGCGAACGTATTGTCAACATTAACATGCGTGCGCCACAGCGACATCTGTACTTTATTTTACTCTAATTTTCCGAAGTGTGTTTGGAGCTCTCGGAGTTTGCGATTTCTATGTTTCACTGTAAGTTTTTGCAAATTTAGTTTGGCTGGTCGATCTGCAAGGTATAAAAGGTAAAGCAAAAGGTTTTAATGGGGGATTTTGGTCGAGTCCTGCCTCTCTGGTAATCAAGGCCTGCGTCGAAGAAATAACGTTCTGATTTCGACACATGTTAGATGAAATCAATTCTTGCTGAGTAAGAATTTGCTGATTGGGTAAGTTAGCTTCAATTTATAGTTTGAAATAAAATTTTCTTCGGCAGCCACCGGTTGCTAAATTTAGTAGAATTTAGATGGTACTAAAGATTTTCGAGTAACTTTTACATTACAGCTAAAACAGAACGTGAGTTTAGAATTCGATAGTGAGTTGAGCTGCCAGTAATCTATACGTAATTGAACCTTTTGACATTTAGTAAACTTCTACTTATTTTCAGTGAAAATTGGAGTTAGTGACTGATCTTTTTTAATTGCCGCATAGCATAGACTAAAATTTGTCAAGTTGACTCTACCACACTCCTTTCCCGCTTAGCTTAAGTAAAGTGGTTTTAATTTAAAAACTGAGTAATGACTAAACTATAAGATAGCGGCCTTGTCGGGTACGCTACAAACTGTCCATTAAAAGATGCATTTTTACCTAATTTTATAGGATACGCCAAAATAAATCAAAATTGTATATTTATATTAACATATGTATTCATATTATTTTAACATTAATGAAATAATATAAATATTTGACATCGGCGCAACGATCAGTCAGTAAATTTACAGCAATCAACTTGTTAACCATATTTGATAATATATGAAATGAAATACGAATGAGATACAAATAAATGTTGAAATGAAAATACTGATGGTTTGCGAAATATTTTTTTTTATATTCTATCAGCATACTTAATTTTAGATTTTATATTAAAACGAAGACTTTATTTAGAGTTGGCGGAAAATATTAAAAATATGGTAATGAGTTTTCTTTTTTTCTTTGCTTTGAAAGTTGACTCCTCCAGTAAGAATAATTTTGCTTATTTTTTACTTAAGTAGCGTCATGATTTATGTTTATTAGCTCGTTTCTTTTTTTAAAGAATAGCCATTTTCTTATAACCTGGCAAAATCGTAACTAAAATGATAAATGTTTAACAGTTGCTATTTTTTCACATGTTTATGCAAAAAAGTAATTTATTTTGAAATTGAAGTAAAAAAAAATGAATATTTAAATTGTTGTTTATACCGCAATCAAATAAAGCTTTTGGGCAAAACAAATGTTGATTTATACCAAAAGAAACGAAAATGCATGTACGTGATTTTAAAAGAAATTTTAAGTTTATAAACTCTGAACCAAATAGTTAGAGAAAGGTGAATCTATAGGAGAATGAATAGGGAAGCTTATTTTTGGGTACTACTATTTTCGGATAGTAGTCTTTCTTTATTTAAGGGGTTAAAACTGACAAACTTTTTAAAGTGACAAATTACATCCTCAAATGACTCTAATATGGATTGAAATAACACCCTATCTAATAAAGTTTAGGATATCAAATTTTAAACACACATTAAAAGAGATATATTTCAACAGTTAATGTTCTAAAAAAAAGTCTAGATTCATATAAATTACTTTAATTTGAAATTTAATATATTTTTACTTTCTTCTATCTTTACTAGTGGAAAGTATTGGATTCATGAAAATTTTCGTCTTTCGGTTTTCGACGGATTTATACGTTTTAGAAGGTCCTGAACACGATTTGACCATTTTTAGAAAATGTCTGTCTGTGAGTCTGTCTGTCTGTATGTGACAAAAATTTTGTGGGTGCTCTATCTGAAGAAATAATGCACGAAATTTAATAAAACTTTATATTCAGTTAGTCCCTGATATAAATTGGTGCTGATTAGTTTTTGGTGAAAATCGCGCGACAGGTGGCGCTGCTATGCAGCATTTTTTAAGATTTCTGCAATAGCTCTTTCTCAAGAACTAATGCACTTATTTTCATCAAACTTCAGGTTCATTTAGACCTTGACATAAATAGACGCTAATTACGTTTTGGTGTAGATATCCCAACACGTGGCACTGCTATGCCACTTTTTTCTTGATTTTTACGATATCTATATCTCAAGAACTAATACGCGGAATTTCATCAAACTTCAGATTCTGTTAGACCTTACCATAAATATGTACTGCTTACGTTTTGGTATAAATAGCCCAACAGGTGGCGCTGCTATGCTACTTTTTTCATTATTATCACGATAACTATATCTCAAGAACTAATGCACAGATTTTGACCAAACTTCGGATTCAGTTAGTCGTTGATATAAGTTGCTGTTGATTAGTTTTTAGTCTAAATCTCCTAACAGGTGGCGCTGCTGTGTGCTGCATTTTGCGGGATTTACAGGATTTTAGCAATAGTCATATCTCAAGAACTAATGCACGGAATTTAATAAAACTTTAGATTCAGTTAGACCTTGATATAAATTGGGGCTGATTCTTTTTAGTGTATGCGAAATCTTTGTGAGATAGAAGAAAGTTTTGGGATTGGCACATCCGACTAGTTAATAAATGAGTTCATCTTTTATGGCTTACGGGCAAGATTTCTCATAATTGCATAAGTTACAATGAGCTAATTTTTTTATTGAGTAAAAATATGTGATAAAATGATTTACACTGGAAAAAATATATAATGATTAGTTCTTTTAAAAAAATCAGAATTTTGATTTGTTTTTTAATAAAAATAATCATAATTTCTAAATTTTTTACTTGGTGAACATAATAGTACGTCGTTTTGTGCATCTATAAGGTTTATAATTTTAGTCCAAATTTCATGAAGTTCAATCCAACCATTTCTTAAAATTCATGCCATGCACTAAAATCAACATTTTGAGAAAATTTACTTTAAAGATCAAATTTCCCCTTGATCATATAAAGAAAGCTCAAACTGCTTTGGACATAACACCCATTCTAAAACGATTTTGTGCAAGCTGCTGTTTTTTTTTTTTAAATATTTTTAGATAAACAAATTTTAATAGAAGCTATTAAATAATAATAAAAAAAAGGATTTTTTGACACTTTAAAAAGAAATTGATCCCTTAATTGCTAGATTCTGCAAATTGAAGTTACAAAACTTTAAGAGCTGGTGCAGCGCAATGCAGCAAACATTTTTCGCGTTGAAAATTGGAGTCGTAATCCATTTATTCGGTAAGGTACACAGGGTGTCTCGCTTTAATCGTTACCTGACTTTTTGTTTATAACTTTAACAGTAATGAAAGTTTCTTAACTACATTGTCAATAGACTAACTTTGTTCTTTGTAAAATGCAAAGATTCAGCAAAAAAAGCTGAAAGTGCAAAGTAAATTGGTTAGCTATATTAAAAAATATGGGATGTCTAATCCAGCGGTGTTTAGATGAGGATTGTTCCGTGATATCGTTGCATTTCATGCAAAGAAATGTAGATTGTAAAAAAAAAATGTTTTTTAATCTAGCAAAATATAATGTAATCACGAACGAAAATATACAATAACCTCTTCCAAGTTACCCCCGATTCAGAAAATCGTTCTTTATCGTTGGAAACATCATAAACCAATATATTTTAGAGATTTAAAGAATAATTTAAAAAAACAAAGTTTCTTTTGCTACCACTAATTTTCAGGACCGTTTTCTAGTAGTTTTTGGAGTGTTTTAATCAATTTTCTCATCCCGGAATATAAGTTTTTCGGATTCTATCAATTCTCAAGTAAACACTTTTATGTTCAACAAATATATTTAATTTTTTGAAGGAGAACGTTTACCTAATGCAAGATAAATTCACTTCAGGAAACTTAATCTAACCTTGAAATCTAAATGTGACCATAGGCTATTAATTAATCATATACCATCCTGATGTACTGCTGATTAGAGACCACTGAGGTAACTGAACATTACGAGAGCTATATACTCAATTATACTCTAAAAAGTATACATAGTATCCCGAAAACATCGAGCTCGGCTTTTATTGATCATAGACATATATTATAAATTAAAAAGTTGCGTAAAAAAAAGCTACAGAATTTTACGATATCGATTAGAATTTTCAGGGGATTAAATTCGAAGAAATACAAAATGAAAATGTTTTATACTGCCCCAAGTACATAAAAATTCCCAATGAGTAAAATGGGCCCCATACACTAATAAGGTCATCTACAAAATTTCAGGATTTTATCATAAAAATTCGCAAAGATATTTTTTTATACAAAGTCGGTGAGGGGTTAATCAATACTATATCAATTATTATTTATTTTTGCAATCATAGTTTCCTTTCATAATTTGTGCACGACCCCTGAAACGCAATCATCCGACATGATTTTACCCCTTTGAGAACTCATATCCAGGTATCGGAAAGTGGTTTAAGTCAGTATTTATGTATTTTCATATATCTGCGACTTTTTATGATAAAATGCTGAAATTTTGTACATGACCTTATTACTGTATGAGGCATATTTTACTTATTGGGAATTTTTTTTTTGGACGAGGACCGTATAAAAATTTAAATTTTGTATTTCTTCAAATTTAAATCCTGTGAAAATTATAATCGATTTCATAAAATTCTGTACCTTTTTCTATGTAACTTTGTAATTTATAATATCTGTCTATGATCAATATTTAAGGAATAAAAACCGAGCTCACGGTTTTGGGGCACCCTGTATATTTGGATAATGTTTCCTGGATTTGATCGACTCTGACTCTGAATATTTCATTTAATGTACGCCTTTGTATTATTTTTCTGAAATATATTTTGAAATAATGTACTATTTTGATACATACTCACCCGAAAAAGTTTGCGTAATACGCTTTTCTCTTAAAAAACATATTATACATTTTCTAAAAAGAAGAAAATATATTTAGAATCATATATACCTTCTTTTAAATATCAATTTATATTGCAGATACATTTTTCAGAACGTTTACGTGAACAATTTTCATTTTAGGATATGATTAAATATCAGAATTCTTCTCTGGTATTTACTGACTGCAGTAAATCGAGAATTCCTTAAATGTATATTTCATTTAATTATGATTTTTTTAAATTATTTTACGTTTTTAACTAACATATTTTTTAAAACATATAATGGTTAATATTTTACAGCTGAAATATTTCTCTCTAAAACTATACCTCTTAAAGAAAATGATAATAACATTATAAACACAAAAAAAAAATGTACGTGTAAATTATAAGAATATTCATAAAATTAGGATTTTAATCCTTTGATATACCTAGTGAAATTGAGGAATCCATATTGAGGTTACGGCGATTATTTTTTAAACCACTGATGCTAGAAGCATACACACAGTGAAAAAAGACAAATGTTTCTTAACCTATCTCTTATCTTTCTTAAAGTTTAAGAAAATAAAATATTTCCTCTTCCGAGTTACCCGCGATTCTGAAAAGCTTTCTAATATCTTACAGAAACTTAAAAAAAAAAAAAAAAACAGAGAAGAAAAACTTTTTCTTATTACCAATTAAATTTGTTTATAAATTCTGGTGTCAATGAATCATTTCAACAGAAGTACTTTGCGCCTGAAAGGGTTAAAATAGCATTTCTGAAACAAGTGCTTCTTTTGCTATCCGAAATCTTCAGAAACGTTTCCGAGTAGTTTTTACAGCGTATTTATTAGGTTTCTCAACCCGAAATATCCATTTTTCGGATGCTATCAATTCTCAAGTAAACATTTTAATGATCTACAAACATGATATATCGCATTAACATAAAAATTAAAATTAAAAGCATTAATATTAATATTAACATTATTTTGTTATTCTTGCACGTAAAAAGTCAGTTACTCGGCTGAAAATGCTTATTTGAGAACTGAGAGCGCCCGAGAAACTGTTATTCCGGGAGAGAAAACTGATTAATACGCTGTAAAAACCTCTCAGAAACGTTTCCGAAAATTACGATCTGCAAAAGAAACTATTGTTTCAGAAATGCTTCTTTAAATCTTTGAAATCTATTGGTTTCCGTAATTTCTAAATATAGAGAACGCTTTTCGGACTCGTGGATAACTGGGAAGATATTATATTATATTTTTATAAGATGAGAGCTAGATTAAGAATCATTTGACTTTTCATAATGCATTCAATTACAAAAAGTGTACAAATCAAATTTAGCTTTCAAGATATGACATTTGTTTTGCATAGAATAAAGGGAACAGGGAAAAGATCTATACCAGAAATTCCGAAGGAATTTTTTTTTTACATTATATAATCCCGAAACGACTGCCATGAAATAAAACAAATATTACTATTCAGAATTTCAGGTATGAATTCGGGAATTTCTGAATAAAAATAAATTACAGAAATACACACATATAGGCGCTAATGATGCAAATGGGTTAGATAATTACCATAATATCTATTTTGTATCACCTGGAATATTTGCAATTTTTTTTCTCATGAAACAGTTTACGCAAAAAAGTTTTTTCTAAAAATACACATTACACATTAAAAAAAAAAAAAAAAAAAAAAAAAAAAAACGACAGTTTTTATGTGGTTAGAGTGATTGAGAAATGTTTGAAACATTACACTGGGGAACAATTTTTAACATAATTTCTGTTGACTTTGATTTTTCAGCTGTTTTTAAGTTCAAAGATCGTGCTGATTTCAAAACTGCAATTAGTTTTCTTCTATCACGTCAAGTTTTTTCTCTACAGCTTATATTAATGTGACCACTCTACGCTGAATCGGGCGTGAGTTATAGGAAGCTTCAGTTTTCTACTAATGGCTGAAGTAAACATTCTCCGATTGGGGTGGGGTAAATGACACGATAAAAACCAGCGGCAGTTTTATACTTATATACTATTCAGTTATATCTGATATAGTGTAGTGAGACATCTGCATGTTGTTCTATATAGTGAAGCTCATTTCGAAATTCAGTTCGAGTTCTTGCTTTTATGCAAAGGGTAAGTAGTGTTTAATATTTTATTTTAAATATTTATATATTTATATATATTCTATATATCTGATATTTACAACGATAAATTGCCATTTGGTATACCAATGGTTTGGCGAAAGCCCCGAGATCATTCCAGTGATTGTTATTTCTGTACGGTGAAAACGTCGGGATATAACAAAAACCCCATAAAATAGCATTATCCTAGTTTACCATCCACCATACGTCCAATGCTTCATTTAGCTGAAATCCCAGTGCCAGTTTTCAAAGAAATGCCCTCTTTCGAAATACAGGAAAACGAGTATGGTGGAAATCTAAGTGATCCCTACAATGAAGATTTTGAACTTGAAGATGACTCCGTTCGAAAGAGATTTGATCAACATAAACTGAATGATTTGGTACGAGATTTGGGACTATCGAAAAAAGCTTCAGAATTATTAGCATCAAGACTGCACGAGAAAAATTTGTTCGAAAAGGGAGCTAAGGTATCCTACTTTTGATCAAGAGAAAGTGAATTTCTTCAATACTTTCCTAGTGACAATGGATTTGTTTATGGTTTGATGCATGTTTTAATGAAGGGGTTGGGTTTTGGGTATTCCATCCTATACCGCAACTGAATGGCGGCTGTTCATCGATAGATCAAAGAGAAGCTCGAAGTGCATGCTCCTTCATAATAAAAATTTATTTAGAGCAGTCCCAATAGGCCATTCAGTTTATTTTCGCAAAGAATATGAGGACATAAAGAGAGCCATTAATTTATTGCAATATCACATGCACAAGTGGATCATCTGTGTTGACCTTAAAATGATCTGCTTTTTTCTTGGCCAGAAACGTGGAGTCAAATTGTCATCCAAACCTGGTCATCCAAACATTTTGCATGAGCCACTTGTCGACAAAAAGAGCATCATATTTCCATTAAAACTGGGCCTAATGAAGCAGTTCGTGAACGCATTGCCAACTGAAAGAGACTGTTTCATATATCTTATTTTCAAACCTGTCTTTTGAAAAGATAAAGGTAGGTGTATTTGATTGTCCACAGATTCGGCAGCTCATAGGAGATGCACATTTCATCGGAACAATGACAGACATACAAAAGAATGCTTAGTTAACATTCAAAAACTTTCTTAGAAATATGCGAAAAGAAAATTACACCGAAATTTTCCAGCAACTTTCAGAGAGCTTTAAAATGCTTGGTTGCAACATGAGCATAAAGTTTTATTTTCTGCATAGCCATCTCGATGACTTCTCAGAAAATCTTGGTGCAGTCGCAGTGATGAGCAAGGTGAGCGATTCCATCAAGATTTGAAGATCATGGAAGAACAGTATCAAGGTAGATGGGATGAAAATATGATGGCTGACTATTGTTGGAGCATTAAGTGAGATTGTCCACAAATTGATCACTCTAGGAAAAGCTACAAGCGAAAATTTTTACTTTAATATGAACTTTTTTTCGTTTTGTAACAAGACTTTACTACTTCTATGAACACAATGTAGCTTATAGTAAGTCTATATAGCCGTTGTATGAATAATATATTTGGTAATTTTTCTTTATTTTCGTTGTATCCTCATTAAGTATGAATTTTGGGGTATCCTGTAGCTGAAAAAGTTGACGTGATAGAAAAAAACTGGCGTCATTTTTGGATTTAGATCACAATAATTAGCCAAAAACAAGTGCCAGATCTAAGTCAACAAAAGGTGTGTTCCCCAGTGTTATTATTGATCATTTCATACAGAATTTAAATATTTCTCATTCAAATAATTTAGATACGTTATCCTCTAAAAACATAACATTTAAAAACAGAAAAAGGAGATAATGTACCTTTTATGTAGTGGCAAAAAGATATGTATAAAAAAAAAAATTACCCTTTGACTCATAATTCAGAGTATTTCTCACGCGAATTATTTTTCTCAAAATATGTATCATCAAAAATGAAATATTACACAAAATAGAAAAACGAGGAAAAAAACATTTATTTATTTATTCATTTTGTAGTTAAGGTTTTAATATGAAGTATTTATAAAAACTTGTTTTTGATGCTTATCGTAATTCACACTATTTAACACGCAAAAGCTTTTAAGTAAAAAATGTATTCTCTAAAATGAAATTATATTTAAAATAAGAAAAATAATAAAATATGCAGTTTTTAGTATTTATAGATTCATTATGAAATATTTATAACAGTGGTTTTTTTAATCCTTTCATATTTAATACGCAGTATTTCACACTCGAAAATGTTTTATGTAAAAATACGCTTCCTTTAAAAAGTAACATTACATTCAATTAAATAAGAAAATGAAATACCGTTTCTTTATGAAATATTTATTTTAAAAAAATGTGTATCTCTGATCCTTTTATGTGTATTTTACAATTTGTCGCACACAAAATAAACTGGAAACTATTTATAACAAAAACTAAATAAGCACGATAATTCATCGTTATACGCAGATTTCACCGTAGCCAGTTTTCTCAAAACAATAATAATCTAATTAAAAAAACATTATGTAATTCTTAATTAAAATGGTGCCATTCATACGTACAATGTTTAGAATAATGCATAAAAATAAAAACTGGTATTTCCATAATTTTTTTATGTTTTTAAAATAATTTACTGTAACTGCATACTCACTAATATCATCACGATATTTAATTTATTTTATAGCACTACATGCGAATAAACTTTTGTATGGAATTATTAGTATAATAATAGAATAATCTTTTACATACCTTCATTTTTTTGAAAATGAAGAGTTGTTGATATAAAATCTAAGCATCTTAATTAATTTAAAAGTTGGCATTCAGATAATTTCTTTCTTTCATTTATCGTTTGTTATAATGGTAATAATGGACTATTTGTATGTAAAAACTTTGCAATAAACGATATTTAGATTTTCCGATACTCGTTTTAAAGGTTTGAAAAAACAAAGAATAATCTTATGATTTGCAGATAATTTTAAAAGTTTGATTTATCCGCTACTTTGATGTAATCGGGCTCGTTTTATCCGGGTTCTGCTATATTTTACGTGAAAACTGTGTCCTTAAAAATAAAAGTTTCATTTAAAAATATAATTCAATTTTAATAGCATTATAAAATTCACATTTCTTTTAGAGACACTAATTACGATATGGAGTTACATAGTTTAATTTTTTAATGGTGTTTTAACGCTATAAAGTCTGCTCATCGTAAATAAGTTTGAAGTACGCATGCAATTACATTTTTCATTTTTATTTTATTTATTTAGCTTTTATTCATAAAATTAATTATTTATTTGAATTTGTTATAATGGCAGTATTGTACTATTATGAGTAACATTTTTAATAAACAATATTTACCTTTTCCTAAATTCCTTAAAAACCGTTAAAAAACAAGGAATAGCCTTACAAATGTGTTCAACAATCAGAGCGTATTAATTTGCGTTCGCTTTATCAGAGTTCTACTATACTTTGCGCAAATAAATAAATAAGTAAATAGATTGTTCAAAAATAAACATGACATTATTTTATATTCTGTATTTATTTGTTTATTTATTTATCGGTATTTGTTATAATGACAATAATGTACTATTTTGTGAGAGAAATTTGTCAATAAACGTTATTTAGCTTCACTAATAGCGTTTATAACCATGTTGAAAAACAAGGAATAATCATAAGAGAAAATCAAAAAATTCGATTAACCCGATATTTCTCTTTAACCGGGTTTGTTTTAACCATGTTTGTTATAACCATGTTGAAAAACAAAGAATAATCATAGGAAAATCTCAAAAAATTCGATTATCCCGATATTTCTCTGTTACCGGGTTTGTTTTATCCGAGTTCTACTGCATTGTAACACATCCTTAAAATAATAAACTTTGCATTTAAAAAAAAAATGAGAAAAAAAAAGTAAAAACCTCTTACCTTTATGCAGTTACAGCTTCATATCAGCGCTTTCTCTTCCATCCTTAGCAAAGCGTGCATAAAGGTTCATCAGCGATAACAACTTAAACGTCGCGTATCATTTTCAGTCAGTGAAAACCAACAGTTTCAACTGGAATGCTCTTGAGCTTCTTGCGATCACTGCTGCAACTGGGCTGATACTGGATCGCCCGTCCGAGATCAACAGCTTTCCCCCTCGGCACTCATCTGATTGGACGGCTGGCGAGCGCATGCGTGCGCCTGCACAAGATCCTTATTTCCTTGCACCGATAGGTACTTTATCGATATCATGGGGATGCGATGGGACCTTTCAGCGCTTAAAGAAAACGCTTTCCGGAAAAGTTTAATAATTTTTGTAGCTTCATTCGTGTTATGTTTGCAAGTTATAAAATACTTTTCTAAAGATTGAAATTAATATATGTTTAAATTTAGTTTTACTTTTTAAATTCGAAATATTTTGCATGGTTACCTAAAATTTTGCATGCCATTCTTATCCTAGCAACAAAATATACTTTATGCATACCATAGGAATGCGGTGTGATCGTTCAACATTTAAACACTATTTTCAAGGAAAATTTCACCATTTTTGTAATTTGTGTCATGTTATGTCTCCAAAATAATTTTGTAAGAAGTGAAAATATTTTTATCATAAACATATTTTAATCTCAGATAATAATTCCAGACTATAATGTTTTCATTTCTAGTTTAAAATGAAAATTTAATTTAAATTAGAAAAAAAAAATCATTCGTATGTCTGCTCAAGATATGCACCGACAGATACACTATCGATATGATGGAAATGCGATGGCATACTTTAGCGTTTAAAGATAACTCTTTCGAGAAAATCGAAATAATTTTATAAGTTTCTTGCATGCTATGTCTTTAAATTATTAAGTACATAAAAAATGTTTATAAATAATGAAATTATATATATATCTGAAAATAGCTTTAAAATGGGTATTTTTAATTTTGAAAATTCAGATGCACAATTTGTACAAGAACCTGATTTTAGGAGCTTTCATTACAAAATCTATTGTAGCCATTCGGAGGAAGGCAATTCCAGAAAATTTCGGTATATTTTCACCGATCATGACCTTAAGACCCCTAACCACCCTCCGTTCAAATGTTGATTTATATATATATATATATACATATATATACAAGGTGACCATAATTAAACTGACGGTATTCAGAGTGTTCTGTAGCGCGATCTAATTGCGAGAATGGCGCCAAATTTTGTCGGAAGATTAAACAAGACGGGGGACGAAGGATTTCGCGAAAAAAAATTAGTTCCAAAAGTCACCGGGGAATATGTGGCGTGTGCATTCAAAAAAGAGAGTTTCAAAAAAGAAGAATCAATACTGAAATAAAATTATCGTTTATTTAGTACATCCAACTCAAATTCGATGTGGCCGCTGTTTTTGTGGACCACATATTGCATTCTGTGCACAGTATTTACAACAGCAGAGAATAACATGTCTGCAAGAATCTCCCGTACAGTTCGCGATATGTTATACTTCAACGTCCTGGACACCTCCGTGATTGACCTTGGACTTTAGGTAACCCCATAGCCTAAAGTCGCAGGGTGTAAGATCAGGGGACCGAGGTGGCCATGCAGTTGGAAAATACCGGCTAATGACTCTTTCTGTTGTGATTTTCTGTCGTAGCAGCTGCTGTACCCGCAAAACAATATGTGGAGGGGCTCTATATTGCATGAAAATAATTTTCTCTAGGCACTGTCTTTGCTGAAGTGCCGGAATAGCAAAGTTGTTTAGCATTTGGCGATATTTGTCTCCGGTAACAGAACGAGTTACAGGTCCTGTCGGAGTAATGTTCTCATAGAAGAATGGACCTATGATCATATCTGCTGTGAAACCACACCAAACAATTATCTTTGGTGAATGCAAAGGAATTTCCTTGAATGCCCTTCGTGACTTGTTATCCCAGTTCTGGGTATTTACAGTTCCATTCAGGTAAAAGTGGGCCTCGTCTCCCCATAAGATTTTCCAGGGCCAAGCATTACCCAACTCCATTCTGGCCAGAAAAGTGAGAGCAAAATTCAATCGCTTATCAGGGTCGGTGTGACGTACACGGCTTATCTTGTACAGATAGAAGTGGATAATCTTTCGTAGGATTTTCCATACCGTACAATAAGGCATATCCAGATTCCGAGCTATCCCACCAGCACTGGAAGTGGTAGCAATATTGTTTGGTGCTCTGTCGATAATCGCCGTTGCCACTTCTTCGATTGTATCCTGTGATACGGGTTTTCGTCCTCTGCCTGACTGAACATTTAAAAAACCTGTTTTCTCAAACTTCTCAACCATTGCTTTTAAACCATTAACTGACAAAGGACCGTTACCTTTACGCCTTTTTCTGTGGTTTCTAAAAGCACGAAGAGCGGCTGGCGCATTGCACTAGTTGAGGTAAAAGAATTTGACTAGTTGAGCTCGCTCGACTAAAGAAGGAGATATTATGAAAGATAACTTTCAATGAAATTGCTTCAAACAGTAGCACATTACCTTTTAAAGCCGAACAAGCTGGCACTGGGCCAAAAGATGTAACGCGAAATTTGAATAAAGAACTTCTTCTTCTGCTGTTGCTTTCTTTGGGGCTCTGTAAGTGAAATTGCAAATAAAGAAACTTTAGCAGTGTTTATGTAAATTTTTAGCTTTTTATAAACTGTTACCATTTTGAGCTTGGATTAAATTGCTAAATTCGTTAAATAAACGGTAATTTTATTTCAGTATTGATTCTGGATTTTTTGGAACTCTCTTTTTCGAATACACAGCGCCACATATTCCCCTGGCGGCGACTTTTGGAACTAATTTTTTTTTCGCGGAATCCTTCGTCCCCCGTCTTGTTTAGTCTTCCTACAAAATTTGGCGCCATTCTCGCAATTAGATCGCGCTACAGAACACTCTGAGTACTGTCAGTTTAACTATGGCCACCTTGTATATATCTGACATATGTCATGATGTAACTTTCTTATTTATGAACCGATTTGAATGTGACTGAGTATATGTATAGGACATACCAAGGTCTCGGCAGAGTTCGTTGGCCACCTTCATCCGCCATCTTGTTTAAAAATGACGGACAGTTAATCAAAATACGAAAACAAATTCTCACACGTTTAACAAGGGTATATTCTGCTTTAAAAACACTCCTTTATTTTAAAAAAAATTATTATTATTATTTTTAATTCATTTCCGAAAGTCACTTTCGGGCCAATTTTGTTTTTTCCGCGCATTTTCCCTTAGGATTAGCATTAGGTACAATTTGATGAATAAAATACGCTTAATTTTGTACAATCACTCCGACATTTTAAGGCAATATAGGGGTACTAAAATTTTAGCTAATAGTGAAGTATAAATATTGTTCAGAAATTATGAAATTTAGAGAGAAAATGATCCGTTTGAAAATTAAAAAAAATTACTCATATGTTTAACATTGCGCACACTTATTTACACACATCGTAAACTTATTTTTACCTATTGCTCTAAAATTTCAACACCTTAAACTAACCTTTTAGCTGTTATTGGAATAAAAATTCTGTTTAGAAATAATGAGATTTAGGGTAAAATAATGAGTTTGAAAAAAAAATCTCATAGAATTTAGATTTAAAAAAAAAAAAAAAAAAAAAAAAAAAAAGTAACTCAAGAAAAACATTGCTTTTTACAACTAAATATCAATATTTTAGCACAAACATTTTACACAGGCTTAGGAAACATTATATTTATAACGAATAAAAATAAAAAAATTTCGAACGAAAATAATTGTTTTGTTTTTAATATTAATTTCCCGATGGAAAAAAAAGGTGAGACAGAAACACTTCTTACAAGCCCTTAGGTTCGTTTGGAAATATTTTCAAATAATATTTTCAAATATAAATTCATTTAACACTGATTTTTGGTATATTTAAGGTTATTATCATGGACCCGGGATATCCGATCTTTCGTTTAAAAACATAAAATCAAAGGAGATCAGCACCTGTGTGCCTTTTGTACGCTGCCGAAGGCAGGCCCTCAACTCTAGGTTAGCTTGGATAGATTTTCAATTAAAAATATAAAATGCTACAAATTCATGGATGTATGCTGCCGAAGGCAGTAAGGTCCTCAGAGTTAGGATCGTTTGAAAGGGTTTTCGGTTAAATATATAAAATCTATTTTTAATATTTGGGAATTTTTCCATAGAAAATTTTTCACGCCTTGCTTCTTAATATTCAAATTTTTAATTGCTTAAAAGGCGTATAGCCAACATAGTGAAAAGTTATCCAATCCGTGACTCGAACCCTGGTCATTAGTATAGCGCACTGACGTTCTACTCACTGAACCACTTACAATGACAACCAGCATTGGCGCTTCTCACTATAACATGTTGGCAAGGATACAAACGCAGCGGAAGACGGAATACTTTCGTGAGCCACGTAGTGGCTCACGTGGTGACTCGGGTTCGAGTCCCGGCGTGGATACTTTTTCACTATGTTGGCTATATGCCTTTTAAGCAATTAAAAATTTGAATATATAAAATCATTCAGCATTGATTTTAGATATAATTAATGTTATTATCACCATAGGTAAGGGAAAAGCCGGGCAGGTAAGCTAGTATCCTAATAAATGAAAGACGTCTGTCCGTGTGTCTGTCTGTGTGTGTGTGTGTACGATGGCTAGGAAATCTGCCACTTATAGAGGTCTAAAAATTTGGTTGAGGATAGTCCAAAGCAAATCCCAATATAGCTGAGGAGAAGATTTTTCCTTTTTTTCTAACTGAACGAGATATCAATTACAAACCACAATGAACATCGCAAAATGGCATAAAAAGTCTCAGCGGTGCATCGGAAAATCTGTTCCACGGATTTCAAGCACAGAAAAACCGAGAGTCGAAAGACGCTAAATTTTTTGTGTGTCTTTCACAGCACACATCGGCGCGACACATCAAAATATAAAAAATCAAAAACTACCCGCCGTATTATCATACTTTTATTTGTGCAATCAGTTTAAAAAATATAGGAATATTAAACCTTTGAATAAAATTCTTTTCGAAACATCCTTTTTCGTGTATTTTACTCTCATCTTTCCAAGCGCGCATCAGCTCAACTATTTGAAATACGAACAAATAAAAAAATACCCACTTAATCATATATGTTTCTTTATAACAGTGTGATCAGTTTTAAAATCAGTGTGATCAGTATTAATATTAATTCTTTAAAAAAAAATTCTTTCCAGAATGTCATTTTGCAGGATTTCGCTTTTTCTGCAATGTTTAAAAATCTGCGTTCGCGCTTCTGATCAAAATACGAAAAAAAAACTCATTTATTTAGAGTTCATTTTTCTTTTAAACGATGATATCTGTTTAAAAAAATATTAATATTAAACAAATTTTTGAAGTGAAAACTTCTTTAGGCGCGTTGGGCATTTTTTGAGATGGGAAAAAATCATTGAACTCGCGACACTGTTACTGTAACCGACACTGTTATCGACACCTCTGTATATTTGAAGTGAAAACTTCTTTAGGCGCGTTGGGCATTTTTTGAGATGGGAAAGAACCATTGAAATCACGACACTGTTACTGTAACCGACACTGTTACCGACACCTCTGTATATTTGAAGTGAAAACTTCTTTAGGAGCGTTAGGCATTTTTTGAGATGGGAAAAAATCATTGAACTCGCGACACTGTTACTGTAACCGACACCTCGGTATATAAGTATGTACATGTATTGTGTATAGTTCGGTATCAGGTAGGACGGGGCGGGCGCGTCGCGCGCCCCGGGCTTGCCTGTGCGCTATTGTTTTTTATGAAAATTATTTATATATTATATTTAATATATATTTATATATTATTTTTATGTAAATTAAACAGTAATATTATAATATATTATATTATATTATATTATATTATATTGTATAATTAAATATATAATATATTAATTATTTATATAATTATATATATATATTATATATATATATATATAGTATATAATATAAATATATATATATAGTATATAATATAAATATAAATATATATATATATATATATATATATATATATATATATATTATATATATATATATATATATATATATATATATATATATATATATATATAATCCAACTAAATATATAGCTGTTTTGTTTATGATGTGATGGTTACTGCTTATATATATATATATATATATATATATATATATATAATATATAATCCAACTAAATATATAGCTGTTTTGTTTATGATGTGATGGTTACTGCTTATATATATATATATATATATATATATATATATATATATAAATGTTAGAGATTGTGACGGTGTCTCAAGAGGATTATACTAGGTTAACTAAATCTATTAAAGAGCTTCAGAGTAAATTTATAATTACACATGTCGGTAAAGCAAACACAAGTTATGCATTAATCTGTAAAAAATTTATGGTGAAATATTAAATGAAAGTTATAATAACAGCAATAACTATGAGCTATTGAAATTGAAAGTTTCAGTGATGGAAAACAGGGTTAAGGCACTATATAAAAAAGTTAAGTTGAAGCAGAAAAGTCAACGTTTCCCATATCTTGTTATAGTGCCAAAGTTTCACAAAAAAACAGTGAAATTTAGAATTGTAACTTGAAGGTATGGTTCATACCTAGAGTCTGCTAATAAGAAATTGTTGGGAGTTTTGAGTAGTGTGTTTGATAGAGTGTTGAGTACAGAGTTCACATTTATTATAAAGAACAGTTACATTTTATTAGATAAATTGAAAAAACATCAAAACATAAAGAGTTTGTATATGATTTTGCAGACCTATACAGTACCATTAACTTACTGGATTTAAAGGACAAGGTTATAGATTTTTATAACAAAAACAGCAATATAGATAGCGATAAAGATTGGTTTATTAACTTGTTTCAGTTGGTAGTGCAAGAGAATTACTGGTATGAGGGGAGTAGAGTATTTAAACCGATTCGTGGAATCCCGATGGGGGGGAGTTGCAGTTCAATTTTAGCTGACATGTACATACATATATATGAGAATAACAATATTTTAAATAGAGAAATATTGAGTTATAGGTATATTGATGATGTTTTAATAGTTGGATTAAATAAGGAAAAATGTAAACCTAGATTTTAAATATTATCCAAATACTTTAAAACTAGAACTCTCCTCCCAGAATATTAAAAACATCAATTATCTGGATGTGAATTTAGAGTTGGAGAATGACAATTTGATAAAAAGGGTTTATGACAAGAGAAATGATTTCGATTTTAAAACTTTAAAGATCTTAAATTTTGAATCGAACGTACATATTTCAGCATTTAGAAATGTGTTTACAAACGGTTTAGTTCGTATTGAGAGATTATGTTCAAGATTTGGCGATGCAGTTGGCAAATTCTTGGAGTGGATTAACATGGCATTGATGCAGGGTTACTTGTGAACTTTGTACGGAGAAATATGATTAATTTTATAGGTAGAAGTAAATATAGAAGTGAACTGAATTTATTTTTGAATGCTAAGTGTGGTCTAGATCAGTTGTTCGATGAGTTCAGATAGGATTGGTTACTGCTGTGTGTAGCTTAGTGTTTTGGTTGATAGTTTGAATTAATTTGGTCTCGGCAGGAGAAGGGGGACGTTGTTTGCGTGGAAACCAGTTTTAACCCTGCAGTGCATGTCGTTAGCCATGCCCTCCTGCCTTCAGGTTTAATTTTCCTGGTATTGGTTTTTCGTTAGTATTTTGTGTTTGGTTATAATGGTATTATAGTTTTAATTGGATATATTTTAGTGTTCAGTTGATATAATGTTATTTGTTTTTGGCTATATAGTGTGGTTATTGTAAATTTGTAATTGTATTTTAGTATTATATATATATATATTGCAAGAAGAATGTCCTACAGAATTTTAGAAGTAGGAATCTGGATAAATAAAGATGATGACAAAATCTATTGATGACAAAATAAAACATGATAAGGAAAGAGCTTATCAGTAATGATATTAGACATAATATCAATTTGAATACTTCGAAAAATCTAAATATTTGTAAAGAAATAGAAAAATCAATATTTAATTGTGATAGTAATCGAAGGGAAAATGACATTAAGGGAATTATATTTAATATAAAAAAGAAATTGATACCGGAGACTTTAACAACTTTACAATCTAGCACAAGAAATGTTAATAACGATTTGGGCTTGGATTTATTGCGGTATAGAATCAAGAAACAGGATCTACAGAGATATTGTAATTTAAAGAACTGTCAGAAAAGTACGGAAGAAAAGATCCATTTTATATTGTATTATGTGGGGAATTGCTATAGAGGAGTTAATTTTGGTAAATATTTAAACAAGTACAATGATCTACTACCAGTGAGTAAAGTAAAAATAGTTAAGGCATTTAAATATGTTAAGCCTTTAGGCCGTGTTATGTTTAATTATAATGGATATGCAAAATACCTAAAGAGGGGTATTGATGAAAGTACATGCAGTTGCAATGATGGAGAGTTTATTGAAGTGAAAACTTCTTTAGGCGCGTTGGGCATTTTTTGAGATGGGAGAAAAACCATTGAACTCGCGACACTGTTATTGTAACCAACACTGTTATCGACACCTCTGTATATTTGAAGGTAAAATTTCTTTAGGCGCGTTGGACATTTTTGGAGATGGGAAAAAAACATTGAACTCCCGACACTGTTACTCTAACCAACACCTCTGTATATAAGTATGTACATGTATTGTGTATAGTTCGGTATGAGGTAGGGCGGGGCGGGCGCGTCGCGTCGCGCGCCGCATGCTTTCCTGTGGCTTATTGTTTTTTATGAAAATTATTTATATATTATATTATATATATATTTATATATTATTTTTATGTAAATTAAACAGTGGTATTTTATATATATATATATATATATATATATATATATATATATTATATATATAATATATAACATATATATATATATATAATATATAACATATATATATATATATATATATATATATAACATATATATAATATTGTATATATATATATATATATATATATATATATATATATATATTATATATATATTATATATATATATATACATATTTATACATATATTACATATATTATATATTATTAATTATATATTATATATTATTTATTATTAATTATATTACATATATTATCAATATATTACATATTTATACATATATTACATATATATATATATTATATATATATATATATATATATATAATATTATATATATAATATATATATATATATTGAAATTCATGTTTTCACCTCTGTCGGCACTCCCGGAGTGCTTGTGTGTGTTTTTTTTTTTTTTTCCAATAGTCACTTTCGCGACTTTCGTTTTTTCTTCATACTTTAAACTGCGAAATCCATTTTCCTGTTCAAAATACAAAAAAATGTATAACCACTTAATCTGTGTACATGTTTCTTAATAACATTGTCTTCAGTTAAAAAAGATATCAATATTAACACTTTCAAAAAAATTTCTTTCTGTAAGTCACGTTCTCAACCCCCCGGTAATTACGGGGGAAAACACTCAAGCTAAAGTTAAGTCTATGGGAAGGTTATTTTCAAATTTCTCGCTCGTATTTATATATTTTTAAATAAATATTTTTATTTATTTATTTTTTTTTTTTTTTTTGCATAGGATAGCTGAGGTCGCTCTCTAACGTTGTTAATTTTTACTTTTTTTATTTTTGTTGCAGTTTTTTCTATAAACGGACATTTTCAATTTTGTTACCGGTTGGAACCCGTTCTGAAAGTGAAAGTATCCTTATATAAAAAAACTGGAACCAAAATCGAAAAAGTAAAAACTAAAAACGTTAGAGATCTATCTCAGCTAACCTGTAAAAAAATAATAATAAAATTAAATTAAAATATTAAAATACGGGTGAGAAATTTGAAAAGAATGTCCCCATAGACTTAAAATTAGCTTGCGAAAGTTTTCGCATGACTAGTAGGCTCTTAAACTCAAAAACGGAGGGTGAATTTCCGGCGTTGAAATTCCTGGTCATCTCAGCCCAATACTTGTGTGATTTTGACAGTCTTTGTCTTTTATCGGTGAACCCATCATGCACTTTTTGTGTTCTGATGTTTTAAATCAGATGAAACAAGGCTGACGAGAACTGTGATTTGGAAATGAAAGATGGAGCAGGAGACATGTTGTTATTTAGGTTTCCGTGGTATGTATTGGTCAGAATTGAAAGTTTACTATATCCAATTGTCAAAAATTAAATCGACAATCATTAGATCGGGAGCCTTTTAGCTTCTTTGAAAAAACTTTCATTTAAAAATATAAAATCGTGCAAATTCGAGGGTGTATGCTGTCGATTTCAGTGGGGGACCTTCAACATTAGGTTTGTATCCAATTCCAAGTTCATTTGGAAATATTTTCCTTTAAAAAATATATAGTTATAGAAATTCGAAGTTTGCTTACCAAAAAAAAAAAGAAAAAGAAAAAAAAACGGAGCGTGTATTATGTATCCCGTTTGTTTGTTTTGGTTGGTTGGTTGTTTTATAAAGCCCGATAATCTACTCAAGGGATATAACTAAGTTCGTTTGGAAAGAATATTGTTTAAAAATAAATAAATTCATGCAAAATCGGGTTAAAGATATGAAATCATGCAAATTTGAGGTTTATTTAAAGGTTATTATCATCGGCTCGGGCAACGCCGGACGGGTCAACTAGTAAATATGTAAATCGTTTAGAACAAATTATATATGGTCCATCAAATAATACAATAATATCTGTATCCTTACTGTAAAAGCTACATGTTAGCAGTAAGAGATATACTTAATTTTTTTTCCCCAAAGACTTATATATCTGCAGACTTTTAAACTAAATATAATTTTTTTAACAGGTTCTTCAAGAACTTGTTGAAATTGTTATTTACTGCTGGAGAAAGCGTAAAATTGGATGACGACTTCAAATCTTTCAATCTCGCCAAAGGCAATGAGATACCTTTCGGTTAACAAGGGTTTTCCAGTAAAGAGATAAAACGCAAACGCAAACATTTAAAACAAATTTCCTGACTTTCTTTCCTTGTTCCCTTCCTGTATAGAATGTAAGCGAAATAAACACAATCATTTTAAAATGCATCAAGTATTTATATGCGAAAATTTAAAAGTCTATGATGTCTAACAACTAGCGAGACTATTATCCACTTGGACATAAATTGGAAAAATTGCTTTAAAATTATGATACTCAATTGTATTTTAGTCTCAATGTTTATGTAGAAAGTTGAAAATGTTATCAAAAAATAAAATAAAAAGTAACTACATTTTAAAAATGTTAAAATAAAGTTTGTTGATTTATACTTTTTATCTATTTGGTAATTAAAGCGCTAAAATTTTATTAACTGTTAATAGGACGGAATGCTTTCAATGGCTTTCGCTAATTTTATTTATCTTTATTTATCTTATCTATCTTATACTTTTTATCTATTTGATAATTAAAGTGCTCAAATTTTATTATCTGTTAATAGGGCGGAAAGCTTTCAATGACTTTCGCTAATTTTATTTATCTTCACATTAAAGTTTATTTTCAGGGTTTTTATATTTTATTATTATAACATTTTTTTTAAATCCGTTTTAACATCTTTGTTCCGAAGAAAAGGTATACCTTTAATTATATCGTTGAAAACCTTATAAAAGCGTGACAGAATTCTTAATTTGTTAAAAAAAACCACTTATGTTCAAAATCTACTGTACAGAAATTCGTTTATATAGATGTTAGATGAAGTTTGCTGATAAATGTAGAAGTATAAGCAGTGTTGAAATCATTGGTTGTCCACCAGAAGATTTGAGATTTTAAGCTTTTGTTGATCAAGAAGTGCAATTCCCCACTCCAAAATTCTATAATGCCTCTCCGCGGGAACCACAGAAATCTTTCCCGGAGAAAAATGTCTGAATTCAACACTGAGTATACGGGATGAAAACTATTTTTAACTTTAAAATATTACATTAAAAATTAAAAATTATATGCTGTTTTAATATATATATAAGAGATACTTAATCTTCTTAAATAGCAAATACATTATTCCAAATGATGACATAAAAGTACAGAAAGTGACCAAAACACAAGCAATCGCTTTCTCAGATGACATCCGAAATTGAGAGCCATCTATTACTATTTCAACCAAGCCTGTCAATTACTTGTGTATTTTGGGCCACCATGCGCATTAATACCCTGCCTATCCTTTTCTATCATCAGTGTCTTTCACCCTCTGTTCTACTTTGAAGACAGAATCTTACCGTTTTTCACGTATGCTGTCATAATTTTGCACAATTTAAATTTTTGACATCCTTAAATGTTTTACTGTTTACGTCTTTGAAACTCCACCTACAACGAGCCAAGAATTATGCCTCTTTGGAAGTCAATTAGGTGTGATTTTGCAGAGTCTATCAGAGAAAGTCATGCATGCATTTAAAACTTCTAAGGTTCGGAGTGTCATATTTTTGAGTAAAATATTTTCAGCGCTCTCATCTCCTTTGCTCTTGTTTCAAGTTTTGACAAAAATATTATAATATAATCATTTTAAATGAAAGACTGCGAATTAAAGGTATAATCACAGATGATCTGACAGAACTACCATGTACTATATTAGTAAAAGCAGGAAGCTTTTGTGTTTTAATAAATGCTAATTCAATGCATTTAATATAAAACCCACATTTATTCGTATGTGGAATTAGTGTTGAAATTCCTGAGGTTCAGGTGTTCAAATTTACAAGTTATAATATTTTTATCAGGGTAAATTCTAGAAGTGTGTCATGTTTCGATAAAAATACCGTAGTATATTGCAGCTTGCATGATAATGCTATCCTATGCTATATTATTTCAAGCAGAAGGCATATTAAAGCGTCTGAGTTTTAATAAAGTCTTTATTTTTAATTTGATTTAAGCCCTTAAATGTTGTATATATTTCAGAAAAAGGTGTCAAAAATGGCATTTTTTGCTATAATTTTGTGCATTATAACAATAAAAAAGTTAAAAATATTGTAAAAAATAAACAAAATTTCAAACGAAATAACTACTATATTTCGTATTTTCACATACATATGAAAAACATTAATGAATTATAGTCATATTTTACTCAAAATTGTTTAATTATAGCAAAATAAATCAAATGGCTTAGTAATTTTAAAGCCATCTAATGTAAAAAGAACAAATTATATTACATTACACATTTTCGAAAGGAAAACAAACTCACAGAATAGAATTACTAATTTTTCTGCTGCTCGAAGTCTGTTCGGGCATTCCAAATATGGCACGTTTGAGTTGTCCGAACTGGACTCAGGCCGGACGCGCAGGAGGTTAAATTCTACATTAGTTCAGAAACTGCTATTCAAGAATTATCTTTATATATATAAGGAATTCATTTTGCAACTTCTGAGTTTCAGAGGTAGTAAATTTTTAGTAAAGTGTTTTCTGAACGGTCAAGCAGTTTATCCTTTGATGTTTCGGCAAACAAGAATATATATATATAGATATAGATATAGATATAGATATGTCTTAGTATTTTGCAGATTTTGAATATTATTTGGAATTTAGTCATTAAAATGCAGCGTTTAATTGTACATGTAGTACAATTAAACTATTGCACATGTAGTTAAGTAACTTAAGTAAGTATTAAAAATTGTACATGTAGTACAATATTTGTGGAACCGTAACCTAAGTTACTAATAAAGTATATAAAACATCTTTCGATGTCTTCTGTAAAAATAAATTTTACATTAAATCTCCATATCGGCAAAATTGAAATATATATATGTAGCATTTTGACGAGGTTGAGATATTACGATGAATACTATTCGATGAAAAGATGGCAGTCCTTCAACGATATAGCAAGTTGCAGTCGAATTTAGCGAGTATGGCGAAGTAGTAATGCAATGAAATGAGATCACAGAATTTCTCCAGTAAATCCAGCCAATCTCCAGACAAATAATTTTATTAGAAGACGAAAAACACATAAACGATTCCCAAAGGTCTAAAACTTATAGCCCTCGGGCTAACGTTGCTTCACTTCATTGAATTAAGATGTTACTGGGCCAGTTGAATATTCTACGGTCATACAATACCAGACACATATTTGTTTAGCTTCCGAAAACGTCAAAAATCTGCCGCTCCGACCGGCGCGGGCCAGTTTTGATCTCTCCGCGGAAACATACACAGAATTATGTCACGAGCGCTCAACCCAATGAGTGAGAAGCTAGCTCCAGCCCAACGAATGAGGCTAGAGGGCGAGGCTAAAACAGTAAAGAATCCCCTTACTTGGGTGCGGACCAATTTAGAAGTTAAAATCCCAAGCGCGAGAAAAATTCAGAGCAATAATAATAATAATAATAATAAGAAAATGGCTTTTAAAAAACATTCGAAATGAGAATGCGTCTCAGAATTTTATAGATTGGGGAACTGATAAAAGTTACGAATGATCTTAAATTTTAGATTAAGATTTGGAATAAAATAATTATTAATATACGGATATTTACTTTTAAAAGGACTTTAAATAGGAATAGATATTATTAAGAATTAAGGAAATACTGACTATGACAGAAGTTAGATTAAATTTAAAAGATTAATGCGAATAAAATGGAAGGATACGAAGGAAATAAAATTTTTATATAACATTATCCCCCCCCCCCCTAAAAATCCGAATGACGGGTAGATCCGTTGATCTACAAGTTCATTAAGGCAAGTAAGAATTTGGATTACAAAATATTTATCTGGTATTCTAGTTAATGCCAAAAATTCTTTGATTTTATTAAAGAATAATTATTTTTGTAAACGCGAACCTCTGGGAATTGTTTAAATACAATTACATACATACAATTACAATATAAATAAGTTAGTAACAAATATTTTTTTTTTTTTCACTCTTCAAACATAAATAGTGAAAAGGATGAAAATGAAGTAAACAAAGCATTTTTGTCTAAGCAGTGAAAAGTATAAATGTCTAATAGTCCTCTTAATCAGTAACAGTCTGAGTTATAGACCTCTCATTTCCAAAAAAAAGTTTCTTGGTATGGATATGAAGGCACAGATATGTCAAGTATTAGCCAGTAATACAGTTTACGGCAATACAGTGTATTGATTCTGTAGTAGGATAATTCCAGTTAATCATAAAGTTCAAAAACATAAGAAAGTTTCATCACCACTAAGGTCAATAAACAATAAAAGTGCTTGTTTGTGATGCTTGATAAGTTTTGTGCCTTGTTAGTACACTTATCAAATAAAGTCCAGTAATTTAATAAAGTTCAGTCAATTAGATATGAGTATTAGATATTTTGCTAGCAAGATGTGACTTTTTATCATCAACTAATATACTATCAGTGGTTCTCTTTTATCACAATTCTCAAGAATATTCTCTTTTATAATCTTATCACATAATAAATAATAACAACAATTTTATAATAACAACATAATAATATCAACAATAACAAACAACTTCAAAATAATACTAAATCAGTAATTCATCTGTATATAATTTAATTCCTCATTCTTTTTCAATATCAGTGAGGAATGAAAATATACTTAATAAAATGAAACAAAAATAATAAATAGTAAACTAAGAAATATCTGTGAAAAATTATCAACAATTCAGTAAGATAATGTGCTCTCTGTTTTCAGTCAAACAAGAGAAACATAAGCTGCTCAATGAAAATAAGACCTTGAAGTGTATGGTGGATAATAAGTTTAATTATTACTATTAGTAGAGAGTTTTATTCTATTATTATAATTTAATTTAATCCAGTGAATTTTTATTCAATTTATTTTAATTTAATGTATTATTCTAATCTAATTTGCTATTCCAATTTACTTTATTGTTCCAATTCAATTCACTCCAATATAAAAAATTCTTAACTCAAATCAACTAAATTACGCCTGCATAAAAAGTTAACTCAAGCAAACACATTGGCAGTAATATTCTTGGGAATTCTTATATTCAAGAACATAGTGTTATACAGAAGAGAATTGATTAGTCAATTATAATTTGATTTCATTAAATTTAGTTAATTTTTGCTTTACTAAGTTTAATATTAAGCTATTGATTTAACATTAGTTTGTTGTTGCTCATGGGATAACTTTAATTTGTCAGGAGGGTAATAAGGGCGTAATTTTGATATATGGACTATTTCAGTAAATTTATTTTGAGTCTGTCTATTAATTTCAACATTAGATGGAACAAAGGATTGAGGAGATATGATCTTTCCATAATCGGGTTGCACTCTCTGATAATCATAGTTAACATTAAAATGAAGTAATCTTAATTTATCACTGGATATGCTCTTAGATTCATTTAAAACAAGGTCTCCTTGTAATATTCGACATGTAGCACAATCAATAATTAAATCAAACTTACAGCATTCTTGTAAACCTAATATAGCATAATCTAAATTTGTATTACATATCAAAAATCTAATATTTTGTTGCACATTACCTAATTTAAACAATAAATTACAAGCTTTATCTATTACAACAGTTCCTTTGGCTTGGCCAATAATAACAGGTGGAATATTTATAACTTTAGCATTTAACAATTTAACAAATTTAAAAGGTAAAATACTTATGGTTGAGCCAGAGTCAATCACACAAGGAAGTTCCCTGTTATTTACATATCCTGATACAATTAACTGTCATATATTATCAGTAGATGGTTGTGGTTGTCTAAGAGGGGGTGCAGAAGATTGCAAAGGGCTCACATTGAATACACAATCCCTCTCCCAGTGGTAAGCATTTTGGATACCTCTATTTAGACACATTCGACATGGTCTACTTGGATAATTTCTCAGAAAATGGGTAGTAGGCAACCTAGGATTGATAAATCTAGAATTTGGAGCATTAAAATTGCTCTGTGAATGAAAATTGGAATTTGGCATATGAAAATTCCGACTTGGGCGAACCCAATGTTTAGGTGCCTGATCATATTGTGGCAATGATCTATAATTCTGAAAATTACTCCTAGAATTACTATTGTTGACCTGGGAAGTAGGAATTACTACTAGCTGTTTAGCCATTAGGTACCAGTCTATTGTATTTTTTGGAGGATTACTAATCATATAATTCTGGTACTCAGGTTTGAGACCGTCTGTTAATCCCTGTACTATTATAGTTTCACATAAACAAAGTTGTCTACCTATTTCAACCTTTTTTCGAAAGTACTTATCCAAATCATTGAGATCATTTAATTTCATAGAAGCAAATTCTGAAAATCGAGGAACATGAAAAGTTATGAATTTTTCAGTAAGAATATCAGTTATTTTGTCAAAAGCTTTACATTCTAAACATTCATTGATAAATACCTTCAGAGCCTCTCCTTTCAAATATTTTGAAATATTTTTAATCTTCCAATTTTCATCTTTCTTTTCAGAAAGGCATGTTTTGTTAAAATGGTTTAACCAAGATTGAATGTTCATTCCAGATTCGAAATCAAAAGGAATGATGTTTATTTCGTTTTCACTCATTTTGTGATCACCAAGGACTTTTACAAGTCCAGATCGCAATAACATTAATATAAAA
The DNA here is from genome assembly GCA_963931845.1 of Maratus michaelseni. Lineage (NCBI taxonomy): Eukaryota > Metazoa > Arthropoda > Arachnida > Araneae > Salticidae > Maratus > Maratus michaelseni. Next base: position 359,977,646 of record OZ007593.1, on the reverse strand, counting down.
ATTAAAGAGAATTAACACAACAGATGTAAAATAAAATTTAAATTAAATAACAAATGTAAATACCTCCATCTCTAATAAATAATGATAGTAATAATAATAATACAACAAATAAAAAAATCTGAGCGAAACTTAAATAACATAAAAATAAATAAAATAATAAATAATACATACAATAATAACTTTTTTCAACTTACGTAATTCCGTTCACAAGTTGTCTGCCTGTTTACTTTTTGAAATTTTAATACGACCAATAATTTTATTAATTAATTTGTAGAATGATAATTTTTTATCATTTTTTTCTGTAAAAGAAAATATTATTTTAGATTATTCCGTCACAATTGAGATTTTTGTAGAACATTCACACAGGCTGGTATCTTGTGTTTCCAGATATACGATTCCATCACTTTTTGAAATACTCGATGCACATCCCGTGAGAATAAATCACATCACATATGCCGCAGTGAATATGCAGAGTAGCACCCGGTAATACATTCGCAGATCCTCCTTCCATCAGAACATTGGCATAGTTCAGCGCAAGTTCACAGCATCCTGACCGGCTTTTTTGTAGCATTTTGACGAGGTTGAGATATTACGATGAATACTATTCGATGAAAAGATGGCAGTCCTTCAACGATATAGCAAGTTGCAGTCGAATTTAGCGAGTATGGCGAAGTAGTAAGGCATTGAAATGAGATCACAGAATTTCTCCAGTAAATCCAGCCAATCTCCAGACAAATAATTTTATTAGAAGACGAACAACACATAAACGATTCCCAAAGGTCTAAAACCTATAGCCCTCGGGCTAACGTTGCTTCACTTCATTGAATTAAGATGTTACTGGGCCAGTTGAATATTCTACGGTCATACAATACCAGACACATATTTGTTTAGCTTCCGAAAACGTCAAAAATCTGCCGCTCCGACCGGCGCGGGCCAGTTTTGATCTCTCCGCGGAAACATACACAGAATTACGTCACGAGCGCTCAACCCAATGAGTGAGAAGCTAGCTCCAGCCCAACGAATGAGGCTAGAGGGCGAGGCTAAAACAGTAAAGAATCCCCTTACTTGGGTGCGGACCAATTTAGAAGTTAAAATCCCAAGCGCGCGAAAAATTCAGAGCAATAATAATAATAATAATAAAAAGAAAATGGCTTTTAAAAAACATTCGAAATGAGAATGCGTCTCAGAATTTTATAGATTGGGGAACTGATAAAAGTTACGAATGATCTTAAATTTTAGATTAAGATTTGGAATAAAATAATTATTAATATACGGATATTTACTTTTAAAAGGACTTTAAATAGGAATAGATATTATTAAGAATTAAGGAAATACTGACTATGACAGAAGTTAGATTAAATTTAAAAGATTAATGCGAATAAAATGGAAGGATACGAAGGAAATAAAATTTTTATATAACATTACCCCCCCCCCCCCCTAAAAATCCGAATGACGGGTAGATCCGTTGATCTACAAGTTCATTAAGGCAAGTAAGAATTTGGATTACAAAATATTTATCTGGTATTCTAGTTAATGCCAAAAATTCTTTGATTTTATTAAAGAATAATTATTTTTGTAAACGCGAACCTCTGGGAATTGTTTAAATACAATTACATACATACAATTACAATATAAATAAGTTAGTAACAAATATTTTTTTTTTTTCACTCTTCAAACATAAATAGTGAAAAGGATGAAAATGAAGTAAACAAAGCATTTTTGTCTAAGCAGTGAAAAGTATAAATGTCTAATAGTCCTCTTAATCAGTAACAGTCTGAGTTATAGACCTCTCATTTCCAAAAAAAAGTTTCTTGGTATGGATATGAAGGCACAGATATGTCAAGTATTAGCCAGTAATACAGTTTACGGCAATACAGTGTATTGATTCTGTAGTAGGATAATTCCAGTTAATCATAAAGTTCAAAAACATAAGAAAGTTTCATCACCACTAAAGGTCAATAAACAATAAAAGTGCTTGTTTGTGATGCTTGATAAGTTTTGTGCCTTGTTAGTACACTTATCAAATAAAGTCCAGTAATTTAATAAAGTTCAGTCAATTAGATATGAGTATTAGATATTTTGCTAGCAAGATGTGACTTTTTATCATCAACTAATATACTATCAGTGGTTCTCTTTTATCACAATTCTCAAGAATATTCTCTTTTATAATCTTATCACATAATAAATAATAACAACAATTTTATAATAACAACATAATAATATCAACAATAACAAACAACTTCAAAATAATACTAAATCAGTAATTCATCTGTATATAATTTAATTCCTCATTCTTTTTCAATATCAGTGAGGAATGAAAATATACTTAATAAAATGAAACAAAAATAATAAATAGTAAACTAAGAAATATCTGTGAAAAATTATCAACAATTCAGTAAGATAATGTGCTCTCTGTTTTCAGTCAAACAAGAGAAACATAAGCTGCTCAATGAAAATAAGACCTTGAAGTGTATGGTGGATAATAAGTTTAATTATTACTATTAGTAGAGAGTTTTATTCTATTATTATAATTTAATTTAATCCAGTGAATTTTTATTCAATTTATTTTAATTTAATGTATTATTCTAATCTAATTTGCTATTCCAATTTACTTTATTGTTCCAATTCAATTCACTCCAATATAAAAAATTCTTAACTCAAATCAACTAATTTACGCCTGCATAAAAAGTTAACTCAAGCAAACACATTGGCAGTAATATTCTTGGGAATTCCTATATTCAAGAACATAGTGTTATACAGAAGAGAATTGATTAGTCAATTATAATTTGATTTCATTAAATTTAGTTGCTTTACTAAGTTTAATATTAAGCTATTGATTTAACATTAGTTTGTTGTTGCGCATGGGATAACTTTAATTTGTCAGGAGGGTAATAAGGGCGTAATTTTGATATATGGACTATTTCAGTAAATTTATTTTGAGTCTGTCTATTAATTTCAACATTAGATGGAACAAAGGATTGAGGAGATATGATCTTTCCATAATCGGGTTGCACTCTCTGATAATCATAGTTAACATTAAAATGAAGTAATCTTAATTTATCACTGGATATGCTCTTAGATTCATTTAAAACAAGGTCTCCTTGTAATACTCGACATGTAGCACAATCAATAATTAAATCAAACTTACAGCATTCTTGTAAACCTAATATAGCATAATCTAAATTTGTATTACATATCAAAAATCTAATATTTTGTTGCACAATACCTAATTTAAACAATAAATTACAAGCTTTATCTATTACAACAGTTCCTTTGGCTTGGCCAATAATAACAGGTGGAATATTTATAACTTTAGCATTTAACAATTTAACAAATTTAAAAGGTAAAATACTTATGGTTGAGCCAGAGTCAATCACACAAGGAAGTTCCCTGTTATTTACATATCCTGATACAATTAACTGTCATATATTATCAGTAGATGGTTGTGGTTGTCTAAGAGGGGGTGCAGAAGATTGCAAAGGGCTCACATTGAATACACAATCCCTCTCCCAGTGGTAAGCATTTTTGATACCTCTATTTAGACACATTCGACATGGTCTACTTGGATAATTTCTCAGAAAATGGGTAGTAGGCAACCTAGGATTGATAAATCCAGAATTTGGAGCATTAAAATTGCTCTGTGAATGAAAATTGGAATTTGGCATATGAAAATTCTGACTTGGGCGAACCCAATGTTTAGGTGCCTGATCATATTGTGGCAATGATCTATAATTCTGAAAATTACTCCTAGAATTACTATTGTTGACCTGGGAAGTAGGAATTACTACTAGCTGTTTAGCCATTAGGTACCAGTCTATTGTATTTTTTGGAGGATTACTAATCATATAATTCTGGTACTCAGGTTTGAGACCGTCTGTTAATCCCTGTACTATTATAGTTTCACATAAACAAAGTTGTCTACCTATTTCAACCTTTTTTCGAAAGTACTTATCCAAATCATTGAGATCATTTAATTTCATAGAAGCAAATTCTGAAAATCGAGGAACATGAAAAGTTATGAATTTTTCAGTAAGAATATCAGTTATTTTGTCAAAAGCTTTACATTCTAAACATTCATTGATAAATACCTTCAGAGCCTCTCCTTTCAAATATTTTGAAATATTTTTAATCTTCCAATTTTCATCTTTCTTTTCAGAAAGGCATGTTTTGTTAAAATGGTTTAACCAAGATTGAATGTTCATTCCAGATTCGAAATCAAAAGGAATGATGTTTATTTCGTTTTCACTCATTTTGTGATCACCAAGGACTTTTACAAGTCCAGATCGCAATAACATTAATATAAAAATTAAAGAGAATTAACACAACAGATGTAAAATAAAATTTAAATTAAATAACAAATGTAAATACCTCCATCTCTAATAAATAATGATAGTAATAATAATAATACAACAAATAAAAAAATCTGAGCGAAACTTAAATAACATAAAAATAAATAAAATAATAAATAATACATACAATAATAACTTTTTTCAACTTACGTAATTCCGTTCACAAGTTGTCTGCCTGTTTACTTTTTGAAATTTTAATACGACCAATAATTTTATTAATTAATTTATAGAATGATAATTTTTTATCATTTTTTTCTGTAAAAGAAAATATTATTTTAAATTATTCCGTCACAATTGAGATTTTTGTAGAACATTCACACAGGCTGGTATCTTGTGTTTCCAGATATACGATTCCATCACTTTTTGAAATACTCGATGCACATCCCGTGAGAATAAATCACATCACACACGCCGCAGTGAATATGCAGAGTAGCACCCGGTAATACATTCGCAGATCCTCCTTCCATCAGAACATTGGCATAGTTCAGCGCAAGTTCACAGCATCCTGACCGGCTTTTTTGTAGCATTTTGACGAGGTTGAGATATTACGATGAATACTATTCGATGAAAAGATGGCAGTCCTTCAACGATATAGCAAGTTGCAGTCGAATTTAGCGAGTATGGCGAAGTATTAAGGCATTGAAATGAGATCACAGAATTTCTCCAGTAAATCCAGCCAATCTCCAGACAAATAATTTTATTAGAAGACGAACAACACATAAACGATTCCCAAAGGTCTAAAACCTATAGCCCTCGGGCTAACGTTGCTTCACTTCATTGAATTAAGATGTTACTGGGCCAGTTGAATATTCTACGGTCATACAATACCAGACACATATTTGTTTAGCTTCCGAAAACGTCAAAAATCTGCCGCTCCGACCGGCGCGGGCCAGTTTTGATCTCTCCGCGGAAACATACACAGAATTACGTCACGAGCGCTCAACCCAATGAGTGAGAAGCTAGCTCCAGCCCAACGAATGAGGCTAGAGGGCGAGGCTAAAACAGTAAAGAATCCCCTTACTTGGGTGCGGACCAATTTAGAAGTTAAAATCCCAAGCGCGCGAAAAATTCAGAGCAATAATAATAATAATAATAAAAAGAAAATGGCTTTTAAAAAACATTCGAAATGAGAACGCGTCTCAGAATTTTATAGATTGGGGAACTGATAAAAGTTACGAATGATCTTAAATTTTAGATTAAGATTTGGAATAAAATAATTATTAATATACGGATATTTACTTTTAAAAGGACTTTAAATAGGAATAGATATTATTAAGAATTAAGGAAATACTGACTATGACAGAAGTTAGATAAAATTTAAAAGATTAATGCGAATAAAATGGAAGGATAAGAAGGAAATAAAATTTTTATATAACATATATATATATATATATATATTTCAGTGTTAAGCCAAACTGATACTTCTTTATTAGAGGGCTTTGCCCCTTGCACCCTTCGTACTCCAACCTTCAGACTTTCTTTGGTCTGACTGTCATCTGTCTATCTGCTGTCTATCTCTCTACCACTGTGTCTGTTTCCCCATTGCTACCATTACTTCTCCATTGCTTTTCTTCCCTACCCGTCTTTATTACACATATCACTACCAATTTCTCTACCTGTCTCGCTAACCGCATATCTGTCTCTATACCCGTCTGTCAACCTGTTTCGTTAGCTACCTTTCTGTCTGTTCTCGCCTCGTTACCCGACTGCGGACGGGTTGCCCTTCCGGGTGTTCCTGAATAAACCCAGGCACTTCGTGGCGAGGGAGAATGGCCGGAAGTCCGGCCGAAGACGCCGTGGCGGCCGGTTCCAATTTCGAGATTTGGTCAAATCTGGGTCCGAGAGGGGTCAGGTGTTCGATGTATCCCAATTCCGGAGCATCACGTTGGTCGGCTTTCACCGGTCAACATGTCAGCTCTAAGTACCGTTTTGGGATTCCAATCCGGGCATGTTATCGTGCGGCCTCACTCGACCTGATTCTCGGCATTCCAGAGCTTAGACATGATGAGTGCTTCTCTTGTCCGAGCTCATGGCCCCTGGCGGAGGGCGGAGACAGCTCGTCTCAGGTTCGGGGCTGGTTGGTGCGCCGGTTAAGGACATGGAAAGCAGGTGAACACGTCTCGAGCGGTTGAGCAAGCGGGCTTCGGCGACACCAAGTTCCGACCGGACCACATTTTTGATTTTATCTGTTCCCCGCCCAACGGCATTTCCAGCTTAGTCACCTGGACTTGTGACGGGGGCGGAAATAACTTTCCTATTTTTAATTTCTATCATTTTGTTCTAACATTTTTTGTGTGTAGTGTCCAACCCCTAGAAAAAAACTGGAGGTAACCTCTCATAGGTGCTCCTCGATCTTCACCGGGGGGAAAGCAAATCTCAGTAGGGAGCCCTTGGCTAGTCTCTGGGCCCTGGTCGTTCCTATGAACTTCCAGAAACCCCTCCGACAATGATGTACCGATCTTCCCCCTGCAAACCGAATCTGTTCCGGCGCCTTTAGTACCCATGGCCGGGTTACTATCGCAACGGTTGGAACTTCATGTAGTTTTTATCGTGTCGGCAATGTCCATATTTGGATAGGAGCCTATGGCCTATTAGTCTTACCCGACTGCGTGTTTCTCTACTAGACTCACTTTCTGTCTCACTACCCATCTCTGTACCCGTCTCTCTACCCATGACTCTACAAGTCTAGCTATCTATCTACTATAAGAAAACATTTTCCATGAAAAATGATTTTAATCAATGTTACTAAATTAGACGTAAGATAAAAATAAATGTACAAAATGTCTTAAAAACTTTAAAGCATAAGATCTTAGTAGTACATAACTCTCCTAGCTTCAAACTAAGCCATAAGAACCTTCGACCAGCGGAGACCACTGCACATATGTTGGTCAAGATCAGAACTCAAAGTGACAGGAGAACTCATTATGGACATGCGCCGGCGGATGAACCGATTGTTGGTGAGGGGGAAATACAAATCATGACACTTTCGGGAGACCAAACTTTCCCGTAACTCGGAGCAGTTTGTACCAAATGCTTGGTATTTGGTATGCTAATACATCATTGCATCAGTTGTTTGCTTGCGATAAAATTTCTAGGGACTCCAAAACTACACAACTTTTAAAATCGGCAACCCGCATAATGATTCTAGCTTTATGAAAAAATATCTCAATATCACATATTTGGAATAATCTAGATAGGGCAGTGGCGGGTCTGTTTTTGCTAATATCTTGAATATGTTCATTGATTCTCATTTTGAACTTTCTAGTGGTCATACCTACATAATTTAATAATTTATTTGTAACCTTATCTCTGTAGGGAATCACGTAAACACCTGACCTATTGTACATATCAATTGGATCAATTCTTGCCTGATGTACTATGTTTACTAATTTAGCATCACGCCTGGCTACTAAAATCATCTTATATTTCTTTAGGATATATTTCAACTTTTCAAATAATTGAGGAATATAATCTATTGCTACAAATTTAACTTCATTTTCAATATTATTGATTTTCTCAATTTCTATCACTTTCGGATACTTAAACTTGTAAATCAACTTATTAATAAAACTACTGGAAAAGCCATTACTGTTAGCAATTAACTTAATCTTGTTTAATTCATCCTGAAGGTTAAAATCAGAGCAACCTGCAAAAGCACGCTTTATATAAAAGTGGTAAGCAGCAGCTTTATAGTTGAACAGGCTGCTGCTTACTGCTTTTATATAATGAAGTTAAATTGAAAAGGAATAAAAATGAAGTTACATTTGTAGCAATAGATTATATTGTATATAGATAGAACGCACAAAATAAGAATATCGACGAGACTCAGGGAGACCCAATCATACATGCGAAATTAAGAAAAACGACAAGTGCGTGTCACTTTTACGCACAAGTGTTAAGTCGGACAACACGGTCGCAACATAAACTAGACCAGCCTTGTCCAACCTTTCAATAGACAAGGACGTAAGTTAGCTTGTGGCACACAATGAAAGGCGCCATTATTCACATTATTCAAAAAACGGAAGAATATTATCTCCCTTTAGCTATGATAGGATACCTACACGTCTGCAGGATACACATATATCGTGCAGTGATAATCATTGGCACACTACGATGGAGGTGGCTCATTTAAAAATTGAACAAGAACATATCACAGTAAATTTAACGTTACATTTTCCTCAGATTTGGGTAAGGAGATGGGGGTATCTCAGGAACTTTTGCAAGTAAAGGAGACAAAAACCTTAATAACCTATAATTTAAAAAAAAGCATGCAAATCTTAATTATTTTAAGGCGGAATAACATTAGAGGTGAATTTCTGTTTTAAAGATATCTAGAAAAATAAAACATTCGACCTGACGTCAAGAGAATCTCCAAAGGTCGCCGCGTTGGACAGCCCTGAACTAGACTACCATCATGAGAGAGTGGGTAGGCGCTGCGATAAATATATTTAGAACCCTAAAAATACAAGAATTGCAAAAACTACCTTATTGAACCATTTTTATTTACTCGCCACTGTGGTTAAGATAAATATATATTTAAAATTTTTAAATTACCTGTATTTTAAATATTTTTCAATATATCCTCTAAATTTAGGATAATCTAATTTTAGGACAAGTGACTAAGGATGGGCATCAATTTGTCTGTCATTATGAGATGTTGATACAGTCTATCTCAAAACTTTAGGAAGACACAAAAACTTATAATAACATTAGAAGGACAAATATATGGAATAAGCTCACGATGAATATTCAAAATGTAATTGAAATGAAACATAGTAAAGATCTTATAATGGTTACACCACAAACTATTTATTTAAAAAATACGTCTTTTTTATTTTCGTTACAAAGCCATTGTCTCAAAAGTTTAGGTACATTATGCAAATGTTAACAGATGCTAGTAGGTTTCAACCAATCAACTGTTTTCCTAGGGCGGTTTAATAACGAATATTCAATTAATTTCCGCTGGTTATTTAAGATGTCGAAGGCTGCGGAATTTACAAAAAAGAAATTTTAAATATTTTTAAGCTGAAATCCATATGTCCTTCATTGAAATTTCTAAAATTTTAAAACATTCAAAGGGTGGAATTTACCAAGTACGTGCTAGAAAGAACAATTTCGATCAAAAACTAAGACGCGGACGGCCACGAGTAACAAGTGTTCAGACTGATCAAAAAATTGAAAGATTAATGTCAAAACAAGATACAAATTAAAATAACCTCGGTCTCAGTATCTTAAAATACATAATACCTAGACGCAAAAGAGAATTAGAGAACTTTTTTCGATAAAAATGTCTTGCAATTTGCGCATAAAGTCACACCATAAACAGGCCAGAATGGTTTATGCTCAAAGTACAGGTCAGTCAAACAAAAATGCAATATGGATGTCCCTGATAGCTGGAATTACTACGAGCATGACCTCAGGAAACAGCCGAGTACTTTCGGTAGTAGATGACAAGGCGGTAAATCTCAGATTGTTTGGGGAGCGATTGGCTATAATGGCCAAAGTTCTAAGGCTTTTTTCTCCATAGGAAACAAAATTCAACAAGTATCAAGAGTTACTAGAGTAACATCTATTTCCATTTGGTGACATCTTAAGAGGTCCAGAGTAGAGGTTGTAGCACCACACTGCTTCACTAAACAACTCACACAGTAACAAAGCTCGAAACAATGGTTTTCGCGCAAAATATTAACGTTTTAAATAGGCCATGTTTAAAACGAGACATAATCTCAATTGGGAATATTTGGGATATTTTAACCAGTGAAATATACCGTGTACAAGAATGGAAAGCAATGTCTCTACTGAAGAACTAATAGTTACCATTGAGAAAAAACCACCAAAATTTTTAAATGATTATTCACTAAATAAAAACACGATTATTTGAAGTTATCCAAAACCTGGAAAGTACTATTTAAGTGACGTGCTTTTTTGTATTGTCTTTAATCTTTTGAGGCACAAGATGATTGCAGATTTTTTATGAGTTTTTATTAAAAATATGAAAATGTGTCCATTTATTTTTATATGGTTTATTTCAATAATTTTAGGGAATCTAATAAGTAAACAAAACGTTCTTATTGAAGTTTGTATTGTTATTTACTAAACGACATATTATGTTTTTGTCTAAACTTTTGTGACAGCCTGTATGTCAGTTGTACGATTCCTTTGACTCAGTTCACAAATATCACAGTAATGTTATTACCAAACATCATATAAAGATGATCCACGCACTAAAATCTGCCAAGCAAAAATATCCAATTAGCAATGACAGTTCTTTTGAAATTTTAGTATGTTAAATTGTGAGTTATGTCTGTTTTACATGATCAGGGTTACAGTAGATATAAGGGGCGCCCGAATGAATATGTGTTTGCATTTAGTTTGATAAATGGCTTTATGATATCACTGTGTTATTTATGTTATTTATAGAGAAGAAAGGGTGATACATACGGAACATAATTGCTGGACATAGTTGCCATGAAAGTTAAAACAGGCGTCCCAGTAATCTCCGAGATTGAGAGAGAAGAATCTCTGGGACTGGAAGCGGAACCAATATTCAACAGCGTCCAGGACCTCATTATCATACGTGAATAGCCTTTCCTTAAGAGTCTAATAATAGTCTTTGAGTGGTTCAAAGACACTGTAATAGCACGGAGAGAGATGAGGGTTATACGAAGATGCTCCAGGACTTCGCCTCGAAATCGCTGCAAGAAATCTTTGCACAGATAGCCACTAGAGGCTGGGCGTTATCATGCAGAAAGATAACCCTTTGGATACAATGTCACGTCGACAATTCTTTATTGCTGTTTTCAGTGTCTGTTGGGTGATGCAGCAGGCGCTGAGAATATTTTGGAACAACCATGATACGAACCGTTCCTGTCACTTTGCTTCCACTCTTGCTCACAACCATCTACCACGTTTCACTGATATGGCCGACTTTCGTCATACTCAGCGTTCTCTACTGCCGTGTACGCAGTGTTCTGTATTTTCAAATGCGAATGCACCATAAGCAGTCTCACTTTCAATCCGATGACTCTTATACTTTGTTCAACAAATGTAATATTAAAAAAATAACATGTAATTGTTAGTTATGAAGGAATCTTTCGCAACACTAATCCAAATTACAACAATAACTAAAACAGTAGTTGCTTTCTATAATACGTGTAATTTTATCATAAATGGCACGGCGGTTTTCCAGTGGAAAAAAAAATTGAACAATTCATTAGATTTAAAACTTTAATGAACTTTCTATAAGCATTACCATTTCTAAACTTATATTAATTTTATTGCAATTCATTTCAACAGGTTCTCTGATTTCAAAAGGTAAACAGTATTTAATCAAGATAAAAAGAATATTAAAAATTGAATCAATGGTGATATGTTATTGCTCCTGAAAAATCCAATTTAATATATGTGTGTATGTATATGCGTGATGAAGTGTGCATATGTATGTACACGTGATATTCTATATTTGTGTAAGTATGAATGTATCTGTGTGTATGTGTATACACTTCTGTATGTGTTTTTCTTTGAGTGTCTATATGTATGAAGGTAAAAGTATACTAATTAATAAAACTTTTAACAATTGTGATCATAGTAACAATGCAGTTTTTATCAAAATAAAAATACATCCAGAACAAAGTTATTAAATTATAGTTAGCAAGATTGTTTCAACATAGAGCTTTAACTTTTAACAATCAGTGTTAAATGTTGTTAAAATTTTCAAATTTTCTGCGGATCCCTTTAAGTTTTTATTCAGTTTCTCATAATTTAATTTAACGAGTTCATTGACCTAGAAGATAAATGATATTTGACCAAGACAGAAAGAAGCTTAAAAATCGAATCAATGGTGACAAGCCAATTCTCCTGAGAAATCAATTTCCTACAGTTCTAAATATAATTTTGGCCTCGGAGCGAAACACTAAGTGAAAAGTTACTGTTTATCAGACAGGAGATGTCTAAATGGACGCCTCTAAAATCCTCAAATATGGCCGGAAGCCATGTGATAAAATTTGTTTGAGAACTGCTTCCTCAGTAAAAGGGATAAAAGTGCTTGTTTTCTACGAATAAAAGGTTATTCTAGCGACCTTATAAATTAGTTAAAATATATTTCAGAACTCGAAAAATAAAGTAACATTTACTGAAAGAGGAAAAATTTTATGAGTACTTAAAATTACTGATTTTTTTATCTGCATTTATACCAGCATTTTTATTTTTCTGTTAATAGTATAAAATTATTAAAAGGCCTGTTCATATCAGATATTTATCTTACCATTATTATATATTTTACACAATAAACTTATCTATATATGGAAAACCCAACTTCAAACATTACGCTTTAGCACCATGCAGACATATACAATTTAATCATACATTGTTTAATGAATCATTCAGAAATTTTTATTCTTTAAAAAACTAGAACTATAATTTCATTTTGTTGTTATCCCTTTATATATGAATCAATGTTTTCAAAACTTATCTCAAAACTCATAAAATGTTTTCGGTAATAGTCTATCCATAAAATTCATATAAATTTTAAGCATATTTGTTTAATTAAATCAGCATCAAAATAAATATTTTTTGTAATACAAATTAATTTTGTATGACTACCAAATCATAATAGAAGAAAAAGAAAAATGTTTAATGATTGTGTGTGTGATAACTATGCAGTTTATTGAAAAATAAAACAATATGCAGAACCGAGTTCGTTTATATATTGAAAGGAGAAGATTTGTTTCAATATAGTGCCTCAATTTTGAGTACTATAATTATTTTAAAACTTTTATTTATTATCTTACAATTCAATTCAACGGGTTCATTGACTCAGAAGATAAATGATCTTTAATCACAAAGGAAAATAATCTTAAAATCGTATCAATTGTGACAAACCTAATCTCCTGAAAAATCTATTCTCTACAATTCTAAAAATAATTTTAACCTTGGAGCAAAACACTAAGTGAAAAGTTACTGTTTATCAGAGGGGATGTCCAAAAAGGCGCCAATAAAATCCTCAAATATGGCCGTTAGCAATGTGATAAAATTTGTTTGAGAACTGCTTCCTCAGTAAAAGGGATAAAAATGCTTGTTTTCTACGAATAAAAGGTTATTCGAGCGACCTTAGAAATTACTTAAAATATATTTCAGAACTCGAAAAATAAAGTAATATTTACTGAAAGAGGAAAAATTTTATGAGTACTTAAAATTACTGAAATTTTTTTATCTGCATTTGTAACATCATTTTTATTTTTCTGTTAATAGTATAAAATTATTAAAAGGCCTATTCATATCAGATATTTATCTTACCATTATTATATATTTTACACAATAAACTTATCTATATATGGAAAACCCAACTTCAAACATTACGCTTTAGCACCATGCAGACATATACAATTTAATCATACATTGTTTAATGAATCATTCAGAAATTTTTATTCTTTAAAAAACTAGAACTATAATTTCATTCTGTTGTTATCCCTTTATATATGAATCAATGTTTTCAAAACTTATCTCAAAACTCATAAAATGTTTTCGGTAATAGTCTATCCATAAAATTCATATAAATTTTAAGCATATTTGTTTAATTAAATCAGCATCAAAATAAATATTTTTTGTAATACAAATTAATTTTGTATGACTACCAAATCATAATAGAAGAAAAAGAAAAATGTTTAATGATTGTGTGTGTGATAACTATGCAGTTTATTGAAAAATAAAACAATATGCAGAACCGAGTTCGTTTATATATTGAAAGGAGAAGATTTGTTTCAATATAGTGCCTCAATTTTGAGTACTATAATTATTTTAAAACTTTTATTTATTATCTTACAATTCAATTCAACGGGTTCATTGACTCAGAAGATAAATGATCTTTAATCACAAAGGAAAATAATCTTAAAATCGTATCAATTGTGACAAACCTAATCTCCTGAAAAATCTATTCTTTACAATTCTAAAAATAATTTTAACCTTGGAGCAAAACACTAAGTGAAAAGTTACTGTTTATCAGAGGGGATGTCCAAAAAGGCGCCAATAAAATCCTCAAATATGGCCGTTAGCAATGTGATAAAATTTGTTTGAGAACTGCTTCCTCAGTAAAAGGGATAAAAATGCTTGTTTTCTACGAATAAAAGGTTATTCGAGCGACCTTAGAAATTACTTAAAATATATTTCAGAACTCGAAAAATAAAGTAATATTTACTGAAAGAGGAAAAATTTTATGAGTACTTAAAATTACTGAAATTTTTTTATCTGCATTTGTAACATCATTTTTATTTTTCTGTTAATAGTATAAAATTATTAAAAGGCCTGTTCATATCAGATATTTATCTTACCATTATTATATATTTTACACAATAAACTTATCTATATATGGAAAACCCAACTCCAAGCATTACGCTTTAGCACCATGCAGACATATACAATTTAATCATACATTGTTTAATGAATCATTCACAATTTTTTTTTTATTTAAAAAACTAGAACTATAATTTCATTTTGTTGTTATTCCTTTATATATGAATCAATGTTTTCAAAACTTATCTCAAAACTCATAAAATGTTTTCGGTAATAGTCTATCCATAAAATTCATATAAATTTTAAGAATATTTGTTTAATTAAATCAGCATAAAAATAAATATTTTTTGTAATACAAATTAATTTTGTATGACTACCAAATCATAATAGAAGAAAAAGAAAAATGTTTAATGATTGTGTGTTTTAATGATTGTGTGTGTGATAACTATGCAGTTTATTGAAAAATAAAACAATATGCAGAACCGAGTTCGTTTATATATTGAAAGGAGAAGATTTGTTTCAATATAGTGCGTCAATTTTGAGTACTATAATTATTTTTAAACTTTTATTTATTATCTTACAATTCAATTCAACGAGTTCATTGACTCAGAAGATAAATGATCTTTAATCACAAAGGAAAATAAGCTTAAAATCGTATCAATTGTGACAAACCAAATCTCCTAAAAAATCTATTCTCTACAATTCTAAAAATAATTTTAACCTTGGAACAAAACACTAAGTGAAAAGTTACTGTTTATCAGAGGGGATGTCCAAAAAGGCGCCAATAAAATCCTCAAATATGGCCGTTAGCAATGTGATAAAATTTGTTTGAGAACTGCTTCCTCAGTAAAAGAGATAAAAATGCTTGTTTTCTACGAATAAAAGGTTATTCGAGCGACCTTAGAAATTACTTAAAATATATTTCAGAACTCGAAAAATAAAGTAATATTTACTGAAAGAGGAAAAATTTTATGAGTACTTAAAATTACTGAATTTTTTTTATCTGCATTTGTAACAGCATTTTTATTTTTCTGTTAATAGTATAAAATTATTAAAAGGCCTATTCATATCAGATATTTATTTTACCATTATTATATATTTTACACAATAAACTTATCTATATATGGAAAACCCAACTCCAAACATTACGCTTTAGCACCATGCAGACACATACAATTTAATCATACATTGTTTAATGAATCATTCACAAATTTTTATTATTTAAAAAACAAGAACTATAATTTCATTTTGTTGTTATTCGTTTATATATGAATCAATGTTTTCAAAACTTATCTCAAAACTCATAAAATGTTTTCGGTAATAGTCTATCCATAAAATTCATATAAATTTTAAGCATATTTGTTTAATTAAATCAGCATAAAAATAAATATTTTTTGTAATACAAATTAATTTTGTATGACTACCAAATCATAATAGAAGAAGAAGAAAAATGTTTAATGATTGTGTGTGTGATAACTATGCAGTTTATTGAAAAATAAAACAATATACAGAACCAAGTTCGTTTATATATTGAAACGAGCAGATTTGTTTCAATATAGTGCGTCAATTTTGAGTACTATAATTATTTTTAAACTTTTATTTATTATCTTATAATTCAATTCAACGGGTTCATTGACTCAGAAGATAAATGATCTTTAATCACAAAGAAAAATCAGCTTAAAATCGAATCAATTGTGACAAGCCAAATCTCCTAAAGAATCTATTCTCTACAATTCTAAAAATAATTTTGACCTTGGAGCAAAACACTAAGTGAAAAGTTACTGTTTATCAGAGGGGATGTCCAAAAGGGCGCCAATAAAATCCTCAAATATGGCCGTTAGCGATGCGATAAAATTTGGTTGAGAACTGCTTCCTTAATAAAAGGGATAAAAGGGCTTAAGGTTGGGGCGCTAAAAGTATTTTCTACGAATAAATATTTCTCTAAGGATCTTTGAAAATTTTATTTTCATCTTTTAGTAAATGTTTACTGAGTAAGATACTGAGTAATATTAGAGAGTAAGTAGTTGTAATCAAAATTATACGTTAGGATCTTAGAAAATTTTATTTTTATCTTTTAGTAAATGTTTATTGAGTAAGATACTGTGTAAAATTAGATAGAAAGTAGTTGTAATCAAAATTATACATTCCAATCTTTTCAATAAACGTATAAATGATAAGAAACTCGTTGTACACAAAATTAGAAATTCCGATTGTTAAATTTCTTAATTTGTTGCAATTCCGAATTAAAAAAAATATATAATGTGTATCACAGTCACATATGGCAGATGGGAAATTTTCTTATACATGTACATAAATTTATAAGTACATGTGTATGCTTGTGCGTGTATTTGTTTATACATGTCCATACATGTTAAACCGTGTATTTATGCATGTACGAGATTGGTTTCAAGTATTCTTTCCCCAATAGGAATAGAATGCGATTTGTAACTTTAAGAATTTTAAACATTAATTTACAAGACTTGATAAAGTTTTAAAAAATTCTACGTTGAATTTGTTTGAATTCATTTATTTGAATAACATTATTTAAATAAACTAACTTTATAAATCTACACTTGGAAATCTATAGATTTAAATGCAATAAAATTTTGAGTTACTCTGTTGTCTTAAAGAAAGTGAATATCAACTTAAAGAGCTGCAACTTTACTTTTAACGTGCATAAACAAATATACACTTTGACAATTAATAATATATGAAAAAGATAATTGTTTATAATAAATCATTGTATGCTTTATCATAATGTGCGATTCAGAGATGCATAAATGAAATCCGGAAATTTGTTCTCGTGTCCTAAAAATTATAAAGAACTGTTCCGCTGTGTGACATTGTGTTCACATATTTAATGAAAAATACGTTTTGATATATCACAGAAATTGAAAATTATATGAAACCTTCCACTACACATCATTTTAAATGTCTATCTTTGTATTTATAAAGTTGTATAATTGCATATAAACCAAGATAGAACTATTTTTAAATTTTTGAAGAAACATTTATTTTCACATCTTTTTAAATTTGATCTGTTTAAATTTCATACTTTTACAAATTCCGTATTTTATTTTGTTTAAATTCGCTAAGTTAATATAAATTAAATCTTTATTTTTATGAAACATCTTTATATAATAAATTCCTGTCAACTAATTATAATGTCAAATTATGAATCCATACTTCTTTATGCTTCATATTACCAGAATTAATATGCTTAGAGATTCAAGGAAATTGAGACACAAACCAGACGATAATATATATATTATATATTTAGATGCATATATCCTTTATTCTATTTGGAATAGGATGAAACAATTCCATTGGCTCGCCATTATCTCTGTTGTGATATTTTCATTAGCTCATTATCTACCTGACATTCTTCGGTAAATGCGTAAATTGGGAAGTCAACTAAAAAGTGAAGAAAGATAATAGTTGTTAAGGTTGAAATCATAACACTTTCAAACTTATCTTTATTTCTATTCTGATGTTAAGAAGAGAATTTGTTATAAAAGGTCCTTTTTTTGCGGAATAGAGAAAGTGTAATTAACTCTTAACAAATGCAAAAAAAAAAAAAAAAAAAAAAAAAATTAAACGTAAAAAAAGACATACATTTATTAGTAATAAAAATGCAATTTAACATTTTATTTTTCTTTTCATCTTATTCTATGCCTTTATATTTCATTATATAATGCCGACCTGTTTATTTTATTAATTAAAGTATTTACCATTGTTAATATATTTCATTATTTCTGATTAATATATTATCTTTATTTTTATAATTTGTTATAAAAGGTCATTTTTTTGCGGAATAGAGAAATTGTAATTAACTCTTAACAAATGCGAAAAAAAAATTTCAACGTAAATAAAGACATATATTTGTTAGCAATAAAAAGGCAATTTAACATTTTCTTTTTCTTTTCATCTTATTATATGCCTTTATATTTCATTATATAAGGCCGATCTGTTTATTTTATTAATTAAAGTATTTACCATTGTTAATATATTATTATTATTTCTGACTTTGAATCTTTTTTGGCTAAAAATGTTTGAAAATGATAAATTTGTAAAATTTTTCTTATTGAATTTTCTTCTGCTCTTAATACAATCTTAGTACAGTTTTAGACACACCATACTCTTTTTTTTTTTCATTGGATATAAAATAAGCATACGCAAACGCATTTTGTGTGGAAGTTAGGAACTGTATCTGAGCCTAAAAGTTATGCTTTGAACTATACTTAGTTATTAAAGAATATATAAATAATTTATGTGCATTTTCTTTTTAATTTATACATTCTTATTTTTAAAATTGCATATCATCATATATTCTAATACGAGCAAATCTTGTGTGTGGTTATATATATATATATATATATATATGCAAATTTTATCTTAAAAACGGCTCTAACGATTTTGATGAAATTTCGTAGCCTGCCGTTTTGGGGCACCAGAAAACCATTGGGTTAGGTCACATGTTCGAGAAAATTCGATTAGTGGGTCATTTTGGGTCATGGTCTAGCTAATTGTGTCAAAAAACGGTTCAAACGATTTTGACGGAATTTTGTATCCGACCATTTTCGGGCACGAGAAGACTATTGGGCTGGGTCACATGTTCGAGAACTTTCGATTAGTGGGTCATTTTTGGGTCAACGCGGGTCAAATTAATTTTATCTAAAAAACGGCTCTAACGATTTTGATTAAATTTTGTGTCCTACGAGTTTCGAGCACGATAAAATCATTGGGTTAGGTCACATGTCCGAGAAAATTCGATTAGTGGGTCATTTCTGGGTTATTGTGGGTCAAGATCAAAAAGCGGCTCAATTTACACTAAATTTTGCATCCAATGGTTTTCGGGCAGGAGAAGACTGTTGGACTAGTTCACATGTTCGAGAAAATTCAATTAGTGGGTCATTTTGGGTCATTTTGGGTCATGGTCAAGCTAATTGTATCTAAAAAATGGTTCAAACGATTTTGACGAAATTTTGTATTCGACCATTTTCGGGCACGAAAAGACTATTGGGCTGGGTCACATGTTCGAGAACTTTCGATTAGTGGGTCATTTTTGGGTCAAAGTGGGTCAAATTAATTTTAACTAAAAACGGCTCTAACGATTTTGATAAAATTTTGTATCCTACGAGTTTCGGGCACGCGAAAATCATTGGGCTATTTCACATGTTCGAGAAAATTCAATTAGTGGGTCATTTTGGGCCATTTTGGGTCATGGTCAAGCTAATTGTATCTAAAAAACGGTTCAAACGATTTTGACGAAATTTTGTATCCGACTATTTTCGAGCACGAGAAGAGTATTGGGCTGGGTCACATGTTCGAGAACTTTCGATTAGTGTGTCATTTGTGGGTCAAAGCGTGTCAAATTAATTTTATCTAAAAACGGCTCTAACGATTTTGATTAAATTTTGTATCCTACGAGTTTCGGGCACGCGAAAATCATTGGGCTAGGTCACATGTTCGAGAAAATTTGATTAGTGGGTCATTTCTGGGTCATTGTGGGTCAAGATCTAAAAAGCGGCTCAATTTACTCTAAATTTTGCATCCAATGGTTTTCGAGCACGAGAAGACTGTTGGGCTAGGTCACATGTTCGAGAAAATTCAATTAGTGGGTCATTTTGGTCATGGGTCATGATATTTGAACTCAAATTTAATTTTGACCGAGCATAGCTCGGTTCCCTGCTCGTCTACACTAATATTATAAACAAGAAGCGTTTGTTTGTGAGTTTGCTTGCTTGTTTTCTATAAGGGGTAATCTTTGAAACTACAGAGCCGATTTCAAAATTAATATTGGCAAAATGAGGGTGGCTGTCCCTTCTTCAATATAGAATACATTCGGTACCACTATCCCCAAAAGAGGTGCAGGAGCAAGAAGCATTTTAAAATTGGTATTTTTGTGATATGTTGAGGCTAAAATGTGAAATTTGACATGGAGGTTACTTTTAAGATGTAAATGCTTGTTAGAAGTTGTTTCCAAAAATAATCGAAATTTAAAAGTGTGAAATGAGGGTAAATCGTTCTAAAAACGTTCTGCCAAACTGATTTCTATAGTATAGATCACTGCTATCTATCCAGTGCAAAATATCATGACATAATTTTAGCAATGAATAAAACTTAAAGTTAAACAAAATAACTCATAGGATTCATAAAGACGTATTTTGTGAGCAATTAATTAAATTCCATGCATTTGGGCCTATACTGCCAAGATGCTATCTTAACAGTTAAGGTTTCTTTACCTTAAAATAAGAAGCATGTGCCCATTTGTAAAGGGAAATGTATATCATCTGGCATTACTGAAAAAGTTAGTGAGAAGCTTGTAAGTGATTACTAATGATCATATATTTTATTATTAAAAGAACATTAAGAGGTTGGTTTTTTTATCTGGACATAGGACAAAAGAGTTCTGTCAAGAAATTTTCACATATATTTAATGAAGATGATGTTTTGGATAATCATACGAAATGAATAAAATATAAAATATTTCATTTGGTTACATTTATTATTTACATCGTTTTATTTATACGTTTAATTGCATTTCTGTGTATACACCAAGATGTAAATAATTTAGAATTTTCGATGGTACATTTCTGTTTTCTTTTGTCTAATTTGATCTATTTAATTTCATGCTGCTATATACACATTTTGTTTTGTAAACTAGCTGCGTTTATATAAATTAAACAACTATTTCTTTGAAACATTTCATATCAAAATACATAATGTTCAACTAATTATCTTAACAAATTATTATATGTTCAGCAAAACGCGGAAATTGTGACACAAACCAGACGACACATTATAATTACATGCATCTTTTCTTTATCTTAATTGAAATGATATGAAATTTTTCCGTTGACTCCTCATTATCTTTGTTATGATGTTTGTATTAATTCATTATTTACCTGACATTTTCACATAAATGAGTAAATTGAGAAGTTCACTAAAAGCTGAAGAAAAGTAATAGTTGTCAAGTTTTAAGTCATAACACTTTTAAATTTTCATTTATTTTCATTAAAATATCAGGAAAGGAAATTGCTATAAAATAACTTTTGTGCTCAAATAAGAAAGCATTATTATCTTTTAAACAAATGCAAAGTGTTTAAAATATCATTAAAAACATCATCAATATCATGTATTTATTATCACTGAAAGTGTATTTAACAATATTTATCTATCTATCTATCTATCTATCTATCTATCTATATATATATATATATCTTTTTTTTTTTTTTTTTTTTTTTTTTTTTTTTTTTTTTTTTTTTTTTTTTTGCTTTTTACTGTCTTCTATATACAGAAAAAGAAAATATTGGAATTACGAAAATTTTAGACACTTCTGTTGTTAATGGATTTACACGTTTCGGGATGTCACTGTGTCTGTTACTATGTCTGCCTGCGTGTAACTCAAATTTTGTGGCCACTCTACCTGTAACACTTATGCATGGAACTTCATCAAACTTCCAATTCAGTTAAACCTAGACATAAATTGGTACTGACTAGTTTTGCATACATATTGCTCAACACGTTGCGCTGCTGTGGTGTGTTTTTCACGATTTTCGTGATAGCTATATCTGCAAATATGAGAGTGAGTTTCAACGAATTTAATATATAAGAGATTACATTGTTCCAGTTTTGGCTTTATTCACTCAACAGGGAGTGCTGGTAACTATATTTTTACGATGAGCATCATCGCGGTATCTCATTTCCTGTTAGATAGAAAATCATCAAATTTTATATTTGAAGTTATTAATTAAAAATACAAGTGTTCAATTTTCTATTTGAAACCCCAGGAAGGTACGCTGTTGAATTGTGCCCATTTTTTTCACTGATCACCGTAACTCTAAGTTAAATCGAAAGAAATGCACTATACTTCGTAATTGTCGGTATGTGACAGTACTTTTAAAATTAATACATTAGAATAATATAGGGGAAAATGTTGTGATATATTTATAGTATTTAACCTATGAACTATTTCGAAATATAATCTAAACATGGGAAACCAAATATTAATGAAGACTGAAATGCTATGTACATACACTAACATTTTAAATCGTTCACAAAATTCATATAGTTAGAATATGAAATTTTGATATACCAAAAAGGAGAAGAATGTTTATTCCGGCAGTTTGTTTAATTTTGTATAAATGTATATTTCGGGAACATTTTTATGCGAAAAACTGAATTATTTACATTTTATAAATAATCATCTTATTACATAATATTATATTTTGTTTTATTATACAGGGTGTCCCAAAAACCTTGATCTAGGCTTGTACGTCTTAAATATAGATCATAGACATATATTACGAATTATAAAGTTACTTGAAAAGGAGTACAGACTTTTATGAAATCGATTAAAAATTTCAGGGGCTTAATTTGAAGAAATTCAATTTTTTTTCATACCCCCCCCCCCCGTACAAAAACTTCCAATGAATAAAAGGTGCCCCATACACTAATAAGATCATGCACAAAATTTAATTATTTTATCATAAAAAGCCTTAAAGATAGGAAAATAATATTTCGGGAACATTTTTGTATACGAAAAACTCAATTATTTACATTTTATAAACAATCATCTTAATACAGGATATTATATTTTATTTCATTATATGTTTATTATTTGTAATATGTACAGTACGAACACGAGCCATAAATTCACTTCTAATTAATGCAAGGAAATTTTGTTTTAAAATTATTTTCTACTGTAACATACGTGCAGGTATACAATCAAATCAACGTTATATTTATAGATTTGCAGAGAGCATTATTGCTTTTGTTAATAAATAATTCTCATATCCTTATTTCAATAGTCATATCACTGAATCGTAAAAATGATATTCTTAGTATTAACACAGTTCTTAAGCACATCTGAACACATATTTAACGCCAGAGAGCTATAAAAATGTATATTTAGAATAAATGTGGCATGGCAAAGCTATATATATGCTAGATTGAAGTAGAATTTATTAAAAATAATCCCTCAAGAAAATTGAACTCTAACAAAAACAAGTCTTAAACAAAGAACGTTGCAGCAAAATGCTTTATCCTGAAATGTTTAGAACTTGAGTTATGACTTGTGTTCTTTTTTTTTTGTGTATGTGTGTGTGTGTGTGATAATGTGTACTGTAGGACAGCTAATATATTATTATTGTTTCTTAATTGTCTGCTTTTCTCTTTGTACATATAAATTCAGGATAAACCTTCTGATATTAAAAAGTGAAATAATTAAGTCAGTATAAAAAAATCGAATTTTAGTCTTATTTCATGGGCCAAAAACACATCTTATGAATCCTGATCCTTTAATATGCTGCCATCTATGTTGTATTGTTAAATGATAATGATTTAATAATAATAAATTAATGATTTGGATTTATTGAAAGGATAAAGTGTTTTGAAAGGAATTCTAAACGAAACCTTTTGCGCGACCTTCTGATCACACTTATCTATTTTTTTTTTTTTTACTTATATAAAGTATGATGTTTAGTTAAACAACAAGCGTACCAATTCATAAGTTTTATTATAAAATGAAATATTCATGAAAAACATTGATTCAATTTTTTTTTTTTTTTTTTAATTTGCCGATACCAATTGAATTGAAAAATACATTTATGACCTTTAATTTACTTCGTAAGAATGTGCTAGAAAAACATCAGCTTTAGCATTTTACTTATTGTGCCCTACGGAAATATTAAACAACAAGAATGAAAAATCATGCGTCAAGCATGTAACACTTTCCAACACTTCCAAAATAATTTTACAAATCATACCGTTTAATAAGCTAAAAGATAACATCTAAGTAAACAATTTGGAAAACGCATAACATATTTAAAAACATAATTTCAGGAATTTCCAACATATACAATATTCGGAAAAATATCCGAATACTTTTATTCAGTCCTGTATAGGATCTATAGATTTGTATATATACTACATAGGATGCTAAATTTTAGTTCAGTTAGGAAACGCTTAGCACAGTTTAAAATTCTCCTTCTGGAGTTTCTGTCAATAAACGGAAATGTGTTCGCAAACTTTTGTGCTTCCCTGTATAGGATCTACAGAATTTATACACACCACGTAATAGACAAAAAGCGAATTAAAATTAAAATCGCGTTCAGTAACTTAAAACGCCCTTCCAGGAATTACTGTTGACAGACAGTAGAGAATTCTTTTGTGTGTCCCTGTAAATGAACGATGACTGCTATACACACAATATTCTGTAGTAAGCCTCTTGTCATGCATCTTAGTGATATATATAAATTTCAATGCGTTTAAAATAGTGAAACATTATTTAAATAAACCGCAGACGATTTTTCTCCATAGACGTAATGTAACGGAATTCTTTTGACTGTCCCTGGAAAGTAACTATAAGTGCTATGCACACCCTATTCCATATTAAGCTTCTTCTAATGCACCTTAGTGATATATATAAATTTAAATACGTTTAAAATAGTGAAGCATTATTTAAATAAACCGCAAATAATTTTTCCCCATAGACCGCAATGTAACGAAATTCTTTTGAGTGTCCCTGTAAAAAAACAATAAGTGCTACACACTTCCGTTGAAATAGGGAACATGCTATAGATAACGACAATAACATATAAAAATTGCAAAGCAATCCGAGCATATTTACGGGAGTTAGAGCGCGGACAGACGGCCATACGGCAGACGGCCATACGGTAGACGGCCATCCGGCCAGACAAACCGAAGTCATAAACACTTTTCAACTAGGTTGAAAAGTGTTAAAAAATCACTGCGTTACGGAATTTAAAAAATAGTTTTGGTCTTTAATTTCCTGTATAGCCGTGAAATTAAAAGATAGCTTTATCTTTAATTCAGTTTTCGTCTTTAATTAATTGTGTAAGATAAAACAACAACAACAGCAACAAATTTCTTTTTCAATTTGCTACATATGATTGAAATAAAGAAATAATTTTCACATTTTAATTTGCTGCGTAAGATGTACATAAAAAAATGGTGTTCGTCTTTAATATTCAATGAAATATATAAATAAAAAATGTCAGCTTTAGTCTTTTATTTGCTGTATAAAACTAAATTTAAAACGAAAAAAAGATTCCTATTTAATTTGCTGTGTGACTGAATTTTAAAAAAAATGTCTTCATTTTTAATTTAATGTGTAACACTGAATTAAAATAAATACTTTACGTCTTTAATTTACTGTATAAAATAGAAAACAAAACATACAAACAACAAAAACCTTTGCCTATAATTTATTGAATGAAATTGAAATAAAGAAAAAAAAGTAGATTACATGTAGTTTGATAGTTTTAACGCAATTCTCCGCTGCTTTATTTTAACCCATGTTATTAGAACTAGAAAAATTAATGGTGATCATTCCTAACTTTGCAGAGGATTAAATTCTTAAATTTGAGTATTCTTAAAATAAATCTGTCGAAAAATTTGAACCTAGAACTACCCAAATTTTAAATACAACTACATGATATGTGAGTGCACAATAAGTATAAATATAAATAACAATATGTACTAAAAAATATACTTATTAATGAATGCAAAATAATGGTTTAATCTGGTGTTTACCACATTATAGATTTCAAGAGAAATTGTTTAGTAATTATACATGTACAGTGTCGGTGAAAATAATAATAATAATTAAAAAAAAGAAAGAAAGAAGCAGTTCATACATGATTATCACCAGATTAACGCAGATAAAAACAAAAATAGCCATAGATTCGAAATTTTGTCATTTATAAATTTATACTAAAAAAATAATCTAGTGCGTTGACTTCATATTGAAATAGTGGTTAAAATATCCAATACTAACACTCATTCAAACAGTCCAAAAACAGATCATCCTGTTTATATAATGCCCGTATATATACTTAAATCTTATTTTAGTCTTTACCATTCCTCAGGCATTAGTATGTTTTTTTTAAGAGCAGTAGTAGTATACGTTATTTTTTAATAGCACTATTATTGTTAATTACTATTACACTTCTTTAAAATAAATTTATTTATATTGTCAATAACATACACATATTAAACGTAGCATTAAAAACATAGTCAGTTATCCCTCTTAAAAGACACATATGGTTACGTTCGATATTTTAAAAAAAGTATAATCCATACCCAGTTCTTCCGCACATATTTCCTTTAAGATTTGTTTCACGATTTTCATTTCACTTTTTACTTGTCCTCTCTTACTTTTAAAACTCTTATATTTCATTATTTTAATCATGTAGCCACAAAATATACACTACTCATTACTCTCATGGAAGGTATTTTTGCCCCCCCCCCCCCTCCGGAGCATCATCCGTCCATATGATGTTCCAATTACAGTTTTTTCTTGGCACGAGATCCATGAAGCCTTTCCCTGTTTATTTTCATTCTTCCCTCTTTTTTTACCTCTCCTTCAACATTTTTCGCCAACGACTGCCGATGGTCGCATTAGATCCATTTTTTCCCGCCACGTAAATTTCAATGGATTCTCTTATTAATGCACTTTGAAGATTGTTGTAATTTTCGATTTTTTCGATTTCTATTGAATTAAATTTTATGGAGGTTCTTACATTTTCTCTCGCAATGGCTGTTATTTGATTATTGTACTTAATATCACGGGTATGCTCTTTGAATCTTTCTTCAATTTTTCTTTTTGTCATTCTTATATAAGTGATTACTTTATTTTCTATATTTTTACCTTTAATTTTATAAATTCCTGCTGTTTGTAAATTCTCAAACTTTCTACATCATTCATTATTACTTTAAATACTGTTGAGTTGGGGGTTATTGGCATCTGTGTACCTAGTTTAGTTAGGTCCCTTTTTATTTTTAGTGTTGAACAGCTTATAAATGGCGGAGGGGGTGTAAAATTTAGACTTTTTTGTGCTCATTCATATTTGACATAATATTTCAGTTGTAGAGAGAATTTTAATTTTAGATACCAAAAAGGAAGTCATTCAAGAAGTTTAGGATTTATGTAGATGTGACGATAACCCCCCCCCCCTCTCCCAATGCTCTATTAAGTTTTAATATTTTCATTCATATGTCCCGTAATAATTATTTTTCCACTATGACTTTTTTCTTTCATTTAGTGTCAACCATTATAAACATATTTATGTGATTTTAATGCATTAAAAAAAAAAAATACGTAAAATGTCAGTTAGAAAATTCATATTTATAAATTACCAACCGATGAATCTTTTAACAAAAATTAATTTTTAGAAGCTTTTAATATGCGGATTTCAAATTTCAACCAATCCGTTAAATAGTTTTTGAGATATGCATTAAAAAAATCAGCAATCAGTTTAAAGGACCAATGAAACAATAACAATTTCATAAAAATATTTAATAAAGTCCCAGCGGCCTTATATACTTGTTTCAACATTTAAAACATTCATTTTGTGTTTTTATAATAATTTCGAAAGGAAAAAATACTACCCATTTAAATGTATTTAGAAAATTTGTATTAAATATGAATCTTTAAATTTTTCAATCCTGGGACGATTCCTCAAATTAGCCCAATTTTTAGGTGCGTTCGTAATTATATAAGTACGTAGCATCTATGGTCGTCGTCTGGTTTGTGCGCATATAACAGCGCAAAAACTACCCAACTGAATGGCTTGAAATTTAATATATGTAATCGTTGCAGAATTTTGTCGAGTCGTTTCAAATTTTATGAAAATCGAATCAAAACTTAGAAAGATATGAATAAAGTTTATTACTTTATTCTATTAAATGCTATCATACAAAATCTATATAATAAAAGCGCAAATCACCTGACTGAGAAAAACAAATACGGGCTCACCACTTCTTTTTTCATACGCCAAGCGGCCATTTTTATTCAAAATTATTTTGTCGAATAAAATTGCATAAAATTTACAATTTTAGAAAGATCGTTAAAAAAATTGTTTCCTTGAGAGATGAGTTACATTAAAAAAAGTATTGATTCTGAGATTACCTCAGTGGAAAGTAGGTTAACAGCCGAATATCTCAATACATTAAAGTAAATAAACACAAGAGATTCGTTCATCGTGAGTCATAGAAATATTAAATCATGGAGGTAATCATTCGCAAAGCAAGATCTCCATGGTGAATTTTGCAGCGCTGTCTGGTGTCGAAAAAAAAATTCGTATCTGTAAACGTGACATACGTAATAAGAAAAAAAAATGCATGCTCATTTGGCTCATAGCAGACGATATAATTAATTTCACTGAGCTAATAACGATGATTTTTTTACATTGTTAAACTAGTTATAGTACGAACGCACCTCATTTGTCACATTTAACGTACAATTTCCAACTTGTTAATATTATATATGTCTGACCTGAGATAATCACATAAACTTCGTGTCAATATATACTTAATATATATATATATATAATTTGAAGATGTAGAGCAGTGGTGGGATTCAAATAATTTAACAACCGTTTTTCTTCCCTAATGACTATCATATATTTTTTTTCTGTTGTCAACCTCCCTTTTTCTATGCATTTACAAAACGCACAACAATGAATGAGGTATCATTAGAAAGGTTTTTGAATCGATTAGTGACATAGTACACTCACATTTCGTTAAAACATGTTTTTTGATTAAAAATTGAAGTTAAAATTTAAATCGGCATTGTTATCATAAATGAAATGAACGGTTTTTCTCAAATTAATGTTACCAGAAAAATAAAATACAGCATTATATAGTGTTCAACAATGATTATAAAAAAATAATAATAAATAGTACAAAAAAGATAAAGTGGGTCGTCTCTGAACGGGCTTATTTTATATTTATAATTGAAAAGCAAAATTGAAATTCAGATGTTTAAATGAGAATGGTTAGACACCATCGATCGATTGAAGCAGTGATATTTCACGTGTAGACTGTCTAAAATATATGCTTTGTTATATTAAATTTAATTGCAATTCATATGTATTCAATTTATTTTTCTTTGACCCGTGTTTGTTCCGAAGCGGATGACGTCATCCTCTAATACATTTAACATGCGATTTTTATTTTTTTCCCCTCGCACGTGTCTTTTGCCATATTCGATAAGTTTTTATTGTACCTTTGATGGAATAAATGAGATAATGTTCTGGCTTAACTAACGTTGGTTACAGATATTTTTAATCCTTAATTTTTCTTAAGAAGTTTAAACCTGCATCTAAAAAACATTAGGTAGTGGTAAAAATATTAGACTCCAGCGCGAAATCCTCGCACGGGTCCACTGGTTTCAATATAAACAAGATAGAAAAATGATGCTTCATCCATAGATTATGAAACACGTTCCAACTTCATAAAAACAATATTACAAAATTTGATCTTTTGGTACAGCGAAGAAAAAAAAAATAAGATGTTATTTTCCACTAGAAAAAAGTTTAGAATTTATTTTTTAAAGTGTTTTAAATTAGTTTCGACTTTTTTTTTCTTTAGTAGCGCCATCTATGAGATGTTTTTGAAGTATTTTGGAAAATATTGTCATTATTTGTTTAGGCTTGGTTCGATTTGCGATCTTTTAGTTTAGATGGCGTGAAATAAGTTTAGAATTTATTTTTTAAAGTGTTTGAAATTAGTTTCGTTTTTTTTCTCTTTAGTAGCGCCATCTATGAGATGTTTTTGAAGTATTTTGGAAAATGATTTTATTATTTGTTTAGGCTGGGTTCGATTTGAGATCTTTTAGTTTAGGAAGTGTAGGCGTCTAGTGAGTGTTTCTTAGATATAGTTTTAGACATGAGTAGTGGGGAAAGACTGATTCAGTCGTGTGTTAGTATTTTTAACGGTGGATTATTTAGTATCTTTATAATTTTTTTTTAGTTTTAATGAGTGGGATAAATTAATTGTACTGATTTTTTCTCTGTCTTGGAGATCTAGAATTTTTTTTTCGTTTAAGATTGAAAGCGCCATCTATGAGATGTTTCTGAAGTATTTTGGAAAATGTTTTCATTATTTGCTTAGGTGAGGTTCGATTTGAGATCTTCTAGTTTAGGCATCTAGTGAGGGTTTCATGGATGTAGTTTTAAACATGAGTAGTGGGGAAAGACTGATTTATATTGCGAGTCTCCCTATAACAGATAAATTCATTAGAAGAGTTTGATAATATACATATTTTTTAATCGTTCGGGATTTAGACGATCTTATTTAATCTTTAGAAAAACCTTTTTAATAATCGAAGTTTCATATGAAGTAAACATTTGTATACAGGATTTAATTAACGAATGAATAGAATTATAAGTCTTTAGCTAGATATTTTAAGAGACAGTTGTCGGGGAAAAAATAGTCTTACAATTTGGCAATTTGAATCTTTCGTTTTCTCGCCGTATGAATTAATTTGTCTTGATTTGGCGATTTCAATTTTATGTTTTCTCACCAAGTGGAATATTTTGTCGCCAGATTATGATCAACGTGGGTGGTCGTGAGGGGGCTGGGGTATAAATAGCGGGCGAGAAGTGTGATTCGTGTCATTTGTTGATTTGCTTTTTAGTGAACGGACGTGTCTTAAACCGCTCCTGATCCCTATCTTTACCTAAGTGGATCATTTATTTGTGAAGATTGTGTTTTGGTTTTAAAAGTTTTTTTTGCTAATATATTATGGATAGCGTTATGTCTAATGATGGAGTTACGCATTTGAGAAATTCTGCGCCTGTGAAGAAGATGTATCCGTATTTGACTTGTGCGAAGACATTCTCAACTTCTTTTAATTTGAGGCAGCATATAAAGTCTCATTTAAATGAGAAGTTGTATATATGTGACGTGTGTCAGAAAGCCTTTGGACGGAAATCAAGCTTGATTAGACACATGAAGATGCACAATAGTGTTGAAACCTATAAGGATTCTCAAGTTTTAACAGAGAAGGACACTATATCCCCTAGTCTCATGGACGTCGAGATGCCGCCTGAAGAAAATGTTTCTCTAAAGACTGTGACCCTTACGAATGTCGAGAAGAGCAATGTTTGCCCTATCTGCAATAAGAGTTTTTCATCCTGTTTTAATTTAAAACGGCATATGAAGGTTCATGCTAATGAGAAATTGCATACCTGTGATATGTGTCTGAAGTCTTTTGATCAGACATCGAATTTAAAAAGACACTTGGAAACCCATAATGCTACTGGAAGGCTACATTAAAGTGTGATGAATGTGATCAAGTTTTTACACGGAAGGATAATTTGAAGTATCATTTAAAGTCACATCAGAAGTCCACATTCCCTTGCCGTGATTGTGATAAGGTGTTTGGACGAAAATTCGAATTGAGACAGCATATACGCACCCAACACTCTCGCACACCTCTTGTGAGTGTTAAACGAAAAATGACTTTGTCTAATGTAAAGTCTAGAAAACCGAAGCAGTCTGATGTACTTAATGTATTTAAAACAGTAATTTTGTATCCCGACGAACAAGAAGAAAGTGATTTAGAGGTATTTCATACACACTTACAATCTGAGATACATGAACGCCTAGTAAGTGAATTTCAAGAAAAGGGTGCCATTAAATGGTATATGGTAGAAAAAATATCACTTGAACGTATGACAAATAATGAGGAGATGCAAGAAATTGAATCTTTTTTTCGATGCTCATGTATGACCGAACTTATCGAAGAATCTATACAACAACACATAGAAGAAGGATTCTCCAAAATAACAAAATCTTTTGAGGATTTTTTACAAAGGGGATCGGGATGGAAAATGAGAAAAATTCATCATTTAGAACTCAAGATTGGTAAATATCATCCTCTCGCTGCAAGTTCATACATCCCATTATCTAAAAAACTGGATGATAAAAAAGCGGTGCTTAACATAAAAAACGAAGACAATAAGTGTTTGGTATGGTGTCTTTTGGCGTTTAAACTAAACTTAGACTTTTCAAAAAAGCCTGAACGTGTTTCCCATTATCGACCTTATGAACATGATATTAAATTAGGCAGTGTAGAATGCCCTCTACCTCTTCAGAAGATACCTGTTATTGAACAACTCAACAATTTACGCATTAATGTGTTTGGGTATGAAGAGGATGAAGTTTGCCCTCTGTATATATCTGAAAAGAAGGATCATGATGTGATTAATTTGTTACTAGTCGACAATGGAGAAAAGCAACACTATTGCGTTATACGTAGCTTTTCAAGGCTTTTAGGTGATCTTACCAAGCATAGAGCCGCTGGCTATTATTGTTATCGATGTCTTCATCGATAACAAGACAAGACCTGTTGGATTTCAAGACAAGACCTGTTGGATAAGCATAGTGAATATTGTTCTCGCCATGCAGTACAAGCTATAAAGATGCTATAACGAAGGTTATTGTTCGAGCTTCTTTGTTATTGTTCGTGATGAAAGAAGTATCCGCATAAGTCACCAGGTTCTATATGAAAAAAAAATTTAAAAAAACTCCAGTATGGTAGTTAAATGGTTTATTAGGAGATTACCATGTCAAAAGAAGGATCGCACGGCAGAAGAGGGGAGATACAGCTGGAGCTCAATTATGATCACATTTACAGCAAGCAGATCAGAGCAAGAGTGTTGTTTCCACGACACAAGTTGGAATTGCACTGATAAGAATTTCGCCAAAATAGGGTTACTACATAATGTCTAGGCGACAACACTTTCAGACAGGGATAGGGATGGGGATGTCCACCTCGGGAAACCCGGCGTAAGCCTTAGAGTTTAAGTGCAGAGGTATGGCATAAATAATTGTATTTGCCGAGTCAGGTTCCCAGATCTTGGCAAAAGGACGAATTTTGTTTCAAAAATTAATATCGCCACGGCGATTTTAACCGACAAAATATCTTTCTCATACGAACAGAATTTAAGAGACAAAAAAACATGTGCATTTAACAATCAGAATATATTTTTAGACATGGGTGTGAGTGATTGAGTTATTACCACTACCAAATAAGGGCATGCATTTGGGCCAAATGGAAGATTCGCATAACTTTTAACTGACATTGTGGCCACAAAAATGCGTTATGAACACATTGTGTTATAAGCTTGGTTACGGAAAGTAAAATTACGAAAGGGCATCTGTGCTGATTTAATTCTTTTCTTTTTTTTTATTTTAATCGAAAAACCGTGAGATATTAGTGATCGAGCACAAGTGAAAATGAAAAAAGGGAAAGGGTATAAATTACAGCGGGATTATTGTTTGTAGTTAAAGATAACACGATTAAATTTTGAAAAAGGAAGGGGTAAAAATATAATTTAAATGAAGGATAGGGGAGGTTAAAATTAATATATGATTCTCATATCATAGATGCCTAGTGAAAATGATAATATATTAAAGTTTTCAGGTATTCACCTACAACATCCTGTGGCCTATACGATTTATGCGGATTTCGAGAGTCTACTTATACCCATTTCATTAGCCTCACCCTCTTCTAAAACATCCTGTACTGAGAAAACAACCTATCACTTACCGTGTGGGTACGCTTACATTGTTGTTGGACCCGATGGAACATGTGTGAAGAAAGCACAGGTATATCGTGGTAGAAACTGTGTTAAGCATTTTTTAAACCAAATGATGCAAGAGAAGGAAATTTTGGGACAGAAGTTACTAAATATTAAACCTATGAAGCTTACTCCCCAGGAAGAAAAGGCACTTCGAGAAGCAGAGATTTGTCATATTTGTAAAAAAGCTTTATATGAGAAACGTACACGTGACCATGATCACCTGTCAGGTGTGTATAGAGGAGCTGCCCACCCATATTGCAACCTTAATTTCAGACAATCAAAGACAATTCCTGTTATATTTCACAACTTAAAAAACTATGATGCCCACCACCTTATGACAAAGTTAGGAAAATTTAAAGATATTGAAATTGATGTTATTGCTACTTCTATGGAAAACTATATCACATTTAAAATCAAAAAGCCTACCTCCCCTATTCAGATGGTGTTTATAGATTCTTTCCAATTTTTGCCTACGTCATTGAAAAAACTTGTTAAAAATCTTCGAGATGATCAATTCACCATACTTAGAGAAAATTTCCCACAAAATAACAATTTATCTTTACTGACACGTAAAGGGGTTTACCCCTATGATTATTTTACGTCTTTTGAAAAATTTAATGATAAGCAGCTCCCCCTACCTTCAGCATTTTTTAATAGCCTGACCAATGAAGATATTCAAGATGAGGATTATCAGCATGCCCAGAATGTGTGGAACTCCTTCAGTCTTAAAACTTTGGGGGATTATCACAATCTGTATGTGAAGACAGATGTTCTACTACTTGCTGACGTGTTTCAAAACTTTAGGAAATTATGTCAGCAGTACTATGAAATTGATCCTGCTCACCTGTTCACTGCACCTTCGCTCGCATGGCCGGCAAGTTTGAAGATGTCTGAAACACCTTTAGAGTTACTTACTGATATAAACATGTTGCTCATGGTGGAAAATGGAATACGTGGAGGCGTCAGTATGATAAGCCGAAGATATGCTAAGGCAAACATACCCTGTACGCCTGATTATAGAGAAAATGAGGCACCCAGCTACATCATGTACTGGGATGCTAATAACTTATATGGGTGGGCTATGAGCCAATTTTTACCTTATGGTGGATTTGAATGGTATGGAATAAGTCATATCACAGAAGATTGGATTTTGTCTTTACCTGATAGCTCTGAAATTGGGTATCTCTTCGAGGTGGACCTCGATTATCCAAAACATTTACATCTTTTGCACAATGAATACCCTGTCGCCCCTGAGAGAGTAACTATGGAGGAACAAATGCTATCTCCGTATGCACGAAACTTGGTGAATAATAATAGAAAATTCATAGGAACCCCTAAACTTATACCCAATTTGAATAATAAGAATAATTATATAGTATATTATCGCAACTTAAAATATTATTTGCAGCTTGGATTAAAAATTACTGCTGTACATAAAGCCATAAAATTGAAACAAGCACATTGGCTTGAGAAATATATTAATTTTAATACTCAAAAAGGGAAAGAAGCAACATCTTCCTTTGAAAAGGATTTTTTAAAATTATTAAATAATTCTGTTTTTGGTAAAACTGTGGAAAATCTTCGAAAAAGACGAAATATTGTATTGTGTAATGATGAAAAAAGAGCTAAAAAACTAGTGGCATCACCCTCATTTAAATCCTTTAAAACCTATGATGAAGGCTTGGCTGCTGTAGAACGGCTTAATACTAGTATCTTAATGAATCGACCTATTTATGTCGGATTCACAATTTTAGAGCTATCTCAATTATTAATGTTTCAATTTCATTATGGGTATATAAAAAGCATTTACAAAAATCGAGCGACACTTCTTTTTACTGACACAGACTCCTTAGCTTATCATATAAAAACAAACAATATTTTTGATGACATGAAGCAACATCGTGATTTGTTTGACTTCTCCGACTATTCAAAATCCCATAATTTATTCTCTAATGATAACAAAAAGGTGATTGGTAAGTTTAAGGACGAGCTAAATGGCGAATTAGCCCTTGAATTTGTTGGCCTCAGGGCTAAAATGTATTCATTAAAATCTATGAAAGAAGTAAAGAAGCGAGCTAAATGTGTGTCAACACAGATTGTTCGTCAGAAAATAAAGCATGAAGACTATTTGGAGTGTCTACAACAGCAAAAAACAAGTATGGAGAAGCAGACGAGGATCGCCCAAGATAACCATCGTCTATACACACTAACTCAGAATAATATTATTCTAAGTCCTTTTGACGATAAGCGCTACTTGTTAGATGATGGGATATCCAGCTTAGCGTATGGACATTGTGACATTAATGAAGATTGTAATAAAGAAGAAAATGCTGATTTGTATTGTTAATGCAAAATCGAGATGTAAATACCCTACTGTAAATAAAACTTTCTGTATTTTTTGTTTTAATAAAAAATGTTAATTTTAAATATGTGTACTTATTAAAAACTTCTACACAAACATTTCTCGTAGAATGCTATGTATGTGAACTTTATTGAAACCTATTCTACCCATACGTATAATCACCCACATATACAAACATACGTATTTTTATCACCATATAAAGTTTTTAAACTTTTTTTTACTATTTTTTTATTTTCTAAAGTTTTTTTTTAATACTTTGTAATTTTCTAAAGTTTTTTTTTTTTTTTTTTTTTTTTTTAATTATGCATTCTTTTTAAAAATGTTTTTAATATTTTTTTCCAGTTTATGAATGATATGGATATATATTTAACCCCCCCCCCCACACACACATATAATCGCTTTGCCATCATAGTACCAGACATACACGAATATATAGAGAAAGATAAATAAATCTGCTTTGCCAGGATAGTACCAGACATACACGAATATATAGAGAGAGATAAATAAATCTGCTTTGCCAGGATAGTACCAGACATACACGAATATATAGAGAGAGATAAATAAATCTGCTTTGCTAGGATAGTACCAGACATACACGAATATATAGAGAGATAAGTAAATCTGCTTTGCCAGGATAATATCAAACATACATATATACATATATAGAGAGAGATAAATAAATCTACTTTGCCAGGATAATATCAAACATACACGTATATATAGAGAGAGATAAATAAATCTGCTTTGCCGGGTTAATATCAAACATAGCATCGAAAAAAAACTAGTGGTATCAAGAGATCAGAAAATGGGAACCTTGTAAAGATACTATGACGTAGGAGTTCACTGCACATCGGATGTGCAGCTGCACACCTCTTCCTCTTCCTGTGGCCGTTGAACCCCCACTTTCCATATACTTATGATATTGCCGAAGTCTAAAATTTTGAGAATCTTAATTCTTTGACTGTCAAGCACTCTTATTCCAACTCTTTCTTTGGCAAGAAATACTTGTAACTTTTTCAAAGGTAATAATGGAAATTCTCAATAAATCGACTCCTATGTATTATAGATGGATTTATTTATGGATTTTTTTAGAAATACGTATTTGGACGTTATGTTTTTTTAGCAAAGTTATCAGTAGCATCATCAATGTTGATTTGGACGCAATCGTCTGTAAAACTATTTTTATAGCAACATTAGTGCGTTTGAAAGGTTGCTATATCTGGAATTTTGTATCAATAATAAAATACAGTTAAGTTAATAAACAAACGACCTTCTATAAAAGACATTTCAGGAAAGCTGTTGCCAAAAGAATGTATAAGCGCTATTAACGCAGCAGACTTAAAAGTCTAACATTGCGGCATTTTTACCCAATATTGAGCAATATTTTTAGATATTTGCTGTATAGATGGCACAGATACATAGTAGGTTCCATGGTTAAGTAGGCTTCGAACCAACAGCAATGCATTCAAATTATTTTGTGTTTCCCTGTATTACTCAAAACTTTTTATTTATTATGTGGAAAAGTATAATAAAAATACCCAGGGATAGCTTATTATTTCATATAATGTAACGTAAAACAGTTAAATAAATACAGAGAACAAGTTTATTCTTCAGTAGAAAATTTTAAAATATTAATACCCAAATATTAAATAAGTCAAGTTATATGGGATATTTTCATATGATTCTTGCGTCCCCGCTGTTCATTTTCTTTCTCTTCACCCAAGCGTCATCGGCTGTGTGATTGTTTCTTAACTGTCCTTTCAATATAGGAGTAAGTTATTATTTTTTTAAAGGTAGGTCGATTAGAGTAATTGTCATTATGTTTGACATATTAAAAACAGTTAGCCGACTTCTATTCTAACCAGGAAATCACGCCATTACTGTAATAATGAAAAAAATCTAAATAAGAAGCAATCGAAAGAGTATTATGAAACGTGTTTTTTGATGCATAAATCGTTTGCCCTTGTGTCCCCGTTATCAAGATATAAAGTCTTAAAATTTTATAATTTATTGATTTAATAGGATGGAAGGAGGAGTCGTTACGTTTTCAGCGTAACAACATCATCAAACTACAGTCACCTATCCATTTCCAGTTTAGTACGCCACAATACTTTGACATGATTCGCTATGTATCGCCCATGATACAAGCCTGGGTGAATGCAAACTCAGCTACTTCCATTTAAAAACCCCTTGTAATTTTGTTTTTCATAGGAGGTTGATCATTGTAATTATTGCATTAGATTTGAGGTCATGAAATGTTCTTGATGGCATGATTTTCTACGTTTTAATCATTTTTTGTTCAGTGCCATATTTGTCGATAGCATTGTTTTTTTAAATATTTCTATATCTAAATATGTTCTGTATTTTATGTTAATCTGATTATTAAAATTTCTGAATCAAAACCACGCCTTTTTCCTTAAATTAAATAAATAAATTAGCAAACTTTAAAACTTTATGTCTCGATAACGGAGAGACTAGTGCAAATGATTTATGTGTCAAAAAACACATTTCACTATCCTATTTCGATTGCTGCTTACTTAGATTTTTTTCATTATTACATTAAGGCGTGGATTCCCGGTAAGAATATATTATGTTCTTCTTTGGGAAAAACAACACTTTTGGTAATTGCTGAACTGACCATTTCTGTATTTTCTGCTCGTGTGTTTCGTCGAAACGAAGATATACAGTAGAAAATGTATACAAATTTAAAACATAAACTAAAAAAAAGAGTATGTGTGTTTTCTAAAATTTAGATTTAAATGCTCGGATTTATTATATGTCTAGAAAGTATTAAAAAATGATTATGCTTATAAACATAGAATTGAATTGGCTTATTATTAAGCACCCATTCATACGAGAACGTGTTATTACAATTACAAAATTTACTAGTAAAAATTTACATTTTTTAAGATATTTAATTTATAAGGTTTTTGATCACATTGTAATTAAAAGTGTAAAGTAACTATCTAAAAGTGCAATTTTAGTTTTATTTTCTTAATATTTCATAGAAAATATTCTTAAATACTTTTATATAATTCTATATTTAAAAATCTCATTACTAAAATATACTGATAAATTAAACAAAATACGAGTGTAAAATAAACGTGTTTTATTTACAATTCATTTTAAATCTGTATTTACGATCTGCTGGGTGACACTTAGAGGCTATAAATTACAAGCAGTAACAGTTTAATGGTGTGAAGAACATTACGCCCGAACTCTATTAGTCATTAGCTTGTAAGAATAAAGAACTCCCACCGTTTAATGCGTTAGACCTGCATTATTCGCATTCTTCTAAAACTGTAAAATTTGATTTAGTGAAAGGATTTCTATAGCTGGGAGTAAATGCTAAATATTAGCTTGAGATATGAACATAAAAAAGTTAAAGTATGGCATAGTAAAAGTCCATTTATGAAAGTCATAAACAGCAAAAATATGCTAATTGCTACTGCATTCCGAAAAGTCTCATATTTTTAAAAGGTATTTCTACGTAAAATTTAAATGTGCAACAGAACAAATATTTTTCTCGAAAATGGAATCTTATAGGAAAAACATCGAATGGCAATACGTAATTATGAACAGTTTTGGCACGTCACTGCATTAGAATGGCAAGATTTCAACTGATTCGATTGTGAAATATAATGAATTTAAATTTTTATTTATACGCATATTATTTTAAAATACGCTATTTTTTTAAACCTCGCTAGAATGTGTTGTTCTTACTCAAAATGTATATACTAGGCAGCTGCCAACTTTCCATCAAACACACATACATTGAACCAATTTTTTTAAACATAAATATATCTTCTTCCTTTGAAATGTTTCTTTAATTTTAGTTAGTAAAACAAGTTTCGTTGAAAATAAGTTTAATTTACTTAAAAACATAGGGCATGTTGAAACCTATGACAATTCTCAGGATTCTCGAATGATGAAGTCATTTTATTTTATCCAAATTTCTTAGTAGAAACATTGTCATTCCTAGGTAGCGTTCTGTTATATGGTATCTATGTTGAAAAGTAACAAAACTTTTGTAAGAATTACGGTACACCAAAAATAGCATACGAGATTATGTTAATCACACATGGAAAATTCAACGTGAATATAACTGTTTAATTTTATTGAAAATATTTTACAAAGATTAATATTTTTTTAAATATTTTACTATGAGCGCAGCTTTGCAACACTTTTATTCTTACATATATTGTACATTTTGATGTATTTTATAATATATGTAAAGAAGAAAGTTTTGCAGGATTGCGCTCATGTAAATAATTGAGGTAAAATTAGGAGAAATTTTTCATAAAAAACTACGAATAATACAAAGTTTGAGCTTGTGTAAGTCATATAAATCCGAACAACATGCAAAAACTACTGTTGAAATCGTACAGGTAAACCTTCTAATATTAAAAAGTGAAATAATTAAGTCAGTGTAACAAAATCGAGTTTAGGCTTATTTCATGGGCCAAAAACATGGCTTATGGACCCTGATCCTTTAATAATAAAATGATATCAAGAGGAAGCTATTTTTTTAATCAAATTAAAAATATTCAAGAACTGCTTTTCAAACAATTGTAACAGCAAAAGTTCGACTATCTGAAAAAGCATATTTAATGCTTTAATTTTACATGATTTAACTTTACCTAAAAAAGAACGAAACCTGGCAAAAAAAAAATAGAATTTTTTTAATTAAATCCATCGGACAATGAAATAGTCCGAGGAAAAAAATCGAAAATTGCAACTTCTGTCGACAAGAATAGAACCCGTTTTGGGATAGAAGGGAAACGCGCTGCCACTGAACCATCTAACCTACGCAGAAAAGACTGAAAATAAGGTTCTGTTTTAAAATCTAAACCTGAAAAATGGTTGGATGTCATTAAATTAATTCGTTTAATTAAAATAATACGACTTTATCAAATTTTTATGATTTGTCGTGTGACTGGAGGTATTCAGCTATAATGCAAAATTTCAAGTTTCTAACTTGAACAGTTTCCAACACATATTCCGAAAACAAACTCTGTAACAGACAGATAGAGGAGTGCGGCAAATAGCGTTTCGTCAGATGAACGAAATCCTAAAAAGGAAGAAATACTTTTTGATTTGTGCAAAAATTTAAGTTACTGACTAACTCTTCAACCATTTCAGTTGTAAATAGTTTTTGGAAATGCAGCTAGTCTTCAAGCCACTTCACAGTTCGTCTTACTAGAAGTAAGCAGTAGATCAACGCGGTTGCGCAACACATATTTGTGACAATTCTTGCGTAAAACTTTCGGCTTTTTCTTCGAATACTTAATGCACAGTTCAAAAACATCCCAGTTGAAAAAAACGCAGGCCCGTGACCAGTATGCTTTTGAAAACGGGGTTCTCATTCAAGCCAAATATTGGCTGTATCCCTGCAAGATCGTTGCGACAATATTCTGATATTTTGAAGGCGGTTTGCTTATTGATTTTTTTCACAGTCATCGTACTGTCATTGCAGGATATTACTGCCAGACGCTCTACAAGACAAACTGGCATATCGACGAAGAAGATTCGGATTTCGGATCAGGAATATTATCCTTCTGCATGAAAATTTCTGACCTCATATGGTGGCTTTAACTCAAGGAAAACGTGTAGTGCAAATGGACAACTTTGGTACATTCTGCCAACATACCATACTTCTGATTACTATAGTAATCAACATGGTCCAAACATGTATACATGCTTGGATCCGTAAAAAAGGCATTTGGAAGTAGTCATTTTGAGGACAATGCAGCCTTAGAGAAGTTTGTGCGCTAATGGCTAGAAAACCTGCCCTCTTTATTTTATGATAATGCAGTAAAACAATACCTATACCTATCCCCCGAAAAAATGTGTTTTGAAATCTGGAGATTATGAAGATACATGATATTGCATTGATACTTTTGTGTCTCAAGCCAAA
Organism: Maratus michaelseni; assembly: GCA_963931845.1. Taxonomy (NCBI): domain Eukaryota; kingdom Metazoa; phylum Arthropoda; class Arachnida; order Araneae; family Salticidae; genus Maratus; species Maratus michaelseni. The sequence continues at coordinate 359,935,331 of OZ007593.1, read as the reverse complement.
GAGAAAATCTAAAAAAGATATTCTGGTTTATATTTCATTGAGCCTTGTACGTGTTTTGAAAGTAATATAGACCAAAATTAATATATAAATAATTATTTAAAGAAAAAGAAATAAGGCTCTAAAATAAAAAGTTTGCATTTCGATATAAAAGTAGAAGAGATTACAAATGATACTTGTTTCAGAAACAATAAAACTTAACTAGGACTTCCCTCAAAGGGATTAGTCTGAGTGATATTGCTGAGAACATAAAGTTAACAATTACGATATAAAGAAGATATCAACAAGAATCTAAGTGAATATACAGCATATGATAGACAAGAGATAGATAAAGATACAACATATGAAAAATAGCAAATTAAATGATATAATTACAAAATATCATATATAAATTCATATACTGTTATATTTTCATATGCATTTTTTTATAACATTTGGCAAATAATCTCATTTTCTTAAGCGGGAATTGCTCAAAACTTAAAAAAAAAAAAAAAAAAACCGCCGGATCTTTTAAAACGATATTTTTAAAGTCACATAATCAGATTTGCAGCCAATAGCGTATTTTAGCAAGCGTAGTTTAACGCAAATTTAATTTAATTTTTGCAACATTTTCTTTGTGACAAATATCTAAATAAAATATTAAAAAATAAAATATTAAATATTGAAATATTAAATCAAATATTTAATATTTGAATTAAAAAAATTTCCTTTGTTTATTTGTATAACTATTTATAGAAACTCGTATACTTCAAACCACATTGATAACATGCTTTGCTACAAACGTGTCTACCAGTCTAACTACTCGTATGTCTTAGCTGTGTCTCTCTCCGAACTCATCTGTCTACTGTCTCTCTACTCTTCTGTATACCCGTCTCAGTATCCGTCTGTCTTTCTACCCGACTCTTTAATCGTGTCTCTACCTGTCTCGCTTCCCGTTACACTACTCGTCTATCAACACGTCTGTCTGTCTATATACCCCTCTCTCTACCCGTCTGTCAAGTCGTCTCTGTACTCGTCTCTCTATCCACCACGCTACCCGTCTCCCTACCCATCTCACTACCCCTCTGTCAACCCTTTTTTGCACCTGCCTCGCTACCCGTCTGTCTATTCGTTTCGCTACCCGTTAGCTTATCTCTGTCGCTATCCGTCTCTCTACCCGTTTGTTTACACGTCTATCTATCTCTCGCCAACTCTTCCCAATATTTAAACAATTTAGTAAACGGAAGCCGTTTATCTGTTATTAAATGCAAACAGGAGTAATTTATCTAAAGAGTGTAATCAGATGCAATTTTTTTAAATACATACATAAACCAGCATAATAATTCACCAGTTTTATTTTCATAGTAGTTTATGTCATTTGACAGTAAATCTCAACTTCTTCAACCCGAACTGCGTCAAGCTTTTTAAAAAAGCCCCAAGGTCCGTATAACTGGGAAGGGGAATTGTCCTCAGGGCTATTAGATACATGTTATTAAGTTAAGTGAAAGTTTCGTAATCGGGTTCGCAGCCAATTTCTTATGTCAGAAAGGGTGGCTTCATGCCATTTTAAATTCATTTCTGTAACTTTTTTTTCTTTTTTTGGTGGGTGGTTGGGGGGGGGGGTGTTCCAAATATATACACTTAAATTCAAACTTTTGCCCCCATGTTAATATTAGTGTTGTTTGTATTATCAATTAATACTTTGTTGATCGAGCTTCATTCGAAACAAATGTAAAAGACTTCTACAGTTTTTTTTTTAGGAGAAAGTTCCGTAATCGGGCCCTAAGCTAATCGGGGAATTTAATATCATTATTGTTTCTAACTCTTATAGAGTTAAAACAATATTGTTGCTAGCATTACTCTTGTTTGTGACCAACCTCTTCTGTGTATCTGAATAGGGAAAAGTTCAGTATCATGTACTGGTTGGTGCCAAAGGCAGTTGTAGAATCTTACAAATTTTTCTAGAGAGCGGAAAAACATGTTTTTTAAAATATTTACAAATATACGTTTATTAAACCATGTTTTTGAGCCATTTTAAAAAATTAAGTACGGTGCTAAAATAAAATTTTATTGCCATTTTTGATATTTTAATAAGAAATGAAAATACATAACAAACAAATTTAACAAAACTAAGCCATTTTTGGGTACTTCTCTATTATCCCGTCGACCACTTTTCATAACAAAAAACTATCGCCAAACTAAGATTAAACGCCAAAAATACAGTCCCATTTACTTGATGCCAGAAGCATTATACGTATTTGTTATGCCATCAAGTGGTTTTTAATTCGACATTTGCGTGTATTTTTCATTATGTTTTACTGATTTATTAGTTATTTCATTCCTAAAGTAACAATTTTGTCCTTAAATTCTTATATTTTATTTATTTTAATATTTCAATGGCAACGTTCTCCCGTTTATTTAGCGTTACAGTTTGGCGATAGTTTTTTGTTATGAAAAGTGGTCGACGGGATAATAGAGAAGTACCCATTTTTTGTGATAAATAATTGTTATTGCCAGGGGGGGGGGGGGCAAATTGTAAACAATTAATAAGCGAACTAAAAAAATTACCGGAAAAAACTTGTGAGAATCTCAAGAAAGAAATATCTGATATAAATAGCATTTAAAATCTTAAAATGGAGAAGTGGTCCGTATAAAAATGCAAAACATTATACACCTGATATAAGAATTTAATTTTTTTATATTTCCGAAAGCACAGATAAAAGGGTAAAAATCCCGGCACAGATGCCATATACTCACCACGTTGGGGCGATTTTTCCCCCGGCCCTTTGGCGAAAACTGTTTGTTGTGTTTGTTTACTTTTATTTTTTATTTTAATTCTATAGATTATTTTTGTATATGTATATCAATATTAATTTAGGCACAGATGTCATATACGCACCAGATTGGCGCGATTTTTCCCCCGCCAATTTGGCGAAAACTTTGTTTTTGAATATTAGTTACAAATACCATACAATAATAGCATGTAATTTTTTATTTCAATATAAAAATAAAATAACGTAATAAATGAAATAGCTCCTATTATTCAAAAATGGGAAATAAAAAGAAATAAATGATAGTTTGATATAAATAAATATTGATATATATAATAAAAACAATTTATAGAATTAAAATAAAAAATTAAAGGTTATAAACAACAATTGAAACAAAATAACCGGGTTACCATGTGAGGCATAAAATTGCCATTTTGTTGCAATCGCGCCAATGTGGTGCGTATATGACATCCGCGCCTTTATTTATATCAAACTATTATTTATTTATTTTTATTTCCTTTTTTAAAATAATAGAAGCTGTTTCATTTATTACGTTATTTTATTTTTATATTGAAATAAAACATCACGTGTACTATTTGTCACACTATTTGTAACTAATATTCAAAAACAAAGTTTTCCCCAAGCTGGTGGAGGGAAAAATCGCGCCAACGTGGTGCGTATATGACATCTGTGCCTTGTTTCATTTCACATAGAGGTACTGCTCTATTATCCCGTCGACCACTTTTCATAACAAAAAACTATCGCCAAACTGTTAGATTAAACGCCAAAAATGCAGTCCCATTTACTTGATATCAGAAGCATTATACGTGTTTGTTACGTCATCAAGTGGTTTTTAACGCAACATTTGCGTGTATTTTTCATTATGTTTTACTGATTTATTAGTTATTTCAGTCATTAAAATAACAATTGTGTCCTTAAATTCTTATATTTTATTTATTTATGTATTTTGATATTTCAATGACAACGTTCTCCCGTTTATTTGGCGATAGTTTTTTGTTATGAAAAGTGGTCGACGGGATAATAGAGAAGTACCCACATATGTATTGGTACTTTTATGTTAACTTGGCGCAGTTGATAAATCGCCAAATATTTTTCTCATAACATCTTCATATTACATTCATTTCATTTAAATATAAATCTTTCACTGATTTCATTTGAAATACATACATTAAAAATACACGTCTTTCACTCATTTAATTTAAAATACACGCCTTTCACTAATTCCATTTAAAATACTAAAAAGGAAAAGAAAATACGAAATAATGCCACAAATCGAAACCTTTTATTTAAACATCAAAGAATTGTTCCTAACATACACACGCGAAATAAAAAAGCTGCTAATGGTGATTTACGCCAAATCTCTAATACTAATACTACTCTTACTAATCTCTAATACTTTTCAAACAAAAAAAAAATCCAGATTAATTTTCCATTTTTATTAAATTGAAATATATTTTATTGTGCTGAATATTAGTGCTTGCATAATTTTTTGCTCCATGTATTCCATGAACTTTTCAATTCCGATTGTCTACGAAAATCTCCCGCCGGTGAAAATGACGTACGCACAAAATTTAGTGACGTATGTACTTTAATTGTGCTTTTTTATCTATTTTTTTAATATAACTTCCAAACGGTTTGACACTTATTCTTGGTAATAAATAGACGACGTTGTCACCTTTATAGGTACCTGCTGTAAAAATTTGAACGAAATCCGTTAAATATTTTTTGAGTTATGCTTGACGAAAGGTTTTAATATCCATCGTAGCTATATATGGGGCAAAGTAATACTGCGCTGTGTATGAGTCTTCGTTGCACTCAGACAACTATTTTAAATCTTTTTCTCTTTTTGATTTCATGTATATAATATTGAAACAAACGGAATAATAGAATTTTGCAAAATATGAAGAAAACAATATGAGAAATGAAATGCTATTAATCGTGTTTCTTCTTTGTTAAAAAGTTTATATGTAACTTTGAAAACACATCGAAATAAAACATTCTGAAAGTAGCTATGTTTGTCAATATGTACAAATAAAATTTTAAAACACAATAAAACTTTACTTCTACATGGTAAATATATGAATTTCTAGGAAATATTAAATCACATTTACACAATACGTCTAGGAAATAGTTTGGACTTTCGTGTTCAAATAATTTTTTACTTATTTTTATTTATTTTTATTTATTTACTTATTTTTTTATTTATTTAGGTACAACAGCATGGCGTTTGATAAAATAAATATTATTTTAGATACAGATTTTTCAAGTTTAAAAGTATATAAGTATAAAAGTAAAAACATTTTTTTTAAATACACTCTTTTATAAACATTTAATATTTAAAAAATTTTAATTTCATGAATGCTATTCATGATTTAAAATTAAAAAAATCATTAAAATTCACCGTTTTTCTTCTGCTTCATAGACCTAGTGAATTTATTTTAAAAATTATAATTTCCCCCCTGTTTCTTTTTTAAGATATGGCAACAGGAAAGAAATAAAAACATTATTTAAATCTGCTTAGGAATTCTATACAGATTCTCCAACGTATAATCAGAATTTAATTACTATGAAGCTATTAATTGATTAAAGCGTATTTTTAAAAATATATTACGCTTTATTTTTTATTTACAATTTCCATTTTTAAGTGTTTACAATATTTCGCTGATGTAGCTTCACAGCCAGTTGGGCTTTTCTGGCGAGAGTGGTTTGGAGCACAATTAGCATTATTGTTGTTGTAACTCGTATACAGTTGTAACCCTAAAGACAGTTTGGCGATTTATCACTTGTGGCGGGCTAACGGAAAAATATCTTTAAATTAATATATTAATTTATAATTAAGTTTAAAAAATAATAAAATGTCGTATTGTCATCGGGAACTCACCTGTGTATATAATTTTTATAATTCTAGCATATTAGGCAGTGAGTAAAAAACAGATTACAAAATTCGATCTAAAAAAAAAAAAAAAAAAAAAAAAAAAAAAAAAACAATATTTCAAATATATAATTCCTTTGAAAAACTGTAACTTTTATAAAATAAACTTTAAAGCAATATAATAAATATATTTTTATATTTAATTGCAGAAAAAAAGAGCATATAGCTGATATTAAATATAATAGAAAAACTACAGCCCTGGCAAGATTATATCAAGAAGAAACCATCCAAATAAATTTCAATGAAAGTAAAATAATATTTCCCTCCAGTCTATACTATCCATCCATAGTAAGAGAAACCATAGAGATACTAACATGCAAAAATACAATATGTAACGATGCGGCATCTTTTAATTTACCGAAACTGTGGCTAGAGTTACTCCATGGTTACGGATATGAAAATAAACAACCAAGTAAAAAATAATAGATAACGTGCGTAATTTTTAAAAAAGTACATGAAAATAATAACTTCAAAGCCCGTGCTACTTTGGAATATTCTCATTTTGTTTTTGAAAATGATTCGGAAAGAGTCAAAACAAGTAAAACAACTAATAAAAGTTATTTTAATTTATATTATGTTATTAATTTACACCTTTAGCATTTAAAAGGAACAAACTGTAAAGGTTTTCTTTCGATATTTCGTAACCTTTTTTTTATTTTTTTTTTAAAGAGACATATTTATTATAATTTTAATGAAGAAAGTGTTACTTTTTATCATTCAATAATAATTCTTAAACAGTTGTTTTTAAAGGTATACTTCTAGTTGAAAAAGTGTTTCAATTGCTGTTCTCCTTCATATTAATTATACTTGGAACTCTTAAAACCTAAAAATTTTAAATTTTTGAAAAAAAAAAAAAAAAAAAACATGATTTTTGAACACTTTAAAACAAAATGAATTTCATTGTTAAATAAGTAAAATTTTCAGAGAGAGAACTTAGGAGTAATTTTTCTCAAAATGGTGATTTTGGGGCATTGCGCGTAAGGTAGTTAAAAAACTTTTCAATATTTAGTTCATGAAATATTTCGTGATATATAGTGTATGATAGGCTATATAAAATGTATAAAACAAACCTATATTTTCATCTTTTTTTTTTTTTTTTTTTTTTTTTGCGTTATATTTCTAAAATTTTCAAACTTTTACATAAGGAAGATAGAGTTTTGTTTTTAAAATATAAAATTGTTATAAATAAACTGTTTTTAGGTACAGTGTACAATTAGGATGCGATTCAGGTATATTTAGATGCCTAAAATTTTGTTTTACACGCAGAAATTCTTTTGTAATCATGCTCACAACCTCAACGATAAGTTCAAAAATCTCTATAAAATCTAATTTTCTGCATTATTATCTGAAAAAAAAAATTAAATGAAAGAAGAATCATGTATCTATTACTGCTTTTTAAAATTGTGTTTGTGGAATGCATACTTTTTAAGATATAAAATGTAAAAAATGATCCAATTGTTTTCACTTTTAGACATTTTAAGTCTTAAGAACACTCAAAGGACATTTAAATGAAAATAGACATTTTTGCGAAAGTTACGAAATTTAAATTTTTATACGGGTACAGGGGGTTTATAAGTGACTTTTAGAAAAACATTTTTCATGTTCTCAGAGGTAAAATAAAGACTTTTCATTTTTTACGACCAAACTTACCTCGTTATGATACTTTGAATTTGAGGAATTTTCAGCATTTTCTTTCACTGTAAATGGAAATGCGTGTCCATCAGCTACTGATTGAAAACCACTGATCTATAACCAAAAAAATATGTTTTCTAAACTTTTTAAATATTTTCCATGTGAAAGTTACATTTTATTTTTACTTTCATCAGTTAAAACTGAATAATTTTTATTATGTCAGATATCAACTCATATAATGCCAAAAAAATTAATTAATCGCTTTATTGGAAAAGCGTTCATAGCAAATGCTTGATTTTTATAAAACCAAATGTAACGTAAAGGAAAAATGTAACGCAACTGTTTTTATATATAATATTTCTGGGGTTTGCAGACATTTAAAAAAAAAAAATAATCTTTTTACACATCTTAAAGCTGTAAAAAGGTCTAACATTAGAATCGATAAATTTTCTCAATAAAATTTCCCAACTTTAATTGAGTTTCATAAATTAAAAATAAATGTATAACACTTTCATTTTTATTTTCTCGCAGTTCTTCAAGATTTGGAGAGTTAAGTACTTCTTTTCCTGATTTGTTGACTTTACTTTTAATAGCAGCTCATTTTTATAAGAAGTCACGTTTTTCATAACGGTTTTTCATCACTTAAAGATCAGTGTAAGTGATTACAGCGACAAATCCTCAGAGGGATATGACTAACATGTTTCAACAAAATATAGAATTAAATAAATATTTTATTTTTATTATTTTTATTTCAGCATGAAAAGAAGAAATAAAAATAAAAATCAGATTTACTTTTTTCTTTCGTAATTGTTTTGATGCATACTATACTTTAATTACCTTTTTTCATGTATGTGGAATAGTATTTGTGTTATTTTATAATTACTATTTTTATTCATAGTAATAGGTATTTAAAAAAATAACAGAAGAAATATTGTTTCGAACTTAACTGTGTATGAAGATTAGGAAAACAAACTATCAAAATGCGATATGTCATCAATAAAAAGAAATATTATTTATTATTTATATTATATTATATTTATATTATATTATTATATTTATATTATATATTATATTTATATTATTTGTATTACATTATATTTAATATATATTATATATATATTATATACTTATATTATATTTTAGTCATTTGACATTTTTTTGTAGAAAATGGTTACAGAACTGTAATTTGACGCCATTCTAACCATGATATGTGCAATAATATGGTCAGAATAGAGTTCATTTATAGTTATGTAACAGTTTTCAATAAAAACGGTCAAATGATTGGACAATTTGCTGCAAATTTTTAACAGTGTAATTACTTAGCATGATAAATAATCTATCAAAATGTAACTTATGAGGTAGAATTCAAATATTATGTCCTATGTTACAAAAATAACTTTATTTTTTAAAGAACTTACTTATTAAATTTAACTATTTAAAAGTTCTTATATGTATTTGTTTAATTGAACCTCAAACTTTATTTCATAAAAATAATGCTATTTCGCTTTAGTTATCATTTGTTTGGTTTTGGGAATCTATTTTACAAAGTCATGTCTCAACAGAGTTTTTTATTTAACATATTGACATGAAATAAAATCAAATTTGCTTAGACTTGATCTTTGGTTACTAATTTATTTTTCGTGGGAAATTTGCGCAAATAGCAGAGCATGTATTCGTCCTTTGAATTGTTCGCATAATCTAGGTGATCATCCTGCATTTCCTATCTACATTTCTAGGGGTTAATGCAGGAATTTTTGCTTGGGACCCTTTTGTGAAAAGTAAAGTTATTTTTGTGAAATTTACTATAATTTTGAGAGGAAAAGAAAGCATTTTGTAACAAAAACTGAAACGCAGTTACTCAAATTCGAGCCAAACATTTATTAATAATAACTTCTTTAAGTCCTTCTGCTAAAGTTTTCCTTTCTGTTGAACTTATTTTGTTTGCAAATTACATTTTAAAACATAACAAAATAAACATAATTAATCATGAGTATGTTTTTATGGAATAGAATTTTGTGAAGGGATCAATTTTATTAAGAGGAATTTTGTGAAGGAACCTATTTATTAAGAAAATTTTTGTAAAGGGGTCTCTTTTATTAAATGGAGTTTTGTAAAGGGATCCTGTATTGGCCCCAAATTTTGCCTGCATCTACCTCTAATTTCATTCGCTGTCATTTATTTCGGTAGTTAAAGCATTAGTTTTTGCATTTCAAAGTTACTGGTGGTCACAGAGAGATATATGTCCCATTAGTAATTAAGGGTAAAACCAGACAGTTATTTCTATGTGAATGTTTAATTATAAACTTGGTTTAGGTGCACAGATTTTCTAATTTTTTATGTTTGGAAACGGAGTTCGTCAATTTGGACTCCTTTTTATTCATAAATTCGGAATTCATACAAGAAATCCCAAATAGTAATTTTTGCTATTTTTAATGACAGACATTTCGTGATTTCATAAAGTGAAAATTCTTCTTTCGGAATTTCTGAATAAAAAGAGAGGCTAAACTGGAAACCTTGTTTGGGTTAAGTTATAGCAACGAACAATACTTTCATTCTATTTACAGCAATAGCTTTCCCAATATGGATGCATGTGAATAATCATATAAAAGTGACCGTTATAGGAAACATTTTTAATTTATTAAATAATTAATATAATATTCTAAAGAAGTACAAAAAATGTTTATTGTTTGTTATTACATTAGTACTAATCAATTACATACTAAAATATGTTAAAATAAGTATCCATATATTTTGTTCAAAATCTTTCATTAATCCTATTGTTACTTTAATTTATTTTTAAATTATTGATGAAAAATATCACTTATCTAATGGAGTTACTTTAAAAATGACGAAATAATTCTTAAATGAAGACATAAAATAATCTCACTTCACTGTATAGTAAAAAGAAAGTAATTTTCCTAGGATGTAAGAAAAAATCATTTCTCACTAAAACAAAATAATTTCCTTTTCGAAATTAGTTGCTCTATTTGTTTATTAAAATGGGATTTTGTTAATGTCCTTAATTGTATAATTAAATACCACCTTGAATTTCAGACATCCCGTTAATGAAAACTAAGTATACAACACTTCAGACATTATTTCAAACGTTGTCCTTAGTTTTTTTTATTCAAAGTATCAGTTACCTTTGCATACTTGTCTGAAAAGTCCAAGGACATGAAATTTATCAAAATATATTTCAATTCAGCTCAGCAAACGCGAGTCATTACCTTTATAGCAACCAGTATGAAATATCGAAGTGTTTTATCTGATGCACTCAAGTTACTGAAAACATAGGATTTTATTCTATAAAATATTTGTTTATATTTTACACCAAAAATCTCGCTTATCAAAGAAAGTTCTATTCCTCAGAGAAAGTTTTTATTTTAGCTTTGACAAGTTCTGTGAAATGTGTACTAGTTTCTAAAATAAAAACACGGATAATAATTGTTTTATATAAAAATATAACAAAAATTTAACGTGTAGAATGTTTTGCAGATTTTGTTTCGATCCCTAAGCAGACATATGTAGAGATCTTTTATTACAAAATATTCAAAATATAAATATTAAGGTAACCGCACACCTTTGAAATGTCATTTTCGATGAAAATATCGATTTTTCATTTTTGCAATAATATTAAAATACGATATTTTATTTATTGAATTCTGCTTTAATTGTGTCTGTATCTGAATTAGAACCCGAGTTACAGCCCTTTAGAGTTACATCTATTACAGCTTGCCGAAGAATTTTACAACCGGAAATATCGTTCTGAAAACCGGAAGTAAGCTAAAATGTATGTTTACATTTTTCTTTTACGAGATTTAGCATTTAAATTGGATCATATGTTCAAGAAAATACATGGAATATATAATTAAGCCTTTAAAGAATAATAATTATTTTTAAAGCAAAAACCACCTTTAAAAGTACTTTTTAGCTTTTTCTCAAAATGAAGTTTTTCAGATTTTTACTGTACGTAAAACATCCTATAGCAAAAAAATATGCATGAAATGCCTTGCATATTTTTTTTACAAATGGTTATTGAGGGTAATAGATGGGTATATATCGGGAATATATCACGATGATATATTAATTAATTTTGCATTTTCACTGGTATAAGTTAAAAAGTTGCAAGAAATTTTACGAATTTTTCATTACGTTAGTACTTCAAGTGCCATAGCTTCTGCGATAGAGATGCTATTATAATGCGGCTAGTCTATGTTCTAGAAAAAGTTATTCTCTTTAATATGCAATTTACAAAATGTGAATACATTGATTTGATTCAGAGTTATCATGTTTTGCACAAATGTCTATTTTTCACATAATTTTGACTATTTTTCTCTTAAAAAAATATTTCTGTGTAATTTCTAAAATGCTTATATATTTTTCAAAGATTTAACTTAAATGTTATTAGAAAAATTTGGTGTATAGAAAAAATTTTTAAAATTTCAAAAAATCACCTCCAAAGGTGTCCGGATGCTTAAATATCCGTATTAGAAATATAAACGATGCTTTTCTTGCTTTTATTTTTACAGAATTTTATTTTACAGAGTTTTTTCCTTTATGGAATATATTGCTTCATTTTCCATTTGGTAATTTTTTGTAGAAAAAAAATCTTCTTTGAAACTGTTTTACGATTTACATATCTATAACAAACTAGATAGATAGGTGATATATTTTTAGATATAAATGTAAGCTTCTATATACATTCTGTTCAACAGTGGTAAATTTATTCGTGATCATATACACAATGTAGATGATGAAATGGTAAATTACAATCTTTGGTAAATTACAAATTTTGTTTGTTTTTTTGTTTGTTATGGAGATTTTTTATTTTGTTAATTATACATCTAAATAAAAGCTTGAAATTTACACATTTTGTTATTCAAAATCCGTATACAACACTTCAGACATTTTTTTTAAATACTATATTTAATTTCTTTTAAAGTATTAAAAATGCATGGATATTCTGAAAGTATAAAGATATACAGTTTGTCAAAACATATATCAGCTTCGTTCAGCGAATGCAAGGTGCTTACATACATTACAATCATTAGTAAATATTGAAGTGATATCTGAAGAATTAAAATTATTGAGAATGTGGGATTTTGTTGTGTAAAATATTTGGGTACTTCCGTGTTATAGCGGCCCCAACAATTACGATCATGCCAAGATTGCAGTTACGATTTCACCAAGATAATACCAAAGCTTATATAGGCCTCATAGATATGCGTATATATACTTCTAATGCTGTTATATGTGCCTAACTTGAGTGCATCGGATAAAACGCTTCAATGTTTCATACTGGTTGCAATAAAGTTAGTGACTCGCGTTCGCTGAGCTGAACGGAAATATATTTTGATATATTTCATTACCATGGACTTTTCAGAGAAGTATACGTCATTATATACATAGTATTTATATCTTATATGCCCAATATTCATCAGATATATTTTATACACATGTCATAGATATACATCATATATGCGTTATATATGACTATAACTGTGCAATATGAAATGTTATATACGTATCATATACTATTATAATATCATTTATGCTTTATAATTTGGCGATAAATCTTGCTCGCTTGGCGATTCATCCTTGGGGGCCGCTATAACACGAAAGTAGCAATATGGGTCTATATTTTTACTCCACGAGTGTTCCTTATCAAAACAAGAACGAAAAATCATGCGTCAAGCATAGATTATGAAAACTTTCCAACACAGCCAGAAAAATGTAACGAAACTTCACCGTTAAATAAGGGGAAAGAAGATATGTAAGTAAACAGTTGAGAAAACATATAACAGACGATGAAGTTTTCGAAATTACTTTCCGTTGTCAAAAAAGTGGTCGAATTATTTTGCTCAGCCCTATATATGATCAATATATGTGGATATATAGCATGATAAAATTTAATTCGGTTATAATATTTACATTTGCCAATTTTCGCCAATCGATGGAAATGCACTCGAAATCTTTTGTAACAGCCCTGTATATTATCTGAAGACTTTTGTACGCACCATATATTAAGCTAATAGGTAATTTAAAACTCACTCGCAGCAATTACCAACAGTAAACGACAATGTATATTTTTCTTTGCGTATCCATGCACTCTAAAAAATTTTGCATCAAAGTTACCGGTCATTCGACCGTTTTCTATAAAAACGGTCGGATGACTTTACTTAACCGTACTTAACCGTAATTTAACGCTATTTTGACCATAATATTGCTCGTATTAGGGTCAGAATACTGTTAAATTACGGTTATGTAACCGTTTTTATAAAAACGGTCGAATGACCGGTTACTCTGCTGCAAATTTTTTACAGTGTGTATATGAATTTATTTCTATTCCACAAACTTCTATTAGTCCGGTCAACAGGAAAATGCGCAACACAATTAAAAACTACACTTAAGCAATTCACTATTGAAGTCCATAATATTTCGAATTCCCTTGTGTAGCCCTGTATACGATCAACCGAGTTTATAAACACACACCTACTATGAAAAAATGTAGTTAAACTTAAAAACGCAAACCAAAGTTCAAACATCACACACAGACTGTAAATATTGTACATGTATTGTAACTGATGTCTTTTGTGTGTCCTTGTAAATAAACGCAATGCGCATGACACTTTCAAGAGAGCCATTTATAGTGCACCTCAGTAATGGATATAATTTTCATGATGTTTGAAATAGTGTATCACTAAATTACAATGCAAACGATTTTTCCCCATAGAACGATGTGTAACAGAATTATTTTGTTTGACCCAGTAAGTAAATAATAAATGCTTTGCTCCCCATATTCTACAAAAAAGCATGTTTTAATGCGCTTCATAATTATATATCAGTTTCATCATGTTTTAAATGACGTAGCCTCATCAAAATGCACTTGAAACGATTGTTTCCCAATGACTGTAATGTAACGGAATACTTTTGACTGTACCTGTTAAAAAAGTATAAGTGCTACTCACTTCAGTTGAAATAGGGAACATGCTACAGTAAATGACAATAACATAAAAAATTTCAGGGCAATCCGAGTATATTTGCGCGAATTAGAACACGGCCAGACGGCAGACAAACCGAAGTCATAAACACTTTTCCACTAGGTTGCAAAGTGTTACAAAGTCACATTCCTTCGAAAATGTTTCTATATTAAATTAAAAAATAATAAAAGTTATCGTGTGTAAAGTTTTGTCAGATTTTCTTTTCTCATTCTAAGTATACATTTATAACGATTCTTTTTACGTAAATATATAGAATACGAAAAATAAGTATATAAATCAATCATTATACATCATAAATCTCTATCTCTATAAAATAGTAAGTGTCTGTCTGCCTGCCCGCGGATTTCTCCGTAATTATAACACCTAGGACTCTAAAATTTTTGTCATGTGTAGATGTTGTCACCGGAAAGTATACCTCGGCGCCGGATTTTTAAATTTTAATTTAGATTTTTTTTTAAATTAAAACGTGTATATGGAATTTTGGGTTCGAGGGTATTTCAAGCTCCTCCCATGAAATAGCCTCGGCAACGCCACAGATTATATACTACCAGATACGACAGTAGAGCGAAAACCGGAACCAGCGCGATGCTAGCGCCGCTACTGAGAACAGTCTGAAACAAACGCGCACGCGCGGGATCTATAAACTGCTGGATTGTCACTATCACATGTACCTGTTGACAATTCTGTTTATTTTATCGGCATCTTTTTGATAGTATTTATTTTTTGAAAAATTTCTTTTCAGAGCTTTTTTTTCAATGTAATTAATTTATATTGCCAAGTGCTTGTTTCAGGGCTGTTTTTCTTGCAATTAATTATTGAAAAACGTCAAAAAATAAGTTGTTTTATAAAACACACTCATGTCATTCTTCTGTTTTCCTACAGCAAATTAAAGAAGGTAAGTGATTTCTGTATTTATAAATTATAAATGCACGAATGTTAAAAATCTAGTTTTATTTTACTTTAATGTAGATTTTTTTTTAAACAATTTTTCCTTTTCCTTAACCTTTTATCCATTTCCATTTTTTATACTTGTTTTAATTCGCGTTTCCATTTTCATTTTCTTTCCGAAAATTTAATTACTCAGAGTTCGTACGGTCATAAAAGTCGTTACAAATTTGAAAAGTAATTTTTTATCCTTAAAGGTCCTTATTTTTAAGGAAAATCTGCAAAAAGTCCCTTCCTTTTTCTCCATCTTTTCAAAATTAGGGGCAAAAAACTTCTCTGCTCTATTCTTTATTTTATTGTAAAAATAAATAATAGAGCATAATTAATTTAGTTAAAGTTTTCTCTAAATTCAATAGTTTATCAATTTGTATGTCCTTAAATTTTTATTGTTTTGGTCCTCGAATTTTATTTAAAGAAATGAGTACGAACCCTGTTACAAGGGTGAAAATCTATCACATTTGCAAAGATTTTCTCTGCTTCCCCTCCCCCCCTAATCTAAAGGGTTTTTTTTCCACTCTGAAATTTTTTCTGCCTACTTCTGCCAAAGGTTAAAATATTTAAAACTTAAATTTTCTTTTTCTATCTGATTTGTTTACTTGTAACAATATGTAAACAACCAGCTTCTTATTTCTTCATTGTAACATTAAAATAATCAAGCATCTAAATTATTCTTGCTCCTGAAATTTCTACTTTCTGTCTGCCCCATATCCCAATTGTATAAAGTCTAAAATCATTAAACGTTAAAAAAAATGGAACAGATGTACCATTTACCCACAGTCCACCATCTTATATTTTAAATCAAAACATATTTGCTTTGTTTCTCATTTCCAAAATAATTTTCATCCATATTTACTTATTATAAACATGTCATTTAATTTAATTGACTAATTTATTTATATTTAATAATAAAAGTTTAATAAAAAAAAGAAAAAAAAACCAAGATGGCAGACTGCAGGCGAATGGTACATCTAAGCCAAAAAAATATCTCCTTTGTTATTTTGCAGTAACAGAAAATAAATAATAATACGAACAATCAGATTTCAGCACTTTCCATGAAAAATTTACTTTTTTTTTTAACTTTTCTCCCCCCCCATACACACCCTTTCTCCATAATTTGCAGTTTGCATTTGCACCCTCAATGCACAAAATCCTTAAGCCTATTGAATAATAATAAAAAACTATTTATAACTTTATTAACCCCATTCTTTATTGTAACTAATAAAAAATAAATAATTTTCTAAATTATGCTTTGCAACTTTCGATAAAATCTGAAAAACCCAAAGTTTATTAGAATTATGTAAAACTAGATATTGTTATTGTAATAGATTTGTATATTTATATACATATTTGTTTCTAGGTTGGAGAAATGCATGTCTAATATCCAGATGAAGCTGATTACTAGACCTCGTCAATATTTATGCTCTAATCACTTTTGAATGAAAGCATTAACAAATACTTTGAAAAGTATTCTTTCAGAATCTGTGCCTACTATTCAAGTAACTGATGTTGATGTCCACAGGAAAGCAAGTTGTGCTGTAATTGGTAATAAAATGTAAGTTATTTAATACCCTTTCATTACAAACAATAATTATGAATTAATATTGGTACTTTTCGGTTAGCCAGGCGCCAGTGAAATATATATATATATACGTATTAATATACACATACATATATACACATACATATATATATTACACTGGTGCCCGGCTAACCGAAATGTTCCCTAATATTTTTATATCTTTTGTGTTATACACCCATATACTTATCTACTAAATTTCTCGATAAATAGATCATGTATATCAGGGGTATAAAGACATAGCCTGTAGATTTCCACTATTTCTGTGGCCTTTTTTAATCACAGAATTCTGCAGTTAAATAATGTGCAGAATACTATTCAGAAATAATGATAACTCATGGTTTGCAGTTCAGCCCCTTGAAATATATGTTTGATTATTTTTATTAATGTCTGTGTAGAAGGGATATATATATTTTTACATATGGTTTCATTATACACTTTAGCTTTCAGAGTATAACACTTTATGCTATGATTTAAATTTGCTGAAGTATAATGCATTTTGTTGTATGTATTTCGATAAATATAAAACAATTTTTTTAGTTAATTATAACTTTAATCTTTAGAACTTAATGGAATAGTAAAGTAGAGTATGTTAAAAATTTCTGTATACTTAAAAAGAATTGTAAAAACTTGCTTTTTATACCAATGTATTATTTATCTTTTAGATGTTCTTTAAATGATGTTGAAGATTCACCCATAGATAAAAATGCTTCCTTGGTTAGTTGCTCTGCTTTGTTAAAGATGATTCTCCAATCCAGGAGCAAACACTAACATCTCACTCCAGCCATATGCACCAGTTCAGTTGCATGCACCAAAATCTTCGGTCCAGCTACTTAAACACTGAAATTTCCAGTACAGATACCTACACCAAAATCTGTAGTACAGTTTAAAACACTCAAGAATAGACATCCAGTTTTTCTTTCAAACTAACACCAAAAGATGAAAAAGGAACAGATATAAATCTTTAATTTACTGGTTTAAAAAATGACTGTATTTCAAGATGCTCCGAACATATCCAAAAATAACTAAACCTTTCAACCAAGATGCTTTAGAAAATACGTTTTCTATTGTAAGAACAAAAAGAGGTAATGAGGAAAATCTGAATTGCTCACAATTAAAAAGTTGCGAACAAGCAGTGACGGTAAACAAAATTTTCAGCATGCCTAAGGCTACGAACGGTGAAGTAGATTTTGATGAAATTCTGATATCATTAAAACATAGAAATGCTTCCAAATATTTAAATTTAACTTCCATATTCAGTGATCATGTCAATTTAAATGTAGATGTTCCTCTTCATGAAATTCCATGCTTGCCATCTGACACTAAAGACAAAATTTCATTTATTATATGGCTGGATATGTTGCAAGAAAAAGTTTCAAAATTAAATTGTGAATTATTGTCAAAATACTTTGTTTAACACTACAAATACAGTAAATCACAATTCTTTGCTAACTCAGTAAAAAAACTGTTCGGGTAATATTCTGAAAAAGCATATTGATGCATTATTTCCTATTGTACAAAAAATGTATAGTGTTGATACAGCTCATATGTTTTCGTCTGCAAATGTTCTACAAAATATGGTTAAATTTCTCTCTTAGGTAACAGATTTCAACAGTGTAAATGTTCTTGAAACTCGTAAAGATTGTTAGTATAATGATTTCAAAAATTGAAATTCTACAAACACATTAAAAAAATAAATGAAGATTTAAAAACAGAGTTTTATTCAAAGTGTACAAAAAAGAAGTAGGTTTTTATTTTCTATTATTCAGTGGGTGAGTAGAAAAGGATAACATTCTAAAAATAAAAAAAAATAAACTGAGATAGTTTAATGTAACAAATATTAATCAGTATTTTTCTTTGAAATTTATAAGATGAACCGTCATCGACTAGACCTGCAATCTAATAACAGTGAACATTTCTCTAAAAAATATATATATTTTTTTTTTTACATAAATGTTTATTGTTCTTCTTCAACATTTACATCAGCTGGAATGTTATCCTTTTCCTACTCCCCCATTCAATTATGTTACTGTCTTCAAAGTTTATACAATGTTTTCTGTATGGACTTTATAACTTAAAAATCTATACCTCTTACAACACTACTCTGATATTTACAGTTATTTAATAAATGTGGATATTTAAAAAATCACATTACAAGATATTTAACCGGGAAATGCATAAACAAAGTGGTCACAAATACTTTAAATCAAAATTCTTTGATGATTTCAGGTTAATGTTAAAATTTTACTTATAATAAGCATTTTGTTAGAAATTTAAAAAAAAATGGCATTCAGAAGGTAAACAGAATCAAACAGGAGTAATGTACAAATTATTTCAACATAGAAGCTTTATAGCAAAATTATATATTTTTTAAGCAACAGCTATCTAAATATGATAATGTATTTAATTTTATTTATTTTTATCAATTAGATTATTACATTTTTAATGAGGTGCTTGCTTATTCAACAGAATTTTGATTTAAAACTTTGAAAGGTAAAATGAACTTTTTTCTAATTTTTTTATTATCCAATCTATTGTGCAAGTTCAATTATAGGAGCCCTCCCCCCCCCCCCCCCAACCCCACACCAATAAATGATTTTCTCTATTTTGACTGACTATAGCATTTCTTTGCAGTGAAAACTATTTAACTATTTAATATTTTTATCTTACCTAATCCTTTCTTCACATTTATAAACAAATCCAAGTTCAAAATATTACCTCAGAATGGTTAACTTTTTAATATAAATATCAGTATCTAAGGTTGTTGAAAATTTTTTTATATTCAAATACTTCTTGTGATTTTGTTTTTTAAGTGATAAATCCAAGTCAACATATTTTGGCCATTAAATGCAGCAAGTAACAGAAAAAAATAGATTGTTATTATTGAAATGCTACAGCTAGCACCCAATTTTTTTAATGTTTATTCCACTTCATATCTGAAGTTTCTCTTTTTTTAAATCTCTCCAATCGAGAGAATTTTCTTTTACAGCTTCACCAAAATGTTAAAGATCATCTTGTTATGTTAATATTTGCTGTAAAACATCTGCATTTTTTTTTTTATGAAAATATCTAATACTAAATATTGAAAAATTTTAATCTGTTATATCTTTGCTAAATTCATATGTTTTAGTAAGTCTACAAATTTTTATAATAATCAATAACTTTACTATTTTGATAATATCAGATAGAGCATATTTTACGCATATTCAGCACAGCGACCTGATTCAATGCAGAAATCTACCTGGAAACCGATAAAAAAAATTTCTATGATCAAAAATCCACTATCAGAGAATTATATATAATGTAATGGAAAACTAGTCTATAATCGGTGCTTTTCAGTTAGCCGGGTGCCAGTAAAATATATATATATGTATCCTATGAATTTCAAAATACATTAAACAAGTTCTTGCATCAATATACATGTATATTTATGCATACATATATGTGTATATATACGTATATATATATTTCACTGGTGCCGGCAAACCGAAAGTACCCTATAGTCATATATCTAATATCAATTTTATGTTCAAAATTAATGCGTAAAAAGTTTTGGTACTTCTCCATTATCCCGTCGACCCCTTTTCATTAAAAAAAATATCACCAAACTATACTATTTAACGGCAAAAATACAGTCCTATTCACTTGACGTCAGAAGCATTAAATGTGTTTGTTACGTCATGAAGCAGTTTTTAATTCGATATTTACCTGTATTTTTCATTATGTTTTACCGATTTATTAGTTCTTTCGTTAAGTGCAATAGATCAATTTCAACTGACGTCACAAACATGTATTCACCAGACGAGAAGAATAATTAAGAAAAATAATGTAAATAAATAAGTATCCAAGATTTTTTTTCTATTTTTATTAATATTGTAAAGAATTGAGCCTCTACGTCCAGGTGCACTATGTGTCATTCTAGCATTTCCTGTGAGTACACTTAACTGCATACCTTCCCTCGCTATTTTTGCCTTGAAGACTAGCAGACGCCGAATTCTATTGTACTGTGAGCGGAAAGTTCGGACAGTGATGTAGTGGTAAGGCGTTACCCAAAGAGGGGTCTTATGCTTTGATCCTTGCCGAGTTCGTGGGAAAGAGTTCATCTGCGAGAGAAGCGATCTCTGCACACGATTTTTAGGTTTGCGCCCGAAACTTTGCCCTTTGTCTTAGAACGTCCAATGACGGACTTAGTGAAAACGAAACAGAGGGATCTCAAGGCTGCTAAGAGGCTGGAGAGTTTCGAGGGGCCCGCCTCGACAAAGCCCCCGCCCCTAGAAGGAGTTCTCCTGCGAGAATGAAAAAGTGAGAGAGGACAGTTTTTGGAGAGATCGAAAAGGAGAGTGTTGACTCTCTGGAGAAGGGAAAAGGAAACGTCAGTTTCGAACTCAGCGTGGTGTAAGCGCTAGTGAGGTCCGACCTCTAGAATTGATACAGCAGGTATGCGGTGAAACTCCCAGAGAAGAGAAAAGCACACCAAGTGCGAGAGTGAGAGTTCTTAGACTCAGAATTAACGAGTATTAGTAGATCTTCCGAAGAGAAGGAACGGACGAGCCTTGGTCCGAATGAACTTTATTTTGTAGTCACGACTGACTGTAATGTTTAGAGACTTTTGTTTGTGTCAGTTACACTTGGAGTCAAGAGGTCATTAATTTATAAGCGATTGACTCACGAAAAATAATTAAATGCTGTAATTAACTTTCTTTTACATATTTTTATTAGAATTAATATTGGTATGCAATAAATTCTATTTTTTAATTTATGCAAGATAATTCTCTTTACCAATGATCTGATCTCGCTACCACTCACCATCTTTAATCGGGTCGGTATAGAGGAGTTACTACAACTGGTGGCTTGCGGTGATGGATTAATTAGCAAAAATTAATGACATTCTCTAAAGACAAAGAGTGGACTCTGAAATTTAAATCATCAAAGTGCTCCAAGAAAGAGTCTATTTGTGACTTGTGACCTGAGTCTCCTTAGACGCCCCTGTGGATCAACACAGCATCAGAAAGAGAAATCTACCAAGAATTCTGGAGAGTGTTCCCCCATCAGAAAGAGAAATCTACCAAGAATTCTGGAGAGTGTTCCCCCATCCGGAAGAGTCCCCATCCGAAAAGTGTGATAGAGAACCCCGTCTGTGCTCCTGAGAATCTCTGAAGTCTGTGCTTCTGACGCCCTGAAAGACTCTTAGTAATGGAGGTAAGCTCTTTTTATACTCAGAGTGGCTTTAATTGTTATTAGTGTTTGTATAGGTGTTGTAGGCTTAAAAAAAAAGTTGTATGTTTATTTTTGTGAGAGTAAATATTTTGAGAAATTTTTCCGGTAGAAAAAAAAAGTATGATGAGATATTTCCGATATAACTGTAACTTATTTAATAGACAAATTTTGTAGTTAAAATTAAATTATTGTTGAATTAATTTAATGCAAACTGAGAGTTGTGCAGTGTTACAAATTTTAGCTGAATCTATAAATGAGAGTTCATTGAAAAAAAAAAAAGTATCGAACGTATTTCATATTTTACGATAACAGAGTTGATTTTATATGTTTTTTGTGAATTATTCTAAATTTTTTTAAGAGTGGATGCAGAGACTAAGACCACCATTGATTAAAAGAGAAAGGAATTGAATAAGACTTTTGCAATTTAAAATATTTTTACTGTGCTTTTTGAAATTGAAATTGTTGTTTTGTGTAAAATTGATCCAATATGTATTTTATAACCAAATACCAAGGTGAATGTGGACGATAGGATAGGGTTGCTTATTTTTATATGTTGCATATTTCCTATATATTATTGTTAAGCGTACCTTTTTTATGAGCGTATATTTTGGTAATATTTTGACGCACTTGGTAGGATTTGATTTAATCTTATTGTATTGTTTTATATTTGTGGGAAAGATAATTTCTAATTTTATACTTTAAAAATGTCGGAGCTTAAATATTTTAGGAAAGCTGATTTGCAAACGTTAGCTTACGAATTTGAGGTCATTTTAGAGGAAAATGATACTGTACCGAAAATTATAAAAAAAATAGAGTCGTCAGAAGGATTTGATAAAGAGCTAGCCTTAGCGCAAATTAAACTGTTAGAAAAAAATAGAGAAAATAAATTATTGACAGAGAAGGAAGAGAACGATAGACTTCAAAAAGAGAAAGAGCGCGAACATGAGTTAGCTATGTTACAAGCGACACAAGAGTCAGATGACCGGAGTACCGCATCTAGTAGCATCTCAGTTAGAACGAATCATTTACCCCTAAAAACAATTATGCATCGCTTTGATGAAAAGAATTCGGATATTTCGTTGTTTTTGAATTTATTCGAGAGACAGGCAAAAAAATGTAATCTAAATTCGGATGAGTTGGTGACGAATTTACTATCATTGTTACCTGTGGGAATGGCCGAGCTAATTTTGAGAGAACCCGAAGACAAAATTGATGATTTTCAATATGTGAAAGAAAAACTGTTAGAACGCTATCGTTTGAATGCAGAGACATACCGACAAAAATTTAGTCAACATCCACGAAATCCTAATTCAGTTTGGAAGGATCTGATATTCGAGCTTAATAGTTTTTTAGAAGGTTGGCTGTCATGCTTACAAGTTTCGGATTTTGAGGGTTTGAAAAATTTGCTTGTCACGGACCAAATCAAACGGAGAGCGTCTCCAGAAATGCGCGAACATTTTATAGATAACTGGGTGGAGATTAAAGATCCCGAAGAGTTAGTTAGGCTTTTAGATGCGTACGAGGCAATCAAGCGCCCGTCTAAAAAAACTTGGAATCCGAAACTCCCTTTAGAGAAGAAATTTGAAAGACCCAGGACTTTTGAAAATGGGCGAAACGGTAACAGAAATCCGGAGACTAACTTTAACTGGAGGGATCGCGATGATCATAAAGAAAGGGAAAGAGTTTACGAAAAAAGGCGAGAAGTCAAGTGTCACGCGTGTTTTCAAAGCGGTCACTACAAAGTAGATTGTCCGTAAATTAAAAAGAGAGATGTTGCGCGGGTCGGTCACTTAATAAGTAAACCGACAATTGAAGAAAACTTCTCCCCTTATTTGAGTAAAGTGTTAGTGAATGGAATTCAGACAACTGCTTTAACTGACACTGGGAGTGAAATTGATATCATCGCATACGACTTGGTCAGTCAAAATAAATTGAATGAAGATCACGTATGGATTAAAACTCCGCTGGACCGTAAATTATACTGTTTATCTATAGCAGAGGTCACTTTAGAAATTGAAGGCGTGGGGGTTATTGAAACGAAAGCGGGAGTTAACAATAAAGATTCAGATATGTTTTACTATTTGTTGGGTAATCACACTCAAAAATTGTTAGAACAGGCGAAGAAAAAAACCGAATTGATGAATGCAGTTTTGACACGCGCTCAAACGAGAGAAAAGGGTGGCCCAGCTCCGAATCCGGTAAATAAACAAATTATGATTTTCGAGGGGGAAAAAGAAATTTCTAGCGGGAATGTTGAAGCGAAAACTTTGAATTCCGAGGAAGAAAAAGAAGAGGATATTTCTAGCGGGAATGTTGAAGCGGAAACTTTGAATTCAGTAAAAGAAAAAGAAGGGGGAATTTTTCGCGAGTGCAGTGAAGCGGAAGCGTTGAATTCAAAACTAGAGGGTGAAAATCTAGAAAGCCCTATTGAATTGGTTAGTGTGGATAAGGGATTATCGCCTTTGTCGATATGTGAGGGATCTTCGATCTTAGCAGAAATTGGAGAGAAGGATAGTCAAATTGATTTAGACAGAGATCAATCTCTCAAAGGGATTAGTAAAAAAACGGAAGGTGTAGTATCGCATTGTAATGCGGGAGATTCTTTGATAGTGGCAAAAGCCAGAGACAATCGCGTGAATGTGGGGAAGCAGGTGCTTGTCCCATTGCCTTATCAGGCAGATATTTTTGGCGCGTGCCTTGAAAAAGTGTCATTACACTTAGGGAAAGGGAAAGTTAAAGGAAATGTATCAGGATACTTTGACTTTGGGAGAAGTTTGATGAATGATTTAGCGACCGCATTTCTAAAACGGTTCTGTGTTAAGATGAGAGATTCGATAAGCGATAGTATTGCATGTTGGCATCGAAAAGTTAGAAAGCTTTTGAAAGCGTTAGTATTTGGAGAATGAATAAGAGAAACGGAGGAAAATAAATTCGTGAAGGGATGTGTGTTTAATCTCACGAACAGGTTAAAAAGAGGTCGAGTTTTAGCCGTTGAAAATGTGTCAGAAAAACGAGAAAAGGTGAAATTTTGGTTTGACAGAAAGGCGGTAAAACGGAAGCTTAATGTGAAAGATGAGGTTTTAGTGTTAACTACCAGAAAGCCAATTAAAATGTCAGATAGTCGGATAGGGCCGGGAAGAAAGGAGTCAATAATTACGGAAACAATTGATATTGTGAATGTTCCTGGGAGGCGATAGAAATCTCAGACTTCTCACGTGAGTTTAGTAAAGCCTTACAGAAAACGGGTGGAGTTAGCAGATATCTTAACGCGGGAAATAAACGCACTTAAGAATTTCTGTTTACCGTATCTAGATGATACGGCGATTTTTTCAGATAGTTGGGAGGACAATATGCGTCGTCTAGAAATAGTATTAAAAAGGGTTAATGACGCGAAACTAAAAATCAAATTGGCGAAATGCAAGTTCGCTCAGAAAACCGTAAAATATCTTGGGCATATTGTAGGTGAGGGCAGACGGAGGCCAGCTGAGGCGAAAGTAAGGGCAATTAAGGAATTACCGGTTCCGAAATCGAAAACTGAAATTCGTAGATGTTTGGGAATGGCTGGATATTATTCCCGGTACATAAAAGATTATGCAGTGATTGTAGAACCATTAACGAGGGCGCTTAAAGGGAAAAATAAAAAAGAAAAGATTGCATGGAGCGACAAAATGGGAAAAGCCTTTGAGACTTTGAAAATGAAACTTACTGAAGAACCGGTGCTTTACGCTCCTAATTTTCAGAAAGAATTAATAGTACAAACTGATGCTAGTGACTTAGGTATTGGCGTGGTATTGGCTCAAAGAGAGGGATCGGAAGAGCACCCCATAATATATTTAAGTCGCAAATTTGCTGATAGTGAGAAAAGTTTCTGCGCCACTGAAAGAGAGTGTGCTGGAATTATTTTTGCGATAAAAAAGTTAAGGCATTATATTGATGGACAAAACTTTTCTATCGAAACCGATCACAATCCCTTGGTGTTTCTAAAAAGAAATTCTGGAAATAATCCCAGATTATTAAGGTGGTACTTAGCTCTGCAACCTTATAATTATGCCATTTCTCATCGCGCAGGCAAAGACATTCCGCATGTTGATTGTCTGAGTCGAGTTTAAGGAGATTTCTTGATAAACTTTTGTATATAATTATTTTAAGATTTTTTATTTTTTATTTCACTGTGTTTTATTTCATTATATGTTCATGATTTCTTATCAGAGCGCGAAAAAAAAAGGAAGGTAGTATTATCTTATTCATGTATGTTTCATTTCTTGCCACTCTGATGTAATTTGAGCTTGCAATTCTTTATTCGACTCTTAGAGATTCATAGTGTTTCACCCTTAAGAATCGTTTGAGGAGGGGGTGCTGTAAAGAATTGAGCCTCTACGTCCAGGTGCACTATGTGTCATTCTAGCATTTCCTGTGAGTACACTTAACTGCATACCTTCCCTCGCTATTTTTGCCTTGAAGACTAGCAGACGCCGAATTCTATTGTACTGTGAGCGGAAAGTTCGGACAGTGATGTAGTGGTAAGGCGTTACACAAAGAGGAGTCTTATGCTTTGATCCTTGCCGAGTTCGTGGGAAAGAGTTCATCTGCGAGAGAAGCGATCTCTGCACACGATTTTTAGGTTTGCGCCCGAAACTTTGCCCTTTGTCTTAGAACGTCCAATGACGGACTTAGTGAAAACGAAACAGAGGGATCTCAAGGCTGCTAAGAGGCTGGAGAGTTTCGAGGGGCCCGCCTCGACAAAGCCCCCGCCCCTAGAAGGAGTTCTCCTGCGAGAATGAAAAAGTGAGAGAGGACAGTTTTTGGAGAGATCGAAAAGGAGAGTGTTGACTCTCTGGAGAAGGGAAAAGGAAACGTCAGTTTCGAACTCAGCGTGGTGTAAGCGCTAGTGAGGTCCGACCTCTAGAATTGATACAGCAGGTATGCGGTGAAACTCCCAGAGAAGAGAAAAGCACACCAAGTGCGAGAGTGAGAGTTCTTAGACTCAGAATTAACGAGTATTAGTAGATCTTCCGAAGAGAAGGAACGGACGAGCCTTGGTCCGAATGAACTTTATTTTGTAGTCACGACTGACTGTAATGTTTAGAGACTTTTGTTTGTTTCAGTTACACTTGGAGTCAAGAGGTCATTAATTTATAAGCGATTGACTCACGAAAAATAATTAAATGCTGTAATTAACTTTCTTTTACATATTTTTATTAGAATTAATACTAGTATGCAAGAAATTCTATTTTTTAATTTATGCAAGATAATTCTCTTTACCAATGATCTGATCTCGCTACCACTCACCATCTTTAATCGGGTCGGAAAAGAGGAGTTACTACAATATATTGTAATTTTTTTGTGTTTAAACTTACTGATAGTTGACACTTTGGTGAGTGGGGCTTTTTTGAATTTATTTATTTTGATATTGCAATGTTATTTATTTTGATATTCCATTTGTTTATTTTGCATTATTTTTTATTTTTTTTATGAAAAATGGTCGACGGGATAATGGAGAAGTAACAAAGTTTTTCTTATTCAAACACATTTTTTTTTTCATCTGATATAATATTCTGACCTTTCCTTTGAAAAACAAGATTAAACCAAATCCATCGAATAAAAATAGTTATAAGTAGAGTCGTGCATTGTCTCGAGTAATCAAATTTTACTGAAGATACTTTTTTGGAAGGGGATAGGGATTATAGCTGGGCGCAGAAGATAAATCACCAAATATTCTTATCATCATCATAATTTGTAATGCATTTATTTCATTAAAATATAAACCTTTCATCCATTTAAAATGCAGAACCTTAAAAGTCATGCCTTACACTCATTTCATCAGAAAAAAAAAAGAATTCCATAAACCGAAACATTTTATTTCAACATCAAAACATTATTTCTAATTTACACACGTGGAAAATAGAATCTGTTAGTGACAAGGGGGATAAAAAAAATATTTTAGTGAGATTTGTGCTTGGCTAACATAAAAGTACAGAGTAAACTCTACACATATCTAAAATTATCTGAATGTTATTTAGGAACACTGATAAAAATGCGTCATTGTGAATCTAAAAAGTGCCCTTTTCCTATCAGCAGCACTATGCTTTTTTTAAAAAAAATCTTTTGAAAACTTTGTTATTGTAAAAGAAATGTTTGTAAATTATTTAAAGAAAAAAAGTCCCAGACGGCTCGGCCTACAAACACAGGTAGATTTCGAAGACGCAGACCGTGGGGCACCTATTTGTTGGGAATTGAGGAAGAAATGACCTATTTGCTATGATGCGGTAGTTGGAACCACCCACTTCAAAACCTACCTTGTTTGCAAGCGAAGCCGGCAGAATTTTTTTTGTTTTTATTTTTTTTTCTTGCTATATTGGGTTGGTCCTATAAAAAACTTGTCAATACAAAAGTTTTAGATAATATTAAGAGGATTTATAATAAATTTAAACAGATTTCATATCTTGTGAATTGACGAAGTTATGAATTTTTTTCTTCTAACCCCCCCCCCTTTCCAGCTCCCTTTGGGGCCATTTTTAATGATATCAAAAATCTGTCATACATAAATTTTCGGCCCTTTTCCTAGAAGTAATAATAACTTTAAATGGATTCGATACTTATCATAATTAAGAAATTATAGGGGGTTTCTGTTTTCACAAAAAGCCCATCCTCCTTGGTTCGATTTTGCCCATTAACGAAATTGACCGAGATTTTATGCCCCCTGATTTTATGTATCAGTTTGGAAGAGATTTGTGCAGAATTATTAAAGTTATTGTGTCCATAAAAAAGTGACATAGCTAGATATATATACATAAAGTTTTGAACTGTGGGTGGTTTTGGGTTCTAGGAGTCATGATCGGCGTAGATCTGCAAAAAATGTTCAAAAATTCCAACTTAGAGGAGAATGTAATAGGTAGTATTTCTTACGAAATCTACCTAAAAAGAGTAAATTGAGTTACAACACATTATTTAAAAGCATAAAATTCATTTTATAAAATATTTATGATATTAAAATTTTGTATATAAAATATGTTCCAACTGAATTTTTTAGTAAAGTAAGTAGTTAGAAAATTTACATTCTATGTAATATTACTTTTTAATGCATGGAATTTTGTATTTATGTTGAAAACATTCATAAATTTATCCTACTATACAGTTGTATTTTTTACAAAATGTGCAATAAATTTTTATTTTTGAAATTGTTTCTTTAATGTTTTATCATGCTTAAGTAAAACTTTTATATGAAAAAAAAATAATAATAAAAATAAATAATAATAATAAATAGCAGTGTTTTACTGAAGACATTAAAATTGTGAAAATCGTATTAAGTGACATTGTTTAAAATGTGGCACTAAATGGTATTTTTAAATATATTATATTTATTACTTTTTAAATAAAAAAGAATATTTAAAATCGTATTAAATAACGTTGTTTAAAACGCTTCACTAAATGGAATTTTTAAATAAAAAATATTTAAAATCGTATTAAAATAACGTTTAAAATTTAGCACTAAATAGTATTTTTAAATATGCTATATTTATTTATTTTTTAAATAAATTGCTTATTTACTTAGTTTCTAGTATTTGTATGATAAAATAAAATACGTTTGATGTTTTAAATAATAACAAACATCGCCGAAACTGTGGGGGGAAAAAAGATAGATACTAAACAAATAAGATAAGTAATACCTACCTGTGGCGACACGCCCGGAACGTTTGCCACTGTTGTCACTAGGGGCTCTGAAGTTATGATTCCGTTACCATTGAGCTTATGGAAGTGTCCTATCTGGTGGAATATATTATCTGTGGGCAACGCCATCCGTGGCAACGAAGCAGCCAGCCAATGAGAGCAGCTGTGATTATGTCATGATTCAGGATCTAGCGACGAGACGACAGTTTATGGTCGTAGCACAGTGTTTATTTTTTAGATTTATTTTAAAGAAAAGGAATATATTTTTGACTGATTATCGAGATTAAAGTAGGTTAGTTTTGATTGTATTCATTCTTTGTATGTTTAGTTGCCCCCATATATTATGTTTTAGGTAAGAATATAACTTGCATTTTACTGAATGGTTTCATAGCGTTCATATTCTGAAATGAAACAAACTGTTTTCAATAACAATCTTAATGAATTAAATTAATCTTACACTTTATTATAAAATGTACAGTTCTACAATTTATCGCATGTTACAACGTTCTCGGGAACTAAAAATGTAGTAAAAAACTCTTAACAGAAAGATTGTAAATTAACAAACTCATATATATAAGATATAACTTTAAACTGATATGCCTCATCAACTGTTGTCGAAATCAATGTAATGTAAATATTTCTTAAATATTAGGATTTTGTTTAAGAATTGGAAACATTCAGTGAAGTGTAGATTGTATTTTTTCATCAAAACAATTTGATTTGTAAGTATGAGGTAAAAAAAAAAATCACCGTTTTCTCACATGATGAGTTTCATCAGAAAGTAAAATAATAAATATATAGGAATGATTTGCGGAGCTGTTTCAAAATAATTATAAATAAGAAGTCTTTAAAAATGTAAAATCAATGTTATTTCTGGCCGAGTTTTATTAAAAATAATTATAAACCATTTTAACTTGTAAGCATGTTGTAAAAAAAACACCATTTAGTGACAAATTTTGTGTTTTATAAGAATCGCCCAAGAACGGACATGCAATGTGATATAAAATTTATGTTGTCATTGCACTCTTTATAATTATTTTTGTTGAGGGTTTTTGGGTGATGTTATTGAATTAGTGATAGAAACAGCTCCGCAAATCATTCATATTTACTTATTGTTTAACTTGCTGATAAAACTCATAATATGTGAGAAAACGGTGATTTTTTTTTTACTTCATATTTGCCAATTAAATTGATTTGCGGATTGTAAGTATGAGGTAAAAAAAAAAATAACCGTTTTCTCACATAATGACTTTCATCAGAAAGTAAAACAATAAATAAATATGAATGATTTGCAGAGCTGTTTCAAAATAATTATAAAGAATAAGTCTTTAAAAATGTAAAATCAATGTTATTTCTGGCCGAGTTTTTTTTTAAATAATTATAAACCATTTTAATTTGTAAGCATGTTGTAAAAAAATCACCATTTTGTGACAAATTTTGAGTTTTATAAGAATCGCCCAAGAACGGACATGGAATGTGGTATAAAATTTATGTTGTCATTACACTCTTTATAATTATTTTTGTTGAGGGTTTTTGGGCGATGTGATTGAATTTTTGATAGAAACAGCTCCGCAAATCATTCATATTTACTTAATGTTTAAATTGCTGATAAAACTCATAATATGTGAGAAAACGGTCATTTTTTTTTTTTTTACTTCACATTTAAAAATGGAATTGTTTTGAGGATTGTAAGTATGAGGTAAAAAAAAAATCACCGTTTTCTCACATGATGAGTTTCATCAGAAAGTAAAACAATAAATAAATATGAATGATTTGCGGAGCTGTTTCAAAATAATTATAAAGAATAAGTCTTTAAAAATGTAAAATCAATGTTATTTCTGGCCGAGTTTAAAAAATAATAATTATAAACCATTTTAATTTGTAAGCATGTTTTAAAAAAATCACCATTTTGTGACAAATTTTGAGTTTTATAAGAATCGCCCAAGAACGGACATGGAATGTGCTATAAAATTTATGTTGTCATCACACTCTTTATAATTATTTTTGTTGAGGGTTTTTGGGTAATGTGATTGAATTTTTGATAGAAACAGCTTCGCAAATCATTCATATTTACTTAATGTTTTAACTTGCTGATAAAACTCATAATATGTGAGAAAACGGTGATTTTTTTTAAATTTCATATTTACAAATTAAATTGTTTTGAGGAAAAAATACATCCTACAATGCACTGAATGTTTTAATTTCTTAGCAAACTCATAATGTTTAAGAATTATTTACATTATATTGATTTCGACAACAGTTGATGAGGCATATCAGTTTAAAGTCGTATCTTATATATGATTTGTTAATTCAATGATGTGAAATTTATGATTATTTATTTATTGTTATTTACAATTTTTCTTTCTGTTACTGTTATTGGACTACATTTTTAGTTCCCAAGAACGTTGTAATATGCGATAAATTGTAGAACTGTACATTTTATAGTAATGTGTAAGATTAATTTGATTCATTAAGATTTGTTATTGAAAACAGTTTGTTTCATTTAAGAACATGAGCTGATATGTCAAGCGCAATGAAAACATTCAGTAAAGTGCAAAATATATTCTTACCAAACACATAATATATGGGGGCAACTACGCATACAAAGAATGAATACAATTGAAACTAACTTATGTGAACCTCAATTAGCCAAAAATATATACCTTTTCTTTAAAATAAAACTCAAACATAAACAAAACAATGAAATCTGTGGCTAGCCGCTTTCAGCTGTGAACATGAACTGCCGTCGCTGGATCCTGGATCATCCCATATTCACACCTGCTCTCATTGGCTGTCTGCTTTGTTGCTGTGGATTGGCGGAGAGCATGGAATAGCCTCGAATCCAGAATTCCGTCTGCATGTTTTAATTTTAAAAAAAATCTAAATTGAAATTAAAAAATCAGGCCTAGCTGTTATAATTACGGTGCTTTCCTCAGGCAGGAAGACAGAATAGGTTTGTTTGTATATGGGTTTGTGTGTGTGCTGTTTTTATAAAGACAGTTGCATTTTTTCTGCGACCCTTTCACGAAAGTTTTTTCTGCGGACCTTTCACAAAATCAATATTTTTTCCACAATGCTTTGACGAATTTCGTACTTTTTCTGCGATCCTTTGACTAAATTCAAGTTTTTCCTGCAATCATTTGACGAAATTTGCTTTTTTGTGATCCCTTAACGAAATTCGTGTTTTTTCCACATATTTTTGTCGAGATTCATGTTTTTTCAGTGATCCTACGACGTAATTCGTGTTTTTTCAGCTATCCTTTGACGAAATTCACATTTTTCCTGTGATCCTTTGGCGAAATTTGCGTTTTCCCCGCTAGCCTTTAATGAAATTCGCATTTTTCCGTGATCCTTTGATGAAATTTGCCTTTTTAATGATCCTTTGACAATATTCGTGTTTTCTCTGCTGCCTTTTGACGCGATTCATGTTTTTTCAGCGATCCTTTGACAAAATCCGTGTTTTTCAACGATTATTTGATGAAATTTGTGTTTTTCTCGCGAACCTTTGACAAAATTCACGTTTGCCAGCGATTCTTTGATAAAATATGCTTTTTTCTATTACGATAGGGGAAAGCGGATTAGGATAGGTAGATAGGGAAACCACATTATCGGATCGGGACATTAGATGTAATTAAGAAACATTTGTATATTTGTAATAATTAGCGGAAATGGCGAGATAAAGGGGGTGGGGGGGACGACTTTTTATTAAATATCGCATTTGTTCTACATCAACTTCCTCTCACCACCAGGGGGTGCTTTGCTATCTCTGTTTCTATGGGCTGGATCACGACGGGGTATGGCTCTTTCCACTCGACATCAATAGAGCTTACTGATTTTAGTTCGGATTTTCACCACATGGGGCGCTTTCGTATCTCTGGTTCTATGGGCTGGATCATGACGGGGTATGCCTCATTCGACTCGACATCGATAACCTTAATGATTTCAGTTATGTTCGTATAGAATATATTGTGCCCCCTGGCGGTGGAAGGTGTAACTAAAGGATTTTTCAGTTAACTCGGGTTCTATGGGTCACATTACGACACGCTTTGGCTCATTCGACTCAACATCAATAGAGCTTACCGATTTTAGTTCCGAGTTTCACCACCAAGGGGCGCTTTCGTATCTCTGGTTCTATGGGCTGGATCTTGACGGTGTATGCCTCATTCGACTCGACATCGATAACCTTAATGATTTCAGTTATGTTCGTGTAGAGAATATTGTGCTTCCTGGTGGTGGAAGGTGTAACTAAAGGATTTTGCAGCTAACTTGGGTTCTATGGGTCACATCACGACACGGTTTGGCTCATTCGACACAACATCAATAGAGCTTACCTAGTTTAGTTCTGAATTTCCCCACCAAGGGGTGCTTTCCTATCTCTGTATCTATGGGCTGGATCACAATGGGGTATGGCTCTTTCCACTTGACATCGATAGAGCTGACTGATTTTAGTTCGGATTTTCACCACCAGGGGTGATTTCCTGTATCTGGTTCTATGGGCTTGATCACGACGGGATATGGCTCATTCGACTCTACATAGATAGAGCTTATCGATTTTCACCACCACGGACACTTTTCTATCTCTGGTTCTATGGGTTGGATCATGAAGGGGTATGGCTCTTTCGACTCGACTTACGGTAATATATGGGAGTGTGTATGGCACGCCCAGTGTTTGCTGTCTAAGGTAGTGGGGCCCCAACATTAGATTTGTTTAAAAATAAAAAAATGTTCAACACTGATTTCAGGTACATTTAAAGTTGTTGGCACGGGCAACGCCGGGCGGGTAAGCTAGTGACATATAAACGATATTTTAAATGTTTTCTGTGATAAAATGTTTATTCTTTTTTTTTTTTTTTTGTCTTTTTAATACTGTTTTTTCGTTAATATACTACTTAACTTTTCAACCGATAAATAAAAAAAAAGAAAATTCCTTGTCTTTTCTGAGACAGATATCAATACATATTTGGAATATAGTTCGTGAGAGACAACAACCTTCCAATAGGCCCAAGTGATAAAAATTTCAGACAAATTATTTCCAAATTTAACTGTACAGCTGTTTCTGCAATAAAGTTTTTGTTTGAAGTTTTCATTTTGTTAATTCTTTTGTTTAAGTACATTGCAGCAAAGTGTCGCCTTTTTTATACGTTTTATATCCTTCTACACTTCGCGTAAAATGAAATGCACAGCAATCCTATATGTTGTTATACATAAAATAAAATTGCCTCTATAAAAAATAAAGTAAATACATTACAGATCTATTACGTTTTTAGGGTTCCGTACTTAAAAAGTAAAAAAGGAACCATTATAAGATCACTCGTGTGTTTGTCTGTCTGTCTGTTATAGCAGTTTTTTTTTTCGAAAACTATAGAACGTGGAAAGTTCAAAATTGGCAAAGTTATAAAGGCTATTGACCCACATTTTTATAGATTATTAGCCAATCACAATGATTTTTAGAAAAATTTAGAGGGGATTATTAAGTTACTTAAATATATATTATATATTATACAATATTATATAAGTTCAATTCTTTCAAAAATGTTTCGACTTTAAATTAACAAATAATAAAATGTTATCGTGTGAAGCGTTTTGTCAGATTTATCTTTTCTTCCCCCAAGCATACGATTCTTTTTACGCAAATATTCGGAATATTATATATATATATATGAACTTTAATGTCTTGGAGTTATTCTATGAATTATTTTTCAATAATTGAATTCAGTTGGAACGAAACAAGTTGACTAATTATGTATATGATTCGCCTTACTGAAAACAAAGACCTTGTACAAAATTTAAACTTGGCATTGTGCCAAGCGCGCTTCGAAAGGAAGTCGCAAACTTGAAACGCCGGCTTGGTTCGTACCTATTTTTTATAGACAGGTTTTTAATTAATATCTCAGCTAATTACTCACCATAATAAATAAGAGTATATAAAATAAGAGAATTTTCTATATATATATATATATCTTTCGAAAATTCTCTTAACACCGAACTCAAAAATATATTTGTTTTAATTTTGGGTATTATATTTTTAGAGTTATCATCGCAAATGTACTGCAAAAACATCCCTATCCCCTATTTCCGAATCTACTGAAACTAAAATTATAAAAAAAATAGGGGTAGTAGGAGTTTATTTATACCTTGCAGCAGAACTATAGCGTTTATCCTAAAACACTTAGTTATTGAGAAAAGCGCATTTTTCCGTTACACACAAAATTTGTTTTGCAGGTTTCTCAGTGGGGGATTCGAGTGGCGCTCGAAATACCTATCGACGCGGAATAATCCAAGGGTTATTTATAACGATTTTCAAAACCATATGTCAGTAATTAGCTGAGATATTAATTAAACACCTGTCTATAAAAAATATAGGTACGAACCAAGCTAGCGTTTCAAGTTTGCGACTTCCTTTCGAAGCGCTCTTGGCACAATGCCAAGTTTAAATTTAGTACAAGGTCTTTGTTTTCAGTAAGGCGAATCATATGGATAATTAGCCAACGTTTTTCGTTCCTATTGAATACGATTATTGAAGTCAATTATTGAAAAGTAATTCCTAGAATAACACCAAGACATTAAAATTCAGTAGTTTTAGGACAACAATCTCTTATAAGTTAGTAATTAGTAGTATCAGTAGTTAGTAATTATCAGTTATTAATTAATGAATGTATTTTACGGATTCCTTTATGCTCAAGTAAAACTCGCACTTGAACAATTATTTAATTCCGTTTTAAAATGAATTCATGAAATTCCAGCACCTGGTTAATCAAACGCTCATTATACCACTCTTCAAACATTATTTTTAAAACTATACTTAGTTTTCTAGCGAGATATAAGATATACATACTTCTCTAAAAAGTCTAAAGATATGAAATTTGTCCAAAAATTTCAGTTGATTCTAAGAGATGCAAAGTTTTTACATTTATTACAATGAGTATGAAATATTGAAATATTTTATCCATCGTACTCCAGTTACGGAGAACGTACGATTTTATTTTCTGAAATATTTGTCTATATTTTACTCCAAAAGTATTCTTTTTTTATTATTAACTTCGTCAAGTGGAGTTTTTATTTTAGTTTTTACAACTTCTGTGAATTGTGTAAAGTTTTCTCAAAAATAGTGATTGAAACTTTTTTGATATAAAGTAAAAATAATAGTAAAAAGTTAACATGAAGAAAGTGTTCAGTAGATTTTTTTTAAACTTCATTAAGCTTATACCTGCAGAACTTTTCTTTTAATAAAAACATTCAGAATATAAAGTCAAAAATATTTGTAGCTTACATTATAAACGATATTCTTTATGCTTTTATACCTAAAATATTTTTTTCGCACTTTAATTTTTCTAACATAGATTTTTTGTTATGGATCCTATTACTTTTTTTTGGACAGATTTTGTAAAATAAAAACGTTCCTATGAAAGTATTCTACGACTAACATATCTATAAAAATTAGCTAGCAACCCAAATGATATGGATATAAATATAGATGTAAGCCTTTATATGTTTACGTGCTTATTAATTAACTTTAACAATGTTTAGCATATGCGTTTTGTAAATTGTCAAAGGATAAATTGCTCTTTTTATTAGCTTATTAAAATACTTTTTTTCCCCACAATTCCTTAATTATAGAGTAAATCCAGGTTAGATGCAACATCGGTTTAGTTTCCCTGTAATAACTTTATTTCTACTATTGGATATGTTGTGGAGCTAGTGAAGTTCTTCTACTATCAGTCGTTATAAAAATGCGTAGTAGACGAAGTTGCAGCGATTTAATTCTTCAAATAAATGTTAAGTTTGGCTTTTATTGTATGCTCTTATAAGTTAGAGTCAAATAGAAGACGAAATAAAATGTACTTACCAGAAATTTTTCATGAAATATTTAGTGAATACTGTTGAAGCAGGTATCGAGTATTGTGTAAATTATAGGTTGCATCCATATTTGTTCCTACTTCAAGATCTACTGGGCGGGGCATCTATCCGGAAATAAAAAGATACATTATATCTGCATTGGGATTATATGCCCCAGTTATGTTTCGGGATAAGGCATACCATTTTAAATTATCAAATAACTTTGATGCGTGAGAATATTTTTTTTTATTTTGAAGTAGGAAAAATGATATAAAATAACAATGAAGAAGGGAAAGTAGGGAAAGTAGAGAAAGTAGCGAAAGTAAAGAAAGTATCTACGAAAGGAGCCAAAGATGTACACTCTTTTCACTTCAGCTGAAAGAGTAGAGAATGTGTTAGTTGTTGCATACTTGCATGCATTAACGTAGAGAGCTTGGTGGCTTCCCTTGTTCTAATCTTTGGTGTGAAACTAAAGGTGTGAGAGAAAGTTCCGGGTTTTCAAACGGTTTTCCTCCGGAATCATAAATTTATATGAACCCAAAATTTTATTTAATTTCATTCCGAGTTTTTAATAGTGGCTAAAGGAACACTGTCTTCGTAAAAAAGTAACCAGGCAAAGTACAGCTCATCCTTGACGGTCACTCAGCGCACGTGAGTTCTCTGGAAATTCTGGACTATGAATATAAGAATGACATAATCCTACTGTGTCTGCCAATTCATACCACTCAAGCTCTGTAACTGCTTGATAGGGCATTTTTAAAAACGTTCAAAGTTAACTTCAAGAAAGCAGCTATTCAGTGGGTGAAGTACAATCTCAAGCAGCAACTTAAAAGAATTCATGCTGGCATTGTCATTGGAAATGCATAGAGAATGACAGCGTTTGCTAAGTGCTACATGAATGGGTTCATGCGTACCGGAATTTTCCCACTCAGTCGTGAAGTTGTTTTTAGGTAGCTTTCATTACAGAAAGCTACCTATTGCAGCCGTTCGGAGGAAAGCAATTACGGAAAATTTCGGTATATTTTTACCGACCATGACCCCTAGACCACCCTACATTCAAATGTTGAATTATATATATATATATATGTGTGTGTGTATGTGTGTGTGTGTGTGTGTGTAAGAAGATATTATGCAAACAGTTGATTCACTGGAATTATATGAACGATTCGGAACATCGGTTTTACTTTTTCGACTTTTGTTGCAGTTGTTTTATATGAGAACATTTTCAATTTCAGAACCGTTTCGAAACAGTTTCACAAAAGTAAAAGTGTCCGAATGAAAAAAAATGTAACAAAACCCGAAAAAGCACAAACGCACAATATTAGATATCGACCGCAAGTATCCCATGAAAAAAAAATTAAAAGTATTAAGAACGCTCCCACAAATTTAACATTAGCTTCCGAATGTCTTCACGTGATTAGTGTAAACTCTTAAGACAATGTGATTCATATCACTGGACTTTAAAGGCCTCATTTGTAATGATACACATACTGTAAAATCTGTGTAAATGAAATCTGTCTATAACGGGATACAATTTTAAATTTTGAAATTACACGTTTTCCACAGAAAGAATATTAACAATTATACCTGCAAAGACAAAAATCTGTATAAAGAGGAATTTTTTCTTGTTCCTTTCTATTTCGTTTTGAAGATTTTATTGAATCAATATTTGACAAAGCTGATTACGTAGTTCAGTATTACGTATTTTGTGATTACAAATTTGGGACGGGGGGTGGGTGGGGGGCGCCAAGAACCGTGTTTGCCCCGGGCGTTAAAAAAGCTAGTTTTGGCACTGGTGCCGTCCTCAAATTTCGGTTGGAAAGAGAAAGGCCTGTTTGACCAAGAGTGGTTCGAGTCGCGGAGGTCAGGTCCGAGGTCTGTGGCTCGTATCACCTGCTCTGGGAGGAGATCTGGATCTCTTCTTGAACCGACCGATACCAGGAACCGGGTCGGAAGCTCGGCAGTCAAGTGACGGCGTCCAGAACTAGGTCAGACCTTGGGTATACACCAGTCCAGCGCATAGCCAGAGCTTTCTGTGCTTCGGGTTTGGGACTAGCAGGAGTATTTAAAATAACTTTCACGCTACTAATCTCGATCGGGACCTCCCTTTTGGCGTTCTTGAAAGAGTTTTCCATGCCCTTCAGAGTCCGATAGGGGTTTCAAAATAACTTTCCGTTGATTCTGACATTTATTAAGTTTTTGTTTTGCATTTTAATCTGTTTTTTGTTTGTTTTTTATATGTTAATGATCCCCCAGTTGAGTCGATAGGGAATCACCTGCATTTCGCTGCAGGGTTTGCCAGAAGCAAAGCTCCTGGGGGGGACAACTTTAGTCAGGGTGTATCTATGCTTCAGGGACTCTTTTCCTCGAAGTCCCGGGTTAGCGAGAGGCTCCTCCTCCTCGCCACAACCGATGAAGAAGTCGTTTTCTACCTCCCTAGGACTCAATGATCGGAAGTTACGGTAAAGCAAGTCAACTTGGAGAAATTCGGCATAAGGACTAGGACCCGGTTCCCTCTCAGGCTACGAAGCCGTTTGAGGACTCCAGCGTCTCCCAAAGTGTTCTGTGTTGGTATCCTCGAAGTTTTGGCTCCACTGCATGTTACATCGATCTCTGTCGTCAATGCATTTGGGAAAGGGTCGAGAGGCGCAGGAGGCATACTCACCCGTCTCTCCCCATGGCCGAAGAGCCCACCTGTGGAAGTGTCCGGGTAAACCGGCCCTCTGTGGTGGTGACCTCTTATGAATTCACGATAATATGGAATCGGTGGTGAAGTACGCCTGCTTTTGGCAGGAGTAGCTTGTCATTACCCCTATATGCACATCTGTAGAGACTGTTTTTTTTTTCAGAAATTATCCAGAAAATATTCAGAATGTAAACACTAAATACACTTAACTATTGTACAAACGTTGTTTTCAAGGATTTACTTTTATAATCCTATTATATTTTTTTCGTAATTTAAACTTTTACTTTTTATTTTTTTCATTACGAACTAAGCTACTTGATTATTAATCGAGTAAATTTGTCTTTTGAAGCTTGTTATACAACAAAATTTAGAGCTGGCTAATTACAAAGATTGAACCAAAAGTTTGAACCAAAAGACAAAAATATGTGTCATTTAAAAAAAAAAAAAGTATTTGGATTACGAGAGTGCGGTTTCAACAAAAATGCTTCTCATGACCGAAAGTTTTGTTTATGAAAATTAAAAAATTTAATTCCAAAATATGCCCATAAATGGTACTACACTATCAAAGTTTCAAATGAAACACCAAAACATAAGATAAGCTGTTACAGACCATTTCTTTTGACCAATATACTGCTATATTTTAAAGCACGCACCCTATGCAGCTCGAATCACATCCGAAAACTACTCAATTTCATTAAGCATGTTGAAGTCTGGTAGTAAATTGCACAAATTAATTTGTCTGTGACTGATTATTTTATTGAGATTTTATGTTTTTTTAAGGTTTGAAAGTATAGTGCCATCTATGGCCAAAGTTTGAAACTATATTTTTTGTTTGCTTAAACAGAACTTACAATCATGAGAAGAATTTTCGTTAAAAGCGGACTCTCGTTAATTAATTATTTGCTTTTTTATTAAATGTGTCGGTGCCTTTAGATTCACTCTGTATTTTAAGTATATCATCTTCTTCCTTAAGTAACTTACAGGAGGCCTGTCCAAATTCTGAAAACAAGAAAGCACCTCAGCTGGAGGCAAACAATGAAGAGCGTCATTATTCACAATTATTAGATACTTCCAGTAATTTTATTTTACGGTGGTAATGGCAGCGTATGTTATATGATACATATATATCTCACAATCGTAGTCATAAGGCACTTACGATTCATGATTCCATGGAAAAATAATTTTCAGAAAAACAAATTTTCTTAAATTTAGAATTACAATATTTTTCTGTGAGTGGGCGTGTCTTAAAACTTTTTGTAGGGGAAGTAGACAGAAATGTCTTAATCATAATAATAATTTAAAAAAAAAATAAATATTTCAAATGATATTACTGTTAAAGAAATCATCATTAAAAATGGGTTTTTACATATTACAAATGCTAGTAAAAGGAAAGATCTAAAAGTACGCTTAAAAAACCTCCAGAATGCGCCGCATTAGAGAGCTCTGACTTATACAATAGGTGTAAGTTTCTACACAGAGGATATATCAAAACTTTTAGTTGAAACGTTTAGCAAAGGTAGAACACATCTAGATAGAACAAATCACCAGACAATACATGGTCGTAGCTTTCGGATTCTGGAGCGAACAATATAATATTGTGGAAATGTTTGCTTATTTTGGTTATATATATTATTTTTAGAAAACAAAATAGTAATATATATCTCCTTCAAAAACCTTTGTAACACATTGCAAAAAATAACAAGAACGAAGAACCATGCATGAAACATAGATTATTAAACACTTTCCAACACATTTAGAATAGTATAACAAACCTTTACAGTTTACTAAGAAAACAAAGTCAAAGTCAAACCGGGCGGAAAGGCCTACCTTTCGGCTTAAGCTCAACTAGCCCCGCCCATACTAAGTAAACAATTTAGAAAACTTGTAACGCATTTAAAAATCTAATTTCAGCAATTACAACCAATAGACAAACAAAATATCCGAATTTTTTTGTGCAGCTGTGTATATGATCTATAGAATTTATATGCACCAATTAATATGCAAAAGAAATAGTTACATTTAAAAACGTCTACCGCAACTGAAAGCGAGCTAGCTACCAGCAATTATTTTCCATAGGAAGTGTTACGGAATCGGCATTATTCATTTATTATTGTTCAAAATCACGCGATCAGCGATAAACAATGTAAAAAAAATAAGACTTGAAGTGACATTTTAATATTTTGTTTTATCGCGCGTTCACATGTGATTGTCTCGTGTTAAAAAAAAATTCAGAAAATCGAAGTTTTGATTTATTTTGTGGCAACTTCCATTATCTTTTTATTTTATTTTATTTTATTTTTTTTTTTTTTTTGCGTGTGGATTCCAGAGAGAAAATAAATAAATGCTGGTAGCTTTGTTTTTCCTGAGTTATTATTTACTACGTTTTTGTGTGTTATCTCACCGTAGGAGTTGTGAAATAGATTTTACGACTATGCGAGCACAAAGGTGCTAAAGTGAGTATTATTTACATTTAAGAT
This sequence comes from Maratus michaelseni, assembly GCA_963931845.1. Classification (NCBI taxonomy): domain Eukaryota; kingdom Metazoa; phylum Arthropoda; class Arachnida; order Araneae; family Salticidae; genus Maratus; species Maratus michaelseni. The sequence goes on along the minus strand of OZ007593.1, from coordinate 359,892,593 downwards.
TTGAATTTCAGTAAAAGACATTTATTCATGGAATTAAAGTTGACATAAATCTGCTTTCGTGGTACGATTAGTAGATTGTTACAGGCAGTGTTGTAAACAAGTTATTTTGACTGTCCCTGTTTATGAACGATACATTCTATGCATATCATATTCTACAGTAAACACCTTGTAGTGCACCTCAATGATATGTATCCATTTAAAAATGGATAAAATAGTGAAACATCATTAAAATACACTGCAAACGGTTTCTCGCAAAGACCGTAAATTTATGGAATTTTTTGAATGTCCTGTAAATGAAAGATGCATTCTGTACGCACCATATTCTATAGTAAGCATCTTATAGTGCACCTTAGTGCACCAATATCAATCAGGATATGTTTAAAATAATGTAACGACATTAAAATACGCCACAAACGATCCTACCCCAGAGACGATAATGTAACGGAATTCTTTTGAGTATTCCTGTAACAGAACCATATATGCAACACACTTCATTTTCAATACCAAGCATGCTATTGTAAAATAAAATAACATGTATCAATTTCAAGGAAATCCGTGTATATTTACGTGAGTTAGAGCAGACAGACAGACAAACCAAATTCATAAACACTTTTCAACTTGGTTGGAAAGTTTAGAAAATGTGAATTAGAGGGTCATTTTTACAGTTATTTTGGAGACCACTTAAATTTTAAAGAGGAAGCACATGCTTCACGTGCGTTTCGGATGATCAGGCCCTGAATGAAATGCATTCGTATTTTTCAAATTTCTTAACAGAAAATTCATATTTTTATCTTATTTTTCTGTGTATATAAAAGGACGTCTCTTACTGGGTGTTTAAAAAATATTTGTAAAATACATATATAATTTAGTGTGTAAAAGTGTAAAATCTTATTCACCACTAGCCAGTGACATGTAAAATTAAGCATATATAAATATGTATCCTAATCCTAATCCTAATAATATTATAAATCCGATTGTGTGCAAATGTTAGGCAGAAGCCAGCATCAAAATGGAGCATTTAATGATCCTGTATCTTTGCATATAGGTTGATTATAACCCGCAAATGAACATAGGCTGGTTTTTGTTTATTTTATTCAAATATTTTTCTTAATAATTCAAAATTTCGTTATTTTCATAGCGAATAAATGGACATTTTTTCCTTTAAAATTTAATTAATCATTTTACGTTGCTAAGCATTACCGTTGCCAATAAATACAAAACCTGGAACAATAATTTTTCCTCAATAATTATTTTCCAATTGAATGATTTCCACGTAAAAAAATGAAAATTCAAAAGAAGATGAATTGCCATGATATTTGAAAGCAAATATGGAGTATTTGTTGTTATACATGAAGTATGAATATCAGTTACGTTGAGAAGACATTTTCTGTCAAAGACTGCAATATAATTAGATAGAAAAATGAATAATAATTATATTTTTAAGAAGAGATTTCGCATGGACCATGGAACTATGAAAAGGATCCTCCTTGGCTTGGACAATGTGATGTCATAAATAAAACCATGTATTTTCAAATATTCCTAATACAAGGAACATGAATATCAGTATATAGTTAGTATGAAAGTAGACATATAATGAAAATGATATTTAAGATGAAAAACAGAATTTTTTTTTATCGATACTGAGATCGTTTGAGCTTGAATATCAGTTACATACAGATGTGAGTTTTCTGCTAAAATTTACGTCATGATTGCCAGGAAAAGAACATTAAAAAGAATTATATAAATACAAATGATATGAATCTGCACAGCGTACAACCACGAATTTAAGAATTATATCATTAAAAAGATATTTATCTGGGGGAAAAGTGGCGTCATCATATTGTAAATAAAACGTGAATTTTCAAATATGTTTTAAAAGGAGCGTGAATCAATTCCATACATTAATAATACAAAGATTAGTAAGTATAGAAAGTAAATGAGTTTCACGCCATATTTAAAACGAAAAATAGAAATGTGTTTTTAGCTATACTAATTATTTAGCATAATTATCAGTTATATACAGATCAGATTTTTCTGCTAAAATCACATAATAATTTTAAGAAAAAAAAATGAACACGAATCTATTATATTAAAATCTGACCGTCTGTATTTCGCAGCTACTCCTCTTAGACTATTGGATGCAACGCGATTTACTTAACATCGGTTATCATTAATCCGAGGATGTCACACAAATTCTCAGAATTTAAAAAATTGAATTAGATTCCGCTATATTATTATTATTATCATTACTGTAAATTTTTAACGAAGTTTCTCTAAAAACGGCAAGTAAATTACTCCATATTTGTGGATAGAAAAGGAGAAATAAAACGGATCAATATATTTTTACACCATTTTCTCATTAAAACTGAAAACAGAATTTATTATCAATATGAATAGATGGTGAAAACAAAATCTTGATTTTAGTAAATTATCCGAAAAATACATATTTTCACATATTCAAAGTTCATGAATAATTATTTTCTGCAGAACAAAAATCGTCTGTCAACATATTGTCTTTTAGAAAACAAGATTTGTTTCAGCTATACATTAAATCAAGGAAGCAGAATTGAATTTAAAGAAAAAGCATATAATAGTTCCAATTAATTAGTTTTGAAGGACGGTTGTTAAAACGTTTCACAAAAGCGATAAAAATAAAATGGTTTATCAAGTAGTAAAATTGACATTTGTTTTTACCCAATTCGTCGATTTCTACGATTTTATGTGGCCCTCCATTTTGAATTGGTTGCACTTTCGCGATTATTTGGTACAAATTTTCACTTTTTTAAGACTGAGTTATGTCAAGGTCCCTATAACAAAGAAATACCGTATTGGTTCATATGAAATGTGATAAAGAGTTAGTTAATTATTTACGTTTTTAATTATCGGGAGTGAAGTATTTTGCTTAATTAATGCATTTATTCTTCTTTTAATGTTGCGTGAACGAAGTCACGGGTAACAGCTAGTATATACATATTTCAGAAATAATTGTGAAATTATTTTAACCGAAATATACAATACCCTTTTCCGAATATCCCCCCGTTAATGAACCACATTATTTACCATAATAAAACTCAGAAACCAATATATTTATAAGAATCATTTAGAAAAACAAAATTTGCTTTGGTTCCACTGATTTCAGAAACATTTTCGAGTAGTTTTTATAGTATCATTTTATTTCAAACCGGAATATCGGGTTTTTAGGATGCTAATAATAATTAATTAAACATTTTCAGCTGAGTAATTGAATTTATACCTGCAAGAGTAGCAAAATAATCTTAATTTATATATTCATGTTATTAATTTGTCATATTTGTCTGTAAAACATGCGTACTGAAGATGAAAATGTTTGCGTGAAAATATATATAACATCGGAGAAACTTATATTTTTGGTTAACACTGCTAGTGCCATTGGCGTCTTTATTGACCCCATTATTTTTTCTTTAAAAAATTTTCCTGTTTCAAACCAGAAAAAAAAATATAAATTCAACTTAATAAATAAAATAAAATCGACATATTGTAGGAAGAAGCTTCATTTAATACAATAAAATTTCTGGTTCGAATCATGCAAAACTAAGAATGCTCATCAAAACTTAAAATCTGGTACTAAGAGGGTTAAGAAAATTGAGTAGCACGCTATAAAAACTACTCGGAAATGTTTCTAAAAATCAGTGGCAATAAAAAATTTTTTTGTTTTTTTTTAATGTTTTTTAAATCTCGAAAATATATTGGTTTCTGAGGTTTGTAAATATATAAAAAGTGCTTTTTGAAATCGCTAATAACTCGTGAGAGTTCGTATATATTTCCTTTTGTGGTTATATTATATTTTCCTACATTAAGAACCATATGCTATATTTTTATAGTATGGGTGCTATCTTATTTTTTAAAACAGTTCACGAACATTCTATATGAGAGCATTGTTACAGGTAAAGAATACACGTTTCTATATATAAAACATTTGAAGTATGAAACCGCAAAGCTAAAATAATAAAATAATAAAATAATAAAATAAATCATACAATATGCATTTATATATGCTATATTCACATAATGTTAATAATACTTTCGCTTGTGAATATATCTTTCTTGTTAGAAAACCAGCTTTATATACACATTACTGTTACTATTCCAGGCCTTACACTGTCAACTGAAAAGAGCAACTTATGTTATACTTACACTAATATTTATAGCACAATACAAAATTCATTGAAGAAAATCTTGGGTGTTTTCAATTTATGACGTCAGTGTTATTTATCACAAAATAAATTTTCATAAGTTTTTACTTGAAGTTTCTTATTGTAAGAATAGTATAATATTTGCAAGAAGCATTTTTAGTAAAATTTAATTCTGTTATGCAATAGATAACTTTATTTGATTTAAGAACATATAACATGCATAAGAAAGAAGTTTTATATATTATGGCTCCGTATTTAAAAAGTAAAAAACGCACCATTATAAGTTTACTTGTGTGTCTGTCCGTCTGTTACAGTCGTTTTTCTCGAAAACTATGGAACTTGGAAAGTTAAAAATTGGCAGAGTTAAAAAGGCTCACACACATATGTCTCATATATTTATAGATTATTTGTCATTCATAAAAATATTTAGGAAAAAATGGAAGGGCCTAATTAAGTTACTTGAAAAAAAATTGTGTATCGTGTGGCGTATCGTTCAAAAGAACTCGTAACACCGAATATATTTGTTTAATTTTAAATATTATATTTTCAGATACATCGTCAAAATTGTACTGCAAAAATATTTGCCCATCTCCTATTTCTGAATCTATTGAAACTAAATTATGAAAATATTAGGGGGTATTAGGTTTTTTTTTAACCTTCCAGGAAAACTATAGCAATTATCCTAGGCCACATAGTTTTCGAGAAAATAGCATTTTTCTATTACACCTTAACTTTAATTGTTGATAATCATTTTCGAAAAAAATTTTTGCTAATTAGCAGAGATATTAATTAAAAACATATATACAAAAACACGTCACACGACCAAGACGTTGTTGAAAATTTGGGACCTCCTTTTGAAGCGCGCTTGGCACAACGTCAAGTTTAAACTTTGTACAAGGTCTTAATTTTAGGTAAGAAGAATCATAGTGAAAAATAGTCACGATTTTTATTCCAATTGAACTAAATTATTAAAGGTAATTATTAAAAAATAATTCAGAAAATAATTCTAACTTTTTTACAAAATCTTATTACTTTTTTAGCAACTTTTTTATTTTTAATATTGCAGTTAATGATTAATATATTTACTGTACGGAACCCTTTGTAGGAGAGTAAAACTCGCACTTGACCTTTTTTTATATAAATGCAATATACATTTGATTTTCAATTTATTATGTCAATGCAAGATAAATATACATTAGAAATAATATTCTACTAAAATAGTCTACTAAAATATTACATCAAAGTACTTCTTTGTAGGCCCATCAAAGTACTTCTCAAAGTACTAACGCATAAAAGTACTTCATTTAGAGAAATGTATTTCTCTGAAAGAATCTGAGTATATTAAATAATTCACGTGAACATATCTTGGGATTTTTATATTCTGTAAATGGTGAATTTTCTGCTTGAAAACTTTAAAATACTTTAAAGCAGTAGAAAAATACGGATTAACCTACGTTTTACGTTTCACCTTTCAATGGGTAAAAATAACTCATGTTTTGCAATACTTAAATTTTTAGAAACATATCTTATCAAAAATGTTAAAAATGTGTGTTATATATATTTTTAAATTACATAATCTCAAAATATAAGCTATGCATAAATAAGAAAACACAAAAACAGAAAAATGTGGCTTAATGAAATTATAGACCTTTTCGTACGAATTATATTTAATTTAAAATTAAATAGAAAAGATTTTCAGGCAACTTTGAAAATTTAAAAAAAAATGAAAAAACTACTTTATTAGCAGTGTTGCCGCTAGAAGCGCCGTCTATGTAAAATGTTTAAAAAAACAAAAAACTTGTACTTTTGAGTTGCGTTTGAGATGCCGATCTGATGAGTTGTGTAAATCTCGGCTCTCGACCATTTTTATTTAGTGTTGTGATAAATTAAATGAGTTACAGTCCGCAAGTGAGTATATTTTATTTTGATATTGTGTGTTTTTTCTTCGTAGTGATAATTATTATTAACTGAGCTATCGGCGTATCCACAGTAATGGTCTCCTCTAGCCGGAGAAGGAACAAAAAGAATTTTCGATGTTTATGTTTTCGGTAATCGTCTGCAGAAGATAAAATGGTGTTTGGAATTCTATCAAGTAATTAATATGAGTAAGACTTAAATTAAATCATCGTATTGTTTATACTGAAGTACAAAATATTGTGATTTAACATTCCGATGAAGTTTTTCTTGATTCCAGAAGAAAAATAATTTCGATTAACCTGGAGAATTTCGTAATACGAAAGAATAAACTGTGAATGTTTTTACGCAGAAAAGAACTGATATTCTTTATTATTGAACTAATTTCGGAATAGAGAAAATGGATTACATCTTTCCAATGTGGAATTATTCGATTTGGAGATTTATTAATAGATAAAGGTACGTCAGTTTTATTTATTTTATTGTGAATTGTATTTATAATACAATGTTTAAAGATGCAAAAAAAGAAGATTATCAGCGAATTGCTGCTGAATTAGACATAGATATATCAGATTCGAAATTAACTATTTATGATTTAATAAATTTAATAAAGGAAAGTTCGAAGTATAAAGCAGATAATAAACTGGTTGAAGACATAGCAAACAGTTTTATTGAGGAAAGAAAAAATGAGGAATCAAAATTACTAGATCTTGAGCAATTAAAAATTGAACATGCAAAGTTAGAAATTGAGTTGGCTAAGGCTCGTGCAGAAACTAAATATGATAATTTAAGTGATCTCGAGAAAAAATATAATATAGAATCTTTAGACTCTCTGATTAAAAGTATAAGAACGTTAACGATTAAAATTCCATCTAAACCGGAAGGTTGGAGTTATTTTTTTTCATCGTTAGAAAGAGCATTTATTTCTAAAAATGTCCCAGAAAAATATAAATCGGAAATTCTACTAAATCTGTTAGGAGAAAGGGCAACAAACGTAATTACATACATTAAAGATGGGGAATTAGAAGATTATTCAAAAGTAAAGGCTATAGTACTTAGAGAATTTGAGTCAACCCCCCAGACTTGTTTAGAACATTTTAGGAAAGCACAACGTCATCCTAATGAAACATATGTACAATTTGCATCCCGATTAACACGAGTTGGGATTATTATTTAAAATTGAGGAATGTGACAGATTTCGAAACTTTAAAACAGTTAATAGTTTCTGATAAGATTTGTCAAACGCTTGATAAAGATGTCATGTATTTTATAAATGTTAGACAAGCAGAATCGTGGTTTTCTCCCATTGAATTATCTCGGGAAATTGATTTATATTATACGTCTAAGGGAAAACCCGTGGTTGACAATTCTAGAGCGAGTAATAAAAATACTTATTATCGAAATGTTTCTAAAGTTTTTCTAACTGACGTAAAAAATTCTAAATGTATTTTGTCATGTAGTGAAAATCATCCTTTGCATAAATGTCCTGTTTATAAAAACATGTCAGTGGGTAATAGAGTTGAACTTGTAAAATCCAAAAATCTCTGTTTTAATTGTCTTATGAATCATAAAGTGATTGATTGTAAATCTAAATTCTCTTGTATTATTTGCAAGAGAAGGCATCATGTGACGTTGCATTTCCCACGTGAACAAAAAATAAATAAAGGTGAAAATCCAGAGATAATTTCACAGGAAATGAGTTCTAAAAACGAAGTCGGTAATAAATCTAATTTGGATGTATTCCAGTATTCCAGCCTTTCCAAGCTAATAATCAAAGCAATTTATTTTCAACGATATGCAATTTGTCTAACGAGTTAAAAGCTGTGTTACTTAGCACATTTGTTTGTTTAATAAAAGATGAATATGGTAATTTTCATGAAGCACGTGGTTTATTAGATGTCGGTGCAAACTCTAATTTTATGAGTAAAAGGTTAGTAGATAAACTAAATTTGAAAAGAGAAAAGACTAATATTTCTATTTCAGGAATAAATAATTTGTCCCTTAATGTTAGATCTAGAGTTAACACAACTATTTCGAATAGAGATAAAGGTTTTTATTTGAAATTAGATTTTTAGTCGTTCCGAAAATTACGGAATTTGCGCCTTCTAGACCGCTTGAGATTTGTATTTCATCGTTAAATAACATCAAATTACCTGATGAAAAGTTTAATGTGCCAGGCTCTATTGATTTGCTTTTGGGTGCAGAAAATTTCTATGAATTTTTAAGGCCAGGTCAAATTTACCCCCAACTATTAAATACTAGGATAGTGTTACAAAACAGTGTTTTCGGTTATATTGTTAGCGGAAGCCTTCCGGCTAAGGTTGAAAATAATATACATTGTGGGTTGATAACAGATAATTTGGAGTTAGAAAAAGTAATTCGAGATTTTTGGGAAATAAAAAACATTGAGAGAGAGTCTGAAGTTTCTAGAAATAAGGAATCAGAAATTTGTGAAGAACATTTTCTGAAAAATTATTCCAGAACTAAAACAAGGCAATACATAGTAAAAATGCCATTTAAGGAAGACCCATCTTGTCTTGGAGAATCAAAGAAAAAGACTATGAAAGTTTTAAATTCATTATGGAATCGCTTAGTTAAAGAACCTAAATTTAATGATCTTTATAAAGTCTTTATGCAAGAATATTTAAATATCGGTCATATGGAAGAGGTGATAGAATCTGAAGAACCAGATATCACTTATTACATACCCCATCATTGCGTGTTCTGTGCTGAATCAAGTGGCACACCATTAAGAGATGTCTTTAACGCTAGCTCCTTAACTTCTACCGGAAAATCTTTAAATAGTTTGCAGTATAACGGAGGAACAATCCAAGATGATTTATTTAGTATAATGTTGCGATTTCCAAAGCACAAATTTGTTTTTGTAGCAGATATTAAAAAAATGTACCGTATGATATTGATACATCCGAGTCAAAGAGATTTATTGAGAATCTTGTTTAAACCTGAGGTGCATGAACCAGTTAAGGTGTATTAATTATGTACGGTGACTTATGGTACAACGAGTGCCCCTTTTTTAGCAACAAGAACCCTTACCCAGCTAGCTAGAGATGAAAGAAAGGATTTTCCTTTAACTGCAAATGTATTATTTCAAGACGTATATATGGATGATATTTTGACAGGTGCTGATGATCTAGACACAGCTAAAGACATCCAACAATAACTGATATCTTTGTTAAAGAAGGGAAGCATGGATCTTCACAAATGGTCAGTAAATAATTCTTCTCTTTTATGTAATAATGCAATATCTGAATATTCATTTTCCAATGAGACAAAAACATTAGGAATATTGTGGAAGCCGCAACCAGATTGTTTTGGATTTAATTTAATTATAGAGCAAAGTGAAGGGTATACCAAACGCTCAGTATTATCACAAATTGCTAGAATATTTGACCCGTTGGGTTTGATAGGTCCAATAATTACGAAGGCCAAGGTTTTCCTCCAAAAATTATAGTTGCTGAAAATAGATTGGTGTGATTATCTTCCAGTGAAAGAAAATATCGAATGGACTAATTTTCTTACTTTCTTAAAAACTGTAAATATGATCAATATCCCAAGATTTGTATTTGTAGAACAATCTAATTGTGTGGAATTGCATGGTTTTTCAGATGCTTCTGAACTTGCTTATGGTGCGGTCGTTTATGTAAAATCTATTAATTCTTATGGTGATTCTGCTATCAAACTGCTCACTAGTAAATCTAGAGTGGCTCCTCTAAAGCATATTACTATCCCTCGCCTAGAACTTTCTGCAGCAGTCCTATTATCTAAGTTGATGCAAAAAGTGTTAAGTGCTCTAAAGCAAGAAGTTTCTAAAACTTGTTTTTGGACAGATAGTACTATTGTACTTGCATGGTTAAAAAAGGAGTCGAATGATCTAAAGACATTTGTGGCAAATAGAGTATCAATTATACAAAGTTTAACTTCGATTGATCAGTGCAATTATGTACCTTCCAAGCAAAATCCTGCGGATCTCATTTCTAGAGGCCTAGATCCCATCAAGATCCAGCAATGTGATTTATGGTGGTTCGGTCCATCATTCCTACAACAGCCTGAGATGGTGGAGTCTCCTGATATTATTTCTGTTGAAACCAGTGAGTTGTTTATTCGTGAATTGAAAGCACCATCAGTAACTCAAGTATGCACCTTAGTTAACATTGTTGAGCCTTTAGACATAATTAATAACAGTTCTTCATTCATAAAACTGCAAAGAGTAGCAGCATGGTGTAATAGATACATCCATAACTGTAGAAATCCCTTGTATCCCAAAGGTGGAACTTTAACCAGCAGTGAACTCTCTCAGTCCTTATTCTGTATAGTAAAAAAACATCCAGAAGACTTCATTCGTGAAGGAAATGCAGTATTTGGAAAAGGGTAATGCAATCCCTAACAGTAGTAAACTGAAAAACTTATGCCCGTTTTTAGATGATAACGGTGTAATCCGAGTTGGTGGTAGACTGAGAAACAGCAACTTAACTGATCATCAAAAATATCCAATGATTATTCCTTCAAAACGTAATTTTACTTTTTATGTTATTAAATATTTTCATAATTTGTATTTCCATGCAGGTGCTGAGACAACTCTTCCTCTCATCCGAAACAAATTTTGGATCTTATCTGCTAGAAATGTAGTTCGTAAAATCCTTTTCAATTGTATGACTTGCAAAAAGGTAAATTCTAAGAATTCAGAGCAACAAATGGCTGATTTGCCATCTTCTAGAGTAACAATGGCCCGAGCATTTTTGCGTACTGGATTGGACTACTGTGGTCCCTTTGAAGTGAAAAACTTCGTGGGTAGAAGTACACAGGTAAAAAAGTATTTATTTGTGTAGTTGTTTGTTTTACTACAAAAGCCTTGCATTTTGAAATAGTAAATGATCTAACAAGTGAAGCATTCTTACCAGCACTTAAACGCTTTATAGCAAGGCGGGGCAAACCTTCTGATATATATAGTGATAATGGTCGAAATTTCGTTGGTGCCAATAAAGAATTAAGAGCAATTCTCAGATCTTTATTTAAAGATAAAAGTGAGGAGGAAATAAAAAATTATTTAGCTAATGAAGGTATTAACTGGCATTTTAATTCCCCCTTCAGTTCCTCACTTTGGAGGTTTGTGGGAGGCTAATATCTAATCCCTTAAATACCATTTAAAACGTGTTTTAGGTAAAACTATTTTAAGTTATGAGGAACTCTTGACTCTTATTACTCAAATTGAGGCACTTCTTAATTCTCGGCCACTCTGCCCCCTTTCAAATGATCCAAATGATGTTGAAACTTTGACACCTGCTCACTTCCTTATTGGTTCCTCTTTAATGGCCTTACCAGAACCAAATTATACAGAAATTCCTATGAATAGGTTGAGCAGATGGCAATTAGTTCAAAAATTAACACAACATATTTGGAAAAAATGGTCATCAGAATATTTGAACATGCTCTTAAATAGACCTAAATGGTACAAGGGAAGGGTAAGGATAAAAGAGGGAGATTTAGTATTAGTAAAAAATTCTGATAATTATTGCCTTTTAAAATGGCATTTGGCCCGAATTATTAAAATTCATCCAGGCCAAGACAATATCATAAGAGTTGTCACCTTGAAAGATAAAAATGGCACATATAAAAGGCCAGTCACAAAAATTGTTGTTTTGCCATATGAGAATGATGGTGTATTAACTACTTAAATTCAAACATTTGTTTTATTAAACTATGTATTTTCCTGCAGTGTACTGCATTCTTGTGTTTATATTTGTAAATTTAGTATTTTATTTAGTGTAGTATTTTTGAAAAGAAATTGTGTTTTTTTTTTAGATTGTATTTTTCACTTAGAGATTGTGTTTGAATTATATTGCATTTATATTACTGAATGTTAGCAACATTCAAGGCGCGGCGGTATGTTGCCGCTCGTCTATGTAAAATGTTTAAAAAAACAAAAAACTTGTAATTGTGAGTTGCGTTCAAGATGCCGGTCTGAGGAGTTGTGTAAATCTCGGCTCTCGACCATTTTTATTTAGTGTTGTGATAAATTAAATGAGTTACAGTCCGCAAGTGAGTTTATTTTATTTTGAGATTGTGTGTTTTTTCTTCGTAGTGATAATTATTATTAACTGAGCTATCGGCGTATCCAAGCAGTTTCATTTACTTATGAAAGCTGTTAAAGATTAATAATTTATTTTTAATTATCTTCAAACTCCAACCCCAAAAATTAATGACATCATCTGTATCACCGTGTTTAACCGAATTCATTCTTTATTTGTTTACATACATGCAATGTGCATGCATACATTCATCTTAATTACTTACGTCCATTTTACATACGTGCATGCAACAACTTTCGTTGCATACAATAAATATAATAACATATTTTCGATAAATAAAAATAATAAAGACTATTGAGAATTTCCATATCGTGAGTGATTCTCCTAAAACTTAATAAATCTATTGGGTTCATACGAAAGTTGATAGCAAGTAACTTTTATTTGAGGTAAATAGCATACAAAAATGAATCAGTAATAGATCAGAATAGATAACATAATCAGTTAACTGTAGATAACTGAAGATAACTGCATCACCAGAATAGATAACAGAATCAGTAATTCTCCTCTACAATGTAACAATGGTATAACAAAGATTTCTTGTCATGATAGTACTTTTATCATAAATGACACGACGTTTTACAGTCTAATGAAAGCTATAAGCAACTCTGTTGCTTATAAAACAAATAGAACACATTCTTCTAATAGTTAGCTTTCGTTATCCTGTAATTACCCAAAATAATGACTACGCAAAAATTTATTTAGTCGGATCCATTGGATACAAAAATAAATTAAAAGGATTACCAAAATACAAAAGAACTAATCATTTACAAAGAAACTGAATAATAAATAGTACAATATTACCTGTACAAAATAGAAAGAAAAAATTGGGTTAGGGTGCGAAGGCGTGCACTTCGGTCTTTGGTGCGAATTCGCTCTAAGAACATACTGGTGCGAAGCACGTTTCTAATTTAAACTGTGTTTGAGTGTTTGAGTCTGGCAATGGCTCATTTGTGCTCCTGAAAAATAATTGTGATTGCATTAAAAACAGGCACAATAGGTGAGTTAGCAATTTTCAACTACTTTTCATATATATATATATATATATATATATTCAATTTGAACTTGATATTGTTTCAAATCTGCACAAATTTCTAATACTTTTGGGATTGTTTTTAATGACAAAATTATGAATGTGTTAGGAACGATGGAAAAAATTCGGCGGTGTTGACAATTCAAATTTCGCACAAAATTAAAAATTGTAAAATATTACATTTTTGTGATTTTATGTTTTTTTTAACACTACTGACCAGGCCCCTACCTGCCAGGCTTCTGCCTAGCTTAACAGGCTGATACACTGGAAACGGGGCGAGCTTTCCGCATGGAGAAGATATGTTTGATAAAACTTTAGGCCGACGTGGCTTCAGTACGTGTTGTTGCCTTAATTGTTTTTTCTTAGTTGGCCGGTTGCTAATTGATTTTGGATGAGACGGTTCAGCACTGCACAGTGTAGAGAAGTCATGCCGGACGGATGTGAGATGCTGGGATATTTACTAATTCCTCGCTACATTGCTCACCCATACGTCATGCCATCGCTACTCGAGTAGGTTTCGTAATTTAGAACCTTTATCTGGTGACGAGACCTTCACCTGACTAGGCACCCCCAGAGGTGTAATTCACAGATAACTTGGAGGACTTTACACCCACGACGGATTTTATATGCACCGGGTGCCATTAGCGTACATGATCGCCGCGTCTGAAAATGAATGGGGTTAGACATTTTATAACACTTTTAATACTAGAAACCCGGTGCTACTTTTAGACTTTGAGTACTATTACTTTACTTGTTTGTTTGTCTTAATTTACCTAAAGTTCTACCATATGATTATTTTAACTGAAACTAAATATTCTATAGAGTTACTTATTCCTACAGGAGAGACATAATATGCATAATTTACTAAATTAAGAGAGTGGTTGGCCCATAGGCTCTATATTATCTACATATAATATTTATAACTTAAATAAATATAAAGATGGGAGGGTTGGAACAAATGGCTATGTAGTGGAAGAAAGGGCAAAGTGCCCAAGGCGCGCAAAGTGGTCACCCAATATAATTACTTCACCAGAACGCTGGTATTGCGTGTTTTGTTATCAAACTATTTCGTTTGATGGCAGTGAGTAACCAGACAATCGTTGAAAAAGGTGGTTCCATGTTTCATGATTTTAGAGCGGGTTTTCCAGTTTTTGAAGTTGGTGATCTAAGGTGAGTGACTTATATTACATTATATTAACAATAATCTGTTGTACTTGCATTTATTTATTGAATGTGTAAAGAATGAGCATGTTTTCAGCTTCACATTGGTGGGTGAGTGGTCGTTGACTGTTCATTAGTTTCCACTGTAGAAAGTACTTTCTGTCATGGCTCCCAAACGGGCAAAGTGGTCAGAATAGTGGCCGTTTGGTTGGATCAAGTGGTGAAGGTTCGATCAGGTGCAATGTTTGTCACTTCTGGGCTCATAAGGCCTGTTCACTTTGCGAAGAAGATGACGTGAAGTTCATTTGCGAAAAATCCAGTGTTTAATTTTAATTTATAATTTTTTATTTTGGTTTGTCAAACTCTTATTGGATTTTCATACCATTTTCAATCTTTCATTATATTTTATACGATTTTTTATTGCAATAAAAATGTTCTAATCATTTAAATAGTTTATTCCCAAAAGTTTTATTATTATTATCAAAGGTTACTGATAGTTTGTTATTTGATTATTAAAGTTTAATAATAAATACAAACTAGTCGGATATACCAATCCGAAAACTTTCTTCAATCTCATACATGTTAATAATTTAAAAATCGCTATCACACGGCCAAAAAAATTAATACTGTCCGTCATTCTGTTGTATGTCAGCTGCTTGCGAATCGTCGGTTTACCTGGATGCGATCAGCCGATGTATTATACTGAAAAGTCCTTCTGACCTGTACCGGCTATAAAAGATAGTATCCCTATTGCTTGGTTTTAAGATTTTAGCTAACTTTAATGAAAAACAGAAAGCTAAAATGCATGGAAACCGATTACAGAAGAGTCATTCCCAGTTCTCGTCAATATTGAATTTGAATGAGAATATTGCCAAATTAGACAGATATAGTCAAGTTGGCTTTATATATGGCAACGTATTTGTATCGCCAAATGTGGCAGTATTTCGCCAATCGTCGCCAAGCTTGGCGAGAATTTGATGTTGGTGAATATAAATATACAGTGTTAAGCATGTAAGAGTTGAAACGATGGAAACAACAATGAAAGAAAATTTTCCGAAATCCTGTTCACCTACTGTTACATGCAAACGTAACACTTGCAACTGAAAAGCTTTTAGCAACCCAAAATTATATGTAAACATTACTTTTGCATGTAAATTTCAGTGCAAATTAACTTTCATTAGGGTTCAAATTAAAATTAATTTGGGTGCAAATTACATGTAAATCTTACGTTTGCATGTTATTTGGCGTTACAAAAAGCTTTGCAATTGCAAGTACGTTTGCATGTAACAGTAAAACTCCTAAATTAAACCCGTTTGTGGAGGAATCGTGCTGTATTCTTTCAAAATGTGAGCCACCCAAAAATTTCAAACTACTATATCTCAGCCATTTTTTAAGTTAGAGGCAAAAAAATATGCTCTGGAATCTTTGTATCAAGATTAAACATTTAACTCAAAAATTTTTTAGAATTTCTAATTTTTTTGTGCCCCTTTTTGAATTTGAAATCTTTAAATGGCTATCACAGCGCCCCCACCAGGCACAATATCCCCAAATTCAACTAGGACTTGCAGGCCATGTTAAAAATATATACAAACAATTTGGTTCAATTATCGGCATAACATCATATACTTTTCGATGATACAATGAGGACAAACAGACGGGCAGATAGACATTTTGTAAAAACAAGTTTTTCGAAATCTCTGACCCCTAAAACGTGTAAATCCGCCGAAATCCGGAAGTCGAAAAATATTTCGATTACAATACTTTCTTCTATTATAGATATAAGAAAGTAAAAATTGTGATGGGTTCATTACTTATTCTTTAATAGTATGTTTGTTTAGAAAATGCACTCTTACGCCATTCTACTATATATTGTAACACTTATTCTTATTATATTCATTTACTGTGTCCATGACATACAAATGAACACCCGTTCTTAGTAGTCAGAATGACAAGTATAATAACTAATGTGTTTTTTTATTGTTAGTATTTTAAGCCTAATATACTATTGGTTAAATGAATATTCCACCTTAACAATTAACGAACAGGCTGCGTAGATTGACGTTTTTCAGGGATCGTGCGTTTTTTATTTTGAGTGCCACTATTTACAAACTGCAATTTTCGCGTCTTTAAATCTCAGAATTTCTCTTAATAAAGGATGCAAATTGTAATATTTGGAAATATTATGTGATTTACTCCGAATTTGCGCAAATGCTCCGTAAATACCAATCAGGTTATCTTAGAAAGAGTCCCAAGAAGAGCAAGCCCCTTTAGTCTATATCTATCACGATGATAATCAATCGCAACAAACGCCACCATTTATTAAATTAGTAATTTTTTCTGTCTTTGGCGATTCCGTTTTAAAAGGTTTTACTGCTTTACATTGAAGGAGGGTGAGAAATAATTGCTCTGGTGAAGAAATGTCTCCCATTGACACTTTGCACAGAAAACTGTAGAAAAGAATATTGGCTTCATAAGCTATAGCAATAAATCTCAGGAACACCAGAATAAATTCTGTAGAAAAACTTATTGGCTTCATAGTAATAAATCTAGTCTAATTAAACCAGAAAAATTTCCATTAAATACATAAATATATGGCTCTACACTTGATGAACAAATTGAGGAATATATTTCACTCACGTCATTCAAAAAAGGTGTTTTATGAAATGTAAATTTACAACTGATGTTCTAAACAAAACTCAATATTGTGCGATTATTAGCTATGTCAAGTTTATATGAATAAGGAGATTTTTTTTCAGATTTGGCGGATTACCAGGTTTGACGAGCATTTTGCGACTATTTTTTTTTTTACCAAAACTCTAAATGTTACATAATTTCATGATTTCAATAAACATTCATTTGCGAAAAACTTCCTATCGCCAGAAATCATACTTATATTTATATAAAACTCACCGTCATAAATTATGGCTATATCCATACTAATAAAAGAAAGTTTCGCTCTGTGTGTGTGTCTGTGTGTCTGTTGGCGATGGCTAGCAAAATATAGCTCACCTAGAAGCCTGCAAATTTAGATTTAGGTAGTCCAAACCCTCTCCTGGTGCACCTGAACCTCAGATTTTTAATATTTTGAAAATTAGAGTAGTTATTAACTAAAAACTGATCAAAGATAGCAAATAAAAAAATCACTTTTTCGAAAAGAGTTCACGCATGCCAAGAAGGCATTTATTCGTCCCTCCGTTAAAAGATGAAACAAAGCGTGGATCATTCCATTTCTTTTTAAGTTTTTCTAAATTCGCCATGGGCGAACGGCTCGAAATACGGAAAAACCGTCTACATATTCTGAAAGAGCATAATTTTACGTTTCGAACTCTCGAACGATCTGGTTGGTTTGAAAAATTTTTACATTTAACCCTTTCAAAAAAAATAATCAAAAAGCATCGAATTCATGTTTTTTATTTTCTCCTGTTTTCCGAACCTTGCATCCACCGGAATACAAAAGATACGGATAAACGATGGTCACCAAATTAAGGATCTAAGTTTGCCCTTTTCAAAGCCACCATTGGTTTTTAAAAATATGAAAATTAACCCTTCGAAAAAGTATATTTTCTGTATGCCGTTTTGCAGTTTTTGCGATTTTGGCAATTTTTAAAAATTCGCATTGGCGGTTCAGAGAAAAGTACAAAAAATTAAAAATACCAGACAATATCTACATGTATTCCTTTTCCGATATCTGTATTTGTTTTAGAAAAATACGAATATTAATTCTTCGAAAACAATTCGCGCGCAGGACTCACTTTTGCAAATTTCGATTTTCTGCGATATATAAAATCTGGCATCGGCTCTCTAAAATAACCAAACAAAAAACAAACACACCTAAAGACATCTACATTCTATCGGGTTCAAGCAGAAACCTTTAATTTAAAAAAAAATGCACATTAACCCGTTCGAAAACGTTTTTTACCGTAAGTGAATTTCGCTTTTTAACTATTTCTCCTATCTTTAAAAATTCGAATTGGCGTTTGTAAACAAGATACGAGTAACTAAAAATACCACGCCTAATCTATATCCCTTTGTTTTTTAAAATCTGATATCCGTTTTGAAAAATTTTAATTTTAACCCTCCTAGAAGAAATCCTTTCCAAAACTCACTCACGCGATTTTCGTTTTTCGGTCCAGGTTTAAAAATCAGCATCGACTCAGGAAATTTTAGTACGGACTAACAGTAGACTCCAGATCATAGACGCGTTCATTTTCTTCAAAACGCACGATTGGGTTTTAAAAAATATCTACATTAACTCTTTAGAAACTGATCGATTACGTAACCCACTTTCGCGATTTCCGCTATTTTGGCAATGTTTACCCGTGGTTAAATTTCAATTCTACTAGGAAATTTGGTTGGGTCGAGTGTTCTGAAAAGGCCTCTTCCAGAACAGACTGCGCCCCCTGGCGGTTGAAGGTGGAACTATAGGAGTATATCTGGTTCTATGGACCCGATTACGACGGGGTTTGGTTTAAGATTTGTATAGAACAGATTATTAATATTTTTGGCCCGTGTAACGCCAGTTGGGTTAGCTAATCTAATATAAAACCGAGCGCCTACAATTTATGTGATATTCTACGTGTAATGAACGCCCAGTTTAAATATTTGAGAATTTTCCTATATTTCACAGCTTATTTATAAGTTAACATACAGAAAATACATGATATACCATCAAAGTGATAATTTGAATGTGCATATCTATAGAACTTTTCATTTTATAGCTCATATTGGAGTTCATTACATTTATAGAAACTCCAATTGTATATGTATTGAAAAACAAAGAGCATACTATCATTATATATTTTGTTTTCATATTTTTGGTAAATGTCAAAAATTGCGTTGATTTTTCTTAAAACTTTTGAAGTTAAAAAGAAATTGCATTAAAATAGTGGTACAGCTGTCGCAGACGCACCGGGGTATCTTTTGGACGCCAAAATGGCGATTTTATGCCTGCCCAAAACCCGCCGACATTGACGAGATTTTGCTTTGTTTGGAAACCAGATAGAAGAATTTGCGTGTGTTTTATATTAAATTAAACATTGTATGCTTTATAATAAATTAATAATTGTGTGTGTTTTATAATAAAATAATTTGTGTGTGTTTGTAATAAAACTGTGTTTTTTATAATAAAATAAACTGTTTTATAATAAAATAAAACTAACATGCTGTTAAGCAAGTTAGGCCTAATAGGTACACGAAAACAGAGTTTTCTCACCAAAATTTCGCAAAACAAAAATTGCACAATCCCTGATGCGTCTGCTACAGCTGTTCCAAAATAATTTACTCAAAAAATTATTTTTCTTCGTTTTGCATACTAATTTATTTGAAAAATAAATATTCTATTTATTTTTGCTTCATTTAAAATATAATAATAATAAGCGTGTGTCGAACGTCGTAGAATGACTTAAATTTTAATATTATTTTTGAAAATTTAAAACACGATTGAATTGCAAAAATAAACCTTAAAATTGTTAAATGATATACAAAACAAATGTATAACATATAATGTTTGATTTTATTTATTCGAGACCGTATTCTTCTGAGTTTTTTACTGTGACTCTCTTGTAACAAAACACGACTAAATTTACATGCTTTAAACCAATTATGTCTTTTATTTAAAACTGAAATAAAGCTTAGAAATTATTTTTAAAATTGAAAAATGCAAATAAATTACAGAATTCACCTCAAAATTGCTTAATAAAATGAAATACAAATTTATTCATCCACATGCATATGTATTTATTTATTTCAATTTTCCTACAACTTCTTCACTGAAACCCAGTTTTCACAAATAGGGGAAGATAGATACTCAAATGTTTTAAACCGATATCGCTTTTGATATTTCTTTATCTCTTTCCGGGACAAACAATATCCGGTAGAAATTTATCCTGCAGTCTTTTTTTCCGATTTCAAGATTTTAAACACATCGATCTGTGAGATTTTGAAAATCTCTAAATCTTTTCTGCTCCTATATAAAGTCCATGTTTAATAAAAAAAGTGGTGCAGGAAATCGATGAATTAAAAAAAGCATACATTTATAGAACTATTTTTTAAACATTAAATGTTCCAAAAAATTCCAATTTTTATCATTAATTAAAAAATAATAATTTTGCATATACTGTTAGACATCTACAAATGAGTATATATTTTATTCTGCTGTCAACATCCTTTTTTCTATGCATGTACAAAACGCACAACAATGAATGAGGTATCATTCGAAAGGTTTTTGAACTGGCTTCTGACATAGTACACTCACTTTTTCTTTAAGACAGGTTTTTTTTGTTATTAAAAATTAAATAGCATTGAAAATGAAAATGAGCATACATGAAATGAAGGATTTTTCATAAATAGATGTTGCCGCAAAAATGAAGTACCGCATTATATCGTGCTTAACAATAATAATAAAAAAATAAATAGTACAAAAAAGATAAAGTGGGACGCCTCCGCACGCGTTTAATTTATATTTATGACTAAAAAGCAAAATTTAAATTAAATGTTTAGAAGAAAAATACACCATTGATCGATCGAAGCAGCTGTATTTCATCTGTAGCCTAAAATATATGCTTTGTTATATTAAGTTAAATTGTATTTTATATGTATTCAATTTATTTTTCTTTGTCATGTATTTTCCCCATAGCGGGTGACGACCTCCTCTAATACAATTAAAATATCAATGTTAATTTTTTTTTTCCTCGCACGCGTGCTTTTTACTATCTTCAATCAGTTTTTACTGCAACTGGGAATAAATGAGATGATATTCTGGCTTGACTAATGTTGTTTGCAGATATATTTATTCTTAATTTTCCTTCAGAAGTTCAAACCTGCATCTAAAAAAAATATTGCCAAAAAACATTAGACTACAGTGCGAAATCCTCGCACGGGTCGTCCACTGGTCAAAATGTAATCCTCTTTTAGAATATTTTTGGACAGCTACCGATTGGGATACAGCTAAAATATGCAGATAATTTCAACTAAAAATTAATTGTTAAATAATCTGAATTTAATTTACTTTGTCTTCTTGAAGTTAATTCACCATCTGCGTAGTTTGATGAAATTTCATATATTAGTTCTTAAATTCCATTTACTAGTTCTTGAGGTAGCTCTTCTCGTGTTGAATACAAACAACCAGACAACCAGACATTTTCAAAAGATAGTCCAATAGTATTCAAATCAACTCAAAACGTGCAAATCTTAAAAAAAAAAAAAAAAAAAAAAAAAAAAAAAAATGTCGTACATTTTCATAAATTTAACGTTTCAAGAAAGTAAAAACAGCTAGGCATTGAGATTTATAAATTCAGAGGTTCAAGGATTTTTTTTTTGTTACTAAATAGAATAAATACACGAGTTTATAAATTCTTCATTTTAATAATTGCCACAGTAAACCCGTAAAAGTATTTAGTTATAACTAACCAATGCCATGCTGCAAATATGACACTCCTGTAATTTATGAACTTTTAGAACCATATCGTTCACATAATTTATGTTTTATAAAATTAAACTGAGAAATTTATTTAAAAAATTTAAAAAATAAAAAGCATAAATTACCTTAAATCTGTTAAAGTAAGCATAAAATTTGTTTAAACATACACATATGTATACATATTTTTAAAGTATACAAAATTTCTCACAACTGTGCTGAAACTCAGCTTTAAAAGATAGGGGCAGAAGTATATTACATGCTTCAAACCGATATTGCCTTTGATATTTCTTTTGATCTTTCCATGACAAGAAATATCCGGTAGAAATTTATCATGAATACAATATCCAAACTTGTCAATATGCAAGTAAAGTAAGCATATTGGCAAGTTTAGATATTGTGTCCCTCTTTCCATCTATTGACATGGTTGAAGTTATGGGATCAATTCAAGAACTTATAGATAAAGAGCAAATGTTATGATTAAGAAATAAAAACTACAGTTATTTCTGCATTAAATTTGATAACAAGTAACAAAATATTTTTATTTAACAATACAGTTTATAACCAACCAAATGGAGCTCCAATGGTTTCACCGATTTCCGGGATTTTTGTGGAGTTTAAACTGCGAGATTTTGAAAAATTAATTTTTAAACGTAGTGATTTTGTCCCCTCTTTTTGGTGTCGATATGTCAATGATATATTCATAGTATGGGATTACGGAATACAGGAGCTTCATAATTTTCTTGATGGAATTAACGATATGGATTCAAATATTAAGTTTACCTTAGAGGTTGAAGAAAATAATGAATTATATTTTTTGGATGTGAAGTTAATCAGAAATTTGTCTAACCTGACTTTGGAACGCACAGTTTATAGGAAAATTAATAAGTCAAATAATACTATCTCATATGACAGCAGTTCACCTTTTAATTATAAACTCTCAGCTTATAATTTTTATGTAAGAAGGGCCTTTATGGTTTGTTCCAGTAATCGTTTACAAATGGACCTTAATACTATCAGAAACATTGCTCTAGGAAATGGATTCCCGTTATATCCTATTAACCCCTTTGCGACGATCGTCCTTTACAGAATTTTTAATCTTTTACCACCGGTTTTTCAAAACAGAAATTTTTGACTAATTGAATCGCAGAAATGCTATCATTAAATAAGGCAAAGATTACAATAAAAAGTAACTGGTGGGAATAATTGAGGATTCTGAGCATCTTATGCGTCACATATACGTGTCGCTCGTCCCCAAGGGGTTAATAGATTATTTACTTCGTTTCAAAGCAACAAGTAATCCACCAAGAATAACTTAACGAAGAGGAAATATTTTAGTATAAATTATATACCGGGACTTTTTGAGAAACTTCGGCATGCTCTTTTTAGTTATTGAATAAATTTGATAACTACCCCCCCCCCCCCATTAAAATGAAGAATTTACTTGCTGCGAAGATTGGTCCTGTCCCACCTGATGCAATGTCCGGGGTATATGTCATTCCATTTAATACAGATGAGGATGGACAACTAGAATATATAGGAATGACAACAAGAAAATTGAACAATCGTATAAATGAACATAAAAGAGATTTGAAATTTAACAGACCATCTACTGCTCTATCGAGACTTCACCTAACCCGAAACGTTAAAGTAGAATTTAATGTCCTATGAGAAATTACTATGATTTAATAATTTGAGAGTCTGTGGAAATTATAAATAAGCATGGAAAAGTATACAATGATGTACTGTCTTACAATATTCTGAGTATATGGCTTAATTTAATCAAGAAACAGTAAAATGTGATTTTTCCCCCTTTTTCCTTCTTTCCTCACCTTTTAGGTAGCTTTCATTACAAAAAGTTACCTATTGAAGCCGTTCGGAGGAAAGCAATTCCAAAAAAATTTTATATATTTTCACCGATCATGACCCCCAGACCCCCAAACCACCCTCCGTTTAAATGTTGATTTATATATATATATATATAATAAAACTGTAAGTCATGTGACTGTCCTCAACAGTTCCGGGATGCCGCATCGCTTTTTCATATGCCAAGCGGCCATTTTTATTCAAAATTATTTTTTCGAATAAACTGCATAAAAGTTACATTTTAAGAAAGATCGTTCAAAATAAATTAATATTTGAGAGATGACTTGCGTTCAATTATGTATATATTCTGCAATAACTTCAGTCGAAAGATTCGCAGTTCAAATTCTCTATTCATAAAAGTAAACAAAAAAAAGATTGATTCGTCGTGAACATTTAAAATATTAAATCATGGAGGTAATCATTCGCAAAGCAAGTTCTCCGCGAATGAATTTTTGGACCGCTGCCTCGCGTCAAAAAAATAATTCGCACCAGTGAGACAATCAAAGTTTACCATAATTATGTGCTATACAACTCAACTTTCGGACCTTTTCTTGACGTAAATTGAACTCATGTAATAATATTTAATGAATCAGATTTTTAGCATTTTTAAAATCGCTAATACAGCTTTTATTTATCGCGTGTACAAATTAGAAATGATACTTTGATTTTGAAATCAAATGTTTTGATTTATGATATTATTTCTTATTTATTTATTTATTTTCTCTTTTAAATGAAAAGTGTGAAGTATTTTAAATTTATGTAATATAAGCATTTTAGATTAAAGTTAAGTATTTTAAATGAAATGAGTGACAGGTTTATAATTTAAAATTAAATTAATTGTAGTATGAATGACGGTGATGGGAACGATATTTGGCGAATTATCATCTGCTCCCGGCTAACAAAAATACTCATAATTAAAAAAAAGAATAAAAATAAATAAATGATAGTTTGTTGTAAATAAATATTGATATACATATCAAAAATAATTTATAGAATTAAAATAAAAAATAAAAGTAAATAAACAACAATTTCCATAACAAAGTTTTCGCCAAATTGGCGGGGGAGGGGGGGGAATCGCGCCAACGTGCGTATGTGACATTTGTGCCCAAAAAATATGCGAAATGCTACCATGATCGCAAAAGTTCATGATTTGTCTATTAGAATCTTCCGATTTGGCGAAGGATTAAGGGAAAATTAAATTATGAATAAATGTAACGTGTTGCAATGTTTAACATACATTTAAGGGAGACCAAACTGGTCGCCAGTGGCGGCTGGTATTATATATATATATATATATATATATATATCTGACATATACCATGCTGTAACTCTCTTATTTATGAACCGATTTGGTTTTGACTGAGTATGTGTATACGACATACAAAGGTATCGACCGAGTTCGTTGGTCAGCTTCATCTGCCATCTTGTTTCAGAAAAGGCGGCCAGTTAAAAAAATTAAATTTTTAAAATTCAAAAATATGTACAAAAAATATAAATTGAAAAAAATGTGTTCTGTTAAGTGTTAGAACGTGATACAGGATTCTGGAACATCTTTTGTTCTTGCTATATCTTACAAAATGGCTGAGATATGGCAATTTAAAATTCTAGGGTAACTGAGATTTTGAAACAATCTGATATTTGTTATGTTGAAACTCTCGTATTTATGAACCGATATGAATGTGACTGATCATGTGTACAGAACATACCAAGGTCTCAATCAAGTTTGTTGTCCAGCTTCATGCGCCATTTTGTTTCAAAATGGCGGCAAGTTAAATTTTTTTTATTTTGTTAAAAATTCAAAAAGATGTATAAAAAATTATGTATGAAAAATTTATTTCCGTTAAATGTTAGATTGTGATACAAGGATTCTTGAAATTTTTTTTTGTTTTGGCTTTATCTTAAAAGATGGCAGAGATATGGCAGTTTGAAATTCTAGGGTAGCTGACATTTTGAAACAATCTGATTTTTGTTATACTGTAACTCTCATGCTGAAATTCGCATTCAAATTCAGTATTAACAAAAAAGGGATTGAATTTTATATAATCGAGTTCCAAGCAATTTAGCTTCGGGTGTTTGAGTAAAATGAGTTGAATTTTTAAAAACATGGACTATGAAAGCTACATTTTCCTCCCGGTACAGGCCGGAAGAACTTTTTTGCTATGCAGTGGTACCGGCCATTGGACGAATGTGGACGATTTGAGCTCTCCCGTAGGCTCGCAGTACAGAGACATACTGTTTACAAGAATGTGATCTGGACGTTTCTTTTAACACCAGTTTTAATTATAAATCCTGATGAAGGCTGGGTTCACAGCCGAAAGTGCTTGATTTATATTAATGTTTTAAGGTCTAAATAAAGGTTTTAGTCATTTCTTAGGTAATGGAATCACATGTTTCTGTGCTTACCATTGTTAAAATACTCCAGTTCTTTTTTTTTTACTTATAGCCTTTGAAATTCCGTGTATCGATGGGGATTAAAAATTGTATCCATGAAAATATTCTAAGAAAATTGAAACAAAACACGTTACTTTAAATTAAATAATATAGAATAAACTTAAATTGTAATATAAAAAGGTTGTTTTGTTTATCTTTTTAACTTTCTGACCCATTGTAAAACCATCTATCTATATTATAAAGTAAAAAGTGTGTATGTCAGTAACTCTGACATTATGATGCTGGCAATAATACGGCTTACAATTTATATGCCAAATCAGGCTCACAAAATATGAAAGTTGACTGTGTACCCGATTATAGAACTTTCCACGTACCTCCTTGTATGTAGATGTCCACACACACACACACACACACACACACACACACACACACACACACACACACACACACACACACACACACACACACACACACACACGCACACTCAGAAGCGCACGCATGGGCTAACTTTGGCTCCAAATGAAATAGAATTGTTTGCTTATCAGTGCAATTTGACGAAATCCTATAGTAATTCATTTAAATTAGTTCTAATATGTTTGCGTCATTTGTCACCCAAGCTTGGCGAGGGCACCTTCTTCTTGTATTACTAACAGACAAAAAAATTCTGCCTAAGGATTTACGTACAAGCTCATACTGTGACGGCCGGAGCAACCGCTAAGAATTTTGAAACAATTATACTTCTAAAGGCATGCAATGGAAACTTTGTTTATAATTTTTTATTCATCTAAAATATTTTATTGATTTATTCAAATGAATATTTTTGTTTAATCGTGCATTTTTTTGCAGTTATTTTCGGCTATAATTAATTATATGAAATAAAAATGTAGCAATTCAGTCTTATTTTTTTACTCTTATGAAACAAAATAAATTGTACCATATAATAACAGGATATTTATTTATTTTTCATTTTAGAGAAAGTCTGGTTTAAACTATAACTAAAATTGATTCAAGTTTACTGTTAGAGAAAGTCTGGTTTAAACTATAACTAAAATTGATTCAAGTTTACTGTTAGAGAACCGTCGGTAGCATAATAAATTTTTTATCTTTATAAATTGTTATATCAGTCTTCATATTTTAATTTTAATTTTCATCTTTTGATAATGGTAAAAAAGATTGGTTCAGCTTACCTGAAATTTTCCTTTTGCGCAGAGAATAATCCACAGTAATCCAAATTATTGCACCGAGATTTATCTTATCGATTCATTGACGTATCACTGTATTGAAGTAATAATAAACATAGTATTAGTAGAAAATATAACAATTTGCACGAAGTAAGTAGATCCATTTTCCTTTGAATATAGTATTATTATTGTAATTCTTGACATTATATTTACATTTGTATCGCGTTTGGAGGCTGCATAGAAGTGCTCCAATTTTACATTAAATTTGGGATATTTACAAGGGCTTCTTAACTGTTCGGCTACATTTTAGATTCTGAGGGAGAATTGTTATTGAGTTCAAAGCACGGGGCATCAGCTGTAGGTTGAAGTAGGGAGGTCTGTAGAATTTCTCAGCTGATTAGTTTCGACAGTCTCTTCACTATGGTTTGCAGCTGCGTTTATCACTTGAAGTACTTACAGTTAATTGGGGTCTGGTTTTTAACACGTTCTAAGTATTCTTTCGATCGTTCACAACACGTGGAGATTATTAACGGCATAAAAAGGTTTCTCCGTCATTTACTATGTAAATTGATCATATGCTTGGAAAATTTCTAACCTTTCCGCTATGTTATGTTAGTGGCTTTATTATTATTATTATTATTATTATTATTATTATTATTATTATTATTATTATTATTATTATTATTTGCAGACATTGACCGCATATAATGTGCGAAACATATGTTTCAATAAGCCTTGGTATGTATTTTTAATAAATGTTAATTTAACATTTTTAATTCAAAAATTTCGAATTTTATTTATTTTAAACAGATATCGCAAATTACAAACATAGCGATTTTCGAAAACACTAAAACTACCCGTTTTAATACTTTCATCATTTTAAAGCAAAAGAAAATAATACTTTAATACGTGAAAAACAGTCCTCTTAAAAAACATAACGAATATCTTTTATTCTCTGACTTCCGTGCCGACAAAACCATTCTACAAAACCATTTTTTTTACAACAACATTTTTTTTCACACAGCTGGGAAAAATACATCTAAAAAAACCATCTTCCTGTAACCTCCTGATTTCAATTTTGGCCTCGATTGAGCGCCTATTGCTCGCAGCGCCATCTATTGATGATAATTCAAACTAAAACTGGGAATTGCAGTAAAAAAACTCCTGACATCGTAGATTACTCTCCTGCAAGAATTTTTTAAATATCTGTCACCGTTTGTAAGTTATCGATTTTTAAAATCAGTCAGTCCTTTTTAGGACACCCGGTACTTACATTATATGGCCAAAGCATAAATATTCTTAACAGTAATTTTCAAAGACAAATTATGCAATTTCCTGCAAAAATTCAAACAAAAATTCAACATATTATTACAAATTCAAATTAACACTAGGAAATGAGATATACTAAAAATAAGGAAAAAAGAGTTTATAATGTTCAATGTTAAAAAAATAGTCTTATGACTGATAACGTTTTGGAACAGTCACTGTTTTGCCACTTCTCGTTCGTAATACTGGTTCGAAAGAGTGTACTTTTGGAATCTCTAGATTGTACAGTTTTTGTATTGGTCTTAAAAGTTCACCATTTTCAGTTTTTACCCGAGTAACTCTCGGGTGACCATCTTTTCCAGAAATTAGTTCTTGCACACGAGAGAAAGTTCGATACGTACGTTTCTTATCAGACTCCACGAGAACGACATCACCAACGGTCAGTTGCTTGCCATTCTTTTGCAGGGAATTTTGTTGGCGTAACTGCCCTAAATACTCAATACGGAATCGTCTTCTAAGATGTTCTCGAACTTGTTGTCTATACTTTGCTCTTCTGTTTAATTCTTGTGCGTCAATTGCATCAAAATCTATCACATCTGAAGATCTTATTTCTTGAAGAAACATTGATGGTGTTAAAGGTGCTAGATCATCCACATCTTCTGAGACATACGTGAGTGGTCTAGCATTTACAACTTGTTCGCAGTCACAAAGAATTGTGATAAGCTCTTCATAGGATAATGAGGCTCTACCTAGTATTTTCCTCAAGATGCGTTTCATCATTTGTATCAACCTCTCCCACCAACACCCCCACCAGGCAGCAGTAGGCGGATTGAATTTCCAACGAATCTTTTGTACAGCTGCTGCAGCTGAGATCTGTTCCCAATCGATGTCTGAAAAAGCTCTATCTGCACCGACAAAATTTTTACCATTATCAGAATAAACGGTCGTCGGTCTTCCTCTTCTCGCTATAAAGCGCCTAAAAGATTGGAGGAATGTATCTGTTGCTAATGACGTCACTAACTCTAAATGTATGGCCCTGTACACTGCACAAGTGTACAACACAATCCATATCTTTTTTCCATTTTTCAAATATAAGGGCCCAGCTAAATCTACTCCAATTATTTGGAATACTGCCGCATATTGAACTCTTTCTGCTGGCAATGCAATAGGTTCTGACTCTTCTGTACACTAAATATTTTGCAACGCACACTTTTCTGAACTACTGCTCGAATGGTTTTCATGGCTTTCAGGATCCAGTAGTCTTCTCGTATAGATGTCATCAAAAGAGCCACTCCTGCATGTAATAGCTCTTGGTGTTTCCAGGAGATCACCGGTGGACTACAGGATGGTCAGACGGCAAAAGAATTGGGTACTTAAAATTGACAGTATCTCCTCGATAGATGACTTGTGTTTTTACTCTGACGATACCATCTTCATCTAGAATTGGTCTTAGGCTACGAATTTTCTCATTATTCTTTTCAAAGCTGTCTTTATGGATCAAAATCATCAATTTTCTTTCAGCTTGTTCTATTTCAAAACATGTAAGATCAGATACTTCTTTTAAATTCGGTTTTCTTGAATTACTTATGAATCTTAGAATCCATGCGATCAATCTTATTATTTTCTTGTATGATGAAAATCGTCGATAATACCAATCATTAGGTTTCGTGTTCTTGTTTAATGCTGAAATGACACTTTTCCGTTTCTCAGCATTAATAACTCCTTCATCTGGTGATTCGACACTTTGAGGGCAAGTAAATTCTGGCTCAGCCAGCCAGGCTGGTCCCTCCCACCATTTTAGCTGCAAGAACTGTTCAATGGAACAACCTCTGGAAGGAAGATCAGCCGGATTAAATTTTCCTGAAATATGTCGCCACTGATCTTTCTGTGACAAAGACCTGATTTCTTCTACACGATTCCAGACAAATGTTCCCCATCTATCATCTCGCTTTATGAAGCTTAAAGCTGTGGTTGAATCACACCAATAACAGATCTTCAAATTTGGAATTCTTAAATCAGCAATGACACGACTACCCAACCTGGCTCCAATGCAGCATGATAAAAGCTCTAACCGCGGTATAGTTAGGTTCTTAAGAGGAGCTACTCTTGCGCGTGCTTGTATAAAACTCACCAAAATTTCATTTTTCAACAATGGTTATCATTGTTGCTCTGAAAGTCACAGTTTTAATTTTTCGGAAGGTGCGATAATTCAGAAATGCTCATCAATTTACGACCTAAATTTCTGGGAAGCTTATTACATATGGAAAAATTCGAGCAGCTTGGTTAATGATTTGTCCAGTACACCAAATTTTTCAAATGTCTGGCTACCTTTCATTTAATTCATCCTCATTGCCCTCCCCCCTTTCTGGTTTTTTCTCTGCCGTACAAAGCGTTTCAAACGTCTGGCTGCGTTTCGCTCAGTTCATTCTCCTCGTCCCCCTCCTTTATTCGCCTCCACACTTAAACTTTCCCGGTCGGCGGAGTGTTCCTATTGGTCTCTCTGTCACGTGTGTTTCCTCATCTCCGCTGTTGTTTTGAAAAATTCAACGCCATTTCATCTGGCCGCGGGGCGAGAGATGGCAGGCAAGCGGTCATGGCCTAGGAGTTTTTAATTCGTTTTTACCTTTTGAGTTGGCACTGAAGATGGAGCTTAAGGGCTCTGAAACAGCTGTTTGCCATTAGAAATGATTTTAATTTGTGCTAATTTAACGTTGCACATTTATTTTTAATATAACGGCACAAAGTTTTAATCCACCTTTTAGTTATCTAGATTCATCCAGCGCCCAAGTTTGATGTCAGAAATTTTATTCCCTGCACCTACTTCAAAAATGGTTTAACTAAATTCTCTGGAATTAATTCATCCCATTTTAATTTCAACTTCCAGCACTCTTGTAGAATAAGTTTAGGGAGCAAAGTCACGGGTGAGGCAAATCCCAAAGGATCAAAAACCTTCTGAGCCAATGAAAGTAGAGCTCGTTTTGTAGGAATAATTTGCTCTTCCTCAATAGGGCCGATTTTGCAAGATAGGACATCATTTTCCAGATCCCAGTTTAAGCCTAGTACTGGTGTTATGTTAACTGTTGAAGTTCCAGACATAATTTGAATTGGATAATTCGACAGCCATCTCCTTAAATTGAATTTCGCGGAAGACAGTAACATTCTCGATTCAATTATGAACTTGTTTAACTCCTCAGTTGTGTTGAAACTACAAACACAATTATCTACATACAAAGATTCATTCAAAGTTTCTGCTGTAGAAACAAAATTGTCAGGTGTACTTTCCAGATGGTGTTTCAGAATAGCCGCTAGTAAAAAAGGGCTGCAATTGATTCCGAAAACCACACGTTTATGTCTGTAAATTATATAATCCTTCCATAAAAACCGTAGATAGTCTCTATCACTTTCTGTAATACCTATCTGTAGGAATGCCTTTTCTATATCAGATATTGCACCAACAGGAAATTTCCGAAAACGATGCAATATTGAAGGAATCATTTGAATCATATTTAATCCTTTATCCAGACAATCATTTAATGAAGGAAAACCTTTCACATGAGCCGAAGCATCAAAAACCGGCCTTACTTTAGTAGTTTCACTCGATTCTGTA
This sequence comes from Maratus michaelseni, assembly GCA_963931845.1. Classification (NCBI taxonomy): domain Eukaryota; kingdom Metazoa; phylum Arthropoda; class Arachnida; order Araneae; family Salticidae; genus Maratus; species Maratus michaelseni. The sequence continues at coordinate 359,860,484 of OZ007593.1, read as the reverse complement.
AATACAGGCCTGTGTGGCAAATAATGTATTTTGGATTTTTTATTATCGACCACCCTTTCAATTATTCCTGCATTTAACCATGTATCAAATACTTCATTATAAACTTCAGTTTTATTTAAATTTGATAACCTTTTCTTCGTTGCAGCAAGCCGTTTTTCGGCCAATTCTCTATTACTAGGTAAGTGGGCATTATCTAGTACCCAAGGCAATGCTACTTCATACCTCCCATCTGAATCTATTCTTATGTTTCTTTTAAAATGTTGCATAGTTCCTTCATGAATTTCATTTTTAGTTTTAGATTCAACCGGATCAGTTATACCAAGAATATCTAGCTTCCATAAATTAGCAACGGAACTTTCGTTCCAAAGAGACGAAATAACCATAAGAGAATCATTTGTTTCAGATTTAATGCCTGGAATTTTCCCCTGAGAGTCTACCCCAAATGGGTCTTTACAGCAACCGGACCACTTTTTAAAACTTTAATATTTCCGGTCAGTAATTTTCCCGCCACATCGGAACCAATTAACAATTTCATTTCATTTTCGGTTTTACATACATTGTTTTCAACATCCGAAAGCTTAATACCATATTTATTTAATTATTTTAACCAAGGTCCATTTGGCACCTTTTTTATATTAGAACAAATAACAGGAACATCTAAAACATGCATATCACATTTGTAACTATTATCAATACTACTTAAATGAATTCTATATTTGTTGTGGTTTGTTTCACTCGTTTCAACACCACCAAATAATTTATGAATTAATTTAACTTCATCAATACTTTTATATTTCAAATACTTAATTACATCTTCTGATAAATATGAATGCTCAGAGATCGTATTTATGACTCCCCGTACAATTTTTTCTTTACCATCGTGCTTTACACGTACATGCAAAGTTTGTAATAACACTGTTGGGTCAGAACCTTGAGTAGTCAAAACATTATCACTACTCCCTGACTCATGCTTACGACTTTCTAACGCCGTATTACTCTCTTCATTACAAACATTTTGACACATTACAGCAAAATGCCTTTTACCACAATTTAAACATTTAATCTTCGATTTACAGTGACGTGAAATATGATTTTTCTTAAGACAAACAAAACAAGCCCCCTTTTTCAAAATTATACTTCGTTTATCTTCAAAAGAAAGCGCATTAGCTTTAAAACATTTTTCTGATAAGTGACACTTGTCACAAAATATACATGCTTCATCATATTTCTTAATTAAATGTTTATCTTTAAATTTATCACCTACAAATAAATCAGTAGCAGTTGGAATAGAATTATATTCAACATTTTTAAATCTAGTAAAATTCTTAGATTTATCAAAACCAAAACTAGTACGCGCCAATAAGATACGTTCTTCAGACAACACTTCATTTTTTAAGAAATTAAGTATAGAATTTAATTCACTCTTACCTTTATCAGACTTTTCACGATCCCGTTCCCAAATTCGGAGAATATCATGAGGTAAACACGATTCCACCAACGGGAATAAAATGCTCGCGTATTTATCCTCTGTGACCCCAAGAGATTCCAACGATCTAAGTTTGGTTTCTAGGTTGTCATATAACGATGACAAATTGCACTCTCTTTTCGATGTATTATTATTGCATAATACCAGCTGCAGCAGATCGCGAACATAAATTTGTATCAAAGTGTCTTCTCTTCCGAATCTTTCTTTAGATGTTGAATTACTTTAGCATAATTTTCAGCCGATATAGGATAACTTTTCACAATTTGAGACGCTTTCGATTTCGGAGTAATTGCTTGCATCAGATATACGAACTTCGAGTGATCGTCTAACACAGTGTCTTCGTGAATTTTCTTGAAGGTATTCCAAAACGTTAGCCACGATCTTGAGTCCCCATCAAACGGCTGTAAACTAATTTCAAGCAATCTGAGTGTGCGGGATCCCATTCTTTCGATTTCTATCGAATTAGGTAAAAGAGTTTGATGTTCGACGGCAGGCTTAACAAAAAAATGTCTTACATTTTGCTTCACTTTTATTAATTTTTCATGGTATTCTTCACATGCTTCGAATTCTTTTACATAATCTTTTTCCGCAGACCCATTCGACCACATAAAATTTAATATTTCGTCATCTGTGGAACGTAATCTAGATGCTTTGTTCACTAATTGATATAATAGCTCTTCTATTAGATTAACATCTGGGCTTGACTGGTTAAGAGCTTCGTTTAAAGCATTTAAAGTCTTCGTAAATGCGCTTCTAAGCGGCGTTCTTTTTATTTTTAACGCATCCATACTTGAATATTTTTCCACTTAAAAAATATTACTTCCTATGTCCTTCTGTTCGGGCGCCAATTTATCGCAAATTGCAAACATAGCGATGTTCGAAAACACTAAAACTACCCGTTTTAATACTTTCGTCATTTTAAAGCAAAGGAAAATAATACTTTAATACGTGAAAAACAGTCCTCTTAAAAAACATAACGAATATCTTTTATTCTCTGACTTCCGTGCCGACAAAAACATTTTACAAAACCATTTTTTTTTACAACAACATTTTTTTTCACACAGCTTGGAAAAATACATCTAAAAAAAACATCTTTCTCACACAGCTTAGAAAGATACATTTATGAAAACATCTCCTGTTAGTAGGAATCCAATTGGATTCGCAACAACAGAAAAGCGTCGTTATTTTATGAGGTTGGTGCAAAGGCATTTTTTTACGTGAACTTCTATTCAAATAAACACCACTGCCAAAGTCGCACCTAGGCGCTGGCAATTCCAACGTTTCTCCTTCCTCAAGTGCCTACAGAAGAGGAATGTACCAACGATATTGAGGAGTTCAGAGGGATCTTGATTTTACAAGACGGAAATGTTAAAATCTTAAAAATTTCAAATCATACATAGGTATCAAAAACCAATTATTAAAAAATATATATGCTTAGAATATTGCTTATAAGTGGATAAAAATATAAATTGGTTTTACATAACAATTTTTTTATTATCAGTTACTCATTTTACTTACCCATCATACGTAGTATAGGATAAGTCCTGTAATCGTTTCAAAAGCCGAAAAAACATTTTGACGGATTTAGACGTTTCAGACACTGGAGATTCCGAAAAACATATTTTTAGAAAAAAAAATGCCGTCCGTCTGTCTGTGTGTGTGTGTCTGTAAACGCTCTATCTCCCGAACAAACTGAGATACAGACTTGAAATTTCGTATGTATTTAGTACGTAATAATGGGAAGAAGCTTATTGAATTTCAGCAACTTCGATTATCCGGAGCTATTTTTTTCGGACACTCGAAATATTCGTTCTGATAAAAGGTATATACAAATTTTTGAAATTGTTTATTTTAAGGAGTGAATATAAAAGACAATAAAAAACATAAATTTTGCATAAAGAATGAAGTCGATCGGATAATGAGTTGCCGAGATATTTGTAATCCTATTTTCCACACGCTTCGATTTTTTATGGACCCTGTATTTCATTCAAATTTTAATTCAAAGATATATTTTAATTGGAAATGAGACGCTTAATCCGACGCAGTAAACCATTAGTTAATAGGATTATCATTTTTTGAGTTATAAGGATGTTTCTTTTACGCAATTCAGTAATAGAGCATTTAAAGTTTATGACGTCATCAAGCCACGATTTTATTCGAATTGCAATGCATTTTACAAATGGTTTACACATTATTTATTTTCCTATTTTATATTATGCATATCTATGATGGGTAAGTATTACGGTGTCCCCCAACGACTAGTTTTGTTTTCAGATGTTTTCCCTACTTTTCCAATAAATTTTCTTCAGTTGTATGAATCTGTGTTGATAGGTACCTCAAACGCCTGTCAACTCCCCTGCTGAGCGCCCGCAAAGTAATGTTTGTGTGTAACATGGAAATGCGATTGCCTCAAAAACTATGTGACCTAGGAAAATCGCTATAGTTTTCCTGCAAGGATTAAATAAACTCCTACTACCCCTAAGGTTTTCATAATTTTATTTCAGTAGATTTGGAAATAGGATGAGGGAGGAGACATAAGCTAGTAATACATTTTCGACAATATCTCTGAAAATATAATATCTAAATTAAAATTTTTTAGTTCGTTGTTACGAGATCCTTCAAACGATACCCATACAATACACAAAACTTTTCTTTCAAGTAACTTAAGTAATATCTCGACTGATTATCGACAAATTCTTTCGAAAATCATTATGAACAATCCTTAGATGATTTTGCGTCGATAGGTACCTCGATCACCCGTCAACTTCCCCGCTGAGCTCCTGCAAAGTAAAGTTTGTGTGTAACGGGAAAATAAGATTTTCTCAAAAACTATGTGACCTAAGATAATCGCTATAGTTTCCCTTCAAGGTTTAAAAAAAACTCCTACTACAACTATTTTTACATAATGTTAGTTTCATTAGATTCGGAAATAGAGGAGGCATGTTTTTGCAGTTTATTTTCGATGACATCTCTGAAAATATAATACCTAAAATTAAAACAAATATAGGGTAAATCCAGATTAGATGCCTCATCGGGTTAGTTGCCCAAGTCATTGTATTTCGACTATTGGACGCGTGTCAGATCTAGTGACGTTCTTCTACTTATCAATCGTTATACAAAAGCTTAGTAGACGAAGTTACAGAGATTTAATTCTTCAAATAAATGTTTTATCCATCAAAGAAAAGTAAGTTTGGCTGTTATTGTTTGCTTTTGTACGATTGAGACAGGTAAAATATAAAGTATAGTACTGTATAAAGTACTAGAAAATTTTCATGAAATATTTAGTGATTATTGTTGAAAAAAAGGTGTCGAATAATGTGTTAGTTATAGGTTACAGCCATATTTGTTTCTACTTCCAGAGAAACTGGCTGGGGTATCTATCCCGGATTAAAAGGACCCTATGCTTCATTTGCGATTCGGGATAAGATGCCCGATTTACAATTACCAAACAACTTTGTTGCGTGAGAATTATTTTTATATCTTCAGGATTGTGCGAAAAAAATATGTTTCTTCTTTTGGTTGACCATGGTCCTTCCTGGAGTTCATTACCTAACAAATCAAGGGGCGGTGTTAGTAGCGAAAAATTCTCAACTTCAGCAATGATTTAATAAATTCCATTTGTTTCATTTCAGAAAGCTGGTTAAGTGAAACATATTTAAGTGTTTAGTATTTATAGCTGTTCTCAGAACATTTTAATTCACACATCCCGAACTTTCCCACGCTTTATATCAGATTATATTCAAAAACACTAAATAGAAATTTTAATACAAAACAGAAATATAAAATTGCTTACGTATATCATTCTCACAGGAAATTCGGAATATTAAATTTGCTTATTTCCCAAATTAATTTTTAGAGCTTGTACACCGAATATAAGAAGAGGGTTGTGTACTCCCTCTTAGATTAGATTAAATATGTTTAGCTTTCGTTAGAATTATCCGGTTGGCTTTAACTTTTGTATACCCAATTATTTGAAGAATTGGGAATAGCAAATATCCTTTGATGTGGGAGTGTAATGCAGGATTAGTATACAGAGCCTGTAAGATCAAATAAAAAAAAATCGGAAATATGATGTAAATAGGATATTAAATCAAGTGCAAATCCACATTTTTAATTATAAATGTTAATTATCTATGCTTCCTATTCTTTTACGAATGGAGCATCTATCCCGATCAAGTGGGGTGTCTAACCCTGAGGTGCGGGATAAATGTCCAAAATTATTGATTATTTTTTTTTTTTTTTATAAAAACACTATTTTATATGGTATTTATGTTAAAGTACTATTTTTTATAATGTTCTACTAAAACTTGTACTAGATAGGTTACATGTGCACTACAAAAATCATTTCTATAAAAAAGAAAAATTAAGGGGGGGTTTAAGTAGATCAACTATCCTGGATTTATCCTATTTTTAAGTTCAGTGTTACAAGATCTTTCACACAATATACTAAAAGACATTGCTTTCAAGTAACTTAATTACCCCCCCCCCCTCTAATTTGTTGCTAAATATATTTGTGAATGGCTAACAATCTATAAATATGTGGGACAATAGCCGTTATAATTTTCCAAAGTTTCAACTTTTCATGTTCCATAGTTTTCGAGGAAAACGGCTGTGACAGACGGAAAGACACGAGTGATCTTATAAATGGTACCTTTTTACTTTTTAAGTACGGAACACTAATACATAAAGCCACTCTCAACATGACTGTTTTTGGCTTTGACAGACTATTTTGTTTCTGCAAGTAAATAAATTAAAAATATTATACGATCCAGTCCCAAGTTGCAGAACTTAGGTAAAAACCATTTTTTTAATTGAAAAAGTACATTATTTTAGATTACCACAGACAACACCAAAAGTCTTTTTCAGATGAAAAAAATCAATATTGTATTCAAATAAAGATTTGAAATTTCCTAAAAACGGTACTTTCCTTTTAGACACATGCCAGAAGTTAATAGCTGAAAAAAATTGCCAAATATTTCCTTATTTGCAGCAGCCTTTTTGATTCTGTTAATTACCATGTTTTAAGCACGTAGTTCAATTATATGGTCTGTTAAATTTGTGTTTTATTTTATTTTATTACTTTATTCATGAAGTTTTAATTTCTTTATGGAATATTAGCCGGAAACAAATGCCAAACTATTTGTATAGTTTTAAGTGCACACGGGTTAATCATTTATAATCGGGTTGCACGTGATAGAGATAAATTTTTTTGGTACTTTTCGGTTAGCCGGACACCAGTGAAATATATATATATATATATATATATATATAGAGAGAGAGAGAGAGAGAGAGAGAGAGAGAGAGGATTCTGTATCATTCTTGTGAGTAAAACATTTTTTCTACAATTTAAGGGTTCTAAATTTCAATATTATTTCAAAAATGGTATCTGGTGGTAATTTAGTATGGTAATATATAAAGATTTTAGGATAATCGATGTAAGTGATATATTATTTCTTAATGGTTTTTTATTTACATTTTACATATTTCCAATTTTAAATTTTTCCAATTGTTGTCTGGTAATAATTCAGTATACTTGGCTGATTCTACTGTTCTTAGCATCATGCCAGTAGAATTATGAAATACTGAATTATTTTTAAAACACATGTGGGTGCAGCCAAGCTGACGAGTACATCCACATGTGTTTTTTCATATCCAATTCTTGATTGGTTCTCTTGTGGTCCAGTTTTTCCACTGAATAATGTTCATAATTAATTTATTAATCCATTTGTGTTTACATAATAGCAACTCCAATTTATAATTTTTTTCCCCCTTTCTCTCTCTTTCTTTTTAAATGTTCTTCAGGTATGAGTAAATTTGGCTAATTACCATTGAAGCACATGCTATGGTAATTTTATGATTGCACAAGTTAATTATTAGCTATGTGGTATTCTGATTACACAATATCATTAATTATCTCTTTGTAGATTTTAGTAGAATGATATTAGAACTTGATATGTTTTTGAAATTCATAGATATTATAATTATATATATATATATATATATATATATATATATATATATATATATATATATATATATATATATATATATATATATATATATAGATAGATATATACGTATATATAAATTTATATATATACATATATATACACACACACACACACACACACACATACATACATATATATATATATATAATTATAATATCTATGAATTTCAAAAACATATCAAGTTCTATTATCATTCTACTTAAATCTCCAAAGAGATAATTAATGATATTGTGTAAACAGAATACCACATAGTTAATATTTAACATGTGCAATTATAATATTACCATAGCTCGTGCTTCAATGGTAATTGGCCAAATTTACTCATACTTGAAGAATATTTAAAAAGAAAAAGAGAGAAAAGGAAAAAAAACAAAAACAAATTGTAAATTGGAGTTGCTATTAAGTAAATACAAATGGATTAATAAATTAAATATGAACCATATACAATGGAATATTGGACCACAATAAAATTAAATATGAATTGGATATGAAAAAATACATGTATGTGTACTCATCAGCCTGGATGCACCCACATGTATTTTAAAAATAGTTCAGTATTTCATAATTCTACTGGCATAATGCTAAGAACAGTAGAATCATCCAGGTATACTGAACTATTACCAGACAACAATTGGAAATATTAAAATTGGAATTATTTAAATTGGAAATAAAAAACCATTAAGAATATATAAAATTTCACTCACATCGATTATCCTAGAAACGTTATAAATCACCTCACGAAATTACCACCAGATCGAGTTGAGAGAAATGATTTGAAAGACAAGTTGAGAGCACACTATTTTAAACACAGCCCCATCGATTACACCCCAACACAAAATGATTCAAAAACACACAAAATTATACTGTTAATAATACACATATAACAAAATTATATCCGTGAATATATAATTACTACATCTAATTTTAAACCCTGAAAGTAAAATTAATATACAAACAATAGCTCCCTCTATAGTTAAATTAAACATAATATTAACAATATAATCCTCATCTACCTTACAGTTAAAGTGTCACCATCTGTTGGTATTATAATTATTCATAATTAATATTTAGTTAATCTTAACGAGAATATTTTATGTAAAAGAGATATTATTTTAAATCAGAGTGCTATTTGCTACCAGCTGTATTAATCCACTGATATATATTATATACTTATTATTAAATAATTAATGTTTTATTTTTACTACTACTTAAATATATGTTAGACTTGTTATTAAATAATTAATGTTTTATTTATACTACTACTAAATATATTTTAGATTTCATAGATTGATTTAAATATAAAATTAAATAATTCATAAACAATTCAAAATTTATAAAATTGATAATTAATAGTATTACTACTATGTATCAATCAAATTAATGCAATGCATCAATTAAAATAGTTGTTAATTATATTACATAGATAAAAAAAAATTAATTTACATAGATAAAAAAATAAAAAACTATATATATTGCAAATAGATATGTTTGTAAGTTATAATCACCAATGTTATCCATGTATAATCCTATGTGTTAGTGTATAAGTTAATTTATAAATTTATGAAAACTGCACATCAATAACACCTTAAACAGAGGTGATCGGCAACGCACAATCACAATCAATACAAAGTGTATATAATGTTCAATCAAAAATAAATTACTTTATGTTGTAATTGTAATTATGTATGTTACAATTGTAATTTTTCTATATCTCTTGTTATATGTTATCACTCACTTATATATATATATATATATATATATATATATATATATATATATATATATATATATATACAAATTCTATTTGAAATAACATGTTTTCCCTATTCGACTGTGTAAAAAATGAAATTATGCTATGTTTAGACATTAAAAAAATTGCAGTAAAAGCAAAATTCTTTGGTCAGATTTTACCACAATCAATATGACGTCAGCTTTACTGTCGACCAAATTTCGTATTATAATATTAGATACACATAACATTCCTTTCATCTGTTTGTTCATCATTATAAATTCAGTGAGATGCGGAAATTTAACCATGTGTTTAGGACAACTCCAGTGAAAAAAACGTTGAGAAACGCTGGTATAAGGTAATGAAAGATATATGTTTTTGTCGAAATAGTGAAATGATATCTAGTTACCTTATTTTGATTCAGTCATGTTTGAAAAGTTTATAGACAAAGTTTACTTTTGCATATTTTTCAAAATAATTCTTCTGCAATTTATTCCTCACGTAGCAATGACAAGCGCTTAATTTTTTTTTAATTTAATTCTTTATAGTTTGAAGGATAAATAGTATAAATTTCAGTACTTCTTTATTATAGGTACTTGGAACAACTCCGTCTGAAGAAAGTGCTATTTAGCACCAAATATTATAAACTAGTTGTTTAACCCGTTCTACGCACGGGAGTTCATGAGTTTAATTCCAAAACCAAAATAAAAGATAAAAATCCGTAGCACAACTAAACTGAAGTTTATGAATATAAAAATTTGGGCACAGTTTTTTTATTCCTCCGCCAATTTGGCAAAAAAAAAGGTTGTTGTTTATTTACTTTTAATTTTAATTTTAATTCTATAAATTATTTTTATTATGTGTATCAATATTTATTTATATCAAACTATCATTTATTTATTTTTATTTCCTTTTTAAAAATAATAGAAGCTGTTTCATTTAGTACGTTATTATATTTTTATATTGAAATAAAAAATCCTGTGCTATTATATGCGGCGGTATTATATCCCATGCTATTATTATTGTATGCGGTTGGTTCCTATTTGAGACCACCATTTGGCGAAATCGTACCAAATCGTCGATAGTTAGCCAGATGTAGCTCTTTTATTGTTGGAAAGTCTGAGCAATGATATTTTTTGTGATGACGCGTTTGTTATGCATGACTAATTGTTACGTCATCAAATGATTCTTTACTCGACGTTTATTTGTATTTTAATGATATTTAATGATTTATTAGTTATTTAAAACATATTTTTTTTAATACAGTTAAATAACACTTATGTCATTAAATGGTTATGTCATGATATTAAAAGAAAAAAAAGCATTGAAAAAATTTCATCATCTGCTTCTTTATTTAAAGCTTGATTTTTTTTTTTTTTTTTTATGTATGTGAGTGTCTACTCTTGTTACTTTAGAACACTATATATTAATTGATTGCAGTTTTCATGGAAGTCTCATGTTCATGAAGCGATCATACGTGCGGTATAGTGATCGCTGCATTTACAAATTTCGTGTATTTTTGTGATCTCTGTACAACGAGGTTGCTGCATCCAGAGATGTTTTTTTCGGTTTCATGTTCGCGAAGCGATCCTACGTGCGGTACAGTGATCGCGGCATTAACGAATTTCGTGTATTTTTGGGGATTCCGATACGACTAGGTTGCTGTATACAGTGATGTTTTTTTTTCGATTTCATGTTCGCGAAGCAATCATACGTGCGGTACAGTGATCGCGGCATTAAAGAATTTCGTGTATTTCTTGGGATTCCGATACGACGAGGTTGCTCTATCCAGTGATGTTTTTTTTTTCGGTTTCGTGTTCGCGAAGCGATCATACGTGCGGTGCAGTGATCGCGGCATTAACGAATTTCGTGTAATTTCGTTTTTTCAACTTCACATTAATCGTTAACTTTTATGTAATATTGATGAAATGTGTTTAAAAACGTTGTTTTTACTCCTCATATTATCTTTTTAATATGTATCTTATTAAATTTGTCAAATAAAATATTTTATTTCACTCATAAATGAAGTATCTAAAAAAATCCACTGTGTATGGTTTTATTTAATAATTCTGTATTTAAATTATCAGTCTTTTGTCCAAATTGTTTTGAACGAATAAAATTTTACATTCGTTACATTGTTACTCTCGTATAAAGGCAATCTATTTTTCAGTGACGTTTTTATCGCTAAATCCATTAATTTTCCTATGTGTAACTATTTAAAAATTAAGAATGGCAACATTTTACCACTTGCTTATTGTGGGTTACAATATGATAAATGTAAGTAAATAATTTAGAAATCGCCAATGTGTCATCATTTTTAAAAAGCGCCAAATGGTGGCTTGAAATAGGATTATGCCTTGTATGCTATTTATAACTAATATTCAAAAACAAAGTTTTCGTCAAATTGGCAGGGGGGGGGGGGAACGCGCCAACGTGGTGCGTATGTGACATCTGTGCCAAAATTTGTTATGTTTATTAAAAATCAGTATTTACACAACCAAAAATCCGTAGTAAAAAGTAGTAGTACGTAAAAAATGCACATCAAATAAACATAATAATGATCGAATATGAAACGAAACTTAGCATAAAAACGCAATGACAACAAACAATTTTAAAATATCTAAAAATAAAAAATAAGAATTCATCAGTTAAAGTGTTGAGTGGTTCAATAAATATTCGATTTAGAAAAATGTTTTTCTACTACTGTGCATTTTTCTTTAATGAAATTTAATTTATCATGTTGCTATGGCAACAGACGATAAAATGATATCTTTGGAATAAGGGAATAAATAGAAGAAAAAGTTTTGTTGATGTTTGTGATAAAATGTTTTTCTTAATTTTTTTAAAAAAGGTAATTAAGCGCATTTAAATAATTATCCGCGAGGAGGCGCGCAGTCAAGTGCACAACAACAAATCACTAACTTTAACTGTTGGTATGCGTCAACTGAATACGGGCTCTGTACTTTTATTAGGAACATAAATTTAATTTTTACGAAAACTGTTATTATAAAATAGCGGTATTATCTATATAAAACAGCTATTAATTGTTACGGATGAAGCTAAAAGTGTTAAATTTGTTAAATGCAATTATTTCTGTTGAAATCAGAGCAGTAGATTTGGATTTATTAATAAGGAGAGTCAAATAATGAAAAAGCCGCCGCCAGGTAGCCCACGGTCAAGTAAAATAAATGTGATATTTAATAAAAAGTCGTTTAACCCCACCCCTCCCCATCCCCGCAAATTTTACAAATAATCTGTTAAATAAAGTTTTCTGTATTAATAATCTCTATCATACTAATATATGTCATGTAAAAAAAAACCCTTAAATCCAGCTAATTATCATTTATTAAGTCGATAAAATTTTAAAAATGAAGTTTTTAGCATTTGACAACGGTCAATAATTACGTTCATTGTCTACATGTCATATAATCTCTGATCCATCGATTTTAAATACTCGATTCGCAATTGCAATATGATCCCTACCTTGATTTATTTAATGACTTCTGCAGAGATTTTATGCAACCAACCAACCGAAGATAAAAAAGCGTATTTCTGATTAGATCTCTTTGTGGATGGATTTTAATTAATATTTAACCTATCAAAAATCTATTTAAAATTTCCTAATTTTTTGCCTCAATCGTTCAGGGGCCCTCTACCAGCTACCCGTGTGCAGAATTTCGTAGCCCTACGCCCTGTGGATTTTCGAGTTTTTGAGGTTACATAGATACGCGTACGGTTTTTAATAGTATAGACAAACAAAAAAAGGAAACAGTGACGAATGAAATAATGTTTAATCGTACATGGCTTATTTACATTATACATAATATAATATATTCATACATTTTTTTTATATATAAATTAATAATTATGTATAAAGTATAAATAATGTATATAAATTATGTATATATAATTTAATATAATATAGTATTATATAAGGACTGTTTCTTAGAAATCCGAACAATGTTTGAAGTTATGCAAAATAGCAAAAAATATGAATCAGACGAAACCTGCACGTTAAGTGTTGCGTTATTGAAAATGAGGGCACGCCTGTTAAGTGAGAGTTAACAGAGTAATCTGCGTTTTCCGAGAATGGAGTCGAAATAGGACTATCTGCGTACGCGTATGTAAAAATTTTACGAAAGCAATATTCATCATGGGAAGAAATTCACCGTGAACCGTTTTTCCGCCGATACTTCAGGGCCGTAGCTAGGGGGGGGGGGGTGCCAGGGGGGGCTCAGCACCCCCTGAAAATTTTTGAGCCCCCCCTGGGAAAGTTGCCAAGGCCACCAAATGAAATTCTGTTTTAAAAATCCAAATGAAACTGTTCAAAAATTCAACTTAGTTTTGGGGGCTTTTTTCAGTTTTGCACAAATACTAAATTGTAGTATTTGTGTAAAGACTGCAAATAACTACTTCAATAGGCGCGCATCCTATCTGCACATACTCAGAATTAGCAACCTCTTGCCGATGCAAACATTGACTTTTGCATTAGTTATATACTGAAATTTTTCATTTTTCAGCGTTTTTCATTATTAGAATAAAACAAAGTTATTCTAATGAGTTATAGCCAATTTAAATACAAGTGGTTTTAGCTTTTGACTAGAGACAAAAATAATTTTAAAATGCAAAATACACCCTTGATTTTTCTAATGTTTTTTATCATATAAAAACATAACTTTAGAATCCTTAAGAGCATGGAATATTCAGAAAAAAAAGTAAAGGTTGCAACTCTTTTGAAACAGGTGAACTGTCAGCTTTTTATTTACTTATTGTCATCATCACTTATATTTCACTAGTATAATTATTAGAGATCGACCGAAAATTCGGTTTCGGCGCAAAATCGGAGTTTTACCGAATATTCGTTTTCGGAGAAACTGCTGCCAAAATTTTGGCCTGACCGAAATTATCTATATTTCAAAATCTCGTTCTTCTTTCGGAAATTTTCAACTTTACTCATTGATATGAGTAGTATCGGCTAAAATAAGACACTGTTTATTGCTGTGAACTCCACTGTTTATCATTATCCGTCATGACCAGGCCTTTACAAATTTGAAAAAATCTGGTAGCCAGGTATAAATTCCAGTCGCCAGTAAAAAAATTTAACACCCCCCCCCCCCATTATTGATTTTTAAAAAGTACAAACGTTTGCTTAGGAATTATGTCAGAAAAAATAATAACAAACATAGTTTAGAATTATTAGTTACATAGTTTATAATAGTGCATAATAACTAAGTTTTCTAAGGGAACTTATCAAAGTTATATATTTGTGAAAAAAATAATAATAAAGGAAATATTGTAAACTCTGAATTAACCGACATGTTCGGGAAATGCTGATTGCCGTATGCTTCAAATGTTCAAATAGTTGAGTGCTACAAAATCTATATCGGATGAGAGGGCATCTATAAAATAGTGAAGCCGGAAAACGATTTTATGCCTATTTAGCCTATCAAAATAAAAAAGTCAAATAATTCTGATTTAATTATTTCAAAATTTGCATTTAATGACATTTGCAATAGTTTTGCCAAATTAAAAATAAGTTAATTTTTTATGTTGTTGTTTGTTTGTTTGTGTGTGTGTGTGTGTGTGTGTGTGTGAATATAATTTCAAATTTATTTCTTAATATTTTGTAACTTTGCAGCATCTATAATGAGATATCTTACAAGAAATTTAATTAAACGTTGTGATGTTCGCAAACTCGAGGGCTATTAACGCGTAATATTACGAGTTATTACGTAAACGTTTGTTTTCGTAGCTAAAAAGGAAAGAAAAAAATATATTTTCCCGCGCTGGATTAAATCGAAATCAGCAGCTGGTTGAGGTTTATTTTCATCCAACAATCTACAATAAGAATTAAAAAAAAAAAAAACAACTTTTTGAAGTGCAATCAATGATTTTTTATTTCCATTTACTGCAGATAATAATCCAAACAATGTAATTATAAAATACTATTGAGAAACAACTCTGAACCAGACACTTGTCGCCAAGACAGAGTGACGACGGCAATGTCCAACGCGTGTGGTGCAAACAGACGCGAGGCGCCAAGCACTTTAAGCCGGGAAAAAATATTAAAAATAATAATACATATTTTTATTAAAATGAATTATTCTTGAAATTTTAATTAAGTTTTATAGATTTACTTCGAATGAATTACTTATAATCACTTATATGTTATTATTCTTTTAAAATGAATGTAATAGATTAAAAGTTTTAATTCTGAACACAGAAATCTGATTTGAACCATACAAAAAAGTAAGCATTTTTTATCATTGCATCCAATTTTTAGAAGCCACATAAGACTATTTGTTATTGAACCCCCTCCCCCCTCTCCTCACATTCTAATCACATGACTAGCCGATTAGAGCGGAAAAGAATGGCGTTTTATGTGCATGAAATGGAAAATGCCTTTTTAACTTCGCTTTAGAGAAAATGTCGTTTGTGCTCATTTTTTAGTTCAATTTTTGTAAAAAATAAATAAATAAATGAAACAAAAAAAGTCAGATTAAAAAAGTTAGTCACCAGATAAAAAAAGTTGGTCCCCAGTGGCGACCGCATTTGTCAAGCTCTGGTCAGGACTGATTTATGATGCGAGCGTAAATTATAAAGCAAGCAATGCATATATGACTAAACTTAAAAGACGCTTATCATGTGATCTTTAAAAGCTGCAAACTTATCAGTGATAGAAATTTTTACTTTGTAACTCCAGATTGCTTCGAATGCTTTATGAGGTAGGTATTGTTAAAACTCTAGGATTTCGTAAAAGATTTACGAAATTTATTACAAAAGATATATCGAGGTATGTATACTGTATACTTAAAATATCTTTTTATTAGATGAAATTCGTATAGTTGGAAACAATTTCTGTCTTATTGATAAATTAATTGCGTTTTATTTTATATGGAAATAAATAGATTTGGATAGCGGCACAGAGTCAACTTGGCACCAGAGTTAAAATTTTCCAACAGCGGAGCCATTTCAATGCTTTCCTAGGGAGGCAGGGAGTGGCAAACATTTTTTTGGGGGGAGGGGGGGCGGTGAGTGAGCAAAGATTGACCTTATTGTGCACATCCTAAAAGAAAACTGACAACTGTTACATTTTTATCCTTACATATATATTTAAAATTAGCTAAAGTACAAAATAAGGTTTACATGTCTCACTTTGAGAATACTGAAATGGAAAATAAAGTTTATTAATTAATAATTTCTAGACTTAAAATGTTGTCTTAATGCCAATTTTCCTTTTTTAGTCAAATTAAACAAATTATTTTAGCTTTTGTGCCCTTTACTTAAACTAACCTATAATGAATCATACATTCTTATCACATTCTTTGAGGAGAAAACTGACCCCCCACCCCCTAAACTTCCCAAATGACACTCCTGTTTGTAAAAAATTGCACATATTGGAGCATAAAAGGTGCATATATATTAGGTTACGTATAGAGTTTATACTCTATATTCTCGGAAAAATCATGGATAAAACCTCGACATGATTTATAATATATATACTTCTAGCTACAGCCCTGGTTGAAATAGGGAACATGCTATAGTAAACGAAAATAACATTTCAGAACAACATTTCAGAAATTTCAGAACAATCGAAGCGGAATGATACGTTTGTTTGTTAGAAATGTGGTTCAATACACGTATAATTAATAAATTAATTAGTAACGTAATTATTATTATTTGTAATTAATAATTATATGCAGTTATGCATGTATTAATCAGTTTTTAAATATTTTTTTTACGCTTTCGGTTTCGGTCTTAAAAACCTGTTTCGATCGATCTCTAATGATTATACGCTGAAAATTTTCATTCTGCAGCCAGTGATGTGGTTGTAAAAAAACCAAAGGGCATACGCTTTAGGCAGAGGGTATACTCTAAAAAGCATATGCTATAGTGTATTTGAGAAGAGGGTATATGGTATACCTTAAAATAATCTAGAAGGTATACGCCGTATCCACCGTATATCCTCCATTACATCCCTGTCTGCAGCCTTCACTTTTCTTAGCATCATATAAGGTTATTAGAAACAATTTAATAAGAAACATAGGGCCTACAATATCAATGTGCACTAATTTACCTTTCTATATAATACTTTGATCATATATATCTATGTTTGTGCGTGCATGTGTCACAGTGAGAGAAATAATATGAGCCCCCCCTGCGATACTTTCCCCAAGCAAACGATATCCGGTATTCTACAACGTTACGAAAAGCGTCTCCCTGGCAAAAAAACAACCGGGATCGGGTTGGAAGGCAAAAAATACTCACCAAGCTAACGTTACAGCAATTGAAATGCCTGTTTGACAAGAACGACAGAGTAACAATCCGTCGAACAGCTGCCAAATTCAGTGATTTCCCCTACTCCCTACATAAGACGATTACCAACAATCTTAACGTCAAATATCACAAGAAAATGGTCATACCAAAACGAAAAGAAAAGCAAATGATTGCCGCGAAAATGAAGTGTGATCGCTTGTTCAGAAAATTCTCTGATCGAGCAGTCATCTTGGATGACGAGTCATACTTCACGCTCACTCACTCTACTATTAACGGTAATGGTGGTTACTACACATCTGACTTCTCCACGACAGAACCTATCATCAAATTCGCTACTAAAGCGAAATTCGAAGACAAGGTCCTCGTTTGTATTGCGATGAGTCCGAAAGACTTGAGTCGTCTGCTCATCCGAAAGTCTGTGATCGCTGTCAATGGGCAACGATATTTGAACGAGTGCATTCACCGTCGTTTCATCCCTTACATCCGTGCCAATTACAACGACGGTGATTACGCCTTCTGGCCAGACTTGGCCAGCAGTCATTACTGCAAAATCGTTTCCAATCACTTGCACAAGCAAAACATCACTTTCGTAGAGAAGTCCGATAACCCGGACAACATTCCTGAAATTTGACTAGTTGAGCACTGTCTGGGCGTACCTTAAGTCTAAAGTGTATGCTAAAGGCGGGAAAGCGGATAACACCCAGAAATTGATTAATCGAATCAAGTACTACCTCAAAATTTTGGACCTAGATTTTGTACAATTTCTAGCAAGTACCACCAAAAGCAAAATCGATAATGACCGACGAAACGGTTTAATTGAAACCCGATAGCTGTTTTAGAGAGTAATGTGGTTATTGAAATTACCACATTTGTGTTCTTTGTCTTGTTTTTTTATAGCTTTCCTAACAAGAAAAGTTTGTACAGATTTCTAGGAAACAGTCCTTAGTGTAATATAATGTAATAATATAAATAATATGTATATAAATTATGTATATAAATTATGCATATAAATTATGTATGTAAATTATGCATATAAATAATATAAATTATGTATAAGTAAAAGTAATAAGTATGTGTAAACAAATTTCTCCTCAATGTATGAATTAAATGATGTTATATATTAAATGTATTATGATTATGTATTAAATGATGATTTTAAATATAAAACAAATTGTTTGTTCGTTTGATACATCGATATTTATTTTAAATATATGTAACAATCTGATGACGTTTTTAAAATGGAAATAAATTTTTCCAAAAAACTGCTTTTGAAAATTTTGTTTTTCTTACCAAATTCAACCTCACTGCTCTCTCGCACACCAAAGCTCCTGTAACAAAAAGTACCTAAATACGAATATGTGGAAATAAGCGCAATTTTTCATACGTCAATATAAACGTTACAATTTTAAAATTCGAAAGATAGTCAAATACATTATGTAGTCTAGACACTATAAGAAATTACTTACCAAATTAATCATAAAATAAATTCTTGTTTGAAATTTTATTAATAAATATTTCATCCAAACAAAGTTTTTTTTAAAAATATTAATTGCGAAAAAATCAACATAACAAGCGACAGTAAATTTGTAAATGAATGGCACATCTGATACAATTAGGGAAATTTATTTACATACATTGTGTTATTTTGAGAAAATGTGTACATATTATGATTTTTTATGGTTCTTGTATGAAAAAATCCAAATATGAAGTAGTAAAAAAAAAAATAATTCGAAAATTTATTTTTCTTTTTCACGCTAAATATTGAAGCTAAACCACTGTGCGTTCCAGCCTCTGAAAAAACTTCGAGTTAACTAGAGAAACATTTTTACTAGATAATCAGTTATACTAAGTACTAGCAAGCTACGCCCTCTACGCTGGTCAATTTCTCTTAACGAACTTTTAATCAAACAAAATATTGAAATTTCATAATTCACTTTTATATTTTAACAGAATAATAAGGCTACTATAATTTGTGACTCGTGCTATAGCCAATATACACGTCAGGACAAGTCGCCCTTATCATTATCTTTTTACGCATGAAGCTTTCGCTATGGTACTCCATTGTCAAATATCGTAATTTTTGAAATTCAATATTTGAAAAACGGCATAATCATTAGATTTGAAATTTTATATCAAGAAAAATACATTTTTTCACCTTTCAAACGCAGTTTGTCTAAAAATTTTCTGACAAATAATTTCCGAGCTATTATTTTTTTTCAGTAACTTGAAATATTTCATTTTTCGAGATTAATCTGTGGCAACAATTAGCGAAAAACCCAGTCGTCAGCAACGCATAGCTTTTTATTAAAGAGGCTGTTGGAGCAGGGATTGTCAACATCAATTTACCACCATCAATTTTGAAATCGGTTCTGTAGTTTCAGAGATTCCATAGAAATTGTAATTTAGAATGATTTTAGAACGCATTTTGCTCATTTCACCCTTTTAAATTTCGATTTTTTTAAAATTTATTCTTAGAGAGCATTTACATGTTATAAGTAACTACAATGCCAAATTTCAAATTTCTAGCTCCTTCAGTATAAAAAAATTTGCAATTTTAGAACGTTTTTCGCTCCTGTACCCCCCTGGGATTAATGGCACCGACATAAAATATAGACTATGTTGGAGCAGGGATTGTCACCATCAATTTGCCTCCATCACTTTTGAAATCGTTTCTGTAGTTCCAGAGATTCCATAGAAATTGTAGTTTAGAATGTTTTTAGAACGCTTTTCGCTCATTTCAACCTTTTAAATTTATTTATTTTTTCAAATTTGTTCTTAGAGAGCATTTACATCTTATAAGTAGCTACAATACCAAATTTCAAATTTCTAGATCCTTCAGTATAAAAAAATCGCAATTTAGAACGTTTTTCGCTCCTGCATCCCCCCCCCTGGGGTTAGTGGCACCGACGTAAAATATAGCCTATGTTGGAGCAGGAATTGTCACCATCAATCTGCCACCATAACTTTGGAAATCTGTTCTATAGATCCAGAGATTCCACAGAAATTGTAATTTAGAATGTTTTTAGAACGCTTTTCGCTCATTTCAACCTTTTAAATTTCATTTTTTTTAAATTTGCTCTTAGAGAGCATTTACATCTTATAAGTAGCTACAATGCCAAATTTCAAATTTCTAGCTCATTCAGTATAAAAAAAATCGCAATTTAGAACGTTTTTCGCTCCTGCACCACCCCCTGGGGTTAGTGGCACCGACATAAAATTTAGCCTATGTTGGAGCAGGGGTTGTCAACATCAATTTGCCACCATCACTTTTGAAATAGGTTCTATAGTTCCAGAGATTCCACAGAAATTGTAATTTAGAATGTTTTTAGAACGCTTTTCGCTCATTTCAACCTTTTAAATTAAATTTTCTTTTTAAATTTGTTCTTAGAGAGCATTTACATCTTATAAGTAGCTACAATGCCAAATTTCAAATATCTAGCTCCTTCAGTATACAAAAAATCGCAATTTTAGAACGTTTTTCTCTCTTACACCCCCTGGGGTTGGTGGCACCGACATAAAATATAGCCTATGTTGGAGCAGGGGTTGTCACCATCAATTTGCCACCATCACCTTTGAAATCGGTTTGGTAGTTCCAGAGATTAACCCCTACAAACAAACAAACAAACAAACAATCTTTACTCCTTTATAATATTAGTATAGATTTCACAATAATTCTTATAAAGAAATAAAAATATTATGATTATTTTTGGGATTAGAGTAAAAATGCCAAATTTTTGTGAAAGAAGTAATTTAGTTGCGCTATTTTGAATGTTTTTAAAAATTATAACAAGAACGAAAAATCAGGGATCAAGCATAGATTATGAAACACTTTCCTTTACATCCAGAAAACTGTAACGAAACTTCATCGTTAAATAAGGTGAAAGAAGATATGTAAGTAGACAGTATAAGAAACATATAACACATTCAAAAGTCCAGTTTTAGCAATTACCTCCTGTTTCCTCCGTAGAACATTTTGTTATCCAGGGGGCGCTGCCGAGCGCTCAAGACGGGATGATGCGCGGTGCGGATTCCCGCCACCAGAGATGTTTTTGCTTGAGACTAAGCGCAGTGTACCTACCGCTGCCAGTCAATTTTGTTCTCCTTGTAAATATATGTAATTAGTTAAGTTTTAACTCCACTTTTTATTGAGTACGAAATGATCATCTTAGTTTTCTTAACGAAATACAGTCCAACGAGATTACCTGAGCTATCTACGGAACATGTTTTGGTCCTCCGAGCCCCAGCGCTCATTTAGAACACTGTGAATAATCATCGCCCTTGGATTTTTGTATGTAGTTATAGATATAATTATAATGGCTACTATTAAAGGTACTGTGATCCTCAAGCGGAAACGCGGAAACATACGCAGCCAAGTTACACGAATATCTAATGCTATAAAATCAAAACTTGGCCAGAAAGAATTGGAACTAAAGTTCAATGCTCTTCAGACATTAAAAAAGAAGACAGATGAATTACGTAATGAGTCGTATTCGGTAATTTCTGATGATGATTTACCGGAATTTTAAAAGTCCTTGATGGAGATAGAAGAACAGTTAGAAGCTCTCGAAGTAAGTCTTCTTGATTTAATAAAGCCTAGTGTTTCTAATGTTGAATGTCAAAATAATAATGATAGAATTAATGCTAATGAGTCAAAAATTAAATTGCCGTCAATTAATTTACCCCAATTTTCGGGACGCTACACAGAGTGGTTTAATTTTAAACTACAATTCACCACCTTGATTGATAGCAATGATGAATTAAATAATGCTCAAAAATTATATTATTTACAATCGGCTTTAACAGGCCCTGTGAAATAATTGCAAAACATTGATGATTCTTATGCTTCCTTATTCGAAGCTTTAAAAAAACGATTTGAAAACAAACGGTTAATTGTAAATTCTCATATTTCTGAGTTATTGAGTAACAACAAAATAAAAATTGAAAATGCGAAAGAAATACGCAATCTGGTAGATAATTTATTGAGTCATTTGAGGGCTCTGAAACAATTAGGACTAGAAAATAATAACTTATCAGAATCAATTTTAATGTATTTTGTGTTACAAAGAATCGATGATGAGTCAAGAAAGGCATTTGAAATGAGTCTTGACTGTAACGACTTGCCTGAATGGAATATTTTTATTGATTTTTTACTAAAAAGGGCTCAAGCTCTCGAAAACCTACAAAAAAGCAACACCGTTACGAAACCTAGGTATGAAATTACTCAGAAACAAAAAGTTTAGTATTACAGAATGACAAATTTAATTGCGCATTATGTAATAAACCTCATATGATATTTCGATGTCAAAAATATTTAGATTTATCGGTTCAAGAAAAACTGAACCAAGTAAGGAAGTTGAAGTTCTGTTATAACTGTTTATCGTTATCTCACTCTGTTAATCGATGTAACAAATTGAATAATAAGTGTAGGATTTGTTACTCCAACCATCATAGTTCTCTTCATGGAGCTAATTTTTCAAAACCTGCTTAGGAAAATAGGCAAGTTAATTGTATTGCAAATGAACCGCAGTTGAAAACGGAAGACAACGTAAATTCAGTAGAATCTACCGCAAATGCGTTTACCATGAGCTGTCAAAACAATTATGATCAAAATTTGTTTGGCACCAGTTATAATGGTTTGATTTCGACAGCTGTGATTTATTTAAGGGGAAGTAATGATTCTTTTTTTCCTTGTATTGCGATTCTTGATACTGCGAGTAATATCTCATTAGCCACGTTTTCTGTAGCAGATATGTTAGGGTTGCAAAAATATAAGGTCAAGTCATTAATTACTGGATTAAATGATTCTGTCTGTAAAATTAAAAACAGAATAAACGTAGAAATTTCCAACAAGGATAGAAGTTTTAAAAAATTATCTAACATGTTTTTGGTTCCTAAAATCACTGATTTAACCCCTTCAAGCGCCGTAGACATTTCTAATCTGCACTTACCACAGAATTTAACCTACGCGAACCCAATATTTTTTGAACCTCAGCGAATTCAAGTGTTATTAGGAGCAGATGTATATTACGAATTGTTATTAGCTGGTCAAATAAAAATTCCTAAAACTTCTATAATTTTACAAAATTCTCATTTAGGATGGATCGCGGGTGGAACAATACAAGATAGAAATGAAAGTAAATTTACGTGTCATTTAATAGAAAATCAAGATGAATTAGATTTGAAAACCTTTTGGGACTTAGAGACGTTGGGAATTAAAGATGACCCAAACAGTGTTAAAAACGAGAAAATTTTAGAAAAATTTCATGAAACTGTGCGTTTTGAAAATAACAGATATGAAATCAGTCTCCCTTGGACAAGGGATTGAAACCATTTAGAAAATAATTATAAAACCGCCGAAGCGCGACTCTCAAGTCTTATAAAAAGAATGAAACGTGATACAAAGTTCTACGAACAATATTGCAATATTTTGAATGAGTATTTAGAGATGAACATAATTGAAAGTGTACCTAATTTAGAAAACCCTTCAGATAAACCAGTTTATTACTTACCGCACCATACAGTATTTAGAGAAGATAGTGTTTATACTAAATGTCGAATAGTTTTTGACGCAAGTTCCCATGAAGTAGAACAATTGTCCTTGAATGATTATCTTGACGCAGGAACTAATTTAAACCCTAATATTTTTCCCTTATTGATTTTTTTTAGACTAAACAAAATTGCCTTTCTAGCAGATATAGAGAAGGCTTTTCTACAAATTGCCATAAACGAAAAGGACAGGGATGTGCTGAGATTCTTGTTTATAGATAAGAATCCTGTTGACAGTGACGCATTTAATGTTATCGTCTACAGATTTTTACGCCTAACATTTGGCTTGAACTCAAGCCCATTTTTGCTATCTGCTACAATTAAGCATCATCTTAACAAATTTGAAACGGAATATCCGATAACGACAGAAGTACTCCACAATTGTATTTATGTGGACGACTTAATAACCGGGACAGACACAGTCGAAGATGCGGTGAACATTTCGGAACAATCTCAGAAAATAATGAAGGAAGCTAGCGTGAATTTACGGAAGTGGATTTCGAATAACCAAATGTTAATGGAAATATGGGATAATCGTGGATTTAGTACTATGCCACAACCTTTTGAGAATAGTACAATACATAAAGTTTTGGGGATATCGTGGCAACCCAAGCAAGATATACTTTTGATAGATATTGATAATTTGCTCGAATTTTTGCGTAACGCAAAAAATACAAAACGTTTTGTATTACAAGTTGCAGGTAAAATATTTGACCCTCTGGGCCTAATTTCTCCGTATACAATACGAATTAAATGTTTATTTCAAGAACTGTGGAGTAGGAACTTAACGTGGGATGAAGAACTGCCCTCCGATATTACAAAGACGTGGGAACAATGGTGTTCTGAACTTCTCCAGTTGAGAAATCTAAAAATTCAAAGGAACATTTTTGAGTTTCCCTATGACTCCAGTTACACTCTAACTTTGCATACCTTTACCGATGCCAGTCCAAAAGCATACGGTGCTTCCGTGTATCTACAAATTGATTCACTAAGTGAATCTTCCTTAAATTTGATCACATCAAAATCCAGAGTGGCACCATTGAAAAAAAGTGTCACTTCCTCGACTTGAGCTTCTAGCATCATTACTTGCTGCACGCTTAACTTGTGAAGTAAAAACGGTACTAGATCGCAAGGGACCATCGTCTATGTATTTGTGGACAGATTCGCAGATTGTCTTGTACTGGATCAAAGGCTCTGCGAACAGGTGGAAGTCATTTGTGTCGAACCGTGTAAAAGAAATCCAAGCTCTGACAGACCCATCCAGGTGGTTTCACTGTGCAGGGTCCGAGAATCCTGCAGATTTGCTAAAAAGAGGTGTCAAGTGTGACCTTCTCGTTCAGAGTTCCAAATGGTGGACTAGACCAGAGTTTTTGAAAGACTTAGATTTGTGTAACAACGACCAGACTTTAGTGATTCCTAACAAGGACATATATATAAACGAACTAAAAAGAGACTCCGTGAACATTATTGACGATGATTTTGTTACATTAACTATTTCTCACGATAAACCGTTAATTAATCATATTTTTGCATGTACTAATAATTTTTGTAACATTAATTCGTATAATGAGTTTTATTTTTAGATTCACCTTCAACTGTCGTACTAAATTGAAGAGAAGAAGTGGACCACTATCCCTCGACGAAGTTAGAGAAGCCAAATCGTTTCTAATTCGGTCAGCACAAAGGGGGGAATTTAGGGAAGAATTAAAATGTCTCGAAAAAGGTAAGCCTGTTCACAATAAAAGTAGATTATCTTCCTTAAACGTATTTGTAGAAGTTGATGGATTAATTAGAGTTGGCGGCCGTTTAGCACATGCAGATTTGCCGCTTAACTCAAAGTTTCCAATTGTGCTGCCTGCAAATCATAAGTTAACGGATATTATTTTAAATTACTTCCATCTCAAATACTTTCATTTAGGCCCACAAGCGTTGATTTTCCATGTAAGACAAAATTTTTGGCCACTTAATGGCAGGAATAATTGCCGAAGCATTGTTCGCAAATGTGTGACATGCTTCAAGAATAAACCTGTTGTCAGCTCCCAATTGATGGCTGATCTTCCGGGGGAACGTGTGACACCAAATTTTGTATTTTCGGTGACAGGTCTGGATTACTGTGGCCCATTTTCTAATAAATTTAAAAATCAAAGGAAGGGTGTATTGAATAAAATTTATGTCGTAGTGTATGTGTGTTTATGCACCAAGGCAATACACCTGGATCTCACAACTCAGGCTTTTATAGCTAGTCTAAAACGTCTCTTTGGCAGAAGGGGAAAATGTGCACAAATCGTATCGGATAATGCAAAAACGTTCATCGGAGCTGACATCGAGTTGAAAAAATTGTATAAACTGATTAGTTTCCCAGATGAGGAATTGTGTAATTTTTTAACCCAGGAAGGTATCAAATGGGAATTTATTCCCCCCAAATCCCCGAATTTTGGTGGCCTCTAGGAGGCGGCTGTAAAATCATTCAAGTTTCATTTAAAACGGGTCATAGGTGATCAAAAATTAACCTTAGAAGAGTTTCTTACTATACTAGCGGAGATTGAGGGAGTTTTGAACTCCCGTCCCCTTACCCCGCTGTCCCCAGATTTCGAAAATTTTGAAACCTTGACACCCTCTCATTTTTTAATCGGTAGGCCTATCACTTCGATCTCCGAAAACCCCATTACATAACATTAATGAAAATAGATTAGCAGAATGGCAGAGAATCACCAAATTTAGTCAGCAAATTTGGACCACTTGGAAGCGCGATTATTTAAATAATTTGCAGCAGAGGGGGAAATGGAAATTTAAAAAGGAGGATGTACAGAAAGGAACTTTAGTACTAATAAAGCAGGAAAATTTACCTTCCACCAAATGGCAGGTTGGAAGGATAGTTGAAATTTTTAAGGGAAGGGACAATATAATACGAACCGTAAACTTACGGTTACCAGACGGGCGAATTTATAAGAGAAATGTCAGAGATGTCTGTATATTACCAGTTCAGTAACAGATTTCTTTTCTTTCTTTAAGCAATTTTTAAGGTATATATTATTTCTGTATGTAATGTAGAATTATAGTGCATTTATGATTGTATTATTATTGTATATGTAAGTTGTTATATCTTATAATTTTTTCTTATATGATAATTTTTGCAAATTTATATGTGAATGTATATTGCAATTTCAATATATATATTGAAATTGCATTTCAATCCTCGGGGGAGTGTTTCCTCCGTGGAACATTTTGTTATCCAGGGGGCGCTGCCGAGCGCTCAAGACGGGATGATGCGCGGAGCGGATTCCCGCCACCAGAGATGTTTTTGCTTGAGACGTAAGCGCAGTGTACCTACCGCTGCCAGTCAATTTTGTTCTCCTTGTAAATAAATGTAGTTAGTTAAGTTTTAACTCCACTTTTTATTGAGTACGAAATGATCATTTTAGTTTTCTTAACGAAATACAGTCCAACGAGATTACCTGAGCTATCTACGGAACACCTTCTATAGTCAAATTTTTAGTCGAATTATTTTGTACAGCCCTGTATATGATCTATAGAATTGGTTATATACTACATAGCATGATAAAATTTGGTTCTTTTAGAAAATGCACATTTAGCAATTTTTGCCAATCGATGGACATGCACTTGAAATCTTTTGTACAACCCTGTATATTAGCTAAAGACTTTTGTACACATCCAATTTTAGGCTAAAATTTAATTCAGGTAAAAAACGCATAAAGCAACTTAAAACAAACTTCCAGCAATTACCATAAACGACAATGTACGTTGTTCTTTGCGTAGCGTTCTTGCCTGTATATGAATATATTTATTTTCAAGAAACTTCTATAAGAAAATGCGTAACACAAATAAAAACTACCTTAAGCAATTCATCCCCGTAGTCTGTAATACTTACGAATTCCTTTGTATATGATCAACCAAATTTATACACACCACGTATTATGCAAAAATTTATTTAAACTTAAAAACGCAAACCAATGTTGTAAACACACTTATTACGCATAGACTGTAACCGATATCTTTTTTGTGTCCCTGTAAATGAACGACAAAGGCAATGCAAACCATACCTTTAAGTGAGCAAATTATTCTAAAACCTCAGCATATAAATTTCATTATTTTTGAAATTGTGAAACATCATTAAATTACACTGCAAACGATTTCTCCACGTAGAATAATGTGCAACACAATTTTTTTGTGTGGCCCTAAGAATGAATAATAAATGCTTTCCATCCCATCTTCTACAAAAAACATGTTTTACTCATTGCGCTTCATAATTACATGTCAATTTCATCATGTCTCAAATGGCGTAGCATCATCAAAATGCACTTAAAACGATTTTTTCCCATTGACTGTATTTGTAAC
The DNA here is from genome assembly GCA_963931845.1 of Maratus michaelseni. NCBI lineage: Eukaryota > Metazoa > Arthropoda > Arachnida > Araneae > Salticidae > Maratus > Maratus michaelseni. Next base: position 359,832,079 of record OZ007593.1, on the reverse strand, counting down.
GGAATAAATTTGACTGTCCCTGTAGAAAAACTGCAAGTGCTACATACTTTATTTTGAATAGGGCTCATGCTATAGTAAATGACAATAACATACAAAAGTTTCAGGGCAATCCTAGTATATTTACGCGAGTTAGAGGTTAGAGGATAACCGGACGGCCAGACGGCCAGAGAAACCGAAGTCATAAACACTTTTCAACTAGGTTGGAAATTGTTAAAAAGGAGTTAAGTAAACATAACAACCCTAAATTGTGACACGTAAATTGGTGAAAATTGCATTTCCTTTTGCAATACAGAGAGATATTTATTCAGAAAAATTGAAAGGAAATTTCGCATTTTTTTTCTAAATGTTTTAACTACAAAATCAACAAAGAATAACAATAATGTATTTTTATTACTAATCTAATCTATGATTGTTCTTCAAACAAGAATATTTAGAGGATGATAGTTATTTTTATTTACAAATATAAATTTGTAGATGGTCCCCATATATTTTTTAAAGTCACCATACCTAAATCATTTCAGCAAATTAAAACTCTGGGCTTTTAATTATTGATATGTCAACTAATTTTTCTTCAAATGGCGACGTAGAATGAATCATAGAATTCAGCCAAATCACTAATTCGGAATCAATATCCTTAAATATCACTCAACATATTTCATCTACCAATATTTTCATATTTGAACTTCTAGAGATTTCCTCGCTACAGTCATAAAAGGTCGCCAGGTCCCCACTGGCAATCAAGTTTTGTATCTGGAGAGTTTTTTTGTATAAAAATTGACCTAAGAAATGCATTCTTTTGTATAGAAATCAACCTAAGAATGCCGTTTGGTGCTAAAGCACAAACGGCATTTTTACCCCACCTTTACACCTACTGGTAAGCAGAAAGCAGTAATCCCCCTCTTCTCTCGTACTTTTAATGGAAGGACCAAGTTGAAAAGGCATTTTCCTAATGGCCTTTCGAAAATCAATGACGGGGGGGGGGGGGTAATATTTTTTTAATATAGATTTTATCAAATTTCTAAAGCCCTGGTCATGCATATTTTATTAATTATAATATTAACATAATTTATTTTTTAATGTATTATCAATCGAAAAACATTAAGCCGTTGGTTGTGAATAAATCATATACACCCTGAAATATTAGAACTTATAGACGTGTATTTTTTCCTTATCTTTGTTTCAAAATGTGTCATTATTTGATTCAGAGATACTTTTAACGCGTCTTTAAGAATATTTCACGCATGAAAAAACAAAAATTGCCTTTGAATCATGCGTATTTCTATGTTTTTTACTTTTAAGTCAAATACAGTACATGTTATTGCTTAAGGAGGCCTGTTACCCTTCATTTTGCGAAAAACGACAAACATATCAATTTTCCGGCTTTTTGCTGAAATTGTATTTAGAGATCCCTCCTATACCCTGGTGATACTACGCAAGGATTCGATGATTACGCATTTAGGAAAAACAGCTTTTTACTGCATCCACTTCTTTTCAAATGAATCCGAATTTAAATTCATTTTTATCAGATCGAATTTTTTTGAAATTTTACTATCTTTAAAATGCTTAAACTTCAGCAGATATGTAAGAAATGACAAGCAGGTATTTTTTAAATAATAAGGAAAGTATTTTCAATAGAATTGGGGATTTTGCAATAAAACTGATACAAAATGTTTATATATATATATATATATATATATATATATATATATATATATATATATATATATGGAGGAGTTTGTGTGGACGTTTCATTTTTATCGATTTTACAATAAAATAGATAAAAATGTTTAAAAAATATGTATAAATATGGAGGAATCTGTGTGAACGTTTCGATTTTTTCTCATATACTTCTGAGCTTATTGAAAAACAAATTCCTAAAGTTATGACAAATACCCCTGTGAATATAAGAAAAAATATCTCTCTATAATAAAAAAAAGTAACCACTGCCGCAGCAGCCGCTGTCAATAAAGATTTTGTGCCTTGAAGTCTTTCTGGACTAATATCCAGAAAACTATTAAATATAAAAGTTTAAAAATTGGTAGTTTTATAAAGAAATGTCCGATAAACACGCTGAAGTAAACAGTTTTTAAATCGAAGAATTATTTTAAGAGATATTTAAAATCAAAATTGGTCAAAACAGTTTTCTGAAAAAAGTTTTATAGGAACGAAAACTATGCACAGGAATTTGACCATAATTTGTAAGGATATAGTTGACAAATTTGCGGTGTGCAGACTGAAGTTATTTTTTAATTTGAGTAATTTTTTGAGTCTATATTTCAATTTTTTATTCAAAATTTTCATTATTTTTATGAAGATTTATTTCAAATTTCATAAAATCCATTATTTGAATTGTTGCCAATTTGTAAAATAGCGCATATAATAACATTCCCTTTTAATTAAGAAATGTATTTACACGTGACTATTAAAAACAGAAATAAATCTTTAAAATAATAATTAAATGATCACGTGATAAAAGCAGTAAATGTAGAAAATTACGTAATAAAAAATATACTTGCGCGTGAATATTAAAACGAGAAAGAATTAAATTACAAAGCGTTTTCAAAGCATTAAGTAGGGAAACTTACGTCATATTTAAAATGCTCAAATAGCAATATTTTCAAACAATTTCAATTAAAAATTATATTTACACTACAGATTAATTTGTTTCGACAAATCTTTTACCTGTTATTGCAAATTTTAAAACAGCGTAAATAATATTTCCTCTCGATTAAAAACTATATTTTTACGTTTAATAATTACCTTTAAAATACCGAAATAACTAATTTTTTTCTGTTTTCATTAATATATTGTAAATTTTATACACTTTGGTGAGTGGGGTTTTTCCGAATTTCTTGTATTTTATTTATTTGTTTGTTTATTTATTTAATTATTTACTTTTTTTCTTTTTTTTTTTTTTTTTTTTTTTTTTTTTTTTTTTTTTTTTGAGATTCCTATGGCAAAATTCGTCTTAAATCAACCGCTAATTTGGCGAAAACTTTGTTTTTCAATATTAGTTTCAAATAGCATGAAATAATAACACGTGATTTTTTTATTTGAATATAAAAATTAAATAACGTAATAAAGGAAATAGCTTATATTATTTTAAAAAAGGAAATAAATAAATGATAGTTTGATATAAATAAATATTGATATACATAATTAAAATAATTTATAGAATTAAAATAAAAAATAAAAGTAAATAAACAACAATTTATTCAAAAACAAAGTTATCACTAAATTGGCGGTTGAAAAAAATCGCGCCAACGTGGTGCGTATATGACACCTGCGAAATTCTACTATTTGTTTATTTGGCGTTACAGTTTGGCGATAGTTTTTTTTTTTTTTTTTTTTTATAAAAATTGATTGACGGGATAATGGAGAGGTATCAGAAAGACAAATAAACCTTGAATTAAAAATCCCTCGATTAAATAACTAATAAGTGTAACGCATCTGATGCCAACTGAATGCAACGCGACGCCACGATCATGCACGTTTGGTGTTAAATGATATATTTTGGCGACAGTTCTTTTCTTTTTATAGAAAGTAGTCGACGGGATAATGGAGAAGTAACCAATTTTCTATAGCTTCGTTATAAAATTCTCAAATGCAGCGACATAGTTTACTTAACCATTTCACACAAGTTGATTTTTAAATGTTTAATTCATCTTATTTAAACAATCAGGAACAGAGTTGTTAGCTGTTTCGAGAGCAGTTGATTCGACCTTAAAATCCCTCAGTCAAAGGAAAATGAATGGAAACCCGGTTACAGCAGATTGCCACTAGTCGTTTAATTATAATACAATCGTCCATAATCGTTTTAGATTTGATCAAATCAGAGTGTTTTTAAATCATGCGGTGTCAGAACGGGGGTTAGCGAGCGTAGCTCGTAGGGGGCAAAGCCCCCTAGTTGTGTAAAATATATTTAAAAATTAAAAAAAGTGAAAATGTTTAATTTTCTCATTTTTTTTCAAATCTAGCCATGATATTATTATTTTTTTTTTTCATGAAAACTATATTGCTTAACAATTTATGATATGTAATGGAGGTACAAAAAAAAAATAATGGCACTCCGGGAGTGCCGATAGAAGTGAAAACTTGAACAATTACGCGTGTATTTTTTGAATCGTCAGGAAATGTTTTATTATGCAGGAAATACTTTTTACTGCGCTACTATACCGCTTACATTTTTCTGCGTTTACTATACCCCTTACTATACCGCTTACATTTTCTGTGTTATTATGCCGCTTACCATACCGCATACATTTTTCTGCGCTTACTATACTGCTTACATTTTCTGCGTTACTATACCGCTTACTATGCCACGTACTATACCGCTTACATTTTTCTGCGCTTACTATACCGCTTACATTTTTCTGCGTTTACTATACCGCTTACATTTAATGTAGTGGTACGAACCCGCAGCGGTACGAATGTAGCGGCGAAACCCCCCTATGGGGTTTCGGCGACAAAGTCGCCGGGTGCCTTTCGCCAGTTTGCCACGGGTCCGTCCTGTGCGGGAGTTTCCCAAGAATGGGGTTACTAGAATGGGCCGGCCGAAGCGCCGTAGCGAGACAAAGCTACTGGCGCATTAAAAGTCTCTCAGGACTTGGGATCGGTGGTCGATTGTGTGCGGTGCGTCCCGCACGGGACGCATGTCTCTTTTATACTGCTTACCTTTTTCTGCGTTACTATACCGCTTACATTTTTCTGCTCTTACTATACCTCTTACTATACCGCTTACTATACCGCTTACATACTTAAGCGCTTACTATGCCGCTTACATTTTGCTGCGTTACTATACCGCTTACTATTCCGCGTACTTTACCGCTATACAGCTTACTATACCGCTTACTAGACCACTTACATTTTTCTGCGTTACTATACCGCTTACTATACTGCGTACTATACCGCTTACATTTTTCTGTGCTTACTATACCGTTTACTATGTTTTGCTTTTACTACATCGCTTACATTTTTCTGCGTTACTATACCACTTACTATACCACTTACATTTTTCTGCGCTTACTATGCCGCTTACTATAACGCTTACTATACCGATTACATTTTTCTGCGTTACTATACCGCTTACATTTTTCTGCGCTTACTATACCGATTACATTTTTCTGCGCTTACTATACCGCTTACATTTTTCTGCGCTTACTATACCGCTTACATTTTTCTGTGTTACTATACCGCTTACATTTTTCTGCGCTTACTATACCGCTTACTATACAGCTTACTATACCGCTTACTATACCGGTTAAATTTTTCTGCGTTACTATACCGCTTACTATACCGCTTACTATACCGGTTAAATTTTTCTGCGTTACTATACCGCTTACTATACCGCTTACTATACCGCGGTGCAATAGTGAACAGGCAAGCATGCGGCGCGCGACTCGCCCGCCCCGCTCTACCTCATACCTAACTATACACAATACATGTACATACTTATATACAGAGGTGTCGGTAACAGTGACGGTAACAGTGTCGCGAGTTCAATGGTTTTTTCCCATCTCAAAAAATGCCCAACGCGCCTAAAGAAGTTTTTACTTCAAATATACAGAGGTGTCGGTAACAGTGACGGTTACAGTAACAGTGTCGCGAGTTCAATGGTTTTTTCCCATCTCAAAAAATGCCGAACGCGCTTAAAGAAGTTTTTACTTCAAATATACAGAGGTGTCGGTAACAGTGACGGTTACAGTAACAGTGTCGCGAGTTCAATGGTTTTTTCCCATCTCAAAAAATGCCCAACGCGCCTAAAGAAGTTTTCACTTCAAAATTCGAAGTTAAAAACAAAAAATACAAATGGTAATGAGTTCTTTAAATAGACACTCCTATTACAGACTTACATCACCAGAAAGACGAGCCTGTTTTGCTGGTTGCAAGTGAATATACAAAAAAAAAAAAATAATTCTTTTTCATATTTTTCTTTTATGATTATAAAAAGAAAACCTAGATGTTTATAAGAATTGTGTATGTTTCCATAATAAACAAAAAGCTGTGATGCCACTTCAAGAATTAATAGGACCCTCCTTAGCAAGTTTCAATATTTGATAGAAACTTGTTTTAATTTCTTACTTAAAGAAAGTTATTAACGTTAATTCTTCCCTCTTATAAAAGATTATGAGATGAATAATATTTTTTGTGATTAATAGGAGATACCGATACTATATTATAAAATAATATCTAAAACATTATTAAATTTGATTATTATTATATACATATTTCAGGGTTGAGTATATTAAAAGTAAGATTTAGAAGAGGCGCTTCTCATCTCCTTCCCCTCACCAATCAGTTCGGATTTTTCTGACATTTTTCACTTCCATACATGCTTTTGTTTTTGTAACTTCTATAACGCTAAATTCAATCCTTTAAAATCAGTCAAGTAATATTTTTACTTCTGAAAAAAATCCCTATCAATACCTCTGTTTGCTATAGCTTATGTGTACAGGAATTATGTCCCTTTGAAGAGTAATCACTGTACTTTTTCAAATTTTCTAACGCTCTAAAATATATCTTATGTCACAGAGAAAAAAAATTGAAAAATAAATTTCTAGAAAGAAGCAGCAAAGCGCAAAGTAAAAAATAGTTATGTACACAAGAATTAAGAAGTTTCCAAAGTTTTATCTTACTCTTCCGCTTCAAGACAAAGTCAACAATATTACTCAGTGTCATTTCCATTTTTTCAGAAGATTTTTCCTCTTCTTCTCAGATTCATTAATTGTCAAATTGTCTAAGTAATCTTTCGCCTACCTGATTTCTTCCTAGTAATTATATATAACTTCAATGTATTTTATTTCTATTATTTTAGGATGCACTTCTGAGATATATTCGACTCATTTCGGATGTTTCTTAGATTTAAAAAGGTTTTTCTTTAAGGGGGAGGGGGTTCTCTACTTCTTTAAATAAAAATTTCCGATTTTTTTTTCTTTTCATTTTCATGATTTTCTATGATTTTAAAGTGGGGCTAAATCAAGAAGAATGCCTTTAATGTTTACAGTTAGCATATGGAAATGAAGCTGCATCTCAAACCACTGTATTCAGATGGTTTATAGAATTTAGAAGAGGTCGAAATTCTCTTTTGTATGAAGAACACACAAGAAAACCATTGATAGCGGTAGTCCCAGAAAATGCGTCGGGCGTACGAGAAATGTTATTCGATGATAATCGCCGAACCTACCCAATCATACAGAAAGAACTTAACATTGGATCCCCAGCTATACATAAAATTGTTCATGAAGAACTGAATATGAAAAAAATAGTTTGTCGTTGGGTCCCCCATAATTTAAAAGAACACCTAAAAGCGGAGCAAGTGACAATTAGTAAAGAAACCCTAAAATTACTTAATGATAGTAGCCGCCATATTATTTCTAAAATCATTAATGATGATGAGATGTACATACCTTTTTTTGATGTTTCAACACGTTGAGAAAGTGTGGATCTTTGAAGATGATCCTAAAACCAACAATGGTGAAAAGGCAACGAGCAATGAAAAAAGTTATGTATGTTAGGATGTAAATTGTTGCCTTAAATCAATTATGTGATATTCTAATTTCTTACAATATTTTCTACTCATTGGATGTAACGCCGCTCGTTGATCGTAACGCTGTTGTAAAATTTTAAACTTGTTATTCTTGAAACCATGTTTTTCAAACTTGGCAGGGCTGCCACTGGCGACTATTTTTTAATTACATCTCGCACCACTTTCCCAAAACAAATTTTTTTCACATACACTTTGACAACATTTACAAGAGAAATGTACTACAAAATTTATATTTTTTAAATAGTGGTGCGAATGGAATATAAAAATAGTCGCCAGTGGCAGCCCTGACTTGGGGACCGTTTTTCTCGAGAACTATTCGACCAATTTCCTTCATTTTTTTTTTATTTAAAGGAAAGCTAATCATTTTTGCTGGAGCTTATACTACCAAAATTATAATTGTCATTGATTGATTGTTTTTTCGAGCTTGCAAAAGGTAAAAATAGTGGCAAAAAATGACATTTTTTGTTCAAATGATAGCCATTTTGTCAAAAATCAACTTTTTATACAAATTTTCTTAACTATTAATTAGTTTTAAAAAAATAAATGCTTCATGCGTTTCAATTTTCAAAATATTTTCTTCATTTTTTTTTTCAATTTATTAGTTAAAATATATATATATATTTAAATGTGCATCTATGAGGGCCACTCTGAAATTTTTGAGACAGGGGCAGACGATATGCGCCAAAACAAATTATTGGTCGGATATGTAAATTTCAACTCTTTATGTCCGCAAACGACAATTTGTGGCAATAATTGCAATTTAACTAGTGATGGGAGTATTCGAATTCAAAATGTCTGAGGTCTCGATTCAGTCAAGTTCTCGAGTGATCTCGATTCGGACAAAAGTATTCGAATACAAGCCACCTGGCATTTGTGTCGCAGACGAAAACGAAAACTGCGGTTTTCGACTGTATTCAGTTCTCATAGCTCGAGTTTTCTGTTTTCATAAACTGCGTCAGTGAATGTTTGTATTCAAATTAGTGAGGGGAGTATTCGAATACAAAATGTCTGTATTCGCAAGTGGTCTCGGTTTCAGACAGGAGTATTCGAATACAAGTCACCTGGCATCTGTATCGGTGACGAAATCTACGGTTTTCGACTGTATTCAGTATTTAGTCCTCATATCAGGAGTTTTCTGTGGTTTCATAAAGTGCGCCAGCGAATGCTAGTATTCAAATACTCGGCGCTGTTTGAGACTTTTTTTCTCCGGAATTTTGCGGCGGTTAACAGGATGATCAGCGCTCTTTTAGTTTTGATATTTAGTTTTATTTTTTCAAGCGTACAATCAATTCAACTAATATACATATATATTTTTAGTTAAATCAATCATATGGATTTTAATTTAAGAAAACGATTATAATGAATAACATTCTGTGAATTTGTATTTAAGAAACGCGTTAAGTTTGTATTTAAGAAAAATTATATTCACGCGTGAATATAATTTTTTTAATTCATTTTTTAAAAATTTTACGATTAAAATAATTACTCATAGTGGAAAATAAAATTGTACGTTCGTAAAATAAGAAAAAAAAATCTTGATTTCGCTAATTAAAGACAAATTGCTTAATTTTACGGGCGTATGCAGGGGAGGGCCGGTTCTTCGCCTTCTAAATCTTAGAAAATAATAAGATATAACTTGCAATACTGAGAGACATGGACGTCGGCAGAATTATATTTTGGGACGGGCAAGATTTTGGAACACGTGTGGCAATTGCCCACAATCTAGTCTGCTTTTAAAATTGCAGAATATAAACAGGAAATAATCTAAACTAAGATTTTTTTTGTCAGAGTTATCATGCAAAACAATTTTTAAACATATCAACATATAAAGCAATACAAAAATTTATGAATTAAGAAATACTAAATATAAATAAGTTTTTTTTTTTTTTTTTTTTTTTTTTTTTTTTTACCAACATGTTTTTAAAAAAGGAATTGGAGCAGGTTTTTTTTTTCGTCAAAGGGCTTTGCCACCCTCAATCCTTTTTTAAAGATAAGTTTGAAACACATGAACATTAACAGGAAAACAAAATTAAAAAATCCCTGACGGCTCGGCCTACAGGCACAGGTAGATTTCGAAGACGCATACCGTGGGGCGCCTGTTTGTCGGGAATTGCGGAAGAAATGACCTTTTTGCCATGATGCGGCATTTAGAAACGCCCACTTCGAAACCTAACTTGTTTGCAGGCGGAGCCGGCAGGGATTGTTTTTGTTTTAATTTTTTTTTTTTTTTTTTTTTTTTTTTTTTTTTTTGCTATAAGGGTTGGTTCTATAAAAAACTTGTCAATATAAAAGTTTTAGATAATATTAAGAGGTTTTATAATAAATTTAAGCGGATTTGATATCTTCAGAATTGACGAAGTTATGAATTTTTTTTTAAAACCCCTCTTCCCCCCCCCCCCCCTTCTTGGGACCATTTTTAATGATATCAAAATCTGTCATACATAAATTTTCGGCCCTTTTCCTAGAAGTAATAATAACTTTAAACGGATTCGATACGTATCATAATTAAGAAATTATGGGGGGGTTTCTGTTTTCACAAAAAGCCCCCTCACCCCCTTCCTTGGATCGATTTTGTCCATTACCGAACTTGACCGAGATTTTATGCCCTTGATTTTATGTATTAGTTTGGAAGAGATTTGTGCAGAATTATGGGAGTTATCGTGTTCATAAAAAAGTGACATAGATAGATAGATAGATAGATAAAGTTTTGAACTGGGGGTGATTTTGTGTTCTGGGAGTCATGATCGGCGTAGATCTGCAAAAAATTTTCAAAAACTCCAACTTAGGGGAGAATGTAATAGGTAGTATTTCTTACGAAATCTACCTAAAATTATCTTACCCTGGGAGGAGGTGGTGTAGGGTTCAATGGGATAGAGTCATCCAGACAAAAATTTCTTGTTTTTTTTTTTCTCTAATAACAATCGTAATATTTATATCAAAACTCAAAAACATTAAAAAGAAAAGAAATTGTTCTGTAGCTGTAAATTATAAAACGTTACCATAAACAAAAGAGTTGCGTTTGTACGAAAATTAAGCATTTCATTTGCTGAAAGAGGCGCTACTCATACTTTTCTGATAGACTGATGTGAATCTGACACGTGATCATAAAAAAAGGCAAACGATTTTACGTAGAATAAACATTCGAAGAGTGAAACAGGCGAAATGTCGTCCCTCGTTTATTAGTTTGAAGGAAGTCCGGAGTAGTTTTTAGTGCTACTACATTTGAATACAAAGAATCGATTCTGATTTCGATTCTGAAAAGTTTTCGAAAACTAAGGTATCGATTCTTAAAAGATCTCGGATCGGCCCATCACTAAATTTAACTATCGTAGAATAAATTTAGAAAGAGGAGAAAATGGAGTTGATGAGAGAGCATTATCGAGCTATGATTTTTTTATGATTTAAAAGTATGGCTAAATCAAGAAGAATGCCTTTTAACGTCTACAGTTAGCATATGGAAATGAAGCTCCATCTCATGCCACTGTATTCAGACGGTTTACAGAATTTAGAAGAGGTCGACATTCTCTTTTGGGTGAAGAACAAACACACAGGAAGACCATTGTCAGCTGTAGTCCCAGGAAATGCGTCAGCCATACGAGAAATGTTAATCGATGATAAACGCTGAACCTACCAAATAATACAGAAGAAACTTAATATTGGATCCGCAGGTATACATAAAATTATTCATGAAGAACTGCATGTGAAAAAATTAGTTTGTCGTTGGGTCCCCCATAATTTAAATGAACACCAAAAAGCGGAGCAAGTGAAAATTAGTAAAGAAACCTAAAATTACTTAATGATAGTGGCCACCGCATTATTTCTAAAATCATTACTGGTGATGAGACGTACATAGCTTTTCTTGCTTTTCCAACACGTCAAGAATGTAAAGTATGGGTCTTTGGAGATGATCCCAAACCAACAATGGTGAAAGGGTAACGAGCAATGAAAACAGTTATGTATGTCGGGTTCTTTAGAAGTAGTACAGGTCTGGTCAAAGCCATTAAGCTAGAGAGACAGGGTCAGCTAAGTGAGCAGACTTGCCAAATGGCTTAAAGCACAACTTATCTCACTTAGAGAGCTAAGCTAGAGGGACAAAAGACAGTTACATCTAACTGGTACAAAACTAATAAGTGTCTTCCTGAAATTCATCAAAATGTGAATGTTAGGGTACTTATGCTTCCCCATGACAATGCATCTTCTCGTTCAGCAAGCATTACAGTCGAAGAAATTCGACTGTAATCTTTGAACAAAAAACATGGAAGTTACGGAACATCCGCCCTATTCTCCTGATTTGGCAATATATGACTTTTGGCTATTTTTTAATCTATAAAAATTACGTGGGCGGCGTCGTTTTCATTTCGATGATGAGATTGAAGAGGCTATAAAATAATATTTTTCATCTCTTTCTAAGACATAGATGGCTAGAGAAGTTTAATCATTGGAAAATTCAACTACAAAAGTTCATTGATCTTGGAGGGAACTCCTAAGAGTTGGTAAGTTTACCTTGTACCATTTAGGTGTATCACAAAACTTTCAGAGTGAATTTCGTATTTTCAATCCTAAAGAGAGTTATTTAAAAAAAATAAAAGACACCAAACTCAATTTTTATTAAAAATGTACGTGTTAATGTTACATGTCTTTATTACTAACCTGAGGACATTAATAATAGTTAAAATTTCAGTGCAAATTCACCTTGTTTAATAACTAACATTCATTAAGATAAAACTAAATGTAAATATATTGCTTGAAGGTGCGTAAAAACATACATAAAAACATTTAAAAGCACATTAAAGTCCTTTTAAAAAATTCCAAAACGTTTTCAACCGAAACCCGGTCATCATCAGTGGAAAAAACTAATTCTGTTGAGTTGAGTTGTTACCTCTTTGCGTTTTCTTGCTTGCCCGGAATAAACTATTTCACTTCAGGGGTTTGGAATATAAGGTGGGATAGGAAAGGTAATCAATAATGCATTAATTCATTCCAGACTGCGTGGATATCATATGAGACCGTGGATCTGAGATTAAATAGACCCCAGACTGCCTTAGCAAGATTAGCGCAAACTGAACCTATAAAAGTTGATTTCAATAGATCCAAAATTATATTCCGCACAAATAATCACCTGGAAGCAATTATAAGAGAGTCTCTAGAAATAATGTCTAAAAAAGAAATAGTCTGTAACGATGTATTATCATATGATATCCACACAGTCTGGAATGAATTAATGCATCATTGATTACCTTTCCCATCCCACCTTTTTTTCCAAACCCTTGAAGTGAAATAGTTTATTCCGGGCAAGCAAGAAAACGCAAAGAGGTAACAACTCAACTCAACAGAATTAGTTTTTTCCAATGATGATGACCGGGTTTCGGTTGAAAACGTTTTGGAATTTTTTAAAAGGACTTTAATGTGCTTTTAAATGTTTTTTATGTATGTTTTTACGCACCTTCAAGCAATATATTTACATTTAGTTGTATCTTAATGAATGTTAGCTGAGGACATTAATATGTCAAAAATGAAAACGAATGCATAGATTTACGTACTAACTCTCAAATATGAAAACATTTTCCATACTTTCAGAAAATTTAAGTAAAAACTAATCAGAAACCGCAGAAACCAATAGGCATCCAAATTGTCAAGAAGTCTTTTCCGAAATTTACCCTTTTATTTTAGAAAAATTTCCATAAATTTCCGTTTCAGTTTGATTAATATCCAAACGGTGTGTGAAAATAAGAGAAAAGTTACTGAAATCATGGGTAATTAGAAAGTACACTTTAAATTTCCTACATGTTTCTGCTATATCAGAAAAAATTCTACAATTTCATAATGTATAACGAAACAATAAGTGCTAGAAATATTTCGTTTAAGGCAGTAAAATTACAATATTTTTAAATTGTAAAGGTAATGTTTTTTTTTTATATATAATTTTTAGTTATTTATTTTCAGCCAATTTTCTGACAAAATTTTTATGCAAACATTTTAATTTTAATTTTGTTCTTTTGTCCAATAACATGCACATTTTAAAGAGTTTCCGATATATTTATACATCTTTGTTCACAATACATATAATATTTCTGGAATATAATATTATATAAGTACAAAAAAAAGAATAAGTTAAATAGGCTCAATATGTCCACCATCGCAACACATGTACAGTACATGTATGATGCATTGCTGCAGGTTGTGAACACATTGAGCATACTTAACATGATTTTCTTAACAAAATAAATTGCACCTTCTTTATTTATTAGCAAATGTGCGCCTGCATTATAATGTAGGAGCATACTTGTTAATAAATGCTTTTTTATGCAATTAGTGACGTATTTAAGCTCGTGATTGGATATAAAAATTACATTTTAGGGCTTCTAATATTTTTATACGTAAGAAAATAACTTTATACCTGATATATTATCACGCCCAGAATTATATCATACTAAATCGGGGACACATTACAACCTGGTAGTTAACTTTTTACCACATCTTGTACAGTTTTCTAGTTAGAAACTTTTACTCCGAAGTTTGTCACTAGGTGACGCTGTTAGCAGTCTTATCGCGTTGAGCATAGCCACTTTAAAACATAGTACCGCGTTTATTATACAATATAGCTATCTCTAGTCTGAAATTAATGGGGATGGACGGGGATACTGTATATAACAATGAATTATCTTTGCATAAGAGAATCTAATGCATATTATGTATTTTTGTCCTTAGAAAAAACGATTTTGTTTTCATGAATATCGAATGACACACATGCTTTATTAGATTAACCCTCATATTATCAGGTTTTAAATTTTGATGAGCGTTCTTAGAATTGCATGATTTGAACCAGAAATTTAATTCTATTAAATGTAGCTTCTTTTTACGAAATGTCTATATAATTTTATTTATTACGTTTAAATTATTTTTTTTCTGGTTTTAAACATAAAAATCTTCAAAAAAATAATAATAATGGGGTCAAACAAGATCCCAATGGAACTAGGAGGGTTAAAGTTTTCGAAACTAAAATAAGATGCATTCTTTTAAAAGCAATTGAAAATAACAAAACTAATCAGAACTGAAGTTGTAGTCTGTCCCAACTTTATTCGAAATAAGGAGGAAAAAAAAACAAAAGATTTATTTACTTAGAAATAGTTTAATGGTTTTTTTTTTCGTTAAGAACACTATACTATTTGAATTAATCGCCAGTCTCTAGAATAGATTAAGGGATTTTCGCTGTGTCCATTTCGGAGGATCAAATTTTCTTCCCTATTTTGTAAGAGTCATTGTTTTACTGAAAAAATAAAAATCCATGGTAAATTGATGCTAAAGGGATTAATATTGTATTATAAGTAAGTTTAGCTTCATAAATTCATTAACTTATTTGATTTCAATTTAAAAAAATGGAGATTTAATTAAGATATAAAGGTATTTCAGTCACGTAACAATAATATATAGGATACCTGCATTTAGAGAATATCCCAAAATGGACTTAACATTTTCAAAATCCATAATAAGTAAACGGTAACAAGTTAAGTAAGTTTAGCTTCATAAATTCATTAACTTATTTGATTTCAATTTTAGAAAAAATTAAGATTTAATTAAGATAGAAAGATATTTCATTCATGAATCAGTACATTCGTTTCATTCACATATAACAATAATATACAGGATACCTACATTTAGAGAATATCGTAAAATGGACTTAACATTTTCAAAATCAATAATAAGTAAATGGTAACAACTATTCAAGTTATTCATCCAGCAAAGTAATATGTGAAGTTAGGAATTTCTTTACTACGCATTCTTGTTTTTGTTTCAAATATCACCAATAGAACATGTCAAACTATAAAACTAACCAAAATAATCTTGCGGTTTCTAAACGAAAACCATTTACTTGGCGTTTCAAGAATTAACAGAATGAAGATTAAAAGTTCCGTGAACGTTGATACAATTATATACGTTACTTCAGCGTTCTAACAAGAGTTTGCGACAGAAAAACTTCATCTATCGGTGATATGTGGAACTAAAACAAGGCAGAGTATTAAATAAAATTGCTAACTTCACTCATTAATCTCTCGCAAGAATAAATTCAATAGCTGTCCCCATTTACATCTTATGAAACATAAAAACGTTCAGTACAATTCAGAACACCCTGTATTAAACAAAACGAATATACAGTGTTTTAAAAAATGTACACATAATATAAATTGATATAATGTAATTTTTTATTAATGTAGTTCTCAAATGATCAGCTGAACAACGCAAAACTGTTTGACACAATTCTTGACTCATTTTTAAACGAAAAGGAGCTTCAATTGGCTGACCTGGCTATTGAAGCGATTTGGAATCGAAATGAGCTTCCCATTTTCTGATAAATAACTTACTTACCGAGTTTTAAGCGATTCCTGTCACCTCACAACACGTTTTTCTTCTTTTAGGCGCTGAAGCAACGAGAATTCGGTTCAAAACGCCGTGTTTTCTGGAAGATCTGCTTGTACCAAAAAAATGGAAAACGTTTTTGAATTACAATGTTTCTGAGTAACAACACCTGTTCATTTCATGCGTTTCTGAGCAAAAATGAATTTAAAAATGTGTCTGGAAGTAGTCCCTTAGAATTTGAGAAAAGCCTTAACACAAACTTCATTCCGAATTGTAAAATGGAACTACAATAATTAACATTTTAGGCTTACATAGGTAATGAACGAGAAAAAAAAAACAATCATTGTGAACGTAATGAATGGTTTAGGTTTCTACAAGCCCCTGTTCAGTTGAGGGGTTTGTAGATGAAAACAGTCTTCCCGAACGTTTCTTCTGAATATTTTGAACAATCCCATCTGACTCACACTTATCTTTAACTCTAGTGATTGCAATAAATCGCGTAGAGTGATTTGTTGAAGGTCTCCAAAACAATTTGCTCACATCTTAGTCTACATTCAGCCATTATTTCAAGCTACATTGAAAAAAAATGTTGAGCGTATTACTGCTTATTTTACTGTTTATTACTGTTAATTTTGCGGTATAATACTGGCAGTTGGGGTGCCAGTATTATACCGTAAAATCATTTTTTTTCAGTGTAGTTAAAACTGAAAGTAAAACAAGAATGTACAGTTGTTAGCGAATAAATTATGGATACATATGTTTATACAAAATGCACCCTTATAAAGGATTCTTTTAAAACATCTTAAAATCAACCAAACTAATAAAAAAAAGTGTACTGTGTCACAACTTTATGTGAATTTAGGAGGAAAACAAAAGATTTATTTAGCAAGAAATACTTTAATGATTTCTGTTTTTTCGTGTATGTACTATTTGAATTTATCACGCGGATCTGAAATGGATTAAGGGATTTTCAATGTGACCGCTTTAGAGGATCACAAAACTAATTTTTTTTCATTGCTTTGCAAAAGTCATTGTCTTTCTGAAAACTAAGAATTTACAGTAAATTAATATTAAAGGGATTAACGTTTTAAAAAAGCACAAAACTAAAATTCTGTTTTCTGTATTTATCGACAAATCTAAACTACCTTATTGGCTGCGAATAAAACAATGACGATTTAATTAAAATACAATGACATTTTATTTATGAATGTGATATACATTTCAGTTCAAAGAAATAATATATATTGTACAACTACAAATTTGTTGCTATATGTACATATATTTTATAACAATAAATCATTAAAATGTTTTCAGTAAAATGCACCATGATTTTCATCGGACATTTTTTTATGGTTTTCTGCAAGGAAGTGTTTTACCCTCGTAGTGCAAAAATCGGGTATTTTTTTTAATTTTTGACTTACTTGTGCAACATATCAGAACTATATTTCAAAAAGCATCTATATAGGTGCTAAGTAAAAATAAACATTGTGATTAAAAGCATCAGAATTTATTTATATCATTTAAGCTAAAATATACTTTTAAAGCTTTTTTTTACAATGAATTGCAAAAGAAAAAATATATATAATCTGCAAATATTTTAACAGATATTGATTTTTAGAGGCTACGTATACGTTTTTATGAAATTGTCACTCATTGCTCGATGCTTTAATTATACATGAAAGTCCATAACAATTGTAATTCGAAGGACCACACTGTAAACAAATTTCGTAAAATTTCAGTAGATGTACCGTAAATTAACGATACTTGCACCGTTTTCACTCTTTACGGTATGAGTACCGTACGTTTAAGGTTTATTAAGCGTAAGAAAACCGTATGTGCGCTATTTCGGTTATAAACAGTATTTATATCGTAAAATGATTGTTTTTCAATAAAATATCGCTATTTATACCATAAAATAATTATTTTTCAGTAAGGAAAAAGCTGGTAGCCCCGCCTCGGTGTACGGCAACCCCTGAAGTGATGCTCTTGCTCTTGTTACGTAATACGTTCAGGCCTGAGGAGAGGGGGGAGTGCAGCCGATACATATACCGTCCAGTTAAATTATGGTATATATACTGGTCACAAAGTTGCCAGTATATGCACCGTAATTGTTGACTAAAATTTTTTACAGTGCATATAGTCAAAATAAAGAGTGGGAAAATTGGTAAAAGAAATAAATTTCATAAAAATTATTTTTAAATGCATATATTCTCATATATTCCATGGAATAATTAAACTATCTATTTCATTTATTGCGTTTTTGTCGACAGACATTTCGATTTTAAACGTTGAGTCGAATATCTAGAGAAATACTTGATAACTTCTTCTAGAACTTCAGAAATATGAGAAAATGTTTAATCTCCTACAGAGGGTGTTTACAGATATTGTTAACGACTTTGATGTTAAATTAAAAAACAACGAGAAACAAAAGAGGAAAAAATCTGGCAACATGTAATAACGTCATAACTGAAATATTGGCTACTATAAAAACAAGAACGAAAAATCATGCGTCAAGCATAGATTATATAGCACTTTCCAACGCTTGCAAAATAATTTTACAAACCATACCGTTTAATAAGCTAAAAGCTAACATCTAAGTAAACAATTTAGAAAACGCATAACATATTTAAAAACATAATTTCAGGAATTTCCAACATCTACAATATTCGGAAAAATATCCGAATACTTTTATTCAGCCCTGTATAGGATCTATAGATTTGTATATATACTACATAGGATGATAATTTTAGTTCAGTTAGGGAACGCGTAGCACAGTTTAAAATTCTCCGTCTGGAGTTAAATAATACGGAAATGTGTTCGCGAACTTTTGTGCTTCCCTGTATAGGATCTACAGAATTTATACACACCACGTAATAGACAAAAAGCGAGTTAAAATTAAAATCGCGTTCAATAACTTAAAACGCACTTCCAGGAATTATTGTTAACAGACAGTAGATAATTCTTTTGCGTGTCCCTGTAAATGAACGATGACTGCTATACACACAATATTCCGTAGTAAGTCTCTTGTAATGCACCTTAGTGATCTATATAAATTTCAATGCGTTTAAAATAGTGAAACATTATTTAAATAAACCGCAGACGATTTTTCTCCATAGACGTAATGTAACGGAAATCTTTTGACTGTCCCTGTAAAGTAACTATAAGTGCCATGCACACCCTGTTCCATATTAAGCATCTTCTAATGCACCTTAGTGATATATATAAATTTCAATGCGTTTAAAGTAGTGAAACATTATTTAAATAAACCGGAAATGATTTTTCCCCATAGACCGCAATGTAACGGAATTCTTTTGAGTGTCCCTGTAAAAAAACTATAAGTGCTACACACTTCCGTTGAAATAGGGAACATGCTATAGATAACGACAATAACATATAAAAATTGCAGAGCAATCCGAGCATATTTACGGGAGTTAGAGCACGGACAGACGGCAGACGGCCAGACAAACCGAAGTCATAAGCACTTTTCAACTAGGTTGGAAAGTGCTAAAAACTAGTCGTTGGGGGCCACCGTAATACTTACCCATCATGGATCCGGATAACTAAGGTTACTGAAGTTTAATAGGCTTTGTCGCGCTAATACATTCCATGTACGTACATACCACATTTCAAGCCTCTATATCAATTTGTTCGGTAGATACAGTATTTAAAATCATGGCTTGATGACGTCATAAACTTTAAATGCTCTATTACTGAATTGCGTAAAAGAAACATCCTTATAATTCCAAAAATGATAATCATATTAATTAACAGTTTACTGCGTCGGATTAAGTGTCTCATTTTCAATTAAAATATGTCTTTGATTTCATATTTGAATGAAATACAGTGTCATGAAAAATCGAAGAGTGACGAAAATAGGATTACAAATATCTTGGCAACTCATTATCCGATCGACTTCCCTTTTTATGCAAAATTTGTTTTTTTATTATCTTTTATATTCACTCCTTAAAATAAACAACTTCAAAAATTTGAATATACCTTTTATCAGAACAAATATTTCGAGGGTCCGAAAAAAATAGTTCCGGATAATCGAGGTTACTGAAATTCAATAGGCTTCTTCTCGTTATTACATACTAAGTGCATACGTTTTAAAACGATTACAAGATTTACCCATCATGGTGGTACGTATAGTGGGTAAGTAATGTAATCTGCTACTGAAATGGCACGCGAAAGAAGCGAGTGGCTTGAAGGTTATATATTTGCTCTTTCCAAAGAGAATTATTCATACTCCGTAATTAGAAATCATTTAGCAGGTGATAAGTGGAAAAGAATTGTCACAATTTATGAAGCGTTGATTTATCTAATGACTGTGATGAAAAACAGATCGATTTATTACCAGATAAGAGGACAAAAAGACTTACAAATTTGGTTCAAACACTCTAAAAAAGTTTCTCTAAAAGATTTGTGGTGATTGTTGGAATCTCTTACAACGGAAAATTAAAAATCAGAAAAGTTGAGAAAATGTCAAAATTAACGCTACTTATTATCAAAACAATTTTCTAATTTCTATTTCTTAAAGAACAAATTCCAAAACTTTATTCTACGGAAGTTAAAAGGGTTGAGTTCCACCAGTTTAAGGCGATCAACCATTACATCCAAAAGTACAGTCGCATTTCTCAAAAAATTGACAAGAGAAACTGGAATCAAGTGATACCGTGTATACCGTTTAATCTTATTCCAACCAAGTCCTCAGATATTTCACCAATGAATTACAGTGCCTTTGGACTGTTAAAACAAGCTCTTGCGAAACGCATCATCTGTGTATGTATCAACTGTGTTGAGCGGACTCTGAAAATGTGTGGTGGAGGAATGGAAGAAAATTCCACTTCCAGCTTTGCAAAAAGCCCTACTATCTTCAAAATCCCGCTGCAATATGATAGTCCAGAACAAGGGATACCACACAGAATATATTAAAAATTAATTGTTTTAATTTATCTATTTTACTTTTGTTGTCAAAATTGTTCCCAATATGAGCAAGCACCCTCTGTATTTTTCAGAGAAGATTTGATTACGAGGGAAATTAGGGAAACAACGACAAATTGAAGAATATAAAATAACACTTACGAATACCCTGTAAAATAAATTTTTTAAATGATCTGTAGCTGTAGCAATCCAGTGTATCTTGTACAACATATGTGTAAGAATACCACGTATATTTATTGAGATATAAAGTTTTCTTTAAAAAATACAAACAGTTCTGCATATTTTTGAATTAAAGAAAGATGCTTGTTTATGCAAGATTTTCAACCAAATTTAATGCCACTTTTGGGACACTTTACAAAATACAATAGAAACAAGATGTTATAATTAGAATATAAATATCTATACTAATATATTAAATATTTCATGAAATAGGCGCATTCGCATATGGGTTCATTTTTAACTGCGCATGCGCAAGAGATAATAAACTTCTTTTTGCATAATTTTGTAGCCGATTATAAAGGGTAATTCGTATGAAAAGGCCAGTTGAATATCGTGAAAATTCGGCAAGATACCGGCAATATACTGAGCAGAATTTCAGTTGCTTTCTAAAAGTAGTTGAATAATAAGGAATTTTTCGAAATTTGCCATTTTTTATATCTTTATTTCCATTTTTATTGATGCATTAATTTTCTTTTGAAGATTGTTCAGAAAGAGTCCATTCCACCAAAAAAAGAATTATCAAAATCGAATCATCCGTTCCAAAGCTATGCATAAATTTATGTTAAATATAAACTCCTTTGTTGTAAGTAGGTTAATAAAAAATAAAAAATTGCGGAAAATCATTTATGATACAGCTATTTTTAAACAGCAACTAATATTTAACTCACTATATTGCCGATATTTTTCTGAATTTTCACGATATTCGACTGGTCTTTTTATAAGAGTTTCCTTATATAGTTGACCAAACATTTTTACCAAAACAATTTTAATATCCTTTGCGCATGGGTAGTTAAAAACTATTTCATACAAATTCTTATGTTTAATCAAATATTTAATATAACAGTTTCACTTGTTTACTGGAAGTTAAATTAATATTATTATAGACATTCAGAAGTAGAAAATAGAACTCATAAAATGGCTTTTTATTGTGTATTTGTTTATGAAAATATAAAATTTATGACCGTAAACACTTTTCAATTAAATAATGCCGAATTACAGTTTAGTTCAAAATTCTTATAGCAAGAGCAATAAAATTTTTGAACAATAGATCTTTATTCTAACCATAACAATATGTGTAAAACATAGAAAAGTTAGAATTTTCAGCTTTTTAACACCGATGTTGCGAAAGAAAATTCCCATTTTTATTATTAAATTTTCAATTTATCAGAGTTTTAAAAATGTGAACAGACACAAAAGATTTATAGTGAAATAAATTGAAATATAATAATGTTAGTTTCGTGGGGAATTAGTATTATTTAGTAAATAAGTTGCATTGAAAATTCAAAAACCATATTTTTATGATTGTAACAATTAAAGATTTATTTATAAAATTTTCGCCTAAAAGTACCATTGTTATTTTAGAAAATACTTATTTGCAGATAATATTTTGCAGTCTCATATCTCCTTTTATGTTTAATATTTCTCTTTAAATTACATTTTAGAGTTTTCAAAATCTGTCTGTAAATTTATAATATTTAATACAATAAATGTTAGAAATGCAGCTTTATGCAATAAATAAACATGAAATAGATTACGAATGATGCATAAATGTAGCTTTAATAAATTACACTAAAATATTTATTCAATAAACATTTTCATAGTCCCTTGACTAAATTAATTGAATTTAGAAAAATATTTTGTTATACCCTCAAAGTTTAAGTAATATATTCAAAACTTTTGTAGTTTTAATTATACGCATTTATTAAATAACTTCTCTTGAAATTTATAATATGCACAACGTATTACTACGCTATTATAATTATATTTATCAAAAATGTTAAATTGAAGCAAAAAAGATTATTTACATTTGAGCATATTATGCACTTCACTTTTAAAAATATAATAAGGTAGTTGGAAAAGTGTTAAGTCAACACTACAAGGAAGCTCTTGTAAAAAGACTAGTCGAATATCGTGAAAATTCAGAAAGATATCGGCAATACAGTTAGCTAAATTTCGGTTTCTGTCTAAAAATAGCTGTATAATAAATTATTTTTAGCAAATTTAATTTTTTTATTAACCTACTTTCAACAAGAGGTTTAACATAATGATTATAATTAAAGTTTAAGTTTCAAAACGCTCTAAAAAACGAACCACTGATTAGAATGACGTCAAAATTGAACGGCGTATTATTGAAGAAGGGGGAAAGAACATGAACCAAAAAAAATAGTTCCAAATTTTAGCGACAGATAGCGCTGTAAGCGTCAGAATTTAGACTACGAATGACAAATCGTAAAACAACGGCTAAGGCGTAAGTTACACGATAAACCAACTGTACTGTTCAGTGTGTATGACTGTACAGGTGTGATACTGTTAGTTACGTAATCCCATCCACCACAGCAAGGTCGTATCACATGGGATGGGAAAAATCGGTTTTTAACTGTCCTGAGGCCAAAAACCGCATAAAAAGCATCCATCCAATCGGTTTTTAAGTTTCGCGAGACTGACGCAAAACATGTTCAATATGCTGTCCACCGTTGTGTGCAACAAGATTAAATGGGGAAACAGCATCCCAGACAACACAAACACATCCTAAAAACATCCAAAAGATGTCATATTTAGGACAAGCTGATATCCTGTGGACCGATGAAATGGTCCTCTCGACAGTTACAGGACATCCCCTAAGTTTCGAAATGTCACACCTTTCAACGTCCTATGGATGTCAGCTCATGACACATTTTGGACGGTTATAGGACACTTGCATTACATCCTCTGGATGGTCCTATTGATATCCTAAAAGCATCCACATAATGTCATATTTAGGATAAGCTGATATCCTGCGGATGGATGAAATCATCCTGTAGACAGTTATAGGATATCTCCTGTGTGTCGAAATGTCACACCTGTCAATATCCTATGGATGTCATTACACAACACCTTATGGATGGTTATAGGGCATCCTCTGGGTGTCAAAATGTCACACCTGTCAGCATCCTGTGGATGGTTTTCATGATATTACTGCCTTCAATTTGCATTTTTGAAATTCATATGTACATAAACATATGACAATGCATAGATCTATTGTTACTGAAAACATTTATTTAATAAATTTTATAGTTTAAAAATATCTTCATTTATTAGATTTATTAGAGGGAATAAAAGTTTTTATTTTTTAAGAAAGGTTATTGAATAATCTTTCTTTTAAAAAAAATATCCAATCTAACAAAGATCTCATACACTATATAATTTATTTAATAAAAAATGTTTTCAGTAACAATATATTGAGGTATATATGAATTTTAAAAAAGCAAATTGAAGGCAGAAGATATCTTATATTCTCGATAAAATTCAAGAAAATTTAAGAAATTTTGTAAAATTCCTTACTTATATATATTGATATATATCATATATAATTATATAGCCCTTTCATCTTATATTCTCGATAAAATTCAAGAAAATTTAAGATATTTTGTAAAATTCCTTACTTATATATATTGATATATATCATATATAATTATATAGCCCTTTCATCTTATATTCTCGATAAAATTCAAGAAAATTTAAGATATTTTGTAAAATTCCTTACTTGTATATAATTATTTTTTACATATTTTATTCTTAATTTGAGCAAATATTATATAAAATGATGCAATTTGAAATTTTTTCATGACCTTTTTTTAAGTGCTATGTCTGAAGTGGAACTTATCATTCTTGTCGTAAGAAGTCATATAAAAACTTAAGGCAGTATTCAAAAAAAATATTTTTGCATGCTCAACAACTCAAAATTTTATGACACATTTTCAAACTCATTTTTAAAAGTAAAAACATGAAACTTGGCGGCGTGATTTATGAAGAGATTTATAAGGGACCTACGTTTTCATTTTTCGTTCAATTAATTAGAAATTGATTTACAAACAAATATTTTCAAAGTACTTTTTTTTTTTTTCTCCCAGCGCTATCGCTTTAGGAAATTCGGTTCAAAATGTCCACTTTGACAGCATTTTTAAAAATATATTATGCCTTTATCAAAAAATCGAGACAACACGGACATTATAAAGTTTCTGAATAAGAGAACCTGCCAATTGGATGCATTTTCGAGCAAAAATGAATTTAAAAATGTGTCTCAAAATAAGCAGTTTGGATTTGAATACACCCTTAAGTTTTTTTTAAATAACAATTTTTTTTTTTACTTTGCAATTATTTGTTTTACTTACTAAAAAAAGCATGTAAATACCTGATCCGCTTTAGGAACACCCGGTATATGCAACAAATGTTATGCATTTGATTGTCCTCTGATAAGGTGCCACATGAAATTTAAAAGTATCATTTTGTCCCTCTGATGATGGTTTTACATTGTTTTTCTAGAATAAAGCTAGTGCATAAGTCATCTGTTAATACTTTTGCATTCAAAACAAATAAAGGACAGAAAAGTATGCCCTTTCATATTTAGTGACCGAAGCACACATTTACTGCTGTGATAATTTGGCTATACAGCTTCAGATTCAATTTGTTTTACTTACCTTTGTACTTAAATACATTACCTTACTTTAACAAAATGAGACAGTACCATGATTATGTAAATGCTAATGGCCCAGAAAGTGCATTTGATATATGTCACAAAGTATTAACACAAATTTGAGCAATATTAAGATATTGTTTGCTTTCATTGTTCTAACTTTAATGAATAAACAACTTCTGTATTTTAAATAATTGCACATATTATACTAAGTGCTCAATATAAAATAATAAACTTAAATTATATGACATACAAAAATTAAATCTTTATGCAAAAGTCATCAGAAGTGAATACCTGAAAATTTTAAAATTTTACTCCTAATTTAATTGGAAATCAGTAAAGGAATAAAAAAAAAATATATATATTTCACAATGTCATGAAAGATAGTATGGGGAAAATGATAACCGCTGTTGAATAATCTTATTATTTTTAAAAAATTCTATAATGTTACAAATTGCACAATAAAAAAATTCACATTAAAAACAAAACAAATATTTATTTACAACTTTCACGATAAAATACAAAACAAATATTTATTTATAACTTTCCACAATAAAATACAAAACAAATATTTATTTACAACTTTCCACATCACAAAACATAATTTTTTTTTCTTTGCAACAATCTGGTTTCTTCCACCTTGCTGTTGTCACAGAAATTTCTGCTCGGCATATGTCTGTAAAGAAGAAAAGAAAAAATATTCATATCTACCTAACTTTATAAGTGCATCACATTCATTCAAAATGAATAAATCAGCATATATACACAAGATATACAATAATTTCTTACCGTTTGTTTCTTCAAAAGATCTTACAGTAAAATTTATTAAGTTATTTTTAGGAACTTTACTATTTAAGCCTTATGGGATATTTGAACAACTATGAAAAAGTAAAAGCACATCTTATTTTATGTCGAAAAACGTCATACAGCATGAAAGCACCCGCCTTGTTTTGTGTCGAAAAAAAAAAAAAAATCTTAATATTTATAACTGATGGTAATGTCATATTTTTAATAATTAAAAATGATGGTAATTATAAGCAAAATGTACTACAGTAGACTCCCCAAATCCACATGAGTCCATCATAACACTGAAATTGTGCAAATTTTTGAATTATTTGCAGATTTCTGGTTTATTTACATTTTTTAAGCAGTAATACGAATGTAATAATGCATTTGAAATTACAATGAATATGTCTATAATAAAGTAAATTATTAAGTAAAACAATAAAGTACTGAATATTAAGAAAATGTAAAACTTGATTAAAATATAAAAAGTAAAGATCAAGTATGTATTTAGTAATGTGTACTGCGTAAGTATGCTAAATAAAGATTAGATATCATCATCATCAACAACTGTTTTCAATCCACTGCTGGATTCTCACCCAGATTTTTCCATTGTTTCCTGTCTAGTGTTTTAGTCATCCAATTAACACTGACCACTTATCTGATTTCGTCACTCCATCTTACTTGAGGTCATCTTCTTGGTCGTTTTACATCACTGGGATACTACTGTAGGGTGTTTGTGCTCCATCTACTGTCTTATCTTTTTGCAATGTGCCCTGCCCATTTTCCATTTTAGACGTTTAATTCTTTCAATGACGTCAAAAACTTTCGTCTAACTTCTCAGCCAGGTTATTCTCTTTCTGTCTCTTCTAGTTATGCCCAGCGTACATCTTTCTATACTTCGCTGTGTTCGGGTCCGGATACCGGGTTGCGTTAGTGAAGGAAACACTCGATGGAGAAGTTTCTGTAGAAGCACAATTTTAGTCATCAATATTGGTTTAACACTAAACGGTATTTGCCATTCCGCTGCACCAGATTTAGTACAGCAATCCTATACTTTACAGATTAACAAACTACAACTTGTGTGTTCAGGGGTCGATGCAGGTTTTTTTTTTCTTGGGGCCCATTTTGTGAAAAGTAACATTTTGTGGCGAAAGTTGATATCCAGTTAATCAAATTCAGACCAAGCATTTAAAAACAAAAACTGTTTAAAATCCTTTTGCTGAAGTTTTCCTCTCTGGTGAACTTGCTTGTTTACAAAGTACATATTTTAAAAATCACAAAATAATAAATAAATAATAAATAGTAAGTTTTTATAGAATAGCATTTTGTGAAGGAGCCCATTTTATCATTTTGATTTTTGTGAAGGGGGCCATTTTATAAAATTGAATTTTGTGAAGGGGCCAATTTCATTAAATAGATTTTTGTGAAGGGGCCCTAAATAGGCCCCAAATTTTTCCTGGATCGACCCCTGGTGTTTCATTTTAAAATGCTTGTTGCACTTATGCTGAATTGGTGTTTGTTATGAGAACATAAGATTTATTTTTATAAAAGCTATGATTTATCAAACTTATAAGTTATAATGCTCTAAAATAAGACTTATTTTTGTATGGAGTAAAAAATTCAAAAAGAAAATAACAATGTGTGCAGTATTTGAACACACAGCAAATGTAATATGGTGAGAAAATGCTTTTTTAATCATTAAAATAATGTCAGGGCTTAATATACTTACATATCTACCGTATTATTGGGAATATCAGCCATACCAATGAATATCTGTTTCAAAAAAAGTATATCCACGTAAGCGGCACACCTGTAAAAATCTCTTTTTTAAAAATGTATAGTGCCGCACCCAAGGAACTCAAATTTACGTATAAATATTTTCACTTAAATGCCACACACAAAAAAATTTAAACTAGTAATTAAATATAAAGAACTATTGTAATATTAGTATACAGAGTTTCCCCCAGACAGTTTCAGAAGGGTGCTGCACCCTGCCTGCCCTTTGGTTAACAAAATAGCACCCCTCTTGTCCCTCATAAAAAGAATTAGCAC
Organism: Maratus michaelseni; assembly: GCA_963931845.1. Classification (NCBI taxonomy): domain Eukaryota; kingdom Metazoa; phylum Arthropoda; class Arachnida; order Araneae; family Salticidae; genus Maratus; species Maratus michaelseni. Next base: position 359,803,727 of record OZ007593.1, on the reverse strand, counting down.
CCTTCTTGCCCCCTCCAGTAAAATAATTAGCACCCTTCTTGCCCCCTCCAGTAAAATAATTAGCACCCTTCTTGCCCTTAGTAAAAAAAGTGCCCTTTCTCCTTTTTGCCTTAAAAATTTGCTTTCATAGTAAAAACTGACTCAATGTTGTCTTAAAAAGAGTGTTTTGACTTTGAAATATCAAAAGTGGTTTTAAAAATCAAAAGAATACATCTAACAATTAAAAAAAGTGTCTTTAAGAATCTGAAAAGTGCCCTCAAAAATCCAAAAAGTGCCCTTAAGAATAAAAAAGTGCCCTTTTCTCACCAGCAGCACCCTGCCCCTTTTTAAACCTGGGGGAAACTCTGTTAGTAATATATAAATAATTTAACTTAAGTGCTGAAAAAAAAATATGTATATATATATAAGGATATCATATAGAGACTTTGTGCCGAAACTACTGTAGCATAACTAGAGCGGTGTTCCTGTAATTTTTTTTTTTTTTTTTTTTTTTAAGGGTGGAGGGAGATTTCTTTTGACAAAAGACATGTTAGATTTAAGGTATGCAAATGACAAAAAAATTTACACAAGCAAAATATTACTGAAAAATGTTACGTAATAAACCATTATTAAAACATTTTTAAAATATGTAGTTTTATGTTAACTCCCCTGACTACTGCTAAAAGCACCTTTTCGTCACCGAAGCAATAATCAAACAGAGAAAAATACAGTATTTAATCTATACCATCAGAAGCTGATGATCTTATTCTGATAACGTTCGGCGACTTCCGACTGCAAATAGTTTAATAAACAAAACAAAAACCACAGATAGTTCTCTCCTTTTTCTTTGCAGTTGCTTTTTTGTGGGGATGCTCTCATTTTCTAATAATTGATTATTCTTTAATAAAAGTTTGTTACACAGCCTAATTTACTATTATTGAACTTGCTGAAAACTTAACAAATTTCGTCAATTGACGATGGAGATATCAATTATTTTTTTTAATAGTAAGGTAAAAACAGGTTTTGCTTTTCATTCTTTTTCTTTTAATTATTTTTTCCGTTTGCTTGAAGCTCAATTTTTTTTCCCATTTGGCACTAACTATTACGCTTGACGACAATAGTGTTGATATAACACAGTTTAGAGATACCTAGAATTTAAATATTCAGGGCCGAAATTAACTTTTTTTTCACAGGGGCAAACAGGGATTTTGGCACCCCCACTAACCCTACCTTTCTCGCAAAGTAAATTTACAAAGATAATTTTACTAAGTTTTTAATAGCTGACTTATTTTAAACTGAAAAATATGTAATCATAAAATATGTAATAGTGAACTCTGTGCTTTGTCAAATACTTATTCAATAAAACCTGTGAGTACAGAATCAAAAGGAACAAGACAAAATTCAGTTTTATACAAGTTTTCGTCTTAGCAAATAGAATTGATGCTATTGTTACTGTTGGATCTGTGTATTTTTTTCATTTAAGACAGGATTCTATTACAGAAAGATTTTACTGTAGTTATAGTATTACATTACAATTGAACGGATGTTTAAAGTCCTAGTGTTATAAGTCACAATGTCTTAAGAACTGAAAAACCAGAATTTTCTGTAGGAATATAACAATGAATTCTAATACTGTAAAACATCTTTGTATGTTATCTACATAGTTTCATGGAGCTGTCATTTATACTGCACTTCCTATTTATAGACTAATATGTTTAGATACTTTCCTGAACCTAAATTCCAAATTATAATAGTGACTCGGAACAAAAAAAAAATTAAGTTTTTAATAAGTATTTTATTATGTGAATTTTCTACCTTTTATTTTTTAGTGTCCCATGAATTCTCAGTTTTTCTTTTGAATTTTCCAACTTACAAAACATTTTTGCCCAAATTTCATATACTTTTTTTTGTATCAAGCAACAAACCAAATGGTCATTTGTCGTCCCCCATGCCTTCCATTCTGGCGCCCGGGACACATGCCCCCTCTGTGCTGCCTTTAGTTTCAGCCCTGAATATTAATAATCAAAAAGTGCTGCAGAATGTTTACATTTAAAATAAATGTCAATATACTTAAAATCTTGGTACTTTTCGGTTAGCCAGGCACCACTAATTAGAGATCTGCACAGGCCGGGCTCGGGCCTATTTTCCTTCACTGCACTTGGGCTAGGCCTTGTCTCCACTCGTTTTGGGCCTAGTGATTACTCTTTATGGCCCGGGTTCAGGCCTTTCTTTTTTCCTGAAGGATCAGGCCGTGTCTTAAATTATTTTTTCCGGACAGAGCCGGGACTGGTTTCATCCTTCCTAGTCTTCACACCCCAAAATTTTCAGTCCTGGTTTTGACCCTATAAAAATCATTGTCTCGGCTTGGCCTGGTCTGTTCGAAGGTCAGTAAAATAAGACCCGGCACAAAAATCTTTGAAAAAAAATGCAAATATTTTAAATATTTTTAAATTAAACATTAAAATTTATTATTTTTAAAGATAAGTAGATTTGTACACTTATTAAAATATGGCTAAATTAAAATATAGTGAAACGTGTGAAAAAGAACCTGCTTATGACGGAATCCTGTCTTAAACTGAAAAATGTGTTGATCCATGCAAAATGAATATACTAATACGTAAGAAAAGAATATATAATATATTTACACCTGCTAAGAAGGCAAATTGTCTATAACTCATTTTTTTTCCCTATGCAATTCCGTCTTAGAAGAAGATTTTAATGTATAGCATTTTTCTGATTTTTAACACTTCAATACATGGAATATGGATTAACAATATTAATGATAACTTAAACACATACATACAACAAATAGAGATTTATTAAAAAAATAAATATCGCAGACTGCTGCACTTCTATAAAAATGAGGATTGTAAACATGAAAAAAAAAAAAGAGCTTAGATAGGAATTTTTGGTTAGATCTACTCCTACAAGGCAAATTTTTAACCAAATCATCGTAAAAATCAATGTTTTGTGGAAATTAACTCGGGCCGGCCTTTTAGCTTTTATACTGGGACGAACTTACTTTTAAATCGGGCCGGGTCAGGCCAATATTTTTTTTTGCTTGGGCCGAACTTTTGATTTTTGTATCAGGCCAGGCCTGGAAATTTCGGCCCGTGCAGACCTCTACCACTGATATATGTACATGTATTATATATACCATATATCGGCAAATACATATTATATACATACATATTATATATATGTATATACATATGTATTTATATATGTACATATGTCACTGGCACCCGGCTAACCGAAAAGTACCAAAAATTTTAACATAAAATTATGGTTTATTTCTTCTGGAAAAAAATAGTTTGAATTAAATGTACTTTAAGATAAAATGAAGATTTTCTATACTTATATGACTGCTAAAAAGATATTTATTGCCTTTTGACAGGTATGCTAGTAGAACTTTTAATTTTTGTATCGGGCCGGGCTGAATTTTTTTTTGTATGGGTACCAATACAAAAATTAATTTGGGTGATCTATCAATGTTAACTGAATATTTTAGAAATTACCGAAAAAAAAAATCAGTTTTCAAAAACAAGCCATGGTATATAAATATATTTTAGATCAAATAGGTAATATATATTTTTTCTGATAGTATTATACCTATATTTTTTATATTTGCAATGCATTTTATAAAATTTTGAATAGTCAAAATCAATAAAATTTATTATAATCGCTTCTGTTTACGTGTTTATTTGTTTGTCTGTTACATGTTAAATGTTGGTCTGTTACAGGTAAGATTACATATTTTTCATGACTATCTTATGGCAACAGTCAAATTTTGAGAAAGATATATGTTTCAGAACGCCCTCTGAATGAAAATACATTTTTATAATAATAAATTGTAAATTATTTTATAAGTAATATATCGATAAACATCAAGGTATCTGAAAAGCATGGTAATTCATGTTTGTCTGTTACATTAACATTTTTTAACCATAATTATTTACATTAAATAATTTATTCATAATAACTATATTAATTTATCTTCTAATAAATATCATCATGCTAATTGTAGCCCTTTTTGAATTACATAATTATTATTTTTCAAATGAGATAAAGCCTTTTTTTCTGCTATGTCAATTAGTCTGTTACAATGGAATTGCCCATTTAAATAAATAAATAAGTAAAAATGTTCCAAAGCACAACAATTCATAAAAATATGCTTAAATGCAAAATGATAATTCAATAAAAGCTATAAAACTACATGCTCACATATTCTTTTATTTTTAAGAAAATGAAATAATAATAATAAATCAATTAAACATACCACTGCTTAGAGTCCATTGCAGACTTCTTTTCCAGCATTCAGCTCAAGCTGGATTTTTCAAAAATTACTTGCATAGTCTCTAAAATAAAGAAATAAGTTTGAAATGAAGCATGTGTAAATAAATGTGTCAAATTAACATTTTAACCCGTCAGCACACACACTGGGATAAAATCTACCCCAGCTCAGAACTATTACTTAAAAATGTACGTAAATCGTTCGGGATCATTCTGAGCTTTACAGTACCTTTCAAGCTGAAAGAGATCAAGATGTGGCCAAAAAGAATTTACCTCCGGTTATGAGATTTTCCATTCTTTTGTTATAAAAATGTCACGTGGGAGGAAATTTACCCCACGCGTGTTATAACGTAACCCATAAAGATAAGAAAATGTTAATGCAAATGTTTATGTAAAAAATATAGTGTGCAAATAATAATATAATTTTTCTTTTAAACGTTAACAACTCTTGCACATACAGTTTCTATATATCAGTTTTATATTCTTTTGTATTTTTATGGCTAAATTTGGATTGAAAAAACTTTGTATGTAATGATATTCAGAAAAAAATCTTAGTGCTAGATTTTTTTTTTTTCTTTAAATATGAAAAAACCTCTTATTTTAAGTTAAATTATTTTCTTTATTGATTTACAGTTTATTTCAAAATATAAATTTTTGCTTATAATCAAACCGGGGGGAAATTGACACAAGAAAACCCATTGGGGTAAAATTTATCCTGCGCGTGTAGTAACGTAATGGAAAGGGGCGCATGTGCTGACGGGTTAAGAACCAAGTTTTCAATAGAAATGTTTCCAATTTTTATTTAATTATTAATTAGCACTAGGATTTAATTATGATTTGAAATTGAAATATCTGAAATTAAGGAAAGTAACAGAGTTCTCTTTATGAAAGTAATCTCAAATAGATTGAGTTTTATAGAACAGAATTTAGAAAAAAAAAAAAAAGATAAATTAATACATAATCTTTTTTAATAAAAAGCTACGTGTTGCTGATGACTGGTTTTTTAGCTTATCGTTGCAAGAGATTAATTTCAGAAAATGAGAGATTTGAAGTTACTGAAAAAATTAATAGCTCGTAAAGTATTTGTCAGAAAATTGTTAATTCTCGACAAATACTAGATGCGCCATTTATTTTTAGTATATATATATATTAAATATAAAAAATCTGTTAGAATTTTAAATTAAAAAAAACAGTTTTCAGCGATGTTCTGTAACCCGGGAAGCCCGAGTTCGATTCCCTAGTATTATTTAATAATAATGTACTTGTACGAATTCAAAAACCAGCTCAGGCTAAAAGTATCAATTTCAAATTAGTTGTGTATTATATAAAGCAGGATTACAAAAAAGTCAGCTTGAAATGTTTAAAAAGTGGCTTTTACTAATTTTAGTTTTAACTGTCATTAGCTTTTACATTTTAAAGCATTTTACTTATAAACTATAATTCTTTAGATAAAATTTTTTATAGCTTAACTCGGGGGTCGATACAGGGAAAATTTGGGGTTATTTAGGGCCCGGCCCCTTCACAAAAATCTATTTAATAAAATGGGCCTCTTCACAAAAATCTATTTGATAAAATGGGTCCCTTCACAAAAATCAATTTGATAAAATGGGCACAAAAATCAATTTGATAAAACATACACTTCACAAAATTCTATAAATAATAATTCTATAAAATTCCATAAAAACTTACTATTTATTATTTATTTTTTATTTTGTGTTGTTTTAAAATGCGTAATTTGAACAAACAAATTCACCAGAGAGGAAAAATTCAGCAAAAGGATTAAAAAAAAGTTTTTGTTTATAAATGCTTGGTTCAAATTTGACTAACTGGATTTCAACTTTCGTTACAAAATGTTATTTTTCACAAAAATATAATAAATTACACAAAAATAACCTTTACTTTTCACAAAATGGGCCCCAAGAAAAAAAACCTGCATCGACCCCTTAACTAAATATATATATTAGGCACACTCCTTCACAAAAATCAATTTGATAAAACATACACTTCACAAAATTCTATTCCATAAAAACTTACTATTTATTATTTATTTTTTATTTTGTGTTTTTTTAAAATGCGTAATTTGAACAAATAAGTTCACCAGAGAGGAAAAATTCAGCAAAAGGATTAAAAAATAGTTTTTGTTTATAAATGCTTGGTTTAAATTTGACTAACTGGATTTCAACTTTCGTTACAAAATGTTATTTTTCACAAAAATATAATAAATTACACAAAAATAACCTTTACTTTTCACAAAATGGGCCCCAAGAAAAAAAACCTGCATCGACCCCTTAACTAATATATATATTAGGCATTTTATTGCACTAGAATTTAATAGCATTATTTATCAATATTGAAAACATCAGTATTAAAGTCACACATGCATAAGAGAAACTCATAGTGAATGTAGGAAAAAAAAATAGTAAATTTTAATACCAATTTCTTTATTTAGCTTTAAGAGGCTACTTCACTTAGGCCAAAACACCCACTCACTAATGTTAATTCTATGGGGGAAATAATTTATGATATCTCGTTCGCATTTCAATATTTATAAATGATTTTTTTTCGCATTGGATAGCTGAGGTCAATCTCTATGCACACTCCTTTATACTTTTTCGATTTTGATTACAAGTTTTTTTTATTAAGATACTTTCACTTTCAGAAATTGTTTTGAAAGCGAAAGAAAGGAGGGGGGGGGGGGTGATCTTTTAACTGTTTTTCAAGTGTTTGAAGTTTTAAAAAAAAGAGAGAAGTGGAATATATAATATATCTGCGAGTCACTTTTTGACTCACTGTTGTAAAATCTGAGTGATGGTTCAAAAATTTTCTATGATTTCTGTGTAAAATACAAGTAAACTTTAACCCTGAAAATTATGAAAATAAAAAACAGTTAAAGGATAATAATGTTTTTAGTGTGATCATCAGAGCATCTTCTGTTTTAGCACTATCTCAAAGTAAAAATTGCTTATTTAAAAATATGTTTGTTCTTTTTTCACAAAAGTTGCATTCCAAAATTATAACCCCATAAACAAGAACATTTCTGACATACAATGGTTATATAGTGCTTTGTTAAACTCTAAAACTGGTATTTGTTTACAGATATATGGCAGTTCCCACTGCCAATTTGTTACCAATTTCCTAAATAATAGTACCATGAGTGACCACACAATTGTTAAAGAAGACTTTCATTTGTTTCTGGAAATTGTGTTCAAAGAAATGTTGATGCTTGCTACAAACAAACAACTAAATTTTGTATTGTGCTATTCGCCCCATTCACTTTTATTCGAAAAGTAACGTGTTACACAAAACTAAGAAAATAATTAGCAGCTACAGTAATTTCACTATTTTTGATCACAAGCTATTTTATATTCAAATTGCAGAGTTTCCTGTAGGCAGTTTCAGGAAGGTGTTGCACCCTGGCTGCCCTTTGGTTTAAAAAACATCCCCCTTCTTGCCCCTCATCAAAAAATTAGTGCTCTTCTTGCCCTTCAACCAAGAAAATTAAGCCTTTACAGTTTTGTAAAAAAAAAATTACTTGCATAGTAAAAATTGACACATTGTTGCAATTCGATAGGAGTGTTGTAACATTTAAAAATCAAAAGTGCATTTAAAATTGAAAGAATGAATTTAAAAAATATAAAAAGTGCTATAGTCCGTAGATCAGGAAATGGCGGTTGGACCTCCCTCTCCGGAACCGAGTCCATTTCGAGGAAGGCAGGATGGGGTTGGGGGGAAGGGTTGCTTTAGGACAAAAAAAATCGCCAAGTAATACCTCTCCCGATATTCCCATGCGCTCGTTTCGCCAGACCTGTTTTTTCTTTGATCAATAAGCAGCGTATTGCGTTTCTCTCTTAATTATTATTATTATTATTAAACTGTTGTTTTCACAACAAACTGTTATTTTTATATAACTAACTAATTGTCATTTACGTTACAATCTGCAATGGCTCCGAAAGGAAAAACAATTCGTTCGAAAGAAAGGATGATTGTGAATAAAGTCACAGAGTTTTTTGAAAAAGAAGCAGAAACTTTTGTTTCCTTTATCAATCCAAAAATTCTATTTGAAGTCGAAGCCCACAAAAAATATTTCTTGACCCAACCCGAAATCCTAATTAAAAGAAAATTATCCCCCCCCCCTTTTTTTAAACGTAACTATGGAATAATAGTCAGCAATGTATAATATGTCTAAAATCAGTTTTATCATTTATTAAAAAATAAATAAATAAATAAATAAATACTCATTCATATTCAAATGCTATACAGTTTTGAATTTGAAAAAAAATATTCTGAATTGCCTTTTGTAAAGTCGTGTACCCGAACCCGAAACAATTATATTTAACCAGACCCACAACGAAAAATAAATTAGTCCCGAACCATAGAAACTTAATGAAGCTCATAATTTGAAACCATAAATCTAGATAATACTTCTAATTTTTCTTACAATGTATGTCATATTTTGCATATATTGTTATTCTACAAAAAAAAAAAAAAAAAAAAAAGAAAAGAAAGAAAAAAAGGAAGAACGAAGAAAAAAAGATTAAATCTTGATATCTCAAATCTCTTTATATATTTTCCCCACTCTTCCGTTGAAAATCGGGATGTAAAAATTTATTATACTACGGGATTTGTTAGGCAAAGAACGTGTATATTTTTTTCATTAATTCTGAATCTTTTAGTATTTTAGTATTTATTTTTTAACTATAAAGTTAATTTACAAAAAAATGCTATTACAACAAAACTCAAATAAAATCTTACAAACTAAAAGAATTCATAAAAGTTAGAACTACATAATTAGAAAAAAATCCCTGACGGCTCGGCCTACAGGCACAGGTATATTTTGAAGAAGCAGACTTTGGGGCTCCTGTTTGTTGGGAATTGCGGAAGAAATGACCTTTTTGCCATGATGCGGCAGTTGGAACCGCCCACTTTGAAACCTAACTTGCTTGCAGGCGAAACCGGCAGGGATTTTTTTCTTTTCTTTTTTTTTTCTTTTTTAATAAGGGTTGGTCCTATAAAAAACTTGTCAGTATGAAAGTTTTAGATAATATTGAGAGGATTTATAATAAATTTAAGCGGATTTGATATCTTGTGAATTGACGAAGTTAAGATTTTTTCACTTCTAACACCCCTTCCTCCTTCGGGCCATTTTTAATGATATCAAAAATCTGTTATACATAAATTTTCGGCCCTTTTCCTAGAAGTAATAATAACTTTAAACGGATTCGATACGTATCCTAATTAAGAAATTATGGGTTTTTTTTCTGTTTTCACAAAAAGCACCCCTCCACCCCTTGGTTCGATTTTGCCCATTAACGAACTTGACCGAGATTTTATGCCCCTTGATTTTATGTATCCGTTTGGAAGAAATTTGTGCATAATTATTGACGTTATCGTGTCCATAAAAAAGTGACATAAATAGATAGATAAAGTTTTGAAATGGGGGTGGTTTTGGGTTCTGGGAGTCATAATCGGCGTAGATGTGCAAAAATTTTTCCAAAATTCCAACTTAAGGGAGAATGTAATAGGCAGTATTTCTTACGAAATCTACTTAAAAACAGCCCCGCTAGCAAAAGGGAGAAAACGGCGACAAAGCTTTAAATATGGCAAACTACACTTTCCCGCGTTAACAGTTTGACCGTTCGAGAGCTATTGGACTCGTCCACTTCTACGTCATGAATGATTGACAGGCGCCATCTCCTGAACGACGAACATTAATATGGATCTAAAAAATACCCTTCAGAGTCAAAAATGTGCCCAAAAAATCCCTATAATTTATAGGGATTTTTTTATGTATGTAGTTCTTTTGTCAGAGCTGAATAATGAAACATTTAAGACAGAAAATAGATTAAGAACTTCGGTGACTTAAAAAATTGTCTTTTTTTAAAAGGGGAGAGTGTGAGCCCCCTCATTTTCCCATGCCCTTAAAGATTATTCTCTGCTTCCTGATGGGTGTTGATTGCCACATTATAAAATATGCAAGGTACGGTTTACAAAATAATAATTTGATAGCAATCTTAGAAAAAATGATTAATTACATGAAATTAACAAAAACAGCTATTTATATAAAAATAATATATTATTACATTCTGGTAAGTAAAATTTAAAAATTAAATTTGACTATTTAGCTTTTCAGTTAAATAAAAAAAATATATGCACTATGAACATTACTGAAATTGCTTTTTCAGTAATGTCCACATGGGGTGTCCATTACTGGAAATTGACTAATTAAGCATTCCAGTAATGGACCATGGTCCTAAAACCTGAAAAATAAATGAAATTTTGTAAATTGCCATTAGTATGTAAAATTCAAAGTTTTCTATTATTGTCTAAACAAAAACATGCAATTTTTTCAAGAAAATAAAAAATATATGAATTGTTTAAGTGAAGCCAGCTCTTAGCATGTTCATTAAGATTTTCACAGAAAATCTGTGGAACTGTGAAACATTATTTTCTGCTTCCTGATTGGTTTGATTAAGAGTGTCAACAATAACCCAGATTATAAAACAAACAAGGAGGAATTATGAAAAAAATATATAAAAGGCTAAATTATTATTGGTTATTTTTTTATAAATCAAAAACTTTGAAAGTGGCCCATTACTGGCACATCTACCCTATATATTTGAATATATACATTTGCTTTAATTAATATATATCAATATGCATTAAAATCTATGTAAAGAAATAAGTATTTCTAAAGTAATGGGAATTAATTGTAAAAGAAAAAAGAGGGGGGGGGGGCATTTTTTAATTGCTTTTAAAGTGTTTTAAGTTAAAAAGAATGAGGGAAAAACATATTTTTGGTTTTTTAAGTGTTTAAAGTTAAAAAAAAAAAAAAAAAAAAAAAGTAGTTCAAACTGGAGCTGTAAGTAAATCTTCATTTTCACGCAGAAAATGTAATCTAAACTTGAAAATTCTCAGAAAGTACTCAAAGTGGTTGTATTTTTTTAATAATTTATCAAACTGTTAAATACAAATCACTACTGTTGCGTTTACACTACCATCTCTATTAACATTTAGCATTAAGCCTACATGAATAATTAGGTCTGATATACACTTCGCTTTTACACAAGAAAATATAAGTATATAAACGGAAGTTATAAAGAATAGAATTATAAATGAAAAAGATAATTCTTACCTTTATTGACATCAGATTACTATTTATTAATCAGATTTCGAAAAGCCGATCACGCTTCTTCATTCACCAAAAAGCAAAATAAACTTGTCTGGTAGGTAGGTTGGTTGATACGTTAGCGTAGCGTGCAGAGGAAGGAAGCCAAGGAAGAAAGTCAATTTGCGGATGTGCGTTCTATGACATTCGCCGGCTGTTTTGTGGACAATGTATTCAGACGGTCCGTTGTCAACTATCTTCCGGATATTCACTGGATAGTTTTATAGGATATGACAACTACAGGATTTTCAGGATCATTATAGATCGTCCGAAGGACGATTGTGGTTGTCTGGGATGTTCCACAACCGATCGAAGTGTCACCGGGGGTCAAGTTCAGAATGTGTTGCGCAATGCGTGTCTTCAATTCAGCTACGTTGACAATCGGAGTACTGAACACAACATCTTTCAGATAACTACACAGCCAGAAATCACACGGATTAAGATCAGGTGATCGGGCCTGCCAGGCTGTAGGGAAATGACAAATGGTAATTCTAGCATTTCCGAAATTCCGACTCAACAATTGCTTCATTTGCAATGTGCGATTTGCAATGTGCGGAGGAGCGCCATCTTGCATAAAAATGATACTATCCAGACATCCACGCTGTTGCAGAGCTGAAATGACGTTATTACGCAAAAGAGACTCACAGCGATGACCATTGACGGTAACGGTAACAGGATCGAAAGCACCCGTCTCCTCGAAAAAATATGGCCGTACGATAAATGATGCCGTAAATCTGCACCACACAGTGTCTTTTTCAGGGTGAAGTGTAACTGGGTTCGTTGCGAGTAGATTTTCTGTTGCCCATATTCGGCAATTCTGTGTATTGACATATCCCGTCAGATGGAAATGGGCTTTGTCTGTCCAAAGAATTTTCCACGGCCAATAATTGTCCACTTCCATGCGAGCAAGAAATTCCAAAGCAAAACCCTCTCTTGCTGGCAGGTCAGAAGGAAACAACTCTTGAAATGGCAAATTTTGTACGGATAGCATTGCAGGATGTTTCGTAGAATGTTATGTACCGTGCTCACAGGCCTGTCCAATGTTCGGGAAATTCTTCATGCACTGCATGGTTGCACACCATAGCTCGACTCCTCTTGAACTGCAGTCGCCACTTCTTCAACCACCGTCGAATCACACCTTTTTCTTCCTCTACCAGACTGCACATCAAACGAACCTGTATTTTCAAATGTTTTCATCATTTTCACCAGACCCATGACAGTCATCGGTCCAACGCCTTTTTTCATACCCTTGAGGGTCCTGAACTTCTGCAGAGCTACTGGTGCAGAATCACCGTTCTTGTAATAAAGCTTTACAAGTAGAGAGCGGTCCTTCATTGAAACACTCATGGCGAACGTCTGAGACGCGAAATGAGGACACGCCGTTTACCCAACATTTTATATCACCTGAAGTTGCCGTGCGCATACCAGGTATTTTAATTTACATCTTCTGACGCTTACAGCGCCATCTGTCACTAAAATTTGGAACTTTTTTTTTTGGTTCATGCTGTTTTTCCCTTTTTCAATAATACGCCGCTCAATTTTGAGGTCATTTTAATCAGTGGTTCATTTTTTAGAGCGTTTTGAAACTTAAACTTTAATTATAATCACTCTATATATCTATGCATAGCTTTGGAATGGATATTTCGATTTTGATGATTACTTTTTGGTGGAATGGTCTCGTTCTGAACAATCTTTTAAAGCATCAATAAATAAATGAAAAAAAAAAGGGAAACTGGCAATTTTTGAAAAATCCCTTATCGTCCAACTACTTTATTCTTTTTTCAACTATATTTATTTTAAATTTTTTAAGTAGATTTATGTAAAGGTATATAAAAATAATATGCTGAAATAATTTAATAATATGTTTTATCAATAAATACGGTAGAAGTACACACATATAGCATTCAATAAATTAAAAAAAAAAAAAAGAAAAAGAAAAAATAAGCAAAACTGGGATAAAAGGCATTTCTATATCGAGTAGTTGACCCCCCCCCCCCCCTTGCGTGAATTATAGCTTTAAATAAACTACAAATTTGTATTATTTTATATCTTTAACCCACTTTTGTATAAAGTTATATTTTAAAATGAAAAATTCGCGAAAAAATATTGATATTTAGTGGTAAAAGCGCTCGTAAGAAGATATTGTCATTTTTTTTTATTTTTTTTTAAATTTAGGGTCGTTTTACGGTTTTAAAAAAATAGTTTTTGTTGTCCAAACACTTTGAAATTTTAAATTATTAAACCATGGGTATGTAGAAAATTTATTTTGGTCTTACAAAATATAGCAAAAATTGTAGATCACTTTAATTTATTTAATCGATATTAATTACATAGAATTTTTTTATTTAAATATTTTAATATAAATATTTATTTATTTATATTATATTTTTAATGCAAATTTAATTTGTAAAAATATTGTTGGTTGTTAAAATTTACTTACTTCAAAAACATTCGAATAAAAAAATACAAATTATATACGTAATTTCTTTTCCTGAAAATGCGAGAGTAATTGAAATGAATTACAGCCACATGTAATGCAGAAATCATTCTGTCGGAAGCAGGATTCGAAACCACCTTCTTTCTGCGCAGAGAGCCAGAGCTTAAACTAACGGCTTAGATCGCTCGGATATGCTGAGAGTGTTCAAGTATACTTAAAACTGAACTGGTTTAAGATTTAATCTCACGCATGTGCAAAAACATCGAATTTGGGCTGAAAATTTTTAGCTTGTCACTCTAATATATAGGACTGGATAAAAAATCTCATTATAGAGACAACGTTTCAAATTAAAAACAATTTACTAACATTGGAATCAAGATTTCTGTCCCTCTCTGGGTATATGCAAAATAAACTGATTAAAAAAATCCTTCTTTATTCTGACTTACAGTGCGAAACTCTCCATCCTATGAAATTTCTTGTGTTCGATTAATATACATTAATATATATACATATATGTTCGGTTATAATTTTAAACATAAAAAAAATAAGCATAAGTTGCAAATAAAAAAATATATTTTTTATATTTTAATTATAAAAAAACTTATTAGACTAACTAAAATAATTTTATGATATATTTTATCGGCGAATATATAGAAGTATCCAAGTTCATTAAACTCTGATTTACTCTCTATGACGTTTCCAGCATTAAAAAAAAAAAAAATCTTAACTGTGTATAAAAAATCGCGTGGAATAAATTATCTTACTTCTAATGAAATAAATTACAAATGTGATTAATTACAATCCTGTTATATATATATATATATATATAACACTCAATGGGAGCTCGTTTTAAGAGGTGCTTTGACATGGCATAGTTACAGATGATGCCAAAATGCAAAAGCTTTTTCTTTCTTCTATTTTTGATTAATTAAACATGTGGCAATATTTTTTGTGAAATTTTTTTTATGCAATCTTTAACTGATCCAATATAATTAATGGCACAAAAGGAAACCATTTGCAGGGCTTTCTATACTGAAAAACAATCTATTATTTTCAGCACTTAGTGATTAAATATTATTTTTTATTCGTTATTTAATTATATGAAGGAATACTGTCTTCATGTAAATCATATTTATCGTGAGTGCATGGGATTAATTGGTTTTCCTTGGCAAAATATATTATATATAAAACAAATTAATAACTCTTGTCTGGAAATAACGAATAAAATGGGAATTCTTTAATAAAAAATTCAAAAGGTATATTTGAAATTTGCAACTTTCAACAGTGCTTTTTTATTTAAAAAAAAAAAAAAAAAAAAAAAAAAAAAAAGGAAAATGAAAATGAAAATGAAAATACAATGAAAATATTTTATATCCAATAGAGAAAAAACATTAATTTTAGATTTAAATAAAAGTGTAAAAACATTTTATTGGAAAATTGACATATAGTAAATACAGCTCAAAAAAAGTTTTTTTTTTTTTTTTTTTTTTTTTTTTTAAGATTGAATTATATTGAAAAGGGCAGATTATTGCAACTTTCAACAATGCTTTTTTGTTTAAAAAAAAGGCGGGGGGGGGGGGGCGTCAGGGGTGGAATAAAAAATACAATGAAAATATTTTATATCCAGGAGCGAAAAAAAATTACCTTTAGATTGAAATAAAGGTGTAAAATATTTTATTTTAAAAGTTACATTTAGTAAATACGGTTCAAGAATGTTTTTTGTTCTTTTTTTTTGGATTGAATTAGATTAAAAAGACAAATTTTATTCTTTAATAAAAAATTTCAAAATGTATATTTGAAATTTGCAACTTTCGTCAATGCTTTTATATATATATATATATAAAAGAAAGAAAAAAAAAGAAAAGAAAAGAAAAATGAAAATACAATGAAAAAGCAATGAAAATATTTTATATCCAGCAGGTAAAAAAAAAATAATTTTAGATTGAAATAAAGGCGTAAAATATTTTCTTGGAAAAGTGATATTAGTAAATACAGCTCATTAATGTTTTTTTTTTCAGATATTATTTTTTTCATTAAGAGTATAATTTGTAACGCATATGAACTCCAGTAAAACTAGTTGTTACATTTTTTATTTTTACAGTCCTAAACAACAAGTTATTTTTAAAAATGCATAACCACCATCAATTACTCCCAATCTTCCTTTTTAATACTCTCAGGCGAGATTCGAACTCAAATCATTAAACTTTAATTGCATTATCATTATAACGTATTGTTTTGCGATTATTAATTTGATTAAATCCCGTGAAATATGATGGGTGAAAAAAAAGTAATTAAGGAAGTTAAATTAAAAAAAAAAAAAAAAAATTCGGTATATTTACTGAAAGAACACTTCAAAATTATCAAACGCATGTAATAAAAATAATATAAGGAATGATAAAATTAGTAAATGGTTCTTAAAAACATAAAAATTTTCTCTATAAATACCGGAACGTTAGCTAGTCAGGTGATCAGGTTATTTATATTATAGATTAGCTGCGTAACAACCCGTTGTGTTGCACTTGTATTTTATAAGATCTTTTGAGTTCTGGGGGGAAAATACCTACCAATCCACTTTTTAAATTAAAATGTATAAGTCATAGGATAAAAATGCAATCATTGTCATTTATAAATCTTAATTAGACCATTCAATCTCTGTAAGATTCTTTAAAATTAATCAATTACTTCCCGAGTTTTTGAGTGTTGAAAGATTGGTTGATCGATTAATTCTACCAGTTTTTTCCTGTTTTCTCAAAAACTTTTCAAATTTTGAAATGCAAAATTCTGAATATTATAACCAGAATTATCATTAATAAAGCTTAATTAGACCTATCAATCATCGTAAAATTCCTTAAAATTTTAGATCCCGAGTTTTTGAGTATTCAAAGATTGGTTGATTGATTGATTCTATCGGTTTTTCCCTGTTTTCTCAAAAACTTTTTCAAATTTTGGAATACGAAAATCTGAAAACTGTAGCCAGAATAATCATTAATAAAATTTAATTAGACCTATCAATCACCGTGAGATTCCTTAAAATTTTAGATCCCGAGTTTTTGAGCATTGAAAGATTGGCTGATTGATTGATTCTGTCGTTTTTTTTCTGTTTTCTCAAAAACTTTTTCAAATTTTGGAATACGAAAATCTGAAAATTGTAACCAGAATTATCATTAGTAAAGCTTAATTAGACCTTTCATTTACCGTAAGGTTCCTTAAAATGGATCAAATAGTTCCCGAGTGTTTGAGTATTGAAAGATTGGTTGATTGACTGATTGATTGTCCAAGTTTTTCCCTGTTTCCTCGCAAATTATTTTAGATATCAGAATACGACAAACTGAATATTGTAGGCAGAAAAATTATCTATTTGCTCCTGATAATTTTAGTATTTGTTCTGCAACCATTTCTGAACCTATTCCGGACAGACAGACAAAACATAATTATGTTATGTTTGACTATACGTCATCTAAATGGCCGAATGAATTTAGAAATACATCTTTTTCTAAAACTCTCAAACAGACACTCCAATGTTTTATATTAGTATGGATTACTATCACAAGAACGAAAGATTGAATTATGTCATTCTGTCACAGCTATTTCTGTAAGGAAATTTCTAGAAAGTTCGATAGGTCAATTCTGTAAGTATTTTTCTGTATAAATACTGGATCCTAAGTGAGTCAGGGATCACTGTGTTTTTATTAGAGATAACATAGAATCAATACACTCTAAAAACAACACTTTCAAAACTGGGCAAAAAATATTCGAATATGAGTATGTCGCATAATCAAAATAGCTCCGAATCAAAATTACTCAAGTTTGAAACATGTATACTCATATCTGAAAACAAGCACAAACTCAAGAATAAAACATCATGTGCTCATATTTGGGTATGTCCATGTTTCAAAAATGAGATAGAACTGACTTCTATGTGCTCATTTTTGAGTATGTCCATGTTTCAAAATGAGTATGAATTAACTCTAAACATTTTTTAGTATGTCCATGTTTCAAAAATGAGTATGAACTGACTTCTATGTCCTCATTTTTGAGTATGTCGATGTTTCAATAAAAAGTTCGAATAAAAGTAATTTTGTTTGAAACTGAGTATTTCTGGTATTTCAGAATTGAAGCATTGGGTCGTCGCATTTTAAACAAAAATTTTCATAACAAAATGAAAACATCGATTTACTCAGACCGATTTAAAAGTGTTACATCGATTTAAAAGTTTAATTTTTCTCAGTGTACATTCAGTATCAAAATACCATTGCGATACACGGGTTACAATATCAGATGCTATAAGAATAATGCAGACAATAATCACAGTGCTTATGCAGTTAAATTTCAAGTTTTATGCATTTATTTTTATGGTCTCGTTAAATACTGTATAATTCTGTAATATGTTTAAATGTAAAAAATAATGTGCCTTATATGGACAGCAAATTCTGATTTCGTAAAAATTTGTGATTTTTTATAGAGAAATATGCACAGTAAAAAAATCTGTTCATTTTGCAGAAAAAACTGTCAGCCAGCACGCCAGTAAAAATCTGTTTATTTTACGGAAATAGTATGTATTTATTACGAAGTTACGGGTAATAAGAAACTGCTGAAATAAGAAAATTTGTAATAAATACTTACAGATTATTTCCGTAAAAGAAAAAAGAAACACATTTTCACTGGCGTCGTAATTGGCGGTTTTTTTCTGTAAAATTAACAAAATTTGTTTACAGTGTATATTCAAATTGCAGAAATTCTGATTTACACTATGATGTTACCCTCGTAACAAACTTTAACTAAACACCAGCTAAAAAACAGCATAGAATAAATTATTTTGCTTCCAAAAAAAGATATACCAAATGTAATTAAATTCATGTTAATGTAAAAGAAAAAACTCTGAAAAATAGCTCGTTTTAAGAGGTACTTTGAGATGAAAAAATTACAGATGATGACAAAATTCAAAAGCCTTCTCATTCTTGTATTTTGATTAATGGATCATGTTACAATATTTTTATGGAGTTTGTTTTTCTATTATGTAACTTTTAATGGATCCAGAATAATTAATTGCACAAAAAAATCATCTGCAGTGCTTTCTGTACTGTATAGCAATATATTATTTTCAGCACTAAGAAATTACATAATGCATATTTATCTTTTGTGTAATTATATGATAGGATATTTCATGCAAATCATATTTATCATGAATGCATGAATTTTTTTTTCATATAAAAAATATTATATTACAAAAATAGCTCTAGTCTATACAGGCAAAAATGAAAGGGTAACGCCTATTAAAAATATTTATCTGATGTATTAAAAAATTTCATTTTCAATAAGTCTGATTAAAAAGAAATGCGATAAAAAAATGAAAATATCTCATATTTATTGAGGGAAAACACTGAACTGAGTGCGTTATATGAAAAACGAAAATAAATTAAAACAAAATTTAATTTTGGGTATGTATATGAAATATGCTAAAATTTTACAGTAAATATTTTTTTTTTCATAAATGCAAATTATGGGTGAATAACACTGAAAAATATAAAAATTCAATTTATATGGAGAATTTGCAAATATCACATGAGCGATGAGAAAATTGTCGGTAAAGCAAGTGGTGTTTTGTATACTTTTTTGGATGCTGATTACTGGGAAAATAATGAAAAAATTCCATCTCGTACAGTTTCATCACAAATCGCAGTCTATTTTTTACGAATGTAGTATATTTTATACCAAAAATATATGATTTATGTGAGTTTGTGATAAACATATTTATGGACTTAAACCTTATCTCTACTCCTCAATCAGTGTCTTTCTTTGCTCTGTGCTGTACACATGTGTTTATGTTCCAGCCTGTGAGTTATAGGTTATAGTAGTAATTTTTACTTCTATTTTTTGTTGCATTAGAGAACTATGGCTTCCACAGGATGTGTTAATTCACTGAATTATCTATGCTATATTTGTGGTAACTATAAAGCCAAAAAACAGCAATGAAACATTTCAGATTTTGTAAAAAAATTTAATTTATTTTGGCATGAAATTGGTGGATTTAGACAAGTTTTGGGCTCCACAGAAAGTTTGTTGTATCTGTGTGGAAGAATTAAGGCAATGGTTTCAAAGTAAAAACAATCTTTTCAGTTTGTTATATCAATGGTTTGGACAGAACCTCAAAATCACAGTTATGATTGTTATTTTTGTATTTGTAATGTGAAATGTTTCAATTTGTCCAAAACAAAACTGAAGGAAGGTGTGTTTGTAGGACCAGACATCAGGAAAATGATGAAAGATGAAAATTTTGAGACTAAAATGGAAACAAACGAAATAAAACCTTGAAATCTTTCAAACTAGTTATTACTAGCTTTCTTGAAACAAACAGGACCCAAACTACAAATCTACTTTAGAACAGATGGTAAAGAATTTCAAGATTTTAGGCTGTAGTATGAGCTTAAAAGTTCATTTTCTCATTTCGCAACTGGACTATTTTCTTGAAAATTTAGGTACAGTTAGTGAGAAACACGAATGATTTCACCAGAGTATAAAGGAAATGGAGAGGCGATAATAGGGAAGATGGAATGTCAGCATGATAGCCAACTACTGTTTGATATTACAAAGAGACAATCCCTGCAAAGTTCATAAGAGGAAAAAGGGAAAACAAAGTTTTGATATAAGGGGAAAAAAATATTATAAGGACTTGTAACTTTCTACCTATACATAACAATTACTTGAACTAGGATATAAATGTAACTTATATGTATTTATGAATTAATAAAATTTAAATGAAATGTCAAAATTTCATAATTTTAACTGTTTCTTTCAAAATATGCAATATTTTTGTGAAAAATCCTTACGTGATAGAAGATAATGGATTTTATTTTTGGAATCAGCACTAAAAATAACAAAATTAAAACAATTTTCAAAAAGTATTTTTTTGCAGCCCTGTGTATTCTAATTATTCAAAGTTTTTTAATTAAAAAAATCTCGAGAACCGTTCTGCATATTTTAGTCAAAATAAGTCTAATTATTTTAACTAACACGGTATCAATTTCTAGTAGATTTTGTTCATTTATATTTTTTTATAAATATCATCACAGTTCAATTTACTACACATCAATACGTTATTACTTTAAAAGGTTTATTTTTAAATTCCACTTTACTCTGAACGAGAAATAAATATATCTTGTTTCTGCATAATAAATTGTATTTTTTTTTATCACATGATATATTTGATTTTTAAACTCTGAATTCCAATTATTTTATTTTATCTTTGAAGAAAAAAAAATTACATCAATATGTCTTATTAAATTCAGTTATGAAAACTTCAGTTTATGTCCTGAAAAAAATAAAGCAAGTGAGTGTAACAAAAATAATTAACTGAATTTTAGAACAGCGTTTCAAAAATAATAAATTTTTCAGACATAAAATACATATATATATTTTTTTCAGACTAATTTTCCCATATTTGTGATGAAAAAATACTTAGCATATCGTAAAACTTGGATTTCCCTACGGAGATAAAGAAACGTAAAGATATCTTTTACTTGATGAGGAGAAACCATGAAAACAAAAAAGTTATCTATTTTAATAAAAGAAAGTTTCGCTCTGTGTGTGTGTGTGTGTGTATGTGTGTGTTTGTTTGTCTGCGATGGCTTGCAAAATCTAGCTCACCTAGAAGTCTGAAAATTTAGATGTGGATAGTCCAAGGTCTGGTCATGTGCACCTGAGTCTCAGATTTTTAATATTTTGATAATTACCCAAGATATTAATTAGATTCTCACTAACCATTGCTACTATAATGACATCTTTTAAATCAAAATGGCTAAAGAAAAGAACAGGAGTATTGGATTTGCAAGCGGAAATGAACGAAATCGAAATTATTTTACTAATTAGCGAATTTTAAGAAAACTAATTGAGATATCAATTTAAAAATTTCTGAGCATATGTAAAAAAAAAAATTCTGCATCTGACTATGTGATTTTTGAAAAATTCGGTCGGTAATTTTTCTTAATTTATCAAAAAACTGCCAAAAATCTGCTGGCGCCAGTGAAAACAATCCGAGAAAGTTTCAGATGAATGAAACTGATTCAGTTTTATTGAAAGCAGACAGGGATCTGCTTTCATTAAAAACTGAACTACAAACAGATCTGTTTCTCTGGCCGATCCCTCCATTTAGTTTGCGAAAATGAAAGGAAATAATTGCCAATTTTTACTAATGAACAAAAATTTAGGTAACTAATTAAGATATAGATTTGAAATTGAGGTCAGGAAGGGGTGTCATCTGCCGGCTATTTTAGCGTAGCGTCTTCGTTATGTTCTAATTATCAGAAAAATGTAGTTCTTTTTTTAATGATCGCGTTAATGCAGGTGACGGTGGTTTTCTTGAACAAATTATTCATTATATTTGTGGGTATAGGGAGGGAGGCGGTTAACGCCTTTCTCTGAGATTGTAATTATCTCGGGCCCGGGCAAAGCCGGGCGGGTTAGCTAGTTATGAAATAAAATTTCATTTTATCACTTTGATTGCACTTACTTCTAGTTCACTGTGCAAAGTGTTATGGGTATAGTTCAAATTACAATATAATATTAAAATAATTTTGGAGTTATCAAGTACATATGATAAATTATAATGACCGTGGAGTAAGACAATATTTAGTAATTTGAGAAATGTAGGGTTTATTTTAAACTGGTCGTAATGCCGTTGCATTAAGTGGTCGAACTGGTTTTGTCCTCTAGCGACTCCCTAAGTGAACTATGATTTTTGACTGTCATACTGAACAGAAATTAATATACGTTCAGTGAATATATGGTTATCTAGATTTTTCGAATTTTTGACTGGCTTCACTGCCATTCTAACCCTCTCATACGTAAACCAATGAAAATTGCCACTTAATTGCCGTTCCATTAAGTGGTTGAACTGGTTTTGTCCTCTAGCGACTCCCTAAGTGAACTATGACTTATTTGACTGTCATACTGAACAGAAATTAATATACGTTCAGTGAATATATGGTTATCTACATTTTTCGAATTTTTGACTCGCTTCACTGCCATTCTAACCCCCTCATACGTAAACCAATGAAAATTGCCACTTAATTGCCGTTCCATTAAGTGGTTGAACTGGTTTTGTCCTCTAGCGAGTCCCTAAGTGAACTATGACTTATTTGACTGTCATACTAAACAGAAATTAATATACGTTCAGTGAATATATGGTTATCTAGATTTTTCGAATTTTTGACTCGCTTCACTGCCATTCTAACCCCCTCATACGTAAACCAATGAAAATTGCCACTTAATTGCCGTTCCATTAAGTGGTTGAACTGGTTTGGTCCTCTAGCGAGTCCCTAAGTGAACTATGACTTATTTGACTGTCATACTGAACAGAAATTAATATACGTTCAGTGAATATATGGTTATCTAGATTTTTCGAATTTTTGACTCGCTTCACTGCCATTCTAACCCCCTCATACGTAAACCAATGAAAATTGCCACTTAATTGCCGTTCCATTAAGTGGTTGAACTGGTTTTGTCCTCTAGCGAGTCCCTAAGTGAACTATGACTTATTTGACTGTCATACTGAACAGAAATTAATATACGTTCAGTGAAAATAGGGTTATCTAGATTTTTAGAATTTTTGACTTGCTCCACTGCCTTTCTAACCCTCTCATATGTAAACCAATAAAAAATGCCAATTAATTGCCTTTCCATTAAGTGGTCGAACTGGTTTTGTCCTCTAGCGACTCCCTAAGTGAACTATGACTTATTTGACTGTCAAACTGAACAGAAATTAATATACATTCAGTAAAAATATGGTTATCTAGATTTTTGGAATTTTTGACTTGCCCCACTGTCATTCTAACCTCCTCATATGCAAATCAATGAAAAATACCTTTTCTTTTTGTCGGTAGAAAATGTTTTCGGGGATGTCGTGTGTGTTTTTATATCACTTTTTATTAATGTCTGGTCCACTCTAGAATTTTATTCTAATTTTTAAGATTTTACATTTGGTTATAATGTACTCTCACGCACAGTTTTTTTTAAAAATCGGTTATAAAAGGGAAAAATGTGCCTAATTTAGGGGATTTTTTCCTTTAAGGGCAACATAGCTATTGTATTAAGTTATTGGTTTGGCGCGGGCTTGCAAATCGCGCCAACCACAAAGCCGCCAAACATCGGTGCGTGAGTGTAAAGCATCTGTTCCTTACACTTTTTTATACAGGTCTGTAATTTTGCATCATCCGTTTCAACTATTGCCCGCTTGAAATCAGTGTAAAATCATATGATACAGTGTGAATTGCAATAAAATATTAAAGTATTTGTATAGTTTTGAGTATAAATGAGAAGAACAATAGTGTTCTTTTTAAAATAATGATTCAACAATATATGTATAAGTAAATGAGTAAAAGGAAAATTGCAACAGGAGTGGGTTGTATGTATGTTTATGTCACTTTGTATGAATGCCTGAAACTCTCTTACATTTTATACAAATTTTTAAGGTTTTACACCTTTTTTATATTGATTTTTAATTTTAAACCGTCAATAATTTAATACATTCAAATTTTTTTTTGTTTAATCAAAATGTAACATTTTACCAGTATAGTTTGAATTACATTATAATATTAAAATATTTTTTAAGTCAAGAAAATTTACGAATTAATGAAAAAATTAGTTTTGCTTTTAAATCTACTCACAAAAAAAAAGAGTGGGGGGGGGGGGTTCTTTTTATATATCATTATTTATTCAAATTTTTAAGGTTTGCATTTTTTATGTTGATCTATAAAAAAAGCCAAAAATGTTTCAATCCCTTTAAACTTTTGTCCGTTTAATCAAGGTGAAAAATTTTATCAGTACAGTTCAATTTACATTATAATATTGAAATATTTTTGGATTCAAGCTCATTTACGAATTAATGAAGAAAGTAATTTTGCTTTTAAAACTAGTCGCAAAAAAGAAGAGGTGTGTGTTTGTTTACATATCATTATTTATAATTATATATATTTTTCAATTTATGCTAATTTTTACGTCTTTACTTGTTTTTGATATAGATGCCAAATTTTAAACTACTGAGTGTTAATTAATTAAAAGCTTCTGTACGCTTAAAAATTCCACTGGAAAAAATTACGAAATAAAATGCTACAAAGCGAAACTTAGAGAATCATTTTGAAACAAAGGGTCTAGCTGGATAATCATAGCGAAATGGCTCCCATGGCCGATGTTTGAAATAACATATGTAGTAATAAGGCTTATCATGAAAATACAATATAGAGTGTTTTCAGTCCCTGACCTTGAACTGTTCTTGCGATAATCGGGAAAGTATGCGCCTGTGCCACTATTTTTCAAATGCGTTTTTCTCAAAAAGTACAAAGTTAAAAAAAAACAAAATGAAACCAACGCCAATTATTGAAGAATATATTATTTCATATTATATATATATATATATATATATATATATATATAATTTCACATTTTTATACAATTTTTAACATAGAAAAATAAACAAAAATATTTAAAAAATTATTAATACAGTAATATTATATTTACAAAAACGAAAAAAATTATACAATAAAGCTTTAACAAAAAAAAAAAAAAAAAAAAAAAAAAAAAAAAAAAAAAACACTTTAAAATCGAAGACGCGCTTTTTGAGTTATAACAAAAATAATCCTAACAACTTGTTAAAATATTCCTAACTTTCCCTGTTTGTACTTGGATAGGAATGCCTGCACAAGCTACCGGACCCGCTCCAATAGGACAACCTACGGAGCCAGATTTTAACCGGTGGGTTACGGTAGAAAGACAGAATCTCGTTCCCTCTGCAACGATGAGTTCGTTCTTTTATTTTGGCCACTAAATTATTCTTCTGGCGCAACTTGTCCAATTACGGAGCCCCATCTTTTTCACTCTCCCCTTTCCAACATTTCACTTAGCACCACCATTTAGGCAACAAAAAACCAGAAATCTTCCAACTCGTAGATTTGAGGTGCAGGAGGTCTTAAACAAAATTAAGACTCGATATGTAACCGCCCAACAAAGTATCACAAAATTGTAATAAATAAGTCTTGTGATCATGACGGCCTGAGTGCCTGTCAAGTAGAGCGCATCTACACCCGGCAGGTAACGGTCTGGTCATCGGTTTGAGACAACAAAAACGAAAACCCTGTACGCTAATGGCGCCTGGTGCATGTAAAATCCGTCATAGGTTCGAAGTCCTTCAAGTTCCCTATGAATTTTACCTATGGAGGGACCTAGTCAGGTTAATGTCTAGTTACCTGGTCAAGGTTCTAAATTTCAAGACCAATTCCTCTCTCTTCTTTAATTTTTGCTTTTTTAATCTGCCAATGCAACAAAGTTAAATAGAAACCTTAAACCGGCAAACAAAGAAAACTGTAGCAAACCAACTAGACAGCACTGCAGCGATGGCAACAAAACTCTTGTCAACTGAAACACAGCCATGCTGTGATCAGGCGAATATCGCCCAGCGTCCAGGTACAAACTCGCCAAGCTAGACACTCATGCCTGTTTAGCGGTATAAAAAAACAGAGAAAGTTAGGTTAAAGACAAGTTCAAGTCGAGGTCCACTCAAGACTTTTTTGTTACTAACCAAGACAAGCTGGCAAGCTTTTGTCATTTGTTTCTAAGACTTGTATCTTTTGATTCAAATAATATGAATCTGTTCTTGACATGTCGTGGTTAAGTGGAGAATTGAACAGAGAGAGGTGTGGTGATATGAAAGTGATAGATATAGCGTAATTTAATTCCTTATAGAAGTTTCCTGCTGGGATATGTTACATCTCATAATTTGTATGTTTTGAGACAGGAATTGTATTTGTGTATTTCTCTGTGGTCTTCCTCTTCAAATAAAATAATTAAAAACCCTTTGGATTCTGCAATCCACAACATAACGAAGACAGTACACTGGTGTCAAAACCAAAAAAGTACAAAATTTCACGTTAGATATCTACCTCAGACACCCTATGCAAAACGAATGACTCATAAATATTCTAATGCTAAAGAGAATTTGCAAAGTACATATATATTGATTTAGCATTAGCTTGCAAATGCTGTCGCGTGACTTAAGCAGGCTTTTGGCCAGTCTCATTTCATGGCTATTGTAATAAGTAAAAAAAGTAACTTGGCACATTCCAACAAGTAAGCGCGCAAACTCATGGCCACAAGCGATTAGAAAATAAACCTCTTAAATTTTTTGTGCAAATTTCTTTTTTTAGTAATACATTTTCTGTCACAAGTCTAGAAATAAAATTAAAATAGAAATAAAGGTATTCTGAATTTTAAACACTGCTATATTTACTGCCAGCTACTTTTTGTTTTACTTTTTCACAAAAATCCAATTCAAGTGAAAAAAATCGCATAATCACATGTACAATAACACTTTTGTTATTAAATTCATATAATTGCGCAAAAAGTTTCTTATTATGTAATGTTTTCCTCATTCTCAAATATAAGTGAATACAAAAGCAACAAACTTATCTTGATATTCGCGTCAATTAACATATTAAATGTTGAAAAATCCTTTTTTAAATCTACAAATAGAAATTAACTGATAAACTGCAATGCTGTATTCGTTTTATTTATGGAATAATTTTTTGCTTATTTCATTACTTTCATTATTTCTCAACTTAATGTTAATGTATTAACAATTTTCTAGCTAATTGATCTAAAGCTCTCAGAAAGCTCTTTATTCTTTCATCCTTCAAAGTATTTGTAATGTGTT
Source organism: Maratus michaelseni (assembly GCA_963931845.1). NCBI lineage: Eukaryota > Metazoa > Arthropoda > Arachnida > Araneae > Salticidae > Maratus > Maratus michaelseni. The sequence continues at coordinate 359,776,154 of OZ007593.1, read as the reverse complement.
AATGAATTTTTTTCCTTCCAACGTGAAATAGATCTTATAAAATCATTAAGTGTGAATAATTGCATATTACAGTCTTCATTTATATAAATGTCTCCTACTATAAATGCATAAAGAAAACGGCATTTCAATAATATATTGAGCTTATAAAATAAAACTTCCTTTACTCGCCTTCAAAGTAAATTGAATTATACATCCGTATTTCATTGAAGATGAAAAGGTCTGCTGTATCATAAAATAATTATAATTATGTTTAGTTAATTAGGAGTAAAGAAACCAGCATAAATTTTCAACATTACTGAGTAAAACTTCAATGGTTTTAATTCAACTATTAATTTAAATGTGTCATATGTAAAAAATTTTCTTTTCGTTAAGCCTATTTATTGAATGTCTACAAAAAGAATACCTTGGATAGTGGTTATTAAAACTTTAATATACTGGGTGTTTCTTTAAGTACGTTTTGACTCAAATAAATGATGAACCGAGATAGCTACAGACATGAATGATGTGTCTAGATATGGTGAAACGGTTATGCGCTATAGGATAAGGTACCTAGGTCAGCGCCTCCTAGAGGTAAATTGCAGAATTAAGAGAAACTCGGAAACTATAGAAGATAAGACCAAAAGTTCAATCACAAAGTTGTAGAACATTATATATTTATTAAGAAAATACATATTGTTCACGCGGAAAGAAAAATTATGTCGCCTGTACAGAAATGACTATCAAACGAAAATATTCAAATGTGTAATAAAAATTTTATTATTAAATTTATATAATTGTGAGAACGGTTCATTGTTATGTAATGTTTTCCACATTCCCAAATTTATATCATGAAACATGATGTCTTAATGATAAACTACAATACTGTATTAATTTATCTTATGAAATCAGTATTTTGTTTATTTCATTACTTTCGTTATTTCTCAACACGTTTTTAATTATTAATAATTTTCTAGCTTATTCACTTAAAACGTTCAGAAAGCTCTTTTTTCTTTCATCCTTCAAAGTATTTCTAGTGTTAACGGAATTTCTTTCTTTTAACCAAATAGCTGTTAACCCTTTTAGATCACTAAGCGTGAATAATTTCATATTACAGTCCTTATTTATTATAAATGAATAGTCTCCTGTCATGACTAAACAAAGAAAACGGCAATTCAATAATATTTAACTCCTAAAGGAAAATTTCGTTACTCAACTTCAAAGAAAATTAAATTACACTTCAGTATTTTATTGAAGATGAAAAGGTTTGCTATACCATATAATAATTACCTATCAATTATCATTAAGGTCACTTAATGCAGTGACAAAAATGCAATATTACTGAATAAAATCATCAATGTTTTAGCTCATCATCAATAACTCAAAGGTGCCACATGTGATTGAATTACTTTTTGTTAAGGTAATTTTATTTACTGAACATCTAGACATTGGAATTTTAGAATTTTAATGTTATAGTGTTTCGAGCAAATCGAAGCAGCGAAAATTCATTTTATTCCATCTCATTTTTCAAAGATGCGAAATAAGTTTCCACATTAATATTTAACAAATGCGAATAAAATGTATTTGCTTGTAAATTAAGAAATTGCGGAGAAATTTTGGAAATATTCTCTTTTGATACAGCTGAATCATAGACCCTCAAACATTAAATATTGACGATACATAAACTTCATCATGACCGTTTCTGTTTCTGTCTTACTTTCTCAATTTTTTTTTCTGTTATTATATTTAGATATGCTATCAATAATGGTTAAACCATTCTTATTTTTAAATGGCAAAGTTTATTATTGCTTTCAATCGCCAGAAAACATCGTGCTATTTATGATAAATGCACACCAATCATGGAGAGAAGGGTGATTATTATAACCATTGCGGTATCGTGGAAGATAATTGTTTATTGGAACATTTCTGTATGCTATTCATCTACTATATATATAAAACACAAACGGAAATTTAGTTCCGTTCTTTTATAACTCGAGTTCTGCTGAATGGAATTTGGTGGAACTTGCACTGTTGGACAGATAATTTTTCAGGGAAGGTTTTAGTATATAACACATAGTTCTACGTACATTAGTTATGGAATTATGATGGAAAGTTCTGTTATTTTGGACGATAAGGTTACAAAGGTCATTTTTTTGGCGACCATTATCGTTGGCGAAAGAATTGAAACGGCTATATCAGAAAATAACGAAAACACATAGAAAACTAAAAGAAAAATTCTGTTATTAATTTTATTTAAAATCCCCCCCCCTCCCCAAAAAAAAAGAAAAAGAAAAAAAAAACTGTTTTAATGAGGGATAATATTATAAAGCGAAAATATTTAATTTAAACCCAAAGGATTGTTTGTAACGCTTAAAAATATTCAATATTTGGCGATTTATCGTTTGCGTCAGGTTAACAAAATTTGATCATTTGATTAGATATTATATGAGTGGCAATTTTTTTTTCATTTTTTTGTCTTTCTGTTATTTTTTTATATATAACTCCCCTATCATGTGACTTACAGGAGGAGCTAGCACATGTAATTGTAAAAATGACTGCATTTATGAGTTATATATGTTATTTGTTTATTTACGATTTTATTTTTACCTTTGGCGCCAAACAATGTGACTTTAAGCCAAACATGCATAAGCGTGACATCAGCTTGAACTTTATTAGCAATAATAGTATTTTTTCGGGTATAGACGATCCTTTTTGGAGTAAATTTTATATTCAAATGCAAATTATATAAATAGCAGTTATTGTTATAAATATGCGATCAAATATTTAAATTTTAGTGAATGTCTGCCACCCAAACACATATTGAAAAATAGTTAAATTTTAGACATTTGAAAATTTTCTACGGAAACATGCCGGTTTGTTTTATAGCCTCAAATTCAGATCAGCAAATATTGTCTATTCTTTTTTTTTTTTTTTTTTTTTTTTTTTTTTTAATATATCGCCAATTTCACTTACAGAAATATTCACTGCGTCAAAAGTTAGGAACTAAAGAATATTCTTAAGGAGATGTGTGCAATTATGCGTTATTACTATCACAAAAGGCAACATTTGGTAATAAAAATTGCTTGCTGAAATAAATTTTCGATGCTCTTTTTAATTCGTCATTGCTTTTAAATGATATTGGACTAATCGTCCGTATTCCGGTCACCTGCCAGTTGGCAATTTTACTATATTGTTGGAAGTTTCGTTTATGTTTCAAGTTACTCTGGACGACAATTCAGATTACAGAAGATTAGACGACTTTTGAAATTAGCGATTGCTAAATTTATGGGGTTTTTTTCATTATGAAGCAAAGTTTTACCAAAAAAAGCAATGCTTCCAATCAATGTACGGAAAAACTTTGTAATGTCAATGGAGGCGAATGAATAAATAATATTTGTGGATTTATCATTTCAGCCTAGATAAGAAAAACGAGTAGCTAAAATTCTGATTAGATAAGTTTTTGATCATTATAAAGTATTTTTGACTTACACACATCCCTAGCAGCTAAACATAGTGGCAAATGAATTTATTTCTGCGTGATATTATGCTCTTTAGTGAAATGCAAAGAAAATATTCGGTTTAAGTATTCAGCAAAAAGATTATTACTAAACATTTTGCATAACTAACTTTATCATTGTCAGTTTTGTATAAGGTATGGAATTTTGTGAATGAAAGATCTATAATTGAATTAACAGTAATTTGACATTATTTAATGGAACATAGTTTGGCGTGTCAATAACTTCGTTTTGTAAGTAACTCTGGTACATTAGTAACCATATCGTTTCAAGCACTTCTAATGTTTGACGTCAAACTTGGATATCGACAAGATTATGGAAGATTCGGAAGATTTTAATGGATGCAAACTAGAGGTTTATTCTTCTACCGGATTTAATCATCGGGTTTTTTTTTCTTCAGGTTAACGGTTACACGAATGCAACTGGTCTAAAAAATGGAAAGACAGTGAAAAGGGCGTCATTTTAATTTTATTCAAACTATTCAGCTTTAAAAAAGTACTTTTTTATGTTTCACCAGTTTTTTTAAATAGGAAAGTTAAACACTGTTCTTTATGTGCAAACAATTTATTGCGTTTTTGACTGTATTTACTCTGCTGGAATCGAAAGATGAAAAACCGTAGTAGACTTGCCTGTAGAGGACGTATATTTCGAAATATAACGTAACATAGAGTGAGATTGTACTTACGTTACCAGAACCTCACATAGAGACAAGAAAGAGAAACGGAGTTCAAGAATTTACAGACGAAAATGAATCACCCGAACATTATTTAAGTTCAATGGTCAATCTATGCCATAATTGTAATGCTCTCTTTTTAGTAGTATGTTGACTAGAGAACATTTTAGTTCCTGTTGCCATAATGGTCTTATGGTTATAATGGCCTCATTTCCCTACCAAACTCTACTAGAAATGATCAACTAAATGAGTTACTTCTTATTAGCCCAAATTTTGTCCAATGTATGATATAATATAACGCAATGTCGTTCGCATCGCTTACAGCAATATTGAAGGAAAAACCACGTGAACGTCCCTATTGCTTTAAAATACATGCTCAAATCCATTGACACAATTCGTTTGAAAATTTTGATTAGGGTAGCATCCGTAGGTGAATCCATATTCCTTTAACATAAAAAGTCATTTCGTATTATTTAAGGTAATTTAGAAAAATGGCCCAGCGCAGCGGGCGTAGCATGCTAGTATTAGATAAATTACTCCTGTTTGCATTTAATAACAGATGAACAACATATGTATACTAAATTGTTTAAATATTGGGAAGAGGTGGCGAGTGGTAGAGAGACGTGTAAATAAACGGGTAGACAGACGGGTAGTGAGATGAGTAGAGAGACGGGTAGCGACATGGGTAATCTAACGAGTAGCGAAATGAATAGACAGACGGGTAGCGAGACAGGTAAAAAGGAAGGTTGACAAAGGGGTAGAGAGATGGGTAGGGGGACGGGTAGCAAGCCGAGTAGCGAGACCGGTAGACAGGCATGTAGTGGGAAAGGTTGCGAGAGGGGTAGCGTAGTGGATAGAGAGACGAGTACAGAGATGAGTAAAGAGACGAGTTGACAGACGGGTAGAGAGAGGGGTATATAGACAGACAGACATGTCGAGAGACGGGTAGACAGATGGGTAGCGAGACGGTTAAAGAGTCGGGTAGAAAGACAGACGCATAGTGAGACAGGTGTACTTAAGAGTAGAGAGACAGTAGACAGATGGGTACGGAGAGAGACATGGTATAGATATACGGCTAGACATACGAGTAGTTAGACGGTTAGACAGACGGTTAGAGAAACAGATACGCCGGTAGCGAGACCAGTAGAGAAATAAATATACAGGCATGTAGCGAGACGCTTAGAGAGACAGTCAATCGGATAGAGAGATAGGTAGAAGAACGTGTAGGGAAACAAATAGATTGTAGAGAGAGAGAGAGAGACAGACAGGCAGGAGAAAAGTCTGAGGTTTGAAGCAGTAAAGGCATCGCGCCGGGGAGAGAGCCTCCTAGAAAATAATCAAGAAGTATTATCTTTGAATTTTTTTTTCAATTTCGTCGATATGGAGATTTAATGTGAAATTTATTTTTACAGAAATCATCGAAAGATTTTTTATATACTTTAGTAGGAATGTAGGCTACAGTTTCATAATCAGGTTTGTAGCAAAGCATGTTATCAATGTGGTTTGAAGTGTACGAGTTTCTATAAATAGTTATACAAATAAACAAGGAGAGAAATTTTAAAATTCAAATGTAAATATTTGTCACAAAGAAAATGTTGCAACAATGAAATTAAATTTGCGTTAAACTACGCTTGCTAAAATACGCTCTTGGCTGCAAATCCGATGACGTGACTTTAAAAACTTGGCATTATAAAAGATCCGGCGTTTTTTTTTTTGTTGTTTTTTTTTTTTTGTTTTTTTTGTTTTTTTTTTTTAAAGTTTTGAGCAATTCTCGCTTAAGAAAATGAGATTCTTTGCCAAATGTTATAAATATATATATATATGAAAACATAACAGTATATATGAATTTATATATGGTATTTTATAATTCAATCATTTAATTTGCTCTTTATCATATATTGTATCTTCTTTATATCGTAAATGTTAACCCTATGTTCTCAGTAATATCATTCAGACTGATCCCTTTGAGGGAAGACCTAGTCTATAATAAAAGTTTACCGTCAATAAATTGTTGATAACCGTAATATATTTATCTACAAAAAAAAACTTTTCAAAAGTAAAAAAACAGCCAAGCTTAAAAAAAAAAAAAAAAAAAAAAAAAAAAAAAAAAAGTAAAGTTGTGGTTAAAAAATGGTGTGATATCAAATTTCCAAGCTTTTATTATAGTACTTACTAGGGGGCCTACCCCCTGCGAGCTACGCTCGCCAACCCCCGCTCAGACTTCGAAGCCTCTAAAAACATGACAGCGTGCTTTGTTTTAAAAATATTGGTAAATCTGTAATTGGGTTGCCATGCTTTTAACGTTTTAATGGAGCATTTTTTTATTACCATGGCCTCATACACAGCTGTTGCGACAACTGACGACTGTTTTCGGGATTGATAAGTAAAATCAATTACAACTTGAAAACCAGCTTGTATAAAATGGTTAGGTTTAAATTGTGGCTACCTCTCGGACTTTTATAACAACGATCCTGTATTCTATTCTTCCTTTGTGTTTACGGATGAGAAAAATTCCATCTGCTTGTGAATAACATTAAGAACTACGGTATTGAAAAGTACTGTTAAAGACATTTTCAGTAACAGGTTTTAATTTTCTCTCTATTTTAGTGCACCATCATGCACATTTTCATGTTATTTTAAATATGTAAATTATTTCTTTTAATTAATAAGTATATACAAATTTTCTAATAATTATTTATCATACAAAATTAGCTAAATATTTTGTGCATGCATGCATGCATTTATTCGGCATCAATTGATGACATATTTAAACAAATTTGCTATCCGCGATAATTTTACATCTTGTTATGTCACTTGAATATTGTCCATAAGAAAATCGGGTACTTTTCCAGTATAGGATCCTTTGCTTTTAGGTTTGGCGTAATTCGAGCTTCGAAAAGGGATAGATTCGTTAATATACATAGATTTGTTGCCAAAAGTTATGAAAACAAACCCAATGAGCTTTTGGTGCTTTTCTATTATAGGGGGTCTTGACGCTTTTTTAAAAAGCTATGCGCAATTCGGGCATCAGAAAGTGAGATTTGGTGCCAAATGACATAAACAGCCATGGAAACAAATTCGACGATTTTTTTGTTTATATGCGTATTTTAATTATACGTATATTATTATTGTTTTTCTATACAAATTACTTCTGATTATATATAAAATAGGATAAATGACATTTTACGCTAAACAAATTGTATAAATATTTTTTTTGCTCCTTTCTTTTGCGTTTACATAAATGACGTCATTTGGACGAATTTATTCAAGATATTTTGAGTTTATAAATTAAATTAAATGCTGACAGACGATTGAATCCTAACGATAGAAATGTGATTTTTTTTTCAAATTTTCCTGAAAAACATAATTTAATCATAATCTTGTCTTCATTATCGATTGAAATAAAAGATAAATTCAATTTCAATTTGAAAATGACAAATAAAAAGAAATCAATAATCCCTATCGGGATCCTTTTCATTTTTTTCCCTTTTTTGTCCCAAAAAACAGAGTAATTAGTTGCCATCATTACAGAAATGTCATTAACATTAGAAAAAAAATTAATATCTCGAAAACTAAATCCAATTTCAAAATTCTATTACCAGTTTTGACATCCGCGGATTTTTATGGGCAATTGGTATTGATTTCACCATCAAGCGTTTAATATTTTATTAAAAATAGCCCTGAAACATAATCAGTCGTTTAATCAGTCGTTTCATAAAATCGTTTCATAAATTCGTTTCATAAATTCGTTTCATAAAATCGTTTCACAAATTTGTTTCATTAGGATTTTATATATATAGTGTAGATTTAACTTTTTTCCATTAAATAAGTTATCATATATATGTCGAGTGCTACGTATATGTTATAGAAATCGTTTTCTCCTGTACTAAATACATCCTAACGTGTTTCTGAAAATTCAATTTTTTTCAAACTATGCATGATTGGCTTGGCGGCCATCTTTCCATATTATACACAAAATTCTAAGCACCCCTATCCGTAGTTAAAATCCGAAGTTCAAAATTGTAACTTAAGCAAATATTTTAAGCGTTTCGTTTATGGAATTGTATGTTCTGAAAATTGTGTCTTAAAATAATGATGACTTATCTTAAGGCTTCATCTTATGATTTATTTTTTAGAGTAATTAATCATTTCAAATTAGTAAAAATCAATTTATCAAAATATCAGTCTTCCTCAATTTATCTGTCCGTAGTTAAAATCTGAAGTTCGACATTGTTATAAACATATTACATTGCAAACATATTACGCTTTTACTTTAGAAATTTGGGTGCTTAGAAATATGGAAAGATGGCCGCCAAGCCCATCATGCATAATTTGAAAAAAATTGAATTTTCAGAAACACGTTAGGATGTATTTAGTACAGGAGAAAATGATTTCTATTAACATATACGTAGCACTCGACTTATATATATGATAACTTATTTAATGGAAAAAAGTTAAATAAGTACTATAATAAAAGCTTGGAAATTTGATATCACACCATTTTTCAGCCACAATTTTTTTTTTTTTTTTTTTTTTTTTAAGCTTGGCTGTTTCTTTACTTTTGAAAAGTTTTTTTGTAGATATCATTTCTTTTTTTTAAATAGATTATACATAATATAAATAATCTACTCTATGAAATTAACATGAGAATGTTATGTAAAATTACATTTTACTTTCAGTTATTGTTTAAAGGGTTAACTAGAAATACCAGTAGATTTTTCAATTAAACTAATTACACCATTAAAAACAACATACTAAATGTGGCTTGTTATAATACTTGTTATCCTTCGTTAAAAAATATCACTGACTAATCCATAAGATGAGTAACAAGTTGGAAATTGTACGTCAAACGTGACAAATGAGGTGCGTTCGTACTATAGCTAGTTACATAAATATTCAGATCTTTTCTGATTTTTAATTCTGTGAAATGAATTATATCGTCTGCAGATTAATTTCTGTATCAAAATAAGTATCTCGGTCGCTTGACGATTAAACTTCGGAAGCTCCTATAACAAAAAAGCACCGATTTAAAAAAAAAAAATTCAAATTTCTTAATAAATATTTTTATTAATATCTCCTAAAGTTTTGATTCGATTTTAATACAATTTGAAATGTCTCGACAAAAATCTGCAAAAATAATATATTTTAAATTGCAAACCATTCGGTTGGGTAGTTTTTGCGTTGTTATATGCGGACGGACGGATAGATACAGACGGACGAACGGACGGACAGACAGACGGACGGACGGACGGACAGACAGACGGACGGACCAAGCGACGACAATAGGTGCTACGTATTTATATAATTACGAACGCACCTAAAAATGGAATATGTACACAGCGCGTCAGCGCTGCTTTTGAAATCAAATGTGATATCATGCTCTTTTATTATTAGCATTAAATCCCATTGATTGGCGAATCTTTATAAAACGTAGTTAATGGTGAAAAGTAGCAAAATATCTTAGCAATTTCTTAGATTTACATTATTTTATTCAATTAAACACTGTACTCTTAAATAAATTTAAATGGAAACTTAACTTCTAAAACAAAAACAATTTAACAACTGGATTCCATTAATTTATAGAAAAATGACGTCAAAGGATCTCAGCCTGCAAACGAAATGATTGTCCTTTACCGTGGTTTTATAGAAATAAATTAATCATATTCAATTCCTTTTCGAAAAGTTTCTTTACGTTTGGAAAGAAATTTTAAATGCCGATAACTCTTAATGTATACATTTTAGAAGGTACCTCGTCCCTCAAAAGTATTATTATTTTTAAGATCTTTCTAAAAATGTAAATTTTATATATATTAAAAGCATGAACACTACGTCTGATTACTTTATTTTACAATATTATAAGAACACCACATTTTATCAGACAATTAAATGCACTAAACCAACATGAGTGAAAAATTGACCTGCGCCAGGACTCGAACCTGGGACCTTCAGCGTACCGTGCTAACGTTTTACCACTAAGCCACCCAGATCGATATTCTAACTAGGCAATTTCTCATTCTTATTCCTGTTGGAAACAGTCGTCGGCCACAATATGCAGTCACATTTAATTGTCTGATAAAATGTGTGTTCTTATAATTATGAAGTTTTATTAAAAAAAAATATCTTCAGAAAAAATGGTTGACTTGCAAATGAAATTTGATGTGATTAACCCGTAACTGGTTTGTGCTATTATAATACAGATGGTACACCGTCGTTGGCGGGGTTTTATTTCTGTTTTGGCATAATTTTTTAGTTGCCAAGTTAATTAACAGTTTTTTGCTAATTAAGGATAGAAATGTATTTATTTTTTCACTGTATTTTATAAAAGCACGTAGATTAGGTTATTACTTGTCCAAAAATGCAATCCTTTTTCATTTCTGCCCTATATTTAAATCTGTAGGTTGTTTGAAAAAAAAAAAGTTTGACGAAGAAAATAGTGATTATTTTAGTCGACGATTTAAAAAAAATCTATATCTCTGTTTATAAATCACTTATGAAGACGAGTTTGGTCTCAAATTGAAGAATTTCTTCATTAAATTCTTTTAGTTTTCGTTTTTTTTAATATGACGCTTGGTTCATTTGATATCTGATATTTTAATCTGGCATGTTTGTTCGATTTAACATTGCAAAATTTATTGCTGTAAGTAAGCAGTAGCGGTCTATGTGGCGTGAATATTAAGAGCAATTGATGGGAATATTTATGTGTGAGCAATAACCCAATACAATAAAGTTGCATGACGTTCTTTTGGTCGAATTCTTTGAAGAGAATCACATCAAAACAATAAAATAAATTAAACAGTCTTACTTGTTTTTGTTGAAAAATAAGAGTCTCATACTCATAAAGAAATGCTCCTATAGAATTCGATCCAATAATATTTATTATTATCTTGAGGAAGGAGGAAGGATGAGATGATAGAAGTAGCTGCACATCAAGTCTTTGGGAAAATTCTGGCTCGAACATCATAAACTTTACGAAGAATCTTTAAAATATTCCTTCTGGCAGAATCCATTAGAGTTGTAGAATTAATGCAGGAGTCAATTAAATTACCAGTTGATTTAAACTTTTAAAATATTAAATTTAACATTTACAACAGCATTTTTATAGAATAATTAAAAACTTTGAAAACGAGCGATCTCCATAAGAATCCGCGCACGGCGAAATTTCTCGGATATGAGAGCCGGCACTAAGCCAGGCCTACAGACCAGCCCACGTTTAAAATAACTTTTTACAGCATCTTTTTAATTAAAATTCTGTTTGAAAAATGCGTTACATTAGTATTTATACCCGTGACAGGGGTGCACAGATGTTAAAGCAAGATTAATTTAAACTAATTTGTTGATTATGAACTACGCGAAAATCAAAAGAGCAAATCAAAAACTCATTAACATTTAACAATTAAAAGAACCATTCTAATTTGTGTTTGAAAGACACGCCCCAATCACCTGGAGCGCCAAAGTGGCAAAATATGAAAACCATCTTCCGAATTCACAGCTAGCAGGAATCAAACAAGAGCGGCGCATGCGTAAAACGCAGGAGCGGGGTGAGAGCCGCCGAATGACGATGACGTCACAGCTCAGTGCTGATTGAAGAGAACACAGAGCGCGAAGGAGGGATGCCTCGCAGAGAAAACCACCACGGCGCAATGCTTGTTCAAAACGAACAAAGACACAATGAGGGGAAGAAGCACCGCTGTAGAAACAACATGCGCGGCGCGGGATTGCCGATAAATAGCTTTTAAAGAACGGCAAATTTAAACTTGAAAGGCTATAAAATACAGAAATACGTTGAGCTGAAATAGAAAGTAATTAAAAAGAATTAAGTCTGTGATATTCTTATCACAATACCCCCATTCACCGAAAAAATTTTTGAATGAGCAGAAGGAGAAAAAGGGTAAAAAACATTAAAAGCCTTTTTCGACAAAGGGAAGACAAAATTTTTAAATGCCGAAGTAAAAATGACAAAATTACATAAATTTAGAGCCATGAAAAGTAAATTAATTATTAATTAATGAAATTTGATGTGATGTGCAGCGACCAAAAAGAAAAAGAGGAAAGAATATACATCAGTGTAGTACATTCAAAAATCTCATCACAAATTATACAAGATGTAATAGTATACAATATAACAGAGTATACAGAAGCCCCATTGCATTGTTTAGCAAAGAAAGGTATACCTTCCAATAATCTTGATCTCTAAACAAATACCATCAAGTATATAAAAAAGCTACTATTTACTTTAAATTAGCAATGAGATCATATCAAAATAGTTGCAACAGTAAAGCAACATAAAAAGTGTCGGTAATATCTTCATTATACCGACTTGTCTAGACATAAATATTTATAATAATAATAAGTTGCAATTTTAAAGCAACAAAAAGTCAAGAATACTTTAAATTCTGACTGCCTAGGACTTTTAAAATATAGAGCATATAAAATTAACTCTAAATAACATATATCCCAGCTAGAAAAAGTTTGCAAAAAAAGTGCACAAAATCCGAGCGTATTTGGCACCTCTGCTTGTGTATAAAAAGTGCAAACTGAATTGTGCACAAAAAGTGCATAATCAAAGGTGCCAAATACGCTCGGATTTTGTGCACTTTTTTTTGCACTTTTTCTGCATACGAAATAATCCCTAAATTTTGCAGTTTTTATGCACAATCAGAGGTGCCAAATACGCTCAGATTTTGTGCACTTTTTATTTTACACATTTTTTGCATACCAAATAATTCCTAAAATGTGCATTTTTTATGCATAATCAGAGGCTCTGATTATGCATAAAAAATGCACAATTTAGGAATTTTTTGGCATGCAAAAAATGTGTAAAATAAAAAGTGCACAAAATCTGAGCGTATTTGGCACCTCAGAATTTTTGCATACCGTACATTTTAAGCATGTATTTAAATCAAGATTCAGCTTACTATGAATTTTACAGTTATCACCGTAGTAATAAACCCACTTTTGGAAAGATGCATAATTATAAATATTATTATGAACAATAATTTTATCAGACATGGTACAAGTTCACCAACATGCGGAAAAAGAAAATAAGCTTAAATTTAAATATGTAAATTTTATAATTAAAAATAACACTGCATACAGTAAATAACATGTCCAATATTATTAAAACCCAATAAGAGAAAATTATTACACTTACTTGAAAAGAGCTGCACTAAATTCTAGTTATTGGTTGAAAATGTTTTAACTAACGTATTTGAACTTAGATAAAGGTATTAAAAATTTAACTTTACTTATTTTTGTTTATTTACACAAGCTTTTTCTCACCATTTCACTTCCAATGCAGTCATTGAAATATTTGATTGTTGCAATCATTCTTCTGACTACAGAGAGCTTTGATAGACGACTGCTAAAATCTAGCTGCTGTTGGGAAAAAGTGAAATAAACCACAGCACACACAAAAAAGGACCATTGCAGTACAGTTGCTGCGTTTATTTGAAATCACAACATAAATAATAAACAAATGGTACTCTTTTCCGGTAATGTATCCAGTAAATGTTCCGGACTTGTAATATGTTATAAAATAAATATATTTGAAATGTTCTGTAATAAATATATAGCATTTTCATAATTGAGTTGAAGAATATGACTACCGTCACCTTGTACAGTTCAATTCAACATTAAAATTCTTTCACCCAAATAATTATGAAAGAAAAATGGGGAAATTTTCTTGCTTTTAGATTTAAACAAAATGAATTCTGACAGTCACATTGTGGAGCTGTATCTTTGGATGATTTTCTTTTATCACATCAATTTCAAGCAGTATCCCGTTTATTTCCTGTGTAAAAAATAAAAAATAAAAATAAATCATGCAGAAATATGCAAACTGAACTACTTCGCAGACATTACATAAATATAAGAATTCAATATTAGATTTTATCAAGTAGTCTGTTTTACTACAGGAAAAAATAGTAGTTAAAATTCACTTATTTCCATGCGTAATATATGGACAAACTGAAAAATATTGTTCATATAAACAATTTCCCAAATCTCAAACTTGAAATTTACTATCTATACTATTAAAAATGCATGTGTGTAACTATGTATCTATATTAAACTCAAAGGCTCAGAGACTGTTGGGTGCAGAGCTGAGAAATTTTTAATAAAGTTGCATAATAGAAAGGACCATAAAAAAAAAAATCCAAAATTTTAATTAGATTTTTTTTTTTTTTTGTGAATTTTGCTCAGCCAATTGATATTCAGAGTCGCTAGAAGAAAGGGGGGAGGAGGAGAAGTAGTTGTCAGAAGAAATATATAAAATTTAGGAAGCTTGAACAGTGTTTTTTTAAAGAAAAAGTTTAATTGTGTGTGAACGTGAACGAAAAATTTGATTTTCAATTAATTTTTAAATAAAAGATCATTTTTACATAGTGTTCTCATTTGATGTTTTTCAAAGGGTGCTGCACCCTGTCCTTTTCCTTTAAACCTGCCGATGCACCCTGTCTGTTTTAGATATGATATTGTAAAAGCGCCCTGCTCGTTTTCCCCAGTAGCTTTTTTGTATCTTCTACATATTTTTTTAATATTTGGCTTTTTCCTCTCATACCTCTACCCCCCCCCCCCCCGAAAGAAATCATAAGGACTTTTGAAAACAGAAGTTCTGTTGGTCTGATTGACTCATGTGTTGTAAGTTTTAAATTAACCTAAAAATAACAGATACAACAACTGCATATTGTATTTCTTTTAAATGCTAAAAAGGTGTAAATTAACGACATAATACAAATATAACTTTTATTAGGTTGTTTGACATGTTTTGACTCACTCCGAGTCATTTTCAAAAACATTTTGAACAACATTTTCCAAACCTCAAACTAGAAATTTACTCTAGATTAATTTTAACACAATTATTCAAATTCTTGGCCCGGACATTTTTCGTCCAGTTGGAAAATTACAACTAGTGATGCACAGAATATTTGGTATGTATTTGGCCATACTACGAATATTCAATTAGGCTGAATATTTGGCATAACCAAATATCAAACTATTCGGTTTTTCTGAATATCTTTATATACGGCCCAACCGAACAGGCTTTTAAAAATATTTTCAAAAAATTTAGTTCTATTTTATTTTTAACTGTTAATAAGTAAAGATATCCCAGAAAATTAAGAAGTAGAATTATATTCAAATAAGAGAGATTACTTGTACATTTATGTATTTCCTGTTTGAAAAGTAACAACTAAGAAAATTAACTGTTAATGATGACATTCATAAGAACTAATAATGCATAAATGTAAGATCATGAACATTGTTTTCTTTTTCACAACTGAGTGTTTCTAAACAAACATAATGGGAGATAATGTGCAGCTTTCAGGGTAAAGGTGAAAATAAGCACTCGGCAGTCACCACTCGTCGATTAAACTTTAAAAACTGGCGATTAAAAATATGGAAAGAACTGGCCAAATGCAGGATTGCCTGATCGACGAAATTCGTTATTTTATGCAGTAATCGATAAAATTCATGATTTTTACACGTTCGATTGACGAAATTCATCATTTTTGCACGTTCGATCGATAAAATACATGATTTTTACACGCTCAGTAATAAAATACATGATTTTTATACGCTCAGTCGATAAAATTAATTATTTTTACACGCCCGGTCAACAAATTTAATTATTTTTACGCGTTCGGTCGATAAAATACATGATTTTTACACTCTCGGTCGATAAAATTCATTCTTTTTACACGCCCGGTCAACGAATTTCATTATTTTTACACGTTCGATCGACGAAATTCCTCATTTTTACACTTTCGGTTGACGAAACTCATCATTTTTACACGCTCAATCGCTAAAATTAATTATCTTTACATGCCCGGTCAACGAATTTAATTATTTGTACACGTTCGGTCGATAAACTACATGATTTTTACACGCTCGGTCGATAAAATTCATTATTTTTACACGCTCAGTCGATAAAATTAATTATTTTTACACGCTCAGTCGATAAAATTAGTTATTTTTTTGCGCTCGATCGATGAAATTCATGATTTTTACACGTTCGATCTACGAAATTCAGGATTTTTACGCTCCCAAATGATGAAATTTGATTTTTACGTAGCCGATCAACAAAATTCATTATTTTTCTGCATCTGATCGACAAAATTCATTATTTTTACGTGTTCGATCGATGAAATTCATGATTTTTACACGTTCGATCGACGAAATTCATCATTTTTACACGTTCGGTCGATAAAATACATGATTTTTACACGCTCAATCGGTAAAATTAATTATTTTTACACGCCAGGTCAACGAATTTAATTATTTTTACGCGTTCGGTTGATAAAATACATGATTTTTACACGCTCGGTCAATAAAATTCATTATTTTTACACGCTCAGTCGATAAAATTAATTATTTTTACACGCTCAGTCGATAAAATTAATTATTTTTACACGCTCAGTCGATAAAATTAATTATTTTTATGCGTTCGATCGATGAAATTCATGATTTTTACACGTTCGATCTACGAAATTCAGGATTTTTACGCGTTTGATCTACGAAATTCAGGATATGCACTTGTACGATCGACGAAATTCAGGATTTTTATGCTCCCGAATGGTCAAATTTGATTTTTACGTAGCCGATCAACAAAATTCATTATTTTTCTGCATCTGATCGACAAAATTCAGTATTTTTACGCTGAGATCGATAAAATTCATGATTTTTACATGTTCGATCGACGAAATTCAGGATTTTTATACGCTCGGTCGATAAAATTCATGATTTTTACACGCTCGGTCAATAAAATTAATTATTTTTACATGCACGATCGACGAAATTCATGATTTTTATGCACCGATCAATAAAATTCATGATATTTACATGTTCAATCTACAAAATTCATGATTTTTATATAGAGATCAATATATAGAGAGTGTGAGCTAATAGTAGGAACTGAAAAATGAAGTTGTACACCTGGTAGCAGAAAGTTCAAGATGGGCTATGCATGTTGCAGATTTTTTTCCATGGAACTTTCTTCGGCTCATAGATTTTTTCCCCTCCTTCTGCAGATTTTTTCTTACTTCGTCAGCGGGTATGGTGCCCACAAGCCATACTTTTATTCTCTCATCACTCATTGCAAGCTAAATATCAATCGCAGACTCTGAAAATTTTCTGATGCTTGGGTTGTGTGAAAATCTAATTAAATAATTGGCATGAAATTACTGGCACACATTTATTGAAAAAAAGTGCTTCATACATTATATTATGTAAAATTTAAATTTGATTAATTAGCTTTTCAGTTAAAAAGATATTAACACTACTGAAATTACACTTTTAGTAGCCACATGGGGTTCCATTAATGGAAAGAGACTAATTAGGCATTCCGTAATGGACACCAGTCCTAAAATCTTAACAATAAATGAAATTACTATACGTTACTATATGAAATTCCTAGTTTTATAATACTATTCAAACAAAAACACGCAATTTTTGCAAGAAAAAAAAGGAAGATATAAATTAAGTGAAGCCAGCTCTTAGCAAGTTCATTAATTTTTACAAAAAAAAAAAATGAAACTGTGAAACATTTTTCTGCTTCCTTGTTGGTTTGATTAAGAGTGTCAACAATACCCCAGATTATAAAACATGCAATAGGGAGTTATGGGATGGGGAAAAAAAAAGCAAAATATTAATTGGTTATTTTTTTTAAACCAAAAACATTGGGAAGGAGGTGTCCATTAATGGCATATCTACATAGCTGCAACCTTGGCATAATCGTAATTGTGCGGCATAACAGGAAAATAACAAAATTCCTAAACAGCGTAATTAAACTGGACACTGTAATAAAATATTTATAATGCAATAAGACTTACTAAATTATAAAATAATACTTACATGAGATGTATCAACAAGTCTCTGTTCAACCACATTTTACTAACAGCTAAGCTTTCACTCTGGAGGGGAAGAAAATCAATAACAACCCAATACAAAATGGCTTATAACTGAATATAAGAACATTTTATAAATTTATTTTAATTCACAGAAGAAACTACAAAGTTTAACTAAATTAATTTAAAAAGTTTTAAGACTCCTCTTTTTAAGTTATAACTCAAAACTAAAGCAGTTTTTTTTTTTTTTTTTTTTTTTTTTTTGTAAAGGCTTTTTGTAAAAAGGTCTAGTTCAAAAAATGGTAGTATCTGTGTTAAATATTATGTAAAATTGTTTTATAATTTAACTTTTAATACTTTAGTCTGAAATATAAAAATTTTAGGCCAGCCGAATATTCGGTATACTTGTGGGCTGAATATTCAGTATTCGGCCAAAATCACTATTCAGTGCATCCTTAGTTAATAGTAATTTAAATTTACTTTATAAGCTTTTAACATTTTCTTAATTACATTTTAAAAGTTACAGATTACTAACTAATATGCTAAAACATATGTATCAACAATTATACATCCCAAGAAGGAAATCCTTATACTGCGACATTTTTTTAATATTCCTTTAGATTCCGGTTTCAGAGGTTTTATCGAATAAATACTTGACAAAGTTGATTACATAGTTCAATATTATGTACTTTATGATTAAAATAAGTTGGCTATTATTTACTTTGTAGAGGAGGAAGAGGGGAGGGGGGGGCATCAAAAAGTATGTTTAGCTCCTGTGAACAAAAACAGAATTTTGGCCTTGAACGAGGATTCCACCCCCCCCCCCCCCCGACAAATTTTGACAAACATAATTAAAGCATATTTTTATATATTTTAAATATTTTTTTAGTTTACTTTCAATTAATAATTCCAAAATAATATTCATCCATATTTACTTATTATAAACACATTATTTAATTTTATTGAATAATTTATTTATATTTAATAATAGAAGTTAAAATTTTTGATTTAACTTGGTTATGTCAGAAACAAAACAAATGTTTTGATTTATCGCTCAAGGTCAGAAATCTCATTTTTTACATCAAAATATTTTAACTTGCATTATTAAATATAAATAAATTAGGCAATAAAATTAAGGGGGGGGGGGGGTGGCTTCAAAAAATATGTTTACCTCCTGTGAACAAAACAGCATTTTTGCCTTGAACGAGGGTTCCTGCAGCAGAGCCCCTCCCCCCCGAAAAATTTTGACAAACAAAATCAAAGCATATTTTTATCTATTTTAAATAATCTTTTAGTTTACTTTCAATTAATAATTCCAAAATAATATTCATCCACATTTATTTATTATAAACACATTATTTAATTTTATTGAATAATTTATTTATATTTAATAATAGAAGTTAAAATGTTTTGATTTAACTTGGTTATGTCAGAAACAAAACAAATGTTTTGATTTATCGCTCAAGGTCAGAAATCTCATTTTTTAAATCAAAATATTTTAACTTTCATTATTAAATATAAATCAATATAGTCAATAAAATATCAAATATAGTCAATAAAATTAAGAAGGGGGGGGGGCTTCAAAAAGTATGTTTACCTCTTGCGAACAAAAAAGAGCTAGTTTTGGCCTTGAATGAGGGTTCCTGCAGCAGAGTTTCCCTCCCCCCACCCCACCCAACAAATTTTGACAAACAAAATCAAAGCATATTTTTATATTTTTTAAATAATTTTTTAGTTTATTTTCAATTAATTGCAAAATAATTTTCATCCACATGTTCTTATTATAAACACGTTATTTAATTTTATTGACTAATTTATTTATGTGTAATAATAAAAGTTAAAATGTTTTGATTTAACTTGGTTATGTCAGAAACAAAACAAATGTTTTGATTTAACTGGGTTATGTCAGAAACAAAACAAATGTTTTGATTTAACTGGGTTATGTCAGATACAAAACAAATGATTTGATTTAACTGGGTTATGTCAGAAACAAAACAAATGATTTGATTTAACTGGGTTATGTCAGAAACAAAACAAATGTTTTGATTTAACTAGGTTATGTCAGAAAAAGTGTTCGAAATTAGCAGTCAGTCGTCAAATGCAACTACATAGCATTTGACGACTACAAAATTGTTCCCGGGAGTTAAATTTGATGCCTAACCTTTTTTAACACTTATTTTTTGTTTAACTTAGCCAATCACTCGCTTTTGAAAATTTGGTCTGACACCAAACAAATTCTAATGCGAGACAGTTTGACAGCGATTTTTAGCAGAGTGTACAAATCCAAATGAATACATTAATTTATGAAAACTTCTAAACTTTATATTGAACCTGCCATTTAGCACTGCTGAATGTGAAAAGGGATTTAGTCAGTTTAATTTAATAAAAAATGATATACATAGCCGTTTATCCACTGATATTATTAATGATTTATTAATGGTAAAACTGTGTAGACCCAATTTAGCAGATTTTTGTCCAGATAAAGCTATAAATCCCTGTGAAATGATGTATTTGAAGGACGGTTAGACATCCTGATTTTATTATCTAACTTTATTAAAATTAGTGGGTATTGTTTGACTTTCATCTTTGCAATCTACATGCAGTCAAGCATTGTTAGTATTAAATTGCTTAATGAGGATTTTTGCTTAACATGAATTGATAATGCAGTCCCAACAGATAAGATGGTACTATTATTTTAATGGTTAACACACACACAAATGTGGTCCTTTAGATTTCATGTTAACAATAAAGTTTTTTTTTTTTTTTTGCTAAATTTAAGTAATTATTAACAACGGATAAAATTTTGTTAGCTTTAATTTTGTTTAACATGGTTAAGTGCATTTTTCTATTAATCCTTATCTGCCACGTGAGTATATATACGCCTTTAGAAAACATATTCTTTTACAGGTTTGGCAAACCCGCGTGCCAATAAGGCATTTTTCATTACCAGTTCCGTATTTTGCACACGGTGACATCTGTATTTTGTTATCACTATGCCAGAAAAGTTATCTTCACCTTATTTATTCGCAGAATTCTCTGATAAAATAAGGTATTGGGGATCTTGTCAGATTCCGTTGGCAGTTAAGGGGTTAAATTTGAAAATGTAGTATTAACTAAAAAAGCTTTATCAGTTTTACAGTTGCTTCAATAATTATAATATTGTAGATTATGAACGTCAATAATTTAAATAAAAACAAAATATTCAAAATTTTCTGTAAAATAGCATATAACGATACAGTTATGTGAATTTTAGAAATTGCAACTAGAAATTTTTATTAGACGCCTAAGATAGTTACAGTAGGCATCACTTCACACCTATCTTTCATTTCCCAATTTCTATCACTGGTCAGAAACAAAACAAACGTTTTGATATATCGCCTGTGGTCAGCCATCTCATTTTTTAAATCAAAACATTTTAACTTATATTATTAAATATTAATAAATTAGTCAATAAAATTAAATAACGTGTTTATAATAAGTAAATATGGATGAAAGGAAATGAGAAACAAAACAAATATGTTTTGATTTAAAAAACAAGATAGCACACAGCAGGTTAATCCCAAAGCTGTTCCTTTATTACTTTATGCAGTTTAACCCTTAATTGCTGTCACAAAAACTGTCGCATACATACTGTGAGTGGTTTCCAAGACTGCTTGATTGAAAGATTAATAAAAAGCTCGATTAACTAATAAGATACTGCTTCTGTTCTAAACTTTATGTACATGACTAAATTAAAATTCACCTTTTCAGAAGTCTTTAGCTATATAATATTAAGGCTTCAAACAAAACAACATTTCGCTCGTACCTATAGCAGGGTTCATACAGACTTGAGAAGAAAGAATCCAAGGAGTTAAGGAAAATTTTAAGGAGTACAAGAATTTTAAAGAACTTCGCATATTTTTTCAGGCATGCCATGCCATCTTACAACGTGCACACCCACCCTAATTTTTAATATCTCATTTAGGGAGAAAATGGATTTTATTCAAATGAAATCTAATAGCTAGTGCTAAAATTCCTGTCGATAAAAATAAGTTTATAATAAGTAAATTTGGATGAAAATTATTTTGGATTTATTAATTGAAAATAAACTAAAAGGATATTTAAAATATATAAAAATAAGCTTTGATTTTGTTTGTCAAAATTTGTTGGGAGGGGGGAACTAGGCCAAAAGTAGCTGTTTTTGTTCACAGGAGGTAAACATACTTTTTGATGCCCTCCCCCCCTTCCTCCTCCACAAAGTAAATAATAGCCAACTTATTTTAATCATACAATACATAATATTGAACCATGTAATCAACTTTGTCAAATATTTATTCGATAAAACCTCTGAAACTGGAATCTAAAGGAATAGGCAAAAATATCGCTGTATATGGATTTCCTTAGGATGTATAATTGTTGATACACACGTTTTAGCATATCAGTTAGTAATCTGCAACTTTTGTCAAAAACAGAATCTAAAGGAATAGGAAAACATGTCGCTGTATATGGATTTCCTTCTTAGGATGTATAATTGTTGACATATATTTTAGTATATCAGTTAGTAATCAAACTTTTAAAATGTAATCAAGAAAATTTTAAAAGTTTATAAAGTAAAATTTAAATTGCATTGCTTATTGTTTTTGTAAATTTGAATACAAAAGTGCCAGTGAACTCTTTCATGCAGTGACCAATGATCATATATTTACAGATACACAGGACATTCAATTCTCAAATACTCATCATATATCACATGCAGATAGATTTTAAAAAGCAAATTTTGAAGGGAAAACTTGCAGTATGTACAAACTACAAACAAAGCAAAAACACAATTTGATTATTATTTTTTTTAGAATGGCAGTAATTACTCGAAATTTATTTTTATAAACATGAGAAGACTTATTTTACTTCCTTTAATCATTGTTGAACGCTAAATTATACTTTGTGATAATTTAAGGAGTATTTTGTTTTGTTTATTTAAGGAGTTTATTTAAGTATCTCCTTGGAAACTTTTTAATTTCTATGGAGTTTCTAAGTAGTGTAAGGTGTCTGTATGAACCCTGCTATAGTTAAACTGAAAATCACAAGTTACTGTGAAAACTGAAAAAAGCACTACCGCTAAGAACAGCTAAAGGAGGGGTTAAATTTAGGTATTTTTTCAGCACATTACATATTTATATGACCGACAGCTAAAAATACTTAAAAGTGATGATTAACTGTTTTATAAAACTGTATATTTCATTCATAAAAATTAGCAGAATTGAAACGGCAAGAATTTTTTTTTCACAAAAGCCGTAGCATTTAAGCCTAACATTTATAACTAGAATTAGGGTGGATTTATTCCAAACAAACGTTCATTTACAATGTTTTTTAGAGAACATTACAACATAAAATTGAATAATTTACCTTTTTTTCTGTAAAATAGACAACATCAGTCGAGAAAAATTGGGTTACAATCTTGTATACAATTTTTGTTTACGCTTGCCGCCAGTGCTTATGTTATGTATCTCGACAACAGAAGGAAAGGCACCGCGCACGCGCAGATGGAAATTAATATATCCTCGACTCCTCTACGAATGCCTGTCACACTGTTCAAAAAATTAGCAGTTGGAATCAATCTTAATAAATGTATATGCTTTATGTAATTTAAATCATTTTGATTGTCTCTGGGAGATGTAGAATATCCCAAATGTGCATTTGAAAAGGGTTAAAATTATAAAATTTAAAATCTTAAAAATTTAAATAAAATTTTTGAAAATTTACCGAGAGGAAAATTTTGAGATATTCCTCCTTTAAGTTTGTATTTTTTAAAAACTTAAAATTTTATCAAAAAAGTTTTTTTTTAAATTTATTTAAAAAAAATAATAATGTACAGTAAAATATGTGTTTTAAAGCTATATTTTTCTTCCTAATATCTATATAATATATACATATGTACATATGTCCAATTCAATGAGGGGGTTACCCCCCCCCCCCATTGAATTATTATTAAAAAATGTTGAAAAAGAATTTAATCTTATATTATTACAGTCAAATTGCAGGTCATAGAACAACAGAAAGTGTGAAATATATTTTAACCACCCCCACCCCCTCCTTCACATCCCTCGAGGGGGTAAGGCGAAAAATATTGCTGGAAGGGGGCACAAATCTGTGACTTTGAAATGTTTATTTTTAGGTAATATGGTATTCTCATAGGAAATACCTGCACTTTTGAAAAAATTTACAGATTTGAATTGGCACCATTATGCATAGAAATAATCAACACTTGGAATATAGAAATTTTTACATCTATAAAAAGTAAAGACTTTTGTGCATAAAAAATGCACACTTTTTGCGAACACGGAACAGGCAATTATATTATGCAAAAAATGTGCACCGTTTTTGAAAACAAAAAATATTCACTTTTTTGTATGCATAAAAAGTGCATATAATGTGCACACAAAGTGTACACTTTTTGAAATATTCAAAAATATTCACTTTTTTTGCACAAATTGTGCACAATTGATAATTTTTTGCAAAAAAAGTGCAAACATTTTCTAGCTGGGATGTTCACAAAAATAATCCATTGTAAGGATTTAAATTCATTCAAAGGCCTAAGTATGTACTTTTTTTTTAAAGTCATACATATTGCATTAGTAATAATTCAAATCATATAAAATTAAGTATTTAACATAATGCACATAATACTGATACATCATAAACAAGTATATAATAAGTGGATAAGAATTATTACCCAACATTTATATGAAATTTGCATAAAATTATGTTGCAACTAAATTTAAATTCAATTTTCATAAACAATAGTAAATTCATCAAAATAGTTGGATTTAGTAAAAACTTTTCAATATATAACAAATAAAGAATAAGTTTTAACCAACAATAAATGACACATTTCTTCAGTAAAATACTTCATAGTTGCAAGTACTCAATAAAAATTTTTTTGTAAATTTTCAGTAAAAAATAATTTTTCATGAAATACTCAATAAAACTCTTTCTGAAATATTAAACAAAAATTCTTTCAATTATACTCAATACATTTTTCTTTTAATACTCAGTAAATTTTCTCTTAATATACCATGTTTTTTTTTTTTTTTTTTTGTTTTTTTTTGTAAAAATGAGAGAAAAAAAGTGAGGATCCTCAAAAAAAAAAAAAATTATTTAACCATTAACTTTCATGTGAAAGACAAGTTAAAATCAAATGACACATTTTATAAGAATTATGAAAACAAGCACAGTGCACCGTTATGTAAAGCATGTTATTATCATAAATTTATATAACATTAATGAAAAGGATAATATATCCTATAGAAAAATCAGCTATTGACAATAAATGAATTATTTGGGTGATGTTCACTAAACTTACTAAAAGTGGTAATACCCTCCCCCAAGCTTGAGACCATTATCAAATAAAATAAAATAAGTTGAAACTGGTGTGAAACACTAAGAAATAAAATAACTTCTTAAAACACCATAAAAACTTTAAAAATGCGCTAGGCCTTTCGAAAGATCTGAGTCTTTCTTCGTCAGGCGCAAAAAGGCGTGCGTCTACTATGAAAGCAGCAGCAAGACTGAAATGAGAGGTAAGGGAGAGGAAACAAGCTCATGCAACAGCCAATAGGAAAGTAGAAAACAACAGCCAATAGGAAAACAGAAGACAACAGCCAATCACAGAAAAGTAAATCAAAACAATAGAGAATACAAAATAGAAGGGGAATAAGGAAGTGAAAAAAAAAATATAAATAAATAAAAAATAAATAAATAAAATAGAATAAATAAATAAATAAATAAAAATAAAAAGAATAAATAATAATAATAAAATAAATAAATAAATAAATAAATAAATAAATAAAGCACACAAATACATTAAAAAAATGGAAACAGATGAAAATTAAGAATTAAATATGTAACCAAAATATATAAATATATATAAAAAACAGACTAAAATTAATTAATACAAAATAAATTATATGGAAGTACTGAAGAGGTTTTTCCAAGCAGCAGAGAGCATTGTGGAATCGGATTTATCATTAACAATAACTTCACGATTAAGATAAATAGCTAAATTTTCCAGAAAGTCCAATTTAGAGAAACTATTAGCATTAAAGATAATTTTAGCATTTTTAAAATTAAAACAATGGCCGGAATCCCAAGAGTGCTTGGCAATTGAAGATTTAGAAATTTCTTGATTAGTTACATAACGAGAGTGTTCTTTTAAGCGGATTTCGAGATTTCTTTTAGTTTGACCAATATAAGATAAATCACAGCCATTACAAGGAACATTATAAATTCCCCATTTACGAAGATCAGGAACAGGAGATTTGGTGGAGGGGAATTTGAATTTATTGACAGGTTTAAATATAATGTTAAAATTGAAGCGTCTTAAGACTTTAGCTAATTTGAAACATGGATAAAAAGGGAGGACAACCAAATTATCAGGTTTGCTTTTCACAGATTTAGAAAGAGTAGATTTATAAGACGGTCTATTGAATTTCTTCACAGCATTATTGATATCAGAAGGATTGAAACCTCTTTTGACAGCAACAGTTTTTAAGTAATTAAGTTCATCCTTAAGTGATGCAGAGTCGAAACAAATTTTGAGAGCACGATTTACATACGTATAAAATACACCGATTTTTTGTTTGACAGGATGATTTGAGAGAGCATGAGGTGGGTTAGAGACAGAAAAAGGTTTTCTATGAACACAAGTTTTGAAAGAAGAATCACATTTGGTAACTAAAACATCAAGGAAAGGAAGTTTATTAAAATTTTCTAACTCAAAAGTAAACTGAATATGAGGGTCAATAGAATTGAATATTTGAAGAATGGTAGAAATATCAAAAGGATTATCAACTAAAACAAAAGTATCGTCAACATAACGCATGCAACATTTAAAATTAACCAGATTTAATAATTTTTCCTCAAAATAATGCATATAAATATCACAAAGAATTGGAGATAAAGGATTACCCATACTTAAGCCGTCTGATTGTTTGAAAAATTTATTATCAAATTCAAAGGTAGTTTGAGAGATGCAAATTTTAGTTAAATTAACAAAATCTTTGACTTCAATATCAGAGAAATGAAATTCACGTAATCTTGTTTCCAAGCAAGAAAGAGCACCTTCAATCGGAACATTAGTAAATAAAGATTTAACATCAAGAGAAAGCATAGAACAATTGGATGGGTTACTTTTTTTAAATTTACCAACAAAATCATAAGAATTTTTTATCGTATGAGAATTAGAAATCATAAAGGAGAAAAAATGGATGTTAAAAATTTTGCAAGAGGATAAGTAACAGTACCAATATTAGAGACAATAGGTCTTAAGGGGACATTGGTTTTATGAACTTTAGGCAAAGCATAAAAACGAGCACAGATGGCTGAAGAAGGAATAACACAATGTTTAGTGTTGTCATTTAAAACAACAGAATTCTTAACAGCTTTCTTGAGAGTGGAAAGATGCGAATTAGTAGGATCTTTTTTAACTTCAATATAAGGACCTTCAGATAAGAGAGCATAAACTTTATCAGAATAATCTTTTTTATCCATAAGAACAATTTGACCACCTTTATCAGCTTTAGTAATAATAAGATTATCATTGGACTTAAACTCATTCAGAGCGATATATTGAGAACGTGAAATATTAGGTTTATATTTTGAGTTATTATTAGAAATAATATCAGCAAGGATGTGACGAAGAGTTTCTTTTAGAAAAGGAGTGACTTGACTATGTTTAAAGGAAGACTCAATAGGAGCAATCAATTTGGTGAGAGAAGGTTTGCAAGACTGAGAAAAATTTAAACCAAGATCTAAAACCCTTTTTTGATAAGATATGAGAGGAGAGATTAACGATGCAGTTCTCATTCGATAGATTCATATTTGAAAATTGAGACTTTTTTTGCTTATTGCACAATGAAGAAAACTTATTATCAAGCTTATTTTGATGAGCAGTTTTGAAAGTAAGCAGAGAAGGCCAACATTTATTTTCCATATCACAGAAATTGTCAAGATTTTTACTAAGGAACAAATGAAGGTCATAAAGCTCTTCTTCAATTTTGGAGAGAGTATGCCGAACATCTTGAATACAAGCTCTTAAAATAATAAAATGTGAACGAACCATAGCTTTAGGAATTCTGACAGAGCTACTAACAGAACAATTAAGTTGAATCAAATTAGGGATAACATTATTTTTCTTGCAACTTTGAAGAAAATTTAAGTGGTTAAGAAATTTTACACGCTTACGTCTGAGTTTAGTAAATCGATTAAATTGAGAAGTAAACATAATAGCAACACAAAAATAAACACAATACAATTATAGAATACTAAACTATAAATAATACATAAGAAGCACAATCAAATAAAATAAATTGAAACTGGTGTGAAACACTAAGAACTAAATTAACTCCTTAAAACACCATAAAAACTTTAAAAATGCGCTAGGCCTTTCGAAAGATCTGAGTCTTTCTTCGTCAGGCGCAAAATGACGTGCGTCTACTATGAAAGCAGCAGCAAGACTGAAATGAGAGGTAAGGGAGAGGAAACAAGCTGATGCAACAGCCAATAGGAAAGTATAAAACAACAGCCAATAGGAAAACAGAAGACAACAGCCAATCACAGAAGAGTAAAAACAAAACAATAGAGAATACAAAATAGAAGGGGAATAAGGAAGTGAAAAATAAATAAATAAATAAATAAATAAATAAAAATAAAAAGAATAAATAATAATAATAAAATAAATAAATAAATAAATAAATAAAGCACACAAATAAATTAAAAAAATGGAAACAGATGAAAATTAAGAATTAAATAAGTAACCAAAATATATAAATATATATAAAAAACAGACTAAAATTAATTAATACAAAATAAATTATATGGAAGTACTGAAGAGGTTTTTCCAAGCAGCAGAGAGCATTGTGGAATCGGATTTATCATTAACAATAACTTCACGATTAAGATAAATAGCTAAATTTTCCAGAAAGTCCAATTTAGAGAAACTATTAGCATTAAAGATAATTTTAGCATTTTTAAAATTAAAACAATGGCCGGAATCCCAAGAGTGCTTTGCAATTGAAGATTTAGAAATTTCTTGATTAGTTACATAACGAGAGTGTTCTTTTAAGCGGATTTCGAGATTTTAGTTAAATTAACAAAATCTTTGACTTCAATATCAGAGAAATGAAATTCACGTAATCTTGTTTCCAAGCAAGAAAGAGCACCTTCAATCGGAACATTAGTAAATAAAGATTTAACATCAAGAGAAAGCATAGAACAATTGGATGGGTTACTTTTTTTTATATATATATTTATATATTTTGGTTACTTTATTTAATTCTTAATTTTCATCTGTTTCCATTTTTTTTATGTATTTGTGTGCTTTATTTATTTATTTATTTATTTATTTATTTATTTTATTATTATTATTTATTCTTTTTATTTTTATTTATTTATTTATTTATTCTATTTTATTTAATTATTTTTTATTTATTTATTTTTTTTTTCACTTCCTTATTCCCCTTCTATTTTGTATTCTCTATTGTTTTGTTTTTACTCTTCTGTGATTGGCTGTTGTCTTCTGTTTTCCTATTGGCTGTTGTTTTCTACTTTCCTATTGGCTGTTGCATCAGCTTGTTTCCTCTCCATTACCTCTTATTTCAGTCTTGCTGCTGCTTTCATAGTAGACGCACGTCTTTTTGCGCATGATGAAGAAAGACTCAGATCTTTCGAAAGGCCTAGCGCATTTTTAAAGTTTTTATGGTGTTTTAAGAAGTTATTTTAGTTCTTCATTATCAAATCAGTAAATCAAATAAATATAAACTATTACTATGTATTCATTACAATTCACAAAACACTAATAGCAACCCCTTTTAAACGATTAGTAGATGTGCAAACTGAACAAACACCAAAACTTACAAGACTGTCAAAGGCGATCTCCAGAACCAATGACGAATCTGCAAATCAAATAAGCATAAAACATAATATAAATTCACCAAAACTTACAAAAATGCTAATAGCGATGTTCCCGTTAAACCATTAGCAAGCATGTAAATTAGATAAACATATACAACATTCTTGTTAAAACTATTGTAAAGAAATAGATGAATATTACTAATAAAATGCTTGAAGGAAAAAAAATGTTTTGTTTACAGATGAAGGATCATAAACGTTCTGCTTTTACATAACAAATGATCAGATGTAATACCTTTAAAAGTTCTAAAATCAGTTTTGATTTTAAAAAGATTACACTTAGAAAAAAAAAGTACTAACTTGCTATAAAGTTTGCAAGTTAAGTGGCACACTGGTTGGTTGAATGACACTATGGCAGTGTAGCAGCAAATTGGCCTTTTTCCTGAAACACACACCACTAAAAGAAAAATTGAAGAATTTATAAGGAGATTTTAGCACTTAATGATATATTAAGGGATGCACTAAACAATGATGAGCATTTGAAGACACATCAGTTAAGAGC
Organism: Maratus michaelseni; assembly: GCA_963931845.1. Lineage (NCBI taxonomy): Eukaryota > Metazoa > Arthropoda > Arachnida > Araneae > Salticidae > Maratus > Maratus michaelseni. Next base: position 359,745,704 of record OZ007593.1, on the reverse strand, counting down.
ATTTGAAGACACAGCAGGTAAGAGCCAGCAGGTAGAGCCAGCAGGTAAGAGCATTTGAAGACACATCATCAGGAACTGTGGTTCCATGATGTCAGGGATGTTGAGGAATAATATGACGAAGTGGCATTTAGAATTAAATAACACAAGGACTCTTGTTGAGAGGCGCTGGAAAGTCTAAGTTGCCCATATATATTTTTGTAAAGGTGTATTCAAGCAGAAATTGCAGATTTGTAGACAATACAACACTACTTGCATACTTTAGAGACGAAATTGGGATTGATGACATTTGAAGAAAGTCACAAAGACCATAAAAACACTTTAGATTCTTAGAAAAAATAAAATATGCACCAAGATCATTTCACAAGTGGTAGAATATTTCTTTATAATGCGCTGGAAAGTCTAAGAATATGCGTTGCTTTGCATGTAATTTTTGCAATATAATTTATGGTGCAACAAAAATTTTCTTCATTTATAAATTTTCTTCATTTATGAAATAATTTTCTTAAAGTGAGGCATATGGTAAAAATGATTTAGAAAACATTGGGTTATGAAATAATACTAGAATAAAAAGGCACTATAATTTAAGCATAATAAAAAAATTTCAAATAATAATAATATTTTTTCCAAATTTGAGAAATTCCGATGAGGAAGCAGCAATTTCTGTAAATGCTGTGAAACTAAATTTTAAAATAAATGAGAGTACAACTTTTACAATGCGAGGATATAACGATACACAAGGCAAAGGTTGAATAAAACAATGTTATTTTCTTGTAACTGGCTGTAGGTACAGTAAAATTTTCTTAAATATTAGAACACCGTAACTATTATTTTTACTTCACAACATGAAGAGCATAGAAGAAGGGCAGACATAGATGGATATATTGCCTATCTGTGAATGGTGACCATCATCATGCAATTCACATTGTAGAATATGGAGCAGACTTTTATTGTTTTACAGGAACAGTGAGTAAAAAAAATTATGCAGGTAAGTAATTATTGTACTATCAGGAACCATCATATTTGCAAACAGCAGAGAAAATCAGCCAACAATGGATATAACACATTCTGAAGACTTTTGCACCAGGTAAGCAAAGTCAGATGATAATAATAACCAGTTTATTGAAGTTGTCAGTATAAATTCAGATTGTAGAATGTTAAAAAAAATGCAGCATGAGTAGAAAGTAACTATTTCAGGAACAAGAATATGCAGCAGTTACGTAATGGCTACAACTTCTCAAAAAAGAAAAAATAATACCAGTCTCTTTTTTGTGATTATGATATGAGAATTTTAATAAAAAGATGCAGATGCTGTGTAATATAAAATTTATATTAGGATGAAGCAACAATTCTTTGAAATGCAAATAACAGAGAGTTCTCAAAATGTAGAACAGAAAATGCAAAATATTGTGTAATATTTTCAAAATATAAATAAAGTTCTTGAATTTTAATTTCTAGAAAGAACACAGACTGCTTGCACATCATAATCATACTAAATATTTGTAGAAAAATGGCGAGAGTCAATGAACTTGGAGTGTTATTGCAATAAGTAATTTAACTTTTGTAGAAGCAACCAAGAACTCAAAAAATTTATGTATGATAAAACAACTACAAAATCACATGAAAACTTGAGCTTCTCTGAGGCATTTCATATTCAGAATACGTGCAGCAAAATTAGTAATATGATGAGAACATAGCTTCAATAAATTTAATTCCAATAAAATTTTCTTCAATAAAATTTTTAATATTCATAAAATGTATCAATTTTATTTAAAAGTGCCAATAAATTACCAAAATTAACCCCAAAAAAGAATAACAACAATAACCATAGCCTCTTTAAATTTTTGTTTTCAAGAACAAGAACAATTTTCACATTTCTCAAAAATATTTGAATTCATCATGAATTAACTTTATATATAACTTTATATATTTAACTTTATATATATAAAGAGCACCATATTTTCATTTGTTAAAAAAAATTCATTTTTAAAAAACTTCATTCTTTATTAAAATTTGCATAAAAAATTCAATAAATCTCATAGAAAAATATCAAAATAAAAATTAATTTCTGTTAAAATATAATTTTTCAATTAAAAATAATGTATTAAATATATGCATTCCAGTTGAGAACGGTACTCTCCTCGTACCGATCGGATGCTTGGAAGTGGAGATACGGACCCCGATAGGGTTTTTCTTTCGGGAGGCTAGGGGGGGGGGCTTAGCGGATGGCAAAAATGCATTCCTCTGGTCGCCTCCTTTCGAACGACACCTCCCCCGATCCCATGCGCCCCTTAGCCCTAGAGAAGATAAAAGCGAAAGGTCGTGCAAACAAACACACAAACAAGCGTTTACAGGATTTAAATAGAATGGACAACATAGTTAGTTTAATAAATTCCGAAACACAGGCCCAGATGACGAGCTCGTCATCTTGCCCCGGACTGCCTGTTTAAAAACATTCGTTTTCATTGCCATGAAGAAAGGCGATTAATTGACATTTATTCATGGTAATAGGTAGTATTTAAACTAAGTTACTCATAAATATTAAAGAGAAACGATATATCTTACCTGTATCTGTAGCACAGCTTATTTACACATGCATAAACGTTATAACGTGGCAGCGGAAAACAATCAAAGCTTCACAACTGACGCAAAAATGGCGATTTCAGCTTCTCTATAGTATTGTTTAACGAACGGCCGATAGGAGAGCCAGTAGTGTCCGGTTGATGCTGCCACCTAGCGGAAAACGGAAAAATTAAGACATTCGTCATCTTGCCCCACTCTTTATCTTGCCCCGGTCTCCCCTACATCCCTAGGAATTTCAAATTATTCTGGCACCCCTTTTTCGGATTAGAAACTTTTGATGTAATATTTAAATAGCAGAAATTGTAGCTTTCCCATTTAATTGCAGGATTTGTAGTATCTCTCTGCATTTTAATAATGCGAAAAATTCTATTAAAATATTGTGGTAAAAGCGTACGAATCCTGTGATAAATATAACAGTATACTCATATGCACTATTCTTCGTAACAATTCAAGATGTTCATTTTTTTTTAATAACGCATTGAATAATGATATGTAAGTGGGAAATCTTGTCATATAAAGGCCATTGAAGTAAAATATGATTCCCTTACAAAATCAAAAATAAATCAAACAGTGATTATGACATTAAAAAGTGATTCAAACTTCAAATAGTCTTTAAGTGTTCAGAAATATTCAGCCGTTGTTACATATATGAGAAAGATTAAATCATGAGAGTGTTTAAATAATTTTTTTTAATGTATATGCTCTGTTAATAAGTTTTCCCTAATGAAAATTTATATTTATTTTCAAAAATACATTTTCGTTTGATATGACATATTACGTATTTTGTTTTTTAAATAAACCATTGTCTTGTGTAATGTGCGTTATTTTATTTTTAAATACTTTCATCGTAAATGTTTGTACTTAGAATATAGTTTTTCTTGATTATATTTTGAAAGCTGAAATAGAAAAAAACCTCGATATTTTTAAAGGAGTTAACATGCATCTATGCTTTTAGTCAAGCTGTATGTTCTGTTATGATATATATCATCCAGAAAGTAAATTCCTCACAGTCCGTAAAAAGAAACAAAGCATAATAACCTAGAAAGCTTTGTTGCAAAACATTCAGCAATGTTTCAGCTACTTCTCAACATAACAATCACCAGAATTGTAAAACTTGTTATAGCGTGGGATAAGTTTTTGTAGTCCAGTGTCATCGAAGACTGCCGCCTGGGAATAAAGCCAGCTTATCACATTTGTATGCATATCTTCGTCTGTGAGAAAGTGATGTCCAGACAGAAATTTCTTCCAGTTGCAAGAACAGGTGGAAGTCGGTGGGAGCAAAATCTGGACTATAGAGTGAATGATGAAACACTTCCCTGGGAAACATCCGCAGCAGATTTTTCGCGGAATTTGATCAAGAAGTTACAACTGCAGCATACGATAGTCACACCCACAATCTACTTGCGTTGTGCTTTTTCGTTTCGTGCCTTTTGAAGCGCCATATTTTTGCTATGTTGGAAACTTTTCAGGATGAACCTAGTATATACATATTACAAAATTTAAAATTCCATACCCTATTAAATTTATTGTATAAAAAATTCCTTTTATTAATATTTTATTTGCAAACCTAGATTATTAAATTATTCCCTTTCTTAAAACTATTCCATTATTGTCCATATTTAAAACATTTTTTATCCTAATCTACTTAAACTCATTTTTTATTTCCAGACAAATAAGATGTAAAAATCACATTTCATAAGAATTTTTCTTCTTAAAAAAACTATTTTCTTAAATTCTTTATTATATTAAACATTTCATAATTATTCTCGCATTTAAATCTCCTTTATTTCTTTTAATCTGTGCAAATTCACCAAATCTCTTTCCTAATAGTCTCAAAAAATCATTTTATTAAATTGTTTTCTCAATACGCAAAAGCCGAACTTTATTCTATTAATTTCCGGCGTTTTTTTTTTATTTCGATAATGTTCCATAAAATTCTTTTCCCGCCAAAAGCATCAGATAGACTTATTTCTTAAATATTAATTCACAGATAAAAATGAGTGCGAGCGAAAGTTGAATATGCATTGGTTAAAGTAGGTCACGTGTTACGAAATTCTGCTTTCACGTTTTTCGCTTAACCTTATCACCACCGCGAACTGATGTATCCGTTCAGTATACTGTAGGTTTCATTGCAATAATAGCATTGTTTAAATTAATATATTTCTACAAATATAATGCAGTTTTAAAATATTGAGTAATGATTGATACTGTCAAGGCTCTAGTATACGTAATTAAGTTTTTTATATCAAATTGGAAAATTCCACTTTTTTTAGCATTTTAAAATAATTACAGAGAAAACAACAAAAATGACCTGACACAGAGAGAGAGAGTGGAAATTTTTGTCGTCGAAGTGACTGTTAAAAATAAAATGTTGCTGGATTGGTGTCTAATTAAAAATTATGTTTTTCTTTAAGATGGAGAGTTGCTAAGATTATCGTTTTGAAAAGAAAGCATTCCCTCGCAATTTTAAGATAATTAGATTTAAATAAATGGATTCGAGTGCCATCGTGTTTTTTCAGCTATCAAGATTTTTACTCGGCTGCTGATACGTAAACTTCGAGTACTACTGCATTGAACTTGGAGATGTTTGCCATATTTTTACTTCGACTGCTGAATGGAGCTAAACCAATAACAGAATACAACATACATAGATATTTATTTATTTAAATATAACTTTCAATTTACATTTATTAGTTTTACATAAGTTATTTAGCTTTTAAAAATTAATTAAGAATAAAATATTAAAAAACTGCTTTATATATATATATATATATATATATATATATATATTAATAGACAATATTTATTCTCCAGAGTCGGATATGATTAATAAAGATATATTTTTAAAAAATTACCTCTATACGTTAATACTTTTTATTTCCATACTTTGTACATTACCTCCATACTTACAACTTACATACTTATATACATCTTAAAACATGCTAGTTACATGCAACAACGTACGAAACATACATTATACTTACAATGCATACATTATATACTATAGCATAAAACAATAACATAAAACAATAAACACATAACATACATACAAAACGTAAAACATAAAACAATGTATTTTCAACAATAGAAATAATAACGACTATTTTTATTAACGAAGAATCTTCCATAATTGCAATATCCTATAACATTTTATAAAAAAAAAAAAAAAAAAAAAATCAATAAACAAAAATAATGGATGTTTGTAGCTAATAATTTCAAATAAGTAAAAATTAGTTTAAAGTTTACAAATATTTTGAATGCATCGCTAAAATATTTCAGAACGAAAGTTATCGTTCGACAAAAATGTTTATATTATTTCAAAGATCTTTTTTCTTTTCCTTCATTTTTTTTTTTCTTGTAGTGAACACGAAATGTTAATCATTTCTCATATATATTTTTATCTGATATTTTTACTCATGAAGAAATATTTAAAGTTATTCAACTATGAAAACTTAATCGTTTGAAAACTCAAATTGCCTTTACAAAAAATGCGATTTTTTTCCCCCTCAAATAACCATAAATTACTCATTTGTGTAATTCTAAATAAATAAGTTTAAAAGTAAAAATTGTTTTTTAAATGCACTTTTTTATTAACATTCAATGTTTATCTTGGAAATCATGCCCAATTTCAAAATTGCAATTCATGATTTTTCTGAAATTTTTCCGATACAATATGTTAAATTGGCGTGGGCACCGAAATCGATAAAAAAAAATCACCAGGTTTTTCTTTTCTTTTTTCTTTTACTTTCTTCTATCTATACAAAAACAAAGTATTAGATTTGTAAAAAAATATTCAATTCCGGTTTTCGAAGGTTTTATACGATAAGGTCCAAAACACGATTTGAGTGTTTTTAAAATTTGTTTGCCCGTATGTGTGTCTGTCTGTCTGTATGTTTGTGACACAAATTTTGTGGGCGCTGTAACATACAAAATCAATACAGCTGCTGTCATTATTACCTTCTTCTACCTATACAAGAAGAACGTATTGGATTCGTCAAAAATTTCGACTTTCGATTCTTGACGAATTTATATACGTTTTAGCAAGTCTTGAGCACTATTTGACAGTTTTTCGAAAATGTCGTTCGGTGAGTCTGTGTTTCTGTCTGTCCGTATGTGATACAAATTTTGTGAGGGCTTACGAACTTACGAACTACTGCGTAGAATAGGATCAAATTTCATATGAATTTCTATCCCTATGTGAACTGGTGCAAATTAGTTTTTGGGCAAAATCCCAGAAGAGGAGGTGCTGTAAATAGATGATTTGCTCAATTTAGTGATGCTTATATCTCCAACTCATGTGCACAGAATTTAACGAAAAATCAAATTTAAAATTCTCATGAAAGTAATAGATTGTCATTTAGTTTTGGTTGCGGCCATCTAAGAGGAAATTTCGAAATTCGATAAATCCTTCAAAATATGCGATGCTTATATGACCAGTTTAAATGCACGGAATTCAACGAAACTTCACGTTAATATCCAGAATATGGGAATACATTGTCATGAAATTTTGGTTGCAGACATCTAAGAGAGGGTGCCGAAATTCAATGATTTGTTCGAAAAATTGGAACCACCAGTTTAAATGCCACTTTTAGAGTGGCATATATTTTGACATAAGTATTGCGGCAGTAATTTAAATTTATTTATTTATATATTTTTTAGATCGATGACCAGGCCCTACCTTCCGGGATTTTGCCCAGATTAACGGGTTAATGCCTGGAAACGGGGAAAAATTCGACGGTGGAGATCTATTTGATAAACCTCCAGGCTGTCGTGGCTGCAGTGCATCTTGTTACCTAGGTTGCTTTCCCTTGGTTGGCTTGCGGCAGTAATTTATAGTACTACAAGAACGTCTGCTGATTGCTAATGTTATAAATGTGGCATATCAAGGAAGGGATTAAAAACCGATTACAAAATGCAATATTTACATACAATAAGAAAGAAAAATCATGCTTCCGGTATACATTATGAAACACTTTCCAACACTAACAGATTATTATTAAGAAAATTAATTTTTTCCTAGAATGAAACAAGATATAGAAATAAGCAATTTAAAAAATACACAACTCAGTAAAAATTCATTTTCAGTAATTGCTTCCCCTATTCGAAGTACTTCGTGCAGTCCTGTATATGATCTACAGAATTTGCAAACAATACGTAATGCGCTAAAAATTACATAAAAATGCATACCACAGCAGAAAAGGCAATTCGAGCAATTCCATATCATAGTGAGTCCTTTAACCGAATTATTTTGTGTGTCTCTGTACATGAACGATAAATCTTACGCAACTCCATAATTTATAGAAAATAAATTGTGGAGAACCTTATTATCCTTTTAAATATTATTATGTTTCAAGTATCATAATGTACTCAAAATGCACCACAAACGATTTTTCCACATAGAGCATAATGTAAAAGAATTATTTTGTACCGTCCCTGTAATTGAATTATAAATGCTACTAACTGTATACTCCAGTGAAAGCATACTGTAATCCACCTCAGTAATGCACAATAATTTCATCATGTTTGAAATATCGTAGCATCAATAAAATGCGCCGTAAACGATTTTTTCCCATAGACGATAACATAACGGAATTCTTTTAGGTGTCCCTGTAAATAGACTATTAATACTACACACTTCATTTTTAATACCGAACATTCTATTGTAAAATACAATAATGTGTAAAAATTTCATGACTATCCGAGTATATTTTCGAGATATAGAGCACGGACAGACAGACAGACAGAAGGACAAACCGAATTCATAAACACTTTTCAGCTATGTTGGAAAGTGTTAAAAAAACAAGCTGAGTTAAATAAAAGAGTGTAAAAAATGACGATCTCAGCAGGATTTCAGACGCGTTTGATTTTTAACACTTTGTCATTATTACGCAATCAAAAATTCAGCTTGAAATCACTGGTGTTATTTTCTAGCAAACTCATCATTTTTTTTTCCTTTCTGAAATAATGAACAATTATAATTAATTTCAATTTCGTTCATGAAAATAATGTTAACAACTAAACAAAATATCATGCAAGAGACTTTTTTGCAGACAAAAAAATAGCTTCCATATGCGTTGAAGCAAATATTAATTATATATTGTTATTAGAAGAAATTTTCAGAAAATTCTTTCGTGATTATCATTTTAACCATAAAATTTTATTTACTTGAAGCCGTTTCTGAAATATCATTGTAGCGAAAAATATTCTTTGATTGCCTAATACATTTACATTGTCTAAAAATCATAATTATTTGTAATTAAATTATATATTTCTTTAAGTTTACACGGTAGTATGGCTGTATAAATCAGTTAAATTCTTTTATATGAAAAATTAAATGTCTTTGAGCCATAATGCATGAAAAGCTTTTGTAGCTTACAAAAAACATGAAATTTCTTATACCTCATTTTTAATTGTATTCTATATTTTTGCAAAAGTAGAATAATCATTCAGTTTATATTAAGGTATCAAGTTTATCCAATCAGTGGAAATATGTTAAATGAAATAAATATATATATATATATAACCGCTGGAAATTTTTTTCTAAACAAGTTATTTCCTTTTATAAAATAAAGCAGAAAAGGTATTTTATATTTCCGAAATCTAATTAAAAACGGAAATAAATAATTGAGGACTTTTACACTTAAAAATTATAAATATTATAATGTATATTTTGTGAGAATGAAAAATTATATTATTCCTATGATATTACATTATTATCTCTGTAGGTTTTCTATAAAAAAAACTAGTCGGATGTGTCAATCCCAAAACTTTCTTCTATCTCACACAGGTTTCGCATACACTAAAAAGAATCAGCACCAATTTATCGAAAAGGTCTAACTGAATCTAAAGTTTTATTAAATTCCGTGCATTAGTTCTTGAGACATGACTATCTCTAAAATCGTTGCTGGGCGATTTTTAAACAAGACTAGACATAGATTTTTGACAACAAGTCAAAATAAGCTTTAAATTTTCAATTTCCTACACAATTCACTGAGATTCTACATAGTCAACAAAATTCGTCATTACATGCGATCCAGCACAAGGACTGTTTGTTTTTAATGTTCTGCCATGCGATTTTTCAGCCAATATAGAGAGCAACGACCCTAAGGCGTTTTATCCTTCTCATATATTATCATGATGGCAATAAAACTATCTACGTCTTTAAAAAAATCCATTTAATGACTTTTTATTACTGTATAAGAATACATTTATATATATATAGGGTAAATTTATATAGGGTAAATTTTAAAACTGCGAAAAAAATTGCGTAGGATAATGTCCAATCTAAAATAAATGAAAAGCTTCATGCATTATATAGTTTTTTCATAGAACTTAAAGAGCAATGACCCTATGCCGCAATTTGCCCTAATGCGTTTTATGCTTCTCATAATTTATCTAGAATCGTGATAATAATGCTAATCTATCCTTTAAAATACATGCTTGATCTAATGAAATTTTCATCTGCCTTATAATAATTCATTTCAAAATCGGAATATCAGGTAAATTTTAAAACTGTTCGAAATATATTTAAGGAAATGTTCAACCAAAAATAAATAATAAATGATAATAAATAATAATAAATAAAAAATAATAATACATTATGTATCATAAAATAAACTAAATAAACTATCACGCACAGAAATACTATAATAAATTTGTATTTTCTTTAAAATATTTTCCGTTAAACAAATAGAAATTTAAAAAAAAAAAAGAGAAAATAATCCATCATACTTTTAATTGTTTTATGTTCTAAGGTATTTTTTACTGTCTGCATGACATTTATTATTCGATCTCCTTCCACTGTCAGTCGATAGCCAAATGAAACACATATTTTATATTATAAAATCGTTAAGGCAACAATCAATTGCTGCACAATTCAGCAATTTCTAGAATATTTTCAAAGAAACCGTAGTAGCAAAACAATATTATGCCAGTATTGTTTGTTTGGACTATATCTCGGTCATTATTAGCAATATTAGCAAAAAGAATTTCTCCAACATTGGAGTTTTTAATTTTTGCCAATATTGCACTGATATTGACAAGAAATATTTTCCCATTTTATTGGCAACATGATTAGCGGAAAGCCAACATTTTCCAAGATTGAGTTTTATTGCAAATATTCCTTAAATATTTCTAAAATAAAGCTAACATTAACCAATATTCATATTTCTTTGGTTGGTTTCATCATATCTTAGTTTTGATAAATGCAGTATTTGCGCAATATTGAACTTTAAGTAGGAAACCAAAGCTGGTTTCCTACTGGACAAACTGAATATGAGTTTGCTAAACAATGTAGTTTGACAGACAAGTGTCTTCTCATGTACATTGTTGAAAAACCTCTATATGAATTTAGTTATTTTGACTCAAAATGTATAAAACAAGAACGAAAGATCATGCATCAAGAATCGATTATGTAACACTTTCCAACAGTTCCAACATACTTTGGCAAATCTTTACTGGTTAATAAGGTAAAAAATGATATCTAAATAAACAAATTAAAAAAATAATAATATGAAAAAAAAATTAAGTCAATTCCTACTTAGATCAAAAAGAAATTTTTTTCCTGCGATCTACATGCTTCGCCACTGACGGTATTTATTCCTAAATTTATATTCTGCTAAATATCTTACATAACAGAAAAAAATTTCTCCCATATAAAACTAAAATTAATTAATTAAATTTATTAAAATTTTGTTATAATGTTAAAATAAACATTATAGGATCAAAAACAAAAGCGACGTCTCAAGAACAACATATATTTTGGCTTTTTCTTTTTTCGCATTTCCGAGTGAGTTTTGTGTAAATAACAAAACCTTGCCATGGTGAGAATCGAACCTGCAAACTTCCGTATACTAAAGTGGAGGTCCCAACCACAACGCCATGACCAGATATTCGGCTGTCTTAAGCGTTGCTACTGATTTTAGTCGCTTTTTATAATGCAAAAACTAAAATTAATTAATTTAATTTAATTAATGAATTAATATTTGAAAAAAACTGTATTAATATCAAGTGTCATCCACTACAAGTTTTAAAGAATTTAATTGAACTTGAATGGATGAATAAAAAGTATTTTATTAACGATTGAAAATTTTAACAAGATCTATAAATATATATAGGGAGAGTGTGAACTAATAGTAGGAATTGAAAAAAACATTCAACCGATTTAAAATACCAAATTCAAGAATTACCAACAACATTCGGAAAAAGATCCGAATTCATTTGTTATGATAAATAAACTTGTAATAATACTACGTCGAATGCTAAAATTTATTTCAGTTAGGAAATGCATAGCACAGTTTAAAATTCACCTTTTGGAATTTCTGTCAATAAACGAAAATGTGCTCGAGATTTTTTGTGCTGCCCTGTTTATGATCTATAGAATTTATACATACTAACTAATAGGCAAAATATTACTTAAATTTAAAAACGTGTACCGCGACTTAAAACGCACTTCCAATAATTATTGTAAACAGAAAGTACTTTAACCTAATTCTTTTGTGTGTCCCTGTAAATGAACGCTGAATGAAATGCACACATTATTCTACAGAAAGTCCCATGTAATACAAATCAGTGACATATGTCAATTTCAATATGACTAAAATAGTTAAACATTATTAAAATAAATCGCAAAAGATTTTTTTCCCATAAACCGTAATGTAACAGAATTCTTTTGAGTATCCCTGTAAAGTAACTATAAGAGCGATACACTTCGTTTTCAATACCGAACATTCCATAGCGAACATCAATAACATATATAAATTGAGTGACAATCTGAGCATAATTACGCGACAAATTTATTTTTTCTTTCTTTAGACTTTTGAGATTTTAAGAGAATTTCAGATATATTTCAAGTATTTCAAAATTCAGGTTTAAATATTTCTTGGCACTTTCAACAGCTCTTATTAAAAATATATGAGGAAATATGTAATATCTTTTAAACTTTGATCTAGGTACAAATGATATTTTTAATAAGTCATTATCACAAATAAAAATCAATATTCACTCGCTTAAACTCAAATCTATGTTAAACTCTTTATTCATATTTCAAAAAGAAACATTTGAATCAATAAAATCATCAACTTTTTTTTTGCCTTTGAAATTGATATACATCTCTTGAGACATTAAAAATAAAATATTTCTTTCTTTGCTTCATTGCTTTTATTCATTGTTTGCATGCTTTTAATACTTCTTTCCAGTAAGAATAAGTAGAATAATTTAGAATAAAAATAATATATATTTATCAGCAAAAAAGTTCACGGTTCAACTGCAATGGTATTTTACATTAGTAAAATTACTTGCTTCTCAAATTAACCATCCCTCTATAACGCTGCCTTTTCAAAAATATTTATTTTTTTAATAAGTTAAGATTAAATGCGTTTTACTGTAATTGTTTTTGTTAAAGCAACTTTAATTGCTTTTATGTTAAATTTTCGAAAAATGTTGGGACTATTGCTTTTTCTTTTCCCGTTTGTGATTTTAAATTGTTATTGAAACATGCTTTTTTGACAACGTTTTTTCTTTCTTTGTTTCTTTCTATATGTAGTGTATCTATATTCAGTATTTATTTATTTATTTATTTATTTATTTATTTATTTTTGTAGAGCAAAAGGTGACTGTAGCACCCCAACCAACCAACCAATCAGATTGATTTCAGAAGCCAATAAGAAGTGTTTCAAAGTTCAATAATTGGATTACATCAGTGTATTTGGAAAGTAATAAAGTCTCAGCTATAAACAAAACAAAATAATGTCATGGAAGCTGATTTCTTGTGCTTCTTGTGAAAAATTCTTTATTATCTCGTAAAATTGATATTTCACTTAGAAGATAGGTATTTTCATTTGAAATCTAAAAATACTATTTAATTGGGAAAAGAAGCCAAGCAATTGAAAAGCGATGTTACAGGGGAAAAAAATTACCATGATAACTGTACTTACTTTCTTATTAGAGTGTAAAATGTATCAGTACTTTTAAAATTATTGCATGAAATGAAAATTAAATTTTAGAACTACAAAAATATATATTTACAAGGAAAAAAAAACTTGCACTGATTGCTTTCATGAATGATCAATGCAGTGTGTGTCCTAAATGTATTTTGATGTTAAATTCATATTCTTTTGTCTGTACTAATATTATTAAGATATAGATTCCCCCTACTAAATATCTCATATTTTGGACAAAAAAAAAAAAAAAAAAAAAAAAAAAACCTTGCACCGATTGCTTTTATGGGTGATCGATGCACTGTGAGTCCTAAATGCAGTTTGATGTTAAATTCATATTATTTTGTCTGTACTGTTATTATAATATAGATTATTAAAGAATGCTCTATTGTTTTACAGCTTCAGAAGTAATTAGAAAAAATTAAATATGTCTTACTGCATTTTATTCACGCGCCAGAGTGGCCAATCAATACTTTTTAATGTTTAAATTACCTCTATACGTTAATATTTTTTTATCTCCATACTTAATACATACATTTCCGTTACATACTCACGTAAAGTAAGCAAAAATAATAATAAAGTAAAATAAAAAAAATCTTTGAACAATAACCATCAGTCCAAATCTAAAAGCTCCCAAATTAAGCTGTTGGCATCAAAGTTCCTTGTTTATGGTTTTCTATATTCCAATTATAGTTAAATTTTCTTGAGGGCCATACACATACTTATTTTATACGAATGTTGAAAATTCAACACGAACCTTTATTTATTTTTCTTTCATTTGATTTTTCCATGCTGCCTTTATTAAGAATACATGTTTCCATTGTCCTATATTGAAAAACAAACTAAATATGAGCCAAAAATATGTTCGGGGGACCTGTGTAAATATTTCGAAACACACATTCAATATTAGAGATATTGAGGCTGAATCTATTGAAATATTTATATAATAATTATTGTTTAACGTGAGTAACATTATTCATCAAAAAATCCATAAATATAGTATTGACAAATATATTATATCATAAAACTAATTCTACTATGCTCTTAAAAAACGAGAAAATATAATAGGTTTCTCTAGAAATTTATTTTTTACATTTCTAATACATATTTAATTCATAGATATTTTATCTTATTTTTGCCCTAGTAAAAACTGTAAAAATATATCCTTATGTCTCATTAAATTTAATTATGTAAATTTCAAACTATTTTTAGAAGCAATAACAAGTGTTTGGAAGATACATTAATTGAACTACACCTTTGAAAAATAATAAACTTTTCGGCTATAAACTAAACAGAATGATTTTCGCCCAAACTATTTTTTTTAAGCTTCTAATGAAAAAATTGTTTACTATCTCGTAAAACAAAGATTTCCCCTAGGAGATAGGATTTTTTCATCTAAAGATACAATTTAATTGGAGCAAGAAGCCAAGGTCAGAGAAAGTTGTTACGGAATAAATTTTTTTTATACTCTGATGTTTGTACTTATTTCTTAATTTGTATGAAACTGGCTTCTTCACATTGAAATTTATCACATAATATTAAAAACTTTTAGAACTGTCGAAAGAATTCGCTGTTATTGAAAAAGAGTGTGTTTTGTTTTTTAATTTTTGAAAGTAATGAAAGACAACAGATATAACAAATAATGTTTTCTTCTTTGCATGTGGGTGTCTTTATGACATCCTATTTCTAATAATATTATAAATGTGAAAGTGTGTATAAATGTTTGGCTGAAGTAAATATGAGAACGGATGATTTAAGTGCTTTGTATCTCTGTATATAGATGGATTATAATCCAGAAATGAACGTAGACTAGATTTTATTTGTTTTATTCAAATAAACTTTTTAATAATTTAAAATTTCATTATTTTCCCCTAGATTTAATAAACACTAGGAGGCATAGCTATTTCGTGTGAGTGAAATTCGTAAATAAATTCTAAATACGAGTTGAGAATTCATTTGAAACTAACGATATTGCTCATAATTAAAATGAGGAATCACCTCAAATGTTTTGGATTACGTGAGGAAACACCTCAAATGTTTTGGATTACGTACATGTTATTTTATTTTAAATAATTGCTAGTTTGAGTTTTACTCACACTTGCCGCCATATTGTCGGCAGAGCCCAATCTCTAGTCTGGTGATTGGTCTGAGCTCTGGAAAATACGGTTGTTGCCAATCGATGAGCCAGAAATTCAACCTAATTTCCGCGCCACGAAAGAGAAATATATATATGTAGATTTTTTGCATAAAATTTATCCATGTTTCTTTATCATGGCCAATACCAAATCAAAACCCAAATCAGTTATCAAATTATTTATTATTAATTTCTTTCTTTCTTTCTCTATTTCTCATGAAATGAATGGATTTCAAATAAATGTAATATATGTGTTTTAAATGTATGTGTTGTAAATTAAAGTTCTATATTTTAAATGAAAAGAGTGAAAGATTTATATTTTAAATGAAATGAATCCAACATGAATGATGGTGATAGGAATAATACTTGGAAGTTTATCGTCTACCCACAGCTAACATAAAGAGATACTTTTAATTTAAATTTTTAAAAGTTAAAAAAATAGTTTGAAAAGAAATTGGACAGCAAACGTCAATAATATGCACCGCAAAATTATCCATGTCGAAAATCAGAAAATCTTAAAAACAAAAGACTTTATTTTTTAAAAGAATGTTGCTTTTTTTTCATAAAACCTAAAGATGTAATATGATTGCATCGAAGTAACATCATTTTCCCTCTACCAGTATTGAAATTAAGGATCGAGGACTTGAACTAAATTGATACAATGGAGACAAGTTTGTAAATCGTTATTTCGCAACCGGAATTTAATTCTAGATATCTTTTAGCTTTAAAATAGTAAAAAGTTTGTTGTCTTTTTGAAATGTAACTTTTTTTAATGTTCTGTTCTAATAGATTT
Organism: Maratus michaelseni; assembly: GCA_963931845.1. Lineage (NCBI taxonomy): Eukaryota > Metazoa > Arthropoda > Arachnida > Araneae > Salticidae > Maratus > Maratus michaelseni. The sequence goes on along the minus strand of OZ007593.1, from coordinate 359,729,260 downwards.
TTGTAAAGTGTTGTGTAGGTCTTGTTGAAAGATCAGAAAAATGGCATAGCTTTTAAAGCAATGTTTAAGTAAATTTATAATATTTTTAAAAACTTAAAAAACAACAATGGTATCGAAATAAAAATCAAATGTATCGAGAAATTCGTGTAATACAAAAGCAAAGAAAAAATCAAAAAGTATTGAAACTTTTCCTCACGCCGAAAGCAGTAAAAATGAACAAGCGGATCGTGTCAATTCCTAATATTATAAATGTGAAAGCGCGTTGTACAAAATAGAAAATTTTTCACATATAGGTAGAAAATTACAGAGAACAGGACGTTTAGACTCTGTAATCGGGTACATAGCCAATTTGATTTCTTTATCGAACGCCATTTGGCGCAAAAGTATATACATTGCTGTAACCAGATTTATTTTTAGCCTGGTGAACACTTAATGCTATTTTAAATGATCATTTCTTCGCTCACCTTTGATGCCAATTATGATTGTAAAAATATTAAAAAATATCAGCCGATAATTTTCTTATTAAATCATAATATAAACAGACATCTTGGTTCAGCCTTTAAACCCGAATCGGACATACCACCGTTGTTCACTTTTTATTCCTAATCCTAACCCTAATCATATCCTAATCTAATCCTAAGCCTAATAATCCCTTTAAATAATATTATTTGACACGAATATGTAAATTAAATCAATATCCACAAATGGAATGAATGGAAAATAGATTAAATAGAAATGACAAAATATCCTAACCTAATCCTAATCATAATAATTGCTTTAAACAATATTCTTTGTCACGAATTACATAAATAAAATCAATATCCATAAATGGAATGAATGTAAAAAGAATAAATAGAAATGTCAAAAAAAAATAACAAGAAAGTACATTTATTCGGCACTTAATCCAGAGGAAGCGAACGAAATTTCAAGCTTTGAAATAAATTTAAATAATTCTTTATATAATAACATAAATATGCAAATTGAGATAATAAGATTGGTATTGTCGGTTATTCTTTGTTTATAGTGTCCTTGACGCGATTGAGAAAATATCAAGCTTAAATTGGGCGGAATTTAAAGTACTTGCTGGCAACCTTTACATACATTTTAGAATCCATCAGATTGTTATACCTTTATGAAATATCTATTAATATATAAAATTCACAAGCAGTTTATTTCCCCTTTACACCACTTAGCGGGAAGAACTTTTATTTAATATACACATACACGAGACATACAATAATAATGTAGTAAGAAATATATAACATATGTCTATACAAATAAACAATATAATGATGCGCATTTAGCAATAAATACATAAACAAATTTCACACTAAATACCACCTAAAATGCACTGTTGTAGCAGAATTCTCAGAGCGTTGTATTTTCGTTTTACGAAGACGGATTAGTCGAGTCACGATTTTACTAGGCCCTTCTTTTATCATTGGTCGCAGTTTCATTTTCGAGATTGTTTATATTATTTGGCCTTAAATTTCACCTTTTTACGACTGAGTTATGGCAAGGCCCCTATAAGCAAAGAAATATCGTATTGTCCCCTATAAAATTTGATAAAGATTTAGTTAATTGTATATGTTTTTAATTATCTGGTGTGAAATGGTTTGCTAAATTAATGCATTTATTGTTCTTTTAATGTTACGTGAACGAAGTCCCGGTGTAATATCATGACAGCCGAATGACGCACTGATTCTTCCTTTTAAAATTTAAATACAGAGTTTATTAAATATGGGAGTTGGTATTTACAATGATATATACACTATATACATTTCCACTATTATTCATAACAATTCCACCAAAACCACATTACTTCTTAAAACAACCAAAATGTACTCGGATGCATTTCCACATCCTACTCCTCCGAACCAAAGACCATTCTTTCTGTCTTCTCCTCACTTCTGTTTACTTAAAAAAAGGGTTCTAAGGATGTTGGTTGCATGACACCCTCCGGATAAGATTGTGCTACGCAAAGTGAAGCAAAATCTGACAAATAGCAACCATACAAATATACAGCATAATATATATATATATATATATATATAAACACAATTCAAAACAGATGTACAGAAGCCTTGTTATAATAGTTATAATGAATATATAATAAACATATAAAAAACACTAACAATTCAAAACAGATGGAAAGACGACTTGATATAATACTGCATACCAAAATTAAACACAAAATAAAGTATCACTTAAATAATCCTTATACAGTAACTAGTCGTGATAGACTATCTGCATTTTTCAATTTTGCACCTGGGCAATGAGAAATATGTATATTATATCTTTGTAGAGATAAGGCCCATCTTTGTAATTTTGCAGACTGAGGTGCAGGTTTCTGCACCTCAGTTATTAGTTCAATCAATAGGGTTAGTTTAGGGGATTAGTTCAATCAATTAGGATCAGTTATTAGTTCAATTTCCGCGTAACTTCTCCGGATCGTGTTAATGTCTACCTCCTCCTATGACATGATCTAGATACTTGATCTGTGCCTTTGCAAAAACACATTTTTTAACATTCACCGTGAATTTCAGTTCAGTTAATTTGGATAAAACAGCATTAAGATGTTTCAGATGATTTTCCCAGTCATTTGAAAAAATAGCAATACCATCCAAATATGCTCGACTGTACTCACGATGTTCATCCAGATCATTGTTGATCGATTTCTGGAATATGGCAGCCTCATTGCACAATCCAAAGGGCATGACTTTCCATCAGTATTGAGCACGATGGGTTTTAAAAGAAGTAAGATCTCGACTCTGTTCTTCTAGAGGAATTTCCCAATACCCTTTTAATACATCTAAACATGTAATTATGTTAGCACTTCCTATTTAATTAATTAATTCAGTTGCATTTTCCATAGGATAATCAAAAGGTTTTGTCACTTTGTTCAATTGACGAAAATCTATACATAAGCGCATGCTACCGTCCTTCTTTGTGATACATACGACCGGATAAGCTATTTCAGCTTCACTTTTTTTCTGTAAGTCCTAGATGCTATAACTCTTCTATTTGTTTATCCACTTCATTTTTTAGCGATTCCGGAATTTTATAAATATATGGTTTCTTTCTTTCCTCACCTGGTAATAAACGGATTTTGTGTGCTCCAATATTGGCAACTTGAATTTTGCCTGAGAATAATGGTGCATGTTTTTGTAGAAGTTTACTTAACTCTAATTGTTTATCAACCTCCAGATGACTAAGGTCTACTTCTATGTTATTTTCATTGGAAGTATTAGCTTTAATTGGTGTTGGGTGAATTTCACCAAATTCTACATCGTCTTCAAAAATGACACCAACAGTCTATACTTTTACGTTAAATTTCCTTATTTTATTCGCATGAACCTGTCTGACACCCCTATCAGGTAATTTCACTTTATACGAATGTGGTTTTATTCTTCCAAGTATATCTCCAGGTCCTGTCCACCTAGCATGCAATTTATTGGTAGAATAGTAAATATACTAAGATAAGTAAATATACTAAATCACCTTTTTCAAATTCTTTCATTCTACTTCGACGATTGAAATAGCGAGTGTAATTTTCTTGTTTTTCTGCAGCAGTTAGAGAAGCAATGTCAGCGGATCTTTCCAAATTTATTTTTAATTCTTGTAAATAGTCTACTGCTGAATTACTAAGATTCAATGGTAAGGGGATTTCACCTGACCATGATGACTTTAGTACTGCCAAGGGACCTCTAGCTTCCCGACCATACATGAGCTTAAACGGTGACACTCCAGTTGTGCAATTTGACACCTCACGGTAGGCAAAAATCAGAAAATAAATATGTTTATCCCAATTAATAGATTCCGTACGAATTACATGATGTAGCATTTGTTTAAACACACGATTAAATTTCTCAATCAATCCGTTCGAGGCAGGGTATGATGGAGTTAAAAAGCGAGGACATGCCACTAACCGGTTCTCAAATTCTTTAGTCAGTTCAGATTTAAAATTAGTGGCCTGGTCTGAACAGATAACTTCAGGAATTCCGGTGCGCATAAAAATATCTAATAAAGCATCACATGCCGTTTTCTCAGACCTACTACTTCCGACCATTTAGAATTTTGATCAATTAAGGTAAGACAATACTTATGCTTCCTTCCTGACGGCGGAATAATTTCACCTATACAATTAATATTTACAGTATGAAATAGATATGGTGCATGGACAACAGGTGTTATCGGAATTTTATCTGTTTGTTTCTCAGGGCTCTTTAACGGACAGTTCTTACATGTTCTACAATAATTTTCTACATCTCTTGAAATATTCGGCCAATAAAAATATAATTTAATTATTTCTTTAGTTTTTCGCATTCCTAAATGATTCCCAAAAAGTGAATCATGAGCTAACTCTAACACTTTACTTCTATAACTTTCCGGTAAAACGAGCTGATATATTTTATCACTGCAAATAGTTTCTTTATGATACAATAAATTATCCCGTATCAAAAAATTATTTTTTCCTATTCTAGCGTCCTTGAATGAATTCTTTAAATTTGCGCAAACTTTTTGTGCTTAGAAAACTTATTAAACTCTGAAAATTCATCGTTTCGATCATTTTGTTCATTCTCTGAAGAAATAAAACAAACATTCAATTCCTCTTTTGACAGCGAGGCTTTAGCCAAGTTTGCTTGTACTTTTTCTTTGAAAGCGGATTGTAACAAAATACTACCTTTAGCTTCAATTTTCAGATTGGGAATTAATGACGTATTTAAAATACTAATTTGGGTACCCGAATGTCGCTTCTATTTATTTTCCTTCTACATAAATAATGATTTTTTAAAAGGAAAAAGAGTAACTTCGTTTAATTGATCATTCATGTGTTAATGCATGGAACTAACATTAGTAACTACTGCATTATTATTTTTTTATTCAATTTATTTTTATCTTCTTGCGTTTTAGATTTTCTCTGCTCCTGATCATCATTTTGAGTATATGATTTATCGTACTTATTTCTTCTGTTTGGGCAAAATTTTGCTAGGTGTAATGAGGAATTACAAATGCAACAATCACTCGATTTTGGGAAGTGTCTGTTCTTATACGTAGCTTGGTTTTTCCTTAGTTGTGGCGGAACATATTTAGCATTTTCATTATTCCCTTCACGATAAATAGGTCGTTTCTCAAATTTTGTTTCCTCGAAAGACCGTCCTTTTGCAGTAAAATAAATGTCACAGTCTTTCGATAACTGATCGGGCAATAGCCAACTTTCTGCCTGTTTGACTGCAATGTGAGTTGCAAGCTCACCATCCAAATTTTCAAAAATTTTATCTGATATTATTAAATTAATAAGTGAGTCGAAATCTTTAACATTTCGAATTCTACAATAATTTAACCAACAGGATCTTAATCATGAACCGAACTGTTGATCGGTTTCACCAGGTATTCTTTTAACGTTTCTAAAATTTTTTAAACAGATAAATGGGGACGGTTCATATTCTTTCAAAATTAAAGATTTAATTTTATCATAATCGGTTAACTCTTCATCATCAATATAAACAAGAACATTTCTTGCTTTCTCATCTACTAATTTCAGTAAAATTTCCGATTTATATTCCTTAGGAACATTTTTGTGCTTAAACGTTCTTTCTAAAGAATCAAAAAAGAAATTCCATGTTTCGTTTTTCTCGGGCACTGGAATTACCAAAACTTGAACTGCTTTAATTAATTTATCTAGTGATAATGACGTACTATTTTCCCTTCGTTATGGGATAAATTCTCGCTTCTCATTTGTTGTTTTAAAAGCAATCTATTAACTTCCTCTCCATTTTTTCTTTCTGAATCTGTAGTCGATAAAAATTCAGTTACGAAATCTTTATCCTTTAAGTATTCTTTAGATTTCAATAACAAATCTTTTAATTCGGGTACTCTCTTACCCGCATCAGCTTCTTCGCCGATTTCTTGCAGAACAATAAGTAAGTCTGCTTTAGTTACGTTTTTAAACATTTTCGAATAAAGTTAACAGTATCTTACTACACAATCAAATGATAAAAAAAATAGCTCACCTCTATTTTGTAATCCAAACACTGCGATCCAAAGCACATACTTTATTATTTTAAAACGTAGAAATAGCTCTGGTTCTCGAAAGAGAGCGTGCTGTAATATCATGACTGCCGAATGACGCACTGATTCTTCTTTTTAAAATTTAAATACAGAGTTTATTAAATATGAGAGTTGGTATTTACAATGATATATACACTATATACATTTCCTCTATTATTCATAACAATTCCACCAAAACCACATTACCTCTTAAAACAACCAAAATATACTTGGATGCATTCCCACATCCTACTCCTCTGAACAAAACACCATTCCTTCTGTCTTCTCTTCACTTCTGTTTACTTTAAAAAATAGGGTTGGAAGGATGTTGATTGCATGACACCCGGGTAACAGCAAGTTTGCAATAAACCCGGGCAAATGTGAAATTTGCAATTTGGCTCGCTTTTGTTTTAATTATTCTGGTAAAATTTTATTCCGTCTTTAACTTACTTAAAAGAAAAAGATTGTATAATTTCTCTGCATATATATATTTTTTTAATGTATGTGTGCGCATAACTTTTGAACATATACTCCTAATTTTAAGAATTTTAGGTAGCTTCCATCACAAAAGTTAAGAAGCTACCTATTGCAACCTTTCGGAAGAAAGCAATTTCTGAAAAATTCGGTGTATTTTCACTGAACATGACACCCAGACCGGAAAAAACACCCTAAATCCAAATGTTAACTTATGTACCTCTATATGTGTTTTTTGTCATGCGATAGCATTCTTATTTATTAACCGATCTGGATGTGACTAAGCATTGTGTAGAACTTACCAATGTCTCGACCGAGTTCATTTACCAGCTTCATCCGCCATCTTGTTTCAAATAAGTGGTCACTTGAAGATTACAAATTCAAAAAAATGTACAAACAATTTAAAAGTCCTAAATGATTTTTTTCCGTTACGTATTCAGCCTTTATACAAGGATTCCGGAACATACTTTGTTTTGCCTTTATCTTAAAAAGTGGGTGAGCTTTAGCAGTTGGAAATTTTAAAGTGGCTGCCATTTTGAAACAAGACAGCAGGATTCCTCCATAAGCGGTTTTAATTTATGTGTTTTAGTGAACATTGTTTCTGGCAAATGTTCTTTCATTGTTGAAACTATTGTTCCAACTCTGATATGCTTGACACTATATACTCATATCCACTAGCTTCAAATTCTTGCCAATCTTTGCGAAACTTTACGAAATATTCCCAACAATATTGGCGACAAAAATAGGTTGCCATAATTGAAGCCAACTTGGCTATAGCTGACTAATTTGGCGAAATTCTCATTCAAATTAAATATTGGCGAGAACTGGGAATGAAACTTCTGTAATCTGGTTCCACGCATTTTAGCTTTGTGTTTTCCAATAAAATTAGCTAAAATCTTAAAACCAAGGTATAGGAAGGCTATCTTTTTCTCCCGGTACTGGCCGGAAGGACTTTGTTTTGTTGTTGGAAAGAATTCGCTTTGATGATGGTCCGTATAAATTTTATTAAGAAAAAGTTACCGTTCAAGGAAAAAAATCGATTTTCTTCTTTACAATTTTCGAATTCCTTATAGTGTGTAGAATAAACCCCTAGAACAGTTATGTGAATTTGAAATATATTTAAAAAGTTACAGTCAATTGAAAGCGAGCGCAGATCGACTAAAAAACAGGTATACGGGACACAGCTTCAAGCATGCTGGATTCTTTGTTTTGTAGGTATAATTCTAGATATCGCGGACTAACTGTAAGCTGCAACCATAACGATTAACTAAAAATTGCTACACTCTTTTTCTTTAGTAAAACCTTAAGCGTTTTTACTCACGAAACGATATTTTTCAGCGCGTCGTGTACATTAACGTTTAAATGAACAATCAATCAACATTTTTCTTTTTGAAAATTAAAGATTACCAGTGGGCCCGTGCGAGGATTTCGCACTGCAATATATTTTTATCAATATCTAATATTTTTTAAATGTAGGTTTAAACTTCTAAAGAAAAAGTAAGGTAAGAAAATATCTGTAAACAGCATTAGTCAAGACAGAGTATCATCTCATTTATTCTATCAAAAATACAGTAAAAATTGATCGTGCGAGAAAAAAAAAATTAACAATCGCATTTTAACTGCGTTACAGAATGACGTCATCTGTTTCGGGATAAACATGGCTCAAATAACAATAAACTGAATAAATAAAAAAAACTTTTTATAACAATTTTATATAACAAAGCATAAATTTTAGACTAAACGTGAAATTCCACTGATTCGATCAATCGATGGTGTGTTTTTCGTCTAAACGTTTGAATTTGAATTTTTTTAAATCATAAATATAAAATAAACACGTGCGGAGATATCCTAATTTATCTTTTTTATATGTAATCATTGTTGAGGATATAATGCGGTATTTTATTTTTGTGGCAACACTGATTTGAGAAAGCTTTTCATTTCATTTATGAAAACAAAGCTGATTTAATTTTTAATTAACTGCAATTTTTAATGAAAAAACATGTTTTAAAGAGATGTGAGTATACTATGTTAGAAACCTGTACAAAATCCTTTCATATGGTATCTCATTCATCGTTCAGCGTTTTGTATTTGCTTAGAAAAAAGATGTTGACAACAGAAATAATATATATGATGTATTTATTGAGTGGGTCCAGGGGCCTTTTATATATAGAAAATAATGATAATAATAATATTTTTTCAGCCAAAAAATATGTTGACAAATTTCCTTCTCTGGCCAAGGCTATTTTCTATAGTTTCCAGGCCGCTATACTGGAAAAATACCTTGGTTTCTTATATTTGTGATTTCAATCAAAAACACAAAAGAATGTTTTTACTTCTGGACCTTCCACTGAGGAGGCAGACAGTGTTTCTGACAATATATTAATATTGTATTATTATTTGCAAAATTAAATTCTGTGCTACATTTTAGCAAAATTGTTTCGACGGAAGTTGGTCAAATATCTATTGCAATATTTGACTAGATAGACAATAAACGAAGTTGTAAAAATATACATTGCATCGCACACAGGGTTTTTATATAGGGATGCGTGAGACACACTCAACGAAATTTGAATTTTGCTACGAAATTTGAATATGTTACACAGCGCAAAAAATATATCTTTTAAAAATGGTTTTTCTATCGCACAATAGTTTTTTTCTTTTACAGAGACGCATAAAATATACAGATATATTTTCTTTTAAGGTGATAATTATTTGAATAAATCGTACAGTACTTTATATTTTCTTATTGTTGTTGATTTAAAATCATTGTAATCTAAGATTGAATTCAGACATCTCTTTCCAAAGTGAATGGAACCACATCTAATTAAAGCAAATAAAACACCAGGGTATAAAACTCGTTATCTATAAATATAAAATAATTATATACGTAAAAATAGTTTTAAAAAAAACTTTTTTAAAAGCATTCAATGTTCATCTTCTAAAACACGCCTCATTTTGTTTACTACAATTCATGTTTTTCTCAAAGATTTCCGTTACAATGCGTATATTAATTTGGCGTGAGCACCGAACTCGATTATGAAAAATTCATTGTTTTTTATGTTGGGTACAAAGCGCAAGCAAGTGAATTTATTAACAAAAATATTTTTTATGCTTTCTTTTTTTTTTTAAGAGAGTGCAACAGGAAAGAAAAAATTAAACATTATTAAAAATATCTTTTTAGTATTTCTAAATTAATTTCTCAATTCATAATCATAAATTATTTAATATTAAACTATTAATCGATAAAAGTGTTTTTTTTTTAAATATTACCCTCTTCGTTTTTTATTTATAATTTATTTTCTATTTTTTAAAACCTTTAAAATGTTTCATTGTTGCAGTTTCACAGCTATTTGGTTTATTTTGGCGAGCGATTATTGGAGCATCATTAAATTCATTGTTGTTTCAACTCGTATACAAGTGTACGAGTTACAAAGAAAATTTGAAGATTTATCGCCTGTAGAGGGCTAATGGAAAAATGCCTTAAAATTAATGTATAAATTAAAAAATTTCTAAAAATATTAACATGTTTTACTGTCCTCAGAAACACACCTGTGAGTGTAATTTTTATAATTCTAACATATCAGCAAGTGAGTTAAAAATCGATTACAAAATTCTATCTTTACAGACAAAAAACAGGTTGAGTTATAAAAGAGTATAATTATTTCTATAAAGTAATCATATAAATGTAAAGGTCATGGCGATATCATTTCAGATAAAACGTTGCTTCATCGGATGCGTAAAGAGTCGCTTGCAACTAGAACGTAACCAGTCTATGTGATTGCTTTCTATCTGAATGTTACTCTTTATATTTAAATTATGATTTTTAAATTTTTTCTCGCACAGCCACAGAGGACACATATGAAAATTTGGTTTTAGAAAACAACATAGTACAGGAATATCTTAAGCTTTCTACTAATAACTTGGATTGATTTTTATGTTCTAGAAATGTAATGATTCATAAAATGGGTTCTCAAAATTCGATTTCCTGATTAACCCTTTTATATCTGGCATTGTAATGATAGGACATTTCTTCACAATTACTGCTATTTTGTCTACAATTACTTTTGTCATTATCTGCATGTAGTAAAGATAATATACAATTTCTTTACATTTATTACTTTCACTTCATTTATGTTTCAACATTAAATCATAAAACAAAGAGTCTACTTAAATTACATACACCGTTGCTGACAATTTTATTTCAAACATATATTTCATTCTTTAAATTTAAAAATAGGGGCTATTGTCCGAACCAATAAGTTATGATAGAAAAACAAAAACAAATGCTGTAAAGTTGTTGTGTCTATTTATTCCTGCTGTAATACGTCATTTTCTAAATGTTTTCAAAAATTCTTCTATGGGGTATTGTCATACTAAAAATACGCAAAATTACTATATTCTTCGGTTTCAGTATATATCGAACACAAAAGGGTTAATGAATTGTTTTTGTATACTGCATAGTTGCACATTACATATATGCAACATGTTAATATAAAGGGATAAATAAGAATTTCTCACATGTGCCAAAAAGTTATCGTTTTTAAAAAATCTGTTTTTCAACTCTGATTTCTAAAAATGGTAAAAATAAAGTTACAAAAAAATAAAACACAAAGTATAACTAAAAAAAAATCGTTTTGTATAAAAACTATTCCTGAAACATTATTTTTTATGTGTTATAAAATAAACGGTCTGCCAATAAAATTATTTGTTTAACTAAATTAAACTAGCTTAAAGTATAAACTAATGTAAATTAATTACACATTATTGATAATGAGGTGAAATGACAAAATTGTTTGAGTTTTCTCATTTTTCAATTAAGAGATATTCTTGATTATAAAAATCAATTTCTAACTTGCCGATAGGAACTAAAAAGTATGTTTTTTTAAACAAAAAAAAATAATTCTTTATCTGGCTGTTCCGTATACACAAATATGTCTGAGTCTAAAAAACATAAAACGTTATTTATTTTTAAGAACAAAATACCTTCTTTTTAAAATTAAAACCTGTTTGTTTAACCCCAATGCATTTCTAGCTATTTTTTGTAGATTGAAAGTTCTCAACATTAGACTTCCGGCAAAAATTATTTTCATTCGTTTTCATAAACACTCACATTATTATTTGCTTCAACGATTTCAAAAAATCTATTAAAATTCAAAATATTACAAAATAAAGCATGCATAAAAAATAAAATAGAATATTCTTTTCTAAAATACAATAGATTCGTATTTTTTATTATTATTATTATTAAACAATGAAGCTTAAAATTTATAAACATTCGGCAGGTTCATTTTCACAATGAAATGTATTATTTAAAAAAAAAATACAAGAAATTAAAAAAATTGAACTTATTGACAAATTTATTTTATACGTCAGGTTGGTTAAGAATAATAAATAAGCTTTTACGTGAAAAAATTCCCCTCCCGTTTTTTCATATTTAGTTTTGCCTTCTGATATTTAACCAGCGTGCATTCCGGAAGTTACAGAATTTTTTCCATTTTCGCCCTCTTAATTAATGATGGCCATGTTCTGGTCGAAAGCGCTCGGGACTACGACAAAACTTAACATCTACAGAAGCGTTTTAATGACTTTTAACCTTTAACCTTTATTTCATTTTACACCTATTTTAGTAATAAGTAATAAATTATGATTCATTTTAAATGTTTTCATGTTTTTAATTATAATACAATTTCATAATAAAATAAAACTAACATACTGTTTTTGTATGCTGGGCCTAACAGATATTCGAAAACGGGGTTTTCTCACCAAAATAGTGTCAAAACAAAATGGTGCCAACCCTAGCGCGTCTGAGACATTTGTTCTCAAGAAAAATGTATTACAAAGTCTCTTAACAAATTCATAATTTCTTACAATGTATCACTTTTTAATGTTATGCCTTACATTGTAGGTAAAGGTAATATTTCATAAATTGCTTTTAATAATTCATCAAAAAAAATTTTCGTATGTATTTTCTTCATATGAATTCTGTAAGATACGATTCGAGGTGATGGCAAACTGTGCCTCGTTGTTTTTTATTTCGGTATTTAGCAGAACCTCGCATTCTTTCAACATGTTGTGCCCCTTATTGGATCAACTAAATTGTATTTATGGTTCACAATAAAGTGATTGTAACCTGCATTTTCAAACTCCTCTGAATTGTACCCTTTCATGCAATCAGTGTAGATTGATTTTTTATCCATCTTCTACATGTTCACAAATTGTTTGCATCAATGAACTAGCATTTCTAATTGGTATTTGGCCGAAAAAGCATTTGCCATTTTCAGGCATATGCCTCCAAAAATCCACTGTTGTGGAAGTATCCTGCCGCCGTTGTTTTTCCGACGTACAAACAAAACTTCATTGATCTCGACAATTTTATTGGCACCACCAATTCGTCCATAAGGTGTAAGGAACACACTTCTTTCATGTAACTATTCCAACAAACTGTCGCATTTTCACTCAAATGTAGCTGTTTCTTACACCACTTTATGGATGTTAATTCGTCTGCTCAACAGTACATAAACCTTAAGACATGTTGTAACTTTTTTTTAATCGAATTTAAAAAAAATATATTTTACTCCTTAAGATGTCAAAAACTTTGTGGTAAAGCAGTTTTTTCGAAATTCGTATTGGTTCAAAAGCTATCCGCCTTTTGGTGTTGCAGTGATAGGCTCATTTTTAGCGTATTGTGTGCGGGCGCGCATATAGAAACAAAAGAATTGAGAAAAAGGAAGTCGAGGAGGGTTCATTATATGGGCCGGGCATAGATGATTTTATGTAAGTTGAAAATTGACACTGTTATCTGTGTTTGTTTACAAACGTTGTATAACTTTAAACCTGTTTTTCTCGGAACTCTGTTTTACAAATCAGTACCAGGTAGAACGCGAGATTGGATCAACCAATTTGGTTGTCATTTTCATTCTTTTCTAGCATAAACAATTTGTAGTCCCTCATCGACGCGTTTTTCAATATTCGAATTGTAAATATTTTTTTTGCGTGATTTAAATCCGAAAATTTGTGTCTAAAATCGACGACTTTAAATTTGACCGGCTGCCATTTTCTTCAGGATTGAAAAATTTATAAATCCATCCGAGAAGGACTAGAAAATATCGTAAATTTTAAGGTTTTTTTTTTTTTTTTTTTTTTTGTTACAGATTAGCAAATTTCACGTTTCATCTGGTACCGCGGAACGCTTCAATTTTTGCACACCCTTGTATCAAAGATCGGCAGAGGACCATTTTTCAACCACTTTCCAAATAAAATACTGTTTTTAAACTTCAGGATATGCTCTTTCATTTACAAAAAAACCCATTATCATTACTGTATAATTGCGCTAAAAAAATCGCAAAAAAGTGAAGAAATTTTAAATAACATTTTTTTTAAAAGTTATAACATGACTTAAAGCTGTTACGAAAGGTATTATCAAACCAATAAACCAATAAACCAGTTTCCAACACAGAGATCTTTTTTTTACAACTTTTTACGTTGCATCTCCATATAGATTCATCATTGGTAACATACAGTTTCATATCGTGAACATTTTCACATAGTTGTTTCTTGGATAAAAGCCCTCGCTTAAAAAAAAAAAAAAAAAAAAAAAAAAAAAAAAAAAAAAAAAAAAAAAAGAGTACATTTATCTCAGTACATGGTAAATCAAAGATTGCTACCATATTTATAAGAAATAAATACAGCCGATTAAAGAAAAAACTGTCAAGATGCAAATTTAAAAAACTATAAAAAATGTTTGTGATATTTAAAAAAAAATTTTAACGAAATGAAACATAAAAGTTCAAAAATAAGTAATAAAAGAAACCGAAAATTATCTTTAACGCTCATATACTTATTGCATTTTTATTTCACAGTGCCACCTTTTTAACAGCTGTAAAACTAGCAACAATATAAAAAAAAATATTACGCCCAAAGAACTCTGAGTTGCTTAGCGTTTTCAATCGCGAATAAAATCGTTTGTTTATGAAAAAAAGCAGCCCAATTATAGATAAACATTGCAAAGATATTTTAAATTATACACTGTTAAAAATTTGCAGCAAACTATCTAGTCATTTGACCGTTTTTATAGAAACCTGTTACACAACCGTAATTTAACTATTTTCTGACCATAGTATGAGCAAGAATATGGTCAGAATGCAGTTTAATGATGGTTATGTAACTGTTTTCTATAAAAACGGTCGACATCACCTCAGCAAAATCTCGTAAGAGGGGTGGGAGCAGGGGACGAAATGAAAAACTCTGTACTCCAACGCCAAAACGTTGAGAGTCATCATCTTTAAGTATTCATCTCAAAGACCTTGATAGGGTTCTAAGACAGCGTTTTGCTATGGGAAGTCAGCGGGGCCTGATTTAAGGAAAATCTTCAATCAGCAAAATCTCATCTGTAACAGTTCTGATAGATCCCGAAATATAATTTTTGGCTTTTTTAGATCCTTTAATTGAAATACATCTCAAGAAATATTAAAAAAGAAATATTTTACGTCTGTTTCAATGTGTATTTTGTTTTACGATTTAGAACAAGAAGTGTTTAATATTTGTCAGTATGAAATCTGTAAGTCTTCTCCCTATTTCACTAATTGCTTTTCGAATGCACCGGTACTTTTAAACGTTATCTTTTAGAAAATATATATTTCTAATGAAAGAACTTGAAATAATATTTTTACACTGATTTCTCTCTAAAAAACGTTAAATTTGTAGATTAAATTCCGAAAAAATCTTGGAAATATTATTGTTTTCTTTTAATATTTCTTTTTTAAAGGGAAAGGAGGGATTATACGTAATTTCAGACTGCATATTTAAAATACTACTGTGTATATATATTTTTAATTTTCCATAAATATATTGATATAATTTTTATATATTAGCATTAAATGTATTTGTTTAAGAAATAAATAATTATGAAAATGGTAATTGTACAAATTCATTAGTCGTTATTTGTTTTAATCTGATTTTCGTGAAATAAATCTTTGAATCAATCATGATTAGACTTTTTCAGTCTAGAAAACTAAAATATACCTCTAGAAACCTTGGAAAGATCATTTTTACTTCTATTTGTATCAGTTCTTATTTCTGTAATTTTTTAATAAAAAGGCTTTAGCTATTTGCCAGCAAGAAAGCTTCACTCTCTTATTTTCTTTCTACTTTACTAATTGCTTTTCAAATGTTCCAACATTTTTAAACGCAATCTTTGATTTTTTTTTTTTATTATTATTATTATTTTTTTTATGAAGGAGCTTAAAATGACTTTTTTACTCTCAATATACTTGTTAGAAGAACATTAATTATTCATGTTAAATTCTCAATATATCTTGGTAATATTATTTCTTTCTTTTAATATTTATGTTTATAATTTTTTTATACATAACTTCTCACAGAAAAATTTTAACTTGTTTGCTTTAACAAGGCATTATTATTTTAATTTGATATTCTTACTATATTCTTCATAAATGCTTAACTAAATATAGTAATTAGCGTTTTTTTATCTTCAAAACTGAAATATATCTGCAGAAATCTTAAAGAAAAAGGAAAAAATCATGCACCAGGCATAGATTGTAAACACTTTCCAACATTAACAGAATAGTATTCAGAAATTTAATTTTTTGCATAGAGTGAAACGGTAAATAATGAATACATATAAATAAGTAACTTAATTCGGTAAAACTCCATTTTTAGCAATTTCAGTCCATATCCGATAATGTGTGTAAATTATTTTGTGTAGCCCTGTTTGCGATCTATAGAATTTATACACACCACATAATACACTAACAATTAGATGTGTTTAAAAATGAATACCACAGCAGAAAACGCACAGCCAGCGATTATCGATCATAGTCCGTCCTGTAACCGAATTCTTTTTGTATCGCTATAATGAACGATAAATGATATGCACTCCATAAATTTCAGAAAACATATTGTAGTGATCGTTTTTAATTTCATAATGCTTGACTTCTCACAACATCATTAAAATGCACCACAAACGAGTTTTCCCCTGACAACAAATGCCATTAAATTCTTTTCTACGTCCCTGTAAACGAACCATAAATACTACTTATTCTATACTCCTCAGAAAGCATGTTGTAGTCCATCGCAGTGATGTATATCAATTTCATTATGCTTGAAATATCGTAACATCAGTAAAATGCACCGCAAGCGATTTCCTTCCATAAAGCATAATGTAACAGAAATCTTTTGTGTGCCTCTGTAAATGATTTCCCTCCATAGAGCATAATGTAACAGAAATCGTTTGTGTGCCCCTGTAAATGATTTCCCTCCATAGAGCATAATGTAACAGAAATCGTTTGTGTGCCCTTGTAAATGATTTCCCTCCATAGAGCATAATGTAACAGAAATCGTTTGTGTGCCCCTGTAAATGATTTCCCTCCATAGAGCATAATGTAACAGAAATATTTTGTGTGCCCCTGTAAATGATTTCCCTCCATAGAGCATAATGTAACAGAAATATTTTGTGTGCCCCTGTAAACGATTTCCCTCCGTAGAGCATAATGTGACAGAAATCTTTTGTGTGCCCCTGTAAATGTTTTCCCTCCATAGAGCATAATGTAACAGAAATCTTTTGTGTGCCCTTGTAAACGATTTCCCTCCATAGAGCATAATGTGACAGAAATCTTTTGTGTGCCCTTGTAAATTATTTCCCGTCATAAAGCATAATTAACAGAAATCTTTTGTGTGCCCCTGTAAACGAACTATAAATGCTACATACGGCCGAAAAAACAATACCGAAAATTCTATACTAAACCTCAATAACATATAAAAATTTCATGTCAATCCGAGCCTAATCATGAGATTTAGAAAACGTGCAGACGGCAGATGGCAGAAG
Organism: Maratus michaelseni; assembly: GCA_963931845.1. Taxonomy (NCBI): domain Eukaryota; kingdom Metazoa; phylum Arthropoda; class Arachnida; order Araneae; family Salticidae; genus Maratus; species Maratus michaelseni. The sequence goes on along the minus strand of OZ007593.1, from coordinate 359,711,892 downwards.
GCATACCGCAGACAGACAGGCAGATAAACCGAATTCATAAACACTTTTCAACTGCGTTAAAAAGTGTTAAAAAGAAATTTTGTTCGTCTAATTTATTCTAATAAGAGTTTTTCCTCTTTAGAAATTTATATTTACTAGTAAGAAATTTTCATGGTCTAACTATTTTGGTATTTATTTAATTATTTATGAAATGAACCGTCACTTTTAAGCACTTCCTTTATGAAATAATTAAAATTTTAATGAACAAATATAATGGTTTTTCTTTACTCTGATTCCTCTTGTTAACAGAACATTAATTGTTGATGTTATATTCTCAAAATATCTTAGAAATAATTGTTTCTTTCTTTAAATGTTTATATTTTTAAATTGTTTAAACATGCCTTAAATTTTTTAATTATTGCACTTTTTTTCTCATTTTCCATTACTACCTAATTAGAATTTTTTAAACACCAGTATACTAATATTTAATTAGGTGAATATTTTATATTTGCATTTTTAAATTGTTTAAAGATGCCTTCAGACTTCATATTATTTTAATAAATTGATTTTCTTTTCATTTTTTCGCAATTACCTTTTTATTGAATGTCAGTGCTGAATATGTTTACCATATAGATATTTACTTACGTGGAATCTGTAATGTATAACATAAGGAAAGTAGTTAAAAAAGAGTTTATTTTATTTATTTTATAATTTTTGTCATTCCATTATAGTTACTTAAAAAAAAGAAAAAGAAAGAAAGAAAAGAAAAAAAAACACAAATAAAATTTCAATGAAATACGCTAAATGCTGCAGTTTTTACTTTTTAGATGCCAACATTCACTGTTTGAGTGGTTTTTCATTCTACAATGAAAGCAATTTTTATTTTTCCTTTTGTAATCATGATTTGCGAATTTTCTGTGCTTTCCCGGCATTATTGGCTGATTCGGAATTTTCAATTCGGGGATTGTATTGATCCGTACATTTATTTCATATGAAAGCCCGGGGATAATTATTCTTCCTGTCTCGCTTCAAGTACCGTTATCAATGTATCGTAACTAGGGCAGTAAGCTCAAAACTAATGCAGAAATGTGAGAGTTATTGATGATTTCTCCGATAGCGGAGAGTTAATCTAAGATTTCTAATATACTAGTTATATGTTTCGTCATATTGCCCCTTTTGCTTGGTTTTGTACTATATAATTTTTTTCAGCAGCTACAGTTTGCTGGAAAGATTAGCTCTTTCGTATATTTGTTTATATTTGTTTATATTAATGCCGCCAAGTATCCCTCGTATTCGTGAGATTCTTAACATGTAAAATATGTGCTTCCTCAATGCTTAAATAATTAGAGACCTGCCTTTACGGTGTTTTTTCGTCCACTCACAAGGAAGGTCTCCTTAAAGCGCATGCAGATTAATTTTGTACAAAATGCTAATGAAATTACTCATGTGCCTTATAGAAGAACAGTCAAATTTAGCAGCGGAATTCTAGGAGGAAATCTGTAAAATAATAAAACACCTTCCAGTATTTGGCGCAAAAAGACGCGATTTGGCTAACAACACCTTTTCCTTGCCAAATGTAAGCGATTTTAATGTATTTACACTGATACCCAGAAATTACGAGGCAGTGACCGAACACTTTCCATTCCAGACATTTTGTCGAATATCTACGGAAATTCGTGAGGAAATGCCCGAAATGGCCTTGAACTTTGAGGATGTAAAGAAAATGCTTGACTTCATGTGTTTCAGTGAAGATTTAATCCCGAGGATAATTAGAGGGGTAATAATAAATTTAATAATAAAATAATATTTGTGTTTCCCGAAGAAACAGAAAATTCTCAAAATGATCCATCACTGTAGCAAATGACTGTGTAAGTCTTGTTCAACGTTTTTTGCATTTGTGAAAGAATATCACGCATATTCTTGAAGTTGTTAATGTTTCTATGAAAAATTCGAAAGTTTTTTTTCATAGCATGCAGAGTTTTCTCATATAATCCTATGGGATTTCCTCTCCAATTTATAAATTCGCTCACTGTATTGCCTGTATGTTTTTGAGGTTTCACGATATTTGACTGGTCTTTTTATATGAGTTGCTCTATAGTAGACTACAAAATCATGATAAAAAGTGTTTGTTGTAGTTCACGCTTGCGCTGTTAATATTTATTTCACACAAATACCCATATCTCATCAAATATTCAATATATTAATATATTAAATGCAATATGCTATTTCTACTGTTCTTTGTCAAGTTTTGGAAAGCGGTGTTAAATTCGGTTGAAAACTCTGCCTGCTATAGAATTTTTTTTTTTCGCAGAAACATTAACATCTTCAAAAATACACGTGCTATTCTTACACAAATGCTCAAAAACGTTGAACAGGACCTACATAGTCATTTTCTACAGCGACAGACCATTTTGAGCATTTTATGTTATTTGGGTGATCGTAAATATTATTTTATTATTAAAATTATTATTGCTCCCACCTCCCTAATTGTCCTCGCGACAAAATCTTCCATGAAAATTATGAATTCAAACATGTTTTTTACATTCTTGAAGTTCAAGAACAATTCGTAAAGCATTTCATTAGATATTCGACAAAATGTCTAAAATCGAATAACCGGTCACTGCCCCTTAATTTTTGGACATCAGTTTAGATATTCCTTGTTAAATCAGTATTTAAATGCACAGTACTTAATGAATTCAAACATAAAAGATGAAATAGTTTCTTATTACTGTTATAAGCTTATGTAATATACAGGGTGTCCACGTATAACATGACCGACCTTTATTTTCGCAACCATTGGTCCTAGAAGCATACTTCCAATTACAAAAATAGTTTAAATAAGGTAAAGAATTATTTTTAAAGCGATTTGGGTCAAGAAAAGCATTCATTAAAAAATTAAGAAATTTAAATTTTTATACGGTCCCCCGGTCCTATAAGTTATATTTAGTAAAAATTTACTGTGGCACTAACAAGTAAGGCAAAAAAAGTGTCATTCATTTAACATTAAAATTGACCGAGTTATGAAATTTTGAAATGCATGACTTATACCACTTTTTTGAATCTTAAAACAGATGATTTCGGCCAGGCTTTCAGGGGTCGTATATAAAGTACTTACACTTATTTCAAGGTATCTGCGTTTTGAAAGAAATCGTACAACTATTACGATTGAGTTAACTTTTATTAGTTTAAGTTTCAGATTAGTTAAAATAATTGTATTTTAACATATGTTTTATTTTAAAAGGATTTAATACTATGATTTCTTTTTTAAAAAATTATGTTATTTTCATAAGGTTTTATTTAACTTGCAACGATCGTCTTTCCAGTTTAAAATTTGTATTCGAGCTTTAACTCACTTTCAAATATTCGATCAAAGTTAAATTTTACATACTGACTTAAATCCGATGACAATGTAATATTATTATGATTTTCGACGGTTACCATATTATACATACTTATATTAGAGGAAAACACGAAAAAATTCGGATTGATTAACGTCAACATGTTTAAGAAAGAGTTTTAGATTAGATAACATAAACCTGCGATAGTTGTGTTTTTTAACTTTTATAATTACGTTTTATGTATTTTTTAACGCTGAATAAAAAAATTACTTTCACTTTTAACCATCATTTCAGGATTTTTCGCAAATCGTAAATTTCAAGGTTAAAAAATAGCAAAAAATCTAATACTATAAAATAGATGTAAAACTTTTTTATTCAGTTTAATTTTATTTAATTCAATAATTTATTCAAATTTTTGGCTCATACTGGGCTTCTTACAGCTAAGCTCAGGGGTCCGATGAGGTTGGGAGGGGAGGGGGATCAATTTTAACTTTGAAATTTGCGATTTAAGAAAAATCCTGACGTGATGGTTTAAAATGAAGGTAATTTTCGGATTCAGCGAATTCTAAAAAATACATAAGAGTCAATTTTCAAAAGCTAAAAAACATGACACAACCCAAAATTTGAAAGACAGTGTAACCTAACAGCATATTAAAAACTGTATCATTTTGTAAATAATTGAGGCTGTTGGTTTTCATCCTTTTATTTAACAAAAATTCTGTTATTTTTATCCTCTTATATGTTCAGTACAAATTGTATATTTTACATTAATATGTCAGAATGATTATAGATTTCACATTTATATTAGATTGCAATGTTAATTTTGCTCTCAACTATTTTTTTTATATATATCTGATGATTATTTATATTTTTACTACATTTGTGAATGACCCCTATTTCACAGCAAAAAATATAGTCCAACTTTAAACAGCTATTATTCGGTCAATATTAATGTTAGGTAAATGGAACTTTTTTTGTCTTACTTGTTAGTGTCTCAGTAAATTTTTACTAAATATCACTTATAGGACCGGGGGACCGTATAAAAATTTAAATTTCGTAATTTTTTACCAATTGTTTTTCTTGACCCAAATCGCTTTAAAAATAATTCTTTACCTTATTTAAACCATTTTTGTAATTGGAAGTATGCACATAGGACCAACGGTTGCGAAAATAAAGGTCGGTCAGGTTTTACGTGGACACCCTGTATATAATCTGCGTGTTGCTGTAGTTAATTAATATTTACGGTTTCACCAGATGTATAGGTTTTAAATGTATTTTAAAAGTAACTGCCTTCTTAAGAATGCTTTTGTTATAAAATATTGATTAAATCGTTGTTTCCATGGCAACAATACTGTTTCCTTGTCTCCGACATTAACAATATCGAAGCTGACAGTGTTCAGAACATAACCTTAATTTTAAGCTTGAAATAATTTTAATCAACTTAAATTTTGTTCTAAACCATATAATGCGAAAGCTAAATTTCATTATATATACATATAAATGTATATGACAAAATTATAGTTCTAAAAGTGTATATTCTTTTAAGTTAAATATACTTAAACTAGTTCAGTATGAATAGTAGAAAAAGTTTTCTTTTCTTATTTATCATAAGAGCGTATTTTTTTTATTTCATTGTGTCGCCAACCGACGATAAATCGCCAAAAAAATGAAATTTTCATTATTTTTTTCCGGACGATAAATCGAGGTTCCGCAGAAATTTTTTTTATAGTCCTCATAGCAAGAATATTCTGTAATATGTTAAAGTTTTTCCGAGTATGTACTTATGGAGACCTCCCTTGTCACTGCTTATTCAGATCGGCAGAGTTTCTGTAATTATATCCAGTAAATCCTCTTTAATCATTAGCATCTCCAGTTTAAACTTCCAATTGGAGTAGTTGATGGAGTTTGATGGAGTTGATGGAGTACAGTTGTTTGACTTTCCTTTAAAGAAGTCATCTTGTAAACTTCCACTTTAATTTAAAATTAAAACCCCCTAATATTTATGAATTAAGAGTGGTGTTCAATTAGTTTCTATTTTTAACACAATATTTTAATTAATTAGTTTATTTAATGCTGTGTATGTTTTTCTTTTCGAGGCTTATGAGTAATAGTGTTTTTTTAAGTGGCTAGGGAACCAGCCTTACGCACAACCGCCAACCTGAAGGACCAGGGTCTTCCTTTTCGTCTAGCCCCTACCCTCCGACCTGTCAGGCTTGGGAGACCATACCAGTGGCTACACCACCCCCGGTATAGCTCTTTGGGACATTGGTGCACGCAAGCCTCATCACCCCGACAAGGGGCGACAAAAATTGTTTAATAATTTTTGAGGAATGTGAAGGGATGTTCGATAATGGACAAAATAAAGAATGACTACATCAGAAGGGAGCTTGAGGTTATGCCAATATTAAATAAAATAGGAAATTACAGAAGGAAATGGAGGGATCACCTGGAAAGGATGAATTCTGATCGCATACCAAAAGCAGCCTTTAATTATAAACCAAGGAGGGAAAGAGGCAAAAGAAGGCCACGAAAGTGTTGGATTGAGGCCAGAACAGGCTTATAGCCTTAAACCATGTTTTGGGATGATGATGATAGTTTATTTAATCTGAAACGCTCAGTCTCATACTCTATTAAAATATTCAGGATCAAACAGTTTATTTTCAATATTTCATGTATAAATTTAGGTAAGTAAAGTTACACTTACTTTTAATATACTAGTGTGCAAAACTTAAGCAACAAACACAAAATGCTAATTTCTGAACATGTGAGTACTCAAAAGGAAATTCTATAAACAGCAAGTGTAGAGAATAGGTACTTCTAACAGCACAGACAGTCGATGTGAAGTCTTCTTGATATCACAAATGGTCACAAATGTCACAGTCACTACAATGAACAGAAATGGGATATCTTTCATTCGTCTCATTTTTACTCTCATTTGGTCACTCCACTGAACAGTCAACATGACTGTTGCTTTTCAACGAGTCACCAGGTGACTTTACAATGAAGTCATCTTGTGACTCTCATGTGACTGTCATTTTGACACTCCATTGTAATGTCATCATGATAGCTGTTCTGTGACGAGTTCCCAAGTGACAGAAAATGAAATCATCTGGTGGCTTTTTACAAAGGAGTGCAATGATGACTTCACAATAGAGTGTCTATCACCGGAATGTCACCATGCGACTTCATTGTGACATTATTTGGCGACTCATCGCGATGACTTCAAAGTTCAGTCTTCAAGTGACAGTAGCTTCAGAATCACAAGGTGACTTCATTGTAATATCACCTGGTGACCCATCACAAAGCGACAGTCACAGTAACTTTTCAGTGTTAACAATCATTTGAGAGTAATAATGAGACAGTGAAATATCCCATATTTTGATTCACCGTAGCGATTGTGACACTTCTAACCATGTGTGACTTCAAGAAGACTTCACATCGAATGGCCCTGCTGTTGGGGTAGTACCTCTTTTCTACACTTGCTCTTTATAGAATTTCCTTTTGAGTACTCACGTGTTCAGAAATTAGCATTTTGTGTTTGTTGCTTAAGTTTTGCACACCAGTGGATATTAGGTGAGTTCAAATGAAACCCGCTCGTAGCGTGTAAATTGACGAGATAGTGGTTAAGGTGGGAAATGCGCATGAGCAAGTAACATCATATTTATGCAGCATGCAGTACATTGCGAAACGGTCATTCTGCTTTTGTCGTTTGAAGGCGGCAGTAAGCTAAATATGGCTGGAAGGATTACAAACCGTCCAAACAAGACCAACGTAGAGTAATACAGTTTTTTTTCTGCAGTCGTATACAAACCTATGGAGAAAAGTGCTTATCAAAGACAACTGCTACGGATTGGTCGCGTATGCTTCGCAACGACCGCGAGGAAACGATGGATTTGCCCCGCTCCAATCTGGCATACAAAGTGGTTAAGTGGTTACCGAGACACTGATTTTGGATATTGACATTGCGGTTAAGATGAACCGTCGACAATGCATTCGTGACTTGGCAAGTAAATTAAACGTTCAAGCAACAACCGAAATTTTTCTTCTCCGACGGCATTTGACGCCTTCCCAAACAATGGGATGCGCCTCAACGCCATGCGTGACTTATTCTAAACAAATGTGTATGATGAAAGTTAAAATGTATTCTATTCTTTCTGTTTCCTTTATTGATGTTCCACTTACTAGAACTGCCGAACGGGTTTCATTTGAACAGCGTCATATCATATTCCAGATCACTTTCCCATTGGGCAGCGATGTATCCAAACATCCTTGGTGAGTAAAAACGTGGTACCTAAAATGGCCGTATTTTCCTTACGCGCTGAGAATAGATTATGATTATTAATATTGGTGGATTTGTTTTTGGAATGATTTGGAAGGCAGTTGTTCAGTTAAAACCATTATATTGAGCATATTGATACATATTGTTTTAGCATTTAATGCTATACAAAAGTTTTATAGATTAAAATATATATATGAGCAGACATAAATGCGTCATTAGAGATCAGACATTACAACTACACTGAAAGAAATAACAGGAGAGTTATATTGATTCTTCGGAGGCTCCTAAAAAGGTAAAATGTTCCTTCATGGCCAGCTTATATGCTCTAGCCATATGCAAGTTGCGTCATGTATGTGTAAGATGGGTTGAAGGTCTCTGTAAAGTTCATTCTTATTTTTTTTCCATCTCGATTAATAGAGAATAATTCACATTCTTACACTAAAATCTTGGTAATAATACGGAACTTGGTAACAATAAAACCTTTTTAAAAAGGGAATGTTATCGGTTTTGTTGCGATTTTATTGTGAGAATATGAATTATTCTCTATTAATCGAGATGAAAAAAAATAAGAACGAACTTTACAGAGACCTTAAACCCATCTTACACATACATGATGCAATTTGCACATGGCTAGAGGATGTAAGCTGGCCATTAAGGAACATTTTACCCTTTTAGGGGTCTCCGAAGAATCAATATAACTCTCCTGTTATTTCTTTCAGTGTAGTTGTAATGTCTGAGCCCTAATGATGCATTTATGTTTGCTCATATATATTTTTTAATCTATAAAACTTTTGTATAGCATTAAATGTTAAAAGAATATGTATCAATGTAAAATGTACAATTTAGATGAACAACTGCCTTTCAAATCATTCTGGTGTTTCACCCAAAATCTTTTAATATTTTTACATGATTCCTTAACAAAGACCTTGTTTTTAATATTTAGTCTTCAAGAAAACGAAAGTAGTGTGATAGAGTGTCTAGAGGTGCTACTTTGTGAGTACTTGTATTTCCGAATAGTACCTATTTCTTTATAAAATAGTGAAATTCTACGGTTAAATAAGGCGAAGATTTTTATTCGGAAATAGTGCTCTTAAAAATAAATAACACTACAAACCCTGTATAAAAATTAATGGTTATCTACGTCTAGTGGTTGCAGTAGATTTGTGCTCGAAGGTAAATGGTGAATGATTTATTACACCACAGAAACATTATTAAGTATGGTAAACAAAGTTCTGCAATCATCCGAACGCTCCATTTATGGGCACGCATTCTTTGACGAAATGGGATTTTTGCAATGCTTTTCAACGTTTGCCAATTATTTTCCAAAATATATTTTACGCAGTGACTTTTGGGGGTACTCCGTTTTTCTAGATTGTAGCTGTTGTTAAAATGACAGATTGGTTAACCATTTCAAAATTATAATATCAGAATTAATTCTTGGTATTTTTCCTGGTGTATTATTCAAATTAAAGTATTTATTTCTACACAATAAGAATAATACTATATTTCTCCAGCCATTTATTAAATGTTTTGATTAATTAAAATCAAAAACGAAAATATAAAATGTATAATTTTATATAAATAACTGCAAATGTAATTCAAAGTATAGCACTAATAATTTATTTTCCAAATATGCAGAAATTTGAATGCAAAACTTTTTCTGCTAGCATTACAGGCAGTAATGTGCACAAATTTCGTGTAATAAAATTTCGAATGGTGAACAAATTTGTTTTTGTAAAAAGGGATTTAGTAGTTTAAGAAGTAAAAAACACGTTGTACTTAATTATTCTTAAAAACACAATTTAAGTGCATTATTACTGTTTGAAAAACATTAATGGGTTTTATTTTAGTTTTATATATTTTAAAAATAATTCTTGTAGAGTAATTAAATTTTATAAAATATTTTTCACGACGGAAATTATTTTTAAAACTCTTAGCACTCTCATATATAATTAAATTATACTAAACAGACAAAATTCAGGCACCATTTTGCATCGCGTAGTTAAACAATTAAAAGAAATTATAAACGTTCATCCATCTTTATACATGAGTTTTATTTAATTACTTAAATAAACATATTTCTTCTTTTCTCATACGTAAAATAACAAATTACATTTAGCATTGTAAAATTATTTCTATAATGACTAAAAACGGAGTTGCATTTTAAATTTCAAATCTTACTTAAAGGCCGTTTATTTTTTTGTCAAACATTTCAATAAATTCTTCGGAAAATCGAAATTGCCTAGTATTAATTAAGCAAAAGATTAATTAATTAGATGCAATTAGTTAGATACACTTATAAAAAGCGTTTACTAATTCAATTACCGTCTAATTTATTAAATTTTTTGTGTTTTTTTCTACGATACATAATAATTAAATAATTTTCAGTATCTTTTTCTTTGCTTTAAAGCTTTATATCAGTTATTTAATTATTCTGTTGTAAGTGTTCTACAAAATGAATATTATTAGAATTCATAAAATTGAAGCAATGACAATTATTTTTCAAATTTCATTCATTCATTTATTACTTACCCATCATACGTAGTATACGGTAGGTCTTGTAATCGTTTTGAAAATCGAAAAAAAAAATTGACGGATTTACATGTTTCAGACACTGGAGATTCCGAAAACGTATTTTTAGAAAAAAAAAATTGACGTCCGTCGGTCTGTGTGTCTGTAAACGCTCTATCTCCCGAACAAATTGAGATAGAGACTTGAAATTTGGTGTGTACTTAGTATGTAATAATGGGAAGAAGCTTATTGAATTTCAGTAACCTCGATTAACCGGAACTATTTTTTTCGGACTCTCGAAATATTCGTTCTCATAAAAGGTATATAAAAATTTTCGAAATTGTTTATTTTAAGGAGTAAATATAAAAAACAATAAAAACAGATAAATTTTGCGTAAAGAATGAAGTCGATCAAATAATTAGTTGCCGAGATATTTGGAATCCTATTTTCCACACTCTATTTTCCTCAATAATATTTTTCATGACCCTGTATTTCATTCAAATTGCAATTCAAAGATATATTTTAATTGGAAATAAGACGCTTAATCCAACGCAATAAACCGTTAGTTAATAGGGTTATCCATTTTGGAGTTATAAGGAAGTTTCTTTTAGGTAGTTCAGTAATAGAACATTTAAAGTTTATGACGTCATCAAGCCACTATTTTATTCGAATGGCAATGCATTTAATAAGTAGTTTTCGCATGTTTTATTTTCATATTTTATATTATGCATATCCATGACGGGTAAGTATTACGGTGGCCCTTAACGACTAGTTTTGTTGTTGCTGTTGTTGTAATTGCAATCATCAATTAAAATTATTGCGAACCTATTCTCACGCAATTCCTTATCTTATAACATTTCCATACCGTGAAAAAAATTAAAACAAGTAATGTACATGTTTTGTTTTTTTTTAAGTCAATTCCTACTGAGATCAAAAAGAAATTTTTTCCAGCGATCTACAGGCTTCGCCCCTGACGGTATTTATTCCTAAATTTATTATCCTGCTAAATATTTTATATAAGAGAAATTTTTTAAATGTATTAAAAATTAAATAAAAAATAAATAGCTAAAATACCAAAAATTAATAGCTCGTAAAGTATTTCTCACAAAATTGTTAGACAAACTGCGTTAGAAAGGTAAAAAATTGTATTTTTCTTGATATAAATTTCAAATCTTTCCAAACTTCACAATGAAGTAGTATAGCGAAACCTTCACGTGTAGAAAGATAATGGGGCTGTTCACGGATGAAGATAAGGCGGCGCGCGGGCGAAGGAGACTAAAATATGGAGTGAGTCTATACTTTTGAACAGAAATGAATTATAAAATTTAATTAATTAATTAAATTTAATTAATGAATTAATATTTGAAAAAACTGTATAAACATCAATTGTCATCCACTACAAGTTTAAAAAAAATGTATTTGAACTTGAGTGGATGAATAAAAAGTATTTTATTAACGATTGAAAATTTGAACAAGATATATAAATATATAGAGGGTGTGAGCTAATAGTAGGAATTGAAAAAAAATATATAAATATATTAAGACCAGCGGACTCGTGTGAGGTTTTCGCACTGCAGTTTAATATTATTTTTAGCAAATATTTAATATTTTGTAAATGCAGGTTAAATCTTCCAAAGAAAAATTAATTATAAAAATATCAGCAAACAACATTAACCAAGCCAGAATATCATCTCATTTATTCCATCACAATTACAGTAAAAACTGTCGAAGATAGCAAAAGGCACGCGCTGGAAAAAAAAATCGTATTTTAATTGCATTAAAAGTGGATAACGTCATCCGCTTCCGGAAAAAAAACATGGGGCAAATAAAAATAAATTGAATACATATAAAATAAATTTAACCCTCTCACTGACAAGTCCGTGTGGATACGTTCACTAAGCTCCAGGTTTCACTGCAATATAAGCATTATTTAAAGTAATAAAATTCTATTGATTTAATGCATTTTTAATGTGCTGAGCAATGAATAATACTCTCAAGTATTGCATTCATATTTGTAATTAAGTTTTTTTTTTTTTCTCAATGTTGAAAAATTAGTTTTTCTTACCATTTAAAACAATATGCAGAGAAAAAAAAATTACAGATTTGTCCTTTTGCAATACTGTTAGAGCAGCCATACTCAACCTGCGGCCCGCGGGCCGCATGTGGCCCGGCGACCTTCTATGTGCGGCCCGAGACACATAATCATTTCTCCCTATTTATAAAATTAATTGAGGTATGTTTTTAATATTTTCACTGCTCTTTTATATATTTTCATGGGAAGACAATTTCCTGTTATTTATGATTACTAATTTAAAATTACTTTAAAATATCTTAAATGACGTTTCCTTAGTCAAAGTTCTTTTTATATGTAGTTTTCCTTGTGCTGTAGTAGTGTATACATTTCTTAACCCAGAAGTCTAAACAAACGTTATTCCAAATTAATTAATTTACACTCTATATTTCTACATTAAAAAAAAAAAGTTTTTGCATTGAGAAAAAAAAAACAATTTATTAGAAAAAGAATCCCTTGATTTTTTTTTCTGAGAATTTGGAATTTTTGCATTGTTTTTACGTTTTATACTTATAATATAGCTAATAAAGCTTATTAGGGTTAAATATTTGTCGCAGAAAGACTTGTCAGCAAAAACTTTTTATCACTATTTCAAAACAACAATCTTCGCGGCATTTGCAATAGAAATCTATATTTTTTTACATTATTATATAAGTGTGTTGCGGCCCGCCTAACGTCACAAATACATGTTTGCGGCCCGCGAGAAAAAAAGGTTGAGTACGGCTGTGTTAGAGGGTTAATCTAATAAAACAAGGCATACATTTTAGGCTACACGTGACTACTACTGCTTTGATCGATCGATGGTGTATTTTTTCTTCTAAACGATTCAATTTCATTTTGATTTTTAATTATAAATATAAAATAAACCTGTGCGGAGGCATCATATTTTATCTATTTTGCACTTTATATATATATATATATATATACATATATAATCATTGCTGAGCATGTTATAACGCAGTACTTTATTTTTAGGGCAACATTGATTTGGGAAAATAGTTTCATTTCATTTATGAAAACAATCATGATTTAATTTTTAATTAACTGCAATTTTTAATCATAAAACATGTTTTAACAAAATGTGAGTGTACTATGTCAGAAGCCGGTTCAAAAACCTTTCGAATGATACCTCATTCATTGTTGTGCGTTTTGTAAATGCACAGAAAGAGGGGTATTAAAAACAGAAATAATATATGCGTCTGATAACCAGGTAATCCCCCGGTTGTTCCGTATTACAGAACGTAAACTTCCAGTGTGCAGAACGTTGGTGGAAATAATTTTGATTGAAAACGGCAGCAGAATTTTTTACTCTTATTATATTTTTTTCAGTTTGCCCACTAACAACAGCAAAAAACATTTATATGCGAAAAATATCAAATAGGTATTCAAATAAAGTGTTGAAACTTATATAAAACAACACTTTCATTATTAGCCGCATGCCAGAGGGATCAACAACAAAAGAAATCGCCAAAAATTTCACGAATTACAACAGCTTTTTAGTTCACAGGCTATCAAAGCCTGAGAGCTAATGCATCCGCAGGTTCTGTATGTACGTACGTATGTATGTACGTATATATGTACGTAACGTGATAACTCTTGATAGAATTATACGATTTGTTTCAAATTTTGTATATAGGTTCATTCTGATAAGGCACTTCCCTGATTAGTTTTGGGGGTTCATTGGTTAAGTATAAAGGAGGGAACAGGGAGCTAATTTCCACTTAATGAGATAAATGGGTTTTTCATACAGAATTATCCGATTTGCTTCAAATTTAGTATAAAGGTTCATTCTGATAAGACGCTTTCCTGATTAGAGGTTCACTGTTAAAAATAAATCCGTTAATTCACGGGAAAAGTACTGGCAGCGAAGTTGCCGGGCTTTTTCCGTTCCGTTAGTAGATTTTCCGTTTTGAAAGATTGAAGAAACGGTAACTTTCTGTTATGAATGACCTCGGTTTAAAAAAAAAAAAAAATTCTCGATCTGTTTGTGCTGCCATCTGTTGACTATAATAGGAGTACTTAATTTAATATTAAATACTCGCTGGTACAGATTTCCTGGCTGCCCTTGGGGTTCGAACTAGGGATGACAGCGACATGAGCCGAGTGTTTTACCTCAAGACCAGCGGGTCCTTGCTAGAATAGGAGTTTGAAAGGATCATAGGGGATTTCTTCAAATCGCTGCTTGGAACTTAAACAATCTGGGCTTTAGAAACCTAGCAACTTTGAAATTAAGTATTTTGGATAAGGATATTTTGTTATAAGATTATGATTCAGTATTAATAGAGGATTGAAACATGAATTATATTAATTCCTAATTTGATTGTTAGATGCAAAATATGAATATTGTATTTTGAATTAAATTCGATAAAGTATGTTTGCTTTTTTGAGAAAATCGATTTTTTTTCAACTATTATATATTTTTTAAATGTGTTCTGTTAGAATATATTTTCATTGAGAGTGTCTTTTATAACTTTAAAAAGCAAATTACGAATAATAGCAAAGGAATGAGAAAGTTATTTGTTATTTTTTTTTTATTCGGAAGCATTATTTTTGTTTGATGCTTTTTTGCGTAAAATCGATTTTTTTTTCACTTAATTTAACTATTATATATATATATATATGTGTGTACCTTGGACAAGAAATATCATCAGACAACAGTATCATGAATGAAATCAATAGAAGAATAAGAAATGGATGGAGTGCTTTTGGGAAGAACAATATTATTCTGAAGAGTAACATGCCTCTTTGTTTGAAAAGAAAGGTGTTTAACCAATGTGTTCTGCCTGCACTAACTTATGGAGCAGAAACTTGGACACTAACAAAACGGATGGTACAAAGATTACAAACAACACAGCGAAGTATGGAAAGATGTATGCTAGGCATAACCAGAAGAGACCGAAAGAGAATAACGTGGATAAGAAGTCAGACGAAAGTTTTTGACATCATCGAGAGAATTAAACGGCTAAAATGGAAATGGGCTGGGCACATTGCAAGAAGACAAGACAATAGATGGAGCACAAACACCCTACAGTGGTATCCCAGAGATGTAAAACGACCAAGAAGACGACCTCAAGTAAGATGGAGTGACGAAATCAGAAAAGTGGCCGGTGTTAATTGGATGACTAAAGCACTAGACAGGCAACAATGGAAAAATCTGGGGGAGACCTACATCCAGCAGTGGATTGAAAACGGTTGATGATGATGATGATGATATATATATATATATATATATATATATATACTAAGCTATTTGTTTAGAATATATTTTAAGTGTGAATATTTTTTTGTAACTTTAAAAAATAAATTGCTAATAATTTTAAAAGCATGGGAAATATGCAGCAGATAACGGAATATCTCCGTTGGCCACTTTCTTCTCTTTCTGTTCCGTTGTTTTCAGGAAATATGAAGAATTTTTCTGTTTTTTAACGGAAAATGCCCTTCTGTCGTGAAAAGGGACTTTTTCTGTGAAATTCAGGAAAAAAAACCCGTGAATTTCAGATTATTTTTAACAGTGTTCATTGGTTAAGTATAAAAGGGGAAAATGCGGAGGAGCTAATCCCCCCTTAATTTAGCAAAATGGTTATTTCATGCATAATTCTCCGATTTGCTTCAAATTTGGTATACAGGTTTATTGTCGATTTCTCTATTTTTTGAGGGCATTATTCTTTGAAACACGAGTATAATATACAATTAGTGTCAATAGATTATGAACTCACTGCAATCAGATTAACTGGGCACTTTTCTTTTTCTTTTTATTCTGATTATTTTATTGTTTAAATGAGTAATTCGATTATACGTCTATTAAACTTGTGATTTATTTATTTTGTTACGTTTTAATTTCGTTATAAAATATTAACCGGAAAGAAATATAGCTGTTTGAAATTTTATGTTGGTTGATATTTTGAAATAATCTGATTTTTATTACGCTGTAACTCTCGTATTTATGAACCGATTTGTATGTGACTGAGGACATAACAAGGTCTCTATCGAGTTTGTTGGCCATCTTGTTTTAAAATGGCAATCGGTTCAATATTTTTGAAATTTTTAAATTGGAAAAAGATGTAAAAAAAAATTGAAATTTAAAATTATTTTTCTTTAAGTGTTTGACTTTAGTACAAGAATTCCGGAGCATATTTTGTTTCGCCTTTATCTTAAATATTGGCTGATATATAACAGTTTGAAATTCAAGGGATGTTGACATTGTGAAACAATCTTAATTTTATCCTGCAATTGCACTCGTATTTATTAACATATTTGGATGTGACTGAACTTGTGTACAGGACATACCATGATCTCGACCGAGTTCGATGGCCAGCTCCAAACACCGTCTTTTTACAAAATGGCAGCCACTATTTTTTTTTATTTAAAAGTTCAAAAAGGTGTACAAAAAATTAGAAATTGAATTTTTGTTTACTTTTATGTCTTCGACTTTAATAGATGGATACCGGAACATTTTTTGCCTCGTCTTTATTCTAAAAAATTGGCTGAGATATAGGAGTTTGAAATTCTAGTCTCACTGACATTTTGAAACAATTTTATTTCTGTCAAGAGACAGCACTCGTATTTATTAACGATTTGTATGTGACTGAGCATGTGTACAGGATATACAAAGGTCTCTATTAAGTTCGTTTGCGAGCTTTATATACTATCTTGTTTTAAAATGTCGGCCATTTCATTACATCAAATTCAAAAAAGATGCACAAAATAATTAAAAATCTAAAACTTTGCTCCCTCTCCCCCTTAAGTGTTCGGCCTTGATACAAGGATTCAGGAACATATTTTGGTTTGACTAAGATATAGCAGTTTGAAATTCTAGGGTGGCTAATTTTGCATAATTAGGTTTTATTTCTGAGCTTTAGATATCATGGTATCACGAAAATTTACTTCAATTGCAGTATTACTATCGTGCGTTTAAAATTACATAATCATATCTGCCAGCGTGAAATTATAGCCAAGCTTGGCAACACTTTCAAAATATCGCCACATTTGTCAACAAAAAATAAATCGCCATAACTAAAGTCAACTTAGAAATAGCTGACTTATTTGGCGAAATTCTCATTCAAATTCGGTATTAACGGAAACTGGTGTTGATTCTTCTATACTCGGGTTCCAAGCACGTTAGCTTCGCTCGTTTCAGTAAAAATAGTTGAATTTTTAAAAACAAGGAATATGGAAGTTACTTTTTTCTACCGGTACAGCCCGGAGGACTTTTTAATATGTACAAGACACACTAAGCATGATTTATGCGTAGCAATAATTGGTAGACAATATTTCTATTTGATTGATACCAATATAAATTGTATGCGATTATTTGCAAAAGAATGAGTATGTGTGGTGATAATTTTTTTCCAGGCCTGTACATTTACATAATTTTTTTTTCATTTATTAAACGATTTAGTAAATTTGCAATGTTTTACATAAAACTGCTTTAAAAATTGTCCATTAATACAAACGTTGTTATTAAAAAAAATCACTATTGTCATATATGACACAAGTTCCTATTGCATTAGAAATACGAAAAAAAAACATAAACTTTTAAAAATCTAAAAAAAAAAAAAATACAGAACTGAAATTACAGTAGCAATGGCATAAATCATTCTTTATTTATTCATTCTATTTGCTCTTTATACCAAAAATACTTATAAAACAACTTTTGTTATTACTGACTCTGTCATTCAGCACTGATTTTAATAATAAAAATAAGTAAATAGAGTAAATAGATTATAGTAACTATTAAAGAAATAGAGAATTTCATCTGATACTTTAAATAAGTGTAAGTTATGCAGAAGCATCTTAGAAAAATAAAATTTCTGAACATTTTCAGAAAGTCCCCCTAGATTTAATTAAAAAATGCATAAGGATATTTTAAAGGCTATATTTTAAAATTTAATATTTATATTTAAAGATTTATATTCAGAAATGAAAACATTTTTTTTTTCATAAATATCATTAGAAAATAAATATACTGCGTATTTTAAATGATTCTTTGAAATGATTTATTTAAAAGGAATACTTATAAAACGCTCTATGCAAAAGAAAATTAAATATTTTCTGTAATCAAGTATATTTTAAATTAATACATAAAAAAGACAACATTTAAAAACAGCTACTAAAAATTGCAGAGTAGTTTCTTAAGCTAACGGTCGTCAGTGCAAAAGAGACAGTGGGATATTTGCTTGAGCAAAGACAGGATTATATTCACTAACATAATTGAAAAAAAAAAAAAGAGATGAGACCCAGTAAATATAATTACAGATTTTTAGCTTATCAATTTTTAGGTGCGTTCGTAATTATAAAAATACGTAACACCTATAGTCTTCGTCTGTTTCGTTCGTCTGTCCGTTTGTCCGGAGATAACAGTGCAAAAACTACCCAACCGAATGGTTTGAAATTTGATATGTATAATCGCTGAAGAATTTTGTCGAGTCCTTTCGAATTTTGTGAAAATCAAATCAAAACTTAAAAAAATATTAATGAAAGTTTTCTTCATTCTATTAAATTTTATCATACGCAATTAATTCAATGATATCTCATGATAGGTAATGATTCTAGGTTGCCATTGTGATTACATCCTATTTAAGATGGAGTCATATTATTTCCTTATTACTGAATTTAAAAACCGAATTTGTATACTAAAATAGTAGCAATCATATAATCTACCGACAGTTTTTTGGATAGACGTTTCCGGAGAAAAGAATATTAAATGGAAAATGAGTGTAAATATAGATTTCAAGTTCTGAAATTTTCAAAGCTAGGTTTAAGATTCCCATTGGAATTTTCAGTAAATGTCAATAAAATATAAAATGTTGCCAATTTAAAATGTACTTATTTTATTAGGGAAATTAATCATATCATGAAAATTGACGATATAATTAATTCACTGAAACTAGTTATAGTAAGAACGCACTTCATTTGTCACGTTTGACGTACAAGTTCCAACTTGTTTGTAATTTGCCTTCATTTGAATAGTAGTAAGCAAATGCGTATTGTATAAAATACAATATACTGAAGGTCTTAAATACTATACACTGTTAAAAATTTTCAGCAAACTGTCCGGTCATTCGACCGTTTTTATAGAAAACGGTTACATAGCCGTGATTTAACGCTTTTCTGACCATGATATGGCCAGTAATATGGTCAAAATAGCGTTAAATTACGGTTGTGTAATGTTTTTCATAAAACGGTCGAATGACTGGACAGTTTGTGGCAAATTTTTAACAGTGTGTATGTATTAATGCATGAAAATGATTTACCGGCAAATAATTTTAAATGTATTTTGCCGGTGTGAATTCTACTATTCAAACTATGCATGATCTTTACACCACTTTTTCCAAATAGTAATTTCGTTGTAATTTTCTATTTTTTTTAACCATTGGGAAAATGGTTGTTGTTTCCGGTCGAGAATGGAGATCTTGACGTCGTCACTTTATTTGACGTCGTCATTTTATTTGACGTCGTCACTTTATTTTTTAAAGCGTTTTTAAACGTTTTTTGCTAAATTCTGTAACTTTAGAAGAATTTTTATTTGAATAGGCAATAGAAATGCATAAAATCGTTACAAAAATGTTCAAGTTATAAAAAGGATAGATGCAAATTATCAGATGTGGAAAATAAAGTAGAAATTTGGTACTTTCGTGTTATAGCGGCCCCCAAGGATGAATCGCCAAGCGACTAAGATTTATCGCCATATTATAAAGCATGTATGACATTATAATAATGTATTATATATATATATATAACATTTCTTGACGTATGTGGCCAAGTTATAGTCATATATGATGTATAAATATGACATGTGTATATGATGCATATACGACATATAAGACGTAAATAATATGTGTATAATGACGTATATGGCACATATAGGAATGTTTGGAATATATATATTAGGGTGGAGCGAATTTTTTTTTCTTCAAATCAAAATTGGACGGTGTGGGAAAGTTACTATATCAGATCCTCATTCTGAATATAAAATATCTTTGAAAAATATGAATATTAAATACGGCCCCAAGGTCATTGAAAATTGTGAAAAATTGTAAAAGTTGTTCATTTTCCCATTTTCTTGTCAAACATATAAAATGCACAAATATTATTAATATTATATTAATTTTAAAGTATTCTTCTTAAATTATTATTATTATACGAATATAGTGAAACTATGTAATATTTATATCAAATCCAGGGGTCTTATACTGCCCCAATGACTTCAAAATTTTGAAAAATGTATAAAAATTGGGTAATTGTAAAGCATAATCAAAACAACAAAATTGTGTTATATTTTTTACTTCGTAAGAATATATATTTTTTAATTATACTTGAAGATGAAGAATAACAAGAAAAAATAATTTATTATTACAATTTTCAAGCATTATAAGCTTAATAAAGGAACCAGGTTCTGAGTATTTGGGGCACCTTTCGTTACAATCTGGAAAGGCTTTAATTTTAAGTGAAGAAAAAAAAAACTACAAAAAATATTGATACCAGTAAGCTTGTTGCAATTGGCTGTGACGGAACTACAGTTAACACGGGTTAAGAAGGTGTCATGCGATTTCTAGAAGAAAAACCATTTGAATGGCTTATTTGCCAAATACATGCCGATGAGCTTATCTTGAGCCATTTGCTCAGCATCTTGACGGTACAACAAATGGGCCTCAAAGTTTTACAGGATCTATTGGCAAACCTCTAAAAGAATGCGAACTTCTTCCTCTTGTACATTATAAGAGAATAAGCTGTGCTTTGCTAGAAATTACTAATAAAAAGGATTTAAGCACGGATCAACTCTATTTGCTTGAGATATGTGAAGCAATTTCTTCGGGATTGTGTCCCGAAAAATTGTATAAAAGAAATCCTGATAAAATTGTGCATTCTAGGGGGCTTACAGTGGCAAATAAAATTCTTAGGCTATACGTTTCTTTAAGTGAACCGTCTGAAAATTTGTTAATTCTGACAAATTTTATACTAAGAGTTTATTCAACTATATGGTTTCAAAGTAAAACTAAGCCTTCATACATTTACGAAGCTAAGCATTTGCATCAAACAGTTATGTTATCATGATATTTACCAAAGAAATTACAAACAATATTAGATTCCGTAATTCAACGAAATGGTTATTTTTGTCACCCGTAAAATATTTTGATTGCCATGTTGGCTGACGATAGGGACTATATGTAACAGTGTTGGCACTACGTAGAATAATAAAATCTCGAAAGTCAAGAAATTCTTTACATACATTCAAGTTACCTGAGATCAATTTTGAAGCCGAAGACTATATCGATTTTATAAATTGGGGTGAAGTGACCGTGACAGAACCACTATTAACTAAGTTCTTAGATCATAGCATTCTTACAAAGTGTATCCTAAATCCAAAGGCAATAGATGAAGACATCTTACCTAAGATTAAACTATTCCCTTGTCACATTCAAGCCACTTAAAGATGTGTGAAACTTGTTACGTAGGCTTCTTCAACTGTTTGTGGTCCTTTGAGTCGCGATGGGTTCATTAAAACTTGTCTGGAGTCTCGGGGAAAAATGCCAGTTTTTGAAACCAAAAAACAGTATGGACTACTATAAAATGGTAACTTCTCTGCTTGTAAATTGTAATAGTAAATTATTTTTTCCTTATTACAATAGTTCTTTAAAAATAATTAGAAATTATATTTTCTTAAATAGCTTAAGTAAAAAATATAAAACAATTACAATTACCAAAATTTTATATATTTAAAAAAAGTATAGTCGTTAAGTTAGTATAATAAAAACGAATTTGATATAAATATTACATAATTTCACTATAAATGTATAATAATAATATAATTCGATAATCATTCTTTTAAATTAAATTATTATTAATAGTTTGTATATTTGAGGGAAAAAATGGAAAAATGCGCAACTTTTACGTTTTTTCTCAATATTCAATGACCCTGGGGCAGTATTTAATATTAATATTTTTCAAATATATTTTATATTTAGAATGAGGATATGATACACCAACTTTCCCACACCACCCCGTTTTGATTTGGAGAAAAAAAATTGTTTTTCATAGGCGAGCGCTTTTACGTTTTTTCTCAATATTCAATGACCTTGGGGCAGTATTTAATATTAATATTTTTCAAAGATATTTTATATTCAGAATGAGGATATGATAGAGCAACTTTCCCACACCGTCCCATTTTGATTTGGAGAAAAAAAATATTTTTCAATAGGCGAGTGCTCCACCCTAATATGTATGCGTATATAGGATGCATATATAAGCTTTGCGATGATCTTGGCGAAATCATAACTGCAACCTTGGCATAATCATAATTGTGAAGACCGCTATAACACTAAAGTACGGTATTTATTTTTTCTTTTAAGCTTTTGGAACATTTTCCCAATGGTTATTGTAATTTGTTAAATTATATATATATATATATATATATATATATATATATATATATATATATATATATATATATATATATATATATATTATAATATATATATATATATATATTATATATATATTTATATATTACAATACAAAAATGATTAGAGAAAATGGTTGTTCCACCACTGTTCGGAAAAGTGATGGGAGATAACCTGCTTAGTTTGAATAGCAGGATTTGCCACTGGTGTTTTGCATACTGATGCAATCTACAATCGAACACTTCTACAATTTGCTTAATATCTTCTTAGCGCATATAGATAATACCAGGTAGAAATTTGCCTATCAATAACTTAAACATAAAATAGTCTGCATGTAAAATCTGTCGTAGTTGCAAAGTCCTGAAGTTCCCTATAAATTATACCTCAGGAGGTGCTTAGTCAGGTGTCGTCCCCTGATCAAGATTCTAAATTACGAGACCAATTCATTTCTCTTTTTGAATATTTGCTTGTTTCTTAAATCTGCCAATTCAACAAAGTTAAATAGAAACCATGAACCGGTAAACAAAGAAATGTGTAGCAAACCATTGCAGTGATGTCAACAAGGCTCTTGTCAGATGGATCACAACCATGCTGTGAACAAGGGAATATCGCCCCACATCCAGGTACTAACTCGTCAAGCTAGGCACTCGTGCCCGGCAGGTAGAAGCCTGGCAGTGGTCAGCGGTATTGAAAAAAAAAACAAAATAATTAATTGCGTACACATAATTTAACTCTTAAATAGTGATCTTTCAGAAAAATTAGCAGCAATGAATTTAAAAATATCAAAATTACAAAATAAAGCATAGAATCATCAGACAAAAATAATCATATTTCGCGAGTGTAATTTATTTATGAAAAAAAAATAATTCTGAAATGTACGTTAAATACAATTGGTGGATTTTATCACTGAAACCTTTTGGATTTATATAACGATTCGAAATATTTTGAATAACATAAGAAAATAAATAAATGAATAACAGAAGTGAATGTATAATTCTAACTATCAAAAATTTAATTAACCAAAGTTCAAAATTTTAATATATTGTGCCATATTTATCAATATAGAAACCACATTATTAAACCACACCGTTAAAAAAGCATAGAAAAAAAATTAAATCGTTTTTTTTTTTTTTTTTAATCTAAATATCCCATAACTTTTGCGACAATATGAGAAATCATCAAAGACAAAAGTTTTAGAAATCAAAGTTGCTTGTTCTCTAAATACAGGGTTGGGTTGGGTTGATTATTGACGGCCAATTATCTACACTTGGGATATAGGCCCGGGGGGGGTGCCCTTCGTGGGGATCTTTCTAAGGGAACCTAACCCGTATTTATACATGGATAAATCCACGGCTGGAAGAAACCCACGAAAACTCCGAACGATTAGGCAGACGGGCGGGATTGGGATCGAACCCAGCACCTCCCGTCTACCAGCTTCAAGAGCAGAACCTCTCAGCCACTGGTGGGGCCCCCTCTAAATACAGAATTATTAAGTAACTTCATACACAAATAACGAACTTTCATCTAAGTTTCTCCCATCTACACATCACGGTAACATTTTATTTAAATTTAAAAAGTTATATTTTATTTCTAATCTTATGTATGTAAAATTTCAATTAAAATTATTCTTTTAAGTCTGTATTATCAGTCTTCAACTTCAGTCAAAGCATTTTTTTTTTCTTACTTAACTTGGAAAAAATGGTGCATTGTCAGAGAAGACCATTGTGTTGGTTAATTAAATAAATACAGTACATGTCCTTTATGACTATAAATGTAAAAAACTTTTCTTTACATTACATTCTCTGTACATTAATTCAGATTTTATTTTTATCTGTTTAAAATAAAAGAGTGGTTTTTTTTTAACGAAATTTTTGAAAAGAAATCCTCTCACAAAAAAATTGTCATTTGAGAAAAAAACTATTATATTTTTCTAAGAAGTGAAGTTTTTATCGTTTTTCATTTAATTAAATAAATCTAATTTGAAATTAAAAGAATGAATGCCTTTTTGATAAAAAAATAACTAGTCGGATGTGCCAATCTTCAAACTTTCGTCTATCTTGTACATATTAATACACCACAATTCGCTATCACTACACTAATAAAATCAATATTTTTCTTTATTCTATTGTATGTCAGCTGCTTGCGAAGCGCCGTGTTACCTGGATGCGCAGCACTCTTCCCTGCACGATCAGCCGAAGTACAGTGCAACTACGAAAAATATAGAAAATCGCGCGACAATTGCTATCACAGCGCTCCCTTCTGGCGGAATATTTCCAAATTCAAGTGGGACCTGCTGGCTGTCGGAAAAACATATAACTTAAATTTGGTTTAATTCTATGCATAACTTCATGCAACTTTCGATGATACAATAAGGAAAATGGCACAAAAATCGCTATCACAACGCACCCTTCCGTCGGAAAATATCCAAATTCAATTTGAACTTGCTGGCCATAGTGAAGCACATATAAATGAAATTTTGATTAGTTCTATGCAAAACTTCATTTTTAATGGTACATTAATGAAAATGGCACAAAAATTGCTATCACAGTGCCGTCTTAGTGGAATATCTCCAAATTCAAGGTGAACTTACTGGCTATAATGAAACATATATAAATGAATTTTGGTTCAATTCTATGTATATCTTCTTCATACAAGGAGGACAGACACACGGACAGACAGACATTTTGTATAAACATGTTTTTCGGGATCTCTGATTTCTAAAGTAAAAACACATTCATATATGCATTTTTACTTTATTCTATTTATAATAGAAGAAAGTATTATAATCGAAAATTTTTTAGACTTCCGGTTTTCGACGGATTTACACCTTTTAGTGATCAGAGATCTCGAAAAACATGTTTATATAAAATGTCTCTCTGTCCGTTTGTTCGTCTGTCCGTGTATACAATTATTTGTTCTCATTGTGTCAGGGGGGCACTGTAATAGTGATTTTTTGTGCCATTTGCATTATAGTATGATCGAAAAAGGTTTAAAGTTATAGATACAATTGAACCATATGTTTTTTTTTTATTATTGCCTGGATGTCCCAATTGTATTTGGAGCTATTTCGATGGAAGAGGGCGTTGCGATTTTTGTACGATTATCTCGATTTTTCGTAGTTTTGTTGTAAATCTTCTGCAAGTGCAGCGAAAGTAAGCCGGCGCTTCGCAAGCAGCTGACGTACAACAGAATAATGAAAAATATAAAATATAGATTTTATTTGCGCTGTGATAGTGAATTTTGAAGTAACTGGAGACCTTTTTGACTATTTACGCTAGAGATTTCCAAAAACCCGAAACTTCGTTTTTAAAGAGTACGTTCCAAATAGGACCAAATTTTCAAATTTAACATTTTGTATCTTTTCTAACTCAAAGTTTCCATTTTTTGAGACTCACTCACTCACTCACTGATCATCAAAAAGATAAGGTACATCTCGGAGCCCAAGAAACTTGAAATATGGAATAAAGATAGTATTTCGCCTACAAAATAAGTAAAAATTAAAAAATCCTTAAAATTCGAAACAAAAAATTTAAAATTCCAAAAAAAAAATCGAAATTGTAAAACTATTTCGATTTTGTAGTCTTAGAAACTTGAAATTTGGCATAATGGTAGGGTTTAGTATACAAAGAAAGGAAAAATTAAAAAATCCGAAAAAAATCGAAAAATCAAAATTAGTTAGATTTGTTGGAATTTTCCGAAATTTTTAATTCTGTCTTTCTTTGTATCCTAAACAGTACTTTTATGCCAACTATCAAGTATCTGGTGCTCCGAGTAAACCTGAGATCGGTAGCACTTTCTTTCCAGGAAGCAATTGAGTGGACTTTTGATCCACTCAATTGCTCAATTACGGGATGGGATGCGATTATTTGATTAAAGCTAATAATATACAGTCGTCAAATTCTCGTGCTGCGTAATTGCCAAGTCACAAAATAATCATTAACTAAAGATGTAGAGACTAGGGGTGAATTGTGAATGAAAATTGCATTTAGCTTTATTTCAGTGTATTACAATTGAAAAAGAACAGCAGTTGATGTTTTAATAAATTTGCATGTTATTAAAGAAAATTAAAACTGTAAAAGAATAACTTTTGAGTGAATATTGTATTTTTTTTTAAAATTATTTTCATTATATTTTCAAAATATTAGAATACAAAAATAGGTGGTTCAAAAAATTAGAATACTTATGAATTTTCCTGATTGGTTCAGAAGACTGCATAAATTAAGCATAAAATTATCTTCTTCGGGACTTCTTCTTAAGTTATAAAAACTCTTTGCATCATCATTGTTTTCATTTTTTGTGAAACATGGGTCGTTCGTCCGACATGACGGACTTTACAAAGCATCGTATTCATGATTTGCATAAAGAAGGTCGTAATCAGCAATATGCAGCCAGTTACTTAAAATGTTCTCAACCAAGTGCTAGTAGAACGGTAAAGAACTATTTTAACTACATTAAAAACGTGAGTATAAAATATCACAAATTTACTAAATGGTGTATTCAAATGTCAAATTTAAAACTTATACATACATTAAAATCAAACTAAAAACATCAACGTTTCGACCAACTTCTATGGTCATCCTCAGGAAAATATGTTTTCCATAGAAGTTGGTCGAAACGTTGATGTTTTTAATTTGATTTTAATGTATGTATAAGTTTTAAATTTGACATTTGTATACACCATATAGTAAATTTGTGCTATTTTATACTCACGTCTTTAATGTAGTTCTGTTTCATGGTGTAATCGTCCAGCATTTATATTAAGTATTTTAACGATGGACATTTTGAAAACAAGCATCTGAATAGCGGCCGAAAGCCAAAAACTACTCAGAGAGAGATGATAGAAAGCTAAAGAGTATTGCTAAAAAACCGTTTTAGAAGTGTAAGATATTTGCATGAAAGACGTCTTCATAAACTTGGATTTCAATCTCGTGTACGAAAGATGAAGCCCTCATGACTATTAAACGGAAAAAAGAGAAAGTAAAATGATGCAAAAAAAAAAAAAAAAAAAAAAAAAAAAAAACGCTTTTATGGGGTGTGGATGATTGGAAAAAGATGTTGTTTAGTGATGAGAGTGTATTTTGCGTAACAGATGGTGATCACTGTTAAAAATAGCCGTTGCTTTACGGTGCTTTACTGTATAATTTACTGTACTTTACCGTATTACTGTAAATATTGCCCTTAGCCGTTAAAAATCAGTTATTGGCTGTAAAATTCTGTCATTGACCGTAACTGATCATTTTTACAGGATTATCCCTGGTCCAACAGTCATTTACGGCCAAGAGAGAAAGAAATACAGGTTGTTACAGTCTTTTACGGCAGATCACGGGCAATTTTAGTAAATCACCGTTCTTCGCTACCGCAAACCGTAATTGAACAGTGGATTACAGCCATCTCATCTCAGTATTTTGATTTTGGAAAATGGCAACGAACGCGCCGCGCCATGTTTGTTTATCATAGCTCGCTCGCACGAGGAAGACGCCATGAGGAAGCATGCCTGGCCTGGCTGTACCAATACCGGATTTATTCAGGTATTTATTTAACTGGTTATCTAACCTTATTAATTTAAAAATGAATTTTAATATCAAAGTTTATGTAGGGTAGACAGTGTTCGAAATTTGCAGTCGTTAGTCGTCAAATCCAACCTAACTTACATTATAGCATTTGGCGACTACAAAATTATTCCTGGATGTGAAATTTGACGCCTAGCTTTATTAACACTTAGTTTTTGCTAATCACCCGCTTTTGAAAATTTGGTCTCGCACCAAACATAAACTCTAATGTGAGACAATTAGACAGTTAATTTTAGCAGAGTGTACAAATCCAAATGAATTTATTAATTTATGCAAACTTCTAAACTTTATAGTGAACCTGCCATTTAGCACCGCTGAATGTGAAAAGGGATTTAGTCAGTTTAATTTAATAAAAAACTAGCTGACCCCCGCCCGGCGTTGACCGGGCCCGTGATAATAAATAAATAAATAATAATAATAATAAATAAATAAATTTTAAAAAATCAAGTTTTTATTATTTTACATCTTTAACCCGGTTTTGTATGAAATTATATTTAAGAAGAAAAATTCGCGAAAAAGTATTGATATTTAGTGATAAAAGCACTCATTTTCTTGATTTTTTTTTTTACGCAATATCGTTCCATAGTTTTAAAATAAAAAGTTATTTTTGTCCTAACTCTTTAAAATCTTTATGGGTGATAAATAAAACCATTTTACAGCCTGTGTACAAATTTCGGGGAAAAATATTGTTGTCCAGTTGTAAAAGAGACAGTGAACAACCTTCTTCTCGCTTTTTTGTTTGTTTGTTTTCTCGTCGGCTCCTTTAACATAGCAATAAAAATAGTCCTCATCTTCCGAACTGTTTGACATTTCAATCGGTTATAAATACAACCATCTCCAAGCTCTCTTTAAAATTTTGTGAAAAATATGCATATTTAGTAGTGAAAACATGAGTTCTTAAAAAAAAAAAAAAGCTTTAGCTTTTAACCTCAGAGCAAAAATATATTTCCATCCGTTTTCAATCAACCCTTTTCCATCCCCCTAGGCTAAACAGGTTGATCAATCAGTCTTATCGTTTTTGAGGGGAGAATCCTTCAAAAAAAGTTGACGCATGCGTAAAGAGATGATATTTGTGGGAAATTTTGACAAAATGCGCTTTCTGTTTTAAATATATAGATGATACACGTAACCATTTATCCACTGATACTGTTAATGATTTATTAATGGCAAAACTGTACGTACCCAATTTAATAGATTTTTATCCAGATAAAGCTATAAATCCCTGTGAAATGATGCAGCTGAAGGACGGTTAGACGTCCTGATTTTAGTATCTAACTTATTAAAATTAGTGGGTATTGTTTGAGATTCGGCCAAACAATACCATGATGTAGAAAAATTATTCTCCAGTCAGAAAATACACGAAGTTACGAATCATAGTAAAGGCGAATTCGTGTCAAAAACCAATAAAGCGAACACCATTAATGATCTAGAAAATGAAAATCATTGGTTTAAAAAATCTCTAAAATGTCGCAGGAACGATAAAATGTTGTCACAATATATAGCTCTTCATTTTTATCGCTGACTCAAGCTAGATCATTTAGAAACGATGGGCCAGAAAATGGAAGTCCTCATAAATGACATTATTCAAGTCTACCCAGGGTACGGAAATGAGGGGCTAAAGCTTTTGGATTTTCAAAGACCAACGGCAAAGTCTGAAAACATTGAGGGGGCATTACCAAAAGTCCCTCAAAATTTAAATTCTCTTCAGTTAGAAGGTGAAGTGCCTTACATTGACGATGTTTCAGACCCTGACTGGGATTCCCTTTTGGTAAACATTAAATTATTTTTAATTAATTATTTTTTTTTTGTAAATATTAACTATTTTTTATGTGTACTTATTTATATATTTTTTTTGTATGCAATTTCCCTTTTTTCTGAATCGCCGTCTCATTTATTGGCATTTATTATATTTATCCTTTTACTTTTACTTTTTTTTTTTTAATTTTTTTTTTTTGTGTAGTTGTGAGCGAGATTATAAGTTAACATTGTTTTGAATTTAGTGTAATCAAGATTGACAAAGGATTTCTGGTAAGTTTTTTTTCTCTTTTTTATTGTCCAAAATGTTTTAAAAACATTTTGGACAATAAAAAACATTTGTTACAATAACAAAAATTCATCTAAAAAATCACATTTCTTTAGCTTTTTAATCGTTAGTTTATTTAGAATGTTGCTAAAATTTGCATAATTGGATCGTGATAAATTTTTCAAGATGGCAGAAAAACTTCATTTTTAAATCTTTGTTATTTATAAATCCATGTTTTTGCATCATTTTCTACTTTTAAAAATGTTGCAAAATCATTGATTTATAAATAACATACAGATTTAAAAATGATGTTTTTCTGCAATCTTTGAAAAATTTTTCATGTTGCCAAAACGACATTTTGGCGTAATTTTTTTTGCCAAGCCAGGGATTTGTTTAGAAAAAAATTGGGTCCTTTAAAGGACTCTTCACAAAATTTTTCATTTAAAAAAAAGGACCCTTCACAAAATTATTTTCCCTAAAACAGGACCTTTCACAAAATTTGTCTTAAAAATAGGTTTTTCATGAAATATTTCCATCTTTAAACCAAACATTTCACAAATTAATCATTTAAAAGTAAAATCTGACCTGTCACTTTTACATATATAAAGAAAATATATGTATTTTATATCCATATATCTTCTTAAAAATGCATAAACAAGAACCTGAGTATAACGACCATTTCAAATTCACAAAATTATGGTTAGATTTTTCACAAATATAAAAAGCTGTTCACAATTTCACAAAAACAGGACCCTGTGAAAAAAGTCTGAACAGACCCCTGCAAGCAGCACAGGATACAGAACTCTTCCCACAAAATTCATTATTGCAGAAAAATTAAAATGTCATTTAATGTAACACCGCACTTCATTCATCATACAGAAACTCTTAAGAATGATTTTTGTTCAGTATTAAACCTTTACTATAAATAATATTTGCAATGTCAATAAACTTAGATACTTTTGAGGTAAATATATTCAATGTTTGATACTGTAATTTTGAGTAAAAAAAATTCTAAACAATAAAATTTCTTGTTACAGTAAGTAAAAAAAGAAGGATTAATTTTCATCTAAGTCATATGTGAAACTTTATTTTACAATATTGTTATGTCTGTGCATTTTTTAAGCACTCTTTTTTAAAATACCAAATGACAAAATACATAAACGCAGAAAAATGAAAATTTACTTAATGTAACATCTGTGCTTCATTTATCCTTCAGAAACTCTAAAAATGATTTTTGTTCAGTATTAATAGCTTCACTATAAATCATTGCTATGTACAGCAATGTTAGACCCTTTTGAGATAAATATTTAATGTTTGATACTTTAATTGTGAGTAAAAAAAAAAGTTGTAAATAATTTCTTGTTAAGCAAATATATTTTTTTTAATCAATACAAAATATTAGAAAATAAGAAATATAATAATTTAAAATGAATTTTTTCGAACTTATATATAAATATAAAACTATTTAAATCTACAAACCCCGGTAATATGTGGCCGTTAACTTAACAGAAGTGGATACTAAACATAGAGTCTCTACCGGCCACTGCATACTAATGCAAATATTGAAATTTAACCTTTAATTCACATTATTCAAATAAATATTTCCTGGTATATATATATAGATATATCGTATCATTTTAGGTGGAACCACTCTTTCCATGAACATCGTAGCATCGCTAAACATCAATTGAAGACTAATATCTCCGGATTGGGGTAAGCTGGAAACCTGTTCTACATGTCTATCTCTTCCTTACTAAATTTTGTTTAATTTGAGTACTCATACCAGGGGTTGATACAGACAAAATTTGGGGCCTATTTAGGGCCCCTTCACAAAAATCAATTTAAAAAATGGGTCCCTTCACAAAAATCAATCTGATAAAATGGGCCCCTTCACAAAAACCAATTTGATAAAATGGGCCCCTTCACAAAATTCTTTTTACTAAAATAGGCCTTTTCACAAAATTTTATTCCGTAAAAACTTACTATTTATTATTTAATTATTATTTTGTGATGTTTTAAAATGTGTAATTTGTAAACAAACAACTTCACCAGAGAGAAAAACTTCAGCAAAAGGATTTTAAAAAGTTTTTGTTATTAAATGCTTGGCTCGAATTTGAGTAACTGGATTTCAACTTTCGTTACAAAATGTTATTTTTCACAAAAATATAATAAATTTCACAAAAATAACCTATATTTTTCACAAAATGGGCCCCAAGGAAAAAAAACCTGCATCGACCCTTTCATACATCTCATTCTGCATACATCTCATTGAGTTATGACTCAAAAACCATCCGCTACTTTAGATTCTCATATCTCTAACGAATTAGACTTTTGTCAACTGAACCGGCCCCTCCCATGTAGAAATCTACAATTTTTTGTGCATTCTTGCCTTAATATAGATAGCTTGTACTTTAATGAACAATTTAAGACCTTTTTTATGTAATTATGTCAATTACTTAATGAGTTATTCACATTTTAGCATATGCTGTTTTAGTTTCTGTTTTATACCATTTTCTAAATTTTGAAAAATTCCATGTTCTTTGCATATATTTTTAATACTTTTAACTTATTGAAAACTATGTAAAACATAAAAAAATTAATGAGGATTAATTTAGTATCATTGTTTTTAAGTTTTTATTAAGTTTTGTACATGTGTTGATTATAGGTGCAGATTCACGGCCGCCAGTCGCCACATGGTTACTAAATTTTTTGCTGTGGCCACTAACTTTCGGTGTTTAAGTCGCCATGTGATTTAAAAGTAATCAATTTCTGGTATTCCCAGTCCCCATCGTGAAATGTTGATATTTTTTTTAAAGATTAAGACCAAAACATACACATTATTGTTATCTTTTAATAACATTTCAGAATGATCTGTTTAACACAGCAAACTATTAAATATATTCGAATAGCAATTTTATTCGTAACAGTTTGAATCTGATAATTTTACATAGACTGTGATTTAAATATATATAATATATATATAAATATAAACAAATGTTTGAAGTGTGTTTTTATTTTTATAGTGCAAAATATTCTCACAAATTCAGATTTTCTTTCATATGTACTTTTGTCTGGCAAAATCAAAATAAGAAATATTGTTTTTCTGATATTCCCCGCTATCATGGAGGCGCCTGATTAACATCCCCATGATATATGCCCCCATACGTCATTTTTACGTCACGAGAAAAGGGGATATAAATCCAGTGCTTGAGCATTTCACTTTTCACGAAATCCTGATTAATGTCCCCCTGATATATGCCCCCATATCTGAAAGGAACACAAATGTAAAGCTAGAGAAATTTCGTTTCGTTGAGAGCCTGATTAACGTTCCCATGATTCATGCCCCCATACGTCATTTTGACGTCACAAAAAATGGGTGTGCAAATCCGGTGTTCGATCATTTCACTTTTCAAGAAATCCTGATTAATGTCCCCATGATATATATCCCCGTATCAGAAGGGGACACATATCCAGTGATAGAGAATTTTCCTTTCATTAAGAGCCTGATTAATGTCCCCCTGATTTAAGCCCCCGTACGTCATTTTGACGTCACAAGAAATGGGGGCACAAATCCAGTGCTGGAGCATTTTACTTTCGACGAAATCCTGATTAACACCCCCATGATATGCATCCCCATACGTCATTTTGATGACGTCACAGAAGATATGACGTCACAGAAGATGGGGACTTAAATCAGGGGGCACAAATCCAGTACTAGAACATTTTATTTCGTCGAGAATTCCTGATTTACGACCCCATGATATAAGCCCCCATACGTCCTTTTTATGTCGCAACAAAGGGGATTCAGATTTCATGTAGGATAGGCTACTAGAGTTTTGCACGGGCAGGAATAGAGGTCTGCACGGGCCGAAATTTCCAGTTCCGGGCCCAGCCTGACCCATACAAAAAAAATTCGATCCGGCCCGGCCCGATACAAAAATTTAAAGTTTGGTCCGAGCCAAGCCCGAACAAAAAATATATTGGCCCTGCCCGGCCCGATTTAAAAGTTAAAAGTTCGTCCCGAGCCAGGCCCGACCCGGTATAAAAGCTAAAAGTTCGGCCCGAGTGAATTTCTACAAAACATTGATTTTTACGTAGATTTGGTTAAATATTTGCCTCGTAGGAGGAGATCTAACCAAAATTCCTATCTAAGCCCTTTTTTTCATGCTTATAATCTTCATTTTTGTAGAAGTTTTTTTTATAGAAGTCATTTTATATAAGCTTCCGATATTTATTTTTCTAATAAATCTCTATTTGTTGTATGTATGTGTTTAAGTTATTAATATTGTTAATCCATATTCCATGTATTTAAGTGTTAAAAATCAGAAAAATGCTATACAGTAAAATCTTCTAAGATGGAATTGCATAGGGAAGAAAAAAAATAAGTTATCGACAATTTGCCTTCTTAGCAGGTGTAAATGTATTATACATTCTTTTCTTACGAATTAGTATATTCATTTTGCATGGATCAACACATTTTTCTGTTTAAAACAGGATTCCGTCATAAGCAGGTTCTTTTTCACACATTTCACTATATTTTAATAAGCGCATAAATCTACTATTGTTTAAAAATAATAAATTTTAATGTTTAATTGTAGAATAATGGCGATTTAAAAATGTATGCATCTTTTGCAAAGATTTTTGTGCCAGGTCTTATTTTACTCACCTTCGGACGGACCAGGCCAAGCCGAGATAATGATTTTCATACGGGTCAAAATCAGGACTGAAAGTTTTGGGGCGTGAAGACTAGGATAAAGGAAACCAGTCCCGTCTCTGTACCGAAAAAATAATTTAAGGCACGGCCTGATCCTTCAGGAAAAAAGCAAAGCCCGGCACGACCCGTAAAGAGTAATCGCTAGGCCCGGCTCGGCCCGGCCCGAGCGCCGTGAAGGAAAATAGGCCCGAGTCCGAACCGCCGCCCGGGGCGGCCTTTAACATTTCACTTCGGGTCTTGCCCGGCCCTTGCAGATCTCTAGGCAGGAATTTCCAGTCTGATCCCGGCCCGGTGCAAAAATTTAAAGTTCGACCCCAGAAATTTTTGTGTTAAAAAGAAATAATCTTGTGTAATCACGTGTTCAACGTTTTCTGGCGTTTCCATTACCTACGATTTTATTCTGTTGAGCTGATTCATAAACATCAAACCAAATTTATAATCAATAAAGTTAACTGAGTGAATTAGTCCTTCCAGCTTCATCCAGGATGGCTCAGTTGGTAGAGCACTGGCGGCTTCAGCTGGATATTCCTGGTTCGAATCTTGGCCTGGACATTTTTCGCCCATTTAGAAAAATTAAATCTCATATGATATATCAATTATTCTAGGGAAAATCGGGGAAATGTTTTGCAATAAATAAAGTAAACATTGTTTATGCAGACGGCATAAAGCTGTTTCTATCCCACTTGCTACAAATTAGTAAAAGATATTGTTTTTGAGGCATGATTGTGAATAGATTTTTTTCTGTAAATTGTTTTATCAGTTCCGTATTGCCAATTTTGAATTTTGATTATGTTTTTGTCGTTAAAATGTTAAATGTAGCATTATTATTCTTTTCCTTCACACTAACACACTAAATAAATTAAGTACATAATTTCATATATTGGACTGGACAATAATCAAATGCTTATGTATATCACAATTGTGATATACATAAGCATAAGTAAATATAAGCATACATATACATAAGCATAAGTAAAAAAAAAAAAGTGAATTTTGTAGTATTTTGTAAAATGATTAATCAAACAAAACTTAGAGGGTTTTTTTTTTTTTTTTTTTTTTTTTTTTTTTTTTTTTTTTTGTGTGTGTGTACTGAAAGGAAAAAAAATGTTAAAGAAGATTTATTGCTGTTTTCAAATCCAAAGAAGCTACTTTCTGCTAGGTGACTGCCTGGGACAAGAAAAACAAAGCTTTTTGTAATGAGAGTTACTTAAAAAGGGGTGGAAAATTCACAAAATAAAATAGGGTACACCGGGACACATTTACGCGGATTTTTTTCAATGAATTTTCTAATTTTTATGTTTTAACTTAGGAAATTTTAGACATTGTGGTTTTATAAAGCAGTTAATAAAGTCAAAATTTGTGTGTTCAGTTTTTGCCGTATTTGTGTTTATAACCGTAAAAAAAAAAAAATTCTTTTAAGTCCAAGTCAGCTGCGGGTTCGGGTTGACCCGATTTTTTAAAAGAATGTGGAAAATATTTTTTCACATTAAAAACCTATATAAACCACAGATCAAAGTTTCACAAAAGCAAAATGTGTGCCTGTCTGTTTTGTCTTTAGTCATCCTTTCTCGAGTCTTCGAAATAACAAACTGCATTATATTTTAATCGTATTTTAAAAATACAATACGCAGCAAAACTCTAAATGGTCCTTCCTGTCTATCACACAGTACTTGGTCATAACAAAGTAAGAAGTATTAAGACTTATAGAACATTAGATTTCTAACTATTCAACAAAAATGCTTCAGCAGTTCATGATTCGTTATAATCCTTATCGTGCCAGTAGTTGAAAAAGTATGTTTATATTAACTTCCAGAAACGAATTCAATACTTCTAGAGCTCCCATTCAAATTGTATCAAGTGAATAATTTAATTGTGATGATACACGCACGATGCACTATCTTACACGGGAAATTTTTCAAAATAATAACTGCTGATGAACTAAATGCAGATGCCTAATTGTGTAAAACAAGGTGTGTCGTTATAAGTACCTTACTATAAGTACGTTATAAACCCTTACGAATTAAAACATATGAATTACATACAAGTTTTGCCCACCCATTATTTAATTTTGCCCACCCTTTATAACGCTGTAAATCATATTTTATTTTTTGACCCATTTTGCATGCTGGCACCCCCCAATTCGAAATATCAAAAAACAATTGTGCTATTATTTTGCTCAAGTTTTGCCCAGTTTTGCTCACCCATTGGATAAATTTGCCCACCTTTTATAACGCTGAAAATCAAAGATATCTTTGTTGACCACGTGTGAAGTTGACCCCCCCCCCCAAATTGAAAATTTTAAAAAACAATTGTACCATTATTTTGCCCAGTTTTTGCCCACCTATTAGATAATTTTGCCCGCCTTTTAAAAAGATATAAATTAAAAAATATGGTTTTGACCACGTGTTCAGCTGGCACCCCCCAATTCGAATATAGCCATAAAAATTACATAGAAGCTTTGCCCAAGTTTTTCCCAGTTTTACCCACCTATTATTAATTTTGCCTGCCCTTTATAACGCTGTCAATAAGATCTTATTTTTTGACCCGTTTTTGATACTGGCACCCCCCGATTCGAAATATCAAAAAACAATTGCACCATTATTTTGCACAAATTATGCCCAGTTTTGCCCATCCATTAGATAATTTTGCCCACCTTTTATAATGCTGTAAATCAAAGATATCTTTGTTGACCACGTCTGAAGTTGGCACCCCCCAATTGGAAATTTCAAATAACAACTGTACCCAACTTTGCCTAAGTTTTGCCCAGTTTTTGCCCACCCATTATATAATTTTGCCCAATTTGAAAAAGCTGTAAAATAAAAATCATGGTTTTGACCACGTGTTCAGTTGGCACCCCCCAATTCGATTATAGCCATAAAAATTACATAGAAGTTTTGCCCAGTTTATGTCCATCCATTATATAATTTTTGAATCTAGGAAAAAAAGTAATCGGAAAAAAAGTAAACGGAAAAAAAGTAACTGAGTCAACAAGAGCGGAAAAAAAGTAAACGGCAAAAAAGTAATCGGATAAAAAGTAAACGGAAAAAAAGTAACAAGGTATTGATAAATATTGAACTTATTGATAAATAAGTTCGACGAAAGATAACGAAGTAACATATGTCTGATTTATATAATTCCCGTAGGCGGATATTTGCGAATGCTATTAGGAATTGAGTAAAATCACCCCCTGAAAAATGCCCCATCGGTAAAAAGCTCCCTGCTAATAAAAAAAGGGGGGTGGGGGGGGATAGGCTTCACGTTAAGATGGGAAAATACCACACATTTATGAATAACACGTGTTTGAATAAGCCAATTATAATGTCGGGTAAAGCACGTGCTACCACGTGTATTTACTAACCACGTGTACTAAGAGCAATCAGAGCATTATATACACCATTTATTCTAATACGAAAGCAAATCTT
This sequence comes from Maratus michaelseni, assembly GCA_963931845.1. Classification (NCBI taxonomy): domain Eukaryota; kingdom Metazoa; phylum Arthropoda; class Arachnida; order Araneae; family Salticidae; genus Maratus; species Maratus michaelseni. Next base: position 359,673,585 of record OZ007593.1, on the reverse strand, counting down.
GTGTGTGTGTGTGTGAGGCGGGTGGGGGGGTTATATATATATATATATATATATATATATATATATAATATGTAAATTTCATGTTAAAAACGGCTCTAATGATTTTGACGAAATTTTGTATCCTACAGTTTTGAGGCACCAGAAAACCGTTGGGCTGAGTCACATGTTTGAGGAAATTCGATTAGTGGGTCATTTGAGTCACAATCTGTCAGGATCAAGCTAATTGTATCTAAAATACGGTTCAAACGATTTTGACTAAACTTTTATTAACATTTTCGGGCACGAGAAGACTATTGGACTGGGTCACATATTTGAGAACTTTCTGTTAGTGGGTCATTTTGGGTCAACGCGGGTCAAGTTAATTTTATCATGAATCATGATTCTCAAATCTTACATATATTTCAAAACACTGGGATAATTTTAAGTATTAATAAAAATAATTTTTAACCAGGTATAAAGTTGTTAAAACTGCACTGTAAACTGAAATGTCTTAAATTCAGACACTTAGTGTCTGAAACGGATGGTTAAAAAAAGAGACATTTTAAAGTGTCTTAATTTTTTAAGACACTTATTTGTATCTGAATTTAAGACATTTGAAACTCCTGAATTGCGGCCATTTTCGTGCTCTGATCTGTCGGCAATAAGTAGTCATTTCTGACCACAATTTTTTTAAGCATTAAATGCAGCCATATTTGACCACTTTGCATCCTCAATAAATGGGACTATATATGATCACAAAGCAGGGCTGGTAATTTTTTAAGAAGAAGAAGAACCTGATAAAAGCATGGGCCCATGGCCTCACCGCCCCCCCCCCGATTTTATGGGGCCCAAAATTTATAATGCAATTTTCGTAAAGCTAATATTTTAAATCTCTTTCGGCATTGTACTGATTATATTCATTGTTTTGAGGTTTTACAGTAAGATAAGATTGAAAACAAAAATTATATTTATCTAAAGACAGTAAAATCTCTCAATAGCGGATACTTCGGGAGCACAGAATTTTCCCGCTATTCAGAAGTGTCCGGTTTTAGAGGAAAAAGCGGATACCTCTATTTAGCGAAAATCCACCTTTTCAATACACAACACATACATGTTTGAATATTTTTACATCAGAAATGTGGACACCTCCGAATAGTAAACAAATTTTGTAGTATCGAAATGTCCGCTATTGAAAGGTTTCACTGTTTTTAGATAAATATATATTTTTTGTTTTTAATTTTATCCTACTCTATAAATTTAAAATATTGAAAGAAATGTCAAATTTGGGAGGCACCTAAATTCAGAGTGGAGGGGGTCAAAGCCGTGGAAGAGTTTGCCCGTGCAATAATCAGGTCTTGCTTCTGGAACCAACCCAAACCTGATTTATAGTTCGCTAAATGGAGGTATATAGAGAACAAACCCAGCAGTCCCGAGGTATCCGCTATTGAAAATTTTAACTGCATAAATTCATTTTGCAGTTCATTTTCTTAGTAGAAAGTACAAGTTTCTATCATTTAAGTATGCTTTAACTTATTTTAACATTTGAATAGAATAGTTTAATAATAATAATAATGAAAAATCAAGTTTTCATTCTTTTTCTGAATGTATTATATTTTTATTCAAATATTAACATCCATAAAAACCATGCTGGTGTTATGAGACCTTCTTATTAAAATAAATAAATAAATAAAAATAAATAAAAAAGATTTTTTTTTTTTGTTTTTTTTTTTGTTTTTTGTAAAAATGTTAAGAGTATATTAAAATTTTCTAAAGAAGTTTTATTTTTATCTTGTACAGAGCATACTTAAGCAGTTATACAAAAATAACCAATTTAATCCTAAATTTTATTACAAAAATGAAAACAAAATATTTGTCAACATGGTTCTTATCTACCCAACACCCCCCCCCCCCCATACACACACACACAACACCACCACCACTCTTTTTTTTTCTTTTTTTAATTATCTTTATTTAGTTCCACATTATTTTGATTCTTTATTTAGAATCTTATTCAATAAGACTTTTTTAATTTTCCCAGTTCATATATGATTAAGTAAACCGATTTGGATTCTTTGTTTGTGTTGCATTTTGAAAATGGCTGTGTGTCCTGAAATTTAAATATGTTATTTAGATGGAACACAGTAAATACATATAAATACAGTTTTTGTATTTGAACAAGTTTTCATGAGGAAATACTTAGAAAAAATCCATTCCCATAGGAAATATTGAAAATCATTTATAAAATATTCAGAATTTCGCAACAATTTGATTCGGATGATTTTGTGATTCGTTTTTTTGTTCTATATTCCTCTTTAAGCAACAATGTTTTTAACAGTTTCCGAACATAAATTTAATTTTGTTTAACATGAAAACATTGACTTCGAAAATATAATCTGTAAGAGAATTAACCGATCTGTCACTAAAATTAAAAATTCATATACAAAAATACATCAATAATTCAAAGTGACTGTGTGGAAAGAAGTTAATAACTCAATATCATTTAAAAATTATATATATTATATATATATATATAACCATAAATGAAAAATTACCTTAACACCAACTTAAACTATGAAATAAAGATTAAGTATGTAATTAGTTGAATGAAAGTATTCCCCAACACACTGAATATAGATACCAAAAACTTATTTAAAAGAAGAAGAAATTAAATTAAAAATTGAATAAATGAAATTGAATGAATGAAATGAAATCCGTGGAATTTAGACAGAATTATCAAGTTCCAAATGCCTAAATACCACAAATAAAATGAAATGAGAGGTTTCATCATCATATTAGCCATACATTGCTAAAGAATATGATTTTGGGACTACCTGCTCATAAACATTGAATCAAACCTGTGAAAAAATAAAAAATAAATACAATATTAAAAAGGAAAGCAGCCATACCTATAATATATAGAGAAAACATGAAATAGAGTCAGAAAGTATAAAATCCATTATGAATAAAAAAGATACCTGTACACCACATGAAACACACATGAAACACAACCAAAACTAGGGAATGAATTGCAAAAAATCATTACATGTTGCCAAATTTAGAATTAGAAAATGATTTACTATGTTGCCAGAAAAGATGGTAGAATAATATGAATATTGTAAAGCAAACAGGAACATTAGTGCTGCCATCTATGTTGGTAAAAGTGAATATAATCTGAATAAAAAGTATTGGATGAAAATTAATGTTTAATAATTAAACCAAATTACTATCGGAAATGATAAAAATTAGTTAAATAATAAATAAATGAAATTAATTAATAAATAGAATATCCAATTACATTAAAGTAATGGATGTATTAATGAATAATTCTATGTTAAAAATAAGTTGTAAGATGGAAAAATTAATAATTAAAGCAACATAAAAATATATGTACCATTAAATGACAAAAACTATTAAATAACTGTGCCAAAAATGCAACATCACATAAATTAAATTAAATTAAAATACTAAATATTGGAATTAAGATACAAAGAATTTAAAATTAATATTAATTAAATATTGAAATGAATTAGTAACATATAATGTTTCTTCATACAAAGTTAAAAAAAATATAAACACTTAATATAACTGGTAAGGGTAGAACGTTTAATAAAAATTAAAACATATTATATTAACACTTTAGAAAAGTATACATTATATTAGAAGTTAATATGATATTGTACACCGTAGGTATTCATCCAAATCATTAAATCAAAAATATTCTTTATATTAATGAATATAAATTCATTTAAATTAATTAAATAATGAATATGTAAATATAACTAAATTAATATACATATAAAAATATCACATCACAGTCCATTATAAAATGTGTAATATCAAACAATTGTGTAAATCAAAAAGCCCCCCCCCCTTTTTTTTTTTAAAGTATAAATTAACCATGCGTTTTTTCCGTACAACTCCGCCACACACCATCTCAATCTAACATCTACCCACCCAACCGTCCTGTTATAATTTTTTTTTTCTAAGATTATATGATTCTTTTATACATTTTTTAACGCATGTGTTAATTTGGTTGCAATTAAGATGATCATATGGACATTTTTTTTATATAAATAATATGATAATTGTAAGAGCTAGTTAATAGAAAGTGTTAGCTCTCTTTAAATATATATATCTATTCTTTTTTAATAACACTAGGAAAAGTTCATTCAAGTTTCAAAACTAATTAGGTGTTAAATTTACATCTTAGCTGTATGTAAGTAAATATATTAAATTGTATCTTTTTTCTGATTTCCATTTTTTATTTCAAATAACTTTTTTATTTAAAAAAAAAAAGAATAAAAAATCAAAATTAAAATTAATTTACATTTTCTCCAGGTTTTATAGCGTAAAGCTTTCAAAATGAATTTTTGTCTTGAAATCTAAATATGTTATACAGATGGAACATAGGATCTAATTGTAGTTTTTATTTTTTGAGAAAGTTTTCAGATTAAAAAAAAACTTCTGCAACTAAATATAATAGTAATTTAATTTTTTTTTAATTAAAATTTATTTATAAAATATTCAGAATTTTATGATAACTTCATTCGGATGCTTTTATGATTATTTTTCAAGTTTTATGTCCCCCGTCTGAGAGCTGTTTTTAAAATAAAATTTGTATATATATATAACCCCCCCCCCCCCACTCACTCACACACACAAGATTTGCTCTCGTATTAGAATATATGATGTATATAATGCTCTGATTGTTCCTAGTACACGTGGTTAGTAAATACACGTAGTAGCACGTGCTTTACCCGAAATTATAATTGGCTTATTCAAACACGTGTTATTCATAAATGTGTGGTATTTTCCCATCTTAACGTGAAGCCTATCCCCCCCCACCCCCCTTTATATATTTTCAGGGAGCTTTTTAATTATATAAATCAGACATATGTTACTTCGTTATCTTTTAACACTTATTTATCAAAAAGTTCAATATTTATCAATACCTTGTTACTTTTTTTCCGTTTACTTTTTTTCCGATTACTTTTTTTCCGATTACTTTTTTTCCGCTTTTGTAGACTCAGTTACTTTTTTTCCGATTACTTTTTTTCCTGTTACCATAATTTTTGCCCACCTTTTGCAACACTGTAAATCAAAGATATCTTTGTTGCCACGTGTGAAGTTAACACTTCCGAATTCAAATTTTAAAAGAACAATTTGTCATTATTTTGACAAAGTTTTGTCCAGTTTTTCCCACCCATTAGATAATTTTTCCCACCTTTTAAAAAGCTGTAAATTAAAAATATGGTTTTGACCACGTGTTCAGTTGGCACCCCCCAATTCGATTATAGCCATAAAAATTACATAGAAGTTTTGCCCAGTTTTGTCCACCCATTATATAATTTTTGCCCACCTTTTGCAACACTGTAAATCAAAGATATCTTTGTTGCCACGTGTGAAGTTAACACTTCCCAATTCAAAATTTAAAAGAACAGTTTGTCATTATTTTGCCCAAGTTTTGTCCAGTTTTTCCCACCCATTAGATAATTTTGCCCACCTTTTAAAAAGCTGTAAATTAAAAATATGGTTTTGACCACGTGTTCAGTTGGCACCCCCCAATTCGATTATAGCCCTAAAAATTACATAGAAGTTTTGCTCAGTTTTGTCCACCCATTATATAATTTTTGCCCACCTTTTGCAACACTGTAAATCAAAGATATCTTTGTTGCCACGTGTGAAGTTAGCACTTCCCAATTCAAAATTTAAAAGAACAATTTGTCATTATTTTGCCCAAGTTTTGTCCAGTTTTTCCCACCCATTGGATAATTTTGCCCACCTTTTAAAAATCTGTAAATTAAAAATATGGTTTTGACCACGTGTTCAGTTGGCACCCCCCCCCCAATTCGATTATAGCCATAAAAATTACATAGAAGTTTTGCCCAGTTTTGTCCACCCATTATATAATTTTTGCCCACCTTTTGCAACACTGTAAATCAAAGATATCTTTGTTCCCACGTGTGAAGTTAACACTTCCCAATTCAAAATTTAAAAGAACAGTTTGTCATTATTTTGCCCAAGTTTTGTCCAGCTTTTCCCACCCATTAGATAATTTTGCCCACCTTTTAAAAAGCGGTAAATTAAAAATATGGTTTTGACCACGTGTTCAGTTGGCACCCCCCAATTCGATTATAGCCCTAAAAATTACATAGAAGTTTTTCCCAGTTTTGTCCACCCATTATATAATTTTTGCCCGCCTTTTGCAACACTGTAAATCAAAGATATATTTGTTGCCACGTGTGAAGTTAACACTTCCCAATTCAAAGTTTAAAAGAACAATTTGTCATTATTTTGCCCAAGTTTTGTCCAGTTTTCCCACCCATTAGATAATTTTGTCCACCTTTTAAAAACTGTAAATTAAAAATATGGTTTTGACGACATGTTCAGTTGGTACTCCCAATTCGATTATAGCCATAGAAATTACATAGAAGTTTTGCCAAGTTTTGTCCACCCATTATATAATTTTGCCCACCTTTTACAACGCTGTAAATCAAAGATATCTTTGTTGCACGTGTGAAGTTTGCACTTCCCTATTCGAAATTTAAAAAAGCAATTGTGCCATTATTTTGCAAAGTTTTGCCCACCCATTAGATAATTTTGCCTACCTTTTATAAAGCTGCAAATAAAAGATATCTTTGTTGATCATGTGTGAAGTTGCACCCCCAATTCGAAATAAAAAACAATTGTGCCATTATTTTGCCCATGTTTTACCCAGGTTTTCCTACCCATTAATTAATTTTGCCCCACTTTCTAAACACTGTAAATAAAATTTTATTTTTTGACCCATTTTTTATAATATATCACCGCAAAATGGCAAATTTTAAAATCATTTGTGTTTTTTTTTGCCCAAGATTTTTCCAGTTTTGAGAACCCAATTTTTAATTTTGCCTACCTTTTATAACGCTGTAAATCAAAAATATCTTTGTTGGCTATGTGTGAAGTTTTCACATCCCCTTTTTCCTATACGAATTAAGTTATACAATTTAAGCAGAAACAGTTTTGCCAAAGTTTTATAACATTATAATCAATTGTGTGTCTGTTGACCATGTTTCTACAATTTTACTTAGCGTTCCTAAAGATTTGTTCAAAATTTTTATAGCATTACTGGGGTTTTCTCAGTGTTCCTGGAAATTTACCCATAGTTTCTACAAATTCCATTTTTCCAATAGCGTTGTCTGATTTTTAGATTGTTCGTAGAGTTTTTCCCAAAGTCCCAAAATTATGTTCAGCGTCTCGTTTACGGCATGTTTCGATGGCGAGAGTGATTCCAGATTGATAGTTTGAGAGGTTGACAGGTTGAAAATTGACAGATTTTCAGTGTTCCTAGAATTTTTTTTCCGTTTCTTCCAGCGTCCCTAGAGTTCTGTTCAGCGTTACTGAAGTTTTGCCCTTGATGCTATATCATTACCAGGTGTTGCCCATTGTTCCTAGTGTTTTGCCCAACTCTCTTATGTTTGTTTAGATTTTCTAAAGATTTTATTGGCTTTGCCTAACATTCTTACAGCATTTTTCCCAGTGTTTATACGGTTTTACCTAGCGTTCTTAAAGTTTTGCAGATTTTGCCCGTTTTCATATAACATTGGCCGTTTTTTACAAATTATGCTGTAGTTTTGTACGGTTTTGCCCTGTGATCCACGGTATTTGCCCATATTTGCACAGGATTTTTAGAGTTTTCACTAGCGTTTCTAGAATTTAAACTAGAATTTAGAATGTTTTTCTCGACCCGTTTTACTTCAGCATTGCCTTGTTTTGCACAGCATTCTTAAAGTTTTGCGAGGATTTTAGGTGTTTCGATAGCATTCCCAGGTTTTGTCTAATGTTCCTATGGCATATTCAGGTTTTGTTCAGTGTTTCTAGAATTACCCTAGTTTTGGCCATTGTTCAAAATTTTTCGCCCAGCATTCTTAATTGTTTGTTCTGGCTCTGTTTTTCTACATCATTGCAAAGTTTTGTTCAGTATTCCTAAAGTTTTCCCTAACGTTCTTAGAGTTGTGTCCAGCAGTCGAGAATTTTACCCATAATCCTATAGCATTGCCCAGTTTTTCTGATTGTTTCTAGAGTTTTGACCAACAATCCTATAGTTTGTCCAGCGTCCCTAAAGGTTTGTCCGGCTGTGCCCAACTTTTTTATAGTATTGGCAAATTTTCCCTGTTTTCTTGGAGTCCCGTCTCATTTTGTTCAATGTCCCTATAATTTTGACCAGCTTTATTAATGTTTTACACACTCTTGCCCAGCCTTCCTGAAGTTTCGCTCAGTTTTACCTAACGTTACTAAAGTTTTGTCCAGTGTTCCAAGAGTTTTCACAGTTTTGCCTGACTAAAGTTTTGTCCAGCGTCCTAAAGATTTGTCCGTCTTTGTTCATTCGGATGGTTTTGACTGTATTTTCTCAATATCCAAGAATTTTTCTTCGTTTTACTCATAGTCCCTACCGTTTTGCCTACCGTTCGTAAAATTCTGACCGGCTTTGCATGTGACCCTATACACCTGTGAAAACACTGAACAAAACAGGGCAAGTTTACAGGGTCATGATCAATGTGGGACAAAACTTTAGCAATGATAAGCAAAAGAATAGGGACAGTAAGCAAAACGGGGAAAAACTGTAGGATATAGAGAAAAACTGCTCAAAGCCACACGAATGTTGGACAAAGCGGAACAAATCTTAGGAAAGATAGACAAAACTTTAGTAACGTTAGGCAAAACTGAGCAAAACTTTAGGAAGGCTGGGAGAGACTGGGTAAAACATTAATTATACTGGACAAAACTATAGTGACGTTGGACAAAACTAGACGAAAGTAAAAGAAAACAGGGATATTCCATTAAAAAGTTGGACACAGCTGGAAAAAGCTTTAAGGACGCTGGACAAAACTAGAATTGTTGGGCAAAACTCTAAAACTAAAGGGAAAAAGTAAATATGATATAGGATTACGAGTAAAATTAATGGCTATATTCCAGTCCGGGGGGGGGGTACCAGCTTTAAATGCGGTGAAAAACATTTTTTTTTATTTACAGCGCTATAAAAAATGGGCGCAATTGTATAATGGGAGAGCAAAACTGTGCAAAAAGTTGAGCAAAACTTCTATGTAATTTGTAAAGATTAATTCGTAATGTGGGATGCCAACTTCACACGTCGTCAACAAAGACATTTTCGATTTGCAGCATTAAAATGGTGGGCAAAATTATCTAATGGGTAGACAATACTGGGAGAAACTTCTATGTAATTTTATAAATATATTCGAATTGGGGGCGTGCCAGCTGAACACGTGGTCAAAATCATATTTTTTAATTTAAAGCTTATTAAAAGTGGGCAAAATTAACTAATTGGTAGGTAAAACTGGGCAAAACTTGAACAAAGTAATGACACAATTGTTTTTTAAATTTCGAATTGGAGGGGGGGGGGGGGTTACCAACTTCACACGTGTTCAACAAAGATATCTTTGATTTACAGCGGTATAATAGTTGGGCAAAATTAAATAATGGGTGGACAAAACCGTGACAAAACTTCTATATAATTTTTATGGCTATATTCGAATTGGGGGGGGGGTGCCAGCTTCACACGTGGTCAACAAATATATTTTTGATTTATAGCGTTAAAAAAGGTGGGCAAAATTATCTACTGGATGGGCAAAACTGGGCAAAATTTGGGCAGAATAATGGCACAATTGTTTTTTGAAATTTTGAATTGGTGGGGTACCAGTATGAAAAATGGGTCAAAAAATAAAATTTACATCGTTATAAAGGGTGGGTAATATTAAATAATGGGTGGCCAAAACTTGGACAAAACTTGTATGTAATTTTTATGGCCTTATTCGAATTGGGGGGTGCCAGTTGAACACGTGGTCAAAACCATATTTTTAATTTACAGCTTTTTAAAAGTTGGGCAAAATTATCTAATGGGTAGCTAAAACTGGGAAAAACGTGGGAAAAATAATAGCATAATTGTTTTTTGAAATGTCGAATTTGGGGATGCCAAATTCACACGTGGTCCACAAAGATATCTTCGATTTAGAAAATCTGACGTCCTATTGGAAGTTTAACGAATTTTTGAATGTTTGAGAATAATACAAAGCGAGTATCAATATGAGCAATAGAGAATAGTAAATATATGAAATATATGAGTTTGAGAAATATATTGAATCATGATAAAATTCCGATTATGGAAATATTCGCATATTTTAACATTTTGAAGGTGTGCAACATGTTTAATTTTACTTTATAAAAATCAAGATTTTTTTTTTTTTTGGCTAAATGAAATTTATTTGGATTTATTAAAGAAATGATAAGTATTTTGAAAGGAATATTAAACGAAACCCTTTGAGCGATCTTCGATCACACTTACCCACTTGTTCTTAGTTCATCTTTTTTTTTTCCAATATAGGTATGTGCAAAATGCTAAAACTTCAACATATATTTTTGAACTGCATTGATATTTTTTATTGACGTATGGTGTGATTTATGAAATGAAGGATAAGATTAGCAGTAGTATGAATAGTTGTTTTTTTTTAAATAAAAATGTTAAAGAAAAAAGCCTTTGTTGCTCTACTTTTGCGTATATCGTGACATTTTAGTTTGTTTTTCTCTAAAAAAAAAATTACTTTTTGAATATCTTGTCACAGTTACAATAGGAAAACTGTGGAAAAAAAAGATTGCAATAAGTTCCAAATTGTAGGAGAAGTGCGTTTTTTAAATTTTCTTATTTGTTTTAGTTAATCTATTTTTTTTTTTAATTTTACCGCAAACTTGAATTTTTTCTGAGTTAAACTATTTTTCTCCATAAAAACATTTAACAATATGTCAAAAAAGTATTATAAAATATTCAAATAAAAATATAGATCAAAGTACCGAGTCTCCTTAAGTGTCGCAAAGAAAATTATATATGATTTTTATTTATTTTAAAAATTTTTGTATACTAAATATGAATTAATATTTAATTAATATTTTTGTATATGAATACATGAATTATTATTTGAAAAAAATATTCGCATATTTTAACATTTTGAAGGTGCACAGCATGTTTCATTTTGAAATTATTTTTTTATATCGCATTTAGTCCGCGTGACAGATATTATTATGAGAGAATGTAATAGCCGGCTTCGCCTGCTATCGGGCTGGTTTGGATACTCGAAAAAACGAAAAAATAGACCAGTAAATTTTTACTTAATAAAAAACAAAAAACAATTTTTTTTTTTTTTTTTTTTTTTTTGGTTGCTAAATGAAATTTATTTGGATCTGTTAAAGAAAGGATAAAGTGTTTTGAAAAGAATATTAAACAAAACCCTTTGAGCTATCTTCGATCACACTTACCCACTTGTTAGGTTTCCTTGCAGTCACTCAACCACGCAGTTTCTACGCCCGGATCTAGATAGAAAAAAATGGCCCTTTTCGGTTTAGAAATGACAAAATGCCGAGGAAAAATAATTTGGGGGGGAGGGGGTAAAAGCAGGGGCAGTTTTGCTAGCCATTTCACCCTGAGTGAGATATTTCTGCACCTAATATATATATATATATATATATATATATATATATATATCAAGTTATCATTATTTTATTTTGTGAATTTTCCACCCCTTTGTTTTTCTTGTCCCAGGCAGTCACCTAGCAGAAAGTAGCTTCTTTGGATTTGAAAACAGCAATAAATCTTCTTTAACATTTTTTTTTTTTTTAGTATACAATAAAAAAAAACCCTCTAAGTTTTGTTTGATTAATCATTTTACAAAATGTTACAAAATTCACTGCTTTTTTTTTTTCTGGTTTGATGTTTATGAATTAGCTTAACAGAATAAAATCGCAGGTAATAGAAACGCCAGAAAACGCTGGACATGTATTTATACAAGAATCATTTTTTTAAACGCAATTATTATAATAGGTAAATAAATCATATGATATTTAATTTTTCACACTGGGCGAAAAATGTCCAGACTAGGATTCGAAACAAGGAAATCCTGGCTGAAGCCGCCACTGCTCTAATAATTATGAAATCCTGGAGAAGCTGGAAGAAATAATTCACCCACTTAACCGCAATAATTATAATTCTGGTCTGATAATTATGATCAGCTCAACAAAATAAAATCGCAGGTAATGGAAACGCCAGAAAACGTTGAACACGTGATTACACAAGATTATTTCTTTTTAACACAAAAATTTCTGGGGTCGAACTTTAAATTTTTGCACCGGGCTGGGATCAGACTGGAAATTCTTGCCTAGAGATCTGCAAGGGCCGGGCAAGGCCTGAAGTGAAATGTTAAGGCCGGCCCGGCCGGCGGTTCCGGCTCGGGCCTATTTTCCTTCACGGCTCTCGGGCCGGGCCGGGCCGGGCCTAGCGATTACTCTTTACGGGCCGTGCCGGGCCTTGCTTTTTACCTGAAGGATCAGGCCGTGCCTTAATTTATTTTTTCGGTACAGAGCCGGGACTGGTTTCCTTTATCCTAGTCTTCACGCCTAAAAATTTTCAGTCCTGATTTTGACCCGTATGAAAATCATTATCTCGGCTTGGCCTGGTCCGTCCGAAGGTCAGTAAAATAAGACCTGGCACTTGAATACATGAAATATGGATTAACAATATTAATGATAACTTAAACACATACATACAACAAATAGATATTTATTAAAAAAATAAATATCGGAAGCTGCGGCACTTCTATAAAAATTAAGATTATAAACATGAAAAAAAGGCTTAGATAGGAATTTTTGGTTAGATCTCCTCCTACGAGGCAAATATTTAACCAAATCGACGTAAAAATCAATGTTTTGTAGAAATTCACTCGGGCCGAACTTTTAGCTTTTATACCGGGCCGGGCTCGGGACGAACTTTTAACTTTTAAACCGGGCCGGGCAGGGCCAATATATTTTTTGTTCGGGCCGGGCTCGGACCAAACTTTAAATTTTTGTATCGGGCCGGGCCGGATCGAATTTTTTTGTATGGGTCGGGCTGGGCGGAAATTTCGGCCCGTGCAGACCTCTATTCCTGCCCGTGCAAAACTCTAGTAGCCTATCCTACATGAAATCTGAATCCCCTTTGTTGCGACATAAGAATGACGGGCTTATATCATGGGGTCGTAAATCAGGAATTCTCGACGAAATAAAATGTTCTAGTACTGGATTTGTGCCCCCTGATTTAAGTCCCCATCTTCTGTGACGTCATCAAAATGACGTATGGGGATGCATATCATGGGGGTGTTAATCAGGATTTCGTCGAAAGTAAAATGCTCCAGCACTGGATTTGTGCCCCCATTTCTTGTGACGTCAAAATGACGTACGGGGGCTTAAATCAGGGGGACATTAATCAGGCTCTTAATAAAAGGAAAATTCTCTATCACTGGATATGTGTCCCCTTCTGATATGGGGATATATATCATGGGGACATTAATCAGGATTTCTTGAAAAGTGAAATGATCGAACACCGGATTTGCACCCCCATTTTTTGTGACGTCAAAATGACGTATGGGGGTATGAATCATGGGAACGTTAATCAGGCTCTCAACGAAACGAAATTTCTCTAGCTTTACATTTGTGTTCCTTTCAGATATGGGGGCATATATCAGGGGGACATTAATCAGGATTTCGTGAAAAGTGAAATGCTCAAGCACTGGATTTATATCCCCTTTTCTCGTGACGTAAAAATGACGTATGGGGGCATATATCATGGGGATGTTAATCAGCGTCCCCCTATCATGATTGCTTAGCTTATCTACATATTTTTTTTAAACCGTATCTTGCCCAACTTTATCTTCTGACTGTACATGATTTAAGATTTAATTAATATTCAAATTTTGTTGTAATTTTGTTGTTAAATAAATTTCTGAATTTAGATTTTATTTGATTGAGATTCACTGATCGATTGCGGAAAAGAAGCAAAGTTCGTCGATCTGTCACCAAAAAATGCAAAGTTCGTCGATCAGTCGCGGGGGAAAATACAAATTTCGTCGATCGATTGTGGAATAATAGCAAAGTTCGTCGATCTGTCCCCAAAAAACACAAGGTTCGTCGATCAGTCGCTTAAAAAACACAATGTTCGTCGATCTGTCGCAGAAAAAACGCAAAGTTCGTTGATCAGTCATTTAAAAAACACAAAGTTCGTTGATCAGTCGTTTAAAAAACGAAAAGTTCGTCGATCTGTCCCCAAAAAACGCAAAGTTCATCGATCAGTCGCTTAAAAAACGCAAGGTTCGTCGATCTGTCGCAGAAAAAACGCAAAGTTCGTTGATCAGTCATTTAAAAAAACACAAAGTTCGTTGATCAGTCGTTTAAAAAACAAAAAGTTCGTCAACCAGTCGCTTAAAAAATGAAAAGTTTGTCGATCAGTAGCTTAAAAAACCTGAAATTAGTCGATCAGTCGTGAAAAAAAAATGCAAAGTTCGTCGATCTGTGGTTGAAAAAACAAAAATTTGTGGATCTGTCGCAGAAAAAATGCAAAGTTTGTCGATCTGTTGCAGAAAAAATCCACACAGTTCGTTGATCTGTCGCGGAAAAAACGCAAAGTTCGTCGATCTGTCGCGGGAAAAATGCAAAGTTCGTTGATCTGTCACCAAAAAATGCAAAGTTCGTCGATCTGTCACCAAAAAATGCAAAGTTCGTCGATCTGTCACCTAAAAATGCAAAGTTCGTCGATCAGTCACGGGGAAAAAAGCAAATTTCGTCGATCGATTGCGGAATAAACGCAAAGTTCGTCGATCAGTCGCTTAAAAAAATGCAAAGTTCGTCGATCTGTCGCAGAAAAAATGCAAAGTTCGTCGATCAGTCGTTTAAAAAACACAAAGTTCGTCGACCAGTCTCTTAAAAAGTGAAAAGTTCTCGATCTGTCGCGGAAAAAACGCAGTTTGTTGATCAGTCGCGGAAAAAATGCAAAGTTCGTCAATCGGTTGCGGGGGAAAAATCACGGAATTTATCGTCCGGTTGCAGGTAAATTAAATAACGCAAATTTCTCCGAAAATGCTGAAATTTTTTGGGCGGGAGTCTTCCGCTCACTATCTTTTTTTGGGTGGGATTTCAAAATTTTCGCCGCAAATCCCGCAATCTCGCCCTGAAATTCAAGCCCTGATTTTATCTATTCATTTTATGAATGTTAGATTAACACACTTATTTAGATCATTTAGCTCTCTATTTAATTATTCAAATTTTCGTATTCAACAACTCTCCAATTCCATCATTAACCTTCCAATCAAATGGCATAAATGTCATTTGATTGGTCTTTTCCTTAGTGCCGTTTAGTCTTGCTCTCCCTCCCTGTTGTCTCTGGACACGCAGTTGGGACTTAAAATGGCCTATAGAGGCGCTGATCTTTTAACTAATTCTAAAGTGCCATTGAAACCATTATTTATTATAAATGCGTTTGAAAGTGTTAGATATTCAAATTTGGATAATTTTTACCTTGTCATATAAACACAAAACACAAATATCACATAAAATCTGAAATTGTGCAAAAAAATAATGATTATGAGCAAATTAAAAATGCATGTAATACAATGAGGTTGCAAAGGATTTTCCTGAAGCGAGAAGTTATGTCTTTTCTCCATCAGATGGTGTATTCGAGCGCTTGAATTCCCAGTTGATTTATTTTTGTTCAGTCTTTGGCAAATTTTCCTGTTTGTAGGATCATTCCAATTTAGGTGTCGATCTTTAGACCATTGTCTGCTTATATTTCTCCTACTTCGCCTTTCCCCCTCCCCTCCTGGCAGAATGTACGCGACGGGCGTCGCAGACTTTTTAGGGCACCTGCAGACTAAAAACATATAGCGATGGCGCGGACTAGCTATAGCTCGTAAATTACACGAAAAAACGGCAAACTTCGCCGAATGATTGCAAAAAAAAAAAAAAAAAAAAAAAAAAAAACGACGAATTTCGTCGAAGAATCGCACAAAAAACGTGAAATTCATTTAAAAATCGTGAAAAATGGCTAATTTTGTTGACAGATTGCGAAAAAAAAAACACAAAACACCGTAAAAAAAAACACGAGTTTTGTTGAAGGATTGAGGAAAAATGAGAATTTTGCCGAAGGGTTACAGAGAAAACGCCAACTTAGTCAAAGGACCGTGGAAAAAACTGTTAATTTCGTCGAAGGATCACAAAAAAACGGTCAATTTCGTCGTCAGATCGCGAAAAAACAGCAAATTTCGTCGAAGGATCTCGAAAAAACGGCAAATTTCGTCAAAGGATCACAGAAAAAACGTGAATTTTGTCCAAAGGCAAAAGAAAAAACGCGAAATTCATCAAACGATCTGGGAAAATGGTTGATTTTGCTGACAGATTGCGATAAAAATGATGCAAATTTTGTCAAAGGGCCGCGGAAAAACTTGATTTTCGTTTAAAATGTAAAAAAAACATTAGTTTCGTTGAAGGATCGTAGAAAAAATGCGAATTTCATCAAAGGGCCACAGAGAAAACGCAAATTTCGTCAAAGGATCGTAGAAAAAATGCGAATTTCGTCAAAGGGCCACGGAAAAAAAAAAAACATGAATTTCGCCAAAGGATCTCGAGGGATAAAAGAAACGCTAATTTCGCAAAGGTTCACGAAAAAAAACGTGAATTTTGTGAAATAGTCCTGGAAAAGATGCAGCATTTCTTTAGAAAACAGCAGACACACAAAGTTCTATGCTTATTAATATAGGCATAGTTTTTAATCTGAAACAATATACTGAACTAACTTTTGAAAAATCGGGTAAACCCGGATCCAATTTGCAAGAATCTACACTCAGCCTGAAATCGACTGGAATCAAAAACCGAATTAATCCGACCTGCTACAAAAAAAATTATTGCCGAGGGGGGATTTTCTCCCCTCCCCCCTCTGCTGTAATCTTTCAAAATATTTGCTGTGAATTTCAGAATTTTTTTTTACTCAGAAAGGCTGATAAAAGCTGATGCCTTAATTAATTAGCACTACAACAGCAGCAAGAATAGATTTATATGATATATTGCGTATTGCAGACTATTTTTGAAAACATTTATTAGCGTTGCAGACACTTGAAGATCGTTCTGTCACTGGGCCCCCTCCCAATTTTTCTCCTCTAACTTGTACTTTTTGTTAAATTTTCACTTTTCCCACCTCTTGTGACATATCGTTGGAGAGCTCCTGGTCTTAGCTTTCACACAGTCACTCGCATCTACTCATTAACACTGCTGTACATTTATACCTGTGTTCTACATAACTATGTCATATTCCCTTTTATTTTATTTTATTATTTTTCACTCGTCGTTATTCATGTGTAATAAATATATTGCATTTTCATAGTTGAGTTAAATAATATGAGTACCTGTCAACTTGTACGGTTGGGTTAACGATTTTCTACAATTAAGCGGTGAAATTCTCGATTCTTTTACACGACCGAATAACAGAATTCACGATTTCATCCGCAACCGATTGATGTAATTAGCAGTCATCTTTCGGTTGCGTAATTCATGTTTTTTTCTACAATTTGACAAAATTCTCAATATTTTTTTGTGGGGACCAATTGACGAAAATTGATTTTTTTATGTGGTAGTTCAATGAATTTTACAATTGTTTGACAAAATGCTTGATTTTTTTTAAATTTTTTTTTGACCAATTGACTAAATTTGCGATTTTATTACGCGACTTCTTAATGAAAATTGCGATTTGTTCTCCAATAGTCTGACAAAATTCCAGATTTTCTTCTGCAACCTCGTTTTTTGCATTTTCATTTTTTGGAGAAAATTGTAGTTTTTTGACCAGGGTTGGATGGTATTTACCGTCTGATGGTTTTAACCATGGTTTTTACCGTCTTTGGAAAAACATGTTTTTACCAGGGTTTTTACCACCTTTCAAAAAACTCATTAGTTTGACTGTTTTTGTCGTGAAAGTTTTCCAGGTATTTAATACCACTATTTCCACATAACAATATTGACCGAATTTAGTTTCTGATTAGGTAAGTAAAAGAATGCTGTATGAAAATATTGGTTTTAAGGAATATAAAAAGCATGGAAAACTTTCATCCATGTTTTCCTCTTACAAGAATTAAGATATTATTGTGCATTTATCATTATTAAACCTAAAACTCATTATAACTATTATTATGAGAATGCACACTGCAATATTTATCTTGATGGAGATTAGTTTACTAATTTTTACTAAAGGAAAAAAGAAATTATAAGTACACTTTATCACACTTAAAAACCTTAATCATTTTAATAAAAACAAAATGCTTACAAATATTAATTATCACATAATGTAAGTTTGTACAAATGTTTACCAATACAGTTTACCAATTTATGTCCTTGGACCCTCTTAGCATTTTATACCAAAATAAGCTTTTCAGCTTTCTATACACCAAGTCTATTTCTTAATTTAATGTGGATATGTGAAAAGTTCGAAAAAATAACAAACTACAAGGTATGGAGTAAGGATTCACTATTAAATGCAAGAATTCGGAATTCATGTCTTTGTTATTTAATACTTTCTACCAAACTTTGGCTTTTACATCTTTTGTTTTAAAGAAGCTTCTTGGAAATGGTCCTCCTTCAGCTTCATATGCCAACAGGAGTAAAAGATAATCTGGGATAAAATCTATGAGCCATTCTCTTGCCATTTTCTTTTGTGCTTCACTTAATAGATTTTTTTGTGTGCATTGGATCTGTCATACATGGTAAAAAGTGAAAGGTTTCTAAAGCAAAATCCCTTTGTCACAAGTGGAATGGAAACCTGCTTTGTGAAACAGATACTGAACATCTGATCTATTTATAAATGGGGAATAGAAAATATAGTAAAATCTCATGATTAAAGTACTGTATCTGCAGCTTTAGAGAAATGACTAATTTTTTATTTTCGATCTCTTTATATATATGTAGGATTTTTGTCTTAACCTACTTAAGATTCACTTGGCTTATAACTACAGAGGAATATATCCATTAGCTTTTTAATTTTATACCATATCTATTATTCACTCAAACAAATAATATGCTTAGTAGATCACGGCAATTAAACTACATTGAGAATATAATACACTTGTAAACATAAATATTGGAATTCATCTAGAATTCTTGCCAAAATCCTTTTATTTGGCATTTAATGGAACATCAACTTTCATGTTGAGATAAAAACGATGGAACACAGTCAACCTCTCTCAGTACTTTAATTTAAATCTTTCTTACATGCGAAGATTGCCTCATATAGCTTGCAATTTCTCCATGTTCCTCGTGTTATACTTTTTCTTTCCCTATGATATTGTATATCAATTAATTAAACTCTTAAGTTTGTTAAGTTGCATTGTTGAGGATACTTTTATTCCCCCCTCCCCACACACACATACATATATATATAAATAGAACCTTTGAAAGTCAAAAGACAAGTAACAAGTTCTCTCTCTATATAAAAATACATCAATTACATGAAAATACACTTTTAATCAATAATATTAAAATACAGTTTAATGACTAGTAGAATTTATTGTCTATTGTCATGTTCTAAGGTTTTTACCACTTTTTCCCAGGTTTTTACCTGTAAAAACCTAGTTTTTACCATGTCCTGGTAAAAACCAGTTTTTACCGGTAAAAAGCCAACCCTGTTTTTGACCGACTTTCTATTTCATACTCATTCAAGTGTCCTCTAACTGTATTAATAACTTGAATCAGAGAGTAATATAGGGGCACTAAAAAAGAAATTTCAATTGAACTGCTTTGAAGTGTTTTGTTTGTCTTAATATATTGCAAGACGGTGTTGCAAATGACGGTTAGTAGGATGCAGTTTCAAAATTCAAAATCTTTCAGTATGAACTTCTAGTCTTAGGCCAATTTGCTGCAGTTTCCTTATTTAAATTGATATTATACAAACTTTCATAAATTAACAGATAACCATTGTGCAATGCTTTTGTGGCATCTACTTTTGCAGACGATCTGGTACCACATAAAGATTTAATACTTAATGTATCACCACCACCACAAGATTCCAAGAGTTCCTGTGAAATTTGCCATCTGTGAGTAGATGCCAAAAAAAATTGTCTATGTTCAGAATAAAGCATTAGCTCCAACAAGATTCAGTGAACATGAAGATGGTACGAAATCTACCAAGGGCGATGATACTTTAATTCTGTCTTGTAATCCAGAACTCATCAAAAACATCACATGTGGAAAATGTAGCCAAGTCTCGTGATTCTTTTAGAAGTTTCAGGTTCCTAGGCAAGCACTAATTTATGGGGAATGGGGGATATCATAAGTGCTTCCAAGAAAGGTGCTATCGATCTGAAGTATTACTTTATATAGGTAAAAATTAACTTTTTTACTCATTGGCCATTGGCCAGTACATGGATTTTTTTTACTTGCCAGATTTCATAAGCACTGGCCAATAACAAATTTACAAATACTTGATAAATATAGTGTGCATTTCATCGAACGTCAGTGGAAAGAAAGTGTACAATTTGTTGAATGCTCATGGAAAAAATCGTGAAATTCGTTAATCGATAGTCGATAAATCACGAAATTCAACAATTAATAGCAGAAAACTCGTAAAATTCATCAAATGGTCTGGGGGGGGAGGGAGTGCGAATATCGTCGAATGGCTTCGAGAAAAAAGAATCTCAATTCGTCAAATGGTTTCAGGGGAAAAATCGTGAAATTCGCCAAATGGTTTCGATATTCGACAAGCGACAGCGGGGAAAAAATCTGTTTCCATTCAATCATCACAGTTGGTGAGTGTGGCTATTAAGTTTGGCCAGTGGTGGTAATAAAGTCAGTCGCCAAATTTTCAGTATTACTCTTCAAATGGCGAGTGCTAATTTTGTCCTATATTACTTTACAGCTCTAGATACTTTATATTTGGCATAATTGCCGAAACGTCAGTTGAGGCTCACTGTGGAGACCCGAAAAGTTTTTGGTTTCTGTCTGTCTGTCTGTCTGTCTGTTTGTCTGTCTGTTTGTCTGTCTGTCTGTTCCGCGATAACTGCCGTAAAAATGATCCGATTAGTTTGATTTTTGGTAGGTATATTGGTGAGATACCCGGAATTAGCTGTATAGTTTTTAGTTACATTTGGTTCATTCGTTCGGAAAATATAGAACATTTCTTTTTTGATCATAATGCTTTCCTATGGGATTTCAGACGATTTTGAAATTTTTCAGTCGTTGAAAATAAAATGTCGCATTTTATTAATGTATTTAAACGGTAAGTTATGAAGGCTAAAATTTATCAAGTCAGGTGTTAAATTATTCAAATTAATTTGAAATTTTGTTTATACATTCGTCAGATTTTTTAAATTAGGTGTATAATTTTTGGTGCAATTTTATACATCTGTTCTAATAATATAATACTTTTATTTTATCATTTTTTGCAAATATTAAAATGCATTCATTTTTATTTTCCTTTTCAATTTAACCGTAACCTAGCAACCATGTTTAAAGAATATCAAAATGATAAAATTCAAGTAACTCAGACGATTTTGCTACAATATTTTATTCGCAAAATAAAATATTATTGGGTGATTTTATATTTTATTGAAATAAATGAGAATTTATTTTGGTACAAGTTACCTTTTAACTACTATAGAATGATAGCCGAAACATTTTTATATGAGATATTATTAATTTTCTGGAAGAGATGCGGATTTTTCGTGGTTGAAAATTAGTATTATTTTAAAAATATAATGTAATATCTCATACAACGAGGTAGTTAATCTAAAGAAATTAGCGTAGTAAAACGAATCCATACAGCCGGAAATAGCACAATTATTGGTAACTGAGATCATAAAAAGTTATCACAAAAAATACTTTATAGCGCCAAATCAAGATTGCTATTTAGTGAATTGGCAGTGGGCACGATTATGAAGGATTACACAATAAAAGTTTTCAGGTTTAAAAGTTTCCAAATAAGCCTATTTTGGGGAGATTTTAGTATGCTATTGCCATCGAATTAAATCAGATGTACTAAGGTCAAATAAATATTGTACAATGGCCATCAAAACTGTTTTTCCGAAACAAAAATTGTAATAATACTAGATTTCTGAAATAGATAAGTGAATATATAGTAGATTCAGTTTACATTTCCATAAGTTGATTTTGTACACGAGATATTATTCAACTTATCTATCAGATGCGAGTGCTTCGTGGTTGGAAGGTAAGTAAATATTGCTATTTAGGTATTACATGAAATTATTTTCAAAATTTTTGCTTTTCATAAAAAAACCAATGTGTAGAACGAAATCCAATATGTACTAGAATCATTCACACAAACAATAGGAAACCACGAATATAAATTTAATAAGATTACGGGGGGTTCAGGGGGGCTCTGCCCCCCTGAAAAAATGTATTTTTTTACGTAAAAAATAAAATAAGAAGTTCATAAGAATGTCAGAATATTATTGCATAAACCGTGTTTAATTTAATGTTCCTAATTTCTGAAACCTTCGAATTATTTTATATGCGTATAAATATACAGTGTCTCACAAAAGTGATGGGACACTTGTGCTTTATAAAAAGAAACTGCAATAAAATAAATAAACAAACATGTGCAAAATTTTTTTGGGTGTGTTTCATATTTAAAGTTAGTAACAATTATTACATAACATACATTTTGTCAAAATATTAAAATATTAATTTAGTAAAAATACAATTGTTCAGAACGGAGCAAAAAATGGCTCACATAAGTGATGGGACACTTACTTTTCCATCAAATATTTATCCAAAAATTTTACTTTTTAAAAGGTTTTAATATTTTGTTGGATTTCCTTTTACTTTTAAAACATGATTTAATCTTTTTGGGATGGATTCGACTAATTTTTTTGTGATTTCTGGAGTGATTTTACCCCATTCTTCTTGAAGCACCGATTTTAGTTGTTGTTTTGAAGAAATGGTGTGTTTGCGAATTCTTGATTCCAATTCTTGCCAAATATTCTCTATGGGATTTAAGTCTGGAAATTGTGGTGGTGATTTATTATTTCAGGACAGTTATATAGCAGTCAGGGTCTAACGTTCAGAGCAGTGTGCTTGGGGTCATTGTCCTGGTAGAATTTAAAATCGTTATGAAGGTTCAATTTTCGTGCTGAATATTTCAAATTTTGCTTTAAAATATCAGTATACTTGCACTGATCCATTATACTGTCAATAAAAACAAGATTACCAACTCCAGCGGACGACATACACCCCCATACCATAACTCCTCCTCCACCATGTTTTACTGTTGGTACCAAGTTCTGTTTGCGAAATTCTTCCCTGGGTTTTCTCCACACCAAGATTCTACCGTCAGAACCAAATATATTAAATTTACTCTCATCAGCAAATATAACTTTATTCCAGTAATCAGAATTCTTATTTATGTTGGATTTTGCGAAAGCTAGTCTGAGTTTTCTATTCTTTTCACTTACGAAGAATTTTTTCCTGGCTACTCTACCGTGATATCCAGCAGATCGAATTACCCTTCTAATAGTCTCAGGATTAACAATTATTCCATATAATGCTTGTAAATCAGCAGCAACTTTTGAAGCACTAATTCTTGGATTTTTTTTAATATTTCGAACGATAATTCGCTTTATTCCATTGGATAGCTTCGATGGTCGGCCAGGTCTTCTTTTATCCTGAATCATATGATTCTTTTTATATCGTTTAATGATATTGAAAACTGTTGAACGACTCAAGTTAACTGTTTCAGCAGTTTTTCTAATAGATTTTCCACGTTCAATATGCAAATTAATAACTAATTTTCGAATTTCAGGCGAAGTTTCTTTTCGTTTAGCATTCATGGCTACACAGAGCTAAAAAACACAAAAATTCCAAAACAAACTGAAGAGAAATACTGCAGACGATTTTATAAATTATTGCCAATTGCTTTTAAGTAATAATAAAACCCCCAAAAATATTTTTATTGCTTATTTCAGACGATTTTTGTTGCATATATAATGGTGTCCCATCACTTATGTGAGCTATTTTTTGCTCCATTCTAAACATTTGTATTTTTATTAAATTAATATTTTAATATTTTGACAAAATGTATGCTATGTAATAATCTTTACTAAATTTAAGTATGAAACACACCCACAAAAAAATGTGTACATGTTTTTTTAATTTATTTGATTAGTTTCCTTTTGTAAAGCACAAGTGCCCCATCACTTATGTGAGACACTGTACATGTAATAATTTAAAAAATTTAATTTGCGTATTATAAGATGTTAAATATTATGAGAAATGAGATTAAAAAACATTGACTTTCATATAGCTGACGTTGAGGCTCCTGATCTGTAGATTTACTAGTTGCCGAAACGTCAGTGAAGGCTCACTGTGGAGACGCGAAAAGTTTTTGGTTTCTGTCTGTCTGTATGTCTGTCTGTCCGTCTGTCTGTCTGTCTGTCTGTTCCGCGATAACTGCCGTAAAAAACGTCCGATTAGGTTGATTTTTGGTAGGTATGTTGGCAAGATACCCGGAATTAGCTGTATAGTTTTTGGTTAAATTTGGTTCATTCGTTCGAAAAATATAGAACATTTCTTTTTATGTGAGAATGCTTTTCTATGAGAATGCAGACGATTTTCAAATTTCATTTTTAGCTAAAATGAAAATCGCATATTTGAATAATGGATTTAAACGTAAAAGTATGCTAAATTTTCGATATGGAGGTCTTAAATATATCCAAGAGCTTTGAAAATTTGCCGATATATCTATTAGAATTTAGAAATTAATTGTTTAAATTATTGGAAAAAATTTTGTAACTGTTCGAGAAATATAAAACATTTCATTTTCCTATCTTTACAATTTTTAAAATGCATTTCTTTTTCTTTCCTCTTTATTTTATGAGTTGCTTAGCAACCCTATTTCGAAGAATATCAAAATAATAAAATTCAAGTAACACGCTCTATTTCGCTGCAATATTTTATCAGCAACATAAACTATTTTCGAAGAAATGTATTTTTTTACCTAAAAAATTACAAGAATAAGAAAGTTCATAAGAATTTCAGAATATCACTGCATAAGCCGTGTTTAATTTAACGCTTCTAATTTCTGAAACCTCAATAAATATGTATGCAGTATAAAAGTATTAAATTTCGGATTGTAAGATACTAAATAATATGAAAAGTGAGATTTAAAAAAATGACTTTCAGAGCTGAAGTTGAGGCTCCTGATCTGCAGATTTACTAGTTGCTGAAACGTCAGTGAAGGCTTACTGTTGAGACCTGAAAAGTTTTTGGTTTCCGTCTGTTTGTTTGTCTGTCTGTTCCACGATAACTGCCGTAAAAATGATCCGATTAGGTTGGTTTTTGGTAGGTATGTTGGTGAGGTACATGGAATTAGCTGTATAGTTTTTAGTTACATTTGGTTCATTCATTCGAAAAATATAGAACATTTTTTTTAGGTCATAATGCTTTCCTATGGGACTGCAGACGATTTTCAAATTTCATTTATAACTGAAATGGAAATCGCATATTTGAATAATGAATTTCAGCGTAAAATTATGGATGTTGATTTTCGATATGGAGGATTTAAATATATCCAATAATTTTGAAAAATTGCCGATACATTTATTAGAATTGAGATATTAATTGTTTAAATTATTGAAAATTTTGTTGCATCTGTTCCTGAAATATAAAACTTATTTTCATGTTTTTTACAAATTTTAAAATGCATTTCTTTTTACTTTGCTCTTTAATTTATCAGTTGCCTAGCAACGATATTTCAAAGAAGATAAAAATAATAAAATTGAAGTAACTCGCACTATTTTGTTCCAATAATTTATTAGCAAAATAAATTATTTTTGTATTCTATTGACATAAATGAAGGATTTATTTTAATACAAGTTTTTTTTAATCTAAAATGTTGCATGAATAAGAAGTTCATAAGAATTTCAGAATATAAACCGTGTTTAATTTAACATTTCTAATTTCTGAAACCTCCAAAGAATTGTATATGCCTATAAATATGTATGCAATAGAAAAAAAATAAATTGCGTATTGTAAGATGCCAAATAATATGAAAAGTGAGATTAAAAAACAGTGACTTGAGCTGACGTTGAGGCTCCTGATCTGCAGATTTACTAGTAGTGTTTAAGATACTAAGACAAAACTAAAAACTTTGGAAAATTCCAACAAATCAAAAACTTTAATTTTTCTTTTTTTTTATGACCAGATTTTTTAAATTTTCCTTTCTTTTGATCCTTTAAACTACCCTTAAATTCTTCTGCCAGTTGCGGGAAAAAATGTGGAATTCATTGACCATTCGTGGAAAATAAACTGCAATTTTTGCTAATCAGTCACAAGAAAAAGCCACAATTTGTCTATCAGTTGATGGAAAATATCTCAAAATTTGCCAATTAGTTGAGGGTAAAAAGGCATGATTGTGGCGAAAAAAATTCCGAAATTCCTCGATTGGTACGACAAAATATCGGAAAAATTGCTAGTTAATTGAGGAGAAAATCTAAAAAATGTTGCAAAATTCGTCAATTGAATGCAAAGAAAAATCACGAAATTTGTCAGTTGATTATTTGAAAAAACAATGAAATCCTTTAGCCAGTTGCAAAAAAAAAAAAATGCAAAATTTGTTGATCAGTTGCAGAAAAAAAATGCAAAATTTTTCAATCAGTTAAAAAAAAAATGCAAAATTTGTCGATCAGTTAAAAGAACTTTTGGCACTTTTGGTCTAGTGTCAGCACTATTTTCTTCACATACTTTGCAGATCTTGGTAATCAAATCAAAAATTTTAAATTCATGGTGCAGTGTAGTTGCCTACAACAAATGTTACTTATAACCTGTTAGATAACATGTATTCAGTAATGAATGAGCTCAAATGAAATTTCTTACCACTCATTGACACTAGTGGGCTATTGAGTTCTGTCATATATGCTAATTAATCCATTTTGTTCTGGCTTTAAAGATAAGAAAAACAGTAAAGGGTTTATAAAGCACAAAAAGTTTTTCTTCATGAATGTTATTTTGTAGACATTCTATGCACGTGTTATTGAGGAGTTTAATATCTGCTATCTGTTATAATTTGATAATTACGAGATTAGTTGTTCATTCGATTATGGCTTGATGTATTTACAGTAATGTTATTTTTTAAAAGATGTGATAATATTAATATTTTTTTTCTTTATTTTCAGAGCTTTTTTGGACATCAATACTGAAAAAAGTTCAAAAGCAAAGAAAAATCCAGAATCATGTAATATAAATAAAGTCAGGAAGTTGATGACAAATGTAGCAGCATTTAGATGACATATTGTTTAAAACCTGTCGTATCATATGTAAAATATGTACAGAATAAGTAATTTCAGAGTTCCTGAATTAAAATTTTTATTTTTGTCTGTGAATTTTTTTAAATTATTTAAAAAAATGCTTGTTTTTAATATGTGTGATGACATATTTTAAAGATTTTTCTTGAACAGTTCTTAGAAGATCATTCCTTGTTATATTAAAATTTTTCCTGAAATTAGGATTTAAAGTTTTTTTAGTTTTTGAAAATTGATGAAATTGTTCATTTCAGGGTGTTCTGGACATTTATAAATTAATCATAGAACAAAAGGCAGGATGTTACTGAAATTGATGACTCAGCATTCTATCCTGTCCTTCCCAAAACACGAAAATCTGTATAGTACTTCCCAGTATGTAAACATTCATTATTTAACCACAGTAGCTGACCCGAGTTAAATCGGGGGTAATAACACTGTTTCCCTATCTAAACGGCCATTGAAGTGGTTAAGTTATTTTCATTTTTACAAATACTTTATTTTGGCTGTAGTATTTTCAACCAAGAATTTTTTTTTCTCTGATGATCCTGAACAATTTCACATTTTTACAGATAAATCCATGTTTTACACTATCTCCAAGTAAAATGTTTAACACAAAACTGAAGTGTTTTTGTGATTTTTTAAAAAGGCAAATATTATACTCTCTATTCCTGCATTATTAGCTAAAACGACATTAATCTCACTTGGGTTTGGGTAGAAACCAAAAGAACCCAGGCATCAAAATGCAAAAGAATGTGCAAGCAGATAAATACCAAAGTGATTCTCAAAAAACTTAAAACGAAAGTTATATTGAAAAAAATAGAAATAATTTTAACATTTTGATATTCATTAAATTATGTCTTTGATACATTATTATGCAAAAGGTTATTACAATCACCTTCCTCATTACATTAAAAAAAATCATGAATAAGTTCATTTGTTGTTACGAATACATAATCATAAATATTCAGAGTATGATATTAAATAAGAGATAAGTACTAAAAAATTTCTTGTTTTTTTTCTATATTTTTCAAAGGTGTGCATTGTTGAGCTAAGAGTTATACTTGATATTGTGTTATGGTTTGGACAAATTTAGCCTGTGATTTGTAACAAATTTGATAAGTGTTTGTGACTCTGCCTGGTTAATAATGCTTAAGTGTCTGTTAATTTTTATTTTACTTAGATGTTGGCAAAAATTACTACACTTGTATATGAAGTTTAACGTAATTTTTTTTTCGGAAATATGAAACAATCACGTTTAATAAAACTTATACACATGTCATTTTTCAATGCTAAATATAATTTTATTTTGTAAGCTGTATAGTGTTGTAAATAGAAAAAGTATGTAATATTGAGAAAGTTGCTAATTGTTTAAAAAAATTATATGCAAACCACCATATATATGTAGTGGTAGAATAATCTTAGAAACATTATCAAGTTTTAAATATACAGGCTGTCTAAAAAAAGCTATACAGTTTATTTTTGTATCTATATGAGATGGATAAATAATGTAATCTGCAAAAATGTGGATTGGTTTTAATCATCTCCAAACATCATGAAGTTGCAGAAAATTGTGACTTGCTTCACTTTGCATGCAATTTGAAAAGTGAAATCTGTTCAAGCTTGGCGAATGTTTACAAACTAAGATTTAATGTGCCATCAATTACATCAACACATTATTATTAATCAATACATTTAAATATCAGATTTGTAGACATTATTCTCCAATAATGATTAGATTTCACGTTTCGAATTGCATGGCAAAGTGAGATAATTCCTGGTTTTTGGAGGTACTGAAGCCACCTGCTTGGTTACAAAGAAAGTATAAAAACTAATTTTGGAAATATCTCCATGGAGATGAAAAGTATAGAATTGAAATTTTGTACCTTATGGACATTTTTGCAATTTATACTATTTATCTCTTATACAAAAATAAAATGTTGCATTTCTTGACATCCTATGTACAAATATACAGTTACTGTTGGAAGTAATCATGCGAATTCTTGAAATAACTATTTCATGGTCGTTTACAGTTCTGATAACTACTGCAATTTACAGCGATATATGTAAATGAGTAGAAAATTATGGGCATTTATGCTTATTTGCAATCTTGATATTAGTCATATACGATAATTTATAATCTACAGGGTGTCCCAAAAGTCTCCGTACAACTTCAGAAATTTATTTTAAAAAAAAATAATAGGCCTACAGCAAAAATAATTACAACAGTGCATAGAGTAACTTAAAAAGTTTTTTTTACAGCCTTAGTAAACTTCAAAATGAGATACTTGCGTAGCACGAAGAATATCAAGATGATATTTCAATTCAATCCACAAACGTTTTTCATGCTAACATCAACAGTAGCTACTGCTGTTTGGATCTTTTGTTTCAATTCCATGAGACTATTAACTTTTATTCATCAAACATTTCTTCATTCATTCATCAAACATCTTCAATTCAACATTTTATTTCATCAAACAGTTGTAACTACTGTTGATGTTAGCAAGCTGACATGCACGTGAAGGGAATTGGAATATCAACCTGATATTCTTCGTGCAACGAAAGGTTCTCATGTACAAGTATACTAAGGTAGTAGAAAAATATTTTTAAGTTACTCTGTGTACTGTTGTAAATATTTTTGCGGTAGGCCTATTACTTTTTTTAATCAATTTTTGAAGTTGTACGGAGGCTTTGGGACACCCTGTATATTACTGTGATTTACGGTCAGACACATTCTTGAAAGTAACGATTATTTACGGTCGGATACATTCTTGAAAGTAACGGTTATTTACGGTCAGATACATTCTTGAAAGTAACGGTTATTTACGGTCAGATACATTCTTGAAAGTTACTGTGATTTACGGTCAGATACGTTCTTGAAAGTTACTGTGGTTTACGGTCAGATACGTTCTTGAAAGTTACTGCCATTTACGGTCTAATACAGTCTAAATAGACAACGGTACAAACTGTAATATTACAGGAAAATGCAGGAGTCTGTGCTGCCAGGCTTTTCCCGTAATCCAACGGTGAAATTTTTATCAGAGAGGTGTTCGTGTATGGCGAATGAAGCAAGAAGAATATGAGGACTGTATGAAACGATCAATGAAATTTTCAGCCAGTGTGAAGTGTAAGATATTTGTAAGTGTAATAGACTTGCATGACTGCAGATTTATCCTGGAAGGCTATGTATCGTTAACGAAAAGTTTAATTCTGAAATATATGAAGAAATCATTGAGCGTTTCATGATACTATCGTCGGAAGATCTGTGTGGTGAAGATTTTATATTACAATATGATTTAGCACCTTCACACAGGTCAGTGTCCACCAAGAACAGGCTTAGCCAACACCAAAATAACGTACTTCCCTGGCCGGCTAATTCGCCGGATTTAAATCCAATAGAGGATTTGTAGGGAATAATGAAGAAAAGACTGCAAGATATTGCGCCAAAAACAAAGTTGGGCTTATTTCCAGTATAAAATCGACATGGTTATGTCTCGACAGAAAACATTGTGAACCACTTGTAGCTAGCTTGGTAATGCGAGTTCATGCTGTTATAAAATGTAAATGTGATGCTACAAATTGTTAAAGAATAACTATTTTTTCTTTTTTTAAAACATGTATTACTTACAATGCATTATTATAGTATTTTGAACCAGGTAAATAGTTATTCTAATATTTTGATTTTTTCCAAGTATGAATAATTATTTTAATTTTTGTATTATTTCGTTTATTTTTATGCTAAATGATTCTACAAATTATGTTGATTCTTACATTATTAAGTTTTATCATGTATTACTTTTTGTATAAGCGATACATAGAAAAAAACCTTTCTTCACGATTCCTTTTTTCGATTATTCTAATATTTTGACTTGGAACTGTTTAGTTAAGTCAAAAACATATTTTATGACAAAAGGTTTAACTGTTTCATAGATAAAAAAAACAAAATGTGAAGAGATTGAAATCGCTTCACTTGGCATTGTTAAGGTTTTTTTATGCTTCTTTCATGAGAATAAAAATGCGCTTTTAAATAATAAGAACTATACATTACGAGAGAAAAGGAGCATCACAGGAATTTAAATATGCTTAAGTGGAGAATAGTCGAAAGAAGGTTAGGAACCACTGCTTTAGATGAAGAACCAATTTAGAAATTAACAGAAGCTTATTTCTAGAAATTTACAAATATGAGAGGAACATTTTGTTTTTTTTCGGAAACATTTTCGTAATCCTCGGAAACTTATTTTTCCTTAAATTTCCGATTAGTTTTCATCAAAGTGATTCTGAAGGTGTGGAGAAAGTTTCTGGAAAAGTGAATAATTAGAAGGCTACAATATCAGAAAAGCATTTCGCAATTTTTTTAGCATAACAGTTTTATAATTTCTTTTAATTTTGGTCATTTCTTTTTTTTTCTTCTAAATTTTGAATAAAATTTTCTTGGCAATAATTTGAAAAATAGAATTTATCACAGCCGATAGAGCAAAAAACGTTTTCTATTTCTTGAAACGTTGAGAAACACGTGCTTCCTTGTAAGAAAATATACTGAAAATTTTACATAAGATAGAGAGACCCTGAAATAGTATTGAAAATTCAAAAAGTCATTCGATAAAGAATAAATACATGCGCCAATCAAGTTTACTTTTCAAAATATTTATTTATTCAATCTGAAAATCCTTCAAAGTGTCAAACGAATTTTACTAAGAAAACCTACTATATGATTTGTTTGTTTGCATTTTCAAAACTTTTGAATCCAGAGGTATATTTATAGTAAAAGAAGACTGAGTTATAAAAAATACTGTTTTATTATTTAGAATAATAGTTGAATCCGATACATACTACTCAAATTTTAGAAGAAAAAATTAAATGGGTAACAAAGAATATCAACCAAAGAAAAATTATTAATAACACCACAAAAACCTTACTTAAAGTACAGGGTGATTACAAATGAATATTTCAACTTTGAAGGGCTATATCTTCTGAACAATAAAAGGTAGTGTTCCATTTCTCACATCGAAGTGAGTGAGAAGTTATACAGTTTCATAAATGTAAAGGTTCGTTTTTTTGACGAGAGATGGCGCAACGAACGGCGGGTTGAAAGTGAACCGGCATGTTCCGTTGCGAGTTCATCCAACAGGATAGTGCACCACCCCATTGGCACCTTTCTGTACGAGAGTTTTTGATTGCAACTGCCGCAACAGTATTGGTCGCAGAGTAGATTTCGACGCTGCTCTTCATCAGTGGCCCCCACGAAGCCCGGGCTTAACTCCGTGCGATTTTTGTCTCTGGGGATACATAAAAGATAAAGTGTTTTTTACGCCTCTACCAGCTGACACTGCGGAACTGAATACGAGGCTAGCAGCAGCTATTGCAACTGTAACACCCGACATGCTGAAAACCGTGTGGAACGAATTCTTCTACAGAATGAATGTCTTTCGTGTTTCTTCTAGTGGTCACGTTGAACATTTATAAATTTTTGCTATTAGTAATTTCACAATCTTCTTTTTTATCTTTTTCACCAAAGCGTGTATCTTCTATACTTTGTTAATAAAGCCCTTCAGAGTTAAGATATTCATTTGTGATCTCCCTGTATAACACAAGTTTAAAACTTTTTAAAAAATTGATTTTATTTTTCACTAGCGGAACTTAGCCGGCTTCTCTGGTCAGTTTTTCCTAAATGAACCTAAAGTTGGAGGCTCTAATGCCTTCAGCAGCGTGCATTCGTAACGCCCGCCCCAGTCAAGAATCAAGCAAACTTTGAATTATTATGATTTTTACTTCAACCAAGGTTAAATACAAATTTTCAGCATCGTCGTTCACATTGATATAGGAACCGATTTGGCATTCTGCAAACTTGTATTTAATCACAGTAGTAGAAAAATTTATTTAGGATTTTTCCCTTCCTGTTCTTTCTATCGAGATTTCTTTGCGAATCATTGTTTTAAAACAACATGATCTGTATTGAATTTATTCATGTTAAAATGTCAGAAAATCTGTTGCTAAAGTAGATGTTTGCTAGTTTTTATTAGTTGCAATAAATATTGCTCCATGATAAATGTTATTTTCAATTTCTTTCTAACCAACCCTACTTCCTCAGATGAGTCGACTCATGTCGATTCATCAAACAATGAGTCGATTAAGACACTACACCGCAAAATGAGCCGGAATGCTCTAGAGCAAGTAGCGAGGATATGATTTTTTTTTTTTTGCGAATCACTGATACGTGTAACAGGTTAATTTTTAAAAAATGATTTACACTCATGTCGAAAATTAAGGTCATAAACATAAAATCTGTGAAAACTGATGAACTATTCATTGTGTTGCCACGAAATTTGGCACAGAAGTATACAATGGGAGAAAGAATATAGCAACATAACAATATGGAAAAGATTTTAATTGTGAATTAAGAAACAAGGAATATCAAAAAGTGTTAAATCATGAATCAGAGATAAAGCATTTATCTCGGAAAAAGTCTGTCTAATATAGAGTGTGAGGACCGTGCACTGCTATACAAGCCTCATGACGAGCTCGCATACTGTTTATGAGGGTGTCAATAAATGTTTGTGACAACAAAGCACATTCTTCCAAAAGCGCGGCTTTTAACTCCTGGCTGATTCTGGGAGGGAAGTTACGCTGTGGAATCAATTCCAAACAAGTGGTACTGTCACCAGGAAGGCCGGCCAAGGCCGCCACAGAGCAATTACACCTGCACAGGATCGCTACTTGGTATTAAGCGCACGATGACATAGGATGGCAACGGCACCTCATCTTGCTCGTGACCTTACTGCTGCGTTTGGAATAATAATTTCCAGGCAAACACTATATAGACGTCTAGCAAAGAGTGCCCTTTATGCCCGGCGTCCAGTCGTGTGTGCCCCTTTAACTGCATCCAACAGGAGAGCCCTGTTGTTCTGGGGCCGAAGACATCAGTCTTGGACACAACTAGAATGGGGCGTGCTCTTCTCAGTAATGAGTCGAAATTCACCACGCAGAGGGATTCTTGTCGAATTTTCATCTGCAGAGAGTGTGGAGCTTGCTATCATCCCTTCTACGTAAAAGAAATCGACAGATTTGGTGGCAAAGGAATCCTTATCTGAAGCAGCATAATGTTGGTAAATCGTACACCACTGCACGTCTTCGATGCGGGTACTGTCAACGCATATCGCTATAGGTATGAGGTCCTTGAATCCTATGTGAGATTGTTCCGGGGTGCGGTGGGCCTAGACTTCATGTTTGTGGACGATAATGCGAGGCCACACAGAGCTCACACTGTAGATGATTTTCTTAAAGAAAAAGATATTCACCGTGAGAATTGGCCTTCGATGTCTCCGGACCTCAATCCTGTTGAGCATGTTTGGGATGGTCTAGGAAGACCCACTGCACAGCGTAACCCCCCTCCCAGAACACCCGCCAGGAGTTAAAAGCCGCGGTTTTGGAAGAATGGGCTTTGTTGCCCCAAAAATTTATTGACATCCTTATAAACAGTATGAGAGCTCGTTGTGAGGCTTGTGTAGCAGTGCACGGTGGTCACACTCCATATTAGACAGACCTTTTCCAAAAAAAAAATGCTTTATCTCTGATTCATGATTTAAAACTTTTTGAAATACCCTGTTTCTTAATTCACAATTAAAATATTTTCCATATTGTTATGTTTCTATATTTTTTCTCCCATTGTAATATATCTCTGTGCCAAATTTCGTGGCAACAGTGAATAGTTCATCAGTTTTCACAGATTTTATGTTTATGACCTTAATTTGACATGAGTGTATGTTTAAAGTGTTCTGGTGTGAAACATTGTATTAATCTGAATGCCATTATATTCATCTTAATATCATCTCAATCATCTTAATTGTGTAAATCTTACGTCTAAATCTACGTAAATCGTCTATGTCCAGGTGAGTTTGACGTTCCACATCTGTACTTCAACTTTACCCTGTACTATCTATACACTATATGGCCATTCATCACCGGACACATTCAATTTTATACATTTTGTCAAATATTTAAACATATACATGTCAGATTCTTCTGGAACTGCAGGATTATAAAGAATATGTTTGACCTCATATTTATGAATGACGATTTGAACAGGAGGGCAATGAGGGGAGCCAACAAAAAATCGAAGAAAAACAATAATATTTGGGATCACCCTATAAAGTAAAATGCACGAAATGTCTATCGCTACAACACACGAATGTGTAGATATTGTACAATATGTGTATTCTTTGTGTAAGAATAGCACGTATATTCTCAGAGATATAGCTTTTTTTTTTTTTTTATTCAAAAACTTCTTGCATGTTTTTTGTTTATTTTATGCAGGGTTTTCAATTAAATTTAACGCCAGTTTCAGAAAACTTGCTAAAATGTAGTAGAAATATTATAGTGTTTTTTTTAATACTATTTTTCAATTTTTAATGATACTTTAGTTCTCTTTGGAAAACTACCCTAACGAGCCAATTCGAACAAAAAAAGAAATATAAAAATCAAAGGATCCATTCCAAAACGATTATAACTGGTACAATAAAGTTTTCCAAGGAGAACTTAAGTATCAATAAGAAATGAAAAATAGTATAAAAATTAAAAATGACAATTTGTGGAAAATCCCTTATCATTCAGCTACTAAAAAAGCAACTAAAAACCAGCTCACTTTATCGCCGATATCGTTCTGAATTTTCACGATATTTGACTGGCTTTTTTATATGAGTTGCTCTATAAAGTTGACTATTCAGTAATGAAAAAAAATCTTTGTTATCGTTCGCGCATGCGCAGATAAAATAAAAGTTTATACAACTGCTCATATTTCATCAAATGTTTAATATATTTATATTAAAATTGTACTATAATTTTTGTACTGCATTTTGTCAAATTTTCTGAAATTGGTGTTAAATTTAGTTGAAAACCTTGCATGATATAAACAGAAGACATACAAGAATTTTTTGAAATTTAAAAAAAATCGCTAAATCTCCATGAAGATACGCGTTATTCTTACACAAATGAATACACCTATTGCACAATATCCACATATTCGTGTGCTGTAGATATAGATCATTTCGTGCATTTAATTTTATAGGGTGATCCCAAATATTCTTCTTCTTCTTTGATTTTGATTTCTTGTTGACCCCCCTAATTGTCCTCCTGATCAAATCGCTGCTCAAAAATAAGAGGCCAAACATCTATATATTTAAAACGCTAAGCGGTTTCTTTCGACAATCCGTGAAAACAAACTACTGCATCAAATTACACCATTCTTTTTTTAAATGAAAAATATTTGGACACAGATTTGTTATCGTACATGCGTTTGTTCGAAAATTTTACTAATTAGCCGTAATTTTCAATTGAACTTTTACCTCTGCTTATGACGTCATAAAGTCAGCAACTCCCACTGTTGCGAGGCATAGAGTTTATTCTCTAAACTCTGTGGTTCGCCAATCTTTTGACATTAGCTAATATCAACTAGGTAATATTTTAACATTGTAATATAAAATATTAAAAAACTTACTTAAAATTAGTTAAATTATAATCATAATAAAATATCTAAACATAAACTTATCAATATGAATAAAAATCTCACGTAAAATGTTGCAAATGAAATGATTCCAATTCAAACAAGATTTGGAAAGTTATCCCTGACGCCCAGCTAACATAAAAGTACCTATTTTATTTTATTTATTTACACAAATATACAAATTTTATTATAAAACACCAGGTTGTCATACAAAGCAAAAATCGTCATTTAGGCGCCAAAAATTAACCTCGGTGCGTCTGCGATATCTCTACCGATTTAATCAAAATTGTTTTGGTTGCGCAGTATATTGCAAATTTAATTAAATCTTTGATTATTGTTTTTTTCTCAGATTAAAAATAAGAAAATTTAATGCTTAAAAATGTAATGCTTATCGAAATTAAATTATTTGATCGATCGCAAATTTTGGTACTTTGCCGTTATACGGACACCATGCCATACATGTAAATGTATGCATTAAATGTATGTAAATGTATGCTTGGCGACAATGGTGTCCATATAACGGAAAAGTACCCAAAACTTTTCTTAGTTCGGGCTATACCAAAATCAAACATTTTACAGGTAACAGAAAAATCGCCAAAAATGACTGCTTCATCAGCAGTTATGACAGCAAAGTTGGATAAAATCTAATAACCTGAATTTTATAACGTTTATGCGAAACACCACAGAGAACACACGCTATTTTTATATAAGTACGGGATATTTAAAAGAATAAGAGAACTAACAACCTTCAATAATATAATGCATGAAAAAGTAAACAAATAAGTGATTCAGCAAATCTTAAAAATATGTATTTCTTAATATAACTACAGCGCCTAGAATACATAGTGTGGAAACCGGCTACAAAATAGTACTAAAAAATTGTATCCAATAAATGTACAACGTTGCTGAAAATATTAGGATGGGTTCGCAGCGCCATCTGCTAGCTCTTGACATTGTATTAGATTGTTTCGGCTGGTGGTAAATATTTTAAATACTTAAATTATATCATTTTCTCCTCTGACTTAGTGATTTTTATAAGTTTTTTTTTTTTTTTTTAATTATGAAAGCATGGCTAAAAAACGTGATACGCATTTTTTTGTCTCTGTTTGCAACATTATCGTAGGTTCGTAGGAGCACCGTTGCACATTTATAGGCTACAACTTTTTAGCACTTTTTAAAGCATTACACCATTTGCCAGTTTCCACACTATGTATTCTAGGCGCTGTAATATAACTATAAAATGCAGAAAAATATTCTGGTACTTCTTCATTATCCCGTCGTCCCATTAAGAAAAAAAAAACTAAATCCAAATTAGGTATCCTTTTCAGTTAGCAGGCGCCAGTAATATATATATATATATATATATATATATATATATATATATATATATATATATATATATATATATATATATATATATATATATATATATATATGTATGTATATATGTATATATATATATATGTATATATATACATTTATATATATATATGTAAATATATACACACACACACACACATATATATATACTTCACTGGCGACCGGTTAACGGAAAAGTATCCCAATTTATTCGCCAAACTGTAGCACCCAGTAAACGAACGAAAGAATGTTGCATTTAAATCTCAAAAAATAAAAAATAATAATAAAAAAATAATTTAGGAAAAGCCCCATTTACTAAAGTATCATTTATCAGCAACTTTAAACAATAAAATTTACAATATATTAATGAAAACAAAATCAAATATAATCTTGGATATTTATTTATTTACATTGTTTCTCTTAATTATCCCTTTCGACAGTTCGATAAATGTTTGTGACGTCAGTTAGATTTTACCGATTGTACGAAACTACGCATCACAACATTTTTTCAATGCCTTTTCTATTTTAATATCATAGTTTCGAAGACGTAATTTTTATTTTAATTAATGTAATAAGTAATAAATCAGTAAAACATCATTATAAATACATTTAACGTCGAATTAAAAATCACTTGATGAGGTGACAAGCATGTGTATGCATTTGACGCAAGTGAATATGACTCCACGATCATGCAGAGATTTATTATAAACAATATTGTTTCTTTAGTGAAACAAAATAATACAAATATACCCAATGCTTACTTCATATATGGCCCTGATGGTACTGGGAAAACTTCTATATATTTAAAACGCTAAGCGTTTTCTTTCAACAGTCCGTGAGAACAAATTACTGCATCAAATTACTTCATTCTTTTTTGAAATAAAACATATTAGCATACAGATTTGTTACGGTATATTCGTTTGTTCGAAATATTAATTAATTAACCGTAATTTTAAATTAAACATTTACTTCTGCGTATGACGTCATAAAGTCGGCAATAACTTCCATTGTGGCGAGGCACAGAGTAACGAGAAACTCTGTGGTTGCGAAGATAAAAGAAAAGAAAATTATTAAAAGCACGGGGCTTTTACGCCAAATTTTTTAATTTGCAAGTTAAATTTCGGTCAAATTTTTATCCGCGTGTTTTATAAGCGAATAATAATTCATATTTATTGTGAACATATTTAGTTCATATTTATTGTGTGTGTTCCATATCACCTGAATATTGTCCATTGGGTTTATTTTATCATTATGCATTAAAACTTTGTTGATGAATTTTTTTCATTACAATTAAATACAAAATATAGTTTTATTTGTATACATGGTGTTTAAGCATAAAAGTAACTTATACAAAGTACGTGTGAAAAAATTGCGTCGGGGAAAATGACGTTATTCTTAGCTTGAAATGCATTTTAACATTGATAAAACTAAAAGTAAAAATTGATTGTGTCAACATGACGTAATTTTAACTGACTTTTAAATCTTTTATTTTAAAGGTCAGAATTGGAGCCTTTATTGGTTGCTTCATCTTGATTGCATACCTTGATTACATGTTATCAAGTACTATTTTTTTTTTAATTATAGGTTAGATTTCATTCTTTAATAAAAAAAATCACAAAAGTAAAGGATTTCAGGAAAATTAAAATTATTAAAAATAGTGTTATAGTAAAAAAAAAAAAAAAAAAAAAAAAAAAAAAAAAAAAAAAAAACTTGAAATAATGATTGTATTTTTAGCTAGCATAAACAATGTAAGGCCAATATTTTATAGGAATTATTTTGATAGGCTTGTTATAAGTTCATTTAACAGTTTCTTATCAGCGGCAAAGTCCTTTTTTTTCACTGGGAATTTCTCCTTCGATGTCAAAAAATGGTAGTCTACTTTTGCACGCTTTGGCAATTTTTTACTACATTTTACACTTTTAGTTCTTATATCATCAATTAGAAAAAAATTAGCTTTCGATTGAAATTTATTTGAAAACTGAATTTTTAAATAATTTTCAAGCATGAAATATTTTTATTTACATCTCAACAATGATCATCAGTCTGCTTTAATAATGTAACATAGTCCCTGGGAAAGTTGCCCGAATTGAAAATAGATTTTCCTAACCGTCATAAAAACTGAAAAAAAAAAAACCTGATAAATCATAAGATCAGATTATCCATAAGATAGAGCATTTTGGCGCTTAACTAAAATCTGTCAAAAAAAAAAAAGAAAAAAAAGACTATTTTAGTTTATGATTAACATAAAATTGATAGGTTGAATTCGTTGATGTATATGTTGCATCAGAATATGCTAGGAACTGTATTTTATTATTTCTTTAAATATTTATTGGATATTTAACTGTATAAGAGGGAAATGATCCCCAACTGTGATGGAAAAGGAATAATCATCCTGATTATGTAAAGGAACAGAAGAAACCATACAAGTAAATTACACTTGAAAACATTAAAAATCTCCCTTATCTGCAGATTGATTTGTTATTCTAAAAAAATTCTTCATATTTACATAAAAATTGATTAGCTTAAAACAATGGACGCGTTTCAGAAGATATGGATTTGAAACGAACAATGATTAAAGAAGACATTTTAAAACTTTTTAATTTAAACATTTTAAAACCTTTTTTTTAACGTCGAATTTCGACGGTGCGTTTGGGGAGATGCAATGCACATGCGCATAGGAGCTCATTTGGTTGCATTATCACAGGGGGGGGGGCATGTGTGCTTTATTTACTATGTTCTTTTATTGACTGAATATGAGATGAACGTAGGGATATACTATTTGTATGATACTTCATAGGTCCATGAAATTTTCTTTCTTGCCGTGGGGAATATGGCGGTAATGTCAAACTGATTTGCATTACACAGTTGTTTACGGATTGTTTTTTTTTTTTTTTTTTTTTTTTTTTTTTTTTTTTTTTGAGTTTGCATTGGAAATAGTACTGTAATT
The DNA here is from genome assembly GCA_963931845.1 of Maratus michaelseni. Taxonomy (NCBI): domain Eukaryota; kingdom Metazoa; phylum Arthropoda; class Arachnida; order Araneae; family Salticidae; genus Maratus; species Maratus michaelseni. The sequence goes on along the minus strand of OZ007593.1, from coordinate 359,632,670 downwards.
CACTGGGGCGGGGGGACTTTTAAAATAAAATATTTAAAAGTCTGTTTCATACGCACCCCTTCTTATGTAATAAAGAATCATATTTTACTAATATTGTTATTTTAATTTTTTTCCGTCAAGTTTTGACGGGTTCCATCTAGTATTCTTTATAATACTGAAGTTCTAGAAGAATCCGTCAAGCATATCTTTAAATATTCGACAAAGTGTCTAAAATTGAAAGTGTCCGGTGACAAATAGCCATGTAGTGTATATTATAAAGGACAAACGTGTCTGTGCGTAACGCTGACGTAATTTTGACGTTGTCATCACCAGACGATTAAATTTGGCTTTTATTGCTATTTCTTAAACTTCTAAATATCACACATTAACAATTTTTACACCGTCGAATAGGAAAAAAAATGAACTTTCAAATTCGGTTTGTTTTAAAACTGTATCTCAATTTGTTTCAAAACTATATTGTATTATGGAACTATTTTCTCATTTTCTATGGCTTTAAAAATAATTTTCAAGCATGATTTTAAAAAGTATTTATCCCTATTGTTCTCAGACGATTAAGAAAGGTATCTGATATTGCATGAATACATATTTCATTTTCAAGTAGCGTCATATAAAAAATCTGCGATCAAGATCGAAAAAAGACAATGTCAGACATTGACCTCAGATATTCCACGCAAAAAAAATCATTAAAAATATTCAAATGCAAACGAGAAATTTTCAAAAATCGCTTCTACAGATTTAACATTAAGCTTGAGAGTTTCTTCTCGTGGGCGAATACACTCGCTGTCGGAAGCTATTATTAAAGCAATGGCAAAGTTCTTTTCAAATTTCTCGTTTGCATTTCAATATTTTTTTATGATTTTTTGTGTATATGATATTTGAGATCGATCTCTTACGGGATACTTTTTTACTTTTCTGATTTTGGTTGCAAATTTTAGAGGCGTTCGTAATTATATAAATACGTAGCACCTATAGTCGTCGTCTGGTATGTCCGTCTGTCTGTCCGTCCGGATATAACAGCGCAAAAACTACCCAACCGAATGGTTTGAAATTTAGTATATAAAATCGTTGCAGAATTTTGTCGAGTCATTTCAAAATTTATGAAAATCGAATCAAAACTTAAAGAGATATTAATAAAAGTTTTCTTTATGCTATTAAATCATATCATACGTAATCTATATAATAAAAGCGCAAGTCCTGTGACTGAAGAAAATGAATACGGGCTAACAACTTCTTTTTTCATATGCCAAGCGGCCATTTTTATTCAATTTTTTTTTTCGAATAACATTGCATAAAAGTTACATTTTCAGAAAGATCGTTCAAACAAATTATTTGCTTGATAGAGGAGTTACATTTAAAAATGTGTAGATTATGAGATAATTTTAGTGAAAATTAGGTTAACAGTCAAATATCTCAATCCATTAAAGTAAATAAACACAAGAGATTCGTTCATCGTAAGTCATAAAAATATTAAACGATGGAGGTAATCATTCGCAAAGCAAGATGTCCATGGTGAATTTTTCAGCGCTGTCTGGTGTCGAAAAAAAATCGCATCCGTAAACGTGGCATACGTAATAAGAAAAAAAAGACATGTTCATTTCGCTCATAACAGACGATATAATTAATTTCACTGAAATAATACGGATGATTTTTTTACAATGTAAAACTAGTTACGGTACTAACGCACCTCATCTGTCACGTTTAACGTACAATTTCCAACTTGTTATTTAGGAGTTTATTAGTTATTTATGAGTTTATTAGTATTTATGAGTTATAAATAACAAGTATAATATCAAGTATATCGATATAGTAACAATATCAAGTATTCTATGCAAAAAAAAAAAAAAAAAAAAAAAAAAAAAAAAAACAAGTGGGTAAGTGTGATCGAAGATTGAACAAAGGGCTTCTTTTAATATTCCTTTCAAAACACTGTATCCTTTCTTTAATAAATCCAAGTAAATTTCATCCCCCCCCCAAAAAAAAAAAAAAATTCATGTTTTTTATAAACTACAAATTTACCTATCTATTTTTTCATTTTTTCGAATATCTGAAACGGTCCGATAGCGGGCGAAGCCCTTTATTATACTCTGTCATATTAATATCTGTTATGTGGACTAAATGCGATATTAGAAAAAAAAATCAATTTAAAAATTAAACATGCTGTATAGAGAACTTCAAAATGTTAAAATATGCCAATATTTCCATAATCGGGTTTTTATCATGATTCAATAAGTTCCTCAAACTCATATGACGTTATAATCACTTGCTGACGTTGTATCTACTTGCTTTCTCTATTACTCATATTGATACTCTCTTTGTATTAGTCTCAAAAATTTGAAAAAGTCCATTAAACTTCCAAAATGACGTCAGATTAATTTTCTTTTCAATTCTCTAATGACGTCATATTAACCTGCTTTCTGTACTTACACATACTTATACTTCTTGCATTATTGAGAAATGTTTGAAAATTTCTATTTTATCACCAATATAAAGTCATATTAATCTTTTTTTCAATTGGTGAAACTTTTTATTTCATTTTCATTTTTCACGTGGGAATCTTTCAATACAAAATTATTTATTTTAGAAAGAATTTTATTGTGGATTTTTAATTGTTGGCAACTGCTATAACGAAAAATGTTTAAATTTAATAGGAAATGGCTGTTAGACTTTTGGTTTTTTATCTCTCTATATTAAAATAATACGATTTTTTCAAAATTTTATGATTTTCAGCATGACAGTAGGTATTCAGCTGTAAGTACACAAAATTTCAAGTCTGTAACTTATACAGTTTCTGAGAACAGGCTCTGTGACATACAGACAGAGAAGCGAGACGAATAAGGTTTCGTGAAATGAACAAAACCCTTAAAATATCCTTTAAAAATACAAAAGCAAGATTAGAAAAGAACACTGCCATTGGTTTAACATTAGCTTGCGAGTGAGTACGCACTTACCAGTTTAGGCTCTTAACGAAAATTTTCAAAATTAGTGACTTACATCTGTATGGCTTCAATACATTGCTACGAACTGTTACGAATATTTGGCGTCAGTAATTCCGAAGAGTAGTCATTTCACAATTTGAAAATTCTGTGATTAATTAGATTATTTTAAAAATTAGTGGTGGCAAAAAAATGTAACAACTGAGAGCTATGTTAACAGGATCAATTTTTTGAATGATAACATAAAGTTAAACTTTTTATAGCCAAGGCATCAACGCCATCCAAAACGTCAACAACGTCAACAATTTATTTTCTAAACTTTTTTCTAAAGCCTATTATTAGTTAAAATTGAATAGACTAATTTCCTACTGCATTTTTTTTAAAATAGAGTTTTATATACAACAAAATAATTGAGGGCAAAACATATTTTACATGAACACTTTTTCATGATTTTCCCCCCCTTTAAACACTTTTTAATTCAACAACGTCAAGTTTCATTTCTGTTTTATAATTTTTTACTTCAGATAATAAATTGTCTGAGATGTTAACATAGTTTTTTCTATAATGAAATTCATAGACTATGAATAAGCGAAGTAAGAACATTCAGCTGTTTACTTCTATTGTGAAAAGCATTATGTACTTGTTTTTCATTAAAATTTCAATTTTCTGTGATAGAAACAAGCTTTCGGGCAGAAAAAAAATTACAAAATGACACAAAATATTTTATTATCGGTGCTACATGAAATAAACTTTATTTTCTTAGTAAATTTATTGAAATCTTTAAAAAGACAATTTTTGCATATTGCATTGCCCGTAAAATATATTCAAAATTTAATGGAAGAAAAACTCATTATTCCATGTATTTTAAAGTAATTGATTAAAATGCGTTTTCAGAAAGTAATAGCGTAATTGTGTCAAAGCTCGCTAAGTATGACTGACGAAAAAATATTTAAAATAAGTTAAAGTTTATTTTAAGTTTACTGAATTAACGACATCTTTACTATCACATACGTATAAAGAAAAGAAATTTAAAAAATAATAATGATTTTGCTTGGAACTCTTATTGACACTTTTATCATCTTATTTGTACTTAATGACATCTTAAGAGGATACCTCATGCACGAGAAGACACCCGCTCGCTAATGTTAATCCTATGGGATAAAAGTTTTTAAATATCATATCTTGTTTGTATTTCAATATTTTTAAACGATGTTTTTTCATTGAATAGTTGAGGTTGATCTCTACGCGAGCCGTTTTTTACTTTTTTAATTTTTGTTGCAGTTTTTTTTTTTTTTTTTTTTTTTTTTTAATGAGGATATTGCCATTTTCGAAACCGGTTCCGAAAATAAAAGTATCCCCATAAAAAAAAAACCTGTAAACAAAATCGAAAAAGTAAAAAATGGCCTGGCCGAACTATCCAATGAAAAAAAAAAATCATTTAAAAATATTGAAATACAAACAAGATATTTCAAAAGAAGTTTTCCATAGGATTAACATTAGCGAGCTGTTGTTTTCGCATGATTAAAGTAGCGTCTTAATTATCAAATATATATGAAGAAAACAAAAAATGACATATCAGGATTTTTCTGCGTTATTGTATTCATACTTTTGTAATCTTATTTGTACTTATTTACATCTTAACTATCAAATACATATAATAATGAGCTAAGATTGGCAAACATATAAATAAACGTAACTGAGTTAAGACAACATTTAGTATAAAACATCTTATATTATTTTCTTCAAGAAACTCTAATTTACAAAATACATAATCATTTGTTTTACAATCTTTTCACCATTTCTGGAAATACATTCTTGAAATCTTCTTTTCTGATAAATGAAAAAAGACTCCAAAGTTAATTATTACCTTTAGAGTCTTGAAAAAATGGAAAAAATGGGTTTTCATTACCGTAATGAATACCCATTTTTCCCATACATCCACAATAATGAGTTTCCATTCCGCAATACTGGTTGTATTATCAAAATTTAAATATGACTGAAGTCTGGAAAGTTTAGGGTGCGTAAAGTTATTAAATTCCACGATTATCAAGAAATTTTACTGTTTGGTATTTTTGAAGGACCCATTTAAAATAAGAAGCATCTTTCAAAATTTTGCCATTCTGCCATCGAAAGACTAAAGCATTAACTTTGCATCTGAAACCTTTGCAATAACTTTCAGGTTTTATTTTTGATGAAAATGTGTACTTTACTCCAGACAACGTTAATCATTAGCGTACAAAATGTTTTTCCGTTGCGATCTAGCCTTTGCCAATATACCTTTATTTTACCCAAAACATTTCATCACTCGATTACGTGTTGTAAAGGATTCGAAGTGTATCTTTGTTCTCATATTAGCTTTTTAGGTGCGTTCGTACTTATATAAATACGTAGCACCTATTGTCATCGTCTGGTCCGTCCGTCTGTCTGTCCGTCCGTCCGCATATAATAACGCATAAACTACCCAACCGAATGGTTTGAAATTTAAGATATATTATCTTTGCAGAATTTTGTCGAGTCATTTCAAATTTTATGAAAATCTAATCAAAACTTTAGACAATATTAATAAAAACATTTATTAAGAAGTTTGAAATTTTTTTTTAATTATTGCTTTCTTGTTATAGGAGCTTCCGAGGTTTAATCGACAAGCGACCGAGATACTTGTTTTATGACATAAATTAATCTGCAGACGATATAATTCATTTCACAGAATTAAAAATCACCAAGATCTGAATATTTATATAACTGGCTATAGTACGAACGCACCTCATTTGTCACGTTTGAAGAACAATTTCCAACTTGTTTTTTCTGTTCTCACACCAGTCTGGTTTCTTATAAATTGGAGTCTGTTTGGAATTGCTGTTTTCATATTGTCAGTAATTTATTTACAACAATGTGAATTATTTATTTATAACAAAATCCTATCTTAGAAATAGATTTAAATAAAAGCTTTAAATAAAATTTACGTATGCTATCATTATGTTTTCTTATGTAGTATGTTTCAATGTTAAAAGCAAAGTGGTGACTAGAATATTTATTTTAAAATGTTGATTTTTCTCTGAAAACATCTTTTGCCAATTATTTTGCTCCTTACTACATTAAGAAAACAATAAAAATTTAAAATCGAAGCGCATGCTGGACATTCACAAAACAAGCAAGTTAATTTGCAAACATTCATTTGATGTCGTCCAACAGACATTGATATTTTCCAATTTTGAAATGAACTTTAACATATTGACAGCAACAACATATCGACAATAGCTTTGGTAAAGTTCTTGGTTGTCAAAGACTACGACCAACAGTAGGCAAAGCTGAATATTTTATTGTTATTGAAATTTGTATTGTTTGTTTAAATGTATTTTTATAATATGTTTTTTTAGTTCCTTTTGTTTAACATAGAGACATTTTCATACCAACAATAAAAATTTATTTGTAACTTGTGTCATGTGACAGCTGGTGACTATAGAGTTAATTCTGTGGCACTTCTGATCTGTAATTATTTCTCAAGGATATTTTATGTCAAATCATGCGGGCGAATGCATCTATCACCATGCTGAATACCTCTGTTGTCGGCCAAGTAGTTTAGGAAAAATAGTGTTAGAAATTTACTATTGGAGCACTCATAACAGCTGCGCTCTTTACGCTCTCTCAGCTCAACCATAGTTTTACTTAGAACTCATATTGTACTTATTTAATCTTAATTTCATCTTATTTGTACTTATTGGCATTTTAACTATCAAATCCATACAGATAAAACAATACAAAATATCATAATTTCACTGTAGTTATGGAAGTATTCTTGGAATTCTTATTCTACTTATTTTAAACATGGAAAAAAAAACATGCTCATAAATTTTTAATAATTCCTATCTCTATTTAAATTTTTATAATGTTACACTTTGCCTCTCGATTGTGCATTTTGTTTTTCACTGCAAATATATTGCAAGAAAATATTTGAAATACAATCACCATATATTCAAACTTTTAACTATCCAAATAAATAGATAAATAAATGTTGGACAAAAAAGCCACGCCTAAACCCTTATTAACGTTATTTCATGTGAAGAATTGTATATTCGAAGTTTTATAACTTCATCACAAACGTTCTCACCAGCTCTCTTCCTGACTGCAAATATGGAGTTGAGTGTGCACATGGAAATAAATATTACGTATAATTCTTCTTTCTGTGTTATGCTCAATTTCTCTAAGTGGATGAAAAATGTTGTTTTAAAAAAGAAAGACTTGGAAGAAAGTGACACAAAGAATGTGATTTTTGGCCAACTTCCAATCATTTTAATACATCTAGCCACTGAAAAAATACAAATTTATAATTCTGAAAGTAGTTTTAAAGACAGGAAATTTAAAATAATCAATACACGTTTTTTATATTTATTTATGGCATACTAGATAGTATTTGATTGCCATAAAAATGAATTAAATGAGTAATTCCAAAAGTACAGGGTGTTGGCGATAAACCTTTCGTTAAACGTTCTTTCTTTAATTATTGGTAATAGCTTTTCATCTCCTTTCACATGTTTCTTATTAAGTTTAAAAAACTATTTTTGTAAGATTAGGATTCAAAATAATTTTTTACTTAAATGCTGACAGCATCATGCCGGAAAAATATGAAGTTTGCACAACCATAATGCCTCGATTGTGTGCGGGGTGAACTGCGAAAGAAATTCAATAACATCAATTTACGTACATTTTACAACGTCAAGAGTAAAATACTGATCCGGTTGTCGCTACCCCTTCAAGAACAAATGCTATATAGTATGTAAAAATCACCTCAAGGATCCAAGATATTTGGAATTTTTCTATCACCGGATAACTTATGCTTTTATTTTTGCTGGTGTAACGATATGAGAATTAGCGATTACACATTTTTCACGTTGTAAACTTTACGTAAAAGAATATTATTTAAGTCGGAAATTTCTTAGTAATTCAATCTGCAAAGTGTCCAGAAATTGCTTCATATTCTTCCAACATGATGATTGCTATCAGCACTATTATTTAGATCTGATAAAGTCGTCTTAAATCATAACTCCAAACATTTAGGCTGTCCTGATTTGAGACTTTTAGCTGTTATGGCTGTTGTCTCTAATGATCTTTATTTACATAATGCTAGAACACATCCAAGTTTTAGTGCAAATTTCTCCCTTTTTTTGCTTATACTAGCGCATCCAACCCAGGTTTCTCGGAATAGAGAATATATGTGAAAGCCATCTATTTTTTTATTGACAACTCTAATAGGTTTTTTACATTTAATATATATATATATATATATATATATAGGTTGCCTCCTAACAACACCAAAGAGCATTTTTATATGAAATACGTCAATTATATATTCAAATAAAATTTTGAAATTCAATAAAAGAGGTAATTTTGTATTGGCCTCGTGACAGAAGTTAATAGCCGAAGAAATCGTTAAAAATTTCATTACCTAGAGGAGTTATTTTATTGTGATCATTTCAGCAGTTTTAAGCGCTTATTTCATTTACATGTCTGTTAAACTTGTGTTTCATTTATAATATTTTATTATTTATTAATAAAGTTTTTAATTTCGTTGTTGAATATTAGCTGGAAACAAATGCTGAACTTTTTATATTGTTTAAAGTGCAAACGGATTAATCTTTTGTAATAGTCTGCAAGCGATAGAGATAGATCTAGAAAAAAAATCATGCTTGAAATTTAATTTAAATGCTATAGTAAATGAGTCAATTGCGATAAAATTTTCAAAACAAATTGTATTTGAAAGTAAATTTTTCCTTATATAACGGTGTAAAAATTAAAAATGTGCGATGTTTAGAAATTAAACAAATTGTAGTATCAAAAAGCGCAAAACTGAAATTTCATCGTCTAGTGTTACCATTTGCAAAATGATGTCAGCGTTATGCACGGACACGTTTGTCCTTTATAAAGTAGATAGCTTCTTATTCACTTTTCCGAAACCCATACACAACGTGACAGAGACATTCTAAAGGTACTTTAAACAAGAACGAAAAATCATTCGTCAAGCATAGATTATGTAACACTTTCCAACGCTTCCAAAATAATTTTACAAATCATTACCGTTTAATAAGCTAAAAGATAACATCTAAGTAAATAATTTGGAAAACGCATAACATATATAAAAACATAATTTCAGGAATTTCCAACATATACAATATTTGGAAAAATATCCGAATACTTTTATTCAGCCCTGTATAGGATCTATAGATTTGTATATATACTACATAGGATGCTAAATTTTAGTTCAGTTAGGAAACGCGTAGCACAGTTTAAAATTCTTCATCTGGAGTTTCTGTCAATAAACGGAAATGTGTTCGCGAACTTTTGTGCTTCCCTGTATAGGATCTACATAATTTATACACACCACTTAATAGACAAAAAGCGAGTTGAAATTAAAATCGCGTTCAGTAACTTAATACGCACTTCTAGGAATTATTGTTAACAGACAGTAGAGAATTCTTTTGTGTGTCCCTGTAAATGAACGATGACTGCTATACACACACTATTCTGTAGTAAGCCTCTTGTCATGCACCTTAGTGATATATATAAATTCCAATGCGTTTTAAATAGTGAAACATTATTTAAATAAACCGCAGACGATTTTTCTCCATAGATGTACTAATATAACGGAATTCTTTTGACTGTCCCTTTAAAGTAACTATAAGTGCTATGCACACCCTATTCCATATTAAACTTCTTGTAATGCACCTTAGTAATATATATCAATTACAATGTGTTTGAAATTGAATAAGATCAATAAGATAAACCGCAAATGATTTTTCCCCATAGACCGTAATGTAACCGAATTCTTTTGAGTGTCCCTGTAAAAAAACTATAAGTGCTACACACTTCCGTTGAAATAGGGAACATGCTATTGATGACGACAGTAACATATAAAAATTGCAGGGCAATCCGAGCATATTTACGGGAGTTAGAGCACGGACAGACGGCAGACAAACCGAAGTCATAAACACTTTTCAACTAGGTTGGAAAGTGTTAAAAATGCAAAAATTAAAGTAATTAATATGTTTATGTGTGTGAATTCAATTTAAAACTCTTTTTAGAATACTCAGACGCATTACTTATATTTGCATGTTTAAAAATTCAAATTTTATATCTGAATTAGAAACTAAATTAAGAAAGCGTTCGTTTATAAGAGCGTTAAATTTGGTAGCTTACAATATATATAGTGACTTTTTTTTCCAAAATCGCCTCTTGTCTTATGTGACGGCTTCATTCTCTTCAATGCAAATAAGAAAACTATGCGTCATTCTGTCTCTGTTTAAACTGAAACAAGTTCAACCACTTTCCAAATCATTGATTAGGAAGGGGTGTGTTAACTGTGAAACTTTATAAAATTATGTCATCTTCTTAAAATTGCAGATTAGTGTCTACTAGTTATAAGCAGCATTTTGATTTCCGAAAGAATCCCTAATGTCGCATTTGAATAGCGTCAATTTTGGGTTATCTAATATCGCTACTTGTGATTTTTCTCCTTTTTTTTGGAGAATTTGTCAAAGATTTAAATGTTGTGTTGTTTTATTATTATATTACATTAAGTCCCTTTCTTTTTGCATATGTAAGGAACTGCAATTTCCTGTTATATAATTTTTTTTTCTGTGTGAGACAGTGCAATTTGTAGGTGATTGTAGTCAGTCTATATACATTTAATCAGTCTTCAACCACATCTGTATTGTTTGTATTATGCCTTTATTTCTCTTAAAATCTTTAAATACAAGGCCCAACAGAAATGGCTTAACTGGTTTCAAAGTATCGTCAGTCTTATGTTAACAATCGCATAATAAACTGCACACTAATAAGCAGAGAGTTGTGTATTTAACGAATTACACTTTTTTCCATAAATATAGTTTTTTCCAAAAAGGGAAAAACACTTAGTTCGATGTTTTACAAAACTGAGCTCCTTTACATTTATAAAAAGACTTGAGCAATTTATTTTAATATGCTGGAAGAACTTCATTACAAAGATTGAGAATTTCGAACATTTCTTATCCCAGTAGATCAAAATTTGTTGTTGTTGTTGTTGTTGTGGAAGACAGATTTGTTTTCCGTTTATTCAAATAAATAATCAGAGCTGTTAAAAAAATCAGAAATAAAATTTTGCAAATGTTAACAAATAACATGGCAATTTTTTTATACATTGTTGCGGAGAAGGAGCTTCAATACATTCACATAAATATTAATAGATTTTGTGTTTCAGTTTTTAATTTCCTGAATCGTATGCCCTAGTCATCTAATTATGCTAATAATATGCTTCCGAAAAGCGCTCTTTAATTAACACTTCACACACAGACCATAAACATTATCCGATGTTAGTGACAGTAATTTGTTTCTATTACTTTCTGTAATAAACGAAATTTTTAATTTCCTGAATCGTATGCCCTAGTCATCTAATTATGCTAATAATATGCTTCCGAAGAGCGCTCTTTAATTAACACTTCACACACAGACCATAAACATTATCCGATGTTAGTGACAGTAATTTGTTTCTATTACTTTCTGTAATAAACGAAATTTTTAATTTCCTGAATCGTATGCCCTAGTCATCTAATTATGCTAATAATATGCTTCCGAAGAGCGCTCTTTAATTAACACTTCACACACAGGCCATAAACATTTTCCGATGTTAGTGACAGTAATTTGTTTCTATTACTTTCTGTAATAAACGAAATTTTTAATTTCCTGAATCGTATGCCCTAGTCATCTAATTATGCTAATAATATGCTTCCGAAGAGCGCTCTTTAATTAACACTTCACACACAGACCATAAACATTATCCGATGTTAGTGACAGTAATTTGTTTCTATTACTTTCTGTAATAAACGAAATTTTTAATTTCCTGAATCGTATGCCCTAGTCATCTAATTATGCTAATAATATGCTTCCGAAGAGCGCTCTTTAATTAACACTTCACACACAGGCCATAAACATTTTCCGATGTTAGTGACAGTAATTTGTTTCTATTACTTTCTGTAATAAACGAAATTTTTAATTTCCTGAATCGTATGCCCTAGTCATCTAATTATGCTAATAATATGCTTCCGAAGAGCGCTCTTTAATTAACACTTCACACACAGGCCATAAACATTTTCCGATGTTAGTGACAGTAATTTGTTTCTATTACTTTCTGTAATAAACGAAATTTTTAATTTCCTGAATCGTATGCCCTAGTCATCTAATTATGCTAATAATATGCTTCCGAAGAGCGCTCTTTAATTAACACTTCACACACAGGCCATAAACATTTTCCGATGTTAGTGACAGTAATTTGTTTCTATTACTTTCTGTAATAAACGAAATTTTTAATTTCCTGAATCGTATGCCCTAGTCATCTAATTATGCTAATAATATGCTTCCGAAGAGCGCTCTTTAATTAACACTTCACACACAGGCCATAAACATTTTCCGATGTTAGTGACAGTAATTTGTTTCTATTACTTTCTGTAATAAACGAAATTTTTAATTTCCTGAATCGTATGCCCTAGTCATCTAATTATGCTAATAATATGCTTCCGAAGAGCGCTCTTTAATTAACACTTCACACACAGGCCATAAACATTTTCCGATGTTAGTGACAGTAATTTGTTTCTATTACTTTCTGTAATAAACGAAATTTTTAATTTCCTGAATCGTATGCCCTAGTCATCTAATTATGCTAATAATATGCTTCCGAAGAGCGCTCTTTAATTAACACTTCACACACAGACCATAAACATTATCCGATGTTAGTGACAGTAATTTGTTTCTATTACTTTCTGTAATAAACGAAATTTTTAATTTCCTGAATCGTATGCCCTAGTCATCTAATTATGCTAATAATATGCTTCCGAAGAGCGCTCTTTAATTAACACTTCACACACAGGCCATAAACATTTTCCGATGTTAGTGACAGTAATTTGTTTCTATTACTTTCTGTAATAAACGAAATTTTTAATTTCCTGAATCGTATGCCCTAGTCATCTAATTATGCTAATAATATGCTTCCGAAGAGCGCTCTTTAATTAACACTTCACACACAGACCATAAACATTATCCGATGTTAGTGACAGTAATTTGTTTCTATTACTTTCTGTAATAAACGAAATTTTTAATTTCCTGAATCGTATGCCCTAGTCATCTAATTATGCTAATAATATGCTTCCGAAGAGCGCTCTTTAATTAACACTTCACACACAGGCCATAAACATTTTCCGATGTTAGTGACAGTAATTTGTTTCTATTACTTTCTGTAATAAACGAAATTTTTAATTTCCTGAATCGTATGCCCTAGTCATCTAATTATGCTAATAATATGCTTCCGAAGAGCGCTCTTTAATTAACACTTCACACACAGACCATAAACATTATCCGATGTTAGTGACAGTAATTTGTTTCTATTACTTTCTGTAATAAACGAAATTTTTAATTTCCTGAATCGTATGCCCTAGTCATCTAATAATGCTAATAATATGCTTCCGAAGAGCGCTCTTTAATTAACACTTCACACACAGGCCATAAACATTTTCCGATGTTAGTGACAGTAATTTGTTTCTATTACTTTCTGTAATAAACTCTGTTATTTGACCTTTTCCCGCTATATATGTAGGTGATCTGTGGAACCACATAAGCAAAAACATTCGTTGGAATGGCACAAGACATATTCATTCATGTATATACCGAATTTCATTCTTGTGCGAAGTGATAATGGCATATACTTAGTAAAAACAACCTTACTAAATCCTTTATCATTTTGAGCATTTATAGTAATGGTATAGACAAAACTTTTTATTCAAGAATATGGTTTTACACAAACGCAAGATCCTGTTTTGTTTTTTAAATCATTTTTTAAGAAATATAATAAATTGAAATCAAATGCATCATTTAGTTACTCTTCACTTTGGAGTTCCGTAAAAATATTATTTCATAAACTAATAGTATTTGAAAACATCAAATTTTATTATTATCACTGTATTGATTGGTAAAAGATTTTATAAACGGTTTATCCTTTTCTAGATGCCTTTGAAAATTATTTACAATAATCACAGAAAAAAAGTTTCAAATAAATAAAAATTATTCAAGTGTAAAGGAAAATGTGTCATCATCTCTTGGGAAATTTTGGAAATTGTTTGTCTGCTTCAGATAATTTGATAGAGAAGTAATTCTTATAGGGCAACGTCCTGGCGAGTAAATAAAATTACTTTGCTTAGAGAGAAATAATGAATATGTATATATATATTTTTTTTCTTTCTTTCTTTCTTTCTTTATTTATTTTGGAAAAATGGCAAATCATTAAAAAATGTTCTTAAACTTTTAATATAAAAATTAAATTGCTTTATTAATTTACAACTTAGGCTGTTCGTTATTTAAAACGAATTGAAGCGAATAGATGACTAGAATCCAGTATCGACTTCATTAAATAAACAAATAAATGAGTAATTTTAATTTTTAAGTGAAGCCATTTAAGAATATTGATCCAAATAGTTTAAAATAAATTAAACGAAAACTTTTTATATTGTTACAATTAATAAAAAAAGACATTGAAAGTAATCATTCATACATCATGTATACAGTATGCGTATGTTATAAACATACGAATATAATCCTACACATGGACGTCATATTGGAAATAAGGACAAATAAGTAATAATGAAAGAGTAATTATCAATTCATATAAACCTTTATTTCTTTTATTTTCTTTATCTATTAGTAACGTATGTTGTTATTGTTGTTTTTAATCCATTTAGCTGACCGAGATTTGATGCCGAAGGCGCTAGGCAAAGACTTAGCTGATTCCATTTAATAGGCACAACATGGATAGAAGACTGATTATGCCTCTACGTTAATGTTGTCTCCAAAAGTTTTATCCTTATCGGAAATAAGGAATCTTCCTGCTCGACACCTCTCAATCACCTAGCTTCCTTCGAAAGCTAAACTCTTCACACCACTATTTTTAAGTGGAGATATATGGCTACTACTAAGGGATGATACTTAATAGACAAGTCTTGTTTTTAGGGCACAACATGGATAGAAGACTGATTATGCCTCTACGTTAATGTTGTCTCCAAAAGTTTTATCCTTATCGGAAATAAGGAATCTTCTTGCTCGACACCTCTCAATCACCTAGCTTCCTTCGAAAGCTAAACTCTTCACACCACTATTTTTAAGAGGAGATATATGGCACGAACCTAACAATAGCAAAATGAATTTTATCAGGAAATCATCAACAAAAATACTGATAACGCTGGATACTGCTGTCTTCCATTTCTTTTACCGGTCAATTATGCGCCAAGCTTCAACTCGCGGTTGAATTCCCAGTTGAGAAACCTCAGCTTAGCAAATATAACAGTCGGATAATATTTTGAATTCATTGATAACTTCAGAGCCGTGATCAGTCGACCTCGGGTTAGTCAACCTATGATTGAAATGTGTATATCTGATTGGCCAAAGGGATCACATAACGTAGCAATCGTGTTGATGACTTGTGTCCTCACTTAGCCCCAGATTTCAGCAACGAAATAAAACAGAGTATTGAAAGTGCATACATGTGAGATAACTAAACATCACAAATAAATTTCGAAATACCATTTTCATTTGATGGTTTTGTTCGTTCCCAAAATTAGGCTCAAACATTTGAAATACTGTTACAGTCTTAAGGCGTTCATTTTTACAAAAAAATTGCGTTACAGTAAAATTCTTTAAAAAAATGTCTTTATTCACGAAAAAAATATATATATTGTATCTATAAGTTTAATAAACAAATTTCTGATCACGCTAACAGTAGTAAGTCGAATAAAAGTAAATTACGAGCTAGGTTTATTTATTTTGCAAAGAATATGATATAAAAAGACATTTTCATATATTTATTTCTAATATTTATGTTTTTTATTTAACTGAAGTAATTAAATACAGATTCAATTAAATTATCTTGTATAAAACAGCATGCCCGGTAGCCTTTATTTCTTATACGAGACGTAAGAAGGGTTTTTTTTATTTCATGTGTACGTTATTGTAATAGTTTTTTTTTAATTCCTTGTATAATAATTTTAGAAGATGTTTGAAAAATTTCTAGTAAAGTGCGAAATTTTTAAAGAAATCCTATGTAAAAAGTGCTTCCGGCCTGTACCGGGAGGAAAAGGTAGCTTTCCCATATCTTCGTTTTAAAATTTTAGCTAATGTTACACAAAAACAGCAAGTTAAAATGCAAAGAAACGTTTACAAAAGATTCGTTAATACTGAATTTGAATAAGAAATTCGCCAAATTATTGAGCAATAGCCAAATTGGCTTCATTTATGAAGACTTATTTTGGTCGCCAAATTTGGCGTTATTTCGCTAAATATCGCCAATTTTGGCGATAATTTGGCGCTAATGAATATAAATATATAGTTTTATTCGTATGATTGGGAAAATTATTACAACAATGAAAGAAAATAATTTGCGAGTAATCGCGTTAATGGGCTGTTTTGTTTCAAAATGTCAGCCACCCTAGAATTTCAAACTGCTCTATCTCAGCCATTTTTTAAGATAGAGGTAAACCAAAAAATGCTCTGGAATCCTTGTATCAAGGCCTAACACGTAATTAAAAAATAAATTTTAATTTTTAATTTTTTTGTATATTTATTTTAGTTTTAAATTTTTAAATGGCAGTCATCTTGAAACAAAATGGCGGACCAAGCTGGCCAACGAACTCGGTCGAGACATTGGTGAGCTTAATACACACAATTAGTTTCATCAAAATCGATTTATAAATACGAGCGTTATCGTATGACATAGGTCAGATATATATATATATATATATATATATATATATATATATATATATATATATATTGTTGTGAGCTCGGGGTTCAAAAGGACTGATGCCAATATATAAGAACAATCAAAAGGCTTTATTTACTATAAACAGTGCAATACGAACACCAATATCTTCTGAAAATTACAAGATATTCAGTAATCTTCAAATCCAATAAAAGCACAGCAAAATTTCACACAGAAACAATGCGTTCAATACGACGTATCAACGACAAGATCGATCCGAGAAACACAGTTCTCAATGCAAAGCCTCTCGTATGAATTCAATCGCAGTTGACAGACAACTAACTGAACTGAACTGGTGGAGGTCCCTTATATAGGCTTTAAAGATAACATTAGAATTTTCCAGAGCCTTCAGATGCTAGAAATTACCAGAAAGTGCTTTAACTTTCGATAGAGAACCCAAGCAAGAAAGGATCCCAATGTATAGGTATAAGGGGAGTGTGGTTGCACAAAAAGTCGCCAAATCCGTCGCCAACTTGGCGACATTTGGCGATATATCGCCAAATTTGGCGACAAAAATAAGTCGCCAAAACCATCGCCAACTTGGCGATAAACCCATTCCTTGGCGATATTTTCATAGACTTCCATTATAAAGATGAGGGTGTAAGGTTGTTTTCCTTGCAAACCATCTGAGGCCTTTAGCATTGAGTTACATGATGCTCAATAGGAAATACATTAATAATACTGCAATTTTCACAATAATCAAATAAAATAAATTTAAACAAATGGAATATTTACAGATATATACAAAATTCATAACATTGCCCCCCTCTCAAGGACTGCACGTCTCGGGCAGTTCAACCCTCGATCGGAAAGCAAACCCGTTGCCAACAAATGCTATACTACTCAAAACACTCAAAGCAAACATGCAAAATAACAATTAAACACATTCATAATGCTGAATTATACACTTAAAAAAAAAAAAAAAAAAAAAAAAATTAATTAAAGCATAGACATCATCACATACAAGTATTTAAATAATAATAACATTAATAATGATAATGCTAAGCAAAATAAATAATTACATTAACTTATATACAAGACCATGGTCATACTAATTTACATTATCTACATTACACCTCCCACAATCAATGAACTAAGTACTATGGCCAAAGTATGGAGCCAGCCTGTCGTAATGAACGACTCTAGGCTTCGAACTTGGTGACTTTCGGATCCGAATTACGACATCGTTCAGTCTGTTTAGGACTGTATAAGGACCGTCCCAGTGCGATTGCAGTTTGGGAGAAAGTCCTTTACGTCGAGTCGGATTATAAAACCAAACCTTGTCACCTTCTTTGAATTGATGTCCCGTGGCTTTCGTGTCGTACCTGGTCTTCATCTTCTCCGTCTGTATATTGATCCGCTCTCGAGCCAAGTTGTGGACGTCTTCAACTCGTGCCTGGAGATTCTGCACGTATCCCTCTGGCGATGAAGGCGCATCTGGAGGGCGACCAAAAATCAGATCACAAGGTAGACGAAGATCACGACCGAAAAGCATCTGAGACGGGGAATAGCCGGTTGTTTCATGGACGGCGCTGCGATAGGGGAGAAGAAACAAGGGAAGTTTTTGGTCCCAGTCTTGTTGGTTTCTTGAGACTAGCAGTGAGAGATTGTTGAGGATGGTACGATTAAATCTCTCAACCATGCCATCCGACTGTGGATGTAAAGGCGTCGTCCTAGTTTTGTCCATTCCGAGAAGTTGACAGAGACCCTCAATCACAGCAGATATGAAATTTCTCCCTTGGTCAGAATGCATTTGAAGGGGAACTCCATACCTTGATATCCACTGGTGTACCAAGGCATCCGCAACCGTAGAAGTTTCTTGATCAGGGATGGCATAAACTTCAGGCCATTTCGTGAAATAGTCCATGACAACAAGGAGGTATTTGTTGCCATCAGCACTTCTTGGCAGAGGACCTAGGATGTCAAGGGCGATGCGTTCAAAAGGTGCTCCTACATTGTAGAGATGTAGTCTTCCTCGGCTACGTTTCTTTGGTCCTTTCCGAGCTGCACATGCATCGCAAGATTTGCACCATTGTTCGACGTCAGCTCTCGCTTTTCCCCAGAAGAAGCGCTCTCGGACTCTGTGTAATGTTTTCATGACTCCAAAATGGCCACCAGTGGGACTGCCATGTAATTCTTCGAGGACCTCTGGGATTCGAGATCGAGGAAGTACCAACTGCCACCGAGATGTTTTCCCATCTTCCGATTCGAATTTTCGGAACAGGACACCATTCTTGACGTGGAGGGAGTTCCAAAGAGCCCAATATTGCTTCGTCGTAGGACTGTAAGTCGAGATGTCTTTCCAACTGGGCTTCGTGCTAGAAGATTCTAATAACTCCAAGATTGGTTTGATCTCAGAGTCTGCCATTTGATCTTCTCGAATCTTCTCATCACTCCAGGGATCTGGTGGCGTCAATAGTGAAGTCTTCGTCTGGCGTATGACATATTCGGTATTATACTTGCTCTCCGCTCTGGAACAATTGCGACAGCTCTCGGGACACGGTCTTCTTGATAGGGCATCGGCGTTTCCATGCGATGAGCCTCTGCGATGCCTGATGTCAAAGTCGTATTCCTGGAGCCGTTGTATCCATCTGGCTACTTGGCCCTCTGGGTTCTTAAAATTCATCAGCCATGTTAGGGATGCGTGATCAGTATGAAGGAGAAATTTCCTGCCATAGAGATAGTGATGGAAGTGTTCTATGGCTTTCACTATAGCTAATAACTCCTAACGAGTGACGCAATAATTCCGCTCTGGTTTCGATAAACATTTGCTCCAGTATGCTACGACTCGTTCTTGGCCATCTATTTCTTGGGAAAGTACAGCGCCGACACTTTCATGACTGGCATCCGTGTCCACAATGAATTGTTTGTCGGGGTTTGGATAGGTAAGGACTGGAGAGGATGTGAGAGCTTCTTTCAGCCGCTGGAAGGAATTGTCGCATTCTTGTGTCCATAGAAACTTCTGTTTGCTTTCAGTGAGCCTATGCAAGGGTCTTGCGATGTTGGAGAACCCCTGTACAAACTTTCTGTAATAAGTGCATAGTCCCAGAAAGCTTCGCAACTGATGGACATTTTCCGGACGTTTCCAGTGCTTTACTGCAGACACATTTTCAGGATCTGTTCGAACACCTTCAGCTGAGATGATGTGTCCTAAATAGTTTACTTCTCGTTGGAAGAACTTGCATTTCAAAGGGTTCAGCTTTAAATTCGCCGCTCTTAGTTTCGTTAACACTTTTCGAATATTCTCTAGATGTTCTTCAAACGTGCGGCCACCAATGATGACGTCGTCTAGGTAAATGAGACAAGCTTCAAAAGTCAGGCCTTTTAACACTGTGTCCATGAGGCGCTCGAACGTTTGCTGGAGCATTGCAGAGCCCGAACGGCATAACTTTAAATTGCCAAAGTCCTTGTCCAGTAGTAAATGCGGTCTTCTCTTTGTCATCAGGATGGATCTCTACTTGCCAATACCCACTCTTCAAATCCAGTGTGGAAAACCATTTATGTCCTGAAAGAGTATCTAGCGTGTCGTCTATTCTTGGTAGAGGATAGCTGTCCTTCTTCGTGATATCGTTAAGTTTACGATAATCCACACAAAATCTTGTGGAGCCATCTTTCTTTCGGACCAACACGATGGGAGAGGCCCACGGACTTGATGACGGTTCGATGATGCCACTATCCTGCATCTCTCGTAAGAGCTTAGAAACCTCTTCTTGTTTTGCAAACGGCAAGCGTCTTGGATGCTGTTTAATCGGTGGATGGTCGGCAGTATCAATTCTATGACGTGTCAGAGAAGTGCGACCTATATCATTCTCGTTTTGTGAAAACACATCCGTAAATTCCTGGAACAGTCTTTCTGCGGCATGTCTCTGCTCAGGAGATAAATTCTCATTTCTTCCAATTTCAGGTGTTAAACTTGTAGGCGGCTCCGACAACGTCAAGCTCGGGTCTTTGCAAACACAGGTGACTGGAGCACAGGTAGCAAGCACTTCACCTTTCTGGATAATTCTAGACTTTTCACTTACATTCGCCATCCTCACGGGTATCACATCTCTCGACAGATCTACCAGCGCTGATGCTATTAGCACTCCCTTTGGGCTCTTCTCAGGATATCCAGTCAAGCCATACTGGAAAATTCTTTCGTTTCCAGTTACTCCAGGTATCATCATTTCGGTTCGAGGAGGGATGATAACATCTGCCTTGGCTGTGATCCGTTGAATGGACCCGGACTCATTTCCAAGTTTAAAAATAGTGACATCTTCTTGAGCAGAGCGTAACTCATTATTCTTAAAATCCAGTGTAAATCCATGCTCTTTTAAAAAGTCCAGTCCGAGTATGAAAGGATCTGAAATATCGGCCACATAGACTGTATGATGGTAAGCGGCGTTCCCAAACTTTATTTCCAGTGTCATTCTTCCAAATATGTCGATCTTATCTCCGGTCACAGTTTGAAGGATAACACGTGGCGGGATCCAGGAGAGTTTTTCTTTCAGCCGCTGAGCTAGATCTTTCCGAATGATGGTCACATTGGCTCCTGTATCGATGATCATATTACAGGGCAAATCATTCACACTTCCGACTAGAAAAACTCCGTTTTCGCCGCAACTTCTTGCAGAAATTTCACATACTTGAAAATGGGGCTTCTCAAAATCTGGCAACCTCCGCCCCGCAAGATGGCCATTAATCAGTTTTCCTGCTCCTCCCTTAGCAGGTGAGATATTACCTTCGGTGCTGGGTCGTCTTGGGCAGTCGATTTGGATATGGCCTTCTCCACCGCATTTCCAGCACTTGATCTTCCTGTAAGGTTTGTTGGCCATTAAGGAGTTCATCTTTCTCATTATGTCATTCATCTGCTGCTGTAAGCGCTCCACAGCTCTATCCGACGTCTCAGGCAGGTTGGCTGCTCGCACAAAGTGTCGATCTTTCCTAGTAGCTTGCTGGGCTGCCTCGAATTTCAGAGCGTAAACCAAAGCCCCTTTTAAATCATTGAGATCTGCAATCCGGAGTGCTGTCTGGATCTCAGGGTCACGCACACCATCGATAAAATGTTGCAGAGCTAAACTTTCTCTAATTTCAGTCGGACAGCCAGGATAAGCAAGGTGGGAAAGTCTCTCGACATCCGTAGCAAGCTCTTGCAGGGATTCAGTGGATTTCTGCTGTCGAGATTTGAGCTGGAGTCTGCTATATTCCTTCATGCATTTCTCGCCAAAGCGCAATTCTAAGGCACTGACGAGCGTTTCAAAATCCAGCGGTTCATTTGCAGGCAAAGTCTGTAGGACGTCGGCAGCATCAGCTCGTAGAGAAGCAGCTAACTGGCAAGCCTTTGTCTGGGAATCCCATCCATTGGCGTCCGCTACGATCCCAAATTGTGTCTTAAAAACTGGCCATGCGGATTTTCCGTCATAGGTCGAGAGTTTAATACAGGAACGAGGAAGCATAGATTGATACTTGACATCTTCGGTATAGTTTCCGGCATTTATCTTTTGTTTCTTCACATTTTCCAACTCTTTTTCTACACTCTCTATCCTTTCTTCTACGTTATTGGCTGTCTTTTGAACTTTTTCTTCTATTTCCTGAAATCTTCCTTCAAATTTGTTTTCCACGCTGTCAATTCTTTCATTTAAAGATGTTATTTTATTGTCTATTAATTCTTTCAACTCACCAAGGTTGGTTGACATATCTTTCTTTATTTCTTCCGACATCTCCTTCATTTCAGCCTGATTTGCAGTCATTTTCTCATCTATCGCTGACATTTCCTTCCTCATTTCTTCCGACATTTCCTTCTTCATTTCTTCCGACATTTCCTTCATTTCAGCCTGGTTTGAAGACATTTCTTTCTTCATTTCTTCTTTCAACTCGCCAAGGTTGGCAGTCATTTTTTCATCCATAGCTCCTAATTTCTCCAATAATTTGTTCAGTTGCTCCTCCATTGCTCTTGTAATCGGCATTCAAACCCCACTCCTGACACCAAATGTTGTGAGCTCGGGGTTCAAAAGGACTGATGCCAATATATAAGAACAATCAAAATGCTTTATTTACTATAAACAGTGCAATACGAACACCAATATCTTCTGAAAATTACAAGATATTCAGTAATCTTCAAATCCAATAAAAGCACAGCAAAATTTCACACAGAAACAATGCGTTCAATACGACGTATCAACGACAAGATCTATCCGAGAAACACAGTTCTCAATGCAAAGCCTCTCGTATGAATTCAATCGCAGTTGACAGACAACTAACTGAACTGAACTGGTGGAGGTCCCTTATATAGGCTTTAAAGATAACTGTAGAATTTTCCAGAGCCTTCAGATGCTAGAAATTACCAGAAAGTGCTTTAACTTTCGATAGAGAACCCAAGCAAGAAAGGATCCCAATGTATAGGTATAAGGGGGGTGTGGTTGCACAAAAAGTCGCCAAATCCGTCGCCAACTTGGCGACATTTGGCGATATATCGCCAAATTTGGCGACAAAAATAAGTCGCCAAAACCATCGCCAACTTGGCGATAAACCCATTCCTTGGCGATATTTTCATAGACTTCCATTATAAAGATGAGGGTGTAAGGTTGTTTTCCTTGCAAACCATCTGAGGCCTTTAGCATTGAGTTACATGATGCTCAATAGGAAATACATTAATAATACTGCAATTTTCACAATAATCAAATAAAATAAATTTAAACAAATGGAATATTTACAGATATATACAAAATTCATAACAATATTTATGGATATATCTATATATATAAATCAACATTTGAACGGAGGGTGGTTTTGGGGTCTGAGGGTCATGATCGGTGAAAATATATCGAAATTTTCCGGAACTGCTTTCCTCCGAACGGCTGCAATAGGTAGCTTTATACTTTTTAGTATTGAAAGCTACCTAAATGTTTCTGAAAAAACAAATAAAAGATATTTTAAACTAACAAGTATATATATTAGTTCATTTTTTTTATTATGGTATATTATTGTTCAACAAATCTACTACTAAGGGATGATACTTAATAGACAAGTCTTGTTTTTGGGGTTTCGTTTATCTTACGAAACCCTATTAGTCCCGCTCGTTGTCTGTCTGTCACAGAGCCCGTTCTCAGAAACTATATAACTTACAGGCATGAAATTTTGTGTACTTATAGCTGAATACTTACTACGAAGCTCAAAATTATAAAATTTGAAAAAAATCGTATTATTTTAATTTAGAGAGATAAAACAACCAAAAATCTAACAGCCCTTTCCCATTAAGTTTAAACATTTTTCGTTATAACAGTTACCAACAATTAAAAATTCACAATAAAATTCTTTCTACAATAATTAATTTTCTATTGAAAGATTTCCACGTGAAAAATGAAAAAGGAATAAAAAGTTTCACCAATTGAAAAAAAGATTAATATTACGTCATATCGGTAATAAAACGGAAATTTTCAAACATTTGTCAATAATACAAGTATGAGTAGGTGTAAATACAGAAAGCCGCTCAATATGACGTCATTACAGAATTAAAAAGAAAATTAATCTGAGGTCATATTGGAAGTTAAAAGAACTTTTTCAAATGTTTGAGAATAATACAAAGAGAGCATCAATATGAGTAATAGAGAAAGCAAATAGATATTACGTCAGAAAGTGATTATAGTGTCATATGAGTTTGAGGAACTTATTGAATCATGATAAAAATCCGATTATGGAAATATTAGCATATTTTAACATTTTGAAGGTCTCTAAGCAACATGTTTAATTTTGAAATTGATTTTTTTTTTTAATATCGCATTTAGTCCACATGACAGATATTATTATGACAGAGTATAACAGCGGGCTTTGCCCGCTATCGGGCTGGTTTGGATAATTGAAAAGACAAGAAAAATAGAACGGTAAATATTTACTTTATAAAAAACATGACTTTTTTTTTTTTTGCTTTAAATGGAATTTATTTGGATTCATTAAAGAGAGGATAAAGTGTTTTGAAAGAAATATTAAACGAAACCCTTTGTGCGGTCTTCGATCACACTTACCCACTTGTTAAAAATTCCTTTCCATATGCCCTTAAGGTGCATCTTTTGCTTTGATTTTCTTATATCTAAACCCTTTTATTAATTTATTTATTTTTAAAGCTTGATGACTCTAGTTTTTTCGATTTCACATTGAAGAAAGAGCGGTATATAAATTTATAAATATTTCATACATATCATTCTAAAGTCTGCAGAAACATTCAGTGATGAAATATATGTACCCCTTGGTAAATATTTTCTTGAGCAAAGTAATTATTCTTATTTTGTTTTCTCTGAAAAAAAAAACAATACTTTATAGTTTTTCAATATATTTACTATGTAAATTTTCTTTTAATTTTCTTCGAAAATCTATTTCATGTATAAAAACTTAAAGCAATAAAAATTAATAAAAATGTTCTTTCATTTTTATAAACAACACAAATATTTCTCTCAATCGTACAGTAGAAATTCTTTATTATATTTCTAAAGAAGCGATACATTTCTCACATTCTTAGGAGAGTGAATGTACATCGATTGAATTCAATATCGCGAATTGTTTTTTACTATTTCATGATTGCATTATATAAATAGGCTATTTATATTTGACAACAGGAATATTCACGATACGACAATTTTCGTTTGCTTGGAAGTTACATTGATTCTTAAATTGTATTATTTAGAGACATAAAAAGGTTT
Organism: Maratus michaelseni; assembly: GCA_963931845.1. Classification (NCBI taxonomy): domain Eukaryota; kingdom Metazoa; phylum Arthropoda; class Arachnida; order Araneae; family Salticidae; genus Maratus; species Maratus michaelseni. The sequence goes on along the minus strand of OZ007593.1, from coordinate 359,607,240 downwards.
TCTTGCTCTAATTGCTCTTATAAATCAAAGCAGTATTGAGAATGTGAATTATGAAGATGCTGCAAAAGTCGTTTCTTTTTTGTGTTACTTTTATTTTTTCGATGGAACTTCAAAAATACAATATTTACGACACAACAGTTTTCTTACTTCGTTTTCTTGAAAGATACATTGACTCTTAAATTCTTTCATTTAGAGAATATATATGAAAATATTTTCGTCGCTATTATTGCTCTTATAATTCAAGGTTGTATTGAGAATGTGAATTATGAAGATGCTACAGGAATCGTTTTATTTCTGTGTTTCATTTGTTTTTTCGATTGAACTTTTAATTACAACTTTTGCTTTGTACATAATTATTTTAATTGATGCTTGTTTAAAACATAATATTATCAAAGAATTTCATCATTTTATCTCAATATCTAAGTATAAATTTGCCACATTTTTGGAGGAGTAACGGAGAAGAAGAAGAACGTATATCTAATGGAACTCAATGTTTCTATTTATTTATTATAACTTGATGGTTTCATTTAACACTTAAGTTATTTATATGTGGTACAACGATATTCTTATTTCAATTACTGCTTGAAAGATACATCGACGATCTAAAGCTTTTATTCAGAAAATATTTGATATCTAATAAGCATATATGAAAATGTGTTTTCGCTCTAATAACTCATATAATTTTGCAGTAGAAAACTTTTATTACTTTGGAGATATATCTCGAAGATATCATAGAAGTTTTTTCATTTTTAAAATTACATTTGTATTTTCCATGAAACGTGAAACATAATTTCTAATTACACCTTTTATTTTTTGTACACAGTAGTTTTTTTTAATTCGATGCCTTTTGAAAATACGCCAATGAAATAATTTTTTAGAGAGATTCATAGAGATATACTAAAATACAACACAGAAGGTATTACATTTATACCTAAAAACACAATTATCCCTTTTGTGGAAAGAGGAGGTGAGAAGAGGATTTTATTGTATAGGAAACCAGGGTAGCAGATGCGCAAACTCTCCAATTTCGGTACGAGAGATTGCGCAGCCTTTTATATAAACATGGTCGCTACTAAAACGAACCGTTGATGTTAACATTGTTAGTCTAGATTAGTAGCTTATGAAAAATCGTTTCAAATATTTTGTACTATTGACATTGTATAGAAATTCTGATGAATAGCTATGAAAATTCAAGCACTTACTTTAGGAAAACAAAACAAAATAGCAATACTTTATCTTAGACACTCAAAACAATCAACGTACACTTTCAAGTAGACACTCCACTACTGCTGCTGTACAACTACCTGGAGTAGCTGCGCGCTCACTCCACACCTTCCCCCCGAATCTCTATGTGTGCAAACTCTCCGACCGCGCAATCTCTCCTGGCTTTACCGTATGCTATTTTTAAACTTTAAGGATATGCAGTAGCGCTAAAAACTCTGTCACCTATTGGCTTTTTGTAAATAACTCTTTTTAAAGTACTCGAGCTAGGTGATTTTCGGGGGCGTAGATACTTTTTTACGTTTAAAACGTTTTCTTGAACACAACTTCATATTTTATTGAAAGTTTCGGTTTTATTTATTCTTTTAAAGTTTGATAACTTATACCAGAAACAAAAAAATCGCAAAATAATCTATAACAACTCTAGATGGAAAAATATAGAAGCAAAATGTTATCAATAAAGAATAACTAGTCTAGTAATTAACAGAAAAGCCACGGGTATCGACGGCAGCCGAGCATTTTCAGAACATTGAATCCAGTTAATGGCTGCTGGCTGAGTGAAGATTACAGCCCATTCTTCATAAATTTATACGAATTTTTCATGCGCATTCTTTCGTTTTTTTTAACCTATCAATAGTCTGTTCAGATGCTCCTAGAGTTTCTAATTCGAATGCAAGGCTTGAATAAACGAGACAAACAATAACCTAACAAAGTATTCTATAAACAATTAGTTCACGCTCTTCATTGCTTAGATTTTTGCTAATACAAGGACGTGATATATTCTAGGAACATATAGTTTAACTGAAAAACAGCAGCAACAAAAATAAATAAATATTTATATACCAGATAAATAACTTTAAAAGACAGACAGGAAAATTGAGAACCTCGCCGAAAATATGAAAACAACGTGGATGAAACAAATGGATGGAACTAATTGCCAATATATTAAACTACAAGAAAAAAAAGTGAAAAAAGCCCAAAATATTTAATTTTAGATAGAAGACAGCTGTTTCGGAATTTATGAAACTCCTTCATCACTTTACTATCCTCAAACTTCTAATAGACAAGTTTCTGACTGGGAAAGCTATAAAACTTGCTGTAAATATAATTTAATATATATATAGGCTACCCAAATACTCTCTTAATGGAAAGGAAAAATTGTGTTAAAAATGAATACATTAAACATTGTGCAGTTGTTAACCATTTTTGGTCTAGCAACCACATTTTAATTTTTTTCCGAAGGTTCTATAATTAAAAAAATGCTCCTTTATTTACGATCTTCACTTTTGGGAAGCTTTCCACAACTGGAAATGTTCAACTAGTTCAGTGAAGAACTTACAAGTACTGCCAATTTTTTTTTAGAATTTTGGATGTCATTTCTTTAATTTGGTTTAATTCTCTTTTACGTTCATGCACTTACTACCTCATTTTGAAAGGGTTAGCAGTATAGTCCTGTATCGAGCCGGGTAACCAAACTTTACCCGAGGTTCGGATTTGGTCAGGTTGACGCTATTTTTTCCCCTTGCGAATTGGTTCGAGTTGCGTTGACTTTAAATCTTTTGGGTTCAGGTGGGTTTCGTATTGAATTTTGATTCTTTCAAGTCGGATTCGGGTTGACCCCATTTTTCAAAGAATGTCCTAAAAATTTTTTTAATAAGAAAAAAAAGACAATTATATATTTCAATATTAATGGCTGTATGTATGTTGGTTTTTATACAAAAAAGATAAAATTGATATTAGAGACTTACTTGTAGGTTACTTTTCCATAATTGCAGTAAAATATAAATTAAGTTTCTTACACTTCGGATTCGGGTCGGGTTCGCGGTTTCGAGAAAGGTTTCGGGTTGACGAATTTTTTTTCACGGGTTCGGCTTGGGTTTTGGGTTGACTTTAAGAAGAATTTCGGGTTCGGTACAACTCGACCCGTCCAGGACTCTAGTTGACGCTACCTGCTCATTGGATTCCTTCAACTACGTCACACATGCCGAGGTTACTTAGCTCCGCTGAACCGCGACTTCTCGCCATATCATCTTCGGCCATGATGGGTTTCTTCGGTTATCTTCGACCCACTCCCTCTTCAATATTTTCATGCATTTTTATTTCATGTTTTTTAAATATCACTGATGAAGGAATTTTTATAAACTTCCTACAGAAGTTAGAAACTAACTTCTGCACTAACAGAAACAGCTGTCTGCTATTTACAATTTAACATAATTTGTGCCTTTTACCACGTTGTTTATTTCTAATTTAGCGTGTAAACCCCCTAAACATCACGTTTTAACATGAAACTGTATTCCATAATTTACTTTATGTATTAGATAAAAAAATATTTGCTTAATTCGATATATATTTTTTAAGTTATGCGCAAAAAAGTGATAGGTGATACACTTTCCAGTGATACTGTGGTTATTTTATTGGCTTCTCCCTCGATCATTTTTAAATTTCTTTTTAAAATCGAGTACTTATTTTAATTTTTAATTTTTGATATTTTAATCAATTAAATTTTATTTCATTAATTATATTTTCAGAGTATTTTATAAACATTTTTCAAATATGAGTCATTGATTTCATTCAATTTTGTGATGATTTACGAAACATATCTAAATTTCTCTTTTTTTTTTCTAAACTTTTACTGGATTCTATGCTGTCAGTTTATTTTATATGCAACAGAAATTTTCATTTTAATCTTTGTAATTCAATTTATCATTTTATGCATATATTGACTTTATTAATAGTTTATGTCGCTCTGGACATACAATAAGCTTTCAGTGCAATTGTGGGATATAATAATATAAAAAAATTGTCATCAAATACACTATGAAAACAAATTAGCTTTTGATAGAACACCTTATGTTATTTCAACTAATCGTAATCAAAAATCACCTTTGAAATGTTCATTCATATATTTTCCTCATGAGATTTGTTTCACGTAGCCATAAGATAATTCGATTGGTTTAAAGTTAGTACGTCAGCGTAATTAGCATAATGGATTACGTGCTTCCCGAAGTAAAAAAAAAAAAGAGAGAAAGAGAAAATACTTATTTTTCAATAAAGAAATTGTTATAGTTACCAAAATACATATTCGAGACTAATTGTTGAAATAATAACTCTCAGTTTGATCATAAAATATTATCGTTAGCCAAAATAGTAATTTTTACATACATTTATTAGTTTCGCTGCTCAGAAAACGTAAGAGTATACTATTAGAAAAAGTTTATTGTGTCCATTTTTTTAAAAATAGGAATTCGTTATAATTACTGATGAATCAAAATGGGTAATTTTTTCTTTCTGCTGAAATTATTCTTCAGTGAAAATTTAAAATTAATGCATTAAAAAAATGGTCTGAAACTTTTTCCTTAAAGATAATATTTTTAATGCATGTATGCACAAGGATATTCTCAAACACTACTCGCTATTTGAATGCTAATTTAAAAAATTATGCAGGCACAAAACGGATTTTTTTACAGCGCAATTTAGTAACAAACATTCGTATTTATTAAAACTTCATTTAAAAAAACCTCCAAAAGACAAACATAATATAAGATAAACAATCTTTCAAAAACTAGTGACATATTTTCTTCTTATTTCAAAAACGAAACTTTTCAAGGCACTTTTAATAAATAGACGTTTAAGAATAATGTAGAACATCAATTTGTCAATTAGAAGACTTCACAACATAATTAAATTTCATATTAAATTTCAACTTCTATACAAAATACATATAGACCAGCTTTGTAAGTTGTCAAATGAACTGAATGAATAACCACTAATTTTAAAAGTTTTAAATTTTAATGGAGAAAATACCCTTTTTCTACTGAACATGGTTCTTCTCAATTTGTAAACATTAATTATGTATACGGTAATTTCTGAAACTACAAGAAATATATCTTATTTTATCTTGTTGTAACGCTTGTGTTTTGCAGTGTTTCTTTTAAAAAGAACACTAACAACATTCCTGTGTTGTTTTCCACTCATTTGTCTTTATTTTCTCTATACATAAATATTTTATATTGAATGTTTTTAAACTTCATCGAAACTTTAATAGATTCTGTAATAATTTAGTTTTATTTGTGACATCGCTTTTAAATACTACAATGATTTCATAAGGACATTAAAACCTTTGAATAAGTTCATGACAAGGTACAAAAAAATAAAGTTGTACTTAATCAATAAAAATCAGAAACGCTCCTGGTTTATGTAATAACGAATAAAACAAGTACTAATAAAAAAAAACACATTGTGTTTCTACTTAAAAAGAAAAAAGATTAAATTGGCCTGAACCACGGTTTTTCATTGTCATGACTGAATCTTTATAATGGGAATAATATCTTCAATCAGAAAACAGCACGTAACTATTTTGCATCAATTTAATTTTTTTTTCAATTTAGAAATAGAAATTTATGAAAAAGTAAGAGTATTGTTAATTCTAAAACTGGATATTTAAAACAGTTAAGTGAAAGAGAAATATAAAACAACAGAAATATTTTATTTGAGAATTATAGTGCAAATATTGATTAAGGTCATTGTGTCTAAATACGACGACCCCTAGATGCAACAATATTCTTGTGCTTAAAATCTTAACACATGAATCGTTTATAAATGCTATATAATGAGATATCCGAACTTCAGGAACAAAACGCGAAATATATTTCTGCGTTTAAAACGTTTTCTTTCAAGATATCTCCCATTACCATGCACATTGTTCATTATTCAGCGGCCCCATATTCCCTAAATGCGAAAAAAAATCCCGAAAATGTTTCAGAATTTTTCTATTTTAGCTTTAAATATCAAATAACATTATGGATTTGAAGGGCTCCAACGAGTGTTTCATTTACCTAAAGTGTAAGCTCGGGAAATGTTGACAAGTTTTCAAATTAGATTTCTAAAATATTTTACTCATTTTGGTGGCTGTTTTTCTTCGGAGACCTATTAGCGACGAATTGAATGTACTAAGTGCGGCGAGTCTTTTATTAGATTAACTTTAGTAAGTTTATACGGTATTTTCATATATTGTATGGAAATGATGTTAAAAAAAATATTGTGTTTAATTAAGCTGTGTTGAGTTAATACATTAGGAATTTAAATATGACTGCCAATAGGGATTTTCTTTGATCGAGTACTTATATACGAGTTTCGCATGATCAAAATTGAAAACAAAATATGTTTTTAAAATTTTTAATACAAAATGACATTTTCCCATTCAATCGGTGTGCTGTTACAGAATAATCATTCGATCCCAATGTCATTCAATGCTATAAAAATTTCCAATCCCATAAATATATATTAAATGAATTAAATACTTCTATACCAGTCACATGCACCAATGCCTTGGCTGATAACAATTTAGCAGTTAGCAATGATTTATGCATTGAGTTTTCTGCCAATAAATAATTTTTTTATTGAGGATAATTTTCCTGCTAAAGATTGCAATATGCTTCCTGATTTTGAAATTAGACATGATTCGATAAATATGGTTAATGAGAACTTAACAACTAATGTTTACTGTTCAGCAAGCAACAAGTTTTGAAACTGAGCACCATGAAAGTAATAATACAACTTTTGAAATAACGTGTGATGTGTCTGTTTAAAAAAACTCAAGATTCCATAGAAATATAGGTGATGAAGATTTTGAATTTTTCCAAACAAAGAATGCATATTTTAAAAATCTTGCGTGCAAAATCCGATCAAATTCTATTCAAAAACAGTCTGGAGTTCAACCAGAATCACACTCACAAGTATGTCCTCCTAAAGCTAATCTATCTCTTGCTTTTGAAAGTTGTTTGTTAAAAACAGTTTCACCAACAAATAAAAATCCAGCCAAAAAGCGAAAAGCAGTAGGGTCAAACTTTGCTGAATCCTTAACAACTGAAACATATATGAAAAAAATAAAAGCGGATAATGAAGTGAAATAGCAAAAACAAAGACAAAAAATGGAAAAGAGAGAAGAATAGCACTTCAAAATCAGAATTCGGCAAAAACCCAGTCGTTAAAACAATCTGGAAGTAAAGGTGCAGCAGTAAAAAAGCTATGAAGAAGCTTTTACTTCAAACGCATCTAGATCCATTCCATTCAGAAACCAAAAAGACAAAATCGAGGCGTACGCGGAAGATGAAAAACAAAAATGAGTTAAAAATGAACTGATAAGCAAGAGATTTGGTAAATTTTATGTTGTATAAGTCACTCATTATTTGCTTCTTGTCTTTTTTCATGGTAAAAGTTAAAGTGCGTAAAGTATGCATTATTTAATAAGAATATATTCAAGATTATTTATCTCAGTTATTTTTTGTATTATTTAAGTTATTATTAAATAAATAAGTAGTTTCAATAATCAATTATTCAACTTTCACTTTTATGTATTTCATATCTTTATTAAGATATTAAAAGTTTTTAGTAATTAAATGAATATTTTAACATGTATAAAATGCATTGTCGCATTTAAGACTTTGGACGTCTCATTTAGGTTTTAACTATTCTAAATGCGACAAAAACGACCTAAATGCCCCAGTCGTATATTGTTTGCACATATTACCGAAAATGATTCGATTTATACAAAACAAGTTATTTTTGAATTAAAAGCAAAATATTCATTCATTTTCTGCTTTAAAAAATACTTATTTAATAAAATGCCAAATATACCCTAAATGCAACTAAACTATGGGTAGTCGGGTCGCATTTAGGTACAATGACCTTATATTAAAAATATTAAGTAGAAAACAACGCAATAACTTATCCTTTAAATGAAAAATTAAAATTGCCATCCCTTTCTCTTTCAAATTCAGTCATTAGAAGATTTTTCTAAAAAAAAAATGTATTAATCAAATTTAAAAGATTATCGAACTCATAGTAATCAACGATCATTTAAATAAACACGACAGTTTAATATGATGAGAAAATAATGAGAATGTAGAGTGAAGAATTTTAAATGAATTCAAATTGCAATTTTATTTTTTCCTTTTAAAATTACCATGGGCGTAAGATAGGATATAATTGAATAGTTCTTTGAATCAATTAACAAGTAATTGGCTTTTTTATATATAAAATAATCCCTCATTTCTCCTTAACCTTTTCTTTTTTACGTCTTCTGCAATCTCATATTCTTTTACATAAATGTAACTAAAATGAGAACTACTTTTTTTTCATTTCATATGAAATCTTCAAAATGAAAATGAAATTAATTTAAATAGCCCGGTTGATGGAAAACTCTTTTTTTCGATAGATTAAAAATGTTACGACTTATAACATTTACGTCAGTTTATTACTTAAATGACAAATTAGTAAAAAAAATTGATAGAGCAATAGTTCATCTGCTTTTTTTTTATAAAAATATTTATACCCGCATACTCGTACCTTTAAAGAAAAGTAAGTTTTATAAAAGCTGGTCTTTTAGAAAGTATTAAATATAAGTGAATTCCCGTATGAATCACACGATTACACTTTAGCTAAAAGTATTTTTTTTTAACATTATTTGGTCTAGAGGAAGAAATTTCTTTATTCTATTTTGCCGAACTTTTGATTTCAATGGATTATTTCTGGAAAACTAATATCGGGAAGACTTATCACTCTAAAAACGACATTTTCAAAACTGAGCAAAACATACTCAAATCTGAGTATGTCGCATAGTCAAATGGCTCCGAATCAAAATGACATGTATATACACATTTCTGAAAATATGCACACACTGAAGAATAAAACATCATGTGCTCATATTCGAGTGTGTCCATGTTTCAAAAATGAGTATGAACCGACTTCCATGTGCTCATTTTTGAATATCTCCATGTTTCAAAAATGAGTTTGAACTGATTGTAATCCTTTTTGAGTGTGTCCATGTTTCAAAAATGAGAATGAACTCACCTCTAAGTGCTCAGTTTTGAGTGTGTCCATGTTTCAATAGTCTGAGTATTTCTGGTATTTCATAATTGAAAGCATCGGTCGTCATATTTGAAACAAAAAAGTTTCATAACAAAATGAAAACATTAATTACTCAGATTTGAAAGTGTCATTTTTCTTGCTTATGTTTTGGTATATGTCTCCAACAATTAAAAGGTAGTTATTCTACAGCTTTCACGTTTTAATAAGATGCAAATAAAATATCGTATGTACTGTGTATGGAATTGAATTTTAAAACGTTTCGAAGTAAGAGGGTATAGAAACTTGCTTAACATAATTAATTATGCAACTTCCTGCTTTTTTTTCTATGTTTTTTTCAATGTTCATGTTTAAATTTCAGTTTCATATTGTTGAAAACTTAAATAACCCTCCGAAATATTTTTCATTAGGGAAATTTATATTGAATTTACTCATTAATTTCGCTCATATTAAGCACAGTTTATCTATTCGGTTAGGATAACTTTTTTACAAAGCTCAATTTAAAAAAGCTAAATAATCTCTATCTCTATAAAAGAATAAGTGTCTGTCTGCCTGCCTGCCCGCGGATTTCTCCGTAATTATAACACCTAGGACTCAGAAATTTTTGTCATGTGTAGATGTTGTCACCGGACAGTATACCTCGAGGCCGGATTTTTAAATTTTAATTTAGATTTTAAAAAAAATTAAAACGTGTATATGGAATTTTGGGTTCGAGGCTATTTCAAGCTCCTCCCATGAAATAGCCTCGGCAACACCATCCGTGGCAACGAAGCAGCCAGCCAATGAGAGCAGTGTAACGACCGAAGAAATCTATGGCCTAGCCTGACTCGTGAGTTGCTGGCCTAGAGTTGTCCAGTTTTTGTCCATGGTTTTGTCGCCTAGCTTCGGAGGTTGACTGCCGTGTAAGCCGTGTAATCGAATCGAAAGGACAGTTTTCGATATGCAAAGAGACTGCAAGAGATGTTAGTTGGCAGGTCAAAAAGAAGTGAACCGAGTTACGCTAAGAGAGATGCAGAGAGAGTTGAACAGACGATGGTGAGCGGAAAATGATGTGTGCGCGTGAACAGTATATGATGGTTGTGTACGCTGGGGTTTTGATGGCAGAGTGTAATGTTTTTTAATTGTTCATCTTATTTTAACTTGTGTATCAACGATGCCTAATAAAAAGTGCTGGATGTTAATCATCACCTTGGATCACTGGAGTTCGTTAAGTCATTAGAGTATGGCTCTTTCCACCCGACATCATAGAGCTTACTGACTTTAGTTCGGATTTTCACCACAGGGGCGCTTTCCTATCTTTGGTTCTATGGGCTGGATCATGACGGGGTATGTCTCATTCGACTCGACATCGATAACCTTAATGAATTCAGTTATGTTCGTATAGAACATATTGTGCCCCCTGGCGGTGGAAGGTGTAACTAAAGGATTTTGCAGCTAACTCGAGTTCTATGGGTCACATCACGACACGGTTTGGCTCATTCGACACAACATCAATATAGCTTACCTATTTTAGTTCTGAATTTCATCACCAAGGGGTGCTTTCCTATCTCTGTTTCTATGGGCTGGATCACAATGGAGTAATGGCTCTTTTCACTTGACATCGATAGAGCTGACTGATTTTAGTTCGGATTTTCACCACAAGGGGTGCTCTCCTATATCTGGTTCTATAGGCTGGATCACGACGGGGTATGGCTCATTCGACTCTACATAGATAGAGCTTTTCGATTTTCACCACCAGGGGTGCTTTTCTATCTCTGGTTCTATGGGCTGGATCATGAAGGGGTATGGCTCTTTCGACTCGACTTACGGTAATATATGGGAGTGTGTACGGCACGCCCAGTGTTTGCTGTCTAAGGTAGTGGGGCCCCCAACATTAGATTTGTTTAAAAATAAAAAAATGTTCAACACTGATTTCAGGTACATTTAAGGTTGTTGGCACGGGCAACGCCGGGCGGGTAAGCTAGTACTCGTATAGAAAGCAATGTGACAATGACGTCACTGTGACATCAGTGAAAGTCACAGAAGTCGCGTCACATCTGTGACCAAAATGCCACCACTTAGGGACGTCACACTGTGACTAAAATGTGAACTTCTTCATAAACTTTAAAAAAGAGACAAGAACACTTCAAAACGTAATATTCATTCAAAATATAGTTTTCTGACAAACTTTTTAATTTTCGTCACGACGTCACGTACATCACGTCACAAATGTGACCACAAAATACCAGAATGTGAAGTCACAATGTGACACTGGTGAGATTTTTAAATATCTTTGGAAATGATAAAATATATTTTGAACAGGGATGTCTTAATGCATTTGAGGGCTTTTACCCGATTATTTTTGTGGGTCCTGTAGAAACTCTACTATTTAGATAAGTTTCTTTGCAGGTGAGGGCCTTCCACTGACTCAATATAAAAGCGAAAAAACTTATTTTTAGGCTAAGTTAGCATTGGAACAAAGAACTTACAAGGGAAACCAATTTTCGCGAATTTGAAGGCCCAGTGACATTACAGCACAACAATGTAACGCCTAGCTTACGTCTTCACAAATTGCCGTAACCCCAGGAGAAAAACAAGTGTTCGTTAAGGCTAGATAGTATCTGGGTGCGAGAGAGAAGAGTGGTAAAACTTCGCAGTTAAAGCCTTCCCTTTGTCGTCACGCACATACCAGAAAACAAACCTCTCTATATTCAACCCCGCAGGAGTAAAAAAGTTATTTGGAGGAATTAAATGAAGCAGTTAATGTTTTCAATCAGAGAAAGCGTGGTTGCTCTCGAAATCTTAACTCTCGGTAAAGAGAGGAAACCATGGCATTCCGCTGGGCGAATTTTGGAGTCCGGTCCAGGACTTACAGAGAATCGAGTTCATCCGAACTCCGATGGTAAAAGAATCATCTATTTCCAATCTAACTATTAAGCTATTACACTAGATTAATTTTGATACAGTTATTCAAATTGGTAAAGAAATCATATGGGATGTAATATTCTCAACTGAGCAAAAAGTCCGGGCCAAAAACTTTGGATCCCTTGAGTGAATCTGCCAGTGCTCTACCAACTGAGCAATCCCGAGAGAACATGGCTGAACTAATTCACCCAGTTAACCTGAATGATCATAATATCTGGTTTAATATCTGAATCAGCACAACCGAATCTCATCTTAGCATCTTTTCCTAGAATGAAAGAATTTTAAATATTTAATTTACCACCGTAATCAATAAATTCAGCCAACACGGCAACGTTTACTTTGTATTAAATACGCAAAGCAGAACTTTTAAAGTTGAGAAATAGTATCTAGTCATCCACCATTCTTAGTCTTTCCTTTATATACTTTTTGAAACAAGTTCTAAGAAAGACCTTTAGTAAACGCTGAAAACGTGATTACACTAGATTAATTTTGACACAATTATTCAAATTGTACCAATTTGCTTTTATGTAAATGAAAAAGAAAATTCTACTGCTGATATTTAACAAAATTTTATACTAATTGATCTATTGCAGTCCTTTTGTTTTTCCAAAAATATGTTAAAAGATAGGTGAAAAAAAAATCATTTTTAATTAACAAGAATAAAGCAAACTGATATTCTTTCTGAGATGTTTTTAATTAGGTAAATGTTAACATAACTAACATATCGTCCCGATCGTAATAATTCCAAAATTACTTATCTTATCTTAGAATGAAAGAATTTTAAATATTTAATTTAGCACCGTAATCAATAAATTCAGTCAACACGAGAACGTTTACTTTGTATTAAATACGCAAAGCAGAACTTTTAAAGTTGAGAAATAGTATCTAATCATCCACCATTCTTAGTCTTTCCTTTATATACTTTTTGAAACAAGTTCTAAGAAAGACCTTTAGTAAACACTGGAAACGTTATTACACTAGATTAATTTTGACGCAATTATTCAAATTGTACCAATTTGCTTTTATGTAAATGAAAAAGAAAATGCTACTGCTGATATTTAACACAATTTTATACTAATTGATCTATTGCAATCATTTTGTTTTTTCAAAAATATGTTAAAAGGTGAATGAAAAAAAAAATCATTTTTAATTAACAAGAATAAAGCAAACTGATATTCTTTCTGGGATGTTTTTAATTAGGTAAATGTTAACCTAACTGACATATCTTCCCGATCTTAATAATTCCAAAATTACTTATCTTATCTTAGAATGAAAAAAAAATAAATATTTAATTTACCACCGTAATCAATAAATTCAGCCAACACGGTTACATTTACTTTGTATTAAATATGCAAAGCAGAACTTTTAAAGTTGAGAAATACTATCTGGTCATCCATCATTCTTAGTCTTTCCTTTATATACTTTTTGAAAACAAATTCTAAGAAAAATTTAATTTATTGAGTTGATTTGAAGTTTTTTTTCTTTCCCTTTTAATATAAATTTCACTCCAGAAATGCTCTATATATCAGGAAGATGTGATGTGATGCAGAGATCGTTTAACTTTATATAATCACAGGCAAATAAAACATTTTTTAAGCATTTTCGGGGACGCGTGTACATGAACATACACAATCTCATATTTATATACAATATTTCTTAGTACTCAATGTAAAAACTTCCGCTGTCGTATTCCATTTATTCAGTTAAAAATACAGAATGCTTCACTTTAATCTGAAAAAAAAAAACTACTGATCTCAACTTTAACAGAAATTTAAAAAAAGTAATGAAATATTCAACATACTTACCTTAATTTCTATTAAAAAAAACAAAAACAGGATGTACTAAATACTATAAGTTGTGCAGTATTTCAGTCAGTGAGACAATGCTTCACTGAACACTGAATCCACGGTAAACTAAAATAATGTCAAATATATCCTAAAATATTGAGCATCTAGTTCGGTGTTATTTGGATGTGGATGGTGGACACTTTTGCCTTTTCTACTGGAAGATTTACATGCACATAAAATGAAGTTAAGTGTATTGGAAATTTCGTTAAAATATATTCCTTTTTGTTAAAGTTATGAATAAAATTTCAAGTTCTCGTGAAAATGAGATAGCCTGTATTTTTGATTGATTTAAAGGCTTGCGACTGTTATGTCCTATATAAAAATTATTTGTTGGTATGCTCTATAAAATTGTGAAATGTGTACGTGAATTTCGGGTCGCTCTGTAGATACATATCTATGAAAGTATCCTGTACAAGCAGTAACGAAACGTTATAATAATATCTAGAGTTACGAATATTTAACCCCCTAAAGAAGGAATTGTTTTAGAGCGAGGTGAGTGTTAATATTTTATACACATCAGGTTTCCTTTTTAGAAAACTGTGCACATTGAAGATTTTTTATTTCTTTTCACCAAAAACAATATTACACTATGGTGTTTAGTGTCTAATATAAGTACTAGATGGCAGCACCACAGCCGATTATTCTGTCACCTATCGGTAAAAACTTTGTTTACTGTAAAAATGTATCTGTTGTTTTTCGTTAGTGTTCGATGTACGTGTTTGTGATAGTATGTAAATTAAAGTTCTTTAAAGTCCACCTCGACTAATTAATAATGATGCTGATTCATTTACTTTACTTTAAGTATATAATATAGAATATTATGGCGACGACAATGAAAATCAAGTTTCTTACCGGAATTCAAATTACAAGAAATTCCACCTCATTCGCAAAATGGCGAAACTTCGTGTTTTGCATCTACAAGAGAATATGCTGTATTAATATTTTGAATGCGTACATCATTTCGAGGGTGGTAAGTGCTGACATTTTTTTTTCTTTTCTGCAATAAATAAAAGTTCATAATGTTTGCTAATTTTAAGGAATACAATGATTCCAATGAAACGTTCCAATCATATGTTAAGAGGTTGGAACAGAGTTTTTTATTACATGATGTTGAAGAAAAAAAAGGTACCCACCATTATTTCATGTATGGGGCCTAAATTGTATAATTTGCTGTCAGATTTAACATTTCCGAAAAATCCTGAAACACTGAAATACGAGGAAATAGTTGAAATTCTGTTAAAGCACTTAAGCCCCGCCCCTAATAAATTTTGTTCTAGAATTAAATTCCGTAATTCTTATCAAAATGAAAACGAATCGATACAAGATTTTGTTTCAAAATTAAAGAAGTTTACCACGTTCTGTGTTTTTGCTGGCGAAACACTTAATGAAAATTTGTTAGAACAATTTTTACGAGGTTTAAAAAATGAAACTATCCAAAGTAAATTACTCTCACAAATAGATGATTTAACATTCGAGAAAGCCATTGAAAAAGCAATTATTTTGCAAAATAACGAACATGATATTTCTCAATTGAAAAACAAAAATGTAAATGTTAATAAATTGGCATATTCTAAAAATGTTCAACCGAATAAAATTTCAAATAAATTCCAGAAACCGAAAATAAACAATGTAAATAAGGGGAATTTTGAAGTAAATAAAAATAAATTACAATGTTATAGATGTGGAAATCCTTCTCATCTTGCCAATAAGTGTAAGCATATCAATACTATTTGTAAAATTTGTGAAAAAAGAGGCCAACTTGGTAAAGTATGTAAACGTAGTTCTCAGAAACAAACAAATGTATTGCAGACGGTTGATATTTTATCAGTGAGTCATGATAAAAGTTCTACACCTATAAAAGTGTGGGTTTTAATTGAAAACAAAGCTAAAGCTGAAATGGATTTAGACACAGGCTCCGGAATTTCTGCGGTACCTGTAAATCGTTTTCGGAGAATTTTTCCGAATAATAAAATGTTTCTACCAGACGTTCAGTAAAAGAGTAAAAGTTCGCTAAAGTAAAAGAATTTCAAATCAACCAGAAAGTGGCTGTAAGAAATTATACTCCAGAAGCCAAGTGGAAAATTGGTCGCATTATTGCAAGAGAGGGCAAGTTGCATTATAGAATTCAAGTTGGTTCGAATATTTGGAAAAGGCATGTTGATCAGATAACTAATGTCGGTTCGAAGATACATCTAACTAATGATTCAAATTCTGAAGAGAGTGGTACAGAAAGTCACAAAAGTGATAATGCAGTTGTTAATCAACGTGATTCTCAGCTAATGCCTCCTAGTACTCCAGATCCTCGACCAGCTGACTCTGTTGTCCCATCTACTCCAAATCCTCAACCAGATGATTGTGTTGTCACAGCTCCTCCAAATCCTAAACCAGATGACTTTGTCCTCCCAAATACTCCAAGTCCTGCTCCAGTAGACTCTAAAGTGAAATCCATGGTGCCCAATACTTCTAGTGATCATGCTACAGATACTTTAAATACTAATTCTTCTTCTTCCCTACAGGTACCTAGAAGATCCACCAGGAAAAGAAAAGCTCCCACCATGTTTCCAAATTAAGGAGGGGAGACTTATGGTGTTTAGTGTCTAATATAAGTACTAGATGGCAGCACCACAGCCGGTTATTCTGTCACCTATCGGTAAAAACTTTGTTTACTAGAAAAATGTATCTGTTGTTTTTCGTTAGTGTTCGATGTACGTGTTTGTGATAGTATGTAAATTAAAGTTCTTTAAAGTCCACCTCGACTAATTAATAATGATGCTGATTCATTTACTTTACTTTAAGTATATGATATAGAATAATTATCTATATTTAAAAAATAAATATAACTCCTCTATAAACATGCAGTGTGGCTATAATTATCTTTATTTGGAGCTGTCTGTAGCTTGAAGGAGTAACCCGAATGAAACCAAAATCGGTACACTTACTATTCGCGAAAAGGGAAGAAGAATGGAACAGTAAAAATAAATAGTTGCAATAATCGCCAACAGATGGCGCTACGGGATTTGTCGGTGCAAACGCCGTTGTGTACCGGGGAGGCGTCGAAAACCTCAATGACTTAACAGATTTCATATCACAACATGGGGGAAACATCACTCCTCATGCGTTACATTCCGCAGTTGAGCACGTCGTGCACCGCCTGGATTATGTCCTTCAGCACAATGGCCATGTGGAACCTGAACTTGATCGACACCGCCATGCGAAAACGTAACCACATTCGCTGTGACACTTTCTAATAAATTAGGTTTGTCATCCGGTTTTACGCCTTAATTCCTTGTGTTACACATTAAATCTCACACTCAAAAGCGCCATCTGTTTGTGTTTATTGTAATTATTATTTTTTTATTGTTCCATTCTTCTTCCTCCTTCTCGAATAATAAGTGTACCGATTTTGGTGTCATTCGGATTATTCATTCAAGCTACAGACAGCTCCAAACAGAGATACTTATATTATAACCATCCGGAATGTCCCTTCTTAGAGGATCAAGACAAAGGGTTGGCTGGCATATAGTTCATGACGGCTGATCGTTCATAAATATCATGAGTTCCCTCTAATTCTATGTGTATTTTTATAGGCTTTACTCTTAAAAGTGTATATTTAAAGAAAAATGGCATGTGTATGATTTAATTATTAAATGTGTACGTTAAATCATTAAATAATGCACACTGCAATCAGAAAACTATTAATTATTGGATTTAAGGATTTCTTGGTTAGATTTAATAAACCTTTATAGAAACTGTAGGTTTTAATAACAGAAAGTATAAATATTGATAGTGACGATTTTTTAATAATCAATAGTTTTCAAATAGTTAGTTTTACATAGTATTATCTTTCGATATAAAATTTCAAAACTTTTACGTTTGTGATAAAATAATTATTTATTGTAATTGACTTCCTACGGCTTTCTTTGTAGGAAAATATCAAATATTATAGTTTGATTATAAATAAAACTAAAAACAATTAGCACATCAACAGCAAGTTTTTTATATTTACAGAATATGAGTTTTCAAAATTTAAATAACTACTAAAATCATATGTTGAAATATTTTAGTGTTGTGTTTCAAGCGAAAATATTCATTGATCTTTTTTGCGTATGCTTTTAATCAATACTAAGAGGAAGCAATTTTATATTTTAAAAAACGTTTTATATTATTTCTAATATTCTATCCGAAAAGAAGATATTATGTAAGAACAAACTGGAAATATACGAGAGAAAAAAAAAGCATTAAGCAACCAATTGCAATGTGTTATTTTTCTATCTTTGGGAAAATAATCATATATGTAAGGATAAAGCTATCTAATCTTTATTTATAAACGGACAGTTTTTCTTTGCATTTCTTCTTTTCTTTTAAAGAAGTGACGATAACACATGAGCTGATAAGTTCCCGGTCTAATAAAGAAAACACAACTTTTTAACATAATTTTATAACTTTATAACTTTAATAAATAACATAACTTTAATAATGAATAATAATTTAATAATAATAATAATAATAATAATAATAATAATAATAATAATAATAATAATTTAATAATAATAATAATAATAATAATAATAATAATAATAATAATAATAATAATAATAATAATTTAATAATAATAATAATAATAATAATAATAATAATAATAATAATAATAATAATAATAATTTAATAATAATAATAATAATAATAATAATAATAATTTAATAATAATAATAATAATAATAATAATAATAATAATAATAATAATAATAATAATAATAATAATAATAATAATAATAATTTAATAATAATAATAATAATTTAATAATAAAAATAAAAATAATAATAATAATAATAATAATAATAATAATAATAATAATAATAATAATTTAATAATAAATAACATAATTTTATATCGAAAAAGCTCCAAACAGTGCTCAGAATCATCGACTCGTTGTTGTTTTCGGTCAAAAGTCAACATACGCGGCACACACTTTGCCAACAACTTTTTCATAGACAAATGTTCATTCAAAATCAAACCTACACGTTCCTTGGATATCTTCAGAGTCTGAGTTATCTTCTGCAACTTCATTTTACGGTTCCCCAAAACGATTTTGTGGACTTTTTTTATATTTTCTGGAGTAACCACCTCTTTTGCGGGGTGCATCACTGGTGTCCGTACGACCACGTTTAAATTCAGCAAAACATTCAATAATGGTTGATTTACCTGGTGCAGTGTCCGGATACCGCTTATCAAGCCAAGCTTTTGTTTGTACGGTGTTTTTTCCCATTAAATAACAATTCTTGAAATTCTTGTTTATCCATTTTTTGTTTATCAAAAAAGTCGTTCAACTAAAACCATTCTAACGTTTTATCCACGCGGCGAATCGTCATGACATTTTTTCTGCTACCTTCTAAAGGTTAGTATTTACTAAAAAAGCATCGGTTCGGTGTTTGCAGCGCCATCTGTGTGCCAGACCGAGAACTTATGAGCCAATGTGTTATAACTAAGTTTTATACGGGCGGAGAACATTCATATTGGGCATCTTTTTTATGCAGTTAAAAAAGTATTTGTCTGATATCATCTATGCAAACATTTGCCTCCACAAAGGCAGCATTCGTTACAGATTGTACACCTCTTAGATTTCTCTAGCATCTTCACTGTTTAACACCCATCTTTTTTACTGATGTTTTTCCATTTACATAGACATTGCTAAGTATGGTGCTGTGGATATATAGAGTTATCAATTTAGAGGGTAGGGAGGATTGGATGCTTGATAACCTAAGATATCTCCAGGGGGAGGGGGTATATTTTGAAATCGTTATAATTTTCGATCCAACTTATATTTTCTCTTGTTTTGTACACCAACGTAGTCTGTTATCTGTTTTTAATCTTTTATCTATTTTTATGAAAGTACAAAATTATTATTAGAGCAATTAAATGATTTAAAAATAATTTCATTCCGAAATAGTGCATCACTCAAAAATCGGCATTGCTATCGTTTTGCCGTATGTGCATGTAATCCGCTGTTACAGAAACCAGATGCGAAGTATGTTTGAAATGGTCTTGTATTTACTATTAAAGAATAGAGAAACATTGTTGTCCACCTGCTTTGTTGATAAAAAGTTCTACAAGAAGACAATATTACTGTTGAATGCATTTTGTAACAAAAAGCAATTATTCTTCCTTATAGTTATCTAATAGCAATTATTTTTATTATAGTTATTATTTAAAAACTTTCAAATAATAACTATATCTTAAGTGTCACTTGATATGAAGTAATTTCATGTATAATAGTGATATTTTACTGATTCCTTCTCGTAATTTGAATCGGTAAAGTATGTGAATAATAATAAAAGTATAATCATATCTACATATCGCTGCAAACGTATAAAAAGTAAAATGTAAAAATAAATGCAAAAATAATTGGAATATTAGACATTAATAAAGATATTATTATGAGGGGGGGGGGGGTCATTGTTCGAGGGATGATAACGTATGATATCGGCAGGGGGAGTGGGGGTCCAAAATTACTATACAGTTAATAACGGTATATACGTATGTACAGCTCCTAAGTAGCTATCTTCTCAGAATCTTTCTGACTATTAATGAACCAAATGGAAACCTTTGAAGAAAAAAACTAAGCTAACTTCATTTCTAATATATTATTTTGCTTTTTAAAGGAATAAATAACACGCAAGTATTATTATTATTATTATTATTTATTTTTATGGATTGACATTTTTTTTTTTTCAATTTTTATAGAATTGAATTTTATCTATTTGATAAATAAATAAATTTTGCAATATTCATTTGTTTTAATACACGATAAAACACTTTGATACATGTGTATATATTATTTATCTAGCCTATTATCATATTCGGTTTTACCCTTCATTGTATTTTCTTACCCTTTTCACCTTTATATGTGCAAAAACATAAATCATAACTCATTTGATTTTTCGTTCGAAATGACGTCAACTACTTACGTCATCAGTGAAAACAGAAAGAAAAAAATTCCTGAAAAAAAGGGGAGAAATAAAAAGTGCTCTTTCACAGTGACAGAATAAATAACTTATTTCAGTATATGCACTGAATGTAAGAAAAGACTATATTGTAAGAATGCATTTAGAAATGTCTAAAATAACGCATTGTTATGCAGGAATAGTTTTTAGTTGATTTATTTAATGTTTAATTCTGTTTATTTTCATTTCAGCTGTCTTTTTTCCAGAGTATTTCTTTTTTCTTTAATTAAAATAATAGTTTTAAATTGGTGTTAAATATATTAAGAGTTTCTAACGAAGTGAGAGTCGACAAAAAGTGCATAAGTTTTCAGACCTATATTATAAAGTAAAAACATGTCCTTGAGTAATGCTGATGTCATACTGACGATGGCAACGATCTGGGTAATACCCTTCGCTTTTTTTGCGAATTTATTAACTTCGAAACATTGCATACTTTTAATTTTGACACCATCAGCGTAAAAAATGTACTATAAAAATTTCTAGTTCAGAGCAACAGTATGCTGCAAATGACAAACATAAGCTATTTTAATTAAACTGAAGATTTTTTAATGTAATGTGGGTTTGTTTCAAGTAATTACTGGTAATTTAAAGATAGAAAAGTGGCATTATTTATATTTAAAACTCTATTTCATTTTTTCTAAAGAGAAATTATCGTATTGTTTACAGCCATTTTTACGAAATCTCTTTTTAAATTTTTATTGTTCACTGTCTTCTAATACATAAAAATAACTAAAATTTTGTTTGTTTTCAATTCTAAAATTATTTTCTGAGAAACGCCATTTCAGTTCTCCATCCATTATTGCAAAGACTGTGATGTGGCTCTATGCATACCCTATTTAAATGTATTTAAATTCCTATGTTCCTTAAATGTAATTTTCACTACTCCAATGATACAATACAACCAGTCGACGAGACGTCACTATGATGAAATAAATGATCTCAAGAGTCACTGTCAGAACGGTGACCAAAATGAGATCACTGTAAAGTCACCAACTCCACTGAGAAGTAAAGATTACTAATTTCTGAGTCATTTACAATTCGTCAAAAATTGGACATATTGGCATCCCAGTGACGTCACAGTAGCTCATTATCTACATTACATGGCGGCAATGTGGAAAATAAGAGTTTTTGTGTGTCCGTGTAAATGAACATGGAATGTTGTGTACACCTATTCTATAGTAAGGCTATTGTAATGAACCTCAGTGATATATACCAATTTCAATATGTTTGAAATAGTGTAACATTATTAAAGTACACCGCAAACGATTTTCCTCATAGACCGTCATGTAACAAAATTCTTTTGAGTGTCCCTGTACATGATCTATAATTGCTCCTCACTTCATTTTCAATACCGAACAAGTCATAGTAAACCTCAATAACATATATCAATTGCGTGGCAATCCGACTTTATTTACGTGAGCTAGAGTATGGGCAGACGACAGACAGACGGCAGACATACAGTCAGACAGACAGACAATAGACAGACAAACCGAATTCATAAACACATTTCAACTATGTTGGAAATTGTTAAAAAGATGCTCTTAAAAGAACAATATAAGCGATGCGTAAAAGAAAATAAGCGATGCGTAAAAAATTAATGCAATAAAGCATGTAATAATTACCGATTTATGATACTTTGAATTTTTTGATTTTTCAGTGTTTTTTGGCAAAGAAAAAAAAAACGTAAAAACGCATTTTGGATTTCTGCCCTTCATACTTTAACGTTTTTGGAGCAGACCGTAGCCAACGGCGGGATCACCAGGGTTCGATCTCCATTCCGAAATTTTCGTCAGAAAGACTACAAATACGCTATATCAGTCAAGATTATCAACCGTAGCCAACGGCTGCGATCTATTTAGTTCTAATCGTTATATTTTTGTTATTATACTGAAACTAAAAACATCTATAACTATGAAACTGAAATAAAACATTTTTTCACTTCTTTAAATATATAAAACATGCAAGAAAATTGCCAGTCCATAAATTACAATTTGTAGATTTGTACAATTTGTACATGCTTCTTGTTAGGAAAGTAAAAACAAAGTAATTTACTGGAAGTGAGATTGCTTAATATTCTTTTTCGTATGTTTCCCCTTCGTCCATAAATAGTCAAGAGAATTCTGAGAAAATAGCTATTTATATAGTAGTATAGAGAAGGAAAAAATTCTTTTAAAATAGATAGAAGTGAAAAGTGACGATGCTATTTAAAAAATGTAAGGATGTACTGTAATTGTAACCAACCTTTATTTGTGGAAGCAAATGTTTACATAAATTCTTTATTAAATAAATTAGGAAATACAAACTCGGATTTCCCGGATTGCAGAATATAGGTGAAACCAGATATTCTATTTTTTTTCTTTTACATTTAATGTTCTGTTTTAGATTGCCCACTAATAACACCAAATGCACTGATGTTTTTATATGAAAAATATCAATAATATGTTAAAAAAAGTTTAAAAATGTATTAAAACTGATTCTTTTGTATTAGCCGTATGGCAGGAACTAATAGTCGAAGAAATTGCCAAAGTGGTTTAAGTGCGTAGTTCGTTTACGCGTCTGTTGAATTTTTGTTTTATTTATATTATTTTATTTATTCATTTATATATATATATTTTATGAAGTGGTAAGTTTGTTACGGAATATTAGCCGGGAATAAATGATGAACTATTTATATTGTTTTATGTGCAAACGGGTTAATCCTCCGCGATAGAGATAGATTTAAAAAATATTAATGCCTGAAAATTCTTTAAAAAACCATAAAAACTAAGTAAATTGAGATACATATTTTCAAACAAATTGCAATTGAAAGAATTTTTTTCCCTTTTCGATGGTGTAAAATTTGGAATTATGCTACTTATAGCTTAAAAAATTGCTTTCAAAGGAACATTTATTGGACAGGTATTATTACCACCGTCAGTTTAACGTTAGCGTTACTCACGAACATATTTTTGCTTTATAATATGTATACTTTTATTTATAATTAAAAGTTTCTACATTATAAAGCAAAAATGTGTCCGTTAGTAATGCTGGCGTCACATTGATAGTGATGATAAGACCTGATCAACAAATTTCGCATTTACTGCATTTTTTTTTCATTCATGTGCATTGAATTATTTTATTATATTTGTAACTAAGGAAAAATAAATATATTGTCTGTTCTATAAAAGTATGGTAACCCTAGGATAGATGGCCATAGTTTTTAAAGATTGAAATAAAAATTCTTAGAATGCAAATACAAGAAATATTTATGCGTATTTAAAATTATTATAAATATACTCATCATATCTTGGGCAAAAAAATAATTAAATATTGAGAACAAAAAGTGGGAAACAAAATTGAAATTAAAATGGCAGATGGTCATCTCTCCTTCACGCCGAAGAGAGATGGCCATCCAATTACAAGAAAGAAAAAGTGAAGTTAAATAGCAAAAAATAACACATTTCTTATAGTTAATCATGAAAAACGTATAATAATTTGTAAAGTGCCTCAAAAGTCTGTATAGTAAAACAAAGTGTAACGTACATACTGCAAAACATTCAGACACCTAACTCAATGAAAATATCCAATCACTAAATTAAAGAAACATTAAAATTTCACTTACTTTTGATAATCGAAAAACACATCTGCACGTCGCAATGAACGAACTTGTTGAACAATTTACTACGAACAAAGTTTATGCTGCGATCTATGATCAATTTTTGGAAATATTTAGACTGGCCATTTCTCCTCTATGGTCATATATCCTAGAGTTACCCTATATAAAAATCTAAGACAATTGCACTCCTTTAATAAAAGTTCGATAGATATATATTTACATATGATTTCTACCTAAAAAAAAGCAAAATAATACATTAGAAACGTATTTGTTTTGTTTTTTTTCTTAGTCTATTTCCAGTTCCTCTTTTAATTCACAGGAGAATTCGCGTAAAAACAGCTACTTATTTAGCAGTGTCTGTAGAGACAGAAAAAGCTCAGTGAAAGTGTGAAGATGCCATTTAGATAATATAAAATGTACGCGAAATGTAACGAATCCTGCATTTTTGGAAGCAAATGTTTACATAGATGATATTAAACAAACAGTTTTTTTTATCTGTATAAAAAATTATCAGTTTGATTGTTCACTACCCATATAACACCCAGTCACATTGTTACTTGATTAAAAGTAAAAAAAAAAATCCAAAGAAAAATTGTCAGTTTATAAATAAAAATTAGGTACATTTATATTTACATTGATTTTTTGAAAGATAGGAAAATAATGCATTAGAATTGTTTGCTTAAATGTTTTTAACACTTTCCAACCTAGTTGAAAAGTGTTTATGACTTCGGTTTGTCTGGCCGTCTATCCGTCTGCCGTCTATAGATCATATACAGGGCTGAATAAAAGTATTCAGATATTTTTCCGAATATTGTATATGTTGGAAATATATGCTGGAAATTCCTGAAATTACGTTTTTAAATATGGTATACGTTTTCCAAATTGTTTACTTAGATGTTATATTTCAACTTGTTAAACGGTAATGATTTGTAAAATTATTTTGGAAGCGTTGGAAAGTATTACATAATCTATGCTTGACGCATGGTTTTTCGTTCTTGTTTTTTCTGTTCTGTGTTTTCAGTTTCTTCTTGCAGAATTTCATCATTGCTGATAGAATTTTTTGTTGTTATATAAAATATTTTTTAAAATATAAATTACTTCCTCTTAGTGTTGATTAAAAACATACATTAATTTAGTAATTATTTTAATTTTAAAAACTCATATTTAATAATAATTAATTTTATAATTAATTAATTTTATAATTTCATAATGAATTTTAAAACTCAACGCTGAATCACACGACAACACATCTACAGCTGGAATATTCAACCCTGCTTGTTAACTCTAACATTTTAGAAAATGTCCGACTTTTCCTGATTGGTAAAACCAGCCATCCTTTTTGAAATCAACAGGTATTGATGACGATGTGTGTGAAAAACCAGTGCTTTATATGTTTAATCACAGCGTAATCTAGCAGTTCGCCGCTTGCTATACGCCCATGCATTGTATGGAAAAAGTTATTTGTTTAGATGTGTTCTATCACCCCTTGAAGTTTTGCCCATGAGTGTAGATTCGCCCTCAACGTCTCTGAAATACATTTGGTCCAAGTTAAGATACAGCCCCTGAAATCCACTCTATTGAACTTTGTTACTTTGATATTAATTTGTTTCTTCTTCTAATTTTCATTCATATTAGCATTCTAGTTAGTAACACTATTCCGTTTAAATAAAATCAGCAGCCATTTGTTAGCTATTGTGCAGAAAACATAGTTCTCTCCACAATAAGAAAGCGATCTGCAGCGCTTCACATCTTCAGTTATGACCATACATGGTGTTTTGAGCTTGTCTAGTCGTGTTCTATCACTCCTTACAGTTTGGCCCATGAGTTCAGGGCACCCTGTACATATGTATATATATATATAAAATCAAACTGTGAAGAAGTTTTTAGATAATATGAGAGGAAACACAAACCTTACTGAGTCTTACATTTAGAAAATAATGTTTGCCTAAGTGTCTTATTAAATAAGAACTTTTGTTTATTTTTATGCGTAAAGAACACAAAAGACTAGTAGATTATATAATAAAATCTGCTACTTTTCCAACCGCACACATTCAGTTATTTTACCGTAACTACTAAATATTTGTTAAGAAACTAAAATCAACTTTTTATCTCTTTATAAGAAAGGTACAAACTCTAAGAAATGTATTTGCCTGTCTCTAAATTACAATTGGATAGATTTACACTTACATGTATTTTCTTCCTAAATAAAGCAAAATAATGCATTAGAAGTATCTTTTCTTATATATTTTTTTCTTTCAATATTTCCAGTCTGAACAGTTAGGAGAATTCCGCGATAATAGCCACTCACTTAGCCAATGTCTATAGAGACCTAAGACTTGTGGTTTTGTGAAACTTGTCGTATTGCCGTTAAATTAAGTAGTCCAATTTGTTTTGCCCTCTAGCATTTCCCTAAGTGAGCTATGACTTATTTGACAGTCACACTGAACATAAATTAATATACGATCAGTGAAAATATGGTTATCTAGATTTTTCGAATGTTTGACTTGCCCCACTGTCATTCTAGCCACTTGATATATAAACATAAAGAATGAAAGTGTGAAGAAGCTGTTTATATAATATGAGAGTTAACACAAACCTTAAAAAAATTTTCATTTGGAGAATTATTTTGTGCATACATGCCTTATTAAATAACTACTTTTGTTTATTTGCATGCGTAAACAAAACAAAAGACTAGCAGATTATATAATACAATTGCTGCTTTTCCAACCATACACGTTCAGTTATTTTACTGTAACTACTTATATGTTATTAAGAAACTAAAATTAACGTTTATCTCTTTATAAGAAATGTACAAATTCCAAGAAATTTACCTGTCCATAAATAACAATTGGATAGATTTACACTTACATGTGTTTTCTTCTTAAATAAAGCAAAATAATGCATCAGAAGTATATTTTCTTAGATTTTTTTTCTTTTTTGAATATTTCCAGTCATGAGAATTCCGAGAAAATAGCCACTCACTTAGCAATGTCTATAGAGACGAAAAAATGTCCAAAAGAAAAAAGTATAGGAGTAAAAGAGTAAGAGGGTGGCAGAATAAAAGTGCTATTTAGATAATCTAAGAAGAACACGAATTGAAAGCGGAATTTTCAGAAGCAAATACTTGCATATAGAGGATAAATTAGCTAAATAATTTTAATTTTCTGTACTTGAAACAATTGCAAAACATGAATAATCTCCAACCATGTAAATTCAATTATTTTATTGCGCCTAATAATATGTGTTACTGAAAAAGAAAAACACAAAACAAAAGGTTATTTTGCCCTTTTTAACAATTTCCAATCTAGTTGAAAGATGTTTATGACTTCGGTTTGTCTGTCAGTCTGTCCGTCGTCCGTGCTATAACTCTCGTAAGTATACACGGATTGTCCTGATAGTTTTGTAATTGAAGTTTACTATAGCATGATTCCTATTGAAAATGAAGTATGTAGGATTCATAGTTTATTTACAGGGAAAGTCAAAACTATTCCGTTACATTACAATCAATGGGAAATAATCGTTTCAAGCGCATTTTGATGAAATTATGCCATTTGAAACATGATGAAATTGGTATACAATTATGAAGCGCACTAAAACATGATTTTTGTAAAATATGGGTTGCAAAACCTTTATTATTCTAGACAACATTCTACGGCAAAAATCGTTTGCAGTGTAATTTAATGATGTTTACACTATTTCAAACATAATGAAATTTACATAAATAACTGAAGTGCACTATAAAAGGCTCACTGAAAAGTATGGTGTGCATTGCGTTTATCGTACGGTTACAGGGAAACACAAAATAATTCGGTTAAAGTCTTACTGCGATAATTACAGTCTATGTGTGATAAGTGCGTTTTCAACTTTGGTTTGCGTTTTTAAGTTTAACTAAATTTTTGTATAGTACGTGGTGTGTATAAATTCTGTTGATCATATACAGGGCTGAACAAAGAAATTCGTAAGTATTACTGACTATGGGAGGGAATTGGTTAAGGGTATTTTTAATTGTGTTACGCATTTTCCTGCAGAACTATATTTAGTAAACTTTTAGAAGATTGTGGAATATACATAAATTCATATACAGGGCTGGCTAAGCAAAGAACAAGATGCATTGTCCTTTATGGTAAGTAATTGCTGGAAGTGCGTTTTAAGTTGCCTTATTTGTTTTTTTACCTGAATTAAATTTTAGCTTAATATGTGGTCGGTACAAAAGTCTTTAGATTGTACAAAAGGTTTTGAGTGCTTTTCTATCGATTGGTGGAAATTGCTAAATGTGAATTTTCTAACTGAACAAAATTTTATTTTGCTATGTAGTATATACACAAATCTATGCTTATATACAGGGCTGCACAAAATAATTCGACTACATTTTTGACTACGGAAGGTAATTGCTAAAACTGGATTTTTAAATGTGTTATATGTTTCCCAAACTGCGTACTAGATGTCTTGTTTCACCTTATTTAACTGTGAAGTTTCGTTACAGTTTTTTGGATGTGTTAGAAAGAGTTTCATAATCAATGCTTGATTCAGGATTTTTCGTTTTTGTTTTAAATGTATAAAAAAATCTAAGAAACCTGTCAGTACATAAATAACATATTAGTACGTTTATATGTACAAGTGATTTTGGATTCGTATATTTGAAGTTTCTAGAAATCGATTTCTGTTTTTAAAAATTCACAGGTTGCAATTCACATTTTTTTTGTTAACGTATTTTTTTCTAGTGAAGATAAATAAAAGTATTTAATTAATAAGGCAAATATATTTTTTAATGCAGTATACGTTTCATTACGTGCACTTATATAAATAGAATCTTCACACTTCCATTCCTATTTTTTTTTTTTTTTTTTTTTTTGGCCGACGGAAATATTTCTGCCCTGAAGTAAGTAAAATAATACATTCGAAGTACACTGGCCTCCAAAAGTTAAGGCACAACATGTTTTTCGGAGCTCACCAGACAAAAAATGGCAGTCAGATTAAACTTCATAGTTTATATGAATGACAATAATACGCTTTAAAAAAACTTACGCAAAAATTACAGTTACCACTTTTATTTTATAGAAAAGAATAGGTATTTGTGAATGAGAGAAAAATATGCAATTACGAAGCTTTCGTAATTTCGCGTGTAAGTTTTATTGTATTCGAACTATTGTTGTCAGTTTTGTTCACAACAGCCAGTAGAGTCTAGAAATATCTAGAAGAAGTCGTTTACCCGATTCATTAAGGTGGCAGGCGGTAGGATGGATGGAAATGGGGTTGTCACAGGCCGATACTGCTAGACGGCTGAATTTGTCTTTCAGTGTAGTCCAACGACTCTGGTATCAATATGAATCTGAAGATTTTGTGTCTAGAATACAAGTTTCAGGCCACCCACGTGTTACAACACCTGCAGAAGGCCGGTTTCTAGTTCTTTCGGCCTGAAAGAGAAGACGCACTACTGTGCCGCAACTCACTGCAGAACACTTTGGAGCACCAGGGAGAAGAATCTCCGCTACTACGGTGAGAAGACGTCTTCACAATGCAGGTTTTTAAGCAAGGCGACCAGTTGTGTGTGTCCCCTCAACAGACGACAGAGAAGGGCCCGCTTATGTTGGGCAAGAGAACACGTTTCCTGGACCAGACAACAGTGGGCTTCTTTACTCTTCACAGACGTGTCCAGATTCACACTGGAGAGCGATTCAGGACGTCTTTTGATGTGAATAGAACAATGCACTCGATACCATCAATCAAACACTGTCGAAACACACAAGTACAGAAACGGTGGAATCATGGCTTGGACAGGGATCTCACTCGGAGGTCACACTGACCTGCACGTGTT
This sequence comes from Maratus michaelseni, assembly GCA_963931845.1. Classification (NCBI taxonomy): domain Eukaryota; kingdom Metazoa; phylum Arthropoda; class Arachnida; order Araneae; family Salticidae; genus Maratus; species Maratus michaelseni. The sequence continues at coordinate 359,576,990 of OZ007593.1, read as the reverse complement.
CCATGGAGGAACTGTGACTGGTGCAAGATATCGGGATGAGATCTTTGATTCATATGTGCGCCCATATGCCGGTGCTATTGGCAATGGTTTCATTCTAATAAATGATAATGCTAGACCACACCGATCTGTGGTTGTTGAGGATTGCCTTGAGGATCACGGTTTGGAGAGAATGGAACGGCCAGCTCACTCTCCAGACTTGAATCCGATAGAACATCTTTGGAACTATCTTGGAAGACAGATTGCGGCTTTAAGTCCTCCTCCAAGTACATTAAATGAGCTGGAACAAGGCTTACTACAAGTCTGGTTAGCGTTACCTATTTCGGTGTCCGACAATTTAATTGAGAGCATGGAAAGTCGATGCCGCCAATGCATTCAAGTCCAGGGTGGACATATTCCGTATTAGAACCAGTTTTTTAATGTTTCTGTCATATTTTACTGCATAATACTGCGATGTGCTGATTTCTCCAAGAATGGAATTTTCCACCATGAGTGCTTTGTTTTGTTGTAATTTCATTTATACGTTTAACTTAAGTAAATTTCTATGTCGCATTTAATAAATAACAGTTTAGCGCATCTTTCCTCCAAATTTATTGTTTCTATATTCATTCATTTGTAAATTAGACGCAAAAAACTGGTTGTACTTTAACTTTTGGATGCCAGTGTATGTTTTCTTAGATTTTTATTCTTTGAATGTTTTGAATTTCTACTTTAATAATCAGGAGAATTTAGAGCAACTAATCCCTCATTTAGCAGTGCCTTTTAAGGTCTTAAATATGTCCGGAAAAAAAAGATAGGAATGAAAGTGTGAAGATTCTATTTAGATAAGTGAACGTAATGAAACGTATACTGCATTAAAAAAATATTTGCATAGAAGCCTTATTAAATAAATACTTTTATTTATCTTTACTGGAAAAAATACGTTAACGAAACAAAAAAAAAAGAAAAAATGAATTGCAGCATTTGAATTTTTAAAAACAGAAATCGATTTCTAGAAACTTCAAATATACGAATCCAAAATCATAATTATTTTCGCCAAATAGGTTTTGAGTTATGCTTAAAAAACTACCGGCATTTCAATCTGTTTCGCATCGATTACAAATGAATTTAACATAAGGAATTCCAAACTTTAAATATTCTTAATTCCTAAATTACTTGTCCGAACGAATTCCCGTTTGGCATGCTACGGTAAAATTTACCAAAAAACACAAATATGATGTTAGAATTAGGTGTTCGTACTTCAAATCCCAGAGTTTGGTACAATTTCAGTATGAAGACGACCTCCGAAGCTTATATTTTTAACATAAACGAAAAAAGACATAATTTCTGTCTTTTTGGCTATATTTTTTTTTCAGTGACAATATCGAAACTAAACTGTATGAGATTTTAGTCTCGATATAGTCATTTTTCTCTTTATTTTTGTCCGGCTATACTTTCAGTTATTTTACTATAACTAATACTTATTTTTCTTAATAAACTGTTATAAAGGAAGGAAAAATATTTTGTCACTTCTTTAAAGACATAAAAAAATTCCGGAAAATTGTCAATTAATGAATAACAGTTCGATAGATTTTTCTTACACATGCGATTTCTTTTTCAAAAAAAAAAAAAAATAATAATGTATTAAATATGTATTTGCTTATATATTTTTTCTTTCAGTTTTTTCAATAGCCAGTAAAATTCCGAGAAATTAGTCACTCATTTAGCAGTGTCTACATACATGAAAAACCTTACAAAAAATGAAAGATTGGAGTGAAAGAGTGTTGATAGTGCAAATCCTGTATTTTTGGAAGCAAAATTTCCCATAGATGCTTTAACTAGGACTTCCCTCAAAGGGATTAGTCTGAGTAATATTGCTGAGAACATAGGGTTAACAATTACAATATAAAGAAAAAGAGCAAATTAAATGATAGAATTACAAAATATCATATATAAATTCATATACACTGTTAAAAAAATAGAAAAGAAGTACCGTTCATCAGATGTGTTGTCATAATTTTTTTTTTAACATGTGGCAAAGGATCTCATTTTCTTAAGCGCGTATTGCGCAAAACTTAAAAAAAACGCCGGATTTTTTTTTAACGCCAAGTTTTTTAAAGTTACGTAATTGGATATGCAGCCAATAGATTATTCTATCAAGCGTGGCTTAACGCAAATTTAATTTCATTGTTGCACCTTTTTTGTGTGTGAATTTAAAATTTTTCTTCCTTGATTATATATCTATTATTTGTATAACTGTTTATAGAAAATCTTACACTTCAAACCACATTGATAGCATGTTTTGCTACAAACCAGAATGCAAAACTATAGTCTAAATTACTATTAAAGTATAGAAAAAATCTTTCGATGACTTCTGTAAAATAACTTTTACATTAAATCTCCATATCGGCAAAATTGAAAATTATATATATTACAAAGTTAAGCTTAACAGATACTTCTTGATTATTCTATAGGAGGTTCTGCCCCCTGCGCCTTTAATGCGCCTTTACAGCGCCAATCCGCAGACTTTTCTTTTGCCTGTCTGTCTGTCTCTCCACAATCTGTCTGTTTCCCTATCCGATTTTCTGCCCGTCTCTCTAACGGATTGTCTATCTTCCTACACGTCTCGCTACCTGTCTCTATATTTCTCTACCAGTCTCGCTACCCGTCTCTATATTCCTCTACCAGTCTCGCTACCCGCCAATCTATTTCTCTAACCGTCTGTCTATCCGTCTAACTACTTGTATGTCTAGCCGTGTCTCTATCCACTTCGCTACCCATTTGTCTATCTGTCTCTCTACCCGTCTGGCTATACGCCTCTCTACCCATCTTCTTACCCATCTCCGTACCCATCTACTGTCTCTCTACTCGTCTGTATACCCGTCTCACTATCCGTCTGTTTTTGTACCGGACTCTTCACCCGTCTCGCTATCAATCTCATTACCCGTCAGTCAACTCGTCTCTGTACTCATCTCTCTACTCGTCTCTTTATCTACCACGCTACGCGTCTCACAACCTTTCTCGCTACATTCCAGTCTACCGGTGTCGCTACCCGTCTCGAGACCCATCTCGCTACCCCTCTGTCAACCCTCTTTTTACCTTTCTCTCTAGCCGTCTGTCTATTCGTTTCGCTACCCGTCAGTTTACCTATGTCGCTACTCGTCTCTCTACCCATCTCACTACCCGTCTGTCTATCCGTTTGTTTACTCGTCTTTCTACCTCTCGCCACCTCTTCCCAATATTTAAACAGTTCATTTAATATACAGAAGCCGTTTATCAGTTATTAAATGCAAACAGAAGTAATTTATCTAATAAGTGTAATCAGATGCATTTTTTTAAAATACATACATAAACCTGAATAATAATTCATCAGTTTTGTGTTCATAGTTGTTTATATCATTTGACAGTAAATCTAAACTTCTTAAACCTGAATTGTCTCAAGCTTTTTAAAAAAACCACAAGGTCTGTATAACTGCAAAGTACCCTGAGGGCTATATTAGCTACATGTTATTAAGTTTCGTTATCGCGTTTGCAGCCAATTGCTTATGTCAGAAAGCGTGGCTTAACGCCCTTTTAAATTCATTACTGTAACTTTCTTTTCTTTTCTTTTTTTTTTTGGGGGGGGGGGGGGGGTAGGGGGGAAGGGTTTCAAATATATACATTTAAATTAAAACTTTTGCCTCCATGCCATTAGTGTTGTTTGTATTATTAACTAATACCTTGTAGACCGAGCTTCATTTGAAACAAATGTAAAAGACTTCTTCTACAGTTTTTTTGTAGGAGAAACTTTCGTAATTGGGCCCAAAGCCAATCGGAGTATTTAATATCATTATTGTAACTCTTATAGAGTTAAAACAATATTGTTGCTAGCTTTACTCTTGTTTGAGACCAACCTTGCATGTGTATCTGAATGGGAAAAAGTTTCGTATCCTATGTCGGTTGGCGAAAAAAATTTTAAATGGTGCCAAAAGGTAGTTTTAGCAACTTACAAAATTTTTCAAGAGAGCGGTAAAACATGTTTTTCAAATATTTACAAACATACGTTTATTAAAGCATGTTTTTGCGCCATCTTAAAAATTTAAGCACGATGCTAAAATGAAATTTTATCGCCATATTCGATATTTTAATAAGTAATGAAAACACATAAACAAACTTATATAACAAACCTAAGAGGCATTTTTGTGATAAATAATTGTTATTGTCAGGGGGTTAAATTGTAAACAATTAATAAACGGCTAGTAAATAATAAATAGCATTTAAAATCTAAGGTACTTTTCGGTTAGCCGAGCGCCAGTGAAATGTATATATCTATATATACACATATATATATATATGTATACATACACACATATATGTATGTGTATATATATATGTATATATACATACATGCATATATAAATGTGTGTATGTATAGATATATGTATATGTATGTATACATAGATATATAAATTTCACTGGCGCCCGGCTAACCGAAAAGTACCAAATCTAAAAATGAAGAAGTGGTCCGTATAAAAATTAAGCGCTTGATATATGTAAATCTTTTTTTATTTTTTAATATTTCCGAATGCACAGATAAAAAGGTAAAAATCTCTTTTCTAAATGCCAGATAGAAAATATACAAAATAGAAAAATATCTGCTAAAAAATATATTTACATAATACTACATCTGCAAAAAAAATAAGATTTAGAAAAAGTAAGCCAAATCCTTCAGATCCCAACAATCACATCGAAAAACTTATCACCAAAAAAGAACTCGCCAAATCTTACGGCACAGGAGATGGATTTTTCCCTCTGAATGCAGAATATGAGTTTTTTTCTTGTACGATGGGTGATTATAACTGTTTCATTTCACATACTACATACCGTTTGATATATTGGTACTTTTATGTTATCCCGGCGCAGTTGATAAATCGCCAAATATTGTTCCTATAACATTTTCATATTGAATTCATTTCATTTAAATATAAACCTTTCACTCATTTAATTTCAAATACATGCCTTTCATTAATCCCATTTAAAATGCTAAAAAGAGAAAAAAAAAAAGAAATAATGCCATAAATCGAAACCTTTTATTTAAACACCAAAGAATTTTTTTTTTATTATTTACACATGAGAAATAAAAAAAGCTGCTATTGCTGAGATTTGCGCGAAATCTCTAATACCAAGTCTACTAAGTTATTGCGGGGTTTTTCTTTCAAAGAGAAAAAAATCCAGATTAATTTTCGATTTCTACTCAATTGAAATATATTTTATTGTGCTGAATATTAGTGCGTGCATATTTTTTTTGCTCCTTGTACTCCATGAACTTTTCAATTCCGATTGTCTACGAAAATCTCGCGCCGGTGAAAATGACGTACCACAAAATTTCGTGACGTATGTACTTTAATTGTGCTTTTTTATCTATTTTTTTAATATAATTTCCAAACGGTTTAGCATTTATTCTTGGTAATAAATAGACGTCGTTGTCACCTTTATAGGTACCTGCTGTAAAAATTGGAACGAAATCCGTTAAATATTTTTTGAGTTATGCTTGACGAAAGGTTTTAATATCCATTGTAGCTATATATGGGGCAAAGTAATACTGCGCTGTGTATGAGTCTTCGTTTCACTCAGACAATAAATGGATAATTATTTGGTAACAAAATTATGTCTCAGAGTAAATTTGTAAAATTTTAAAGGAATTATATAAATATACTTCTTTTATTTGTTAAAAAGTGTGAAATAAAAGCTTATTAAACAGTAAATAAGCTTTATTCGACTGTCGATATGTTTCGGCTCCATTCAAGTCATTATCAAATAAAATAAAAATATTCTATAATTGCGCGGTCTATGAAGTTATTATTTGAAAAACCATCATTTAATTTTTCACGTGTTTTTTTTAATTACGCAGGATATATCTTTCTTTTCTTGGATGTTTATTTCCATATTTGTAACCATAGAGTAACTCGAGCCACAATTTTGGTAAGTTAAATGATGCTGCCAAACTTTATGCTGAATTACATAAAGTTAATTATTTTTTTTTTCAAGTTTTCTTTTCTGCAAGTACAATTAGTACACACTGAGCAATCAAAATAAACACTTACAACAATTAAAATTAAAGATATTATTTGGAAATTTTCAAATGCTCGGTAACGAAATTACGCGATATCCATTTCTTGTAATTCCGATACCAAGCATTTAAAAAAAATTCTAAATAATATATTTATGTATTTTATAATTGTTATAAGCGCTTATTTTGATTTTTTAGTGTGTATTAATTGCGCTTGCAGAAACAAAGTTTGTAAAAAATAATTAACTTTATGTAATTCCAGTAAAAATTTACAAATTTGCTCTGAAGTGTAATTTTGTTACCAAATGATTGCTGGAATACCGAATAGTCCGTTGTATAATGCGCATTTTTGATACAAGAAATTTAATCGAAATTTACAGGGATGCGTCATACGCCGGTTATAAAAATGAACGATTAATTTTTAAGAAAAAATATTTATCAGAAGAATTCAGATATTTTATTTAATGAACATGTTATTTATATACAAAAAATAATTTTCGCTATAACATCACATGAAAAGTAGTAATATGACCCTTTACAATAATCTTTATTTTATTTTTTGCTATGTATGTCATGGAGATTTCTTTGCAAAAAACGAAGTGCGCTTTATACGGTGAATATAACAAAAATTCAAAAATGAAGCCTGGAAGTATGGGCACGCGTTATACACCCGAGCACATTATACGCTGGTATATACGGTAAATAATCTTATTGACCTGTTTGTGAAAACAAAACAAAACACCTAGGGGAATTATATAATATATTTTTTTTTCCATAACGCACTCAATAATTTTACTGTAACTAATAATATATGTTATTAAGTAACTAAAATTAAATATTTTGTTCCTTAAAAAAAAAAAAAAAAAATCTCCAATTCCATAAATAACAATCTGTTATATTTATACTTAGGTATGTGTTTTTTTGTCAACAAAAGCAAAATAATGCATTAGAAATGTGTTTACTTATTTTCTTTCTTTGAATGTTTCTCATTTCTTTGTTAATAGTCAGGAGAATTCGGAGAAAAATAGCCTCTTACTTAGCAGTGTCTGTAGAGACGAAAAACTTCGGTAAAATAACATAGAAGTGAAAGAGTGAAGATACTATTTAGTAGACAGTAAAAAAAAAAAAAAAAAAAAAACACAATTCGTATAAAGAATCCAGCATTTGTGGAAGTAAATGTTTACATAAGTGCGTTATTAAATAAATACTTTTGTTTATCTTCAGATGAAAAAAAAAAGCAAAACATTAACCCTTTTCGACTCAACAACTCTGATTAGAAAAATATTTACTCAGATGTTAGAATACATCATTTTAAGCATGTAAAAAATAATTTAAAACATTTAGATAAAAAAAATATATATATATTGACTAAAAGGTGCTTTTTACCCATCTGCAATAAACAGAAAATTACATGCTTCTTATAAATATTGTCGATTTCTAATACAAAATTGTAAAGTATATGAACTTACTTTTGTAAAAGTCTACTTTTGGACGATAGAGCGAGTTGAATTTCAGCTGTTTTCTAAAAGTATCTGGATGATAAGGGATTTTCCACAAATTATCAATTTTATTTTTATTTATTTTTTCATTTTCATTTTTTATTGGTGTTTTAGTTCATCTTGGAAAATCACCAAAACCATCCTATTCAAAAATAAAATAAAATAAAATAAACACAATAAAATAAAATTGAAGCATCCGTTGCAAAGCTACTTGCTTACATTCATTAAATACAAATTCCTTTGTTGGAAGGTCATTTAATAAAAAATGACAATTTGTGGAAAAACCCTTATCATCAAGCTACTTTTCGGAGGCAACCAAAAATGCAGCTCACTATATTGATCATATCTTTATGAATTTTCCAGATATTCGACTGATCTTTTTATATTAGCTGGTATATAGAGTTGACTTCCATGTCCTGATAAATGAAAATCTGTGGTATCTATCGCGCCTGCGCAGAAAAAAGTTATTTCCTAAAACAAAAAGACCAGTCGAATATCGTGAAAATTCAGAATGATATGGGCGATAGAGCGAATTGAATTTCAGTTGTTTTCTAAAAGTAACTGGTTAATAAGGGATTTTCCACAAATTGTCTTTTTTTTTGTTAATTTTTATTTTTTATTGATGGTTTAATTCTTCTTGGAAAACCACTAGAACCAGCCTATTCCAGAAAAAAAAAAGAATTGTCAAACTGGAAGTATCCGTTGCAAAGCTACTTTTTAACATTCATGAAATACTAATTCCTTTTTTGGAAGTCAGTTAATAAAAAATGACAATTTGTGGAAAACCCTTATCATCAAGCTACTTTTCCGAGGCAACCGAAATTCAGCTCACTATATCGCCGATATCCTTATTAATTTTCAGGATATTCGACTGACCTTTTTATATTAGTTACTCTATAGTCTATAGATTTGACTTCCAAATCATGAAAAGAGAAAATCATTGGTATCTTTTGCGCATGCACAGTTCAAAATTATTTCACACAACAAAAAGACCAGTAGAATATCGTGAAAATTCGGCGGAAAGATATCGGCGATAAAGTGAGCTGAATTTCAGTTGTTTTCTAAAAGTCGCTGGATGATAAGAGGTTTTATATATAATTTAATAATATTATATATAATAGTATTATTAGTGTTACAGTGCTGGAATCTCTAAGAATGTTGTACAGTTGATCCAATATTCTCAAATTATAATTAAGTATTCTAATTATATTAAGTATTAATAATTAAGTATTCTAAAATTACGGGTGTATGAGCCGTAGACGTTCAGCCGCGGAGGCAAAATTTAAACTCAGTTTTCTTGAAACAATGTTTTTCAGAGATTTTACTACAATAACTTTTGAAGGCGATGAGGTTGTTCTGCAGGAATATCCGGACAAGATCGTTACCCTTGCTCTCAGAGGACAGGTTAGCTCCCCCACTAATTATAAGGTTATTAAGGTCCTTGCGGATCACAAGAATGAGTATAGGTTCCATTTGGCCATTCAGCTGCCGGCTGTTGACTCATCAAAACTCATATCACGAAGTTTATGTTTCTGCGTTAATCCCTACCAGATTAAAAATACATCACCATTACTAGATGCTTCCATCGCCAGTGGCTAGGCCACATGGCGCATAAGTGCAAATTTAGCCTTACATGTGCTCGTTGATACCAGATACTGAGATATGCTGGTCGTAATTGTTTCGATGTTCTAAATTTGAAAAGGTGGCTCCTACAGCACTTTAGATGGAACACTTAAACACGCATCTTACGATGCTAGCTGTCCTACTTACAGATCCGCGCTTGGAAAGGCTCGGTCTTCATGGAGCAACCATTTATAGTTTAGTGCTCCAAAAGCGTATAGCTTTCTCCAAATATATTACAGTAACTTGTTCGTATTTCTATAAATATTATCTGTTATCACCTAATATGCAACAGATTTTATACATATTGTACCTTGTGTTCTCCATCATATACTCATAGTCTTCTGAGATTTATTCATGTTCACCTTTAAGTTTGTGTTCGCATCTACAGTTGTGTTTTTGTCATTGTTTTAATTTCCTGTGCCTAGTGTCGCGTCAACTTTTTCCTCTATCATATAGTCCTTGTCCTCTGAGTTTTAGTCATATTCATCTTTGTGTAGTTATGCTACAGTATTTTAAGTTTATATGTGTACTTCAAGCCAGTGTCCCTATCTTTTGAAAACTGTTTATTGTGCATCATCTTTTAGTGCTAGAAACTGTCGTGCCGTCACTTGCCGTTGTGTTACGTCATGTTTTTATTATCTTCTGCCCAGTATTTATTTATTATTCACCACTCCACCCTCTGCCGCGCTTACCAGTGAGTTTTGTAATTTTTTTAATTATGTCATTAAAAGGGACCGGGAGGGACATCTATGCTCGTCAGACTTCGTTCCTAGTCTGAGCTGTCCCTCTCGGGCAGTAAAGTTAAGTTAAGTTAACGGATTACATGTTCCCCTTTTTTTAAATAACAGAAATTCAAATCTCTACAAACTATACCTGAAAAACAAACAGAGAAACATTTTTTTTAAATAATTTTTTTCAAAAAATATGACCCATTTGTATGGATTTTGAATTTTGAATTCATTAAATATTTAATATATTTATATTATAATTTTTCTATGTCGTTTCTATTGTATTTTGTATAATTTTCTAAAATTGGCGTTAAATTTGTTTGTAAACCTTGTGTGCTATAAACAAAAAACATATAAAAATTTCTTGAATTTTTCAACGAAATTGTTATATCTTCATAAATATATGCTATTCTTACATAAATGAACACAAATGTTGTATAATATCAACATAGTAAAGTACTGCAGCGAGAGATCATTTCGTGCATTTCAGTTTACAGGGGGATCCCAAATATTATTTTTTTTCTTCATTTTGCTGTTGGTCTTCTAATTTCTCCCATAATCAAATCTTTGTTGAAAATATAAGGTCAACCATGTTATTTATATTTCCGAAGTTCTAAAATAATTCGTCAAGTATTTTTTTAGATATTCGCTAAAACGTCTAAAATCGATAGTGTCCAGTGATTTTTGGCGATATAGTGGATGCTGTTTCTTTCTACAGAAAGCTAAATAGTAGATTAGAACTGTTTTTTCATAGTTTTTCATTTAAATATTGTCAGTTTATTCTTCATCAACAAGAAGAATCCCAGAAAATAGCCATTTAATTAGTGGTGTCTAGAGAGATGGAAAAACTTCAGCACAAAAACATAGAAGCGAAAGAGTGAAGATGCTATTTAGTAGATAATCTAAAAATAAACACTTTGTAAGGCATCCTACATTTGTGGAAGCAAATATTTGCATAGATACATTACTAAATAAATACTTTTGTTGATCGACGCGTCAAAAAATAAAGAATGTGAATGTTCTTTACATAGCATAGATTATTTTTTAATGGTCTAAGATACATAACATAATGTAGTAAATCCAGATCTAATTTTTTAAAAATAAGAATAATATTTAAAAGAGTTAAGTTTAAATTTATATTTTCTTTATATTTTATATAGCTACAAAATAGTCTAAAACACTTTTCATGTTGTGAACAAATGAAGTATTCGGGTTTAAATCATGAAAACTGACATTAAAAAAATATATATATATAATTTATATGTTATTTAAAGTTGTAAGTTATTTAAATTGCATCCCGGCAACCTTTTAAAAGCTCATTTTGTTCTTAATATATGCCGTAAAAATCAAAGATAAATTTTAGATACGAATTTTAATAAAGAAGACTCCTTGCACATAAGTAATATATATATACTAGCAAGCTACGCCGTTCAATTTCTCTAAACGAACCTTTAATCAAAGAAAATATTGACATTTCATAATTCACTTTTAAATTTTAACATAATAATAAGGTTACTATAATTTGTGACTCGTGCTATAGCCAATATGCACGTCAGGACACGTCGCCCTTATCATTATCTTTTTACGCGTGAAGTTTTAATATAGTTTGCTATGGTACTCCATTGTGATATTTGGTAATTTTTGAAAATCAATATTTGAAAAATGGCATAATCATTAGATTTGAAATTTATATCAAGAAATATACAATTTTTTACCTTTCAAACGCAGTTTGTCTAACAATTTTCTGACAAATACTTTTCAAGCTATTATTTTATCAGTAAATTCAAATGTTTCATTTTCCGAGATTAATCTGTGACAAAGATTAGCGAAAACCCCAGTCGTCAGCAAAGCATAGCTTTATATTAAAGAGAATGTTGGAGCAGGCATTGTCACCATCAGTTTTGAAATCGGTTCTGTAGTTCCAGAGATTCCAAAGAAATTGTAATTTAAATAATTTTAGAACGCTTTTCTCTCATTTCACCCTTTTAAATTTTGATTTTTTTTTAAATTTATTCTTAGAGAGCATTTACATGTTATAAGTAACTACAATGCCAAATTTCAAAATTCTAGCTCCTTCAGTATAAAAAAAGTCGCAATTTTCGAACATTTTTCACTTTTGCACCCCACAGGGGTTAGTGTCACCGATATAAAATAAAGCCTATGTTGGAGTAGGGATTGTCACCATAAATTTGCCACCATTACTTTTGAAAACGGCTCTGTGGTTCCAGAGATTTCATAGAAATTTAAATTTAGATCGTTTTTAGAACGCTTTTCTGTCATTTCGCCCTTTTAAATTTCAATTATTTTTTAATTTTTTCTTAGAGAGCATTAATCTTATAAGTAATTACAATGCCAAATTTCAAATTTCTAGCTCCCCCAATATACAAAAACTGCAATTTTAGAACATTTTTCGCTACTGCACCCCCCCCCCCTGGGATTAGTGGCACTGACATAAAATATAGCCTATGTTGGAGCAGGAACTGTCACCATCAATTTTCCACCATTAATTTTGAATACAGTTCTGTAGTTCCAGAAATTCCATAGAAATCGTAATTTAAAATGTTTTTAGAATGCCTTTCTCTCATTTCACCCTTTTTAAATTTCAATTTTTTAAAATTTGTTCTTAGAGAGTATTACATCTTATAAGTACCTACAATGCCAAATTTCAAATTTCTAGCTGAATCAATATAAAAAAAATGCAATTTTAGAAATTTTTTCGCTCCTGCACCACCTTCGAATTAGTGGCACCGACGTAAAATATAGCCTATGTTGGAGCAGGGATTGTCATAAAAAATTTGCTACCATCACTTTTGAAAAGGGTTCGGTAGTTCCAGAGATTCCATAGAAATTGTAATTTAGAATGTTTTTAGAACGCTTTTCACTCATCTCACACTTATAAATTTCGAATTTTTTTAGAATTTTTCCTTAGTGAGCATTTACATCTTATAAGTAAATACCATGCCAAATTTCATGTTTCTAACACCTTCAGTATAAAAAAAATCGAAACTTTAGAACTTTTTCGCTCATGCACTCCCCTAGGGAAAGTGGCACCGACATGAAATATAGCCTATGTTACAGCAGGAACTGTCACTATCAATTTTCCACCATTAATTTTGAATACAGTTCTGTAGTTCCAGATATTCCATAGAAATTGTAATTTAAAATGTTTTTAGAATGTCTTTCTCTCATTTCACCCTTTTTAAATTTCAATTTTTTTAAATTTGTTCTTAGAGAGCATTACATCTTATATGTAACTACAATGCCAAATTTCAAATTTTTAGCTCCTTCAATATAAAAAAAGTCACAATTTTCGAACATTTTTCACTTCTGCACCCCATTGGGGCTAGTGGGACCGACATAAAATATAGCCTATGTTTGAGTGAGGATTGTCCCCATCAATTAGACACCATTACGTTTGAAATCGGTTCTGTGGTTCCAGAGATTGCATAGAAATTGTAATTTGGAATGTTTTTAGAACGCTTTTCTCTTATTTCACCCTTTTTAAATTTCAATTTTTTAAATTTGTTCTTAGAGAGCATTACATATTATAAGTAACTACTATGCCAAATTTCATGTTTCTAGCTCCTTCAGTATAACAATTTCAATGGAATCTCTGGAACTACAAAACCATAATTGAGAATGATTTTAGAACGCTTTTCGCTCATTTCACCCTTTTAAATTTTGATTTTTTTAAATTTAATCTTAAAGAGCATTTACATCTTATAAGTAACTATAATGCCAAATTTCAAATTTCTAGCTCTTTCAGTATAAGAAAAATTGCAATTTTAGAACGGTTTTTGCTCAAGCACCACTCTGGTATTAGTGGTACTGGCGTAAAATATAGCATATGTTGTAGCAGGGATTGTCAGTAAAAATTTGCCACCTTGACTTTAGAAAAGGGTTCGGTAGTTCCAGAGATTCCATAGAAATTGTAATTTAGAATGTTTTTAGAACGCTTTTCGCTCATCTCACCCTTTTTAATTTCGAATTTTATTAGAATTTCTTCTTAGAAAGCATTTACATCTTATAAGTAACTACCATGCCAAATTTCATGTTTCTAGCTCCTTCAGTATAAAAAATCGTAATTTTAGAGCGTTTTTCGCTTCTGCACCCTCCTTGGGGTAGTGGCACCGACATAAAATATAGCCTATGCTGGCGAAGGGATTGTCACCATCAATTTGTCACCATTACTTTTGAAAACGGCTCTGTGGTTCCAGAGATTTCATAGAAATTTAAATTTAGAACGTTTTTAGAACGCTTTTCTGTCATTTCGCCCTTTTAAATTTCAATTATTTTTTAATTTTTTCTTAGAGAGCATTAATCTTATAAGTAATTACAATGCCAAATTTCAAATTTCTAGCTCCCCCAATATACAAAAACTGCAATTTTAGAACGTTTTTCGCTACTGCACCCCCCCCCTGGGATTAGTGGCACTGACATGAAATATAGCCTATGTTGGAGCAGGAACTGTCACCATCAATTTTCCACCATTAATTTTGAATACAGTTCTGTAGTTCCAGAAATTCCATAGAAATCGTAATTTAAAATGTTTTTAGAATGCCTTTCTCTCATTTCACCCTTTTTAAATTTCAATTTTTTTAAATTTGTTCTTAGAGAGCATTACATCTTATAAGTACCTACAATGCCAAATTTCAAATTTCTAGCTGAATCAATATAAAAAAAATGCAATTTTAGAAATTTTTTCGCTCCTGCGCCACCTTCGGATTAGTGGCACCGACGTAAAATATAGCCTATGTTGGAGCAGGGATTGTCATAAAAAATTTGCTACCATCACTTTTGAAAAGGGTTCGGTAGTTCCAGAGATTCCATAGAAATTGTAATTTAGAATGTTTTTAGAACGCTTTTCACTCATCTCACACTTATAAATTTCGAATTTTTTTAGAATTTTTCCTTAGTGAGCATTTACATCTTATAAGTAAATACCATGCCAAATTTCATATTTCTAACACCTTCAGTATAAAAAAATCGAAATTTTAGAATTTTTTCGCTCATGCACTCCCCTAGGGATAGTGGCACCGACATGAAATGTAGCCTATGTTGCAGCAGGAACTGTCACTATCAATTTTCCACCATTAATTTTGAATACAGTTCTGTAGTTCCAGAAATTCCATAGAAATTGTAATTTAAAATGTTTTTAGAATGCCTTTCTCTCATTTCACCCTTTTTAAATTTCAATTTTTTAAAATTTGTTCTTAGAGAGCATTACATCTTATATGTAACTACAATGCCAAATTTCAAATTTTTAGCTCCTTCAATATAAAAAAAGTCACAATTTTCGAACATTTTTCACTTCTGCACCCCATTGGGGCTAGTGGGACCGACATAAAATATAGCCTATGTTTGAGTAGGGATTGTCCCCATCAATTAGACACCATTACGTTTGAAATCGGTTCTGTGGTTCCAGAGATTGCATAGAAATTGTAATTTGGAATGTTTTTAGAACGCTTTTCTCTTATTTCACCCTTTTTAAATTTCAATTTTTAAAATTTGTTCTTAGAGAGCATTACATATTACAAGTAACTACTATGCCAAATTTCATGTTTCTAGCTCCTTCAGTATGAAAAATCGAAATTTTAGAACGTTTTTTGGAACTGCACAACCCCTTGGGTTTAGTGGCACCGACATAAAATATAGCCTATGTTGGAGCAGGGAGTGCAACCACCAATTTGCCACCATCACTTTTGAAATCGGTTCTGTAGTTCCAAATATTCCATAGAAATTATAATTGAGAATGATTTTAGAACGCTTTTCGCTCATTTCACCCTTTTAAATTTTGATTTTTTTTAATTTAATCTTAAAGAGCATATACATCTTATAAGTAACTATAATGCCAAATTTCAAATTTCTAGCTCTTTCAGTATAAGAAAAATTGCAATTTTAGAACGGTTTTTGCTCAAGCACCACTCTGGGATTAGTGGTACTGGCGTAAAATATAGCATATGTTGTAGCAGGGATTGTCAGTAAAAATTTGCCAGCATGACTTTAGAAAAGGGTTCGGTAGTTCCAGAGATTCCATAGAAATTGTAATTTAGAATGTTTTTAGAACGCTTTTCACTCATCTCACCCTTTTTAATTTCGAATTTTATTAGAATTTCTTCTTAGAAAGCATTTACATCTTATAAGTAACTACCATGCCAAATTTCGTGTTTCTAGCTCCTTCAGTATAAAAAATCGTAATTTTAGAGCGTTTTTCGCTTCTGCACCCTCCTTGGGGTAGTGGCACCGACATAAAATATAGCCTATGCTGGCGAAGGGATTGTCACCATCAATTTGCCACCATCACTTTTGAAATCGCTGCAGTAGTTCTAGAGATTATCTCCTAAAAACAAACAAACAAACAAACAATCTTTACTACTTTATAATCAGTAGTAGCAAGCTACGCCAGCTACGCTGGTCAAACCTTACAAACCTTTAATCAAACAAAATATTGACATTTCATAATTCACTTTTATATTTTAAAAGAATAATAAGGCTACTATAATTTGTGACTCGTCTTATAGCCAATATACACGTCAGGACACGTCGTCCTTATTATTATCTTTTTCTATCTTTTTCGTTCATCTATCTTTTTGAAGGTTTCGCTTGGGTACTCCATTGTGAAATGTGGTAATTATTGAAATTCAATATTTGAAAAATAGCATAATCATTAGATTTGAAATTTATATCAAGAAATATACAATTTTTCACCTTTCAAACGCAGTTTGTCTAACAATTTTCTGACAAATACTTTTCGAGCTATTATTTTGTTCAATAACTTCAAGTGTTTAATTTTCCGAGATTAATCTGTGGCAAAGATTAGCGAAAAACCCAGTCGTCAGCAACGTATAGCTTTATATTAATGAGGATGTTGGAGCAGGGATTGTCACCATCACTTTTGAAATCGGTTCCGCAGTTCCAAAGATTCCATAGAAATTGTAATTTAAAATGAATTTAGAACACTTTTCACTCATTTCACCCTTTTAAATTTCTAATTTTTTTTAATTTATTCTTAGAGAGCATTTACATCTTATGAGTAACTACAATGCCAAATTTCAAATTTATAGCTCCTTCAGTATGAAAAAAGTCGCAATTTTCGAACATTTTTCACTCTTGCACCCCATTGTGGTTAGTGGCACCGACATAAAATATAGCCTATGTTGGAGTAGGGATTGTCACCATCAATTTTTCCATTACTTTTGACATCGGTTCTGTGGTTCCAGAGATTCCATAGAAATTGTAATTTAGAATGTTTTTGGAGCACTTTTCTCTCATTTCACCCTTTTAAATTTCAAATTTTTTTTTAAATTTGTTCTTAGAGAACATTACATCTTATAAGTAACTGCATTACGAAATTTCAAGTTTCTAGCTCCTTCAGAATTGCAAAAATCGTAATTTTAGAAAGATTTTCGCTCTTGCACCACCTGAGGGTTGTGGCACTGACATAAAATATAGCTTATGTTACAGCAGGGACTGTCACTATCAATTTGCAACCATCACTTTTGAAAACGGATCTGTAGTACCAGATACTCCATAGAAATTGTAATTTAGAATGTTTTTGGAACGCTTTTCGCTCATCTCACCCTTTTAAATTTCGATTTTTTTTATTTTGTTCTTAAAAAACATTTTCATCCAATAAGTAACTACAATGCCAAATATCAAATTTCTAGACCCTTCAGTATTAAAAAAAAATGCATTTTTAGAACGTTTTTCGCCCCTGCACCACCCTGGGATTAGTGGCACCGACGTAAAATATAGCCTATGTTGGAGCAGGGATTGTCATCAAAAATTTGCTACCATCACTTTTGAAAAGGGTTCGGTAGTTCCAGAAATTCCATAGAAATTGTAATTTAGAATGTTTTTAGAACGCTTTTCGCTCATCTCACAGTTTTAAATTTCGAATTTTTTTAGAATTTGTTCTTAGAGAGCATTTACATCTCATAAGTAACTACCATGCCAAATTTCATGTTTCTAACAACTTCAGTATAAAAAAATCGAAATTTTAGAACGTTTTTTGCTCATGCACTCCCCTGGGGGAAATGGCACCGGCATGAAATATAGCCTATCTTATAGCAGGAGCTGTCACTCTCAACTTGCCACCATTACTTTTGAAAATGGTTTTGTAGTTCCAGAGATTCCATTGAAATTGTAATTTAGAATGTTTTTAGAACGCGATTCGCTCATCTCACCCTATTAATTTCGATTTTTTTTAGAATTTGTTCTGAGAGAGCATTTACATTTTATAAATAACTGCCATGCCAAATTTCAAGTTTCAAGCTCCTTCAGTATAAAAAAAAAATTTAAATTTTAGAACGCTTTTGCACCCCCCCCCCCTTGTAGTAGTGGCACCGACATAAAATATAGCCTATTTTGGAGCAGGAACTGTCACCATCAATTTGCCACCATCACTTTTGAAAATTGTTCTGTAGTTCCAGAGATTCCATTAAAATTGTAATTTAGAATGATTTTAGAACACTTTTCGCTCATCTCACCCTTTTAAATTTCGAATTTTTTTAGAATTTGTTCTTAGAGAGCATTTGTATCTTATAAGTAACTACTGTGCTAAATTTCATGTTTTTAACACCTTCAGTGTAAAAAAAAAATCGAAATTTTAGAACGTTTTTCGCTTTTGCACCCCCCTGTGGTAGTGGCACCGACATAAAATATAGCCTATTTTGGAGCAGGGACTGTCACCATCAATTTGCCACCATCACTTTTGAAAACTGTTCTGTAGTTCCAGATATTCCATAGAAATTGTAATTTAGAATGTTTTTAGAACGCTTTTCGCTCATTTCAACCTTTTAAATTTTGAATTTTATTAGAATTTGTTCTTAGAGAGCATTTGCATCTTATAAGTAACTACCATGCCAAATTTCGTGTTTCTAGTTCCTTCAGTATAAAAAAAAATCAAAATTTTAGAACGGTTTTCGCTTCTGCACCCCCCTGGGGGTGTTGCACCGACATAAAATATAGGCTGTGTTGGAGCAGGGATTGTCACCATCAATTTACCACCATCACTTTTGAAATCGGTTCGGTAGTTCCAGAGATTACCCCCTACAAACAAACTAACAAACAAACAAACAAAAAAACAATCTTTGCTACTTTATAATATTAGTATAGATAGATATATAGAAGACAAAAAATAATGCACATAAGTTAACTGAAGTTCAGTCTTAATGGGACCAGAAAGATTTGAAATGTCAAAAAAATGTAAATATAATAATAATAATAATCCTCTTTAATAAAAAGGTATGTGTTGCTGACGACTGGGATCGTTGCCACAGATTAATCTCAGAAAATGAAACATTTGAAGTTACTGAAAAAATTAATTGCTCGAAAAGTATTTGTCAGAAAATTGTTAAACAAACTGCGTTAGAAAGGTAAAAAATTGTATTTTTCTTGATATAAATTTCATATCCACTGATTATGCCATTTTCCAAATATTGAATTTCAAAAATGGCCAAATTTCACAATGCATTACCATAGCGAAAACTTCACGAGTAAAAAAATAATAATAACAGCAATATGTCAGCACGAGTCACAAATTATAGTAACCGTATTATTCTATTAAAATATAAAAGTGAATTATGATGTCACGAGTGCATGATTTTTATTTGATTCTCGACAAATACTAGATGCGCCATTTCTATTTAGTTGTGAACATGGTAATAGAATACCTCAGGTAGGGGAACGCTGTGTTAGGTTTTTGACTCCGAAATGAAGTTTGGTAATGCGCGAAATCTCGTGTACTGGCCGGAGCGCCATCTGTGTCAGCAATCGAAGTTCAGCAAATCGAAAACTTTTTTTTTTTTTTTTTTCTCAAGCTGCATTTAAAAAGAAATTCTGTGATGTTTTTTAATTAATAAAACAGAAAACGAACTATTTTAAGAGTTTGTAAAATATTTATATTAAATTTTACAAACTGCAAATAATATATATTTTCACTGTAATATTAAAAAGGAACAAAAAATATTAATTCTTATTCAAAACAAGCCTGGAACTCAAATATATCTTTTTTTTTTCTTTTTTTTAAATTTTATTGTACTTCGATATCCGGGATTTATCACGTAATTCTCGTAAATATTTTATAGAATAACTTTTTTTTTTTTTTCTAATTAAAACAAATGATGATGTTTTTATATGCTTTTATTTATTTTTTAAAATAAATAAAACATGAAAACCAGGACTATTTAGTTTAAGAATTTGTTAAATATTCATACTAAATTTTACAAACTGCAAATAACTAAAAATTATATATTTTTTCTTCCCAGCTGTAGTATTTAAAATGAGCAAAAAATATCAATTCCTATTCAAAACAAGTATTGGAATAAGGTAAATTTTGATAGGATTAATTTTATTGTACTCAAACTCTAGATTTAAAAAATATTTATGCCTACTACAAATGTAAAGTAAATTTGAAATTTGTAGCAAATGGGCCCTAGGCCCCCAAATTTAGCATGTAATTTTCATTAGAGATGATATTTTATACTATTAGAGTAGGATAACAATAAATATATTTATCTAAATATTTATTTACATACTCCCATCACCACTCATCACCCCTTTGAGGCATCGGAAATGCTCAAATTTTTGTGACAATACAGGAAAGGGGACCCTAGAAAAGAAAAATAGTGTTTCCTATACTGCTGGATTATTGTAATTTTATTCTTATATTTAATGTAATATAAATTCAAATACAACTAGCTTTTTCTGTAAATTAATACACATGTATAATATGAATCATTTTCTACATTCAAGACTTGCTGTCAATAACTTCCTATTTAAAAGATTTTTTTTTTTTTTTTTTTTTTTTCAAATCAAAAAATAATTTGATGTCTGTGTATTTATTGCATATGATCAAGATAGTTTGATAAATAAAAAAACTTTTGTGCCTATATGTGTATATTTAAATAAAGATTACACAAGAAAAATTACATATCTTTATTTAAGGAACAAACATTATTTAACAGAAATAATTAACAAACATTTGTTTAACAAAGAAAAATACAAAAAATATAATTTCAAGAATTACTCGGCTACAAACATTTAAAAATCACAGCATTTACCTTAGATTTAAAAAAAAAAAAAAAAAAAACTATATTTATATATAATTTCAAAAAGAAGCACAAAGGCCATCCATTTTATTCAGTTAATTTATCTGTTGCACCCCCCCCCTCCCTTTTTCTTTTTTCCTGGAAGGGGTGGATTCATTTTTTGAATTGGTGAAAAGATAATTTTTAACTGTGTTTCCTATCTGAACTAAATTTTTGGCATTTTTTTACTGTGCTAGACGAGATATGCTCACGGAAACAACGATGGATTTCTTATACCCAGTTCTTTATTCTGTCTTTCGACTTTCTTATAACCTGTGTCACATCCATATACAAAACAGTTCCGAGCCATATTAAAATATAATGTAAAATTAATATTTTATTAAAGAAATAATAACGCACTCCTATAGCAAACAATGTTATTTTGACTCAGCTAAAGATCGCAGCGCCACATGCGGCCACTTCGGCGTTAGGCTCAAGTTTGCAAGGAAGATGCCATAGGGGAAAATTCTCCTAATCTATTTATATCTCCCTGGTTGTGAATAATATAGGTTTATTTCCGTTATTAAAATATGTAGCTATAAAACATATTGTTATGAATTTTGTAAATATTTCATTCTTTTTAATTTATTTTATTTTATTATTGTGAAAATTGCAGTATTATTAATGTATTTCCTATTGAGCATCATGTAACTCAATGCTAAAGGCCTCAGGTGCTTTGCAAGAAAAACAACCTTACAGCATCGGTTTTATAATGGAGTTCTATTGGAAAATCGCCAAGGAATGGGTTTTTCGCCAAGTTGGCGATGGTTTTGGCGACTTATTTTTGTCGCCAAATTTGGCGATATATCGCCAAATGTCGCCAAGTTGGTGACGGATTTGGCGACTTTTTGTGCAACCACACCCCCCTTATACCTATACATTGGGATCCTTTCTTGCTTGGGTTCTCTATCGAAAGTTAAAGCACCTTCTGGTAATTTCTAGCATCTGAAGGCTCTGGAATAATCTGGAATGATCTCTGAAACCTATATAAGGACCTCCATCAGTTCAGTTAGTTAGTTAGTTGTCTGTCAACTGCGATTGAATTCATACGAGAGGCTTTGCATTGAGACTACGTTTCTGTCAGCGATTTTGTCTCTGATAAGCCGTATTGAACGGATTGTTTCTGTGATAAATTTTGCTGTGCTGTTATTAGATTTGAAGATTACTGAATATTTGTATTTTGAGAAGATAATTCTGTTCTAATCGAACTGTTTGTGGTAAATAAAGCCTGTTTATTGTTCTTATATATTGGCATCAGTCCTTTCGAACCCCGAGCTCACAACATTTGGTGTCAGAAGTGGGATTGAATGCCGATCACCAGAGCAATGGAGGGTGAACTGAAACAATTATTGGAGAAATTGGCTGCGAATCAGGCTGAGATGTTAACCAACCTTGTCGTGTTGAAAGAAGAAATGAAGAAGGATATGTCAACCAACCTTGGCGAGTTGAAGGAAGCGGTGAAGAAGGAAATGTCAGCGATGGATGAGAAAATGACTGCGAACCAGGCTGAAATGAAGGAAATGTCGGAAGAAATGAAGAAGGAAATGTCAGCGATAGATAAGAAAATGACTGCGAACCAGGCTGAAATGAAGGAGGAAATGTCAGCGATGGATGAGAAAATGACTGCGAATCAGGCTGAAATGAAGGAAATGTCGGAAGAAATAAAAAAAGATATGTCAACCAACCTTGGTGAGTTGAAAGATCTGATAGAGGATAAAATAACTTCTTTAAATGAAAGAATTGACTCCGTGGAAAATAAATTTGAAGGAAGGTTTCAAGAAATAGAAGAAAATGTTCAAATGACAGCCAAAACCATAGAAGAAGTTCAGAAGACAGCGAAAACCGTAGAAGAAAGAGTAGAAGAAAAAGTTCCAAAGATCGCCAAGACCGTTGAAGAAAACATAGAGAATGTAAAAAAAGATTTGGAAAAAGTCAAGAAACAGAAGATAACTGCCGTAAACTTTTCCGAAGATTTCAAGTATCCAGATATGCTTCTCGGGCCTCTATTAAACTCTCGACCTATGACGGAAAATCCTCATGGCCAGTTTTTAAGACACAATTTGGGATCGTAGCGGACGCCAATGGATGGGATTCCCAGACAAAGGCTTCCCAGTTAGCTGCTTCTCTACGAGCTGATGCTGCCGACGTCCTACAGACTTTGCCTGCAAATGAACCGCTGGATTTTGAAACGCTCGTCAGTGCCTTAGAACTGCGTTTCGGCGAGAAATGTATGAAGGAATATAGCAGACTCCAGCTCAAATCTCGACAGCAGAAATCCACTGAATCCCTGCAAGAGCTTGCTACGGATGTCGAGAGACTTTCCCATCTTGCTTATCCTGGCTGTCCGACTGAAATTAGAGAAAGCTTGGCTCTGCAGCATTTTATTGATGGTGTTCGTGACTCTGAGATCCAGAAACAACTCCGGATTGCAGATCTCAGTGACTTAAAAGGGGCTTTAGTTTATGCCCTGAAATTCGAGGCAGCCCAGCAAGCTACAAGGAAAGATCGACACTTTGTGCGAGTAGCCAACCTGCCTGAGACGTCGGATAGAGCTGTGGAGCGCTTACAGCAGCAGATGAATGACATAATGAGAAAGATGAACTCCTTAAGGGCCAACAAACCTTACAGGAAGATCAAGTGCTGGAAATGCAGTGGAGAAGGCCATATCCAAATCAACTGCCCAAGGCGACCCAGCACCGAAGGTAATAGCTCACCCACTAACGGTGGAGCAGGAAAACTGATTAATGGCCATCTTGCGGGGCGGAGGTTTCCAGATCTTAAGCAGCCTCATTTTCAAGTATGTGAAATTTCTGCAAGAAGTTGCGGTCAGAACGGAGTTTTGTTTTTCTAGTCGGAAGTGTGAATGATTTGCCCTGTAATATGATCATCGATACAGGAGCCAATGTGACCATCATTCGGAAAGATCTAGCTCAGCGGCTGAAAGAAAAACCCTTCTGGACCCCGCCGCGTGTTATTCTTCAAACTGTGACCGGAGATAAGATCGATATACAAGGAAGAATGACACTGAAAATTAAGTTTGGGAACGCCGCTTATCGCCATACAGTCTACGTGGCCGATATTTCAGATCCTTTCATACTCGGACTGGACTTTTTAAAAGAGCATGGATTTACACTGGACTTTAAGAATAATGAGTTACGCTCTGCTCAAGAAGATGTCACTATTTTCAAACTTGGAAATGAGTCCGTGTCTATTCAACGGATCACAGCCAAGGCAGATGTTATCATCCCTCCTAGGACCGAAATGATGATTCCTGGAATAACTGGAAACGAAAGAATTTTCCAGTATGGCTTGACTGGATATCCTGAGAAGAGCCCAAAGGGAGTGCTAATAGCATCAGCGCTGGTAGATCTGTCGAGAGATGTGATCCCTGTGAGGATTGCGAACGTAAGTGAAAAGTCTAGAATTATCCTGAAGGGTGAAGTGCTTGCAACATGTGCTCCAGTCACCTGCGTTTGCAAACACCCGAGCTTGACGTTGTCGGAGCCGCCTACAAGTTTAACACCCGAAATTGGACGAAATGAGAATTTATCTCCTGAGCAGAGACATGCCGCAGAAAGACTGTTCCAGGAATTTAAGGATGTGTTTTCACAAAACGAGAATGATATAGGTCGCACTTCTCTGACACGTCATAGAATTGATACTGCCGACCATCCACCGATTAAACAGCATCCAAGACGCTTGCCGTTCGCAAAACAAGAAGAGGTTTCTAAGCTCTTACAAGAGATGCAGAATAGTGACATCATCGAACCGTCATCAAGTCCGTGGGCCTCTCCCATCGTGTTGGTCCGAAAGAAAGATGGCTCCACAAGGTTTTGTGTGGATTATCGAAAACTTAACGATATCACGAAGAAGGACAGCTATCCTCTACCAAGAATAGACGACACGCTAGATACTCTTTCAGGACATAAATGGTTTTCCACACTGGATTTGAAGAGTGGATATTGGCAAGTAGAGATCCATCCTGATGACAAAGAGAAGACCGCATTTACTACTGGACAAGGACTTTGGCAATTCAAAGTTATGCCGTTCGGGCTCTGCAATGCTCCAGCAACGTTCGAGCGCCTCATGGAGACAGTGTTAAAAGGTCTGACTTTTGAAGCTTGTCTCATCTACCTAGATGACGTCATCATTGGTGTCCGCACGTTTGAAGAACATCTTGGAAATATTCGAAAAGTGTTAACGAAGCTAAGAGCGGCGAATTTAAAGCTGAACCCTCTGAAATGCAAGTTCTTCCAACGCGAAGTAAATTATTTAGGACACATCATCTCAGCTGAAGGTGTTCGAACAGATCCTGAAAAAGTGTCAGCAGTAAAGCACTGGAAACGTCCGGAAAATGTCCATCAGTTGCGAAGCTTTCTGGGACTATGCACTTATTACAGAAAGTTTGTACAGGGGTTCTCCAACATCGCAAGACCCTTGCATAGGCTCACTGAAAGCAAACAGAAGTTTCTATGGACACAAGAATGCGACAATTCATTCCAGCGGCTGAAAGAAGCTCTCACATCCTCTCCAGTCCTTACCTATCCAGACCCCGACAAACAATTCATTGTGGACACGGATGCCAGTCAGGAAAGTGTCGGCGCTGTACTTTCCCAAGAAATAGATGGCCAAGAACGAGTCGTAGCATACTGGAGCAAATGTTTATCGAAACCAGAGCGGAATTATTGCGTCACTCGTAAGGAGTTATTAGCTATAGTGAAAGCCATAGAACACTTCCATCACTATCTCTATGGCAGGAAATTTCTCCTTCGTACTGACCACGCATCCCTAACATGGCTGATGAATTTTAAGAACCCAGAGGGCCAAGTAGCCAGATGGATACAACGACTCCAGGAATACGACTTTGACATCAGGCATCGCAAAGGCTCATCGCATGGAAACGCCGATGCCCTATCAAGAAGACCGTGTCCCGAGAGCTGTCGCTATTGTTCCAGAGCGGAGAGCAAGTATAATCCCGAATATGTCATACGCCAGACGAAGACTTCACTATTGACGCCACCAGATCCCTGGAGTGATGAGAAGATTCGAGAAGTTCAAATGGCAGACTCTGAGATCAAACCAATCTTGGAGTTATTAGAATCTTCTAGCACGAAGCCCAGTTGGAAAGACATCTCGACTTACAGTCCTACGACGAAGCAATATTGGGCTCTTTGGAACTCCCTCCACGTCAGAAATGGTGTCTTGTTCCGAAAATTCGAATCGGAAGATGGGAAGACATCTCGGTGGCAGTTGGTACTTCCTCGATCCCGAGTCCTTGAGATCCTCAAGGAATTACATGACAGTCCCACTGGTGGCCATTTTGGAGTCATGAAAACATTACACAGAGTCCGAGAGCGCTTCTTCTGTGGAAAAGCGAGAGCTGACGTCGAACAATGGTGCAAATCTTGCGATGCATGTGCAGCTCGGAAAGGACCAAAGAAACGTAGCCTAGGAAGACTACATCTCTACAATGTAGGAGCACCTTTCGAACGCATCGCCCTTGACATCCTAGGCCCTCTGCCAAGAAGTGCTGATGGCAACAAATACCTCCTTGTTGTCATGGACTACTTCACGAAATGGCCTGAAGTTTATGCCATCCCTGATCAAGAAGCTTCTACGGTTGCGGATGCCTTGGTACACCAGTGGATATCAAGGTATGGAGTCCCCCTTCAAATGCATTCTGACCAGGGGAGAAATTTCATCTCTGCTGTGATTGAGGGTCTCTGTCAACTTCTCGGAATGGACAAAACTAGGACGACGCCTTTACATCCACAGTCGGATGGCATGGTTGAGAGATTTAATCGTACCATCCTCAACAATCTCTCACTGCTAGTCTCAAGAAACCAACAAGACTGGGACCAAAAACTTCCCTTGTTTCTTCTCGCCTATCGCAGCGCCGTCCATGAAACAACCGGCTATTCCCCGTCTCAGATGCTTTTCGGTCGTGATCTTCGTTTACCTTGTGATCTGCTGTTTGGTCGCCCCCCAGATGCGCCTTCATCGCCAGACGGATACGTGCAGAATCTCCAGGCACGATTTGAAGACGTCCACAACTTGGCTCGAGAGCGGATCAATATACAGACGGAGAAGATGAAGACCAGGTACGACACGAAAGCCACCGGACATCAATTCAAAGAAGGTGACAAGGTTTGGTTTTATAATCCGACTCGACGTAAAGGACTTTCTCCCAAACTGCAATCGCACTGGGACGGTCCTTATACAGTCCTAAACAGACTGAACGATGTCGTAATTCGGATCCGAAAGTCACTAAGTTCGAAGCCTAGAGTCGTTCATTACGACAGGCTGGCTCCATACTATGGCCATAGTACATAGTTCATATGGTATAGTGCATTGGTTGTAAATAGTGTAATGTAAATAATGTAAATTAGTATGACCATGGTCTTGTATATAAATTAATGTAATTATTTATTTTGCTTAGCATTATCATTATTATTGTTATTATTATTTAAATACTTGTATGTAATGGTGTCTATGCTTTATAATTCAGCATTATGAATGTGTTTAATTGTTATTTTCCATATTTGCTTTAAGTGCTTTGAATAGTATAGCATTTGTTGGTAACGGGTTTGCTTTCCGATCAAAGGTTGAACTGCCCGGGACGTGCAGTCCTTGAGAGGGGGGCAATGTTATGAATTTTGTAAATATTTCATTCTTTTTAATTTATTTTATTTTATTATTGTGAAAATTGCAGTATTATTAATGTATTTGCTATTGAGCATCATGTAACTCAATGCTAAAGGCCTCAGGTGCTTTGCAAGAAAAACAACCTTACAGCATCGGTTTTATAATGGAGTTCTATTGGAAAATCGCCAAGGAATGGGTTTTTCGCCAAGTTGGCGATGGTTTTGGCGACTTATTTTTGTCGCCAAATTTGGCGATATATCGCCAAATGTCGCCAAGTTGGCGACGGATTTGGCGACTTTTTGTGCAACCACACCCCCCTTATACCTATACATTGGGATCCTTTCTTGCTTGGGTTCTCTATCGAAAGTTAAAGCACCTTCTGGTAATTTCTAGCATCGGAATAATGATAATAATAATGATAATGATAATAATAAATCTCTGGAATAATCTGGAATGATCTCTGAAACCTATATAAGGACCTCCATCAGTTCAGTTAGTTAGTTAGTTGTCTGTCAACTGCGATTGAATTCATACGAGAGGCTTTGCATTGAGACTACGTTTCTGTCAGCGATTTTGTCTCTGATAAGCCGTATTGAACGGATTGTTTCTGTGATAAATTTTGCTGTGCTGTTATTAGATTTGAAGATTACTGAATATTTGTATTTTGAGAAGATAATTCTGTTCTAATCGAACTGTTTGTGGTAAATAAAGCCTGTTTATTGTTCTTATATATTGGCATCAGTCCTTTCGAACCCCGAGCTCACAACAATATAAATCAATGGAAAACGGTAGGTAATAAATTGTAAACGTAATAATAAACCGTATTAAAAAAAACATAACTTAGTGAAATAAGTATCCGTTTTTACGTTATTATAGGATATCTAAGTAAAGGTACAGATTACTTTAAAATGCAAGGTTAAATTCATCGATATATTTCGTTTGATTCAAGGTTCTTTTGGAGAAACCGACCAGCGCAGCGGGCGTAGTCTGCTAGTAATAATAATAATAATTGAAACTTTTAAGAATTCGTACAGTTCGTCCAATAAGAAAATTCATAAAATTACGGTCGTACGAGCCATAAACGTTCAGTCGCGTAGACTTTCGATACCTGAGAAGACAAAATTTTGGAGCAGATGTCGCGATTTGTGTTTTTGCGCCATTTTGGCGAGAAAACCCCGTTTTTGAATACATGTAAGACACAGTAAGATCTAGCCTACGAAAACAGCATGTCAGTTTTATTTTATTATAAAACACACACAATTTATTATAAATCACACACAATTTTGTTATAAAACACACACAATTTATTACAAAACATCCACATTTTTTTATAAATCACACATATTTATTTTATTACTAGCAGATTCGCCCGGCGTTGCCCAATCCTGTCAAAAAATAATACAAAACGCGAAATCACTCTAAAAATCGCTGAACGAAACCCTTCCTCTGGTAAGTATTTGTCTCTCTCGGAAATTAAATGCAGAGATTTACCGGAAGCGAATGTAAATTTAATACAACCCCATCAAATGTCTGGATCATTTGATTCAAAACGGGTCTGTTTTTGGTCAAAATTTTTAAAAGTTACCGTCGGATTTTTACAAAATTTGTATTTTCGGAATTAGAAACATAAACTCTGAGTTTCGATTCAAATAAGGCAGTACTTTCCTTAATACTCGAGGATGAGTGAAAATGAAATAGTAAAATGTGAAAAAACACTAAAAATCGCATAAAAAATTAAATTAGAAAAGATCTATTCAAAAATTCCAAAATCTGGCTTAGAGGTGCAAAACTACATGCATGCAGGTACCTTCCCACCAAGTTTTGTAGATTTGCGTGCAGCGCTCTCTGCCTTGGTGACTTTTAGTAAGTAAAAATATTGAAATGAAAAATAGACAAATACTTTAGAAGATATGAAAAATTAATTATAATTTT
Source organism: Maratus michaelseni (assembly GCA_963931845.1). Taxonomy (NCBI): domain Eukaryota; kingdom Metazoa; phylum Arthropoda; class Arachnida; order Araneae; family Salticidae; genus Maratus; species Maratus michaelseni. The sequence goes on along the minus strand of OZ007593.1, from coordinate 359,547,448 downwards.
TTCAAAAGACTTAAGGATTTGGAATTCAAGGTTTTGTTTAAAAAACCCAATTTTCCTGCTTTTTCATTCCCCAGTTTGTTTCTAAGTTTTGAATGTACTAAACCATAAATAGAAAATTTTCTTTTCTACAGAGTTACTTTATTGCTTTTTCATCTGACGATTCACAAAAACTTGAATAATGGGCTCGCCACTATTCCAAAGGAGACATTTGGGATACAGTATTTTGCTCAAAAAGAAAACCATAAAAAGAATCTGCCTTAGCTAGGCATCTCATGATTAAAGCTATAAAACTACTAGTGAATTTATTATTCTTAGGAAAATCAAAAGGTTTTTTTTCCTTTTCAATCTCAGTCAAATAACCTTTTTTAATTCATCATGCATACTCTTGACATTAGCCGCAATATATCTATGACAAGGCTACTAATAAAACAGTTACATTCAGCTTTGAATTTCAATATTACTTTATGAGCAATTTGTATAAGGTTATATTCGGCTGTATGTAAATTTTCTGATGTATCAATGGGATCCACAAGATATCAATCACTGCTGCATTTGGTAACAATTGCACAAATAATAGGCTCATTGTGGACATTTTACCACCCATCTAAACTCAAGCAGACTGTCTGGACTTCAAGCACTTTACAATTTTTTTCTTTTTCCTGCTTATAAATATTATCTAAATGTATACCACCAATTTATCTGAAGGTAAATGGAATGCAACCAGGACGTACTAGATTCATCATATTTTAAATTCACAATGAATAAAACCAATTAGATTGAAAATATTATCTATTTGTTACCACAAGAATTAACAAGCTATTGTTGAAAAACATTCAAAATTCATTCAAAAATTGATCAGCTATAAACATCTATAGGTTGACAATAATCATTATCTTTTTTTTTTTTTGCCTTTCTGTGCTCTTACAACCTGTGACACAGCCATGGATAAAACAATTGCAAGATATTTAAAAATAAATATAAATATTAATTTATCAAACAAATTACAACAAACAATGTTATATTAAATAGCATCTAAGTGAAGCATATAATAGTAATAATGGCCTTAATAATAATGCCATATTAATAACCAAATGAATTTTGGGCCACTTTTGTTCTGGAAATGCCGTCAGGATAACTTTTTGGTGATGAACACTATTCTCCCTTTAGTTGGAAGAAAAAAAACAATATGTACAGATTGTGAGTATAAAATTTACAATTGAGAATTTTAAAGTGGCAGAGAGTTTATTTTTTAGGCCCCTTTTTTTGGCTCATTTTATCCAAATAAATAGTAACATGTGGGTTGTTTAAATTTTTATTATATTCTAAATCAAGGCAAAACTAAAAAAAATTCCAAAAGAATAAAATTTTAATATTGATTTAAATCAATGATTTAAAAAAAATCAGAGTGATTAAAATCGTGATTTTAATCATGATTTTAATCAACCTGATTTAAATCGGCATATCCTGGATAAAACACACACAATTTTTAATACAACCATACATACATTAGGCTTTGATTAAAACGCTCTATCTAGTCTACCGCCAAAATCGCCGAGTTGCCACACTAAGCAAAAAATCGCCATTCTGGCGTCAAAACGAAACCCCGTTGGGTATGCGATATCTGTACCAGAAGTTTAAACTCAATTATCTCGAAACAATGTTTCTCAGCAGTTTTGCAATGATAACTGCAAACGAGTTAATGCATTTACACGTTCCATTCTGTTTAACAAAAGATATTAAAATCTCTTCAAACTATACTTAATGAAACAAGTTGGAAATTGTACGTCAAACGTTACAAACGAGATGCGTTCGTACGCACGTTTTAGAATTAAATTCATGATATCCCGTGCGTAGAACGGGTTAAACAGCTAGTTAAGTATATATTTTATGACACTGTTCATACAAATATCTTAACTAGTTATATAAATATTCAGATATATATGTATCAGCTAGTTATATAAATATTCAGATCTGGATGATTTTTAATTCTGTGAAATGAATTATATCGTCTGCAGATTAATTTCTGTCATAAAATAAGTATATCGGTCGCTTGACGATTAAACTTCGGAAGCTCCTATAACAAAAAAGCACCAATTTAAAAAAAAATTCAAATTTCTTAATAAATATTTTTATTAATATCTCCTAATGTTTTGATTCGATTTTAATAAAATTTGAAATGTCTCGACAAAATTCTGCAAAGATAATATATTTTAAATTGCAAACCATTTGGTTGGGTAGTTTTTGCGTTGTTATATGCGGACAGACAGACAGACAGACAGACAGACAGACGGACGGACAGACGGACGGAACAAACGACGACTATAGGTGCTACGTATTTATATAATTAGGAACGCACCTAAAAACACTTTTTTTTAATTATTATAACAAAAAATAATAATAAATTTTTATGTATTTTGAATTTTTTATTATAATTAAATTTTGTTTTTATAAAATATTGTCCCCCCCCCCTCCCATCTAAATCGAGAGACAACGTAATAAGCAGTGTAAAGAAGAAATAACGACTCAAAAATATGAAACCTGGACTTCAAAATAATGACAAAACTAGTTTCGCAAGGTTACTTTTGTCGTAAAATATCATAACTTTTGTTATTGTTTTTGGCAATTTAACAAAAAAGTTTTATTTCGATAAGACATTCAAAAAGAAGTAATACTCTAAATTAATTACAAGGTGCCTAATCCACTATCAAGCTTTAGTCAATTTTCATCATTTTACACTTTTCTGGTAATGCTCAACAAATTAGCACGTTTTAGAGCAAGCAATCATAATACTTGTGTATGTATTTATTTTTTATTTTTTTTTTCTTTAGAAAACTTGAATCTTGAATATCTCGAAACTTGCATTTTGTTATTTCCCTTGTTTTACACCCCAGGCCTTCATATTCACCCGAGCATTACAACACATTTTTAAAGATACATTTTTACACGTTTAAATCCAAAATAATAAATAATACATTTATATTATGTTTATTCAGCTTTACAAATTTTCAAATTGCATCTTTAAAAAATGTGTTGCACGATTTATTCTTGCCCTAAAATTCATACACTGTGTTGCTGTTAGAGGATAAAAGTTTTTCTGGAAAACTTGAAAGAAGGCACTGACATAACATAGATTTAACAAAAACACAACAATTGTAACGGAAAAGAGTGAAATTAGCAGTGGAGTGGGTAGATTTAAATATAGGCGATCAAAAATAAGCTAATATTTCTAAGACTGAGATAGGGAAATCCTTTAAAAAAAAACTAATTAAAATCCTAAGAAAAAAAAATAAAATCATTTGTCAGCCAGATCTGTTGTCATCTATCTGGAACAAATTTTGAAGACTTCTATGCGTGACATATTTTCCTGTTCATCACGGACAGTACAGCATCTATCTACGCCGAACGCAACGTCCGCTTTTACACATTGTTAAAAATCTGCAGCGAACTCCCCAGTCACTTGACCGTTTTTATAGAAAATGGTTTCATAACCGTAATTTAACTTTATTCTGACCATATTATGGTCATTAATATTGTCAGATACACTTAATAATATGGTCCAGTAACTGTTATCTTCAAAAACGGTCGAACGACTGGTCAGTTTGCTGTAGATCTTTAACAGTGCACTTATCTTTATTATTATAGATTATGAATTTTTTCACAAAAATAAAATGCCATATACCTTATAAAAACGAAATAAATATATTTAAAAATATAGCACTATAAATAAAATTAAAATGCTTGTTTTCATTCTATTAAAGGTTTAATAAACAACATAAATCACATAATAAAAACTAAAAAATGATTATTATTATTATTATTTTGTTACTGGCGTCAGGTTTTCTGATACTTCAAAATTACACTCTTTTTAGGGTTTCGTTCATCTCACGAAACCCTATTGCTCTCGCTCCGTTGTCTGTCTGTCACAGAGCCATTCTCGAAAACTGTCTAACTCACAGAGTTGAAACTTTGTGTATAAATCAGAATATCAGCTGTGAAGAGCTGAAAATATTAAAATTTGAAAAATTCGTATTATTGTAATAAATAGAGATAAAAAACCAAAATTCTAACAGCCTTTTTCTTTTAAATTTAAACATTTTTCATTATAGCCGATGCCAAAAATTAAAAATCCACGATGAAAATCTTTCCACAATAATTAATTTTCTATCAGACGATTTCCACGTGAAAAAGGGAAATGAAATAAAAAGCTTCACTAATTGAAAAAAAAAAAAAGATAAATATGAAATAAAATTGATTGACGTCATAGTCGTAATTAAACAGAAAATGTCTAAGATTTCTCAATAATACAAGGAGTATGAGTATGAGTAACTAAACAAAGCAGTTTAATATCACATCATTAGAGAATTAAAAAGAAAATCTGACGTCAAATGGGGAGTTTAACTAATTTTTGAAATATTTGAGAATAATACAAAGCGAGTATCAATATAAATAATAGAGAATGGTAAATATATGAGTTTGAGAAACATATTGAATCGTGATAAAAATCCGATTATGGAAATATTCGCATATTTTAACATTTTAAAGGTATACAATTTGTTTAATTTTGAAATTATTTTTTTAAATATTGCATTTAGTCCGTATGACGGATATTATTATGACAGAATATAATAGCGGGCTTGGCCCGCTATCTGGCTGGTTTATATATTCGAAAAAACGAAAAAATAGACCGGTAAATTTTTACTTTATAAAAAACATGACTTTTTTTTGTTGTTGCTGCTAAAGGAATTTGTTTGAATTTATTAAAGAAAGGATAAAGTGTTTTGAAAGGAATATTAAACGAAACCCTTTGAGCGATCTTTGATCACACTTACCCACTTGTTTGTTTATCTTTCAGCTTCTGTTACCGAATTTATTTAAGGTGTTTAAAGTGTGAATAAAATAATAATAAATAAAGTAAAAAGTGCCCAGTTAAACTGATGGCATTGAGCTCAAAGGCTATTCACACAAATTGTATATTATACTCTTATTTCAATGAATAATGTCCTCAAAATATAAAGAAATCGACAATAAACCTGTATACTAAATTTGATGCAAATCGGATAATTCTTCATAAAATACCCATTTAGCTAAATTAAGGGAGGAAATTAGCCCCCCCCCGTTTTCCCCCTTTATACTTATCCAATGAACCTCCAAATTTAATCAAGGGAAGCGCCTTATCAGAATAAATTGGTATACCAAATTTGAAGCAAATCGGAAAACTCTGCATTAAAACCCAATTTATCTCAATTAAGGGTAGGTTAGCCTCTCGTTCCCTCTCTTTATACTTATCCAATTCACCTCCAAAACTAATCAGGTAGAGCGCCTTATCAGAATAAACCTGTATACCAAATATGAAGCAAATAGGATAATTCTGTATGAAAAACCCATTTATGTAAATTAAGGGGAAGTTTGCCCCTGTTCTTCCATTTATACTTAGCCAATGAACCCCCAAATATAATCGGTAACGCCTTATCAGAATAAACCTTTAAACCAAATGGGAAGCAAATCAGATATTTATGCATGAAAAACCCATTTATCTAAATTAAGGGTTGAGATTAGCCACCCGTTAACCCCTTTTTACTTAACCAACGAAACCCCAAACTAATAAAGGAAGCGCCTTATATACAAAATAAGAACTTATATACAAAATTTGAAGCAAATCGGATATTTCTATCAAGAGTTATCGCGTTAGGTACATATGTGCATACATACAGAACCTGCGGTCACATTTGCTCTCAGGCTTTGATAGCCTGTGAGCTTAAATGCATAATGATATCACTCATTAAGTGTATGTTTAACTGAATCGTTTTCATGGATTTGTTTTGTTTATGACTGAATATGTCAAACTACGTTAATCTAGATAACAAATTCCAAATGGAAATGGTGTAGAGAAACGTTACCGTTATTTACATACGTATTATTCCATAAATTGGAACAGCAAACAGTTTTTTTTTTATGTGGGCTATCCACAATTTCTAATTAAGTCGTACGTTAGTTAAGCAGCTAAGAAAGTACTATCGGTAATCTTTTCTGTCAGCAGCATTCTGATGTAAAATTAAGCTTGAAAAGAATTAAATGAAAAGTTCCTTTTTAAACTGCTGTATGAAAAAAATGTAACTTTAATAATAGTTGTTAAGTATTGGCATACGTAACGTAAACGTGTACATATATTTTACATTTTTAATATTATAATGGCGATATTGCGCTTCAGTTTCTCAATATAGAAATCATTCAATAAGTAAAAGCCGAAATAAATAGTTTTTGAAAGTATAGAATTTCTTGTGACAGCATTGTATTGATAATTATTGTTAAACTTGAAGAATAATGAAGGAAAGTGAAGTAATGTATTAGTAATAATCTCAACAGACTCGTAAAGAATATGTTCCATTGTATTAAGAACTCATCTGTTAAATTAATTATGAAAATGACAGCTCATTTTGATTTGAAATATAACGCCATGAATCGTATGAAAACTATCTATTTCTATCCCATAAATCTATATAGATCATATAGACATAAATAAATATAGACATCTATATAGACATACAATCTATATAGACATAAATAAATAGATCTATCTATAGATCTAAACTTATCTAAATTTATATTTTCATATCCATCTATCTGTCTAACTATCTATCTATATATGTGTGTGCTTGTGTAACAAGATAATAAAAACTAAAGTGTTTTATTTCATTCTATTAATGCTTTTAATAAACAAAATAAATCACACCACAGAAACATCTAGAAAACTGGAAAGAAAATTCCGTATGTTACGATTTTATATTTTAACTGCAGTCATCTCTTTTATTCTACTTCCAAATTACACTCATTATCATTTATCTTCCAGGTTCTGTTACACAATTTATTATCTTTGTTAAAAGGGTTGAAACACTTACATCGTTAAAAATATGATTTTATATTTCACAAAAACATGGTGCCAAAAATGTTACCACCATAAGATGGAGAAACATTGTTTCAACATTTGGTGCTCCTGTTGAACCGCACACTTGTTTAGGTTGAACAATAAACTGATAAATTGTTGAACCTAGAATTGGTAAAATGTCGAGCCACAGAGTGGTTACAGTTATTTTTAGCAAACAAGAGTTAATCAGACAGAAACCTCTGACTTCTTGAAATTCGACACATTACGGACACACAGGCCTCTAATAGGATTCAAATCTGACGCCTCTCTATTTTTAATTAGCGTTCTATCCACTAGATATATGCACAATAATACCGTCGTACTGTAAAACACCATACTGAGAGTGCATAGCACTATTTGTTCTGATTGGCTTTTACATATTGCTTTAGGATAGTAAAACGTTTAACCATTGTTGCAGCTTTACCAGAATCAGAAGTTGTGAAATATCAAATTAACCATGTTTTGTTACTTCTGCAAATTTTGCAGCATCAAATGGATTAATATTGAACAGGAAAATTTTACATAGTAATCTGTTAACCAAGTCGTTTTCATAAATTAATTTTCTTTTTGGCGTAAAATGACAAATCATGCTAATCTGGATAATAAATTTCAAGTGGAAATGGGGAGAAAAATTAGGTTATCTATATTCACATATGCCATATCATTTATGCCATAAAATTGAAAAAAAAAAAACCCTTTTTTTTAATTTAAGCTAATCATAATTTATAATTTAATTGTGAGTTATTTAAGTAGCTAAGAAAGTACTGATGTTAATCATATCTGTCAATAGCATTCTAGTGTAAAATTAGGCTTATATGGAATTAAAGCGATTTTGTTTAATTACTGTATGAATAAAATGTCCTTTGAATCACGACAGTTAATTATTTATGCATAAATTACACATATGTATACATCTATTTTTTACATTCCTAATAATATTTTTGCGGTATCCAGCATCGGTTTTAAACATGAACGGAAAACCATGCATCAAGTATAGATTATGAAACACATTCCAACACATCTAGAAAACTGTAACAAAACTTCACAGTTAAATGAGGTCAAAGAAGATATTGTAGTAAACAGTTTAGGAAACATTTAACACATTTAAAAATCCAGTTTTAGCATTTACCTTCCATAGTCATAAAGGTAGTCAAATTATTTTGTGCATATGATCTAGAGACTTGGATATATACTACATAGAATGATAAAAATTACTTCAGTTAGAAAATTTACTTTTAGAAATTTCCGCCAAACGATAAAAATGCTCTCAAAATCTTTTGTACAGCCCTGTATATTACATAATTTTTTTTGTGCACATCATATATTAAACTAAAATTTAATTCAGGTATAAAACGAATAAAGTAACTTAAAACTTACTTCCAGCAATTACCAACCATTTACGACAATGTATCTTGTTCTATGCGTAGCCATGTATGTGAATTTATTTATATTCCACAAACTTATATTAGACTACTAATTATAGTTCGGCAGATAAATGCATAACACATTTAAAAATACCATTAAGCAATGTACTCTCACAGTTAGTAATATTTACGAATTCCTTTGCCTAGCCCTGTATATGATCAACAGAATTTATACACACCACGTACTGTGCAAACATTTAGTCAAACCTAAAATCCAAACCAACGCTGAAAACGCACTTATCGCACATAGACTGTAATTATCAATCAAAGACTGTAACCGAATTCTTGTGTGGGTCGTTATAAATGAACGATAAACGCAATGCACACCATACTTTTCGGTGAGTTATTTATAATGCATCTCAGTTATATATATAAACGCAATGCACGCCATACTATTCGGTGAGTTATTTATAATGCATCTCAGTTATATCAGGTTGAGTAAAAAGTTTTCCGCCAAAATTTTTTTATTGTAAAATGATAAATACATACGAAATCATCAAAGCTAATGAGGATAGTAATCTCCGTTTAAATCTACAATCGTTTTGGCAACTTTTCAATTCCTTCTGCGAAAAATTGTGGCGTGCGCGAGTCCAGAAAGAGATCGACCTCTTTTATGACCTCCTCATTTGAATGGAAGATTGTGCCATCAAGATGCAGCTGCAGATGTGAAAAGAGATAGAAATCTGAAGGGGCCATGCCGGGGCTATAGGGTGGATGTTGCATCAAATCCCACTCCAGCTTGTAGAGCGTCCAGCCGGTCATCGTACTAACGTGTGGCCGGGCGTTATCTTGATGAAAGAGAACCACCTTCCTTCTGAACTCGTTTCTTCGTTTTTCGCAAATGGCATCGCGAACTTTGATTAGCATGTTGCTGTATATTGCACTGTTGATAGTCTGTCTGCTTTTCAGGTACTCTTTGTACAGAATTCCACGACAATCCCACCAGAAGCAGAGGAGCACCTTCTTGTTAGTTAAGGCACGTCTTGCAACCGAACCAGCTGATTCCCCAGGTGCTGACCACTCTCCTTTATGGCTTGTATTGTTATAGTACACCCATCTTTCATCACAGGTCTAAATTCTGTCCAGAATGTTCTCTTTTCTTTGATCTCTGAGCAGAGCCAAACAACAGTTTTTTCTTCAGCGCTTGTCTTCAGCAGTCAATTCGTGAGGCACCCAGCGATTGAACTTAAACGTTAGGTTTATGCGTTTTAGAGCGTTAACTATTGTTTTTTGGCAAACGTTAAGTTCTAACGCAATAGTTCGTGTTGAAACATTTCATTCTTGATCAATGATTTGCTTTAACTGCTCACAATCAACTTCAATAGGGCGGCCGAAACGTGGTTCATCTTCACTCTTGAAATTTCCAGCTTTAAACTTCCGAAACCAAACTTTGACTGTATCATAAGAAACAGTATTGATTCCTAAACATTCACACATCTTTCTATGGCATTCAGTCGCACTGAGTTTATTACGGAACTCATAGTAAATAATTGTTCTGATCTGCTGACGTGATAGCTCCATTATAAACACTTTTTTGAAGCACAAGATAATAATTTTTTAACAAACAAATTACACAGTCATGTAGATCCTGTGCTCTGCTTTCGAATGCAAAAATTGGTTGGCTGAAAAGCTAACAACCGCACAAATGACAGCTGTTTGCGCGTAGGTATCACCCTTTGGCGGAAAACTTTTCACTCAACGTAATATATATAAATTTCATTATATTTTAAATAGTGAAACATCATTAAATTACATATGATTTTTCCCCGTAGAGCATCGTGTGACAGAATTCTTTTGTGTAACCCTGTAAATGAATATTAAATGCTTTGTACACCATAGTTTAGAAAAAGCATGTTTTAGTGCGCTACATAATTGTATATCAATTTCATCGTGTTTCGAATGGCGTAACATCATCAAAACGCACTTGAAACGATTTTTCCCGTTGACCGTAATGAACCTGAATACTTTTGACTACCCCTGTACATAAACTATAAATGCTACACACTTCGTTTTCAATAGGGATCATGCTATAGTAAGTTCCAATAACATTCAGGGCAATCCCAGTTATTTAGGAGAGTTAGAGCATGGACAGACGGTAGACGGCAGAGAAACCGAAGTCATAAACACTTTTCAACTATGTTAGAAAGTGTTAAAAACAAATCACTAATGAAACAGTTAGGATATGAATTTTATAGAATTTCATATTTCAGGAATAGCTAATTAATCAAAAGCTTACAGAAGGATGTAGAAAGGGAATTTATTACTAATCTAACACACACACGCACGCATGAAGGTATATGCTAAATTACATTTAAAAACACCTATTATATTATATATGAATGATAGCATGAAATTTTTATCTGCAATAAAACGGAGTGTAACTCATAACTGGCTGTCTGGCTGGCTGTCACCCGCCTTGAGGATCCGCTTTTGGCATATGATCGGGACAAGCCCCAAGCTCAAGGCAGGAAGGTCTCCACCGTCCAAACGACACTACCGTCTCCGGATTAACTAAAATTTCTTACACCATCAATCATAAGTGGCAGCCCTATTTATCAGGGCGTGCCATGGGAAAACATTTACAAATTGAAAAGTAAATTATAGTAAATTATACAAACTCTAATTCACAAATGGCAGCCCTATTTATTCAGGGCGTGCCTGATTTTATACAATGTTTGAATATTATAGATTATATACACAATATTTAAAGCTACAGTTTTTTACAGGTAAGTAGATTTAAAAAAAAAAAAAAAAAAAAAAAAATGTATACACAATAATTATATAAGTTACATGTTTTACAAATTTCAATATTTACACATTATACATAATAGCTCTTTGCAAGATGATAACAGTAATTTTCTAAGTTTAACAACATTTTCCATTCTTTAAAAGACAACCCTAAGAAATGTCTGCCCTCATGATTAACCATGCAAGAAGTAGATGAATGAATATATGAATTGTAAAGTAACAATTATGTATTTACAGGTAGTACACTTGATATATTTACATTTTACTAGATAATCAATTATATTGATTATTTTAACTATTTAATTGTTAGCAAGATTTTTCGAACATTTATACACTTAATTATAATGAGTAATGCAATGAATACTACACTCGAATAATATACAAATATACACGATGAATAAAACAATGGAAAATTTATATTTGAATAATAATCACTTATATACAATGAATAAAACTAGAGTAATATACTTGATGAATAAACACTTATAAACAGAAAATATAGTTAAAGATACATAACACCGCAAATTAAGAGGACAACCGTCTCCATGAAGCGAAATAACCTTCACAGGACGAGCAATAGCAGGATTAAAACATATTTTAGATTTAAAAATAAAATTTGTATTTTATAAAAGAATATTTCTCATTTAAGATATTGTAATTTTGATATAATTTGCCTAGTGATTCATTATTATTAATAATATCCATCATGTCCTCGAGGAGTGTTGGAAACTTCCTATGAAATTTATATTTCATAAATCTACACTTCCCGAAGACATAATGGATAGGATCACCTCTCTGGCCACAAACACATAGATCATTATCCATTTTACCGATTTTATTTAAGAATGTAGGAAAACTGCCGCAGCCCGTGAAAAAATATATTGAGACTTTATCTTTAGTTATTAATTTAGTGTTGACTTCTGGCACAAGCTGATACGTAAATCTGCCGCTCCCTGAGTTATCCCAGTTGTACTGCCACCTTTCCAGTAATTGATCTTTGATACATTTATTTAAATATGAGCGTGGAAATTTTATTCCGCGCTCTACTGGAAGGTTGGAGTACTGAGCAGCATCATTAGCCAGCTTGTCCGCCAGTTCGTTGCCTATTGTACCCGCGTGTCCTTTAACTCATGTTAGATAAAATATTTTGTTTTTATTTTGATGTATTAGTTGCTGTATATCATAAATTGCTTTAAGTGTTGGAAATTGATTTGTTAATGAAAGGATTGTTGATTGACTATCTGATAAAATTTGAAATTTATTAAAGTTAGAATTTATTGCCCATTCTATTGCTGTTATGGCCGCGTGCAGCTCTGCTTGGTAGACTGTGTTTTCTGGTTGAATTTTAGTAGTTTTTTCGTCTATTTTTATGTTGTTCTGAAAAATCACCAATGAGAAAGCTGTATTAGAATCCACCTTAGAACCGTCTGTGTATATGTGTATAATATCTATGTTATTTAAGATTTTGTCTATTGTTATTAGATTATTTAAAAAGTTTTCTGGGTTAATTGTGTATTTGTAAAGCTTTTCTTCTATGTCATTTTTAGTTATCACCTTATTATCTTTTAATAATATCTCTGTGTTGTTTAATATTTTATATTTTAAGTTTTTATGTTCTAACGTTAGTAATAGTGGTGGAATACCCAGTAGTGTCTGTAATGTGTGAGTTGAAGTATTTTTATATGTTTTTGTTATTGATATTAAACATAATCTTTGTATGCTCTGGAGGTTACGTTTGTCAATAACTCTTAAATCGTCGAACCATACCTCCGAGCCGTAAACTATTATTTTCTCTAAGACTGTGATGTACCAGGTTCTAAGGCGTGATCTATCCACTCCCCATGTGGCTGAAAAAACGCGTTTTATTGAAGATGTTAATAATACTATTTTGTTTTTAATTTTTTGGATGTGTTTATCCCATTTAAGATTTGATTGGAATGTTATACCTAAGATATTTAAGTCGGTGACACCTTTTATATTGGATTGTTTTAATTTAAAGATTGGTGGACGACTCACCAAGGCATTTTTACCCAACAGAATGTACGATGTTTTATCTGATGATATTTTTAGCGAGAGTTCTTCACATATTTGGGCAAAAAGGGCAATTCTTTCATTCGCCTGCGATTCTAAATTTCTTCTATTGTTTGCGCGTATAATAAGATTGAAATCATCGCAAAAGGCATAAAGATTAGTGAATTTAGTGTAGAATATTTTTAGTATTTGATTGGCCACAAGGAGCCACAGGAGAGGGCCGAGACACGAACCCTGTGGACAACCTTGGGAAGTAGGACGTTTAATGTTATTATTTAGGTAATCGGTAATGATGAGTCTGTCTGAAAGAAAGCTTAGGAGAAAGTTTATAAGATATTTTGGGACTGGCAGGGTTTTGAGAATTCTGCCCAATGTTGTCCAGTCAATATTATCAATCGCCCCCACAATGTCAAATGAGACGAGCGCGCAGTATTTATTTGATTTTAGATAATTATTAATTTTATATTTTAATCTGTTAAGTAATTGTACTGTACTTTTTCCTTCACGGAAGCCAAATTGAGATTTATGTAAGTAGTTATTGTTTTCTAGATAGTAATTGTTTAAGCATGCGTTCTAGGATTTTGCCCAGCATCGGGAGAAGGCAAATGGGTCTATATGAGGTTGGGAGTTTAGGATTTTTATTGTTTTTTGTGAAAAATATAACGTTAGCTATTTTCCAATTTTTTGGGAAATAATTTAAATTTAAACATTTATTGAAAAGATCACGAATTAAGTATTTGTATGATTTGAAAAGATTTTTTATGAAGTATGCGTCTATTTTATCGGGACCGGGGGCTTTAAGATTGTTTTGTTCAGATAATGCTGTTTTTATTTCTTTATTTGAGAAGAGTGGGGGGGAGGGGACTATCTCCCCTGCTGGGGCTAAAAGTAACGGAACAGTTGGATTTATTGGAAAATGATGTGTTAAAAGATTTTGAAATGTTTCTTGTTTTGTAATGTAAGGTGAAGAACCTTCCAAGGATGTGTGAATAAAGTGTTGGTTTGATAAGTTTTTGTTTGTTGCAATTTTGAACGCCTGCCCAAAGGTGTCTTTTGTATTATTACAGAATTTTTTCCAGGAATTTAATTTTTCGCTTTTTATGTGTTTTTTATATAGCGCTCGCTCACGTTGTAGAAGCGTTCTCCATTTTGAGTCACCCGATGACCTCCATCTTTTCCTCAGAGCTGATATTTTGTTTCGGTGGGATCTTAGCGCGTCAGTCCACCAGTCAAAAGTTGGGTATAGTTTAAGTTTTTTAGTTTTTAATGTTTTTTGACATGTTTGGTTAATTTTGATATTGAAGTCTTCTAGCCAATTATCCAATTTGTCATAGGTGTCAACCGATGTAAGTTTAGTGTGTAAGTCCGTGGCCAAAGGTCTGAAGAATTTGTTAAATTTTTTGAAGGTTGTATACTTTGTTTTAAACCTTTTGAGATCTATTGTTGAGGGTGTTAATGAAAGAGAGAAACAAATATACCTATGATCAGATAGCGATACGGATTCTGTGTCCACGTACCAGGAGTCGACGAAGTTGGTTAGATCCTGAGTGCACACGGTGACATCTGGGTTTCCCCGACATGGACGACCCGGCTCTCCTATGAACGAAGGTGGTGATTCCGTATCGTTTATGAGTGTTAAGTTCTTTGAAAGTAGTAGGTATGTTAGGATGGATCCCCGTTCATCCTCCTTTTGGTAGCCGAGCAATGACAAGTGCACGTTGAGATCTGCTCCCAAAATCAGGTGCTGAAGGGGCATGAAGAAATCCAGCCATTTTAAGTCCTCTCGGAAGTCTCCTGATGGTTTTGAATAACAGGATCCTATTGTTATTGGTCCTGTAGATGATGTTAGATTCACGAAAACTGAATTATGGTCGCTGTAACATTGAACTACCTCCACATCAGGCCGTGTTACTATGATTGCAGCTGTATTGTTCCCCGATGTAAAGGTTTGCCAAGACTTGGAGGGGACTGCCCATATTTTTCCTTCCTGTGAATAATAGTCCTGAATCAGCAACACTAGGATCTTATTCTTGTTGGCATGGCCCATGAGATTCCCAGTTGCTGCTTTAGATTTTTGTAAGTTTATTTGAAGAAAGGTCAGTTTGTCGATTTTATTATCTATTTTGTTAACTATTGTATTGGATGAAGCTGAGGTTTTATGCTGTATGGGGGTTGGATGAATATTGTCTATGTTGAATTTAAAAACTGTTGTTGTGCGTAGATGTTTCTCTGTTGGATGTAATAATGGAAGGCTGGACATTCGGAAGAGTCAGCCGAGTGCGGAAAGTCGCCCTGCGTTCCTGAGCAGTTCACGCATTGATGTTTTTGGGGGGATTTAGCCAATGGGCAATCAGAAGAAGCATGTTTTTTCGTGCAGTATTTACAGGACGTTTGAGATCTGCAGTTTGTATTAGCATGTCCAAAGCGCTGGCAGTTGCTACATCTGATTATAGGCAGGTAGGTGCTCACCCTACATGTAGAGAATCCAAATTGAATTTTTCGTTCCCGTAGCATATGGGCTGCTATATATTCCTCGACCTCCAGGATTAGTTGGTATTTTCCGTTTCTCTTTATCTTTTTGAAGACTGCTACTGGAGTTTCTGGATTGTAGAAGCTTTCCAACTGTTGCAATATTGTTTTCTCTTCTAGTATTTCTGGAATCCCCAGTATGATAATTTTCTTTAAATTTGTGGATTTATACGTTATTTCTATTATGTCTTTAAGTGATGTTATGTTTTCGATACTTTCCATTAGTTCAGTCGTTTGGTCGTCTGATGTAGTTTTGATTATTAGAGTGTTTCTATCTTTAGCTATTGCACAATATATGTTGGTTGTATTTGACGATGTTTTTATTTCTCTTGTTAGTATAAGTCTGATTTCATTTAGTGCGATATTAGTTGTGGACTTCCTCTTAATTAGAATTGCTGAACTTGAAAACTGCCGGTGATTCTTCATTTCCCTGTTGTGGATTTTATTTTGTAGATGGATTCTGGAGTACAAGCTCTTTGATGTTTCTCTCTGATCTGTTGTGGTGGCCGCCTCTTCCTCCTGTTGCATCTCCTTTGTATTTGTCAATATCTTTTCCTTTGGCCTTGTTATTGTTTTCTCTATCTTCATCAATTTCTCGAGTATCAATTGTATATCGGTTATCGTTGTTTCTTTCTTATTGTTCTCTAGAAGTTCTTCCACTAAATTTTGTTTCACTTCCAATTCCTCCATAATGTTCTGTAGATGTTTTTCTTTCTTCTCCAACTCGTCCGATAAGTTTCGTTCTCCCAATGCTGTTTCTTCCTGCATTTTTATATAGCTCTCATTAATTTCTGTTCCACTGGCAGCTAATTTACTTTCTTGTTCATTGATTACCTTTAGTTGATCTTTAACAATTTTGTTGAGGAGTTGTACTTGTTGTTCGTTTTTCTGGTTCTTATTTTGTATATCTTCTAAGTTTTTGAGATTTTCTTTGTGGTCATTGTACATTTTCGTTGATTTGGAGAATATCATGTCTAGGTATTTCTTTTTCTCACTCGACACTCCCTTGTACCTTTTTGCGTTCAGTTTTACGTATATATCTATAAGTTCTGGGATGTTTTTCGTTTGAGCCATTTTTTTGTTGAATCTATATTCCTCTGTTTTTGGTGTCGATGTAAATTTGAATCTGGATGGGACCAGTCGTGGTTTTCTATTATTTGTGATTTTTGAGTCGCTAGCGAAATCTGCAGCTTCATCTTCACTAGTACTCGACTGATGATCTACGATGGATTTTTTCAGATGGACCAATGTTGGTGTCATTGAAATATTTTGTTCTAATATCGAGGTTTTCTCATACATAGTTCTTTTGTTTAAGTCATGATGTTGTTCATGAGATGCATTACCCTCATTTTCACTAACTTTATCACTCTCTTCCATTTTACTTATCTGTTATTGTTATTTATGATTTTTAGTCAACAGTATATATGAGTTATATTATATTTCAATTAATTACTGGATCAGGCTCATTAGCTCCCCATACATGGTAAAGAAAAATGGAATTTTGAAATTAATAGACTCGCCAAAATAGAAGAAAATAATTTAGAAAATAAAATAGAAAAAGCCTAAAAAAAAAAAAAAAAAAACACACTACGTCCAAATCGGTAATGGATCCCGTGCTCAAAAATGGGTGATCGCAAAATTTATTATAATGAATGGTATAATACAGTTATAACATGATATATTCAGATAGCAATTGTTGGAGGTTGTTATTAATAGTGAATTAGACATAAAATTATTATAAAAAGTTAATTAACACCAGGTGCAAATATATACATGAATATATAGCAACATTTCATTTGTAAACCAGATTTTATTTACTAACTTTGGCTAGATATTATGTCTGAATACTCTAGAACAGATAAAATGAAGACTAGTTTTAAACAATTACAGTCCTTAAGAAAATAATACCCTTGATTATAGACCAACAAAAAATTAATGATGAAAATAAATAATTTTTTTTTCTTTTTTTTTTTTTTTTCTCTACAACAATTTTCCATATGAACACTGCAATTAATTAAAAATGTATTAATTGAGAATTAGGTTAGTAATTCACAAAATAAGAGTTAATTGGGACGGATGCAGATGCTGTAGAAAAATAATAATATGGTTGAGCTGAGTGCAAAGTTCGGCTCCAGCAACAGTAGGAGGGAAGGGTCACCAAACTTACCCATATGGGAGCTACATCAAGAGATCCATGCTGCACTTGAGCTATGGGAGTATAGTAATGAGATAACTAATCCAAAGTAATAGAGGGCGCTACGAGCTGTAAGTAGT
Organism: Maratus michaelseni; assembly: GCA_963931845.1. Lineage (NCBI taxonomy): Eukaryota > Metazoa > Arthropoda > Arachnida > Araneae > Salticidae > Maratus > Maratus michaelseni. Next base: position 359,529,520 of record OZ007593.1, on the reverse strand, counting down.
ATTTGGTTAAATAATTGAAAGATTTAAAGACTGTAATAGAGGAGCTATCCGGGGATATGTGACATGACATGATTTTAAAAATCTATGAAAGATGCCCCTTATATAAGGGGCCAGGGCCGATCCTGAACAGAAAAAGTTAAGTGTGATACAAGAAGATGAAATGACTAACCTATGGCCATTGATACAAGGTGAGAAAAACGATAATGAGATTAAATATTAGGGGATAATGGGGTAATGGCCCTGATTTAAGGGTCCAGGGGCCGCCCTGTAAGAGGAAAAGCATTTTAATGTATATGAATGAATAGGTCTCAGCGAGACCTTTAATTTGAGTGGTCGGAGGATGTGGTTTTATAGGAGTTAAAAATTTTGAAAAAGTTAAAAATGCTCCCGGAAGCCACCCACATAAATTAAGGGCTAAGAAAATATCAGATATGAAGAGCTCTAAGTCAGACCTTCAAATTCAGTGGTCGGAAGGCAGGGTTTAGACAAGGTTTTATTTTATACCTTAAAGGGGGCTAGAGCCTCCCCTAAAAAGTTTAGCATTAAAATAAACCCCAAAAACGGACTCAGCGGCCCCAATACCCTACTAATAGGGAAAACAGGCCAATCTGAGCAAAATAAAGAATTATTTTAAAGTCGAAACGGACGGAGTACGTTGGTTCGAAACCAAATGTGTAAAAGATAATGTTTAATAGTAAATATCAATATAAAGGCCCAACTAGGGTAAAGTATAGAATACTGTACTGAAAAAGCATCAATTAAGGTAAAAAGCACGGTAGCATAGTTAATATTAAGAGATAATTGAAAGAAAGTGGTAAAAGCTAAACTATATATATATACCTATACATACACATACATACATACATACATATATATATATATATATATATATATATATACATATACACACACACACACACATATATATATACATTTTTTTTTTTTTTTTTTTTTAAAGATATTAAAAGGGACGACCCATTAGACCAGCTCAATGAGCATTTAAGTGAGTGTAAAAGGAAAGCTATTGATGTATAAATCTACAATATACGGAAAAGCCCCATAATTCCATGCGCCAAGAGAATAATGCTGAATGTCAGCCTAGCATCCATGGCCCAGCATAACTATACCCATAATGCACCACGCAATCCCCATAAGCAACCCAAAATACTATGCGATTGAATAATTAACTATTGTTTAACAAAACTCAAAACTGGACGCCCACAATGCCTTACACCATGTGTTTATTGTAGGCAACAAGTTACACTAATAGCCATGAGGATTGAAAATTTTTACCCATAATTCCAATGGAAAAATCTTTATTTTGTATTTTATAATTTACCCAGGATGCATATCTTCCACTTACTGGGCACAAGAAAAACAATTGAGAGCTCCATGGGTTTTCAGATAAAAATTATTAAACTTCCTATATTTTATGCTATGGACTGATATTTAAAGGTATCCTGTCCCTAACAATTAACAGCAGGAGCCGAAAGAAGACAACTCAACTAAACTCCACCGCAAAACAGAACCATAACCAAAAACGGCATCCATCTTGAAATATTTAGAAAAAATCATAGAATATTGACATATAAAACGCTTATATTTCAGTTAATAATTCATCAATTCTAAAAACAAAAGCGGATTTAGAATCCACAGTTAATTTTATACTTGAATCAAACAACAGTTAAAATATAATATTTTAATTAATATGATTAATATCACAAATCTAAGAGATAGTTACGCTTCAATACGTTTTTTACATTACGATCACCTTGTCAAGAATAAGAAAATGAACAGTTTTAAAAATGCACATATTAAACCATTTAACACTTTAAAATATCTCAAAATGAAAGCGAAACTTAATCTAAATATCCGACACTATATTTAATTAAGATTTAAATTAATAATGAAAGATTAATCAGGATATTGAACACACAAAAAAATAAATAAATAAATAAATAAATAAATAAATATTGTCATATTATAACGGTTCCGATATGAAACACCAACTACCAGAATACATTTTCGAGACAATTTACATTATAAAAACCATTTAAAAACCCTCTCCAGACCTTAATAATTAAGTAAATTAAGTCAAATGAGCATATTATTACAATTTACATAGTTAATAATAGAATTAATTAAGATTTAAAGCACTATTAGAAAGTAAACAATGTCACGATAAAAAACGGGACGAATGATACACTAACCACTAGAATACAATTTTAAGGCATTTACTTTTACAGAAACCACTCAATAACCAGCACCAGACCTTTATTAATAATTAAATTAAGATAAATGAGCAATTAGAGAGCCTGGGACAGGATAATTAATATAAATATCAGGAGATAAATGTAGCGTGGCCTACCTGTTTGCAACCCGGAGCTAATATGTTCCGGGAGGAAGAAAATAATTTATTAAAAATACAAGATGATAATCGATTCTCTTGAAAATTTTTGTGCGTAGTAATAATATTATTTATAATAACATATAAAAATTTTAAGACGGTCTGAAGACGGGAAGGGTGATAAATAAGTACATGAATAGAATAGTATCTGGACTAGCGATCGACCCATTTCTAGTAGTAACTCATAACACGTATCTATCTTTATCATCTGTCTGTCTATCTAACTGTTTATGTATATATGCATATTTGTTTTTCTATGTGTTCATTTGTCTGCCACTCTGTATGTGTGTTTAGCAGTGTAATTAAAACTAAAATACAGGGTGTTTCTACGATCATGGGACAAACTTGGAGGGGTGGTACAGGACAATGTAACAAACAATTTTTGTATAGTAAAGCAGGGTAGGAAATCCATTTATGTAGTCAAAAATACAGGGCGTCTCACTCCAATCCGAAGTCGCATTTTCGTACACAACTTTAACTGTAGTGAAGCTGTTTTGACGAAATCCTTGCAATATGCTTACAATTCATACAAAGATGAGTCTGTTGTGAATTTTGTTAAAATATCTTCACTACTGTTAAAGTTATGAACGAAAACGCGACTTCGGATTGGAGTGAGACGCCCTGTATTTTTGACTACATAAATGGATTTCCGACCCCGCTTTACTATACAAAAATTGTTTGTTACAGTGTCCGGTACCAACCCTTCCCGTTTGTCCATGATCGTCGAAACACCCTGTATTTATTTTTACTTATTAATAATTTTAACAAGTTTACATAAATCACACAACAAATATATCCACAAAATATATAAACAAAATTTTATTTGTCAACGACTTTATGTTTCAACCGATGGGGTCATTTATTTTTTTTCACTTCCAAATTACACTTATTATCCTTTTTTTCAGTTTCTGGTAAAGATTTTTCTAAAGAATGAGATAAAGAATTGAATGGAATGATTCATTAAGTGTCAGTTTAATTGAACCGTTTTTAAGAATTTATTTTGCTTTTGACTTAATATGTCAAATTATGTTAATCTAAATAATAAATTTCAAGTGCGAGCGGGGAGAAAAAAACGTTATCATTATTTACACAACTATTCTGCCATAAAATTGAAAAAGCAAACAATTGTTTTAAAGCAGATTCATAATTTATAATTGAATCGGGTGCTAGATAATTAATTAAGAAAGTATTAACATTAATCATTTCTATCAACATAGCATTTCTGATGTAAAATTATGCTTGCAAGGAATATAATATGAAACTATTCGTTCTAAACTGCTTTATGAACCAAAATATGTCATTTTAATGATGGCTGTTAATTTTTCAGGCATAATTAATATGGATGTAAGGGAGAATGGGGGAATCACGGCCATTTATCTATCTTTGAGACGCTCCCAATTGTAATAGGATTAAGATAATGCTTTGATTTTTCCATAATTGTCTCACAAAATTAATCCAGTTTCAAAAGTCATATGATTTTTTGGAAAAATATCAACATGATATGATCTGGAGGGTAAAAATCAAAAATAGGTGTTTGGCCGGCATTATCCTACTATTTGAATAAGCCCGTCCATGCAACCCCTTGAAGGGTGGTGGGATATTACACTGTTGGCCATCCAAAATGCAACACCATGAAGGAATGCAAATAGCAGAATGATATTTATTGGACAAATACATTATAATGGGAAGGACAAGTGATTACATTTTCAGAAAATTTGGAGATGAAGTTCCTGAAAAAACACTACCCAAAGCAGCCACTTCTGGCCACAATAACAGCATTTATCTGCCTAGGCATGGAGTCGAACAGAGATTGGATGTCATGTACGGGTATATGCAGCTTCAACACTATTCTACAGTTCATCAAAAGTAGTGACGGGCGAGTGGTGGCGGGCCAGTCGCTCAGAAGCCATTGACAGGAAATTTTCAATTGGCGAGAAATCAGGAGAACGTGCCGGCCAGGGCAACAGTCGAACATGTTCTGTATCAAGGAAGGTCATCATAGTACGAGCTGTGTAGGCCTAAGAACGTAGAACAGGTTTGAAAGAAGCGGAGTGTGCTGGACCAAATCCTTTCTTGTTTTTCAGTGAATATGGCCATGTTCCCCATCCTAAGAATATTTGTCTAAGCCTTTTCATTGGTTCTTTGAAAGTGTTGTAAGGGATGTTGTTCACTCCCAGATGGACACCGAGATGATGGGAACCTGACGGAAGAGGATGGCTCAGGTTCAATAGCAAATGAAGGAAACTTTCGTTCATTTTTGAGGTTTCGCATTGACGCAGGTGACATTGTTTTGGAAAATCACATAAACAACGCTCCTCGTAACCCTATTTTTATCAATAAAACAACTCAAAATTAATTCATTGACATATGTGGAGAGCTCATATCCCAGAAAATACTGAACTCTGTGAAAGAAAGTCGGTTCTTTAGTATGTTAGCTGACGAAACCACCGATGCTGGTACTTTCGAGCATATGTGTCTTAGCATTCCATATTGGGATATAACTACGAAGAAAATCAGGGAAGAGTTTGTAGGCTTTGTAGAAGCTAGAGGCTTAAGTGGTGAGTTCCTTGCAGACCTAATTGAAGAAAATCTGAAGAAATTAGGATTAAAAATTGAAAATATGGCAGGATAAGGTTACGACGGTAGTTCAAATATGGCTGTAAAACTCAAAGGGGTGCAAGCACGCATAAATGAAAAGCAGGCACTTGCTATTTACATGCATTGCGCGTCTCACAAACTAAATCTTGCCATATCTAAATCCTGTTCATTACAAAGTATTAGAAACGCTGTTGGTGTCATGAAAGAAGTCATCAATGCAATTAGGGAATCCGCTAAAAAATGAATTGGATGCAAGAGGAAATTCAAGAGCATCATCCTCAAGAAACGCGATTGAAGCTCTCAAAACTATGTGAAACTCGGTATATTGAACGCCACGACGCAATTTTACAATTTTTACAAGTTTTCGATGCCATTGTGTGCTTTCTATAACTATTAGATACAGAAGCATCGTCCTCCAAATCCCCATCTTTAATAGCATCAGTTCTGCGATTTGATTTTGTTATTGCAGTGCAATTCCTTTCCTCCATGTTAAGTTTAACTATTTCTTTATCTCGTAATTTGGAAAGCCCTTCGTTACATTTGAAGCAATGCTATGATATGGTAAAGCATGTTGTCGATACTTTAAATGATTATTGAAATTCATCATCAAGTTACTCGAAAATATACGACCAAGCATTTAAAGTAGCAACTAAACATTCCACTGAAATTACTATGCCGAGTAAAAACAGAGCACCACAGATCCAATACTGCAGCGTCAAGTTCTGAAGAATATTACAAATTTAATTTATTTTTGCCGTTTATGGATTTTATCATATCAGAGTTGGTAACAAGATTTTTCACTGCTGTACATTCAAATATCGTTCCATTATATGGATTGATCCCGGCATTTGCCAATAAGGATACTGAAACTTCAATGAATGCACCTGAGCCTTACAAGAAAGATATTCCAGGGACATTTTCTGAATTACGAGGCGAAATAGACTTACGGCAGCGGCAATGGAAAAACAAACCGGAGAGCGAACTTCCAAGCATTGCAAGTGAAAGCATATTACAAGCTTCAGAAATGTACCTGAACATCAAGATTCTTCTCCATATTTTATGTTTCCTTCCTGTTACAACCTGTACCAGTGACCGGTCTTTCTCAACATTAAGACGGGTAAAAACTTACTTGAGGTCAAATATGAAAGAAGAAAGGTTAAACGGTTTAGTAATGCTCAACATTCATCGCGATAAGGAAATTCACCCTGAAGACGTATTAAATAAATTCGCAATGAAGCATCACGGGAAATTGCAACTTCAGTATTTTTAAGGTAATACAGCAACGTTTTGCCATTATTTTTTTCATTGCAATAAAAAGTCTTCTCCACATCTTAAATATGAAAACGTTTAATTTTATTTAATTGAGGAATTTTAATATTTCTGTATTAACTACGTATTATAGAATTAATAAAATGTATATTTATATATTTCATACAAAATGATAACAAATTGGTTACTAAAAGTTAATTTAATAATATTATTATAATTTGTAATTTATATATTAATTTAATATTATTAGAATTTTTAATAGATAATTTAGTATTATTTCATGAAAATTTATTAATTACTGTGTAATATATTCTATTTTGAAGCAGGTTTAAATGATGCTTCGTTTTTCATCCACTTCACTGATAATTTTATAAGTAGAAGGTATAACGCTGGCCACTGAATCTTGCCCCCCCTGTGAAAATTTTCAGGATCCGCCCTTGCTTCATTCCCCTAGTGTTTAAGTTTTCAAAAATGCTCACCACGCCGGCCGTCCCAACACCTCAAAATGAACTTTTCGAGCCACCCAAATAAAGCTAAGTAACTAGTATCTGAGGTAAAATCGAAAGGAAATTAAAATATAATGAAAAACTAATGTAAATTCCAAGGTGAAAAGAGCCAAATAATAGATCAATATGCTGGTAAAACGTTCAGGTAGAAAAAGGCATGTAAACATAAACTTACAGCATTAAAACCATACACACATAGTTCGCTGGGCTCTCAATAGAAGGCATATTTTGATTGTGATATTCAGCTTCAGTTTGAAAAAACGAAAAAAGAAAACATTCAATAAGCAGAAAATCTGCAATATAATATATGACCAAAAGTCAAAGGTCACTTTCGATTTTACACGTTTTGTCGCATATTTAGCAAAATACTTCTGTGACGAATTCTTCTGGAACTTTAGAGATGTGAGGAACATGGTTGACCACATATTTTTCAGCGAAGGTTTAGTCACAAGGATAATTAGAAGACAGCAAACATTTGAATAAAATTAATAATAATATTTGTTATCACCCTGTAAAATAAAACGGTCGAAATAACTTTTAGCCATAGTAGCCTGTACAACATTTGTATTCATTTGTAATAAAATAGCACGTATATTCACGAAATATAAAAGTGTCTTTAATTTTGTTTTTAAATTACGCATGCATTTACTTTTTTTTAAATACATAAGAAAAAAGTATTGGCAATTTTCAATTTCTGTTTTTTGATGGATTTAAACGTTTTGGGATGTCGTGAATACGTTTTGACTAATTTTGTCAAATGTTTGTCTGTCTGTTAGTCTGTGTGTAACACGAATATTGTGGCATGGAATTTCTTAAAACTTCATATTCTGTTAGACCTTTACATGAATTGGAGCTTATTCGATTTCAGTGTATATCGTCCAACAGATGTCACTGCTATATTGTATTTGCCCATGATAGCTATCTCTCAAGAACTAATAGACGGAATTTGATTAAACTACATATTTAGTCAGACCAGGACATAAATTGGTGCTGATTACATTTTGGTGTATATCGCTCAACAAGGGAGCGGGTATGCTGTGTTTTGCATGGTTACCGGTGTGGTTGTATCTCAAAAATTAATGCGTGGAATTTTATTAAACTTCGTATTCAGTTAGACTAGCATAAATTAATTATTGTGTGTATATAGCACAAAAGGTGGCGCTGCTACGATGTGTTTTTTCCGTATTTCCGTGATATTTATATTTCGGCATTTGTCAGATGGAATTGCACCAAATTTTATATGAAAAGTTTCATTTTCTGAAAATCAGTGCTGATTCAATTTTGGTTTTGACCACTGAACAGCAGACACAGCTATCCAATGATTAAGGAAAGTTTCACAATTGGGTCCACCATCAGCTGATGCAAATTAGTGAGCGTGGATTGCAGTATCATTAATTCCATTTCTGTAACTTTTATTCATTTTTAAGTACATCATTGCCAGAATCGCTCATTTTTTACGCTAACTTTTGGCTGTGGACCTAATTACGGAATATTTGCCCTATGCTTTTAGAAATGAATATTATAACTATATCTCATTTTCTATTGTGTAGAAATGACAGCAAATTTTATATTTGAGATTAATAATAGTATATATATATATACTATTATATATAGTATATATATTACGTATATATATATGTTGGTCTCATTTTAAATTTTAATATACAGCAGGGGGAGGCATGTACTATGATTTTTTTTAATTCACTTATCACTGTAACTTTATGTTAGTTGTATATAAAAAAGCTTTATGCTTTATATTCATAATTGTCGGCGCTATTATAAATTAATATATTAGAATGATGTAGAAGACAGTTTTTTGATGGCCACAGCATAGATGTTTACCTCAAGCAAGGTTTTCAACCAAATTTAACGCCACCTAGAAACTTGGCAAAAGTACTGCAATTAGAATATAAATATTTGATGAAAAATGACAATTTGTATAAAGTAACTTTTAAATGCGCTTGATAACAAAAACGTTTTAACATAATTATTATACTATAACAAAAATGTTTTTGTTAATTTAGTAGTCAGTTACATAGGGCAACCCATGTAAAAGACAATCCTATATCGTGAAAATTCAGAAAGATATCGATGATATAATGAGTTAAATTTTAGTTGCTTTCCAAAAGTTGCTGAATGATATGGTTTTTTCCACAAATTATGATTTTTCATTTTTCATTTTTTTATTGTCACATTTTATTACTTTTCTTTTAACATAAAAAGAAAGTGTTGAAGACGTGAAAATTTTCGACTTCCGATTTGTCATGGATTTACACGTGTTGGGATGTCTTGAATACGATTTGATCATTTTTGAAAAATGTTTGTCTGTTATTTTGTTAGTCTGTGTGTGAGCCCAATTTAAAGCCGTTCTATTTTAAGAACTAACTAGATGGAACCCGTCAAAATTTGACGGCAAAAAACTTGATAGTACCATAAAAATAAAATTCATAGCTGCTTTAAAATGTTTGAAACTTTTGCAGAATAATTCAAATAAATAAAAAACCCACTTTGAATTAAAGCTAGGTTGAAGAACAGCAATTGGCTAAGTTTCACTGGCACATGTACTCGCGGAATTTCTTTCATCTGACACATTTAGCGCTGTTGTGCAAGTAAATGGTAAGTGCCCCCTTGGGGAGGGGGAAATGGCGGGATGGACCAAGGAGATGCATAACATGAATAAGCAGTCAAAGACCTTTCAAACGATATGTAACATGAGGGGTGTGTGCAAAATTTTAAAAAGTACACCCTTGGGGGGGGTAAAGTAGGGGATGGACACGGAACATGCATAATATGATTAAGTGGTCACAGACCTTTCCAACGATATATAACATGAGGGTTGTGTGCAAAATTTAGAAAAGTACCTCTTTGGGGGGAGGGGGCAAAGCGGGGAGATGGACATCAGAGATATGCATATGATTAAGCAGTCACAGACCTTTCCAACGATATATGACATGAGGGTTTTCTGCAAAATTTAGAAAAGTACCCCCTTGCGGGAGGGGGGGGCAAAGTGGGGAAATGGACATTGGAGATATGCATATGATTAAGCAGTCACAGACCTTTCCAACGATATATGACATGAGGGTTGTCTGCAAAATTTAGAAAATTGCCCCCCTTAAGGGGGGGGGAAGTGGCGGGATGGACCCCGGAGATGCATAACATGAATAAGCAGTCAAAGACCTTTCCAACAATACGTAACATGAAGGGATTGTGCAAAATTTACAAAAGTAACCCCTGGGGGGGAGGGGGGGGCAAAGTGAGGGGATGGACACCGGAGATGCATAATATGATTAAGCGGTCACAGACCTTTTTAACGATATATAACATGAGTGGTATGTGCAAAATTTAGAAAAGTGCCCCAATTGGCGGGGGGGGGGGGTGGACCACACAGATGCATAACATGAAAAGGCAGTCACAGGCTTTTTGAACGATATATCATATGAGTGGTGTCAACAAAGAAAAGTCTCTGCCCCGTGTAGGCAAAACATACTCCCCCCCGCCGCCATAATTATTGATGCGGACTCATTTTTTAAATTCGTTCGCACCCCTCTTCTCCCGCAAAATGTTGTGAATTTTAAAAACTCCACTTACGAATTTTTTTATACCAAAAGCACTTATGTCCGTCGTCTGCATGTAGAGTTTTGTGCTTACAGACGCCAGACACAACAACACACACACAGACAGACGTTTACCGACATTAATAGTATAGATGATACTCAGTGCCTACACATTTCACCCTTTATAATTCAGCCAATGAGTTGACGGTTGTTCATTTCCAGAAACGAAACAATAATTCTTTAGGATGAATTTTGTTTGTTTGATACACCGTGGCAGAATGCGTGCAATGCAGCGACAGGCGTCACAAACTTTTTAGGGCACCTGCAGACTAAAAACATATAATCAATCTTCACGGGAAAAAAATCCTAGATTTCGTCAAATGATCACGGGAAAAACACTAATTTCATCAAAGGATCATGTAAAACGTGAATTTTGTTAAAAGGCCACAGAAAAACGCGATTTACACAAAAGATGAGCAAATTTTGTCAAAGAATCGCAAAACAGGAAATTTCACCCAAAGATAGCGCTTTCTTGCCAAACTTTGTCTAAAAATTGCGGAATAAAATGTATTTTATCAAAAAATCGCTGGAAAATGCACATTTCGTTAAAGTATCGCGAGAAAAATGCGAATTTCTTCAAAGATTGCTGAAAAACCGCGAATTTCATCGAAGGATTGCTGAAAATTCATGAATCTTATCAAAAGGCAGCAGAGAAAATGGGATTATTATCAAAGCATTGCGAAAAAAGAAAATTTCGTCTAAGGATCACAGAAAAACGCAAATTTCATAAAAGAATCGTGGAAAATAACGCAAATTTCGTGAAAAAAAAATCGCAGAAAAAACACAAATTTCGTCAAAGTATCGCTGAAAAAAAAAACACGAATTACGTCATAGGATAGCTGAAAAAATTATGAAACTCGACAAAAAAAAGATACAGAAAAAAATGCGAATTTCATTAAAGAATCACGAAAAAAAATGCGAATTTTGTTAAAGGATTGCGCAAAGAATGTGAATTTTTTTAAAGGTTCATGTGAAAAATGAAACTGTCTGTATTAAAAACAGCACACACACAAACATTTATACAAACCTCAATACACACAAACATATTATAGGCAGGGCTTGAAATTCAATTTTTCCAAAGACGGGAGTCTCCCTACCAACATTTTTAAATGGAGGGGAGTTGCAATGTTTGGTAGGGAGAAAAAAAATCTTTAAACCCCACTATTCTTTTACGTGCTATTTAAAGAATTACATTAATGCAGACATGACAAAATACCATTGAAAAAATTAAGTCAACTGAGAATGATTATGTAAAATGTTTATTTTTATTATAAAAAAAGGAAGAAAGTTAAGTTTTATATATGCAGTGTATTTTTCAAGTTCCATTAAATGTGTTAGGGACCCTTAACAATTAGGTTGTTAAATAAATTTCTGACTTTAGATTTTACTTGATTGAGATTCACCGATCGATCGTGGAAAAGACGCAAAGTTCATCAATCTGTCGCGGAAAAAACGCTAAGTTCGTCGATCTGTCACCAAAAAACGCAAAGTTCGTTGATCAGTCGTGGGAAAAAAGCAAATTTCGTCGATCGATTGCAGAATAAACACAAAGTTCGTCGATCTGTCCCCAAAAAACGCAAGGTTCGTCGATCAGTCGCTTAAAAAACGCAATGTTCATCTATCTGTCGCAGAAAAAACACAAAGTTCGTTGATCAGTTGCAGAAAAAAATGAAACGTTCGTTGATCTGTCGTGGAAAAAACGTAAAGTTCGTCGATCAGTTGCGGAAAAAAGCAAATTTCGTCGATCGATTGCGGAATAAATGCAAAGTTCGTCGATCAGTCAGGGAAGAAAGATAAATTTCGTCGATCGATTGCGGAATAAACGCAAAGTTCGTCGATATGTCCCCAAAAAACGCAAGGTTCGTCGATCAGTCGCTTAAAAAACGCAATGTTCGTCGATCTGTCGCTTAAAAAACTCAAAGTTTGTTGATCTGTCACGGAAAAAGCACAAAGTTCGTCGATCAGTCGCGGAAAAAACACAAAGTCCGTCAATCGGTTGCGGGGAAAAAAAATCACGAAATTTATCGTTCGGTTGCAGGTAAATTAAATAATGCAAATTTCTCCAAAAATGCTGAAATTTTTTGGGCGGGAGGCTCCCGCTCATGATCTTTTTTGGGCAGGATTTCAAAATTTTCCGCGCGAATCCTGCCCTGAAATTCAAGCCCTGATAGGTATAGTTTTAATCTGAAATAATATACTGAACTTGAACTAACTTTTGAAAAATCGGGTTAACCCAAATCCAACTTGCAGAAATCTACACTCAGTCTGAAATCGACTCGAACCATAAAGACAGTTAACCCAACTTGCAACAAAAATAATTATTTTCTGTGAATTTTCTTTTCTCAGAAATGTTGTAGTCATTTTGTCCCCCAATTTTGCCCTTTACAATTCAGCCAATGAGTGGAGGGGGCCAAAGGAGCGTTCCTTATCACAAACTAAAGATGAGATACGTTCGTTTGATGTCGTTGTTGAAAATTTATGGATTTCTATTATTAAAGTAATTTTTTCATTTTACCGTATTTATTTTCATTTTGTGTTGTATGTATTTTGCTACTTTGAATTTTTTAAAACTAACCCTTTTTTTTTTGGAGAGTGAGAGAGAGAAATTTAGTAATTTGGTGACACGAAGTTCAGCAAATTCTTAAAATCCACAAATCGTTTCCAATGTAAACAATGAAATTTACAATTTAGTTGCAAGTGCAAAATTTCTGTTTTTTAAAATTTTCGTGTCATTCTGTACACATTTTAATATGTCATTCTGATCATTATACATATTTAGTTATGCATTATTAATTATTTACTTGACCTTTACTTTTAATATTTTAAATATTTCAAACTTACAGCTGAATGTAATTATTAAAACATTTGAAATTCTGCATTCGAAAAATGAAATTTCAGCTTAGAAACTCAACAATTAAAAAATTTAAAGTAGAAAAGTACTTATGATATAAAAAGAAGAAAAAAAAATACACCAGAATTTATCTGTATTACGAAAGCGGGAGAAATGATTTTCTGTGCTATATGAAAAGATATCCAAATAACTCAATCATGAACATAGAAATAGGTATCGGTTTTTATGTTCAGGTGCACTCAATCCAAACTTGAAACTTTTAAAACGGTCATTGAATGAATGAAATTCATCTCCGCCTTTCACATCCAGAAAACTTGCTGTGTCGCCAATTATGTTTATATTTTATATATATATAAAAAAAATAATAATTCAGGCACTTTTCCGTTATACGGACACCATTGTCGCCAAACATACATACATACATACATTTTGGCATAGTATCCGTATAACAGAAAAGTACTAAAGTTCATGGTTTAAAATCACAATAAAATATCATGAAATTTATTGATTAGATGTGGGAAAATATCGGGGAAATAATGTGTTTTTCGTGAATTTTTTGTTTTGTTAACAATGTGGTTAGAGAGACAGGGAGAAATCCAGAAAACTTGCTGTGTCGCCAATTATGTTTATATTTTATTTATATATATATAAATAATAATTCAGGCACTTTTCCGTTATACGTACACCATTGTCGCCAAACATACATACATACATACATACATTTTGGCATAGTATCCGTATAACAGAAAAGTACTAAAGTTCATGGTTTAAAATCACAATAAAATATCATGAAATTTATTGATTAGTTGTGGGAAAATATCGGGGAAATAATGTGTTTTTCGTGAATTTTTTGTTTTGTTAACAATGTGGTTAGAGAGACAGGGAGAAATCCAGAAAACTTGCTGTGTCGCCAATTATGTTTATATTTTATATATATATATATAAATAATAATTCAGGCACTTTTCCGTTATACGTACACCATTGTCGCCAAACATACATACATATACATACATTTTGGCATAGTGTCCGTATACCGTATAACAGAAAAGTACTAAAGTTCATGGTTTAAAATCGCAATAAAATATTATGAAATTTATTGATTAGTTGTGGGAAAATATCGGGGAAATAATGTGTTTTTGTGAAATTTTTTGTTTTGTGTTGTTGTGTTTAATTGTAAGCATTCATTATAATTTTCAGTGCATTATTAAATTGAAATTTTTTTTTAAAATATGTAAACAAAACAGTGACCAGAAACCTGCACAATTTCTAATATAGATAGATAGATGCATGCATGTAGTACTTTTAATTATTTGGTAAAAATACTGTGATCGTCACTGAGAAAACCTGAATTTAACCTAAAAGTAATTGTCGAGTGTTTAAGCTGAAATTTCATTTTACGAATACAGTATTTCAAATGTTTTAATAATTACATTTAGCTGTAAGTTTGAAATATTAAAAGTAAAGGCCAAGTAAATAATTAATAATGCATAACTAAAAGTAATTGTCGAGTGTTTAAGCTGAAATTTCATTTTACGAATACAGTATTTCAAATGTTTTAATAGTTACATTCAACTGTAAGTTTGAAATATTAAAAGTAAAGGCCAAGTAAATAATTAATAATGCATAACTAAAAGTAATTGTCGAGTGTTTAAACTAATTTCATTTTACGAATACAGTATTTCAAATGTTTTAATAGTTACATTCAGCTGTAAGTTTGAAATATTAAAAGTAAAGGCCAAGTAAATAATTAATAATGCATAACTAAATATGTATAATGATGAGATTTTTTTTTTCTTGAATTATTCAGTGAAACTCGTCTTATAAATGTACGCAAATAATTCACATCAAAATCTTAAAATAACAAAGTTTTCTTTCGTGTTTAGCTATGCTTAATAACCAAAAAAGCTTGATTAATACAATAATTATTTGGTAAAAATACTGTGATCGTCGCTGAGAAAACCTGAATTTAATCATATCACACAGAATTACATATTAAAAGTTTAAAATTAGTTTGTTTACATCGGAAACGATTCACGGAATTTCGTGCCACGAAATCTCTCTCTCTCTCAAAAAAAGGGTTAGTTATAAAAATTTCAAAGTAGTAAAATACATACGACTTAAAAAGAAAATAAATACGGTAAAATGAAAAAATACCTTAATAAAAGAAATCTATAAAGTTTCAACAACCGAACAACCAAATGGAACACATACGCTTCTAGAGAGAGGAAAAATCCTTCACCTCATTGGCTGGAACATCGCGTCTGAAGATAGTAAAAGCCTCTAGCTGATTAGCTGAATGCTCGCGCATGCGTATAAATAGCATTTTTGCACGAAAAACTAAAAAGCAGGTTAGCTTTAAGTATATGGATGCACAGAATTTCATTAAAATTTACATTCTGTTAGATCTTGACATTAATTAGTGCTTATTAGGTTTTAGTGAATATCGTTCAAGAGGTGGTGCTGCTATGCTGCATTTTTCACGGTTTTCACGATAGCTATATATCTATAACTAATGCACGGAATTTCAGAAAAATGCATATTCCGTTAGACCATGACATAAATTGGTGCTGATTAGGTTTTGGTGTGTATTGCCTAACAGGCAGTGTTACTATGTTGTGTTTTGTACGATTTCCATGATAGCTATATACCATGAACTACCCAAGTAGCACAGTTTGTTGTCCCATAGTTGGCAGTTTGAGGAGAAACCGTTGAAACTGGTAGAGTGTGGAATGGGAAATGTTAGGGTATAGAGACCCCTGTAATTTGCAGCGTTTCTAAGTAGAATTCTGAACAGTTAACAGTTGGACCAAATTTTCGCTTTTGTTTGCAAATGGCTTGGTGACAAATGGTACGGCAAAGCGGATATTTCTTATTGTGTGCCAACGTGGGCCAAAAATTATTCAAGGTTGGCTCAACCCTTTTGTGATTTTTGGGTAATGAACGGAATTTTATTAACTATGTACTCAATTAGACCATGACAGAAATGATCATGAAATTAACGCCGATTATATTTTCGTTTATATCTCCCAACAGGGGGCACTGCTATGTTGTGCTATTTACAATCACCGTGGTAGCTAGCTGTATCTCAAGAACTAATGCACAAAATGTTATCAAACTTCACATTCAGTTAGACTGTCATAAATTAACCCTGATTACATTTTCGTGTATATCGCCCAACAGGTGGCGCTGCTATGCTGTGTTTCAGGTACTCTCTGGTATCTATATCTCGGCATCTGGTGGACGGAATTGCGCTATATTTTATATGGAAGTTACTTTTTTGAAAAACGATGCTGATTCAATTTTGGCTTTGATGCTCAACAGGGACCGCTGCTATCCTATGTTTGAGAAAAGTTTCAAAACCGAGTTCACAACCAATTGATGCAGTTTAGAGACCGTAGTTTGCTACATTTATTAACTCCTTTCTTGTAACTTTTATACATTTGGAACTACATTGTTACTTGGATCGCATATTTATAATGTCAATTTTGGCTGTAGACACCCCGATTATGGAATATTAGGCCCATGCTTTTTTTCCAATGAACGTTATAGCTATATCCAATTTTCTGTTGTGGAGAAATGCACCAGATTTTACATTTAAGATTTAATGATTAAAATTATATATGTTGATCTCCTTTTATATTTTAATAACAACAGGCGACACCGTTGTGGTATGTCTTATTTTAACTATCATCATCATAACTCTGATCACCGCAACACTTTGTTAAACAAAAATTAATGCACCAAGCTTTAGATTTACAATAATTGTTGTTATTATAAATTAATACATTCGAATGATATAGAAGAAAGTTTTGTAATGGCCACAGCATATTAGTTGATGTTTTAGTTTTTCTATGAAGAACTATCGGAACGAGTCTATTCTAACAACAACAACAGAATTAACAACAAACAAGTTGGAAATTGTACGTCAAACGTGACAAATGAGGTGCGTTCGTACTGTAGCTAGCTATATAAATATTTAGATCTTGATGATTTTTAATTCTGTGAAATGAATTATATCGTCTGCAGATTAATTTCTGTAATAGAATAAGTATCTCGGTCGCTTGACGATTAAACTTCGGAAGCTCCTATAACAAGAAAGCACCGATTTTAAAAAAAAAATTCAAATTTCTTAATAAATATTTTTATTAATATCTCCTAAAGTTTTGATTCGATTTTAATAAAATTTGAAATGTCTCGACAAAATTCTGCAAAGATAATATATCTTAAACTTCAAATCATTCGGTTGGGTAGTTTTTGCGTTGTTATATGCGGACGGACGGACAGACAGACGGACAGACAGACGGACAGACAGACGGACGGACGGACAGACAGACGTACGGACCAAGCGACGACAATAGGTGCTACGTATTTATATAATTACGAACGCACCTAAAAATTACTAAAATCGAATCATACGATTTTAATCTACGGTAGGGCATACGTTAAATACATACTCATTTGTTGGGAGTCAGTTAATAAAAATAGTGTAGAAAACCCCTTATCATCTAGGTAATTTTAGAAAGCAACTGAAATTCAGTTCACTATTTCGTCCACATCTTTCTGAATTTTCACGATATTTGATTTGCCTTTTATATGAATTTCTCTAATTAGTTGACTACTAAATTATAAAAACGATTTTTGTTATAATTCGCAAAAAAGGTATATCCTACAAATTCTCATATTTCATTAAATATTTCATGTATTTATATTATATCTGCAGTATAGTATTTCTAATATAATTTGTTAAATTTCCTAAAAATGACGTTAAATTTGGTTAGGAACCGTGCATGCTATCCACAAAAAAATGCGGAAATATCTTGAAATATTTAAAGAAACCTTTATATCTCCATGAATATATACAGGGTGTCCCACAGGGTACGCAGCGTCTAATATGTACAGATTCGGATAGAGCACGTCAATATGAGTATTTTGAATGGTAACAAGTGGGGTCCCCGAATATAGCGTGATAGTCTAATTACAGGATGAACGTTATCATAGCTGCGAAATTTTACCCTTTTTTTCTACCACTAAAATTTCCTAGTAAATTTTACCTTATTAAATCTCCGAAATCACGGTATTCAATAAGGCAAAAATTTCTATAAATTTTTAGTGGTTACCACAAATTTGCATAATCATCTGGGGAATCTTTCATGTTGTACACATCATTTGGAATACCCACTATCGGATTCGTCAATAACGTCATAGCTGCCAACTTTTACGCTTTTTTGATATCACTATAAATTTATAGAAATTTTTGCCTTATTAAATCCCGTGATTTTGGAGATTTAATAAGGTAAAATTTATCATAAATTTTAGTGGTAGGAAAAAAACGTAAAAGTTGGCATCTATGATAACGTTCATCCTGTAATTAGACTATCACGCTATATTCGGGGACCCCACTTGTTACCATTCAAAATACTCATGTTGATGTGCTCTATCCGAATCTGTACATATTAGACGCTGCGTGGGACACCCTGTATGTTATTCAAACACAAATTAACACAAATATTATATAGAACACACATATTCATGCTAGCTACAGATCATTACAAACATTTTATTTTATATTGCAAATATTATTTTTTATTCGATATGTTCTTTGTTCCTTAATTGTGCTCGTGACCAAATCTTCGCTGGAACATGTTAAAACATCTTCTTTATATTCCGGACGTTCCATAAGATTTCGTCAAGATTTTTTCTATATATTCGACGGAACGTCTACGATAAAATAAAAGTCCGGTGACTTTATATACCTATGTATAAAAAAATGTAGCTTATTTTCTTATCTATATTCATCTACCTATCTATTTATCTTTCTCTCTGTATATATGTTTATGTAATATCACAATTGAAACTAAATTGTTTGTTTTAATTCCATTAATGTAAACACATTAATGGAACAATAGACAATGTAAACCATACGCCACAAAACACCTGAAAAATATAAACAAAATTCACTTTGATAAGGTATTATATTTTAACTGCAATAAATTCTTTTTTTCTACTTCTAAATTACACTCATTATTGTTTATCTTTCAGCTTCTAATACAGAACTTATCAAGAATGAAATATAATAATAAAAAATTCATGACGTGATTAATTAAGTACCTCTTTAATTGAATCGTTTTCACGAATTTATTTTGCTTTTGGCTTAATATGTCAAACTACTTTAATCTGAATAATAAATTTCAAGTGAAACCGGAGCGAAAAATAAACTATCTTTATTTACATAAGTACTATGCCATAAAATTGAAAAATCAGAGAGCTTTTTTAATTTAATCTAATCATAATTTATTATTAAATCATGCGTTTATTTAGTAACTAAAGAAGACATCAACGTTAATCATTTCTATTAACAGCATTCTATTTCAAAATTAAGGTAAAATAAAAGTTAAAACTTAAAATAAAACGAAAATAAAATTAAACGTTTATTTTCAAAACTGCTATATAAAGAAAATATCACTTTAATTATTTCTGTTAATTATTCAGGCATAAATACTCTGTTAAACATAAATCCATGAATTCACGGTAAAACTACTGGCAGCAAAGTTGTCGGTATAAATAATTAATCATAATAATCACTCAAGCGTGCTGGTTGGGAGAGCATAATAATATATAGAAATCAACATTCTTGAATGAAATCTGGTAATTCATGATTTTTGAAGGAATTGGAGAAATGCAGTAAATATCATTTTTTGTTATGAGATTCTGGTGTATTTCAGGTAAAATAATACTAACGATTTGTCTTTTTCTTGGTTTAATATACGAACACATAACACGCAGACAGACACATCAAACACTAAATAGATATTAAACATTAATTAAAATATTCTAGAATAAATTTTAGGAAGCGACATTTTGCTTCCATTTCGATCCGAGCACCTCATGATACAGAAATTAATTCTCTTCTGTCACAGAGGGGACTCCCCGGTAGACAGACAGTCGGCGCCAATCTCCGCCGCTCACGTGATTTGCAACACACTGCCCCACCATGAACATAGGGGTGTTCATCACTAAACATATATATATAACAATACAAATTAAATGAAATACAATCATTAAAAAATAATACAAGTTATACAAATTAAATCAAATACAAACATAGAATAATAATAAAATTATACATACTTCAAGGCTAATTTAAAAAAAGAGAGAGTTCAACACTGATTCAACTAAATAAAGGAAGAAGAAAATTTATATTAAAGTCCAGTTATTAAAGTTCAAATTTTGTCTCAGTCCATTATAGTTCAAGATTGAAAAGCAGTTGTACAGGTCTGTTCAATATGGACTTTTCAGTCTTAATTTTACAGGCTCTCACCTTGCCATCTCTTCCAGGATATATTTCCATAATTTTACCTAAACTCCAGAAATTTCTGGGTAATTTATCATCTTTAATTAAAACAACATCATTTATTTTAAATTGGGGAAGATTGGTTTTATTTAAACTTTGGTGGGCTGACCTCAAATTTAATAAGTATTCATTCTTCCATCTAGACCAAAACAGCCGCATCAATTTTTCCCAATAGTTAAAGGCTTTAAGCAATTCTTTCCTAGAAGAGAAATTAGAGTCAAGGTGAAGCCGTACGGGGGGGAGAGAAGATATTCTTCTCCCTATTAAAAAATGGGCAGGAGTTAATGGTAGGGGGTCCTGCCTTTCATCACTTATGTATGTCATGGGTCTGGAGTTCACCATTCCTTCAACCTCAATAAGTACTGTATGCAACTCATTAAGGGTCAGAGAAGATCTGCCCAATGTCTTTCGCAGCGCAGTTTTTACAGACCTTACCATTCTTTCATAAAATCCGCCCCACCAGGCGGCCCTTTCCACTATATACTTCCATTTTATGTTATTGGAAGCAAAAAATTCTTTCACCTCTGGATGAGTCACTATAGTCCATAGTCTCTTAAGTTCTATTTCAGCGCGTTTAAATGTTCGTGCGTTATCGGAATAAATAAAGGAGCATAATCCACGACGAGCGATGAACCGTCTAAAGGCAAGTAAGACTGTTTGTGTTGACAAATTGTCAACAAGTTCCAGGTGGATATTTCTTGTTACAGCACACGTTATTAGCAATATATACTGTTTGCTGTCAGAATCCTTGACAAATAAAGGTCCTGCAAAATCGACTCCTATTACGCTATATGGAGCTGACTGTTCGACACGATCAGGTGGCAATGGAGCTATCGTCTGGTCTCCTAGAATTGATGAAAACCTTTTGCAAATAATGCATTTTTTCAGTTGATTTTTTATTGTTTGTCTAGCCTTTAGTAACCAGAATTTTTCTCTCACTTGTACGAGGGTGTGAGAAACCGCTGAATGAAATACTCTAACATGAGCATCCCAAATTATCAATTCGGAAAACTTCGTTTTGGACGGAAGAATTATCGGGTGTTTTTCATCCGTTGAAAAATCAGCTTTCCCAAGTCGACCAGAGACACGCAGGACGCCTTCGGAATCAAGGAATGGGTTCAAACAAAGCAAGTGCGAGTCTTTTGGAAGAGGTTTGGCATTTTTTAAACACTGTATTTCATTAGAAAAAATTCACTTTGAACTAGCCTTATCCAATACAGCTCTGCTTCTCGAAGATTTTCTGGTGTAAGTGCACAGACTTTCTCGTGATTGCCCTTTAGCAATTTTATAAAATATATCACGTAAGCAGTGACTCTTAACAATTTTTTTAGGCTACTAAATTTTTCTATATCAATTATTTTTTCATTAACAATGATTGAATTAACTATTATTTCGCCTTTGCATTCATTTTTAATTTCTGGAATGAATGATTTGATTTTTAGCTTATTTTCTTTCGGCCAATCAATTTAGGGATTAATAAGCCACTCAGGACCATACCACCAGCGTCTTGAATTTATTAGCTCTTTGGAAGAGAGCCCCCTAGTAAGCATGTCTGCCGGGTTATGTTTGCTAATAACTGTTGAAGGGGCGAGGCCAACGAGGTAAGCGCGTAACATCAGAATATTAAATTCTTCAAATTAAAATTAACTCTGGTCTTCAACATGCAGAAAGAAAAGGAATTGCTTACCTTTTCTAAGGTCTATCCAATTTATGAAATATCCACTGGTTTATATATTTCAACTATTTGAGAATTTATTATAAACACTTCTTGAATAATCGTGTAGATGTACCACTGCTGAAATAAGACTTGTAAAAAAAATTATATTAATGCACAATTCACATTGAATAAATAAGTTCACGTTTGGATTGATTTTAAAAATTATATTTTACATTACTTAAAATTTTAAAAGGTTTACATTTAGATTAATTTTAACATCAGGAAACATTTTTTCCTGTGACTTTACAGAATGAAGGATAGTAATACACTGACTCATTTTCACAAAATTTGGAAAGTTACGAGTAAAGTTGCATCATTTCTTTGAAACAAATTGACGTTGAATAATTGTCCTTTTAAATGTTTTAGTTCTGTAATAAGTTTATAATGGCATAATCACAAATAACAAATTATAAACATATTTCACATTATTAGAAGAGAACGATTATAACGAGGTAATAAATCTCTATTGCTTGATAAACTTGAAACTTAAGAGTCATAAATTAAGTCACTTGTTTTAAGAGATGAGAGAAAAATTATCGTTGGGTTTTTATCTGCGTGCTTCATCATTTTCTTTCTTTATTTATTTTACTTTGAGTGAAAAATATTAAGTGATTGAAATGAATGGATTAGTTTTTTACAATAACATGCCGCCAAGAACTAGGATCGGTCATTTCCTGAATTTCCGTTACGCGGTTTGCGACATACGGTTTCCACTTGGCGGCCGATCCCTTAATCCAGTGCAAAACTATAGTAGAATCGGACCACAAAATTATATTTTCAATATAACTGAAAAGATGTTTAATATGGTTGGCAATTCTGGCAGCTGTTAAAGCTCCTAAGAGCTCCAATCGCGGTAAACTAACTCTTTTTAAAGGAGCAACTCGCGATTTTGAAATTATATAGCAAGTATTAAAATGGCCTTCTGATGTCCTGTATCTAAAATAGGCTACAGCTCCGTAGGATTTTAACGAAGCATCAGAAAAAACATGAACTTGAACTTTGTTTACTGTTACATCTGAATCAAAATAATATCTAGGTATTTTCATATTTTCTAGTAGTTTTGTTTCTTTATACCACGTTTGATATTTATTTACAATTTCTTCGGAAAATCTGTCATCCCAGTCAAGACCAGATTCCCACAATTCCTGCAAGAGGAGCTTAATTCTAATCATAAAGGGATTGAGGAATCCGATAGGATCAAATATTTTAAGTAAAAAATTTATACACATTATCTTACAAGGTTGCAATATTCAACACACGGTTCACCATATTTAAAAACGATTCCCCATGATTTAAAAACTTAGTAACATATTTCAAATTTATAAATTTAAATTAAAAATACTTAAGTATTTATAATTGTTTATTTATAAAAATATGTTTTAATTTAAATTTATAAATTTAAAATATGTTACTAAGTTTTTAAATCATGATGAATCGTTTTTAAATATGGTGAACCGTGTGTTGAATATTGCAACCTTGTAAGATAATGTGTATAAATTTTTTACTAACAAAAATATAAGAACTATTCTAACTACTCCTTATATCATTCGTTTAGATATAATGCTTTGCATTTCAAAATAATATATAAAGACACGTGATTAGATTTTCGTTTAACACTGATTTTAGTTATATTGAAGTTTTGTATCATGGGACATAACGAGTTAGCTATAAGTAATATTATTTTTACAAAACTTGTATGTACTGGGTGCTTACAATATTTATTATTAGTGTTAAAATGTTACAAATTTGGGGAATTTATCTTAGACTTCGATTTAAAATCGGGCTTTACCATATTTTTGAACGAAAATTACATAGTAAATGTATCAGAAAAATAAGAATTTGATGAAATTTATAAATAATTAATATTTTTATCAAAGTTTAAGTAAGTTGTGACAAGACTTTTATATTTAAGTGATTGGTGTAAAGTATATTCAAGCTATGACAAAAGACATGAGGTGGTGGATACTAGACAAGTTCAAACAAGTAAAACAAGATAAGTGAACGATGACTCACCCAAATAGACGTGCCACACAAAAACAAGTTTGGACAAGTCAACCAAGATAAGCGAGTGATGACTCATCTAAATAGACGTACTGCATAAAAACAAGACTGGACAAGTTTAGACAAACACATGATGACGTCATTCAACAAGTTTAAACAACCAAACAATGAGCCAGCAGCAAACGGTTGTTAGCAAGGTAGAGAGAAGCAAGAATGACTGAGCGAGTGTAAGTTGGATTTAAAGTTTATTCTTATCACACACCTGAAGACTACTAACGCCTCTAGCGGCGATTGCAGCGCCCCCTAGCAAAGATAAGGGAGAAACGTTAGTTGAGTGAAGACTAACACCCAAAGTGGACGTGTTTTTCGGTAAGTGTTAATTTCTGTTTTGTTTCTGAAAGGTGTTTTGTGGAAAAGGTAATCGAGTTGTGTATAGTAATTAAACTTAAAAGTTGGCAAAGAATTTAAAGTCGAACAAATTTAACGAATTTAAAGTCGTTAGTGTAAATGTCTATGTTTTTCTGCGCATATGCAGATATAGAGTATATAGTTGATATGCACCAGTTGGTTGCGAGGATAAACAGTTAGATCATAGTCTCTCAATAGTTAAAAGTAAAAAGTTAATTTTGATTAACTTGAAGACTTTAAAAAATTTTAATTTAAAAACTATATTTTTGTTTACTTTTCATTGTTTTTTTTACTTTTCACCATAACTTATTTTTTTTGTTAACTTTTAACATTTATAAACTTTTTGTTAACTTTAATGTTTTTAAGCTGTTTTGTTAACTTTATTTTATTTTATTTTATTTTATTTTATTTTATTTTTGTTAACTAATAATTTTTTCAAATTTTTTTTCTAACGTGGATATTTTTTTTCAATAGTTTAATCTTTTTTGCAATTGTTGAAATTTTTGAATTGGAATATACAAAAAAGTTAAATTACATCTCTTCACTTAAAAGTACGATTAGATAAAAAACTAATAAATTCACACAGAGACACTTTGTAGAAATAAACACACACAGATCTTTAATAAAACAAATCATTTATTTTGTCTTAAACAATTCATTATGAACAGTTTGTTCATGAAGCTTATGTACAAAGTGTTCACTAACACTATAAACTCCATTCAAAAACGTTGAAATTACATAATTGAAATCGATGAGCATTAACAAAGCTTCACCTAGTTGATTAAATTTTTCCTTATTATTAAATGCGAAGCATGAGTGAAGGCTTTGACTTGCATGTCGAAAAATACATCCTGTACATTCATACAACTGGTTAAGTATTGTTACCATATTATTCTCGATACACGTATTAAGTTTAGACCATAACACAGGTTCTTTTTCTGTGGATCTGTTACTCACCACACATTTCTGTTTAATGAGAAAGGGTAATAATTTTGTGTACATATGTTGTAAAAGTACAGTATTTAAGTGTGAGGTACTTTCTTTTAATTTTTCCATTTGTTGTTCGTTTAAGTCAACATGAGAAAAATTCTTCAAATTTTTAATTCGCATCATAGAATCTTGATTTAACACTAAAATCGTGTTATTAGAAACAAAGGATGCACTTTTGTATCTTAAATTAAATGCAAGGATTTTATATTGAAACTCATACCAGCTATGAATATCCATATTAACTCCGTTTTTGGTTGGGATTTCTTCATTAGTAGATACATTGCGTTTAAATTCTCGTATATGTATAGAATATTGTTTATTTTTTAACTTCAAAGTTAAGTAGAAACAGTCACTTAGTTCTTTGTGAAACACATTGGAATTGTATAATTTGTCACTTTTAGTGGCAAATGTAGGTGTAGTGATGCTTTGCATTTCACCACTTGCTTGTGAAAGGCTGTTTGCTTGTAGCTCGTTCATCTCATGTTTAACAGTAGTCTGTAAGATATTATTCGTAGGTTCTTGAAAGGGTTCATCCTTTAGCGAGGTTAAGGGGGTAGAACAATCTAAATTTTCAAAATTTATGTCTTTGAAAAATGTATTTAAATAGTCCTGGGCAAAAACTGACTCTTGATGTGGATTCTCGAAGGATGTTGCATCGTAACCACCGGTAAAGTTTGAAAAATTCATAGCGATCTCAGGTTTCACATCTGGTAAGTTCTTAGTAGAGGAGATATCACGTGATATAGTTACACAGTCATTGTCCATTTTAGAAAGTTTTAATCTTGGGTCTTTTAACTCCTTCTCAGAAGTATTTGATTTTTCCATAGCTTTTTCTAAGCGTGGACGCTTTGAAGGTGGAAACACTTCTTCGTGGGATCGCATATTCATTTCATAAAATATTTTTATACAATTTAATCTGCTTCACTAACTGATGTAATCTCGATAAAAGTCAGCAGAACACTGGATGTGTTTCATAAAAACGTCTACTTATCTAGATTTTAAAAACAGTCATGGTTATAGTTAATCATTTAATTTATATGTAGGTTAAATATAAAAATCTACTTATCTAGGATAAACTCAGTGACGGTTTAAGTTAAAAAATATCTTAACTAGGTTAAAAACATTGATGTTGACTGTTGAGAGAAAATTATCAAAACATGCAGTGTCATTGTTTAAACGAAGAGAAAAATTCAACTTTCTTATCAATAAGTAAGATTAATACCTATTCAAAGGAAAACCCATCGATGATTCATAACGTCACGTCTTACTTTGTTAGTGATTAAAAGTATCATAGATTTAAAATAACACATTTCCAATCATTTCTCTTGTAGTTTAAGTAACATATAATAAATACATCACATTTATTTCATCATGTTTTACATAATTTCAACAAATTCATTCCCATTTTGTCTAAGACATTCAAAATGTTAAACAGTAGTTTATGTTGCATTGTCAAATTGTTCAAAGTAATTTACATCAACAACAAAAAAAAAAAAAAAAACCACTATACTTTTTCATATTAAAACTATTTATTAATCATTTAAACTAATACAAATCAAATAAGCCTGTCATATTGAGCTGTAATCAATTCTAATTTCAAAATTTTTTGTAATGTCCAATTAAACACACGTTCTGTGAAATCTTCAAAGCCATTGTACAGCTTTAGAAAGGCATTCTCAACATGCACATGTATGTTTTGTTCTGTTAATTCCAGTTCACTTTTGGAAAGGAAAAAGGGGGTTGCTCTCTCTAAGTCACCATCCTGTGATTCACGATAGACATCCACTTTAACGGCTGCATACCATTTTATTGACTTTTTCATTTGTAATTGGTAATTTAATTCGTTTAAAACATCCGATCGAACACTGTTAAAAAACGAATGAAAGTCTTTTTGATTCATCTCATTGGACACAATGATAGTTTTAGTACAAATATTTCGCACATCATGTTGTCTTTTAAAATGCTTCACTTTTTCAAATAACAAATCTTTTGAATAGGGTGATTTTACAACTTTATGTAAAGTATCACAATGTTGTACTAAATCTGAATCACAATCAAACATTTCGCTACACTTTGTACATGAATGTTGTTTTCCTGACTTGTGAGTCTTCTTGTGTATTAATAAATCAGCCATTCTTGAAAATATCTCGTTGCAATCCCCACACTTGTATTGTTTGGGCGATTTGTGAATCTTTTGATGATTACGTAAATCACTCTTTCGCGAAAAAACTTCAGCACACACATCACAGCAAAAAGATTTTTCCTTTAGATGACTTTTCATATGAAACACTAAGTTAACTTTTCGAGGAAATGTTTTGTTACACATCTTACACACATGGGATAACTTCTGTTTCTTTAGTCCTGATGAGGTGGGTTTCACTTCATAATTCGACACGGGTCCCTCTTTGGATAAAAGTGTAGAATCCATCTCTTGATTATTTAACTTTGGTGATGAGTGTTGACACTCCAAGTTGGTTACATCACCAACATAAAAATCTAAAATTCGTTCCATAATAACTTAAATGAAAACTAACTTTAAAAAAAAAAAAACACAAGCTATTACAACGATTTCAGGGTACAGTATAATGTTATGAACTCGTTTCATAGAAATTTATATAATGATAGAGGGCGTTCGTGTAAAAATACTAACTTTGTATTGGTTTAAAAATACTGACATTTTATTGGTTTAAAAATACTAACATTTTATTGGTTTAAAATGACACATGAATATTTCATCCTATAATGTTATGAGTTCAATCACCATTTAATTCTTGCACAATGATTGAGAAAGTCTTACCTATCAGAAGTTCGTACATGTGTAAGTAAAAATCCTTATTACTTTCATGTCTATTGCTTTTATAAATAATATTTTACTTATCAAGTCGCTTAATTTCTAAATGATGTATTCTAAAACGCCTTTTATGTCTTATGTGTATAAAATCTACCAAAATAGGGGAAAAAGAGGGGGGTGTGAAGTATTTGTAAAATTGAAATACGTTAATTTATAAAAACTAGATTCCATTCCCTTTTTTTTTTAATGTTGGTTGTATAAAGTCAAATCTATTGAAAATTTATTTTAATCGTATAACTCTAAACAAAATACCCGCTCTCTTTAATAAGTTAAATAGTCACTAAAAATTGTTCATTTAAAAGGAAAAAAATCTTTAAAATTCTCTTATTGTATGTTTTTATAAATAATATTTTGCACGTCAAATCACTTCTTAACTAAATGTAATAATCTAAAATGTCTTATGTAATGATCTAAAATGTCTTATGTGTTGTGACTGGTTGGTTATTTTTTAAAACCGATTATCTACGCTTGGGATATAGGTCACTCTAGGGGTCATTCTAAGGTGTTCTTACCCGTATTGACACGGTTCGAGGAAAACTCCGAACGGTTAGGTCGACGAGCGCGAGAGAATTTTAAACCTAACACCTTCCGTCTAGTACCTTTAAAACCAGAACCTCTCAGTCACTGGTCTTATGTGTTGTGTTTTTATAAATAATATTTTTCTTGTTTAATCACTTACTCCAAAATGAAATGTTTCTAAGACACTTTGTCATGTCTTAAGTGAAACTTATTTAACTAAAGAGGGATGTAGTATTTGTGACATAAGTTATTCTACAGTACCCTTTTAAGAAAAAAAAAAAGCTATATTACAAGTCAATTAAAAAATTTATATAATTAAAAAGTATATATATATTGTTTAAGTATCCTAAAAACGATTATTTAAGTTAGTCCACAAATTTGTAAACTTAAAAAACGGAAGATATAATGTAACACAAAGAAGTATGACAAATTTTTCCCCCCATAAAGGATTAGTCTCAATGACTTGAATTAATTTTTTCCCCTAAAAATGACACATTACTTTTAGTATACAAGTTTGTGAAACGGCTTTTATAAGAAAATATTACGCTGAATACAATATTAAGCCTTGTAATTTAATTCACACAGATGCGTGTGTGTATAGCTTATAGTTACATTGGTAAAAATCACTTTGCTTTCGTTTTTAAAATGTATAAACACGTTATTTTTCGTAACAAAACTCTATTTCGAATATAATGTTAATACAAGAAAGAATTAGGCATACTATCTTCGTCAATCTCTATAAATAAAATTTCGTATAGAAAGTAAAAATTTTCCCTCTAAATTATTATTTCGAATATTGAAGTGATCTGTTGACAGAGTGTTGTGAAAGAAATGTGTTTGTAAATTAAACAAATAGATGTAATAGCATTCATATTAAACCAAAACTCTCGAATTACTCAATAGCTAAAAAAATTTCGCCCTATTACTTTATCTCATTCAGTAAAAGTACAATAAATGACCGTAAAGATATCTCAATACATGTCTGAAGTCCCCAATCTCTTGCATTTAAAGAGATAACATTACAAGTTCCCGCTAGCACAGTGGATAAACACATTGGTCTTCCACATAGAAGATAGTGGGTTCAATTCCTACCTGTGCCAGCGTTGAAAAATAATTCTTTTAATGAGCAATTACTTCTAAAATTGGTGTCACTAAAAATTAAAATGATAGAAAAAAATAATTTATAACGGTTTAAGAATAAATAAAATTCAAAACACTAAAAAATAAATAACATCTAAAAATAATTTAACCCTCTACAAAGAACAAAATCTATGTGTATAAAACTATACTTTCCTTATCACTCACACCTTAATAACGTCCGGTCTTACAAATCACCTTTCCTGTTCGAACACGCTCCCAAACATCCTGCTTCTTGATAACCATTTAAAAAAAATAAAAAATAAATAAACATGTCTAATCCCGTTTCCGGTTTGCTTCCTGTCACGTTTCCAGTCTTAAAATAAATTTCATGCTAACTTTTATAAAGTAATACAAAGTCAGAAAGATTTCCATTTTTATATTAGGTGTTAGTTAGCAAATAGAATTTTTATTTAAGGTGAAAAAAAAAATTCTTCGAACATTATGCTAATATTACTTTCAAACTAAATTCATTCTTATAGCAGGATTCTTACAACTCAACTCCACTCGACTAGAAGGATCAAAACCAACAAAAAAAATTAACCCCCCTCCAAAAATAAGCCCTCCCCCTCTCTCCCTTATCGCACTCACTTCCTGCCGCGTTTCCGGTTAAACTTCCTATCTACACTTCATGTTCACTTCCTGTCTCAACATGCCTGTTATCCCCACCTGCTACATCCGGTGTCCACACCTGCCACTTCCGGTGAACTTCACCTTCAGAGGTCATACGCCGCATACGCCGCTGATGCAGAACTGTCAATTATTATCTACTGGTGAATTTTAAATCACCGTTTGACGCTAAAGATGTCAAATCTATGGACAGAAAGTCCTCCTTATTGTTCCAATTTATTCCTAGTATTTTAAGGTTTGATTGTTTTTCTTCTATTTCAATTACAGGGTCGGCATTCTTCCACTGTTCCTTTAATTCTACAGAATTTGAGTTAAATTTCCGTAACTTCATATTCGCGTCTTTAAAAATTGAAACTGCACAAGATGACAGCTTAAAAGCTTCTGGTACCGTAGATGCTCCGTGAATCAAGTCATCTACGTATAAATAATTATCTAACATGTGGTATGCGATGGGATTGGCCTCCTTATAATTTTTAAGGTGTTTTTTTAGAGTTGAAGCTAACACGTAGGGGGAACTGGTGAGGCCAAAACAATGTCGATTAAAATGATATAAGGTTGGTGGTTTATTTATGTCGCAGTCATCAAAATATAAAAAACATAAATAATCTCTGTCACTCCTCGAAACCTCTATTTGCAGGAAGGCTCGGGCCAAATCCCCACAAAAGGCAATTTTATGCCGCCTGAAATTCAGTATAACATCTACGAGATTAGGATTTAAATTTTCCCCAGAGAAAAGACATTCATTTAAACTTTTGTTACTACCCTGTCGACTGCTCGCATCATAAACAATTCTAGTTTTAGAGCTAGAAGAATTTTCTCTAAAAACCGCTCTATGAGGCATTACGTAATCTACAGAACAATTATCATTACACTTTTGAATAATTCTCTCATTCAATTGTTCCTTCATAATTTCATTATATCTTAAAAATAAAGATTGATCATCTTTTAACCGTCTTTCCAAAACTGCAAATCTTTTTTCCGCGACTTGGTAATTGTTACATAAATTTTGTCTATCCGTATCGCATCGCCACAAAAGTGGTGCTACATACCTACCATTTTCGAAACATATTTCCTTCTCGAATTTATTTATGACCTCAAAATGTTCATCATCTTGTTTATCTTTTTGATTAAATAGAAACGATTCCATTTCCCATAAGTTTCTTAAGTCATTATCTATTGACGAGCATATTATTTTTAAACAGGAAGTACTCTGTAATTTAGCGCCATAAATTCTACCTACTAAAGTTTTTCCAAATATCGTTGGTTGAATAAACAACGATTGATTTATTTTTTTAACTTCTCCAATTATCGTTGAAAACATATAATCAGCACTTAAAAGAATTTGGATGGGTTTTGCATGAATAAATGTGTCAGCAAATTCATTTTCATTAAGACCGAGTTTATTTATTAACTGAGAATCAACTGAGGCGATAATTTTCGCTCCGCTGATGACCTCTGACACAAGCGCTTCAATTTGTATGTCAGCGTAGGGGGGAACGCGACTGCGTACTGTAATATTCACAACATCGAACTCTTGTTCTATGGCTTTGCGGTTTCCGAACGTATAAACTAGAAGCCTTTCCTTTTTCCTAGGTTTTAATTTCAAAGCTGTCGCTAGACTTTTTGTAAGGAACGTTCTAGAAGAGGCCGAGTCATATAAAAGCCTCGTATATAAGGTTTTAGAGATACCTAGCACCTGTACACAAGCAGTTTGTAATAATGTTGAATATTTTTCGGAGGAATTTTGAGTCTTAATAACTGATGATAATACAGTTTGGTTTTCGCGAATTCGGTAATATTCGGGTGTTTCCGCATTTTCAACGGGACGATTTTTATCTTTCTTAGTGGGGCAAAATAAATAATTATGCTGATAACTTTGGCATAATTCGCAAGGTTGAATTTTTACTTTACAAGAAGATAATAGGTGATTTTTATTCAAACATCGATAACACCTCCCACTTCTTTTTAACTTATAACGTTTTTGTTCGTCCGAGATTTCCTTACATTTTAGACTATAATGATTTGAATTGCAAAATATGCAAACATTTTTTACAACCGTGTTAAGCGCGACTGAAGTGGGAACATTAGTTTTTAATCTAGTCGGATTTTTTCTTTCCCATCGAGATGTTTCATTATTTTTCAAGGAAATTCCTGACACCGCGTTAGCCGCTTCTCGTGATTCTATTTCAAACTTTATAAAATTCATTAATTCATTGACGTCACCAGATTTATCAACATTTTTTTTTCTTTGAAATTCTACAACCAAATTATGGGGTAATTGCCTTAAAATTATTGGAATAAGTAAATATCCGAAATTATCTGAAGCCACCCCCATCGCTTGTAAATTTCTAATGCTAACTTCACATTCATCGTACAATTCTCGTAACGATCTGGTATTTGAAGCAGACTTTACAGGCTCAATTTCTAATAGTTTATTTATAAACCCACTAATCAAATATTCTGTTTTTCCATATCTGTTTTCTAGTAAATCTAGAGACGATTTATAATTTTGTTCATTTAGAGCAAATCCTGAAATCGTTTTATAAGCTTCTCCTGACAGAAACGGTTTCAAATATATGAATTTTTCAATGCTACTCAAGTTTTCATTAGAATCTATAGTACTTTTAAAACTATTTACAAATTCAAGAAATGTGTTAGGATCACCTTTAAATATTGATATAGTTATCTTGGGTAAATTTATTGTAGGTGATCGTGTATTAGGATACGGAATTGTACTGGCATTTGTACTGGCATTTGATGCAGTACTTGTATTGCTCAGTTCAGCGTTAGCTTTAAACTTTTTTAATTTTCCTTTAATTTTAAATTTTGCTTCATTAATGGTATCGTCATACTCAATACTGTTTTGAATTTCTGCTTCAAAAAGAGTAGTATCAGATATTAACTCTTCAATTTTAGGATTTATTAACTTTAATTCATCTTGTTTTTCAATTAAATTGTTCAAATATTCCGAGAGTGTCTCAAAATCATTTTCATTTTTTAAATCTACACTTTCCATAAATGTTTCAATTTTTGTAATAAATTTCGTACAAGCAGTTTTAATTACCTTGCGCTTTGATTTCAATTTTTAGAGATTCATTTTTAAAAACAACTAAAAGGTACAGTACCTGATTTTGCCGGGATATAATCTTAATCCAGTAAGTCGTCTTCGAAAATGTTGAACTTAATTTTGATGATAATCACTAATCACTTGGAGCAATACATTCATTATCATGAACTTTAATATTAAAGCTCCCGGGTTTGTTGTCACCATAAAAATAATTAATCATAATAATCACTCAAGCGTGCTGGTTGGGAGAGCATAATAATATATAGAAATCAACATTCTTGAATGAAATCTGGTAATTCATGATTTTTGAAGGAATTGGAGAAATGCAGTAAATATCATTTTTTGTTATGAGATTCTGGTGTATTTCAGGTAAAATAATACTAACGATTTGTCTTTTTCTTGGTTTAATATACGAACACATAACACGCAGACAGACACATCAAACACTAAATAGATATTAAACATTAATTAAAATATTCTAGAATAAATTTTAGGAAGCGACATTTTGCTTCCATTTCGATCCGAGCACCTCATGATACAGAAATTAATTCTCTTCTGTCACAGAGGGGACTCCCCGGTAGACAGACAGTCGGCGCCAATCTCCGCCGCTCACGTGATTTGCAACAGTCGGACTTTTTCCATTGCGTTAGTAGATTTTCTGTTTTGGGAGATAAAAAAAGGAAAAACTCCATTTGAAGAAGAGGTAAATTTCCATTGTAAAGAATTAAGACATCACAATCAAAATTAGTTCAACAATATCACTTACATTTAGCTTAAAACTATGATTTAAAAAATAAAAACCAAACACTTACTTCAGATCTTAAGGGAATCCATGCGGTGAACAAACAACAAACTTTTCTTTATTAGATTGTGCACAGTCAAAGAATATAATCTGTGATCCTGATGACAAAAAGCAACACAGTTGCAATGCAGCATCACGATACAAATCGCACAAAAAAAGCGAGGATTCTTTCGTTGAGTTTTTTTTCATTTGATGCAGCAACATGTCAGTTTTTTAAACATTGAAAATAAATTTGCGGCAGATAACGGAATATCGCCGTTGTCCCATTCCGCCTCCGTTCATTTCGTTGTTTTCAGGAAAGATGATGAAAGTTTCTGTTTTTTAACGGAAAATGCGCTTTTGCCATGAAAAGGGACTTTTTCTGTGAAATTAAGGAAAAAAAATATCCGTGAATTTCAGATTATAGTGTCCTGATTTGCGCGGGACATCTCGATTTTCGGGGCTTCCGAAACTCGTCCCGCGGGACACTAATAATCCCGACTTTTTATGATACAATTCTTTTAAAATTTCTTCTATTACCATGATATTCGATCATCTGCCTCAAGTGAACTTAATACAGTAAAACCTTTGTATCAATAAAAAAATGTAATGTCCTCTAAATAAAAAAACACACAGTGAAATGTTTCCTAAACAATAACCCACCCTAGTACAACATCAAAGCTTTCCCTAAAGTCAATTTTTTTTGTTTTTTTCTGTTTTTATGCACCATTTAGAATAATAAAAACAGTTAAAAATAGCTAAGGATTGCTTATTTAGTTTTAAAATAATTTAAACTATCAATTGCAGGATTCTATAAAAACATGAGCTTCATTTTTACAGATTTTCTTGTTATAATAGAATTTTAGAATGATCTACATAAATTTTTATTTTTTGTTATGTTCAACCATTAATATGTAATAAATAATTCTCCCTTTTCAGCTGATTATGCCAGGTGTGGGTTTTAGGTAGCTTTCAATACAAAAAAGTCCTTCCGGCCTGTACCGGGAGGAAAAGGTAGCTTTCCTATATCTTCGTTTTAAAATTTTAGCTAATGTTACACGAAAACAGTAATTTTAAATGCAAAGAAACGTTTGCAAAAGATTCCTTAATAATGAATTTGAATAAAAAATTCGCCAAATTATTGAGCAATAGCCAAATTGGCTTCATATATGAAGACTTATTTTGGTCGCCAAATTTGGCGATATTTCGCCAAATGTCGCCAATTTTGGCGAGAATTTGGCGCTAACGGATATGAATATATAGTTTTATGGAATTGGGAAAATTATTACAACAATGAAAGAAAATAATTTGCGAGTAATCGCGTTAATGTGCTGTTTTGTTTCAAAATGTAAGCCACCCTAGAATTTCAAACTGCTAAATCTCAGCCATTTTTAAAGATAGAGGTAAAACAAAAAATGCTCTGAAATCCTCGTATCAAGGCCTAACACTAACTTAAAAAATAAATTTGAATTTTTAACTGTTTTGTATATTTATTTTAGTTTTAAATTTTTAAGTGGCCGCCATCTTGAAACAAAATGGCGGACCAAGCTGGCCAACGAACTCGGTCGAGACATTGGTGAGCTTAATTCACACAATTATTTTCATCAAAATTGATTTATAAATACGAGCGTTATCGTATGACATAGGTCAGATATATATATATATATATATATAAATCAACATTTGAACGGAGGGTGGTTTTGGGGTCTGGGGGTCATGATCGGTGAAAATATATCAAAATTTTCCGGAACTGCTTTCCTCCGAACGGCTGCAATACGTGTAGCTTTATACTTTTTTGTATTGAAGGCTACCTAAAAGTATAAAGCTACCTATTGCAGCCGTTCGGAAAGCAATTCCGGTAAATTTTGGTATATTTTCACCGATCATGACCCCCAGACCCCAAAACCACCCTCCGTTCAAATGTTGATTTATATATATATATATATATCCATACATATATATCTGACCTATGTCATACGATAACGCTCGTATTTATAAATCAATTTTGATGAAAATAATTGTGTGTATTAAGCTCACCAATGTCTCGACCGAGTTCATTGGCCAGCTTGGTCCGCCATTTTGTTTCAAGATGGCGGCCACTTAAAAATTTAAAACTAAAATAAATATACAAAAACGTTAAAAATTCAAATTTATTTTTTAATTACGTGTTAGGCCTTGATACAAGGATTCCAGAGCATTTTTTGGTTTACCTCTATCTTAAAAAATGGCTCAGATAGAGCAGTTTTAAATTTTAGGGTGGCTAACATTTTGAAACAAAACAGCACATTAACGCGATTACTCGCAAATTATTTTCTTTCATTGTTGTAATAATTTTCCCAATCATACGCATAAAACTATATATTCATATCCGTTAGCGCAAAATTGGCGACATTGGCGACAAAATAGGCAAAATTGGTGATATTTGGCGAAATATCGCCAAATTTGGCGACCAAAATAAGTCTTCATAAATGAAGCCAAATTGGCTATTGCTCAATAATTTGGCGAATTTCTTATTCAAATTCAGTATTAACGAATCTTTTGTAAACGTTTCTTTGCATTTTAACTTGCTGTTTTCGTGTAACTTTAGCTAAAATTTTAAAACGAAGATATAGGAAAGCTACCTTTTCCTCCCGGTACAAGCCGGAAGGACTTTTCTTCATGTAACATGGCTTATTTTTTTGGAAAAGTGTTTTTTTTTTCAAATTCTTACTTAATTGGCTGCCATCTATATTCTATATAATAAAAGTGCTAAGCATTTAATTGTCATCAACAATTCCGGGATGTCCGCTTCACTTCTTCATATACCATGCGTTTGTACTTTTTTATACCATTGTTGAATCCATTGTGATTGTTAATTTTGTATTGTTGCACCTTACAGACAATTAGCATTATAAACAATGTTAACTCTTCTGAAAATTTTCTAAACACAAAGATTCATTCATCGTGCACGTTTAAAATATTAAACCAGGGAGGTAATCGTTCATGATGTAACCTGGTGGGAAAAAAATGCTAATGCAATAGACAGGGATCAGTGCCGTGTGTGACGTCAAACGGTCACGCTTTCTTCATGATCGCGCGATCATAACGAAGTATTAGAATAATTGTAACGTTTTAATGCCAAAGAGAGATAAACGGACGGCGATTGCTCTGTTGTTTATGAGGATTGCTCTCTGGGCTTTGATTGTTGTGTGTAGAATGTGTCGATGAAAATCTTAATCCTTTTTTTATGTCGCTTAAAATCAAGCTTTGCAGCGCTACTTGGTGATTACAAAGTATTACGACAGTTTTTTACGAGATTTGTATGAATTCGGGGCCCCGATGTAATTTCAAGACCGCTAGCGGACGTTAGCCAGCTAGATTTGTAATAAAGTGATAAAGTGAAAAATGCTCAACATTGAAATCTTAGTCAGAACAAGCTGTAAAAATGTAGCCATGTTTATTTTTTTTTTAATTCTTTATTAGACTTTAAACAGAGAAAATTTCAATAAATGGGTTATTTTAGAGGACAGCACAAAATATATTTACCGTTGATATCGATGACCTTCTGCCATCGTTCCATTCATAAACGTCCGTGACTTATCGGTGGAAGAATTCTCTAGGTGCGTTTTTACAGCCCTTTCGTCAGCCAAGGTTTTCTTCTTCAAAACTTTTTGCAGCAACCGGAGAAAGTGGTAATCGGATGTCGCTTAGTCAGATGAATATGTAGAATGAGGCAAAACATCCCTGTCGTGTCTCAAGAATTTCTGTTGGTCGGTTAATAACGTCCTTTTATATGGAAATGTGGCAAGTTTGAGGGGTGCCAGTGCAGCCAGAGTAACGTCAGCAAGCGTGGATCGACGCATCCACCGACAAGCGGTGGTAACCTCGCTACCTCCATTCTGCAGCATGTTCAAGACACCCAGGATGTTCTCATATCGACCAGAACCATTTCCCGTTAGTTAGTTGCTAGTGGCCTGCACTCATGGTGTCCGTTAAGAAGACTGCCATTGACCCCACAACATAACGCCAACGTCTGAAATGGTGCCGGGCTAAGGCAATATTGGACGACGGAATGGCACAGGGTCGTATTCTCAGATGAGTCCCGCTTCTGTTTCTCCATTGATAGTCGTACGAGTGTGGCGTCGACGTGGAGACAGGTCCAATCCGGCAGCAATTGTGGAACGCCCCACCACGCGACATTATGGTTTGGGGCGCAATTGCGTACGATTCCAGATAATAATTTCTTGGGACGCAGTCCCTGTTTGCGGAGATTCTTTGCTTTGACCCATCATATTTGTATAATATAGTAGACGAAACAGTTTTCATCGCCCGTCACCATTTGGTTAATAAAAGGCTCATTCTTTTGACAGTTCAACAGTGAATCGTAAATGCAAATGCGATTGATCGAATTCGCGTCGGTCACATTATACGACACCCAAACATCGACACGGGAAATGTATACCAGTTGGCGCAAATAGTTTTCCACACTTGTATGGAAAATATTTAACGCTGTAGCAATCTCAAACACACGGGGGATAATTCATATCAACAGTTGCCTTGACATCGCTTGAATCAATCACGGCCGGGCGACCGGCGCGTGGCGCGTCATTGATGTTAAAATCTCCAGAAAGGAATTTGGTAAACCACTTTTGACACATGCGTTCTGTTATGGTTTCATTCTAGTAAACATTGCATATATTGTTTTGAGCCTCCACCGCTCGTATCCCTTTTTTTTTAAATAGTACAACAAAACATGACAACCATGCACATTTTTCGCGCCCACTGTCATAGCTATGCTGATCACGTAATACATATGTTTACGAAACAAAAGATCCACTTTCAGATTCCGTGAAACATAACCTTCGAATCCTACAGTCGAGTTGCGTAGTGGCGCCGAGAAAGGGAAGGTGGACACGAAATGAACTGTCAACCGACTAAAAACCGAACGTACTGATTTGGCAACCAAATAGTGCAGTAAAACCTACTAAAATGCAAAGTCAAGTGACAGGAAAAGATTCTTTTAGTCAGATTTTCGCCTTTACAGGTATAAGTGTATGGTATTCCTTCCGTAGAGACCATGAGTTTTTTATATCTAAGATAGGATTTCGTTAGAGACAGGTTCTGGTTTCATAGGGTTTACTATATTTTTATGTCCCGATTTAGAAGCTGCTGTCCCGTTTTTTGTGAAAGTGGACCTTTCAAAACTTGGTATAATTAACAGCATAAGTACATGAGCATAAGTAATACTTACCGAGTGTTGGAAAAGCACAGAGCCGATAATCCGCTAAAAAATCTATGTGTCGGAAAGACATGCAATTGGCAGATTAATATTTACCATGATAGGAGATTTTTTATGGCATAAAAAATAAAATCCAAATCTCGACAGTAGAAAGATGGGGCGCTTCTGCTGATAATGACATGGATGTGTTATATGGATATAACTTACACAAAACAAAAATAGAATTACGCGAAAACACACTGAGTGATTTCTAGCTGTGAGGTTACCTAAAATCAAGTGTTTATAGAAGAAATCCCCAATTTTTAACATCAGTGAAAACGCCATGTAGAAGGAGCTAGTAGCCATTCCTACTTATATGCTGTATCATGCTATATGAGGCATGATGCCCTGACTGTACTCCGTACTCTAAATGTGGTTGTGGACACATTGAGAACTTGTAGCTGTAAGTCACGCTAAAAACTTTGCTAATTTACAATTGTTAACTCATTGTCTCATTGTTTTCTTTGCAGCAGCTTCCGCAATTATGGAAGTTTTGAATTTTTTTTTTTAACTGCCAATCTATGCGACCTTTTTAATAATAATACTTTTTTTTTAATGGCGTTTTACTTTTGCTCCACACTTTTGAAACACTTAGTACTTACTTTCCAAATATTTTGTTTGTTATATTATGCCTCAGTTTAATTTAATGTATCAAAGTCGAAACAGAAAAATGAATTTTACGGAATATCTCAGCAATGCAAAAGACTGATGTTTTTCTGATCATGAATTTGAATAAAAATGAAGCATAGGAAAATGATGTTCGTATCTTATTCATTCATGTGGGAAGATCTTTGAATGCTTAATACAAAATAATGTCATTTTATTGGTTTCAGATGTTTGTGATTGGTTCTTCTGATAAAGATTTCTGAACAGAAGGGAAATTCTAGTTGAATTCTAGTTGCATTTTATGGAACTTCTACTACAGTTTACTGCAGTCTATTCTTTTATAGCAGAATCCATGAAAAAACAGGAAAACAGTTCCAAGTAAAGATTTAATGTTTATCAGAGGAAATCTACTAATTGACTAACTAATTGACAAATAGATTGGTGATTGAATTAAAGCGAAAGAGTGATCTTTCGCGAATCCTTATATATTGCCACAAAAGTAATACAACGGCAAAACATTAAGCTGAGAAACGACTACTTGAAAGTTCGCCGAAATTTTGTAACGTAAGCGGTATGCGTCTAATCGGTATAGGGATCCTACATCAGAGAGACATTGGACATTGACGAAATGTTCGCCATTTTTGTTTAAAAACAGATGGATCGTCATAGAACGCAGTGCGTTTTCATCAGCACCTAGTGCTTTTTATTCTATTAAAATTATGGAAGCTTTATTTATTCTTTTTTCTACATCAGAGAGAGATTGGACATTGACGAAATGTTTGCCATTTTTGTTCAAAAACTGAGGGATCTCTATAGAACGCAAAGCATTTTCACGAGAATATAACTCTTTTTATTCTATTAATATCATGGAAAATTTGTTTCATATTCTGTCGAGGAGGACATGCAGAGCATAAATATAAGGACATTTTCTCTTTAATGTGTAAGAATTCTTAGAAAATGTATTTTTTTAAGAATTCTTATTCATATTTAAAATAAATTCAGATTGATAATATTAGTGCCAAAGAATAAGGGTGTGTTTACCTAACGGGTTTATAAAACAGTGGGTAATTACGAGGTTACACTGTATTTTCAAAAACATTGCTTTTATGTCAGAACACGTTTCCGATATATATATATATATATATATATTACAATTTATCATTTCTTGTTTTAAATAACTGACGTATTTTTATTTGAATCAATATCTAAAAATGACAGGCAGGTGTAACAGTTTTTCGCAAGTTAAAATGTCTTCACTTATTTTTAACTAGCGGCCAGTCCCGGCTTTGCACGAGTAGACAATGTGTTGACTACAATGTAAGGTAGAGAAGTGTAGGTACTTTTAAAAAAGTTGCTCTAAATTGGATAAAAGTGGGAGTGAGACAAAATTGCAGTACTTAGAAATTTTGAAAATTAAAAGCTTGTAAAAATGTGATAAATAAATTTTTCTGTTTATGTACATATTGAAACTAATAAATAATACACGGCCCATGGAAGTACATAGCATCTATATGTGTTCATGTCGAATGTGTTTTCCTGAATTTCACGTTCCTACCTAAATCTGCTGCTTAGATATGGCGAAATGACCCAAAACTTTTGAATACCCCTTTAACCACCTTCTGGGGGGATTTCCAAAATCGCCGAAATACGTGTTTAACCAATTTTTTAGTAGATTTGTTTTAATTAATTTAGCCCTCCTACATAAAAGCTGAGATATGGCGAAATGACCTAAAAAATTCGACACCCCAACCATTTAACCACCTTCTGGGGGGAATTTCCAAAATTGCTGAAATATGTGTTTTATTCGTTTTTTAGTAGATTTGTTTTCCTGATTTTCGCGCTCCTAACTGAAACTGATGCTGAGATATGACGAAATGATCTAAAACATTCGACCCCCTTGTAACCCCCTTTGGGAGGAAATTTCTAAAATGGCTGAAATACGTGTTTAACCAATTTTTTAGTAGATTTTTTTTCCTTAATTTTACGCTCCTACATAAAACTGCTGCTGATATATGGCGAAATGACCTAAAACATTCGACCACCCTCTTTAACCATCTTCAGGGGGGGGGGATTTTTAAAATCGTTGAAATACGTGTTTAATCATTTTTAATAGATTTATTTACCTGATTTTCGCGCTCCTACCTATAACTGCTGCTGAGATATAGCGAAACATCCTAAAACATTCAACCACCCCCCTTTAACCCCCTTCTGGGGGGAATTTCTAAAATCGCTGAAATATGTGTTTCATCATTTTATAGTAGATTTGTTTTCCTGATTTTTGCGCTCTTAACTAAAATTGCTGCTGAGATATGACCTAAAACATTCGACCACCCCCCTTTAACCTCCTACGGGAGGGGAATTTCTAAAATCGCTTAAATACATGTTTAATCATATTTTTAGTAGATTTCTTTTTCTGATTTTCGCGCTCTTACCTGTAACTGCTGCTGAGATATGGAGAAATGACCTAAAACATTCAACCACCCCCCTGTAACCCCCTTCTGGGGGAATTTCTAAAATCGCAGAAATAGGTGTTTAATCTTTTTTTAGTAGATTTGTTTTCCTGATTTTCGCGCTCCTACCTATAACTGCTGTTGAGCTGTGGCAAAATGACCTAAAACATTCGACCACCCCTCTTTAACCCCCTTCTAGGGGGAATTAACCCCTTAATCGTCGTGCCCGAGACATTCACGGGCAGCGTAGGTTACGCCTGTTTTATTCTGATTGTTTGATTCCCACCAATTTTTTTTAAATAGTATTATTGGCTTTATTCTTGCATTATTTTATCTGTATTAAATAAGACGAACATTTCTACTTAAAAAAATTGGTGGTAATCAAG
Source organism: Maratus michaelseni (assembly GCA_963931845.1). NCBI lineage: Eukaryota > Metazoa > Arthropoda > Arachnida > Araneae > Salticidae > Maratus > Maratus michaelseni. Next base: position 359,486,123 of record OZ007593.1, on the reverse strand, counting down.
CAATCTGAATTTTTAAAAAGTAGCCTACACTTAAAGGGCGCGACGATTAAGGGGTTAAATCGCTGAAATACATGTTTAATCATTTTTTAGTAAATTTGTTTTCCTGATTTTCGTGCTCCTATCTGTAACTGCTGGAGAGATGGCGAAATATCCTAAAACATTCAACCACCCCCGTTTAACCCCCTTCTGGGAGGAATTTCTAATATCGCTGAAATAGGTGTTTAATCATTTTATAGTAGATTTGTTTTCCTGATTTTTGCGCTCTTATCTAAAATTCCTGCTGAGATATGGCAAAATGACCTAAAACATTCGACCCCTCCCCCCCCATTTAAACTGCTACGGGAGGGGAATTTCTAAAATCGCTTAAATACATCTTTAATAATTTTTTTAGTAGATTTGTTTTCCTGATTTTTGACTCCTACCTATAACTGCTGCAGAGACATGGCGAAATTACCTAAAACATTCGACCTCCCCCCCCCCACATTAACCCCTTCGGGGTGGGGGAATTTCTAAAATCGCTGAAATAAATGTTTAATCACTTTTTTTAGTAGATTTATTTTTCTGTTTTTCGGCTCCTACCTGTAACTGCTGCTGAGATATGGAGAAATGACCTAAAACATTCGACCACCCCCCCTTTAACCCCCTTCTGGGGGGAATTTCTAAAATCGCAGAAATAGGTGTTTAATCATTTTTTAGTAGATTTGTTTTCCTGATTTTCGCGCTTCTACCTATAACTGTTGCTGAGATATGGCGAAATGACATAAAACATTCAACCCCCCCCCCTTTAACCCACCGCGGGAGGGGAATTTTTTTAAATCGTTGGAATACGTGTTTAATCATTTTTAGTAGATTTGTTTTCCTGATTTTCGCGCTACTACCTGTAACTGCTGCTGAGATATGGCGAAATGACCTAAAACATTCGATCCCCTCCCTTTAACCCACTTCTGAGGGGAATTTCTAAAATCGCAGAAATAGGTGTTTAATAATTTTTTAGTAGATATGTTTTCCTGATTTTCGCACTCCTACGTATAACTGCTGTTGAGATATGGCAAAATGACCTAAAACATTCGACCACCCCACTTTAACCCTCTTCTAGGGGGAATTTGTAAAATCGCTGAAATACATGTTTAATCATTTTTGTAGTAAATTTTTCCTGATTTTCGCGCTCCTACCTATAACTGCTGCTGAGATATGGCAAAATATCCTAAAACATTCAACCACCCCCCTTTAACCCCCTTCTGGGAGGAATTTCTAAAATCGCTGAAATAGGTGTTTAATCATTTTTTATTAGATTTGTTTTCCTGATTTTTGCGCTCTTAACTAAAATTGATGTTGAGATATGGCAAAATGACCTAAAACATTCGACCGCCCTTGAACCTCCTACGGCAGGGTAATTTCTAAAATCGCTTAAATACATGTTTAATAATTTTTTTTAGTAGATTTGTTTTCCTGATTTTTGACTCCTACCTATAACTGCTGCTGAGACATGGCGAAATTATCTAAAATATTCGACCTCATCCCCCATTAAACCCTTCGGGGTGGGGGAATTTCTAAAATCGCTGAAATACATGTTCAATCATTTTTTTAGTATATTTGTTTTTCTGTTTTTCGGCTCCTACCTGTAACTGCTGCTGATATATGGCGAAATGACCTAAAACATTCGACCAAACCCCTTTAAGTCGTCGAGGGAGGGGAATTTCTAAAATCGCTGAAATAGGTGTTTAATCATTTTTTAGTAGATATGTTTTCCTGATTTTCGCGCTCCTACCTATAACTGCTGTTGAAATATGGCAAAATGACCTAAAACATTCAACCACCCCCCTTTAACCCCCTTCTAGGTGGAATTTCTAAAATCGCTGAAATAGGTGTGTCATCATTTTTTTTAGTAGATTTGTTTTCCTGATTTTCGCGCTCCTACCTATAACTGCTGCTGAGATATGGCGAAATGACCTAAAACATTCGAACCCCCCTTTAACCCCCTTCGGAGGGGAATTTTCAAAAATCCCTTCCTATTGCTTACCTAGGCCATAACAGCAATCTACAGTCCAAATTTTGTGACCCTGACATTAGTAGTTTTGGCTGGGCGTTGATGAGTCAGTCAGTCAGTCAATTAGTCAAATACAAATATTCACACTACTGATGCTCGGCACATTAAAGCAACAAAATAACTGAATTTAACGAAACTTTCTTAGAAAAAAAAATAGTAACATGATATGTTTTAATTTATTCTGTATAAAGATAGTATCAAATAAAATATTTTCTTCAATTTCAATAAGAAAACTTTATTTCTATTTTCCATAAAATTCTATGAAATAATAGTATTTTTACGAAATTTTTATTATGCATTTATCAACAAAGGAATGATTATAGCTTTTATTTCTGTTAAAAATGTATAAAAATGTATAAAAAAGGCTGACAGTTATGGAACTATAAACTGCGAATTCTTTTTTTGAAAATCACTTTTCAAAGATAAGAGTAAATAAAGAGGAATTTAAAATTCTAATTAAAATATCATTAATATTAACTCAAAAGTAAATAAACGAGTGTGTAAAATTGGAATAATAAACAGTCATTCTTTTATTTTATGAAAAAAAGCGTTTTAAATAATACAGGAAACTACTATTAAAATGGAATTTTCTGAATAAATTATCCTTTAAAATTTGAACAACGTTTCTTTTTAAGACTTTCTCTGTTAAAAAGTTTTCCCCTTTTATTACTATTTTACTCTTGAGAGAATCATCATAAAGATAACAATACATTAAAGAGAAATCATTTTTTACATACTTTCTGCTTTTTTTCGCTTTTAGATAAGACATAATTGAAGCTTTATTTATTCTTTAACTTCTAAAACTATAATTTTAGTTAATCTAAAGGGTTCTTAAATACAGTCAAAAAAAAGTTTCCGATCAGTATTATAAGGATGAAAAAGTCGTAAATTTATTTTTATCACTCTTATTATTTCTATGATCTCACTTACGCATTCTGTATACCATAATAAAAGAAAAAACAGCTTTATATTTCTCTTTTCTTTTTCTTTTCAGCTTCTGCATTGGTAATTAGTTTTAGATGAACTTTTATTTTTTTTATTGAAGTGGGATTAGATACATTCTAGAAATGGATTTGCATTTCCGGATCTTTTTTAAAAATTTATTTAAGAACTAGCAAGCTACGCCCGCTACGCTGTTCAATTTCTCTAAACGAACTTTTAATCAAACGGAATATTGAAATTTCATACTTCTCTTTTATATTTTAACCGAATAATAAGGCTACTATAATTTGTGACTCGTGGTATAGCCAATATACACGTCAGGACACGTCGCCCTTATCATTATCTTTTTACGCGTGAAGGTTTCGCTATGGTACTCCATTGTGAAATTTGGTAATTTTTGAAATTCAATATTTGAAAAATGGCATAGTCATTAGATTTGAAATTTATATCAAGAAATATACAATTTTTTTATCCTTCAAACGTAGTTTGTCTAACAATTTTCTGAAAAATAATTTTCGAGCTATTATTTTTTTCAGTAACTTGAAATGTTTCAATTTCCGAGATTAATCTGTGGTAACAATTAGCGAAAAACCCAGTCGTCAGCAACGCATAGCTTTTTATAAAAGAGGCTGTAGGAGCAGAGAATGTCACCATCAATTTGCCACCATCACTTTTGAAATCGGTTCTGTAGTTCCAGAGATTCCATAGAAAATATAATTTAAATAGATTTTAGATCGCTTTTCGCTTATTTCACCCTTTTAAATTTCGATTTTTTTTAAATTTGTTCTTAGAGAGCATTTACATCTTATAAGTAACTACAATGCCAAATTTCAAATTTCTAGCTCCTTCAGTCTAAAACAAATTGCAATTTTAGAACGTTTTTCGCTCCTGCATGGGATTAGTGGCAACGACATAAAATATAGACTATGTTGGAGCAGTGATTGTCACCATCAATTTGCCACCATCACTTTTGAAATCGGTTCTTTAGTTCCAGAGATTCCACAGAAATTGTAATGAAGAATGTTTTTAGAACGCTTTTCACTCATTTCACCCTTAGCACGCTTTTCGCTCATTTCACCCTTTTAAATATCAATTTTTTTTTTAATTTGTTCTTAGAGAGCATTTACATATTATAAGTAGCTACAATGCCAAATTTCAAATTTCTAGCTCCTTCAATATACACAAAATCGCAATTTTAGAGCGTTTTCCGCTCCTGCACCCCCCTCCCCCTGGTGTTAGTGGCACCGACATAAAATATAGCCTATGTTGGAGCAGGGTTTTGTCACCATCAATTTGCCACCGTCACTTTTGAAATCGGTTCTATAGTTCCAGAGATTCCCCAGAAATTGTAATTTAGAATGTTTTTAGAACGTTTTTCGCTCATTTCACCTTTTTAAATTTCAATTTTTTTAAATTTGTGCTTAGAGAGCATTTACATCTTATAAGTAGTTGCAATGCCAAATTTCAAATTTCTAGCTCCTTCAGTATACAAAAAAGCGCAATTTTAGAACGTTTTTCGCTTCTGCACCCCACTGGGGTTGGTGGCATCGACATAAAATATAGCCTATGTTGGAGCAGGGGTTGTCACCATCACTTTTGAAATCGGTTCTATAGTTCCAGAGATTCCACAGAAATTGTAATTTAGAATGTTTTTAGAACGCTTTTCGCTCATTTCACCCTGTTAAATTTCAATTTTTTTTATTAAAATTGTTCTTAGAGAGCATTTACATATTATAAGTAGCTACAATGCCAACTTTCAAATTTCTAGCTCCTTCAGTATACAAAAAATCGCAATTTTGGAACGTTTTTTGCTCCTGCACCACCCTGCGGTTGGTGGCACCGACATAAAATATAGCCTATGTTGGAGCAGGGGTTGTCACCATCAATTTGCCACCATCACTTTTGAAATCGGTTTGGTAGTTCCAGAGATTACCCCCTACAAACAAAAAAACAAACAAACAAACAAACAGAAAACGATCTTTACTCCTTTATAATATTAGTATAGATTCTCAATTCCTACCAGAAATTCTGAATTGTAATTTTTGCTTTATTTAATCACATTCGTTTCATGATTACATAAAGTAAAAATTCTTCTTTCCAAATTTTGGTATGGATTCGGAATTTCTGAAAAAAAAAAAAAAAAAAGAATTTCCTAAAAGATCACTGAAACCAAATTAATTTTCTTTTTGCGAATTTAAAAATGACTAGATGGAACCCGTCAAAACTTGACGAAAAAAATTACAATAACAATATTAGTAAAATAAAATTCTTTATTACATAAGAATGATTTTTTTTTTTTAACATATTTTAGTTTAGCGCCAAAATGCTCTATCTTATTGATAATCTGATCTTATGATTTATTAGGGGGGTTTATTATTATTTTTTTTTTCAGTTTTTATGAGGGTTAGAAAAATCTATTTTCAAATGGGGCAACTTTCCCAGGGACTATGTTACATTATTAAATCAAACTAATGATGATTGTTGAGATATAATTGAAAAATATTTCATGCTTGAAAATTATTTAAAAATTCAGTTTTCAAATAAATTTCAATCGAAAGCTAATTTTTTTTCTAATTGTTGATGTACAAACTGAAATTGTAAAATGTAGTAAAAAATTGAAATTTGTAGTATATAGAAGTAATGTAAGCGCGATGAAAGCTAAAGCGGTAGCGCCGTTTGTTGTCACAACCGTTATACATTTCTAAAAATTGCCAATGTGTTTTGGCTGGCGTCCAAAAGTAGACTACCATTTTTTGACATCAAAAGAAAAATTCACAGGGAAAGAAATAGGACTTTGCCGCTAATAAGGAAATGTTAAATGAACTTGTAACAAACCTACCAAAATAATTCCTATAAAATATTAGCTTTACATTGTTTATTCTAGCTAAAAATACAATCAGTATTTAAAGTTTTTTTTTTTAATAATTTTAATTTTCCTGAAATCCATTTCTTTTAAATGCTAAAAGGTGTAAATGAACAACATAATACAAATTAAAATAACTTTTATTAGGTTGTTTTACATGTTCCGACTCACTCCGAGTCATTTTCAAAAACAAATGAGAATATTCCCTAATTGCACGGGCTTTGACGTTATTTAACATGCTATCATTTAATTTTCATGCACTTTTTAAAAAATTACGAACGTTATCTTTTATTTTTACTTGGTTGTTTATTTTCATATCTGTAACCATGGAGTAATTCCAGCCACAATTTCGGTAAGTTAAAAGATACCGTATCGTTACATAATGTATTTTTGCTTGTTAGTATCTCTATGGTTTCTCTTATTATAGACGGATAGTATATACTTGAGGGAAAAATTATTTTACTTTCATTGAAATTTATTTGGATGGTTTCTTCTTGATTTAATCTTGCCAGGGCTGTGGTTTTTCTATTACACTTAATATCAGCTATATGCTCCTGTTTTCTGTAACTAAATTTCCTGCTGGTCATGCCAATATAGTCATTCTTGGATCCGGATTTTTGGATATTGGCATGACCAGCAGGAAATTTAGTTATAGAAAAAAGGAGCATAACAGGAGCAGAAAATTTTCGAACAAATGAATGTACGATAACAAATCTGTGTCCAAATATGTTTATAAATGACGAATATATATCATCATATATAATGAAGAAGTCGGGACAATGAAGAAGTACCAGACTATTTTTCTGCATTTTATAGTTATATTAAGAAATACATATTTTAAAGATTTGCTGAATCACTTATTTGTTTACTTTTTCATGCATTATATTATTGAAGGTTGTTAGTTCTCTTATTCTTTTAAATATCCGCTACTTATATAAAAATAGCGTGTGTTCTCTGGGGTGTTTTGCATAAACGTTGTAAAATTCAGGTTATTAGATTTTATCCAACTTTGGTGTCATAACTGCTGTTGAAACAGTCATTTATGGCGATTTTTCTGTTACATGTAAAATGTTTGTTTTTGGTATAGCCCGAACTAAGAAAAATTTGAGTACTTTTCCGTTATACGGACACCATTGTCACCAAGCATACATTTACATACATTTAATACATACATTTACATGTATGGCATGGTGTCCGTATAACGGAAAAGTACCAAAATTTGCGATCGATCAAATAATTTAATTTCGTTAAGCATTAAATTTTCTTATTTTTAATCTCAGAAAGAAACAATATTCATGGATTTAATTAATTTTGTAATATGCTGTGCAACCAAAACAACTTTGATTATATCGGTACAGATATCGCAGACGCACCGGGGTTGATTTTTGGCGCCTAAATGACGATTTTTGCTTTGTATGGCAACCGTTTTATAATAAAATTGAATATGTGTGCAAATAAATAAAATAAAATAGGTACTTTTATGTTAGCTGGGCGTCAGGGATAACTCTCCAAATCTTGTTTCAATTGGAATCATTTAAATTGCAACATTTTACGTGAGATTTGTTATTGATATTGATATGTTTATGTTTAGATATTTTATTATGATGATATTTTAGCTAATTTTAAGTAATTTGTTTAAGATTTTATATTACAATGTTAAAATATTACCTAGTTGATATTAGCTAATGTCAAAAAATTGGCGAACCACGGAGTTCAGATAATAAACTCTATGTCTCGTAACAGTGGGAGTTGCCAGCTTTATGACGTCATAAGCAGAAGTAAAAGTTTAATTGAAAATTACGGCTAATTAATTAAATTTTCGAACAAACGAATGCACGATAACAAATCTGTGTCCAAATATCTCTCATTAAAAAATGAATGGTGTAATTTGATGCAGTAGTTTGTTGTCACGGATTGTCGAAAGAAATCGCTTAGCATTTTAAATATATAGATATTAATTATGTTATCACTAGCTGATCCGTCCGACGTTGCCCGGAAAGCAGTAACATTCTTTTGCGGATTCGAGAAAAATAGTCATTTTTGGTACGTATTCTGTTTTAAACAAACCACTTTCCGAATGAAACTGCTGCACTTGTCCCCGCTGCATACGGCATTGTATAGCAGGCGTGCTACACACGCACTCCAATATCATTTAGTTTCAATTTCCACGGATAGGGGCCGCGAAATAATCTTACTTAATTATCTATATCTTAATTAGTTCATGATCAGTTGAATGAACCAATACCCGTTGAAGATGATTCCAAGCATTTTTTAGAACACTTTGGTTGAAATATGAAAATACCCTAGGTCGACCACTTTCAACCACCCTATCTCTCACACCCCCACAGTTACTGACATGCAACCACCATAGTGAGCTATGAGATACACGAGGATACTACCACACACAAGCACCAGTGGTCTGTGCTAGATAATTGTGGCTGAAAAGTGAAATATAGGGACACACAGAATTTTTATATGTTATTGTCGTTATCTATAGCATGTTCCCTATTTCAACTGAAGTGTATAGCCCTTATAGTTTTTTTACAGGGTCACTCAAAAGAATTCCGTTTCATTACGGTCTATGGGGAAAAATCTTTTGCGGGTTATTTTAATGATGTTACGCAAATTCAAAGACATTGTAATTGATATATATCACTAAGGTGCATTACAAGAAGCTTAATATGGAATAGGGTGTGCATAGCACTTATAGTTACTTTACAGGGACAGTCAAAAGAATTCCGTTACATTACGTCTATGGAGAAAAATCGTTTGCGGTTTAATTAAATAATGTTTCACTATTTTAAACACATTGAAATTTATATATATCACTAAGGTGCATTACAAGAGGCTTACTACAGAATAGTGTGTGTATAGCAGTCATCGTTCATTTACAGGGACACACAAAAGAATTTTCTACTGTGTGTTAAAAATAATTCCTGGAAGTGCGTTTTGTTTTAAGTTTTTGAACGCGATTTTAAATTTAACCCACTTTTTGTCTATTACTTGGTGTGTATAAATTCTGTATTTCATATACAGGGCAGCACAAAAGTTTGCGAACACATTTCCGTTTATTGACAAAAACTACAGAAGTAGAATTTTAAACTGTGCTACGCGTTTCCAAACTAAACTAATATTTAGCATCCTATGTAGTATATATACAAATCTATAGATCCTATACAGGGCTGAATAAAAGTATTAGGATAATTTTCCGAATATTGTATACGTTGGAAATTCCTGAAATTACGTTTTTAAATATGTTATGCGTTTTCCAAATGGTTTACTTAGATGTTATCTTTCAGCTTATTAAACGGTAATGATTTGTAAAATTATTTTGGAAGCGTTGGAAAGTGTTACATAATCTATGCTTGACGCATGATTTTTCGTTCTTGTTTATTATAAAATAAAGGACAAAAAATTAATATATGATTTAATTAGAATACTTGATGAGTAATTAAACATAAAATAATGATTTTTACTTTTCCCGAATAAAATATTAAGTGGAGTAAAAATATAAAGCAACCATCCTCCCACCAAAAATAAATAAATAAATAAACAGATATGTTTATGTTTTTAGTAGAATAATTGTTTAAACTCTTAATACGTCCCACTAAGTCAGATGAGAAATTAAAAATACTTATATATTTTATACTCATTAAGAGGATTTTTTTTGTATACACCAAATATTATTACTTTAAAATGTAAATCATTTTTATCAATTTCTTTTTTAAATTGTTGAGTAGTATTATTTTTAATTTACAAACAATTTACTTGAAAATTTAATTCACTTGTAACGATTTAATTGAAATTTCTACTTGAAATCTCTCGTATCAATTAATTTAAAGAATTATCCAAGTTTTATATTGAAAACTCGTTTGTTTTTATTATAAACATTTTATAAAATACCCCTCAGTTATGAGAGGTTTTACTAACTTTATAAAGTCGAAAATGAATTATTCTGTTAAATGGCGTATAAATATTTTTAAATATATCTTATTATTTGGAAAAACCACTATTTACGTCGTCTCTTAATACTCCTTAGAAAATAAATAATTTTTTAATTTGTTTCATATAGACATTTTTTCTAGGAATCTCGCACACTGACTTCAACTATGGAAACAAAATAATAGATGATTCCATAAACTATTTTCGTTTTTAAAAGTATTTATTATTACATATATAAGAGTGAGAGATTGCTAGACTGGATGTCGTCCTGGTGGCCTAAATGGTAAAGCACTTGGGACGCTATACCAAGGTATCTGTGTTCTATCCACTGTCCGAATTTTTTTTTTTTGTATTTATTATTACTTTTATATTCCTGAATATATGCATTCTTATTTCCTTTATATTAATTTATACTAGTTTCTGTGATTTTCTGAAAAAAAAAAAATAAATAAAACTGGTATTTTTACATTTGAAAGTGCAAAAAGATTTTTACTTTTACAATTACACCACCTACCTTATACACCAACTGAAACTCCACGTATTCTGTAACACACATTACATTTATGTATTTAAAATATTTTATAACTGAAATAACTTTGTTCCACAATAATCTTTTCGAAATCGAAAAGAAAATAATAGTAAGATTTAGCAAATTATTATCATCTGCATACTATGATGAATTCTCTCCTTTGTTTATCTAATCAAACGGAACAGTCTTCTTTTTTTGTATTAAAAACTTTAATTCAGTAAAAGTGTTATGCAATTTTAGGAATTGTTTCCAGTTTAATCCAAAAACCGAGCAAAAATGAATACTTTATAAAGGTTGAGAAAATAATTCTACTGCGGCATTTTAAATAATTTTGTTTTGAGAATTACAGTTTAAAAATATTTTTTCCTCGAAGATTCGAGTTGGTAATCTCTAGAGCCTCAAATAAACAATAAATGCGATTTCATGTAGTTATACCGAGAATAGTTCCCCGACTTTGACATTTAATCTCTAGATTAATTAATTTTACTTAAACTTTGGCTTTTTTTTATTATTATAAAGAAAAGAAATTTTCAATTTACATCAAAAATGACTAAAAACAATTTGTCAAAATCGAAACAGTGATTAAAATCATGGTTGATAAATGAGGAAAATAATATTGGGTTCATCTTTATGGAATTTTAAAGACAAGTTAATACATTTTTATAATTATTTATAGCCCTACATTTTGCTTGAAGAAGAAGTTAGTTTAGATAAACTTGACATTCAATTTATAAATAATTTGTTGTCTTACGTTCTTTTTACAAAATTCGCAATATTTATGTCTGTTTAGAAAAGTTACTAACATTCTAACAGTTACAAAGTTACTGATCCATGCTGTAAAAAAATAGTTTTAAAAGTGCTTATTAAAGAATTATTAACTTTATTATCATTAATAATTATCATTATTATCATTTATTATCGCCGCTTATTAACTTTAGGTACAAGGGAGAAAAGTACTGTTGCCTTTTTAACAATTTCGAGATAGAATTATGTTTTATTGTTCATAAGTATCGTAACTATATTACTGTAAAAGCTCGAACTCTTGTAAATCTTAGGCTTTACAGATGAATTCTAGAATTAACCAAACTGGTTTGATAAAAGCATAAAAAAATTCTTAATAACATCATAAAAATAAGGAATGCGCTAGGCCTTCCGAAAGAACTTTGTCTTTCTTCGTCAGACGCAAAGAAGACGTGCAACCACTTTGAAGGCAGGAGCACGACTGAAAAGAAATGGGAGGGAAAGAGGGACAAGTTAAGAGAACAGCCAATAGGAAAGCAGAAGGCATCAGCCAATCACATAAGATAATTACATAGAATACAGAACATGAGGAAAATTATGAAGAAAATTGAAAATTAAAATTAAATGCATAAAAAATTAAAGTAAAATGGGGATTTAATCTAAAAAATATAACCAAGCCTAAAAGTTAATATCAAAATTAAAACTATTATATTTTTCAATTTTCTTAATAATTTTCCTTATGTTTTGCATTTTAGGTAATTCTCTTCTGTGATTGGCTGATACCTTCTATTTTCCTATTGGTTGGTTTCTTAACTTGTCGTCTTTCCCTCCCATTTCCTTTCAGTCTTGCTCCTGCCTTCAAAGTGGTTCCACGTGTTATTTGCGCCTGACGAAGAAAGACAAAGTTCTTTCGAAAAGCCTAGCGCATTCCTTATTTTTATGATGTTATTAAGAACTGTTTTATGTTTTTATAGTATCACACCAGTTTATCAATACTTTAATGTGATTTGGTAAAGCACGAAATATGCATCTAAATGCGTCCAATACGAGTTTTTACAAAATTATTTCGATAAATGATGACATTTACCGGCTACTTTTAATAAAAGTCCAAAATGATTGATGAGCTTGGCATAGGGTTCCGTAAATGTGTGGTTAATATATTGCCCTCAAAAACACATATATCTGGTATATTCAAATGATCATATTGTATACTAATACTAAGAACACATTTACTTAAATATTTAATGGACTGTAAGGGTTTATTTTAACTAAAAAAAGGAAGAGCGACCGCTCAGGTCGCCTTCAATAAACATAATTCCTTCTTCACTTCAGTTGAGTTCGATTTCACTTTCGATCGAGGGGAGTTCGCGACGCCCTATTACGGGACTTATATATTTTCAACAATAAACATTTTACCCCGGATTGAAATTTACAAATTTCAATAACTTAAAATTCTTACAATCATATAAATTTACATAGCACAATTACAGCAAAAATTATTACACAACAAATAGATACACACAACATAACAATAAAAATGTAAAATTAACAATAATTAATCACTATATTCCCTCTTAGGTATCAATAGGAAGGACAGTTATTTTCATAATTGAACGCTTTAATTCACCTGATTTAGTGCGAACCTTTACTACCCTGACCTTGCCATCCGCTCCTGTATGAATTGTACTTATGCGGCCTAAGGCCCATTTACATACAGGCAAAAAGTCTTCCTTCACTAATACCATTAAACCTTTAGTAAAATTATATTTTTCCATTATCCATTTAGATCTCTGCTGTTTAAATAATCTGATCTCAACTTTTCCCAAATTTTCTAGACGACCCTCGTAGTTTTCTGCCAACGGTCTAAACGATTAATATTAACATCAATTAACGACGGTTCTTGTATAGCATTGATTGGTCTCCCGATCAAAAAATGACTGGGAGTAAAGACCTCAAAATCGTCAAAATCATTTGACAAGGGATTAAGAGGTAGAGAGTTCAAAATACCTTCTACCTGAATAACAAGAGTTTCGAACTCTTCATAATTAAATCGCAAGTCACCCATCGTTTTTTTAAGGTGATGCTTCACAGATTTTACTCCAGCCTTCCAAAGTCCTCCGAAATGAGGAGATTTGAGAGGTATGAATTTCCAGTCGATATTTTGAGAAATTAAATAATTTGCTAAAATCTCATCTGGAAAATTTACCCTTTTGTAAAACATCTTCAGTTTGGAATTTACCCCAACGAAATTCATAGCGTTATCCGTAAATACCCTAGAACATTTTCCGAGCCTAGCCATAAACCGTTTAAGAGTAGCAATCAGAGCATCAGAAGTTAAATCTGAAAGAAGTTCAAAATGGATTGCTCGAGTCACGAAACATATACAAACACAGATAAATATTTTTTTCAAAGAAGCTTTGCACTGATTTTTATAAGTTACTAAAAAAACGGACCACAGAGATCCAAACCGATGCAATTAAATGCCGGTGACTCATGAATTTTCTCATAATGCAATTCACCCATTAATTGCGAGCATGGAGTTGGTTTTACCTTAAAACAAATAACATAAGAGTGTAACGTTTTTCTTGCCAAATGTCTACCCCCTATAGGTCAAACTTTTACCTCTCTGAATTCAAGAGTCCTTAAGGACCAACATGAAACAGACGCTTATTCATAGTTAAAAAATAAATTTTACTTAATTTTGAATTTTTTTGCATACTAGCAGGATGTTTCTGCTCATAAGATATGGAAGCTTTGTTGAGTCTTCCACCAACACGCATGTTTCCATTATCATCTATAAATGGATTTAAAGTATTAATATTACCTGTCAGAGCTTTCTTACCACCTAAATTTTGTTGTGAGGCTCTAATTAAAATATTTTCAGCCTCCTTGATTTCTTCTAAGGTCAAATGACCTCTTCTTTTAAGAGGATATCTGCAGTTAAAAATAAATCCGCGAATAAAAGAAAGAACATGTAAAAATTTGTAATAGTCATTTCTCAGTTCAAAAAGTTTGTCAAAAAAACTAAAATTCTCGTTGATAAAAAATGAAGTTACTGTACAGTTATTTGCCTTTTCGGAAGATTTAATTTCACTTAAATAGTTCTTATTTTCACTTTCACTTAGTAAGTCACTTTCAGAAGAAACCGACTGCAAATAACTTGAAAGTTCTGGATGCATCGAAAATTCGAGGCCTGTAAACCACTTGGAATTGTTCACAAGCGAGTCAGCACGTATTCCTCGTGAAAGAAGATCTGCTGGATTGCCTTTACCAGCAAAATGAAACCACGTCTCTGGTTCAGTTAAACTTTGGATTTCATCAACACGATTGGCAATAAAGGATTTCCATTTCTTGTTAGATCCCTTTATCCAGCATAAAGTAATTTTTGAATCTGTCCAATAGTAGATTTTAGAAGTATTTTTACAATCGATTACTTTTTTAATTTGTTATCCTAAGCGAGCTGCAAGCAAAGCACCAAGCAACTCTAGACGCGGGAGAGTTATTTTCTTTAGTGGGGCAACTCTGGTCTTAGATGCTATTAAATTAACTGACACTTGGTCGAAATCTTGTACTCTCAAATAAACAACAGCACCATAAGCCTTCTGACTTGCATCGGAAAAGCAATGAATTTCCACATTGTTTGTATCAGATGATAGGAATACAAATCTAGGCACTTTAATTTGAGTTAATTGAGGAAGATCTGAACACCACTGTGTCCACTTTTCACAAATGTCAATGGGGAGATCAGCATCCCAGGACAGCTTACGAATCCATAATTCTTGGAAGAGATATTTAAGTATTATAGTGAATGGAGTGAGGATACCAGTTGGATCGTAAATTCTGTCGGAAATCTGTAAAACAAACCGTTTTGTATTTTCCTTATCCTTAAAAAATTCTATTAAGCTTGAAATGTCTATGCTAATAGAATCTTGTTCAATGTCCCACGATATGCCCAATATCTTCAATGAATTTATAACCTTATGATTTTGATCAAATGGATAAATTTCGAAACCTTCTTCTATCCACCGTTCTAGTAACGATTAGTCATTTGTTAACCTTATTCTCAAGTTTAAACTGTCTTGACTCATGATCATCTTAGCCTCATGTGAGATCTTCAGAGCATCTTCAATAATATCGGCACCACTCACTAAATCATCGACATAAAGGCAAGTATCGAGAATTCGAAAGGTTTCAGGATATTGATCTTTAAATTTTCTTATATGCTCCTTATTGTGGCAGCTAGGAGAAATGGACTAGCATTTAATCCAAAAAGTAAATGCTTAAAAAGAAAAGTTGGAATATTTAAATTATCAAACACTCTATTTTTTGGATTTTTGATAACATCCACAAAGAGAAATCTGACAGCGTCTCTGTATTTTTCTGATAATGAAATTTGGAGAAATGCTTTCTCCACATCTCCCAAAATTCCTATTTTATTTAATCTAAAATTAACGAGCAATTAAAAAATTGCAGGGTTTAAATTGATACCAGGCCACAGACAATCGTTTAGAGAGAGTTATCCTACATCGTGAGAACTGGCATCGAATACAATACGCGTTTTCGTTGTAACACTATCGTTTCTAAAAACCGCTTAATGGGCCAAATAGAATATGGGTCTGTACTTTGGCTTAGTTGGATCTGACACTCTTTCAATAATATAAAAATTAAGATATTCTTTCAAAATTTATTTGTACTGAGAAAACAAATTATCATCATTACGTGTTTTATTAATTGAATATTTGAATCGTTTCTCAGAAATGTTATAGTTATCACCCAAATTAATCCAATATTTTTTCCACGGCAGAGCTACTTTGTATCGATTATCTTTACAGGAAACTGTTTCGGTAAAAATTTCTAATGCCTTATCTTCATCATTACAATTGATTCTAAATCGAAAAATTTACTCAATTGTTCTTCTACATTGCAAATTAGACCACAATATGCATTATGATTAACATGGTTCGAATCGGTAATACAACCTCCCACCACATACCCAAATACGGTATGCTGTAAAATGACGTTAGAATTTTTTAAACGGATTTGACCATTTCGTAATAAATCGTAGAAACACGCAGTACACAATAAAATGTCAATTTTATTTGGTTAATTTAATTTTGGATCTGCCAATATTACATTTTGAGGCAACTCAGAAAATGGAAATCTAAAGTAATGTCCTGGAATAAAGTTGGTTATTCTTGGAACAATAAAAAAAATCTAATGTTATCTCATAATCAGCATTATTTGAAATAGTTGCAGTAATTTTCCATTTTATATTAATTTGAGCATTATTTAAACATGAAACAGAAACATTAAATTTCTCCCTTTTAATTCCTAATAATTTTGCAAAGTTTTCTGAAATATATGAAAAGTTTGACCCCTTGTCAATAAGTGTGCGTGCTACCATAATTTCCCCAGACACACTTTCAATATAAATCAAAGTATAGATAAAATAGTTGTTTTCTTTTTTTGAGATGAATTAATTACAGAAGTGCCAATGAAATCATTATTTTTATTTTCAAAACATTTTGCTTTTGGATTTAAGCTATGTTTATCTTCGTCGGGGGAAAGCATTGAACTCGAAGTCACTTTTGACTTCCCTATTTTCAGACTCAACTCAATTTGTGGCGAATTGTTTATTTTTTCTTTTTGAACATGCAACAAAGAGCTATGACGACAGCCACAATGGACGCAAGAATAAGTCCAAGAGCAATTTCTCGCTGAACGAGTTGAATTAGTAGATAAACAATTAAAACATAATTTATACCGTTTTGCAAATTCCAAACGAGCGTAAACAGTCATTCTTTGAAATGCATTACATTTATATAATGGATGAGGATTTTCCCTTTTGCAACAAATACACTTAATTTTTTCGCACTAGAGTAAAATGATGTCTTTTCTTTCTGCTGATATATATTTTAGGTAGCTTTCAATACAAAAAAGTATAAAGCTACCTATTGCAGCCGTTCGGAGGAAAGCAGTTCCGGAAAATTTCGATATATTTTCACCGATCATGACACCAAAACCACCCTCCGTTCAAATGTTGATTTATATATATATATATATATATATATATATCTCCATATATATATATATATATATATCTGACCTATGTCATACGATAACGCTCGTATTTATAAATCGATTTTGATGAAACTAATTGTGTGTATTAAGGTCACCAATGTCTCGACCGAGTTCGTTGGCCAGCTTGGTCCGCCATTTTGTTTGAAGATGGCGGCCATTTAAAAATTTAAAACTAAAATAAATATACCAAAAAGTTAAAATTTCAAATTTATTTTTTAATTACGTGTTAGGCCTTGATACAAGGATTCCAGAGCATTTTTTGGTTTACCTCTATCTTTAAAAATGGCTGAGATAGAGCAGTTTGAAATTCTAGGGTGGCTGACATTTTGAAACAAAACAGCACATTAACGCGATTACTCGCAAATTATTTTCTTTCATTGTTGCAATCATTTTCCCAATCATACGCATAAAACTATATATTCATATCCGTTAGCGCCAAAATTGGCGACGTTGGCGACAAAATTGGCAAAATTTGTGACATTTGGCGAAATATCGCCAAATTTGGTCCTACCAAAATAAGTCTTTATAAATGAAGCCAATTTGGCTATTGCTCAATAATTTGTTCGAAATTCTTATTAAAATTCAGTATTAACGAATCTTTTGTAAACGTTTCTTTGCATTTTAACTTGCTGTTTTCGTGTAACATTAGCTAAAAATTTAAAACGAAGATATAGGAAAGCTACCTTTTCCTCCCTTTACAGGCCAGAAGGACTTTTTTAGGTAGCTTTCAATACAAAAAAGTATAAAGCTACCTATTGCAGCCGTTCGGAGGAAAGCAATTCCGGAAAATTTTGGTATATTTTCACCGATCATGACACCCAGACCCCAAAACCACCCTCCGTTCAAATGTTGATTTATATATATATATATATATATATATATATATATATATATCCATATATATATATATCCATATATATATATATATATATATATATCTGACCTATGTCATACGATAACACCCGCATTTATAAATCGATTTTGATGAAACTAATTGTGTGTATTAAGGTCACTAATGTCTCGACCGAGTTCGTTGGCCAGCTTTGTCCGCCATCTTGTTTCAAGATGGCGGCCATTTAAAAATTTAAAACTAAAATAAATGTACAAAAAAGTTAAAAATTCAAATTTATTTTATACTTACGTGTTAGGCCTTGATACAAGGATTCCGGAGCATTTTTTGTTTTACCTCTATCTTAAAAAACGGCTGAGATACAGCAGTTTGAAATTCTAGGGTGGCAGACATTTTGAAACAAGATAGCACATTACAAAATTCCAACGATTAATTTATAAGTTTTAGTGAACGCGACTTCTCGCTAATTATTATCTTTCATTGTTGTAATCATTTTCCCAATCATACGCATAAAACTATATATTCATATCCGTTAGCGTCAAATTATCGCCAAACTTGGCAACATTTGGCGAAATATCGCCAAATTTGGCGACCGAAATAGGTTTTCATAAATGAAGCCAATTTGGCTATAGCTCAATAATTTGGCGAATTTCTTATTCAAATTCAGTATTAACGAATCTTTTGTAAACGGTTTCTTTGCATTTTTGCTTGCTGTTTTCAAGTAACATTAGCTAAAACTTTAAAACGAAAATATAGGAAAGCTACCTTTTCCTCCCGGTACAGGCCGGAAGGACTTTTTTGATTTACAGCGTTACTGGTGTTAGAAGTTTGTAAAGTATGAGCATGTTGTTTCAAAAATGAAGTTAACAGTTCTATACTTCCTAATTCATCGTTTTTAAGTGATCTTTCCCACCAATATCGAGCATTTCTATCTATTTTTTCCACTAACTAGGGGGCTCTGCCCCCTACGAGCTGCGCTCGCCAACCTCCGTTCTGACACCGCATGATTTAAAAACACTCTGATTTGATCATCTCTAAAACGATTACGGAAGATTGTATTATAATTAAACAACCAGTGGCGATCTGCTGTAACAGGGTTTCCATTCATTTTCCTTTGACTGAGGGATTTTAAGGTCGAATCAACTGCTGTTGAAACAGATTACAACTGTAACTGTCACCAAAATATATGATTTAGCGCCAAACGTGCATAATCGTGGCGTCGCGTCAGTTTCAGTTGACATCAGATGCGTTACACGAGTTAGTTTTTTCATCGGGGAATTTTTAATTCAACGCTTATTTGTCTTTTGATACTTCTCCATTACCCCGTCAATCAATTTTCATTAAAAAAAAAAAAAAAAAAAAAAAAAAAACTATCGTTAAACTGTAACACCAAATAAACAAATAGAAGAATTTTGACATTGGAAAGGAAATATTATTATTTACGCTGTTTTAAAATTTGCAATAATGGGTAAAAGATATGTCGAAATAAATTGATCTCTCATGAAAATATAATAATTAATTGAAATTGTTGGGAAATATTGTTTTTTTTATCATTTTAAATGTGACGTGAATTTCCCTAGTTACTCGTATTTCTCTTTGTAATATTCACGCGCAAGTATATTTTTATTACGTCATTTTCTACATTTATTGCTTTTAACACATGATCATTTAAATATTATTTTAAAGTTTTATTTCTGTTTTTAATAGTCTCGTGTAAATACATTTCTTAATTGAAAGGGAATCTTATTACGTGCGCTATTTTACAAATTGGCAACGGTTCAAATAATGGAATTTATGAAATATGAAATAAATCTTCGTCAAAATAATGAAAATTTTGAATAAAAAATTGGCAACGGTTCAAATAATGGAATTTATGAAATATGAAATAAATCTTCGTTAAAATAATGAAAATTTTCAATAAAAAATTGAAATATAACCTGAAAAAATTACTCAAATTAAAAAAGTGATTGCAGTCTGCACTCTGCAAACTTGTCAACTATATCCTTACAAATTATGGTTAAATTCCTGCGGATAGTTTTCGTTCCTATAAAACTTTTTTCAAAAAACTGTTTTGACGAACTTTGATTTTAAATATCTCTTAAAATAATTCTTCGATTTAAAAACTGTTTGCTTCAGCGTGTTTATCGAACATTTCTTTATAAAACTACCAATTTTTAAAATTTTACATGCAATAGTTTTCTAGATATTAGTCCAGAAAGACTTCAAGGCACAAAGTCTTAATTGACAGCGGCGGCAGCGGTGGTTACTTTTTTTTAATATAGAGAGATAATTGAACAGTTAATGTTTCACCAAAGTTATTTACATCTTGTTCCTTTTACGGATCGGATACATTCATTAATAATATGAACAAATTTTAAAATAGATTGAGTTGTATCATTTGTTTGCTGCAAGGAAAGCAATTTTTTAATTATGGTGTTAATTAAATCCTTTTTGTTGGAATAGCGCTCAACTAACAAATTCCATGCAATTTCATAATTTTTATTAGAAATGGAAATGGACTGAATAATGTTAAGATCGTCGGCCTTGCATGAACTTTTCAAGTACTGTAATTTTTGTGCGCTTGTAAGACTTGTATTATTGTGTACTGCTGCTGAAAATCAATCTTGAAACTCAATCCATTCATCCAATTTGCCATTAAATGTGGGAAGTGTAATTTTTGGAAGTTTAATTTCAGAAAGCGAAGTATTATTGGAAAATGATTCATTCTCTTCTGAATTGCTATTTTTAGCGGAATTTATTTCTAATAATTTCCGTTTTATGGCTAAATTAATAACATCTAAATTTTCGATGATGTTTTCCTCTTCATTAATAAAATCATCTATATCGTTTTCATTACAATGCACAAATATTGCATCGAATACCGAATTTAATTCCTTTTCAAAGGACAATATTTTCGAATTATAAAGGTCTAAAAGTACTATATCTGCGTCTTCTAAAGTCGAATTGACTTTGTCCTTAAATTTTGTAACATTCGACTTAAAGCTTTTCTTGTTTGTTTTTGCAGATTTCATATCAGACATATTGAAAAAATGATGCAATGAACAATGAATTAAAATGTTTCGTAATCACCAAATTAACAGGATTCCGTAATGATCTTCAAAGATAATCCATAATATAACTTTACTTATAATCACAATACAATAAAATAAATAGTTCTTTATCACATAATCAAAAGTTCTAAATCGAAACTTGACAAATCATTTCTTAACGAAACTAAACTAAAACGTATTACATCCATAGATCACTATCTAGGCTCGAACGACCACAAAAATGTATACTAATACTAAGAACAGATTAACTTAAATATTTAATGGACTGTAATGGTATAAGTTTATTTACAATTTCCCGTACACTTATTGCCTCTGTTCCAACGTGTTCGAGCTTTTAACTAACAAAAGGAAGAGCGAACGCTCAGTCGCCTTCAATCAACATAACTTTTTCTTCAGTTCAGTTGAGTTCGATTTCACTTTCGATCGAGGGGAGTTTGCGACGCCCTCTTACGGGACTTATAAATTCTCAATTTTCAACAATAAACACATATTATGAGTTTTGTTTATTTATAAAGTACGTTAGTTGAATAGTAAATTAAAACAACATTATTTCAGATTATATTCTATATTTTCTTCTTTAAGTTTATAATAATTTACTTTTTTATATTAAATTTAGACGAAGCCTAGTATAATTAAACTTATCATTTTATATTTTACTGAATTCAATTTATTTGTTCAAAGATAATGTTCATTGAAAAAATGGAATTTATTATTCAGAATTTTCTCCTATATTATCTAATCATAATTAGACTCATTTGTTATAGCAAGATTGACTGTAGTGGCATTACGAATTACAAAGTAGATTGACTGATATACACAAAAACATCTTTGTTTTACAGTTCTTTGAGCAGTTCCATTTTCTCAATCCTTGTCTCTTAACTAATGGAAGTTTATTTACAATTTCCCGTACAATTATTGCCTCTGTTCCAACGTGTTCGAGCTTTAAAAAATTTTCTTTGCATAAAATAATTTGGTTTCTTGCGTACTACCCCTTGTATTTTACCTAACTTAGTACCAAATACGTAAAATTAAAAATCGTCTTTAAGATCTGTGATAATAACTAATATTGATTTTGGATCCATTTTCGCTATGTCGATAGGACGTACATCTTGCATTTTGTCCATGTCCAAGAGTAAGTGTCCGGAAGTTTTTAGAGGATTCTACTATCATCTTTGCTTCCTCCTCAAATCCTTCCTTAGCAGAAACACTTTCCCTTTACAAGGTCTGTTGTAAAATCGCAGCTGTCTCGTCAGGGATCGCAGATCATAGTTCTGGTTCTTTTGTTTCACTCTGAACTTCCGTATCCGATTTCATCTGTATGCATCTGGCTGTTTCATTTGCATTATCATTCCATTTTCATTGCACCTTGCAATTAAAAATCGTCTTTAAGATCTGTGATAATAGCTAATATTAATTTTGGATCCATTTTCGCTATGTCGATAGGAGGTACATCTTGCATTTTGTCCATGTCCAAGAGTAAGCGTCCGGAGGTTTTTAGAGGATTCTACTATCATCTTTGCTTCCTCCTCAAATCCTTCCTTAGCAGAAACACTTTCCCTTTACAAGGTATGTTGTAAAATCGCAGCTGTCTCGTCAGGAATCGCAGATCATAGTTCCGATTCTTTTGTTTCACTCTGAACTTCCGTATCCGCTTTCATCTGTATGCATCTGGCTGTTTCATTTGCATTATCATTCCATTTTCATTGCACCTTGCAATTAAAAATCGTCTTTAAGATCTGTGATAATAGCTAATATTAATTTTGGATCCATTTTCGCTATGTCGATAGGAGGTACATCTTGCATTTTGTCCATGTCCAAGAGTAAGTGTCCGGAGGTTTTTAGAGGATTCTACTATCATCTTTGCTTCCTCCTCAAATCCTTCCTTAGCAGAAACACTTTCCCTTTACAAGGTCTGTTGTAAAATCGCAGCTGTCTCGTCAGGGTTCGCAGATCATAGTTCCGGTTCTTTTGTTTCACTCTGAACTTCCGTATCCGCTTTCATCTGTATGCATCTGGCTGTTTCATTTGCATTATCATTCCATTTTCATTGCACCTTGCAATTAAAAATCGTCTTTAAGATCTGTGATAATAGCTAATATTAATTTTGGATCCATTTTCGCTATGTCGATAGGAGGTACATCTTGCATTTTGTCCATGTCCAAGAGTAAGCGTCCGGAGGTTTTTAGAGGATTCTACTATCATCTTTGCTTCCTCCTCAAATCCTTCCTTAGCAGAAACACTTTCCCTTTACAAGGTCTGTTGTAAAATCGCAGCTGTCTCGTCAGGAATCGCAGATCATAGTTCCGGTTCTTTTGTTTCACTCTGAACTTCCGTATCCGCTTTCATCTGTATGCATCTGGCTGTTTCATTTGCATTATCATTCCATTTTCATTGCACCTTGCAATTAAAAATCGTCTTTAAGATCTGTGATAATAGCTAATATTAATTTTGGATCCATTTTCGCTATGTCGATAGGAGGTACATCTTGCATTTTGTCCATGTCCAAGAGTAAGCGTCCGGAGGTTTTTAGAGGATTCTACTATCATCTTTGCTTCCTCCTCAAATCCTTCCTTAGCAGAAACACTTTCCCTTTACAAGGTCTGTTTTAAAATCGCAGCTGTCTCGTCAGGAATCGCAGATCATAGTTCCGGTTCTTTTGTTTCACTCTGAACTTCCGTATCCGCTTTCATCTGTATGCATCTGGCTGTTTCATTTGCATTATCATTCCATTTTCATTGCACCTTGCAATTAAAAATCGTCTTTAAGATCTGTGATAATAGCTAATATTAATTTTGGATCCATTTTCGCTATGTCGATAGGACGTACATCTTGCAATTTGTCCATGTCCAAGAGTAAGTGTCCGGAAGTTTTTAGAGGATTCTACTATCATCTTTGCTTCCTCCTCAAATCCTTCCT
Organism: Maratus michaelseni; assembly: GCA_963931845.1. Lineage (NCBI taxonomy): Eukaryota > Metazoa > Arthropoda > Arachnida > Araneae > Salticidae > Maratus > Maratus michaelseni. The sequence continues at coordinate 359,462,141 of OZ007593.1, read as the reverse complement.
TAGCAGAAACACTTTCCCTTTACAAGGTCTGTTGTAAAATCGCAGCTGTCTCGTGAGGGATCGCAGATCATAATTCTGGTTCTTTTGTTTCACTCTGAACTTCCGTATCCGCTGTCATCTGTATGCATCTGGCTGTTTCATTTGCATTATCATTCCATTTTCATTGCACCTTGCAATTAAAAATCGTCTTTAAGATCTGTGATAATAGCTAATATTAATTTTGGATCCATTTTCGCTATGTCGATAGGAGGTACATCTTGCATTTTGTCCATGTCCAAGAGTAAGCGTCCGGAGGTTTTTAGAGGATTCTACAATCATCTTTGCTTCCTCCTCAAATCCTTCCTTAGCAGAAACACTTTCCCTTTACAAGGTCTGTTGTAAAATCGCAGCTGTCTCGTCAGGAATCGCAGATCATAGTTCCGGTTCTTTTGTTTCACTCTGAACTTCCGTATCCGCTTTCATCTGTATGCATCTGGCTGTTTCATTTGCATTATCATTCCATTTTCATTGCACCTTGCAATTAAAAATCGTCTTTAAGATCTGTGATAATAGCTAATATTAATTTTGGATCCATTTTCGCTATGTCGATAGGAGGTACATCTTGCATTTTGTCCATGTCCAAGAGTAAGTGTCCGGAGGTTTTTAGAGGATTCTACTATCATCTTTGCTTCCTCCTCAAATCCTTCCTTAGCAGAAACACTTTCCCTTTACAAGGTCTGTTGTAAAATCGCAGCTGTCTCGTCAGGGTTCGCAGATCATAGTTCCGGTTCTTTTGTTTCACTCTGAACTTCCGTATCCGCTTTCATCTGTATGCATCTGGCTGTTTCATTTGCATTATCATTCCATTTTCATTGCACCTTGCAATTAAAAATCGTCTTTAAGATCTGTGATAATAGCTAATATTAATTTTGGATCCATTTTCGCTATGTCGATAGGAGGTACATCTTGCATTTTGTCCATGTCCAAGAGTAAGCGTCCGGAGGTTTTTAGAGGATTCTACTATCATCTTTGCTTCCTCCTCAAATCCTTCCTTAGCAGAAACACTTTCCCTTTACAAGGTCTGTTGTAAAATCGCAGCTGTCTCGTCAGGAATCGCAGATCATAGTTCCGGTTCTTTTGTTTCACTCTGAACTTCCGTATCCGCTTTCATCTGTATGCATCTGGCTGTTTCATTTGCATTATCATTCCATTTTCATTGCACCTTGCAATTAAAAATCGTCTTTAAGATCTGTGATAATAGCTAATATTAATTTTGGATCCATTTTCGCTATGTCGATAGGAGGTACATCTTGCATTTTGTCCATGTCCAAGAGTAAGCGTCCGGAGGTTTTTAGAGGATTCTACTATCATCTTTGCTTCCTCCTCAAATCCTTCCTTAGCAGAAACACTTTCCCTTTACAAGGTCTGTTTTAAAATCGCAGCTGTCTCGTCAGGAATCGCAGATCATAGTTCCGGTTCTTTTGTTTCACTCTGAACTTCCGTATCCGCTTTCATCTGTATGCATCTGGCTGTTTCATTTGCATTATCATTCCATTTTCATTGCACCTTGCAATTAAAAATCGTCTTTAAGATCTGTGATAATAGCTAATATTAATTTTGGATCCATTTTCGCTATGTCGATAGGACGTACATCTTGCAATTTGTCCATGTCCAAGAGTAAGTGTCCGGAAGTTTTTAGAGGATTCTACTATCATCTTTGCTTCCTCCTCAAATCCTTCCTTAGCAGAAACACTTTCCCTTTACAAGGTCTGTTGTAAAATCGCAGCTGTCTCGTGAGGGATCGCAGATCATAATTCTGGTTCTTTTGTTTCACTCTGAACTTCCGTATCCGCTGTCATCTGTATGCATCTGGCTGTTTCATTTGCATTATCATTCCATTTTCATTGCACCTTGCAATTAAAAATCGTCTTTAAGATCTGTGATAATAGCTAATATTAATTTTGGATCCATTTTCGCTATGTCGATAGGAGGTACATCTTGCATTTTGTCCATGTCCAAGAGTAAGCGTCCGGAGGTTTTTAGAGGATTCTACAATCATCTTTGCTTCCTCCTCAAATCCTTCCTTAGCAGAAACACTTTCCCTTTACAAGGTCTGTTGTAAAATCGCAGCTGTCTCGTCAGGAATCGCAGATCATAGTTCCGGTTCTTTTGTTTCACTCTGAACTTCCGTATCCGCTTTCATCTGTATGCATCTGGCTGTTTCATTTGCATTATCATTCCATTTTCATTGCACCTTGCAATTAAAAATCGTCTTTAAGATCTGTGATAATAGCTAATATTAATTTTGGATCCATTTTCGCTATGTCGATAGGAGGTACATCTTGCATTTTGTCCATGTCCAAGAGTAAGTGTCCGGAGGTTTTTAGAGGATTCTACTATCATCTTTGCTTCCTCCTCAAATCCTTCCTTAGCAGAAACACTTTCCCTTTACAAGGTCTGTTGTAAAATCGCAGCTGTCTCGTCAGGGTTCGCAGATCATAGTTCCGGTTCTTTTGTTTCACTCTGAACTTCCGTATCCGCTTTCATCTGTATGCATCTGGCTGTTTCATTTGCATTATCATTCCATTTTCATTGCACCTTGCAATTAAAAATCGTCTTTAAGATCTGTGATAATAGCTAATATTAATTTTGGATCCATTTTCGCTATGTCGATAGGAGGTACATCTTGCATTTTGTCCATGTCCAAGAGTAAGCGTCCGGAGGTTTTTAGAGGATTCTACTATCATCTTTGCTTCCTCCTCAAATCCTTCCTTAGCAGAAACACTTTCCCTTTACAAGGTCTGTTGTAAAATTGCAGCTGTCTCGTCAGGAATCGCAGATCATAGTTCCGGTTCTTTTGTTTCACTCTGAACTTCCGTATCCGCTTTCATCTGTATGCATCTGGCTGTTTCATTTGCATTATCATTCCATTTTCATTGCACCTTGCAATTAAAAATCGTCTTTAAGATCTGTGATAATAGCTAATATTAATTTTGGATCCATTTTCGCTATGTCGATAGGAGGTACATCTTGCATTTTGTCCATGTCCAAGAGTAAGCGTCCGGAGGTTTTTAGAGGATTCTACTATCATCTTTGCTTCCTCCTCAAATCCTTCCTTAGCAGAAACACTTTCCCTTTACAAGGTCTGTTTTAAAATCGCAGCTGTCTCGTCAGGAATCGCAGATCATAGTTCCGGTTCTTTTGTTTCACTCTGAACTTCCGTATCCGCTTTCATCTGTATGCATCTGGCTGTTTCATTTGCATTATCATTCCATTTTCATTGCACCTTGCAATTAAAAATCGTCTTTAAGATCTGTGATAATAGCTAATATTAATTTTGGATCCATTTTCGCTATGTCGATAGGACGTACATCTTGCAATTTGTCCATGTCCAAGAGTAAGTGTCCGGAAGTTTTTAGAGGATTCTACTATCATCTTTGCTTCCTCCTCAAATCCTTCCTTAGCAGAAACACTTTCCCTTTACAAGGTCTGTTGTAAAATCGCAGCTGTCTCGTGAGGGATCGCAGATCATAATTCTGGTTCTTTTGTTTCACTCTGAACTTCCGTATCCGCTGTCATCTGTATGCATCTGGCTGTTTCATTTGCATTATCATTCCATTTTCATTGCACCTTGCAATTAAAAATCGTCTTTAAGATCTGTGATAATAGCTAATATTAATTTTGGATCCATTTTCGCTATGTCGATAGGAGGTACATCTTGCATTTTGTCCATGTCCAAGAGTAAGCGTCCGGAGGTTTTTAGAGGATTCTACAATCATCTTTGCTTCCTCCTCAAATCCTTCCTTAGCAGAAACACTTTCCCTTTACAAGGTCTGTTGTAAAATCGCAGCTGTCTCGTCAGGAATCGCAGATCATAGTTCCGGTTCTTTTGTTTCACTCTGAACTTCCGTATCCGCTTTCATCTGTATGCATCTGGCTGTTTCATTTGCATTATCATTCCATTTTCATTGCACCTTGCAATTAAAAATCGTCTTTAAGATCTGTGATAATAGCTAATATTAATTTTGGATCCATTTTCGCTATGTCGATAGGAGGTACATCTTGCATTTTGTCCATGTCCAAGAGTAAGTGTCCGGAGGTTTTTAGAGGATTCTACTATCATCTTTGCTTCCTCCTCAAATCCTTCCTTAGCAGAAACACTTTCCCTTTACAAGTTCTGTTGTAAAATCGCAGCTGTCTCGTCAGGAATCGCTGATCATAGTTCCGGGTCTTTTGTTTCACTCTGAACTTCCGTATCCGCTTTCATCTGTATGCATCTGGCTGTTTCATTTGCATTATCATTCCATTTTCATTGCACCTTGCAATTAAAAATTGTCTTTAAGATCTGTGATAATAGCTAATATTGATTTTGGATCCATTTTCGCTATGTCGATAGGAGGCACATCTTGCATTTTGTCCATGTCCAAGAGTAAGTGTCCGGAAGTTTTCAGAGGATTCTACTATCATCTTTGCTTCCTCCTCAAATCCTTCCTTAGCAGAAACACTTTCCCTTTACAAGGTCTGTTGTAAAATCGCAGCTGTCTCGCCAGGAATCGCAGATCATAGTTCCGGTTCTTTTGTTTCACTCTGAACTGCCGTATCCGCTTTCACCCTTTTGTATCTGGCTGTTTCATTTGCATTATCATTCCATTTTCATTGCACCTTGCAATTCCAAATCAAGAGTTCGTTCATGGTCAGTGTTTTTGTCTTCTATCTTACCCATGGATTCATTATTAATATTTATAACTTTTTAAAAATCCTCCTAATCAATCATGTTAAAAGATAAATTACATAGCAAAATGGAATTAGCAATTCTTAGTTTTATAAGAGTACCAAACATAGCTACGTTAGGTGGACATTTGATTCCCTGATGAAATGCCCAATTTTGTATTGTCTGTACATATTTTAATCCCTTCTTCCACTTTGTTGGGTTATTTGTTTTGACACACGTTGTCAACACGTTTTCAGGATTTTGGTTCATCCGTTTGACTAAACTTTGTGACCAACTTTGTCTCGGTTTACCGTGAACTAGTTAGATATTTTCCCGCATTTCACATAAACTCTTTATGATTTGGTAGTAAAATGCATCCCATTTGTGGTAATAAAGAATGTTTGGTGTTCCAAAAGTTGTGAAAATTTCCAAAATACGATATGCTACTTTATCAGCTTTTTGACCTTGAAAATATCGGGGTAGGACAAACATTGTAACATTGGATCTTGATACACTAAAATAAATTTTATATCACAATCAGGATTGAACTGTATAACTATCAGATAGAATTGGCATCTAGAATTCATTGCACAATGTACAATCGTTTTCATTACGATTCCTTTTTAAAATATTTTTTTTTATTTCTGAATTTGTACACATAGTCTCAAATACGTAACGATAAATTTGAACGTCGCATTCTTGTACTTATAATTCAGTTTCTTAATCATTCGGGTTCTTTCATTATGGACAACACCGATATGAGCTTCGTGTACGACCTTGAACAGTTCGTCAAAAATATCATAGAACAGAATTTCTGTTGCTTTTTTTCCTTTCACATAATGGCGCTATAATTTTCTCTGCGTCTCCTTCGTTTAGCATGTCACAGCGTTTCAACCACTTAAAATGAACTGTTTGTTTTCCTTTAACACGTTTAGCTTCTTTCACTTCATTTGTTAAATAATTGTATTTATCACATATTAAATAAATATTCCTATCTTACTTATTATTTATTGCTTCATACTACATTAAAACACCTTTTCCGCATAACAATATAAATTTTTTGAACGACATAAGAAAGTGCAAACTATACTAACACACAAACAAACTAATTCTTGATTGTATCGAAAAAATATAGGTGAGTGCCGCTTGTTTATTCCTGCCCATACTAGTAAAACTTTTCATATGTAATGATTTCTTTCTACGGCGTTTGCCTCTTGATTTAGGGTTCCGAGCTTTCTCTACATAAAATCCCTTCGAAAATCATTCTGGAAGTTAAATAGAGACTCGTTTAGGAAAAGAATTTGATTCAATCAGCATAGATATTCATTGTTCCTATTCAACAGGTGTCTGACATAATATTGGGAAAATGAAACACAAACAACAAATCGTCTTGTAATCAGTCCACTTTTATAAAGCCTTTGACAAGCAACTTACCGAGATATGGGCTCATAAGTTGGAGAATTATAAAGGGTGATTTTTTTTTTTTAAATTGTGAAAGTAAAGCCCTATAACAAAAGAACCGCTGATCCAAATGACCTGAAATTTCACCAGTATGCTCCCAAAGCAATGGGGAAGCATACTGGTGAAATTTCAAGTCATTTGGATCAGTGTTTTTTTTTTTTTTTTTTTTTAATACGGTTTTATTTTCCCAACTTAAAAAAAAAATCACCCTGTATAATAAATTGAGATATAGCCATGGAATAGAATAAAGGAAATATTTCTTTTAAAATATTCATATATAAAAGATAGAAAAGGGAAAACACTGTAAAATAAAGAAACATATCTAAAAATGTTTTCGAAATGTATGTGTAAATATGATTTATTTTAAGACTTTGAATTACGTACACTGAAAGTAGTGCAAAACCATTACGATAAAAACTATTTTAATCCAAGGCTTAATTTTTTTATATATATAAATGGGAAAACTTTAAATGTCAATTCACCAAAAAAGTGGCTAGTTTCGATTAATTAGTGATAATGATTATCACTATTATTTTTTTCTTTTTAAGCAGACTGTAAATTTGACATATGGTACTCATTTAAAAGTTTTCTTGTTTTAAAATATTACTTCCATGAGTGTGTGAACTGTCAGTCGTGCAATGACATTTTTTTATTTTAATTTAATAAAGGAATTTAAAAAAATAAGTTTGGTTAACAAATTTTTTTCGTTAAAAAATTTAGACCTCCTTTGTATTAGAAGAATAAATTCATCCCACTACTTAAAGAGAAAATATGCACTGTAAAAAGAGGATTAATTATTAGATTGATTTTCAGGAAATAAAAATGCAGAGGATTTTTTATGAATTATATTAATGAAGACACTGATGGCTAGAGGCTTTGTTATTTTAATTTAAATTAGAATCTGATAAAAAAAAAGTATAAAAACACAAGTTTTAAAAATATGAAAGAAAGTTATTAAGGGGATAAAAAAGAAATTGATCTCTATTCAATTAAGGGCGTAGGATACTGCTAAATTTTATTTACTATAGAATCTTTTTTTTCCACCTGTTGAAATGTAGTTAATCTTTCAAATTAATTGTATCATTTATATTTATCGTTAAGATTACTGTCAATAGTTATCTTTGAAAATTATTTATCTACTCATCTACTTAAAATGAACTAATACATTGAATTTGAACTAGATTATAATGCAATATAATAAATTACAACACCTTGTGATAATATATTTCTTTCAAATGCTAAAAGGTGTAAATTAACAACATAATATACAGTAAAATAACTTACATTAGGTTGTTGACATGTTTCGGCTCACTCCGAGCTATATTAAAAAACAAATGAGAATATTCTGTGATTGCACGGTCTTTGAAATCATTATTTGAAATGCTATCATTTAATTTCTATGTACTTTTTGAAAATTACGCACGTTATCTATCATTTTTACTTGGATGTTTATTTTCATATTTGTAACCATGGAGTAACTCGAGCCACAATTTCGGTAAGTTAAAAGATGCTGCATCGTTTCAATCGTTTCGAAATTTGTTGCATCTTTTCAAAATTTTAAATCGAATAATTATATATTTTTCCATTTATTTTTCAGACTCATATATTAATCTTATTTTCCATTTTATAACACAAGCGGGAAAATTCGCTCCTGCTTCATATGCCCCGATATCGCATTTTTTTTTAAATATTCTATCGTATCTCCATTTCTTTGTATTATTTACCTATTTCAGCAGGTTTCCGAATAAAAGTGGGTTTTTTTCACAATAACTTTCAAGCTGAAAACGATTACACTGGCAAGATCTTTAAATATAAAATAAAATAACTTTTATGATTTTTTTGTTTCATTTCTTTCACACAAAGAATTTTAAACAGATGAAATGTAACTGATTTACACATTTATTTCCCATTATAATACGATTATACCTTTAAAAGAAAACGGAAACTGTTTAAAATTTTCTTTTTTTACAAGAAGTATTGAAATCTATAAAAGAACTTAAAAGAATACAAAACTTTCATTATTTTTTAAGGGGTATCACCTTTAAAATGATCAAAAATCAATTTCAAGGTTTTGATGTCAGTAAATAGTGCATTTTATTCTGAGTAGAAAGGTACCAATGTTTTTCAGAGGCGATAATTATTAACGAAGATATAAAGTAAAACGCAATCGTCATTCTTTGTTTTTGATTGGAGAGTGAAAACTTTAAATGCATTTAATTCACAACAATGATTTTCAAACTTGCGCGCACGATTTCTCCAAAAATAATTTAGATAGAACCTCAATTTTTTTCAAACTTATTAACGTTGTAAAATGAACAAAATGAACTAGAATCTTTTAATTTGGTCAATAAATTGAAAAATAATTAACTGTAATTCATCGAAAAGCGCATTCAAAATGCATTTTTAATTTAATTACAGTTAATTATTTTTTAATTTATTGATCAAATTAAAAGATTCTAGTTCATGTTGTTCATTGTTGCAACATTAATAAGTTTGAAAATTTTTGAGGTTCTATCTAAATTATATGTGGAGAAATCGTGCGCGCAATTTGAAAATCATTGTTGTGAATTAAATAGATTTAAAGTTTTTACTCCTCATTCAAAAACAAAGAATGACGATTGTGTTTTACTTCATATCTTCGTCAATAATTATCGCCTCTGAAAAACATTGGTACCTTTTAACTCAGAATAAAATGCACTATTTACCGACATCAAAACCCTGAAATTGAATTTTTGACCATTTTAAAGGTGATCTGTCCCCTTAAAACAATAATAATAAAAAAATCAAATATCATTTCAATATTTACCATTTACGGAGCTCATTATTACATAAAATTTTCAATTTATATGTTTCAATATTTCTAATACTTCATTGTAGTTTTTACATGCATGCACTATTGTGGTGTATTAATTATAGTTTGCAATACACACTTTTCCATTCTTTGACACATGCTTAATTTAATACATAAAAATGAAAATTTGTCTGTCTGCAATTCTATACTAATCCACAGTTTAGAAGCAAGAGTTGTAGTCAAATTTTATAAAAACACGGCCGAGGCAGCTAAAGTAATTCGGAACCAAATAATGTATAGTTAATTTTTAATTAATAATAAAACTAAAAATCTAACAACCCTTTCCTATCAAATTTAAACATTTTTTGTTATAGCAGTTGCCAACAATTAAAAATCCAAAATAAAATTCTTTCTACAACAATTAATTTTCAATTGAAAGATTTCTAACGTGAAAAATGAAAATGAAATAAAAGTTTTAACATTTGAAAAAAATATTAATATCACGTCATATTGGTAATAAAACGGAAAATTTCAAACATTTCTCAATAATACAAGGAGTACGAGTATGTGTAAGTACAGAAATCAGGTTAAAATGAATTACAACAGAATACATTATAATAATACATATTAATAATAACTAATTAACTCTAGAATGATAGATAGCATTATTAATTTAAGGTACATTGGTGTATTTCATATCCTGATGGAGTTAGATAACTATCGTCTAGCACAACATAGAAGGAGCTCAGACCATCTTCAACAACTTTATATACGAAAAAAGGAAGAACCCTAATCTCATTGCGATAAATTACATTAAATTGTTTTACCATAATGTTTATAATTAATTAAAAAAAGAGAAAACTCATGGTGCACTTGTACTTAAAACTATAAAAAATTTAAATATATATATATAATTGTAATACCTTTGAATTTCAAAATACATTAAACAAGTTCTTGCAACAATTTTAACCCAATCTCCAATTAAGATAGTTAATCATAAAGTGTAGACAGAATATCACAAACTTAATAAAAATTAACAAGTGCAAACATAAAATTACCAAAGCTATTTCACCTATGGTGCGCAGCCAAAAATACTGAAAGTTATAAAGAAATTTTATAAAATAATGATATAATATGCCATAAAATGTTACACTACATTGAGTTTCTCTCTCAGTAAAAAGTATATATTTTAATGTATGGAATTATTTATCTATTTTTTCTAGGAGAAATGAAAAAGCAAAATACCGATTTTATATACAGACACAAAATATTTCATAGTATACATAATTTGAGGATGATATATCTCTTCGAAATTTTTTTTTTAAAGGGTCACATATACTTTTCTTGTGATCAAGTGCATGATTTGTAGAGTTTTAATGAACCTGCTGTCATCCTTTTTCTATTCTCTTTTTACAAAATATTTGAGCAGTCTTTTTTTTCCCTCAAGCTTTTTATCATATCAACATCTTCCATTAATTTTGATGGATGGTAGTCATTCCATTTTAATGTAAAATATTTGCGTTATCATGATGGTTTTAAAAACTTCTCCTTTTATACTATAAATTGTTTTTAGATCTCTAAAAGCAGAGGTTTTTCCATGTTTGTAAAATCACTGTCTTTAAGGAGATAGGTGGATAAGCATTGATTTTCGTACCTGCCACTCTTGAAAATAATATATGTAAGAACTGCAATGACAATATTTTGAGAACAAAGATGCTTAAATTCGCTGTGTTTTTTAAAAGAATGGAGCGTTTTTAAGCATTGAACATTAGAGATAAGTCCCTAGTGTTAAACGAACTCGGATTCAATTTTTATTTCTGTCTTCGGGCTGGGGTTCAAAGTGAAAATTTTAGTTATTCACTATACTAATATCGGCATGAAATATTGTCCCATTATTGGAGTGTTTACATTTTGCGGATATTTAACCAATATAACAAATATTGGCGCAATATTGGGGTGTTTACATTTTGCCCTTATTAGCCAATATGTGCAGCCAATATTGCGCCAATGCTTGTAGGAACTATTGCACCAATAATGGGGTCTTCACACTTTGCCCTTATTTAGCCATTTGGGGCAATATTTTCTACCAACAGTAGCGCAATATTGGCTACAAATAAGAGAAAAATGCAAACATCCCAATATTGGAGAAATATTTCCTACCAACATTGATGAAATATTGGTTACAAATATTAGATAAATAAGGACAAAATGTAAACAATCCAATATTGGAGCAATATTTCATGCTAATATGCCAATGTACAGTAAATATTGACCCAATATTGGTTGGCTACTGGGTAATATTGGTGCAATATTTCCTACAAACATTGGAGCAATTTTGACTACAAATATTGGCCAAATAAGAGGAAAATGTAAACACCCTAATATTGGGGCAATATTTCCAACAAACATTGGTGCAATGTTGACTACAAATATTGGCTAAACAAGGATAAAATGTAAACACCCAATATTGGGCAATGTTTAGCCAAATTATAGCCAATATTGGCGGCTACAAATATTGACAAAATAAGGGCAAAATATAAACACCCCAATATTGGGCAAAATGTCATGCTAATATTTCACCACTATACCAATATTGTACCAAGATATAGCCAATGTTGGGCGAAAATTGGTTTTCTACTAGGGTAATTAAAAAAAAAGGGATGTAGTCTAAGTTTCTTAAACATTTTTAGAATCCTTCAAAAATCACTTTCAAAAGGTATTCAATTGTTATTGATGGGATATAAGAAGAAATATTCTGTCTGATTCTGAAACCATTGCCATGTCAGTGTTATGTCACCATGTCAGTATGTAACCATGTCAGTGTTAGTAAATTAAAGATGTGGGATATCCGTTGTATATCCTCGCTTTCTGTTTACCTGTTTGAAGTCCTTTTCCAGAATTATTGGAAAATAGAACTCGCGTCTTTCTGCCATAGTTGTACAATGATATTTTAAAGGAATAAGAATTCAGATATTTGCATATTTCTGCTAGTGGTTGGGTATCTGTAAAAACTTTTCTATTTTAAACAGATTTTCAGGAGCATGGGAATTACGAAACGTTGTCATGATTTAGGATTAATACTTATCACTATGTAAGAAGAAATTAAGAATATTAATCTCGAAACAATTTTCTACTGCGTAGTTTCGGTATCGGGCTCGGATAGCTAATCGTCGCTCTTGGGTTCCGAGAACAGAACCCGAACTTATTTCTGTTGAACATACTGCCGAGATCGCTTGCAAATTCTGTGATGGTTTGTGTGCAACCAAATACAAATAAATCTTCATCTACACTGTGCGGAAATAGCTGAAAGATAAGACAATAAACTGGTCATTTTCTTCAGCCAAACTAAGTAAATATAGTTCTAAGAATTATATTTTTGAAAAAAACGCACTGCATTATTAAAAATTTGCAACAAACTGTCCAGTCATTTGACTGTTTTTATAAAAACGGTTACATAACAGTAATTAAATTCTAATCTGACCATACTATTTCAGATATTATGGTCAGAATAGAGTAAAATTAGGATTATGTAACCGTTTTCTATAAAAACGGTCAAATGACTGAACAGTTTGCTGCAAATGTTTAACAGTGTGCCGTTATAAGAGCTTCATATGGTAACAAAAAAAATACAAAAAGGTCAAATACATTAAAATTTGCTAAATAAAACTGTTTTTTTGATCAGGCATAATACATTTAAACAATCTTCAAACAAAAAGTAATCAGATAGGAAATAATTTAGACCCAAAATATAACAAGTTGGAAATTGTACGTCAAATGTAACAAATAAGGTGCTATAATCGTACTATAACTAGTTTCAGTGAAATGAATTGTATCGTCTGTTATTATGACATGATTAATTTCCGTAATAAAATAAGTACATTTTAAGTTGGCAACATTTTATCTTTTGTCCACATTTACTGAAAATTCCAATGGGAAACTTATGCCTAGCTTTGAAAATTTCAGAACTTGAAATCCATATTTAGACTCGTTTTCCATTTAATATCTATTTTTCCTGAAACATCTATCCAAAAATCTGTCGGTATATTATGAGATTGTTATAATTAAACAATTTTAGCATATAAATTCGGTTTTTAAATTCAGCAATACGGAAATAATAAGACTCCATCTTAAATATGACGTATCACCATGGCAACCTAGGCTCATTACCTATCATGGGATATCACTGAATTAATTACGTATGATAGGATTTAATAGAATGAAGAATGTGACTACAACTTGGTTATACAGGTTATAAAATGTCATGTACGTCATATATGACTATAACGTCATACATGTCAGATAAATTGGTGACACATCTCGGTCGCTTGACAATTAATCCTCGGAAGCTGCTATAACAAGGAAGTACCGATTTTTAAAAAATTCAAATTACTTAATAACTATTTTTATTAATATACGAGCAGGGAAGACCGAGCTATGCTCGGTCAAAATTAAATTTGAGTTCAAATATCATGACCCATGACCAAAATGACCTACTAATTGAATTTTCTTGAACATGTGACTTAGCCCAACAGTCTTCTCGTGCCCGAAAACCATAGGATGCAAAATTTAGTGTAAATAGTCTGAGCCGTTTTTAAGATAAAATAGCTTGACCCATAATGACCCATGACCAAAATGACCCACTAATTGAATTTTCTCGAACATGTGACCTAGCCCAACAGTCTTCTCGTGCTCGAAAACCATTGGATGCAAAATTTAGTGTAAATTGAGCCGCTTTTTAGATCTTGACCCACAATGACCCATAACCAAAATGACCCACTAATTGAATTTTCTCGAACATGTGACCTAGCCCAACAGTCTTCTCGTGCTCGAAAACCATTGGATGCAAAATTTTGTGTAAATTGAGCTGCTTTTTAGATCTTGACCCACAATGACCCAGAAATGACCCACTAATCGAATTTTCTCGAACATGTGACCTAGCCCAATGATTTTCGCGTGCCCGAAACTCGTAGAATACAAAATTTCGTCAAAATCGTTTGAGCCGTTTTTTAGATACAATTAGCTTGACCATGACCCAAAATGACCCAAAATGACCCACTAATTGAATTTTGTCGAACATGTGACCTAGCCCAACAGTCTTCTCGTGCCCGAAAACCATTGGATGTAAAATTTAGTGTAAATTGAGCCGCTTTTTAGATCTTGACCCACAATGACCCAGAAATGACCCACTAATCGAATTTTCTCGGACATGTGATCTAGCCCAATGATTTTATCGTGCTCGAAACTCGTAGGACACAAAATTTAATCAAAATCGTTAGAGCCGTTTTTTAGATAAAATTAATTTTACCCGCGTTGACCCACAAATGACCCACTAATCGAAAGTTCTCGAACATGTGATCCAGCCCAATAGTCTTCTCGTGCCCGAAAATGGTCGGATACAAAATTTCGTCAAAATCGTTTGAACCGTTTTTTAGATACAATTAGTTTGACCATGACCCAAAATGACCCAAAATGACCCACTAATCCAATTTTCTCGAACATGTGACCTAGCCCAATGGTTTTCTGGTGCCCCAAAACGGTAGGATACAAAATTTCGTCAAAATCGTTAGAGCCGTTTTTAAGATAAAATTTGCATATATATATATATACTAGGGGGCCTACCCCCTGCGAGCTACGCTCGCCAACCCCCGCTCAGACTTCGAAGCCTCTAAAAACATGACAGCGTGCTTTGTTTTAAAAATATTGGTAAATCTGTAATTGGGTTGCCATGCTTTTAACGTTTTAATGGGGCATTTTTTGATTACCATGGCCTCATACACAGCTGTTGCGACAACTGACGACTGTTTTCGGGATTGATAAGTAAAATCAATTACAACTTGAAAACCAGCTTGTATGAAATGGTTAGGTTTAAACTGTGGCTACCTCTCGGACTTTTATAACAACGATCTGTATTCTATTCTTTCTTTGCGTTTGAGGATGAGAAAAATTCCATCTGCTTGTGAATAACATTAAGAACCACGGTATTGAAAAGTACTGTTATAGACATTTTCAGTAACAGGTTTTAATTTTCTCTCTATTTTAGTGCGCCATCATGCATATTTTCATGTTATTTTAAATATGTAAATTATTTATTTTAATTAATTTGTATATACGAATTTCTAATAATTATTTATCATACAAAATTAATTAAACATTTTGTGCATGCATGCCTGCATTTATTCGGCATCAATTGATGACATATTTAAACAAATTTGCTATCCGCGATAATTTTACACATTGTTATGTCACTTGAATATTGTCCATAAGAAAATCGGGTACTTTTCCAGTATAGGATCCTTTGCTTGTAGGTTTGGCGAAATTCGAGCTTCGAAAAAGGATAGATTCGTTAATATACATAGATTTGTAGCCAAAAGTTATGAAAACATACCCAATGAGCTTTTGGTGCTTTTCTATTATAGGGGTCTTGACGCTTTTTTTAAAAAAGCTTGGCGCAATTCGGGCATCAGAAAGTGAGATTTGGTGCCAAATGACATTAACAGCCATGGAAACAAATTCGACGATTTTTTTGTTTATATGCGTATTTTAATTATTCGTATATTATTATTGTTTTTTCTATACAAATTACTTCTGATTATATATAAAATAGGATAAATGACATTTTTGGCTAAACAAATTGTATAAGTATTTTTTTGCTCATTTCTTTTGCGTTTACATAAATGACGTCATTTGAACGAATTTATTCAAAACATTTTCAGTTTATAAATTAAATTAAATGCTGACAGACGATTGAATCCTGACAGCGATAGAAATGTGATTTTTTTTTTTTCAAATTTTCCTGAAAAACATAATTTAATCACAATCTTGTCTTCATTGTCGATTGAAATAAAAGATAAATTCAATTTCAATTTGAAAATGACGAATAAAAAGAAATCAATAATCCCTATCGGGATCCTTTTCAATTTTTTTCCCTTTTTTGTCACAAAAAAACTGAGTAATTAGTTGCCATCATTACAGAAATGTCATTAAAATTAGAAAAAACTTAATATCTTGAAAACTAATTCCAATTTCAAAATTCTATTACCAGTTTTGACATCCGCGGATTTTTATGGACAATTGATATTAATTTCACCATCAAGCATTTAATATTTTATTAAAAATAGCCCTGAAACATAATCAGTCGTTTAATCAGTCGTTTCATAAAATCGTTTCATAAATTCGTTTCATAAAATCGTTTCACAAATTTGTTTCATTAGGATTTTATATATATAGGGTAGATATATAACCACACACAAGATTTGCTCGTATTAGAATATATGATTTTTAAGTTTTGATTCGGTTTTCATAAAATTTGAAATGACTAGACAAAATTCTGCAACGAATATATATATTGAATTTCAAACCATTCGGTTAAGTAGTTTATGCGCTTTTATATACGGACGGACGGATAGATCGAAAGACCAGACGACGATTATATGTGCTACGTACTCATCTAATTACGAACGCACCTAAAAATGGTCAAAATATCTTAGGAAAATGAAAGAAATTTTTAACAAATCTGGGGAAGGGGAGGACGGCAAAAATCAATGGTTTTCCACCACATTTTATTCATGATTTATCATCCCTGTTATTGAATACGATATACAGAAAAGCATATCTAATATCACCTGTTGAAATGGTTTTTTGATGGATAACATCTAATAATAAGTATTGAATGTGCTATTAAAAGAGAAATATACAAATAGCGCTTTCTTGCGGGGTTTTAAATGAATACAAATTTGAGTAAAAACAAATTATCAGAAGAGAAAATATTATTAAAAATGACCTATGAAATAAAACTCCTGAAAAATATTTCATAGATATTTCAAAATAAATCATTATATTTAGTTCATTAATTTAAACGATATTTAGTAAGTATATGTTGAAATGACTTAATCACAGGGGTTTTAGTGCGTACTTATGAAGTGTCTAGTTATCGTGTTGCTGTTGTGAGAAAATAGCGTAAGCTGTTTGAGCTGCAAATTTGAAAGTTCTTTTAGAAATCAAAATGCAATGTAAATTTATCTCAATAGTGAGATGTATGTGTGTTGGTATGTTTTTCACACTCAACCGTCAATTGAAGAAGAGAGGCTCCCACATTGATATATAGGGCGGTCATAAAGTTTTTCCCTGATTACAATAATTTATTGTAGACAAAATAATATAATTATGCTTGTTTCAATATATTGTAAAGACATTTATGAATTTTTAATACAAGTACGTACGTTAGTAAATTTCGATTTGAGCACCCTTGGTAGCTTGAAGAATGTCAAGGCGGTATTCTATTTCTCGCCACGTATTGCTCAACATTTGGGATGTCAAACTAGACACAGCATCTGTGATCCAGACCTTGAGTGTTTCAATATCTTTTACTGGTTTTGCAAACACTCTGTCCTTCATGTACCCTCAAAAGAAAAAAATCTAGAGGAGTAATATCGGGTGAGTGAGTAGACCATTGTGTTGGTCCATCCCGTCCAATCCATCTTGCTGCAAATTTGTCATGCCAAAAAAAAAAAAAAAAAAAAAAAACTTAAGAACATGAGATTTTTTAATAAAATTTGTACAGTATTACATTCAAAGGTTATTTCGTAATATTTTTTTGTAATCAGGAAAAGACTTTATGACTTTATGACTCAAGGCATTTGATGGATAGTACAATTCTTTACTTACTGAATTTCTATATATTGAGGCATTCGGAAAGTTCTGCGGCTTTTCAAATTGAAGCTCGGTTTTGTCTAGTTATTTTTTTGCTGTTGATAAGGAGTGACCTTGGATGACCCAGATATGTACATTCGATCTTTTCTGCTTGTGCACATAATTCTTGCCTGTGTTGTGGCATAATTTGTGTTTCAGTGCAGTGCTAAGAATGGAGAACGGAAAAGTTAATTTTCGTCATATTATGCTCTTTTATTTCAATAAAGGCAAAAATGCTATTTAGATTGCTCTTAAAAGTTTTTCGTATATGATGCTGTATTTCTGCTGTACACCATCATCTGTAAAGGAGGACCTCTTAAAAGAAGCTATCGCTTAAAATGCATGTTACACAGTTCAGGAGCTATCAGACAATCTAACTATTCCACGAAGTACAGTTTATGATCATTTGATAGCTTCTTTTAAGAGGTTCTTCTTTACAGATGATAATTGTTGTCCAGTGCGAGCATCATATTCGAGGCTGAAATATCCGCGCTTAAACTTCTCAAACCACCTTCGAACTGTGTCATCTGAATCAGCACTTTGTTCATATAGATCACAAATTTTACGAGCAGTCTCACTAGCATTTTTACATTTCTTAGACTAAAAGTGCATAATTGACGAAAATGAATTTTTTGGCTCTCTTAGCATTTCTTAGCATTGCATTGAAACAAAATTTATGCCAGAACACAAGCGAGAATTAGCCAGTTTAGGCGCGGAAAGTTTAACGTCGAAGATGACGGCGCTTTGGCCAACAATCATCTATAAAAGCGGACCACTTAAAAGAAGCTATCGCTGAAAAGGCGCGTTACACAGTTCAGGAGCTATCACATACAATAAATATTAAAAAAAGTACAGTGCATGATCATTTGATAGCTTCTTTTAAAAGGTCCTCTTTTACTCTCCTTTATGATAGTTCAGGGCGGTCATCATATTCGAGGCTGAAATGTCTGCGCTTAAACTTTTCAAATCACTTTCGAACTGTGTCATCTGAAACCCTACTTTGTTCATATGCAGCACAAGTTTTACGATCAGTCTGACAAGCATTTGTACCTTTCTGGAAAAAAAAAGAGGAACATAATATGACGAAAAGAAACTTTTTGGTTCTCCATTCTTAGCATTGCACTGAAACAAAAATTATGCCACAATACAAACGAGAGTTATGCAGCGCAAGACCGAAAACCAGAAAAGAACAAATGTACATGTCTGGGTCATTCAAGGTCACCCCTTATCAGCAGTAGTAAAGTAATTAGACGAAACTACACTTCGCTTTTTTAAAACCGCCGAACTGTCCGGATGTCCCAATACTTCATAATGAACCTATTCCTACGTCTCTCAAATTTCACACAAGATTGGTTTGAACAATAAATTTTTGAAATAAACAAACACAATAAAAATTACGAAAATGTATTTCTCTTATACCGATGGGCTGATGTGCATTAAATAAGATTAAAAATTTTGATACGGATCTGAAAGAATGTTGCAACTAAAGCTCAAAATGAGGAAATGCTAAATACTCTCTATCTACAACAGACTTCAATTTTTAGCTCACAGGCTATCAAAGCCTGAGAGCTAATGTGCCCGCCCGTTCTGTATGTATGTATGTTATGTACGTATGTACGTAACGCGATAACTCTTGATAGAAGTATCCGTTTTGTTTCAAATTTTGTTTATAGGTTCATTTTTATAAGGTGCTTTCCTGATTAATTTTGTTGGTTCATTGGCTAAGTATGAAGTGCGGGACGGGGGCTAATCTCCTCCCCTTAATTTAGATAATTGGGATTTTCATGCAGAATTATCCGATTTGGTTAAAATTTTGTATATAGGTTTATTGTGATAAGGCGCTTCTCTGATTAAATTTGGGGGTTCATTGGTTAAGTATAAAGAAAGGGAACGGGAGGGGGGGGTTAATTCCCCTTAATTTATTGTCGGTTTCTTTATTTTTGAGGAGGGGCATTATTCTTTGAAATAAGAGTATATAGTATACAACGAGTGTGAATAGCCTTTGAGCTCAATGCCATCAGTAATAACTAGGCACTTTTCTTTTATTAGTAAATATCCATAATTTTTTTTTAGAACGTGCTTGGTTCCGCCAAGTAAAATTAATAAATTTACAAATGATTTCCAGTTATTTCCAAAAGAACATAGTACCAGTACTGAATCTTTTGTTAAGTTGTTCGATGAGAAACACGAATGACTACATGAAACAAGTAGCAATTAGTTTGTGACGTGTATTGTCAAATGTGGAAGTAATAAAATGCAATTTATATTTAAAATGTTAATCTTTTTTAAATATCAAATTTACATTATTAGTTAATGAATAAACAAGTTAATACGTAGTTGTCATGTACCTGGAATTTCAAAAGGTCGGAAAAATGTAAAAATAAATGAATAAATAAAATAAAAAATAAAAAATAAATACTTGCCGAAGAGTCTTGTGATTTGCATATTATTATTACTGCAATAGGGGATTTTGTAATGCATGAAAAAAAAGGAAGAAGGTAGGTTTAAAATTTCGATAATTGCGGATACTTATGCAGGTAATTTTATGGGGGCATATAGCTTACACAACCCAAAATTAGAATCACACCAAAACATACGGGTGACTCTTTGTTGCTGTACTACCTCAAATAACGTAGATGAAATTTTCAATTAATTGAAATTTTCAGTTAGCACTGGAAGACACCTTACGTCAGGAAGTAGCAGACCTTCCCATTGATGTGTTGTGTATATGAAATGTTAGACAGCGATTGTGATCAATACTGAAATGGGGTGGTACGCACATAGAGCATGTGTAGCTGTAAATCATACTAAAAACGTTCTATAATTTCACAATTATTATCTCTCATTTTTTTTTAAATGAAAAGGTCTTTTTTAAAAAACAGAAAAAGGCCGCTCCGGCCCCAGCAGGCGGAGTGCAGTGGAGCAAATCAGCAACTCTTCCTCCGCCTGGCTTGAGTAATCTCCTCTTCCTGCCGCGAGTAACGGTTGGTTGGTTGGTTGGTTGGTTGGGGTTTTATGGCACAAAGTCCCTTTAGGGACATGCTGCGCCAAAAAAAAATATTAAATTATGTACGTCAAATTGAAATATAAAAACCAAAAAAGAAACAAAGCTTAATGAGAGAATTATCTGGATGGGGTTACCCATCTAGATATAGTCATACATTGTATAAAACAAATAGCGCGAAAAAAAAGATTAGAATAAAAATGCCAAATTAAAATTAAAAAATGAATTAAACTTTATAATAAAAACAAAATGAATGAAAGTAAAACATTTAAATGAAAAGAGTGATATGATGACAAATGTATAATTAAAATCATTCAATGAAAATACAACACAATGTCTAAAAGATATAAATATAAGTTTTCACAATTAAAATAGAAAATCTTTAAAGTAACAGTTGGTAAACTGGTCAAAGTTTCGAGCAGAAATCTATTTAAAATCATGTAGGTTCAAATACCTCAAAAACAGTATTATCATCTTCATCATTTGAGTCAGAACTGTAAGACTCAGATTCCATATTTTCCTCTGCATAGTGCAGCAGCTGTTTAGAATCCTTTATAGTAGGAAGCGGTGTATCGAGACAAAATTTCTTGTTGTTTTCGCCCTTCACAGTTTTCCACTGTGAAGAGGCTTGGGTTGAGGTTTTCTCTCTCTGTGCACATGATTTGAGTTTATCTTTCTGTGTAGTGGAAATAGGTTTTTTCAAATTGTTTACAGATGAAACAGACGTTTGACCTGTATCATCTTTAATGAACTGGTAAGATTGACTATTATAATATTCTATTTTTACAGGTTCGGATGATGGTGGCAAAAGTTTTAGTGCAGGCATAAGTCTTATTCCTATCCATTTCTAGCAGAAGCACCAATACTACTGGTTTTTTTCTTCATAGTGCTGGTTAGTGTAACAGATGAATCATTTGGTGGTAAAGAAAATTCAGTTTGGGTGCTTATATGTCTTAAGGATTTTATTTGTTGCTTGAGTAAACTAGAATAAGAGACTCCTACAGATGGTGTTCTAGATTTAACCAGTTTTCGAGCTTCAGGATAAGAAAGTTTCTGAGTGATTTTGATGGTAAGAATTTCGTTTTCACGTATCCAGTTTGGACAAGAATATATTGCATGGTCACCCTTGCAGTTTATACAGCGTTCAGATTTTTCACATGAGTTACTCTTATGGCCAGCTTCTGAACATCTTGCACATGTAACATATCCACGACAGGTAGTTTTACTGTGGCCATAACACTGACACTTAAAACAAAGGAGAGGGTTAGGAATATATAGCCGGATGGGGCAACTCAGATATGCAGCTTTAATTCTAGTTGGTAGAGTAGGGCTATTGAATGTCAGAATAATGTGCTTGGTAGGAAGTACTTGCTCATTCCGACGAATAGTGATACGGCGTACGTCTATAACATTTTGATCTTTTAAATTATGCAAGAGTTCGTCTTTCGTAGAGAGTAAAAGATCTGGTTCTGATATTACACCACGGCTTGAGTTGAGAGTTTGATGGGCCTGAACAGAAACAGAAAAAGAACCCATTTCTTTGCAATTTGAGAGAAATTCTGAGTGACTCGTTGAAGAAACCTCCACCAGCAAATCCCCAGACTGCATTTTTTTAAGTGAATGACCATCTCCAAAAATTGACTGAAATGTTTTTGCAATAAGAAATGGAGAAGTTCTCTTAAAAGAAGTATTTGAGAGACTATCAGTGCGATAAACTACAAAAAAACGTGTGAATGAAACATTATGCACAGTTTGTTGCAAGTATTTGAAGTATTTCCATCCATATTAGAGAGAGAAAAAAAATTCAGACCCCCGGCCGCACCACCCACTACCGAGCCCAACAAGGGGATGCACATTCGTGCATCAGTGCTAACCAGGGCCTATACGAACTGAACAAGACACACCTATTTCAGTTTCCACCTTTAACGAAATGACTAGTATGTGCCCGCTCACTTGATCCCCAGCCAGTGACAAGTCAGCTGACCAGCCGATTGATGCATACGGGACCAATATGCACCTCCCGTCTACCTGAAGCAGAGGCCAAAGCAGTGTGTTGGTTTCCCTCAACTGCCAGGATCCCCCTTTCCAGGGACACGGGTCGCCACGCACGGCAAACGCATGGGTGGTTTACAATTCTCCATGAGTCGATATAAGCAGGATGATATCGGCTCATTCAGAATCGCCCTCACCTCAGAAGAGGAAATCACAATGAGAGCGAAACAAAGAAGAAATATTAGACAAGAGAATGTAGAGGAAAAATTAAAGAGGAAGATCGCTCAGGTGCCCGGGATTGCGAAGCCCGTGAATACCTAAAGAAGGTATCCCCCTGGGGGCCCCACGAGTAACGGACTACTCCTGCTCGGAACTTGTACTATAAAACGAAGGGTAGATAAGAAATTTTGATAGGAAGATATTTCGAGATTTTGACCTATTTTGTTTTCCATGCCTTAAAAAATTCCCTGTTAAGGTAAATATTAATCTGCAAACCGCAAGTCTCTCCGATCCATAGATCTATTTCAACGCGTTTAACAATTGCTTCGGGCGCTTGGAACACACTGTTCTATACAAATTTAGGTAAGACTATTTGAAAAAAAAATGCACAGTTAAAAATAAGAATGTTCAGATTAATCTTGTTATTATTTTTTCTGCTTTTTTTTTTTTTTTTTTTTTTTTTTTTTTTTTTTTTTTTTCAATGTTTATTATAATTTAACTGTATATGAACAGTAATTTCTTGCCGTTAAAATACGCTGAAATACACATTTCGGTTTAAATGATTATTTTGTAAGGAAGATATTCTAAATTTAATTTAATAAAACATACAAAATTTCGCTTCAAACAAAATTTTCTTTATTCATTTTGTTTCTCTCTATATTTAAAAAAAGTAATCCTCGCCGCTGTCAAATGAAGTTTTTGTGCCTTGAGGTTTCTCGGAACTAATATTCAGAAAACTATTGCATATAAAAATATGAAAATTAGTAGTGTTTTAGAGAAATGTCCGATAAAAATGCTGAAGTAGACAGTTTTTAAATCGACGAATTATTTTAAGAGATATTTAACATAAAAGTTGGTCAACGGTTTGATAGGAACAAAAACTATGTATAGGAATTTAATAATATTTTGAAAGGATACACTTGATAACCTTGCGGTGTGCAAAGTGCAATTATGTTTTTAATTTGACTAATTTTTTGAGGGTTTTTTTTTTTTTTTTTTTTTTTTTTTTATTTAAATTTTCATTATTTTGATCGAGATTTATTTCATATTTAGAAAAAGTCCATTATTTAAATTGTTGCCAATTTGTAAAATAGCGCACTTAATAATATTCCCTTTCAATTAAAAAATGTATTTACACGTGGCTATTAAAAACAAAATTAAAACTTTAAAATATTAATTAAATGATCACGTGTTAAAAGCGGAAAATGTAGAAAAATACGTTATAAAAAATGTGATTGCGCGTGAATATTGAAAAGAGAAATAAAACTTGAAAATAATAATTGAAATATTACGCGTTCAAAGCATTAAATGGAGAAACTTAGGCCATATTTAAAATACTCAATTAACAATATTTCCAAACCATTTAAACTCAAAAATATATTTACACGAGGGATTCTTTTATTTCGACAATTTTTTTTTCTTATTGTTTCAAATTTTAAAACAGTGTAAATAATAATATTTCTCTTCAATTGAAAACTATATTTTTACGTTTAGTAATAGGAAGAAAACTTTGGTGAAAATTGCGTCATATTGGAAACGATACATTTAAAACGTATACTGAAAACAATTTTCGGTATTTGTCCATTATACCGTTGACAACTTTCCATTAAAAGAACTCTCGCCAAACTATTCACCAAAATCTAACACCCAAAATACAAACGAAAGAATGTTGCCATTGGAAACTAAAAAAAAAAAAAAAAAAGAAATCAGAAAAACCCCACTTACTAAAGTGTCAACTATCAGTAACTTTAAACAATAAAATTTTTAATACATTAATGAAAAGACAAAAAAAAGCAACCTTAAATATTTATTTATTTACAATATTTTTCTTAATTATCCTCCTAGGCTCTATGGATAAATGTTTATGACGTTAGTTGAAACGGATCTGTTGTGCGTATATCTATGCACAGCAACATTTTTGCCACGCTTATTCTCTTTTAATATCATGGCGTGCCGTTTAAGGTCATTATTACTTTTTAAATTAATGAAATAACTAATAAATGGGTAATATATCATTAAAAATACAGATATGTCGAATAAAAATCTCTCGATGACATAACAAACACGCGTAATGTATATGATATCAATTGAATGTGACACCACGATAACGCCCTTTTTTCCCCTATATTTTGACGACAGTTTTTTTTTTCTTTTTTGAATAGTGGTCGACGGGATAACGGATAAAAACCCAATTTTCTATAACATCATTATAAAATTCCCCGATGCAACGACATTGTTTACTTAGCCATTTTACACAAGTTAATTTTCAAATGTTAATTAATCTTATTGGATCGATCACGAAAACAGTTGTTAGCTGTTTCGACAGTAGTTGATTTGGCTTTAAAATCCCTCAGTCAAAGAAAAATGAATGGAAACCCGATTACAGTAGATCGCCACTGGTCGTTTAATTATAATTACACTGTGTCAAAACGGGGTCAACTCAGTTGAAAATGCAAACGGGGTCAACTCATTTGTAAATGTAAACGGGGTCATTACCGGTGTCAGAACGGGGGTTGATGAGCGTTGCTCGTAGGGGGCGGAGCCCCCTAGTTTTACAAAAATTAGAAACTAGAATAATATTGAATCCATTTGGACACTACACTGTTAACTAGTATTTTAAAAACACAAATTGCACAAATTGTGCTTATTAGTTGCTAAAATCAGTGTAAAAATAATAAGTAGAATAATATATTTGAAAAAAATTAAACAATTGCATGAGAAAATATTGCTTTATAACAGAGTATATGTAAAGTATAAAATTATAATTAACTATCCATAAGCGTGATAAAAACGAATATAATTCATGCTGATGAATTACCTTCATATATAAACAGCCCCATTTCCTCATATACTAAAATAATAGAACCACCACCTTTCGCTATCAATACATTCTAAAAATTGAAATACTTTCAATTTAAAACCAAGTTGAAACATTTAGGAAATAGATAATGAACTGTTAATGACGTAAACACAAACATTCCGAAATATCTTTATCGTTGAAAAGACAAAAATCTACACTTCAGCTGTTAAATATCATTTTTATGCTCACCCCTGGAGAGTGTATTCTACTTAATTTTATGAGACGTGACATTTTTTTATGCTGTATTTTAATTGACGTTATTCTATGTTATTGCTTGGCTATCTCGGTCGTAATTCTTTTGCACGGCTTTTGCAAGGTAATTTTTTAGAGACAGATGTACTTGTTTAAATAATTGGGAGCAAAAGTAAAACTCAAAAGAAAAAACATATCCTTGGTTCGGAGAGATATTCAGTTTATAAATAATTATTCATTGAGTTGAGATATATCATAACAATATATATATATATATATATATATATTGTTACAATTTTTTTTTTCTTATTGTTGCAAATTTTAAAACAGTGTAAATAATAATATTTCTCTTCAATTGAAAACTATATTTTTACGTTTAGTAATAGGAAGAAAACTTTGGTGAAAATTGCGTCATATTGGAAACGATACATTTAAAACGTATACTGAAAACAATTTTCGGTATTTAATATATATATAAGGACTTGATTATGAAGGGGAAAACAAAACGAATATCATATGAATCAAGCATCATATGATCGCCTACAAGCAGAGTCGCCAACGCGCAGATCACAGTTGGTGTCACGTTGCACAGCGTATCGGAACGACGACTTTTCACGACATATGTGAAAATTGTATATGTTTTCCCAAGATATAAACTTGGGATATGCAGACGAAAATATAAAATTTAAGATAACGAGTTAGAATGTTTAGTAGTTAACAAGTCAAGACATTTAACATAAAACTTATATCTTAAAATGAGTTAATGTCTGTATTTCATAAATAAAAAACATTTGTATATATTACCAATTTTTACAAGCAGCCATTATATAGATAGTCATTAAAAACATGAGTCATTAAAAATGTCCAACATTTTTCATAAAACCATCGCTACACAATAACGTTTTCGTCTACAACCAGAGACGGATCTAGACTAAATTTTAGCCGGGGCAAGCTTGCAGATTTGCACCTTCCCCCCGCCGCCCCCTGCTCCCAAGAATATCAGAATAAAATTTGCGTAAACAATTGCTTAAGGAACTAATATTAATACTCAATACTCAAAATTTGTATTTTTACCATACATTTTTTCTGTATAAAGAGTACAATATTACACAATACAAAAATTACAGAAAATATACCTGTTTTAACATCTACAATACCTATTAAAGATTTACTTTGCGAGCTTTCTTTGATGCAAAAGTTTTTATTATGTCGTAATAAGGTAATTTGCAAGCTATCTCATTTTCTAAATGTATTATACACAAATTTGATAATCGTTGTTCTTTTGTTAAATTTCTTAGATATTTTTTAATCAATTTTAATTTACTGAAACTTCTTTCATTAGAAGTGACGATACAGGTAGCGTTAGGAATATTTTTAGACAAGTACTTAGATTTGGATAAGCATCCTGAAGTTCATATAAATTTATCATTCTTAGCAGTTCAATAGCCGAACTTGACTTCATCTTTTGGTCTAACTCCAGTGCATGATATTTGAAGGTTTCGACTTCCGGAAGAAGTTCCTCTTTATCTACATCGTTTTTATACATATTTGCCAAAAGCTCAGCTTGCACTTGTAACTCTTCTTTTGACAGTTTTAGGAAATGTTTTCCATGAAGAAAACTAAACATGCCATTGAGATTTTGAATAGCTTCAAATCTGTTTCTTAATTTAATTAGGATTTTGTCCACTACTTCAAAGATCTTTAGTTCGAATTTCTCCTCATCAGAAATAGCGCTACTTTCATCTTCACAAAGCTCATCAAAAAACCTCTTCTTTTTTGTCTACCTCGTTTCCCTAAATTTTGCCTAAATACTAATATAAGTAGCAATACCATTTGCATCCTGTATTGCATATTGCAATACTTACCCTTTCTGAATCTAACATTTTAATGAGACCATTTAGGTGTTTTACAGACCTGTCAATCGTCATGTCTTCCCTTTGAAAAAGTTTGTTCACTATATCGAGTTGAGTAAGCACATTATGCTAGAAGTACGTCATCACTGTGAATTCAAATTTGGTAATATTAAAGAGTAATGAAGAAGTTTCTGTTTTTGTGTCAGGAGTTGCTAATTTGTCAGTTTGTAATTCCTTTAGAACATTTATGATCTTTCGAATATATTTATAAATTGCTGTTACATCTTCACCTTTTGATGACCACCGAATAGTACTTTGTAATTTTAGTGAAAGAAACATGTTTTCTCTTAGAATCTACTAGTTGAGACACTAAAATATTTGTAAAGGCAATTTAAGATACCAAAAAAAGTCTCAGCTTCTGGCAAAATTTTGGCAGCATTTACACTAATAAGATTGAGGGTATGAGCAGAACAAGGAACAAAAAATTTTAAATCATATGTTTGCAATATTCGGGTTTGGACTCCTTTATATTTTCCTGACATATTGGAGCCATTGTCGTAGGATTGGCCTACAAGTTATTTACAGCTAGACTATCATTTTCTAATTTCTATAAAATGAGTTCAGTAAGGGTTTCTCTAATTTTCTGGCTAACATTGAAGAAGTCAATAAAACTTTCGATTATTTCAGGACCATTTTCACTCATCTTTACATATCTAATAACCTGTGACATTTGATCTAAATGGCTTACATCAGGAGTAAAATCGAACATGATGGAGAAGTATTTTGCTTTTTTGATATCACTAAAAATATGTTCTCTTAATTTTGCAGCAATAATCTCTAGAAATTCATTTTGAATGACATGTGAAAAGTAACTAATTTGACCTCTCTTATGACGGTTAATATGATCACGAAGATGTGCATGATAATGTGATAATAACTCAATTATATTTAAGAAATTCCCGCATTTAGGATTAGAGAAATTAAGATTTTCATGTGATCCTTTAGAGTTTAGAGAGCTACCTGGTTGCTTACCTTCATGACTATCGCTCGTCTTAAGCCATGAGGACATACTAGATGATAGCTGTGAAGTTTCCTCTTCTTTTTTTTAGCCTTTTTTCTGTAATAATCACCCAAATGTCTTTTAAACATAACCGAAATAAAATACTGCACACGTTGTAAAACAACATAAAACAATATCGGAAAAAAAGATAACGCAAAATCTTTGAATTTTAAATAAATAAAAATTTCTTACAAATACTGGTGGCAATGTGATATTTTATATAATGTAATACAAAGTAATTTATTTTTTATTTCTGATCCTTATGCAACGAAAGTAAACCGCAGTTGAACAAAATAAAATTGAATATCTTTTCATGTGAATTTTTAATTTTTCTTCATTCTTAATCTTTTATGATTTCTCATTTTTGCGCCCTTCCAAGTCTTGCACCCGGGGCAGCTGCCCCGGCTAACCCCCCCTTAGATCCGTCACTGTCTACAACACAGCGGTCCGGAGCGTCCTCAGTTGTAAATGCAAACATCTCTGTGCTGCTGTTTATTAGATTTTTGAAAAAAAAAATTCAATCCTCAAAGATCTAATAAACGGCAGCACAAAGGTGTTTGCATTTACAACTGAGGACGCCCCGGACCGGAGACGAAAACGTTATTGTGTAGCGATTGTTTTATGAAAACTATTGGACATTTTTAATGACTCATGTTTTTAATGACTATCTATATAATATCTGCTTGTAAAAATTGGTAATATATACAAATGTTTTTCATTTATTTTCCCAAGGTTTATCAATTATGTAGAGTTGTTCTATAAGTCCCACAACATGAGAAACAATATATGTTTTTCTCTTATATACCGTCTAGCCACTTTATTAGGAAGAAATGTATCGGTCTCATTAAGTAGGAAAGATTAAGTAGGAAAAACTGGCGAAAACCAAAAAGGATTAAATGGTAAAAAAAATTATTATGCAAGTACACTTTTTATATTATTGTAAATTATATATTTTTATGTCTTGTAAGCAATATTCTGAGTTCATTTTTTAAAATAATTAAATGGGTTTTGACACCCATGTATGTTTTTTTTATTTTTTATAATTTTCAACATTTTCGTCTTGTGAAGTCAAGTTCTCGCTCTATCACGCAAAATCGGTGGTTCATTCCTTTTCTGTAGGTATTTGAAGAATGTGAAACGTTGGGATTACCTGCGCCCAGGTGTGATTTTCGCAGCAAACAGTGTTTGATTTAATGAAAGTCCACGTAAAAAAAAAAAAAAAAAGAAAAACATGTTTCTGCACCAACTTCATTTTAAAAAATGATACTTCTTTGCTTAAAAAAACTAAAATGTGAAATTTTTGAATTAAAAATTTATAAATTTCACACTTATTAAAACATATATAAAATACACATATTGAAACATAAGTTTGGACTTTCCCACATCTTATGCGGTCAGTGTCTGCAAAAACAAAGCCTCTTCATTCCAGTTATGCGTCGTCATGTTACTTTTGTGTGACAAAACATTGCTAGTTAAGCTGTACTGCACAAATTCGAAGTCAGCGATAGTTGCGATACAGAGATTTCAGTTTGTGAAATTGATTAAGGGATCCACTTTCGACATTAGATTGTAGCCAATTTTTTCTTAATGCTGCAGCTTCACGAAGTTGGGTAATTCTACAGTGGTTGCAACTGATCAGTAACACCTCTGTAACATAGACGTATCATCGCTCATCCGTGTCATCACGTATTTCAGACTTTGCAGTGCTAACATTTTGTTGAGTCCTTTGGATTACACCAGATTATGCAGGTATTCGCATAACATCTAACAGTGTAACGAACCCTTCTGGGCTGTTCACTTGAAATGAGGTCATGTCATAGATCTTAACAATAACACAACAATTTTTTAAACGATAAACGGGGTGATTGGCAGTGGAGTGGGCAGAGTTAACTAATTAGGATAAAAAAGGAGCTCAAATTTACAAAACACTGAGAGAGGGAATTCTTTCCCTCTAATAACTATTGAAATATCTATTAAATTCAAATTCTTAAATCTATTCAAAATGGCCTCACTGTCCGTTCTGCAAGAACCCTACGAAAGTCAATTTAATATTAATATAAAATGTCCCTATAAGCACTGTACAGCTACAGTACAGTGCAATCTTGGGAAATCCATTTATTTCAATAATTTTTTTATTCGAAGATACGAAGTTAAATTTTTTACTACGCTGGCAAACCCTAAACCGTAGATTATACTCGTATTTAAAACCGCTAAGGGGAACCTCCGCTGGACGACAGAACGTGAATAACATGAAATCCAAGAAAGCAGGATACGTTAAATCCAGAGCTAAATTGCCTTAACGGTGAAATAAGCTCAAGATTCATCGAATCCAATTACTTCCATCGTATGTATAGCAACTACACAACCACAGATATCCATTTATTATATCATTGCAAAAAATAACTGTGACAATCAGATTCAGGCATATTTTGCATAATTTAAAGAAATGACAGAATAGGTCTTATTCACGCACAAATGTTGGAATTCACGACACTACAATCACACACAAAATCTCTAATCCCCTCTACCACTGGTATAGACTAAAATGAATAGCTAGATACTTTACTACAACATGTACACCAACTGTTGAAGGAGGATGCACTAACACGCAAAGTATTTATCCAATTGGTATAGTTTCCAAATCTTTCAATTTTTGAGTACGACTTTTTCCGAATGGTCTTATTTGCTTATATTGTATTTGTTTGTATTATATTAGTCTTTGTCCTATTTAATCGATAATTTCTGTTATTAAATAAAGGAAATATTTTTATTCGGAAATGTGGTACTCAAAAAACAGAAAACTTGGCAGCTATGTCAGTGGATATTTTCGAAGACGGAGCATCGAAATATTTCATGAACTTGATTTGTTATATGCGGAATCAACTCTACTAATTTACCGCATTCGGGTTACTAGTAACCCTCATGAGAGTTATGTTCACACTGTATGGTGTGAATTTGCCATTTCATTTACGAGACTTTTCCACTTCTTTATGAGGATTGCGCCTTTCCTCCCAATAGTATATTTTCTCACGAAAATATCAATAATGTATTTTGCTTCTATTCAAAAAATATTTTTAACCGATATTTTATGCAAAAGTCTTTCTCAAATATGGAAAAAATATCAAATAATGTTTACTTTTACATTTTATTTGTTCTTCAATCAATAAAAGATTTTATATTTATTTTCTTTATTTTGGATAGGTTTATTAGACTATATATCGTATAAAAAAGTATTAAAAAATAAATATCGTGGAGAGAAGAAAAATGGATCATTTGTTGCTCTTTGTTGAGAAATTTCGAGAAGTATTTCTTTACATCAGCTTTGATAATGGAAATATAATTTACAAGATGACGCTCTGAGAGAAAAAATTGATTGCTTTGCCGAGTTTCAAAAAGTCAATAGCATTTGATTTTAGATCACGACATTACAAAACTTTTACATCGACTTTTTTAAAACTCTTCATAAGTGTAATTTTTATTGCACAGTAAATATTTGACATTTTGCTGTATATTCTAGCGTCATTCTACAAAATAGTTAAAAGTTTTAGTTGATGATGGTTACTTTTTTACTGAATATTTAAAAAAATGTTTTAGGGTTTTTACGTAATATAGCACATTTAAAACATATATTTGGTAAAAATTGGTGATTTGGGAATTTGTTATTTGTTTATTTAAATGAGAGAGAGAGAGAGAGAGAGAGAGGTGGTATACATGTATACTTTCATTATACATGTTACATCCAATTTTCTCTATTTACACCTTTATTTTGTGAACGTCACTAATATATTATTCCTTTATTAATGTATTTTTTATCTAAAAATTCCTTTAAATTATATTTTAATAAAAAAATGTTATTTTTTTAAAATTATGTTTTAATAACTATTATAAGCCCTTTAGTGTATCTTCCGTTACAATAAAATTATATTCAATAATTTCCAAAATATAGTAGCATTTAACACATAATACAAATATTCAGAAGTAGGAAAGACCTTTTTTTAATTTAAATTGTCAGCCGTGGATGTGCACATTGTCGTTTGTCATTAATTTTGAAGTATTTTTAATTAACTAGAAATGGTCGGGAAATTTATGTATTTCTCGTTTTTGATTTAAAAGATAAACATAGTTTATTTAATAAAAATAAATTTTTAATTCATACATGTAAAATATTTTCTAGAATACTTACCTCAAGTTTCATATCCTACACTTAATAATCCTGACATTATGAAATAAATCTTTGTATGTTTGCACTGTTAGAAAACTGCCGCAAACTGACCAATCATTTGAGCGTTTTTATAGAAAAAGTTATTTGACAATAATTTGAAGCGTTCTCATTGGTCAGAATAGATATACATTACGGTTATGTAACCGTTTTGCATACAAACGGTTGAATTACCAGATTTGCTGTAAATGTTTAACTGTTTAACAGTGTATATCCTCCGTTAAAATATTACTAAGGATATTACACACTAAATACTTAATTAAGCAAAAACGTAATGCAAAAACTATACGACCACCTAAATAAATCTTAAATGAAGTGAAAGATGAACCATGGACATTAGTATAAAATGTTTTGGATTAAATTTATTTATTGACATTTTTAAGCTCAAAAACAAACGTTTTCCGTATTTTGACCCTCTATTAAAAACATATTGATGCTTCTGATGATTTTTTTAAATGGCAGAATATGTTTTAATCTCTGTACATTTATTTTATATTATTCACAATTGTTTGTATTTTAATGTTCTGTTTTATTGAAATAAATATTATTTTGTAAAATACGGCTTTTTGAAGTCAGAAAATAGTTTTAAAACGTACATGCATTACAGAAAAAGCTCACAATTCTAATTTTTTGCTATGTTTTGGAAATATATAGAAAAGTTTTTGATTAACGTACTTGATTATAAGTGAAATTAGAAGTTTAATGTTTAATTATTCTTAGAATACTGAACAGAATGTTTAGTAAATATATGTACTTTTAAAAATTTTGGAACATAATTTTACGAAAAGGCTTTATTTTGTTTATATTTATACTTCTTTCTACTTGATAAATCATTTATACTGACAGTCAAATTTACAAATTATTTAAACATTCCCTAAAGTCACAAATAAAAAACTTCGCTCTTTAGAAATTCACTTTTTGATAACAATAATTAAAACATGTCACTGTCTTTTAAATTTTCAAATACATAATATTCGTTACTGTTTTCAAAAATCCTTATTACTTAAGCTGAAACAAATCATGAAATTCTTAAAAGAGAATTTAGCTTTCTGATAAATTATGTCTTAGTATTTTTTCAAGTTTATCTTGTATATAATTTTTCATTGTTAAATAGACATTTTAACTGTAAAGGAACATGTTAGAGGTTGTTTAATGGAAAACTGATATAGTACCTAAAGTGCTTTTAGTAATTATTACAAAAAATTAAAGTTTTAAAATGTCAGTATTTCAAAAATTATTAAATTATTTACAGCACATTTTTATATAAAAGTAATTTTCATACATTTATTTACCGATGAAAGAAATTAAATTTATAATATATATGAAAGTATTTTTACCAATTATTTTTCAACAGGCATTTCCCGTATTTTCTTTTTCAAGGAGAAAGTATTTCTAAAAATGAAATGACGAAACTATTTTATTCATAAGTTATAAGTGTACTGATAAATTTTCTTAGAAATCTGAATAAAATTTTGGTAGCTTCTTCAAAAATATAGACAATAATTGTAAGAAAATTATAACATTTCTTTCTATAGAAATGTCCTTATCCCTTTAAACTACAAGTTTTTAAAAGTTCGTTAAGCATCCTCGAAAGTCACAAATTAAGACTTTACCTCTTTAAAAATTCTTTTTTAATAACTATAATTAATAGATGTCATTGTCTTTTAAACTTTCAATACTGAATGTTTGTTGATATCATAGAATTGCCTTGTAACTTAAGCTGAAATAAATCGTTGAATGCTTAGAAAAGAATTTGCATTTCCGTTAAAACAACACTTACTAATTTTTTTAAAGTTTATGTTACGTATAATTTTTTGTAGCTGAACTAATATTTTGACTATGAAGGAGAAAGGAAAAGACTACTTAATGAAGTGGTGATACCGAACCTTAAGTCTTTTTGGTAATTACTAAAAAGAATGAAAGTGTTAAAATTTCAGTATTTTCAAAATTATTAAATTATTCAAAAGATTTTCGTAAAAGTAACTTTGACATATTTACTTATTTAAGAATGAAGTTAGATTTATAATAATTACGAAATTTTTCTTGTTATTTCGTTTTTATGAAGCTTCTCTTCTTTTGGGTAGCTTTCATAACCTATTGCAGCCGTTCGGAGGAAAGCAATTTCAAAAAATTTTGGCTTAATTTCAACGATCATGACCCCCAGGCCCCAAAACCACCCCCGTTCAAATGCTGATATATATATATTCTTTAATATATAATTAGTACATAAATTACCTTAAAAAACAAATTGAAACATGCGTAAAAAAATTATAAATAAAATAAAATATTAAAATAATTATAAAAAAATAAAAATGTAAAATAATAATAAAAAATTATAATAGGACGGATAGGTGGTAGATGATAGATTAAGGAGGTGTGGTGGAGTTGTCTGTATAATACGCATTGGTTAATTTAACAAAAAAAAGGAAAGGGGCTGTTGTTTATAACTACGATGCAATTACACATTTTGTAATGGACTTTGTTTCGATTTTTTATATGCATATTGGTTTAGTTATATTTATATAGTTATTTATTCATATGTATTCATATTCATTAATAATTTTACGATTACTTGTATTTAACTTCTAGCCCACTGAGGACAATATCATATTAGCTTCTAATACATAGTTTATTTTCTTAAATGAGTGCACATTGTATGTATTTTTTTTTTTTACCCTCTCCCCTTATATTATGTGCATTTATTTTTTAAGAATGTTTGTAGACACATTAAATGTAACTAATTAATTTCAAAATTTAATTATTAATATTAATTCCTTAGCATCTTTATTATATACATATTTTTATTAATTATAAGTTAGCTTAAGATATGATGCAATGCGTCACAGAAATATAAATGGTGATATGTCATCGCTAGGTACAAATATTTATGTGATACATTAATCAATAATCATAAGTTTTATTTATGTTTTATTTTATTTATTTTTTATTATTTTAATACATCTTTTATTCATTATTCTAATACAATAAATTTATTAACATAATTTTGTTCAATTATCTGTCTTAAGACAGTATTTGTTTTAAAACATCATCCAATAATGTAATAAATTATTATATAATTGTATATATTTAGCAATAGATGGCAGCACCTCATTGATTTATTTTTTTGAATTTATGGTGGAGTTCAATTTTAATTTTTCTATAGAGGGTGCTGGTTTTATATATTGGGGTATGTGCTTGGCTATGCATTACATGTTATCCCTTGATCCATGGTCCATCAATTTTTAAATAACTGTTTTTTTCTTTTTT
This sequence comes from Maratus michaelseni, assembly GCA_963931845.1. Taxonomy (NCBI): domain Eukaryota; kingdom Metazoa; phylum Arthropoda; class Arachnida; order Araneae; family Salticidae; genus Maratus; species Maratus michaelseni. Next base: position 359,425,845 of record OZ007593.1, on the reverse strand, counting down.
GGCAACATATGGTTAAAACTCCAATTATTGTAATTTGTAATATATGCTGACTCATGTCTGGATTTTACCTTCAAATGGGGTAATTTCATGTTTTTATTTATTTATTTATTTTATTTTCCCTCAATCCTTTTTAATGATGTTTTATTTTGAAATTAATTGTTGTTTCATTGTGTATTTCTTTACATACTGGGTGTCCCAAATTCATATTCTTTAGCTATTTTATGGCTAATAAGAAGATGAAACCACACATATTATTTGTGGAAATTTAGGTATTTGGGACCTGAAGATTCTGTCTAAATTCAACAAATTTCCATTATTCAATTTCTGCTTTTTATTTTTATTTTTTTAATACTATGTTTTTAGTATTTATGTTTAGTTTGTTGGGGGGACCTGTTTTGTTGTCAATTAGTTATTTTAATTTTATTCATAATTTCACAGTGTTTGTTGGTGGTTGTAACTTTCTTTCGACGGTAATATATATATATATATATATATATATATATATATATATATATATATATATATATATATATATATATATATATCTAACATTTGTCATGCTGTAACTCTCTTATTTATGAACCGATTTGGATGTAACCTAGTATGTGTATAGGGCATACTAAGGTCTCGACCGAGTTCGTTGGCGAGCTTCATCCGCCATCTTGTTTCAAAATAGCGGCCAGTTAATTTTTTTTTATTTTTTAAAAATTCAAAAAACTATACAAAAAAATATAAATTGAAAAAAGTTGGGAAGATTTCATAAAAAAGGGTTGATACAGTATATGAAATGCTAAATAAATAAATATTTGTAGTAAATATTAAAATAAATTTTAGAAATTATCAAGTGATTTTTCTTTAAATCAACATTGTTATATTTATTTATCAAAGGGGAAAAAAATCTGATTTATGATAATTATGTATTTTTTTAACACTTCCCAACCTAGTTGAAAAGTGTTTATGACTTCGGTTTGTCTGGCCATCTGGCCGTCTGGCTGCCTGTCCGCGCTCTAACTCCCGTAAATATGCTCGGATTGTCCTGAAATTTTTATATGTTATTGATGTTATCTATAGCATGTTCCCTATTTCATCTGAAGTGTGTAGCACTTATACTTTTTTACAGGCACAGTCAAAAGTTTTCCGATACATTACAGTCAATGGGGAATAATCTTTTCAAGTGCATTTTGATGACGCTACTTCATTTAAAACATAATGAAATTGATATATAATTATGAAGCACATTAAAACATGCTTTTTGTAGAATATGGGGTGCAAAGCATTTATTATTCATTTACAGGGTCAAACAAAAGAATTCTGCTACACATCGTTCTATGGGAAAAAATCGTCTGCAGTGTAAATTAGTAATATTTCACTATTTCAAACATAATGAAAATTATATGCATTACTGAGGTGCACTATAAATTGTTGTCTTGAGTGCATTGCGTTTATTTACAGGGCCACACAAGAGATATTGGTTACAGTACATGTGCGGTATTTACAGTCTATGTGTGATAAGTGCGTTTTCAACTTTGGTTTGTGTTTTTAAGTTTAACAATTTTTTTTCGTAGTACGTGTGTATTTATAAACTCGGTTGATCATATACAGGACTACACAAGAGAATTCGTATGTATTACAGACTATGGGAGTGAATTGCTTAAGGGAAATTTTTAATTGTGTTTACGCATTTTCCTACTGAACTATATTTAGTAGATTAATAGAAGTTTGTGGAATATAAATAAATTCATATACAGGGCTACGCAAAAAAAGATACATTGTCGTTTACGTTTGGTAATGGCTGCAAGTGAGTTTTAAGTTGCCCTTTAGCTTAATAAGTGGTGTGTACAAAAGTCTTCAGATAATATACTGGGCTGTACAAAAGATTTCAAGTGCATTTCCATCGATTTTCAAAAAATGCTAAATGTGAATATTCTAACTGAACTAAATTATATCATATTATATATCCACATCTATTGCTCCTGTACAGGGCTGCACAAAATAAATCGACTACTTTTTTGACACTGGAAGGTAATTTCGGAAACTGTATTTTTCAGTGTGTTATGTATTTTCTAAACTGTTTACTTACATATCTTCTTTCACCTTATTTAACGGTGAAGTTACGTTACAGTTTTCTGGCTGCGTTGGAAAGTGTTTCATAATCTATGTTTGACGCATTATTTTTCGTTCTTGTTTCTTTTTCTTTTTAACACTTTCCAACATAGTCGAGAAGTACACTGCAAAAAAAAAAAAAAAAAAAAAAAAAATGTTGAATTTACAGTATAATACTGCCATCCCAGCTGCCAGTATTATACTGTAAAATCAACATTTTTTTTTTTTTTTTTTTTTTTTTTTTTTGCAGTGTATTTATGAATCTGGTTTGTCTGGTCGTCTGTCTATCCATGTTCTAACTCAAGCAAATATACTCGGATTGATATGTAATTTATATATGTTATTGATGTTTGCAATTGAATGTTTGGTATTGAAAATGAAGCATGTAGCATTTACAGTTCCTTTAGTACAGAACACCTTTACATTAGGGTTCATGGGGAAAAATCGTTTGCAATGTATTTTAGTGATGTTACACTATTTAAAAATATTGAAATGGATATACATAACTGAGGTGCAACACAAAATGTTTAATATAGAATATGGTGTTCATAGCATTTATCCTTCATATACAGGGATATACAAAATAATTCGTTTACAACACTGTATATGAGCAATAATTGCTGTAAGTTCAATTGTGATATGAGTTTTTAAAGTTAATTAATGTTTTGCATGTTACTTGGTGTGTATAAATTCTATAGATCATATACAGGGCTGCACAAAATAATCTCATATTTTTCCAACTATAGAAATGCAATTGCTGAAATTATGTTTTTAAATGTGTTAGGGGTTTTCGAAGTATTTTTATTTTTGGAATCTTTTATTTTCAGAATTACATAGCATTGCTCAATATCACAAAGGTAAACAGACCTGCTGGGCAGGACTAGTTGAGCTTAAGCCGAAAGGTATGCCCCTTTACCCGGTTTGACCTTGACCTTGTTTACTTAAATATAATCTTTCACCTTGTTAAACTCTGAATTTTTATTACAGTATTTTGGAAAGTGTTTCATAGTCTATTACTTGACGCATGACTTTTCTTACTTGTTTTCAAAGAGGATGAATTTCGGAAAAGGAATGATTAAAATATATCTATTTAGGAGAAAAAAAAATACGTTTTTTAAGGCTCTGCAACAAAAGGCGCTTTTATTAATATAAAAGTACATTTATCACTACAACTTATGTCTAAATAAAAATTATCCAGAGAAACTTGCACAGAGTCTCATTGCGTATCAGAGAAGGGAAGTTCTGCAGGGAAGATATTATTATCATAGGGGAAACACAGGGAAAACGTATACAGTAAAGAAAGTAAACATTGTTTAAGTAATTGAGTTAAATACAATTATTCTAAATTCATAAATAGAAACATATTTTTAATAGCATTTAAATCAACTTGGTTGAAAATTCCCTATAGCATTTTGTTTAGTATGTCCGCAAGAAAAAAAAACGTAATATCCATGTTCTAACTCAAGCAAATATACTCGGATTGATATGTAATTTATATATGTTATTGATGTTTGCAATTGAATGTTTGGTATTGAAAATGAAGCATGTAGCATTTCATCAATTGTGATATGACATCGTCATAATTCGAATAAAATTAGAATTTTATGAAAAAAAAAAAATTGCGCAAAAATTCTAATAAAATTAGAATTTTATGTCGTTGTAAACGTCATCATCATTTTAAAAGCATGATTTTATTCAGAAAGTTTGCCACAATTGATAAACAAAACCCGAATTTTTACGCGACAGCATTGCTTATTGTTTCAGTCGCTGGAGTAATGTCGTACCTTTATGATAAAAACGTCGGAAGAAACTTTTGTATTGCCATTGTATAGTGGAGGAGAACCCATTACAGATTCATTTATGTATTCTAGGCCTTCTGTAAAAAAGGGGTTGTTATATTTGGTGTTGTTATATTGAAAGTTGTATGTATAGGGCGACTTAACATGGACAAGACGTTTGTAAAATAACAATTAAGCGGTGACAGCTAATGAATTTCTACTTGCAGGAGATTAGTCTGTAAAGTCGAGAATTTATTTAATATGTTTCCTTGCTTTTGTTATAAATATCACACACAGATGCTGCTGCACCCAGCTTTTAATCTTCATTCTGTTTAGCTTTTCAAATGAAAAAATAAATAAAAATAGGTATGCGTTTTGAAATTGCGAGAATATTTTGAGCAGTTTTACAGTTTAAAACAATGTAACGCCATCTATCAGTAAAATTTGAAACTAAAACAATGAAACATAGTGAAGAAATTCCTTACTTCACGCATTACTATCCTGCTAGAATCACCTCAATAGCTGTAACAGTTTACTTTTTTTAATATTAAAATTGTCCAGTCTTTTGTAGGTTACCCTGCAAGTATGTATATAAGTCGTAAGATCTGTGTAAGTGTATAAGAGTTAGTTAAGTGCTAGCGAAACACGCGGCTTTGCACGCGTAGTTGTTGAGATATGTCAAGTAGTAATTTTGTGCCTTTTAATTGATGTGGAATTTATTAATTAACAAATATTATGTGAAACTCTTTTGAAATCGTAATTGAGAACGTATGCCTCTCATTTCACTTTTTTAAATTTCGAATTTTATTAGAAACAATTCTTAGCGATTATTTGTATCTTAAAAATAACCCCTATGCGAAATTTCAAGTTTCTAGTCCTTTTAGTATCACAAAAATAGCAACTTTACAACTGTTTTCGCTCCTGTACCCTTTTAAATTTCGATTGTTTTTTAAACTGCCCTGTGCGATTATTTGGGTTTTAAAGATAGCGGCTATGTCAAATTTTAAGTTTCTATCCTTAATAATTCCACAGAAATCGTAATTTAAAACGTTTTCAGAAAGTTTTTTGTGCATTTCTCTCTTTTAAATTTCGAATTTACTTTAAAACTGTTCTGTGCGAGCAACTACGGCTTAAAAGTAACACCCATGTCAAATTGCCAGTTTCTATCACTAACCTTTCTATAGAAATCGTAATTTAGAACGATTTCAGAACAACTTTCGCTCATTTCACACTTTCAAATTTCGAATTTTTTTAGAAACTATTCGTACCTAGCATTTCTTAAAAGTAACCACCATGCCAAATTTTTAGCTCCAAGTTCCATCATATCACAAAAAGCATAATTTAGAATGTTTTCTTCTCCTGAAGTTTCTATCCTAAACAATTCCATAGAAATTGTAATTTAGAACAATTTTAGAACGCTTTTCGCGCATTTCACTCTTTTAAATTTTAATTTATTAAAAAAACGTTCTTAGCGAGCATTTACATATAATAAGTACCTACCATGCCAAATTTCAAGTTTCTAGATCCTTCATTACCACAAAAGAAAGATTTTCGCTTCTGCACCCCCTTGAGGGTAATGCACAGATGTAAAATATAGCCTATGTTGGAGCAGGAGCTGTCACCATGAATTTTCTACCATTACTTTTGAAATCGTTTGGGTAGTTCCAGATATTACTTCCTACAAACAAACGTCAAAATTAAATTATAAAACTTCGTATGAAACACCATAAAAACAAAATAACACACATGACGCGTTTCGGGTTGGAAATGTTTAACAGCCCTTCATCAGCCAAAGTAAACACATGTCCGGAAGGGGACAAGGTCACAAATGAACGAAGGACAGAGAGCAGAGCTTACAAAGAATGCAACAGGTGGCGCTAGCTGAAAGGAAAGCACCAATCATAGATAAACACATACGGCAGAGGAAAGTGTTGCCAAAATGATAGAAAAAAATTTAAAAAAAAAAAGAATGAATAAATAAATCAAAAGAAGTAAATTTTAAATAAATAAATAAATTTAAAACGCTACATCTTTATAATTCTAATATATGTGTAAGATGGATTATGTGTGATGGTATATGTAAGGAGGTTCGATGCAAGTGTGTAAGACGGGTGGATGTAAGGAAAGGGAGGTAATGAAAATATGGAGATAATCCATTGTCTATAAGAAATTTGGAATGAAGAATATATAAAATATAAATTGTAAGAAAAAAGCCAAGAAATATTCAAACTTAATCATTGATATTAACCAATCTGGCGTGCGTATAAAACCTTTCTGTAAGAAATTATTTGTGACCTTTTTTCTATATATATTTCTTTTTTTCTGTACATATTTTTTGTTTAATTTTAATTTAAAAGTCTATTGCAAGCGAAACATTTATTATGAAAGAGACTATCTGAGAGAAAAAAAAATCGTATATTTTAGCGCAGTTTATTTCCTGTCTTAAAAATTTTAACGTAACCCGATAGCATTTTCTCTAATTACAGTTCCCTGTTTGAACTTTTATGTTTTATAAAAGCTTGATTGAGATAAAAGAAAAATAGAAAGACGTTAGCAGATTTTGATTCGACTAAAGATATCAGTTTCAAATAAGATGGAACATAACTTTTTAAAAATTAATCTGTAACATGTAATCTAAAGATCACTTTTAAAAGTAAAAATGGATTTCATTTCTAATGGATGAGAATTATATTTCAGACCATAAAATCAATTTAAGATACTTTTACTTAAAAGAAGTTTTATCTGTTAAAATTAATCAAAAGATGTTTTTACAACTCCCAGTGAAGTTTTTTCAAAAAGAACAAGTTTAGTAATCTGTATATTCATTATAAAAATTTAAATGTAAGAATTTAAATTACTTCGTATGTACTTTCACTATGCGTATTTTGCGTTATATATCTGTATAAAGTTACATATTAAGAAAATGTATATTTTTTACTTATGATAATTTCTCTGTTCTTCAATACATTTTGAAATTAATAGAGAATCCTAAGTATAGAAAAAATCGTAAATTTAAAGACAAACCTTCGGGAGATATTTTTTTTTATTACTAAAAATACGCTTTCAAAGCCATAAGAAAATATGAGACTCCCATTTTTTGAACGTTTTCCTGAATTCTTTTGTAATCATAAATAACATCGTCATTTTAAATTTACTAAAATTAAAACAGTGGGATAAATTTTTAATTTTTTGTTCAACCACAAACATCCAAATTTCTAAGGATATGTTTGAAATATGTTTTATTGCATTTTATTAAAAAATTGCAGTTGTTTTGTCCAGATGATTAAGTAACAGTTTCGAGTATTATTAAAGTGTAAGTAAATATAATAATATTAATAATTATCATTATTTTGGAAACCTAACTATTGTTTATTGCGGATCGGGTTCGGGCACTGCCACCAAGAAACACTCAAGGCCGACGGAGAAGAAATGTGACGTCATCGCTAATGGACCGACTTCTGACATGTCACTTATCAAAATCAATTTGAATTTTTCTATAAGAATATACTGGTAATTATCATTTTTTTGGTCAGGGAAAAATACAGTAAAAAAAATGATAATTACCAGTATATTCTTATAGAAAAATTCAAATTGATTTTGATAACTGACATGTGAGAAGTCGGTCCATTAGCGATGACGTCACATTTCTTGTCCGTCGGCCTTGAGTGTTTCTCGGTGGCAGTGGTTCGTGTCGGGTCGACTTGAATTGTTTCGAGTTTGAGTCGGTTTCTAGTGATAGTTACGGGTTTAGTTCAAGGCTAACCCGATTTTCGAAAAGAAAATCTAGAATATTGTTTCAGGTGAAAATCTACGTATTTGAATATGAATAAGACTTTACATGATTATTCTACATAAAAAATTGACATTAGAGATAAGATTGAAGACTATGTTTTTTTTTAAATAATTATAGTGCAATTTTCTTTTATTGCGTGCTTCGGATCAAGTTTGGGTTGAAGCATTTCGGGTTGGTGTCAGGTTGCGGGCCAACGAATTCTTTTTTAGGTAGCTTTCAATACAAAAAAGTATAAAGTTACCTATTGCAGCCGTTCGGAGGAAAGCAGTTCCGAAAAATTTCGATATATTTTCACCGATCATGACCCCCAGACCCCAAAACCACCCTCCGTTCAAATGTTAATTTATATATATATATATATATATATATATATATAATTATAATATCTATGAATTTAAAAAAACATATCAAATTCTATTATCATTCTACTTAAATCTCCAAAGAGATAATTAATGATATTGTGTATACAGAATACCACATAGCTAATAATTAACATGTGCAAACATAATATTACCATAGCTTGTGCTTCAATGGTAATTGGCCAAATTTTACTCATACCTAAAGAATATTGAAAAAAGAAAAAAGAAATAGAGAGAAAGGGAAAAAAATATATATATATAAATTGGAGTTGCAATTAAGTAAATACAAATGGATTAATAAATTAAATATGAACCATATACAATGGAAAATTGGACCACATGAGAATTAAATATGAATTGGATATGAAAAAACACATGCACATGTACTCATCAGCCTGGATGCACTCACATGTGTTTTAAATAATAATTCAGTGTTTCATAATTCTACTGGCATAATGCTAAGATCAGTAGAATCATCCAGGTACACTGAATTATTACCAGACAACAATTGGAAATATTAAAATTTGGAAATATTTAAATAGGAAAAAAAAACCATTAAGAATATACAACATATTTCACTCACATCGATTATCCAAAAAACTGTATTTAACACCTCACGAAATTACAACGAGATAACAGTTTTGAAATAATAAAATTGGAAATATGAACGCGTAAAGTGTAGATAAAATATTTTACTCACAAATTATACAGAATCCTTAAAATGTCACAACTTCTGCATAATATTCACATCCACATGGCAATACATCATACATGTTGACTAAGTCGAGTTGAGAGAAATGATTTGAAAGACAAGTTAAGAGCACACTTTTTTTAAAACACAACCCCATCGATGACACCCAAACACAAAATGATTCAAAAACACACAAAATAATTCTGGTTTTAATACACTTATAATAAAATTATATCCGTGAATACATATTACTCCATCCAATTTTAATTCCTGAAAGTAAAATTAATATACAATCAATAGCTCCCTCTATAGTTAAATTAAATATAATATTAACAATATTATCAACAACTACCTAAAAGGTAAAGTGTCGCCATCTATTGGTATTATAATAATTCATAATTAATATTTAGTTAAATATCCACTTTATTAGTTACATACTCACTTCATTAAATTTAATTATATAAATAAACTTTAAAAAACAATACTAACTTGTAGTTTTACTTTAAATTCAAATAAAATATAATACTACTATATGAATAAATCTACACAGAATTAATTCAACTTGCACAGCATTTCAGATAATATATATATCTCTCTCCATATATATATATATATATATCTGACCTATGTCATACGATAACGCTCGTATTTATAAATCAATTTTGATCAAACTAATTGTGTGTATTAATCTCACCAATGTCTCGACCGAGTTCGTTGGCCAGCGTGGTCCGCCATTTTGTTTCAAGATGGCGGCCATTTAAAAATTTAAAACTAAAATAAATATACAAAAAGTTAAAAATTTAAATTTGTTAGGCCTTGATACAAGGATTCCAGAGCATTTTTTGGTTTACCTCTATCTTAAAAAATGGCTGAGATAGAGCAGTTTGAAATTCTAGGGTGGCTGACATTTTGAAACAAGACAGCAAATTAACGCGATTACTCGCAAATTATTTTCTTTCATTGTTGTAATAATTTTCCCAATCAAACGCATAAAACTATATATTCATATCCGTTAGCACCAAATTCTCGCCAAACTTGGCGACATTTGGCGAAATATCGCCAAATTTGGCGACCAAAAATAAGTCTTCATAAATTAAGCCAATTTGGCTATTGCTCAATAATTTGGCGAATATCTTATTCAAATTCAGTATTAACGAATGTTTTGTAAACGTTTCATTGCATTTTAACTTGCTGTTTTCGTGTAACATTAGCTAAAATTTTAAAGCGAAGATATAGGAAAGCTACCTTTTCCTCCCGGTACAGGCCGGAAGGACTTTTTTTATCGGATGCGGGCCGGGGTCGGATTTCGATTTACTGTAATTAAGTAGAATTTTCGGGTTCGGGTCGAATACAGCCCGACTGGCACAGTACTCTAGTTGGAATCCCATTTATATTTGTATTGGAAAAAATATATATCTAAATTCGCAGTTGTATAGTTTTATTTACTTAAAAAGTGATAATGTTAAACGAAGGTTTGATTGCATAAAACGACGATTCAGTTGATTGTAAAGAATTCGTTTCGAGTATTATTGGAAATATAAAGTGAATTATAATATTAACCACAATCTACAAGTGATCATTATATTATCTGTGACTGGCAACAATTCTGTACTTCAAATTAAAATTAGATAGGACAAATTCAATTAACTTGAGGCAAGAGGCATGCATGGGTAAGTATACCTGTAATATAACCTAAGCCCTACAGCTTAATATTGTTGCGTGTGAGAAGATGAAGACGAATAGACTAGACGAATGGAGGTTAACCAATTCTTTTATTAACCTAACAAAACAGAAGTGTAATTTAAGATATTTATAAAATAAAATTTAACGTGCTTTTTTTGCACTGCTAAAGACCATATAAGGCTGTAATAGCCAGCTTGCATGGTTTGTCATGCTCTCCTGACTTCATCACTCCTCTTGTCAATAAATTCCAGTTTTGAATACTAGCGCATTCGACTGTTGCCATTCAGAAGAGAAATAATGAGTCCGGCCTTGTTTTGAGAGATCTTGCATCTTATCAACCCGTCCGATTCTGTCGTCTGGAAAATTCGCTACGAAAAGCAGAACCATCGAAGTGGGTGTCGAGAAGTAGAGTACTTCCATATCTCAGTACCAGTCGGTCTCTCTGGTGAAATTTGTCCACTGTCGAAACAGCTGGAGTGACTGCATGAATGGGTTGCTCGAATCTAGGGTAGTTAGATTCTAGAGTTTGTCCACAGCGGCAACAGCTAGAGAGCACTGCACGGATGAGTCGCCACAAACTTTTTCTTTTACACTGATTACTTCCCCTAGCAAGAAATGGATTAACCAAATTTAAATAAATTCGAATTGTTTTATATTTCATTGTGTCAACGACCTGAGTAATTAATTTCGCTTATTTGCAAATTTATTAACTTCTAAACATTGCACAATTTCGAATGGTGAAAAAATATACTTTCAAATTCAATTTGTCCGAAAACTATATCTTAAATTACAGAATTTTTTTTATGGATTTTAATTTTTTTAATGTATTTCTATCGCGGGCAGCCTGATTACGGAAGATTAAGCTGTTGGCTCTTAAAGAATGTAAAAAGTTCAGCATTTCTTTCCAGCAAACATTCCATAACAAAATTAAAACTTCACAAAAAACAGATTTATAATCGAATTACGCATTTAACCCTCCGCCTACCAGATGGGTCGTTCAAAATGATTATTCGAAGCAGAATTTGTTTTCTAAAATAAGTTAAATATAAACTACAGAGAACTAAAATAAATATATAAATTAAATAGTTTTAAATAAAAGTTCTGGTGTGGAATGTTTTTATTATGGTTGAGTAAAATTTCAGGTAGTTCTAGAGAACACTGAAATGATCATAATCCAAAAAGATGCTGTAATTAGTGAAATCCTTGACGAATTCTTTGAATATTAACTTCTGGCATGAGGCTAATTCAAAAGTACCTTTTTAAATAAATTTGAAAATTTTCTTAATTTATATTTTTCATTCAAAAATACTTTTTTGTGTTGTTAGAGAACAATATCTACAAAAAAAATAATAATTAATATGAAATTTCTCTTAAAAATTCCCGAATTAAAAAAAAGGGTTGAATCACCTGGGACATACTAAAAATAGTTATTGGATATTTTTTCCTTTTTCTCATTTTGTTTAAGTTTAATTTTATGGAATTTAAACTTTTATTTCTTTTGAAAAAGAGCATATATTTTTCTAAAGTAATTTGAAAAATAAAGAGCAAACTCATATATACAAACATAATCTAAAAATTTCGTTTTAACAAAAGATTGATAAAAATTTTCAGGTAATAAAAACCCTTTCCAACTGAAAAAAAGAAAATTATCTACTTAAAAAATTCAATTAAAATGCTCTTAAAAGTAGAAAATATATTTTATTTTTCAATGTGTGAATAAAATGAATTTGCTTGTCTATCATAAATAACTGTCATATATTGATTTTTTATCAGACATACACATTATTAAATACAATGCAGGACAATACATTTTATTAATCACTTCTTATAAGGAAGTTTTCTTGCTAAAATTTCTTCATTATTCTTTTGTGAATGGAAAAATTCTCGTAATTATTTTTTCATAATTATGCATAAGATGTTGATGTTGATGCCCTGACTTTTATTCATTAATGCGTGTGTCTAATAAAAAGTAAATATATGGATGTTATTGATAGAGAAATTTTTTTCATTTTACTCACTGATTAAAAAACAATATTTTTTCTACTTTTTTGTACAATTTAATTGAAAAAACGTCCGAGTTTTAATATTTTAAAAATTTATATTAATTATGTGTACAATATCACAGAAATTTTAGTTTCTTACATGAAAGGTACGTCATGAAAGGTACGTACCCAAGGACATTTAGGGGGATAATAATAAATTTAATAATAAAATAATATCTGTGTTCCCCCAAGAAACAGAAAATGCCCAAAATGATCCGTCAGTGTAGCAAATGACTATGTAGGTCTTGTTCAACATTTTTGTGCATTTGTGTACGAATAGCACGCATGTTCTTGAAGATGTTAACGTTTCTGTGAGAAATTCAATTTTTTTTATAGCATGCAGAGTTTTCAACTGAATTCAACACCGCTTTCTAAAAACTTGACAACAAATTGTAGAAATAGTATAATGCAATTAATAGACGAATATATTGAATATTTGATGAGATATGGGTATTTGTATGAAACCAGCGGGCCCGTGCGAGGATTTCGCACTGAAATCTAATATTTTTTATCAATATGTAATATTTATTAGATGCAGTTTCAAACTTCTAAAGAAAAAGTAAGGATAAAAATATCTGCAAACAACATTTAATTTTTAGTCAAGCCAGAAAATCATCTAATTTATTCCATCAAAGTTAGAGTAAAAACTGATCCAAGATTGCAAAAGGCACAAGCGAGAAAAAAATTAACAATCGTATTTTAACTACATTAGAGGATGACGTCATCCGCTTCGGGAAAAACATGGGACATAGAAATATAAATCTAAACATTTCAATTTCAATTTCGCTTTTTAATCATAAATATAAAATAAACCCGTGCGGTGTTTTTTATAATCATTGCTGAGCATTATATAATGTGGTATTTTACTTTTGTGACAACAGTAATTTGAGGAAAACCTTTCATATATTTTATGAAATCAATGCCGATTTAATTTTTAATTGTCAGAAAATTTTAATCAAGAAACATGTTTTATGAAAATGTAAATGTACTATGTCAGAAGCCTGTTCAAAATCCTTTCATGTGGTATATCATTCGTCGTTCTGCGTTTCGTATTTTCTGAGAAAAAGAGATGTTGACAGGAGAAATAATATATACAATAAATTTTAACTGCGCATGCGCGAACTATACCAAAGAAAATTTTTTTTCATGATTTGGTAGCCAATCCTATAGAGCAACCTATATAAAAATTCCATTAAAATATCGTGAAAATTCAGAAAGATAGAAGCGATATAATGAGTTGCTTTCTAAAAGTAGCTGGATTATAAGAGATTTTCATCTCAATTTTTCAATCAGCTCACTGTATTGTCGGTATCTTTTTGAGTTTTCACGTTAAAATTTATTTCATACAAGTACCCATATCTCATCAAATATTCAATATATTAATATTTTAATTGCAGTATAATATTTCTATTGTTCTTTGTTAAGTTTTCGGAAAGTTTAATTCGGTTGAAAACTCTGTATGCTATAAACAAAAAACTTTTGAATTTTTCACAGAAACGTAAACATCTTCACGAATATAGGTGCTATGTTTAGAGAAATGCACACAAATGCTGAACAGGACCTACATAGTCATTTGCTACAGTGACAGACCATTTTGAGCATTTTCTGTTACTCGGGTGACCGCTAATTTTATTTTATTATTAAAATTATTATTCCCCCCCCCCCCTAATTGTCCTCGCGACAAAATCTTCACTAAAAACATGAAGTCAAACATGTTCTTCATATTCTTGAAGTTCAAGGACAATTTGTAAGGAATTTCAGTAGTTATTTAACAAAACGTCTAAAATCGAAAATATCGGTCACTGCCCCTTAATTTTTGGACATCAGTGTCGTTTTTAATTGGAAAAAAAAATGATAAATTTGGATCTTAGTATTTGTATTCAACACATATTATTCCTGATTATTAAACACCAGATTCCGAGTTCAATATAACAAAATTTACCATTATTTTAGATTACAAATATTTTTTGGTTAAGAAATTATTCAAAGGAGAACATGGCATTTATTTTCGCGCTATCGTTTTTCACCTATTAAAGTATGTAATTAAGAATTGTGATTAAAAATTTTAACTTTTGATTAGTAAACATACAAGACAGTATATGAAGCATAATCTATAGTAATAAAAGAAAGTTTCGCTCTGTGTGTGTGTGTGTGTGTATGTGTCTGTCTGTCTGCGATAGCTAGCCAAATCTACCGCCTCTAAAGATCTAAATATATGGATTTAGGTAGTCCAAGGCAGGTCCTGATACACCCGCGGCTCATAATTTTAATATTTTGATAATTAGCCGAGATAGTAATTAAAAACTCATCTGTTGCTTTCCGAGTCGACGGAGGCACATGCCCAGAAAACGATCTAGGCAGCGCACGTAAATGAAGAACCATTTGAATGAAGAATGAGTTTATTTCACTATTTTGTTTTAACTTCTATCAACTAAACCGTATGGTTTAGTTAAAAACGAAAAACATATTCTGAAAGATTGCACTCTTACGTCTTAAATGCCGCAATCAATTCGAAAAAAAATTATGTTAACCCTTTGAACAATATTTTTGAAAAAGGGTAGTTTTTCAGGGTGGATGTGTTCCCCTTACGGCAACGCCCCTCAAATGTGAGAGATACAGGCAAGTTAAATATATGCTATTAAAGCCAAAATTTCCCCAAATCGACGGTATAACTAGTTTTAAAAAATACGAATTTTAATCCTTTTAAAAACACTGGAAAACGCAGATAATTTCGCGCTTTCCGAGATGATTTATTATTATTATTATTATTATTATTATTATTATTATTATTATTATTATTATTATTATTATTTTACGGTAACGGTAACTAAACGTCGGTATTTCGACACAGTCTTTTTAGAGCATCTCGGTAAACCAGATTTACATCACCTATCGCAATTTCGAAACGTTCGGACGAGAAAAAATATTAACAAATATAAAATTGGAGAAATTTTTGAGTAAAACGCATAATAACGGGGTGATTCTGTGATGCCATGCTCGGCTTCGGTAACGTTTTCATTACTTAATTTCATATATTTTTACAAAATTTTATAGAGGACTTGGATACAGTTATATTTATAAATTAATAAATTTTCAGAGAGTTTGGATGACGAAACCTATTTTTTTTTGTTATGTTAATGATCCCGACGCGAAAACCAAGAAAAGCGAGAATAAAACATAATCATTTTAGAACTAGATAACAATATTTCTGACGTAATTTTTACACGGGCTGTAAAACAGTTATATTTATAACCATTAAAATTTTCAAGGAGTTTGGACAACAAAAACTTTTTTTTTTTAAACTATGAAACGACCCTTCGTGAAAAAAGAAGAAAGTGTTTTCTTACGAGCACTAATTTTCGGTATTTTTTCGCGGTTTTGTTATTAAAAATATAAATTCATACAAACTCGTGTTAAAGATATAAAATTATACAAATTTGGGTTTATTTAAAGTTTTTATCACGGGCCCGAGCAATGCCGGGCGGGTCAGCTAGTATAAAATAAATGATAAAGTGCGAGTTTTACTCGCGTACAAAGGGAATGACATACAATAAATTTATTAACCCATTAAATCAGGATTTTTTTTTTTTTTTTTTTAATGAAAAAATTGCATTTCATACCAATTTTTTCAAAGAAGCAACTTTAGTCTCCTTTTATTACAGAGTTTCTGTCATCAGATAAAGAGAATATTTCTCTTAAAATATACTGGTATAGAAACAGAAAAAATGGATGGCAGCTATTCCGTTAGCATATGGTAACAGTAGGCTTTAATGGGTTAATGAGTAACTTAGTACAAAAAATCGTTTCTAATAAGAATAATAAGAGTTTGTAAAAAACTTATACAACGTAGGGTTGGCTATAGCTATATATACTAGCAAAGTATAGATGTATATACCATGAACATTTAAAGAGATAGGAAGCGTAAATAATAACAAATATCGTTATTCTGTATGACTTTTTTAATCCTTATCCAAATCTGTTTATGATAGCGACACATTGCACGAGGATGTTGCTGAATGCATTGTTTTTACTAGTAGTAGATGCTTGAGTTAAAAACATTCCGATAGTTTATTTCTAGTTCTGTTTCTGAAGTTGACATTGAAATCACCAGCGATAATTAAATTTTGACATACCTCAGCATAGCTAGTAATGTCTAAGCTATAGGAATATGGTACAATGTAAGACATTAAAGAAAAAAAATCTTAATAAAAAAAGTAGATAGTTAAACAAAATATCAGAACTGTTCAAAGACAATATACTCCACAAAGCTACATGTCATAATTGAATTCTATTGGAATGACAAACGATGAATATTTCTCTCTCTCAAATAAATACCTTGTACAAAGTTTAAACTTGGAAGAGTTTCAATCACGTTTCGGAAAGAGGTCGTAGAGTTGCTTACTATGTAGAAGGCCTTTATCAATCATATTTGAAGTAACAGAAGACAATTTTAAGGCGATAAAAATAGACTCAACAACCCGAAATTTTCTGATTCATTTTTAAACATAAAATCAGGATACTTGCAGGCAGTATATGTAATCGAAACGTTTTTTCATTATAAATTAATTACATATTGAGTTATAAGCAATTCTTGTCTCAAAAGTACTGCATTTAATGTCCCTTAATTATTCTTTGACTTACTGTTAAATAAGTACCTTCAATAATAGAATTCCAGTTGGAATGAAAAACGTTGACTATTTATCACTCTGATTCATCTTATCTAAAACAAAGACAAGTTTAAACTTGGCATTATGCCAAGCTCACTTCGAAAGGAGGTCGCAAAGTTGCAACGTGGCCTCGGTCAGTGCTACGTTTTCCTAAACAGGTTTTTAATTAATATCTCGGCTAATTACCGACTATTTTTTTCAAATTTCGAGAACCAGATAAATAAAAACTAAATAAGAGCGTGATAACTTTATTAAAATAAAAACCCTGTATAAAAGAAGATTGCAGATACATTGCTATTTTTTCTTCGTACAAAAACATACACAATTATGTCTCATAATATCTGGTTTACAATATGCATTTTAAAACTTTACAAAAAAAAATATATATATATATAAACAAAATTATGTAACATAAATTTCAGAAGTGAAAAAAACGGGGCAAAATAAAAAAAATATTTTTAGTCAGAAAATACGAACAAAGGCAAATCGTATTTCTTTGATTCTTTTTAACGCAAATAAAAGAATGCTGTAATTCAATAACTTTTGTGTACACTTTTTTTTTTCAAGCAAAGTACATTAGTTACGTATTTCTTTTTTCCGAGTCAAAGCAAATTGTAAAAATTAAATTCTTTTGAAAGAAATATAGTAAAAAGAAATCCAGTAAAAAGAATTTTAATTGAATTTTTCATACAATACCTTGTTTTACAGAGTACAAAGAAAATATGATTTGCTTAACTAAGTGCGGAAAATATTTCGATTTAAAGTGCATACTAAAGTATGAAACATATTATTTTGAAATATAGAAAACAGCCCTCGAATACTTTTCATGGATTATAAGCGTTATTAAATATAAGAGTATACTTTAAATAATTTAATTTTTTTATTTTTTATTAAATCGATGCATTTTACATTTTGGTAGACATTTATATTTCTAAGCCATTTTGTGTGTAAAATATCTTACAAAGAATGAATGCGTCTGTAAACATTTTCTTATTTTCAAAAGTTTTGAACACTTTCATCTTGAAATTCTTATTTGAATATTGCATGAAAATTTCCTTACAATCATTTTATGAAGAGTCTTGAAATTTTCAGAACTTGTAAATCTTACAATTCCTCATTGACTAAACCTAAAACTTTTTACAGAATTAAATATTTAATTTTAAAATTTCAAAAATTATATCTAAAAATTGAGTATATTAGAATATTTATGACAAAATTTTTAATTTCCAAAATACCCCAGGATTTCGGTCTATTTTATACTTAATGAGAATTTCAGATTCTTTCAAAGAGTGTCTTTGAAGTATCTTGCTTTTATGTAACTTGAGTGATGGAAAACCTGTAAATGCGTCCATTCTTTATTTGATACTTTTGAAACAAAGAAGTACAGAAACATAAATTAGATGTCAAATTGTTCAGAACTAAATTTTACCATTTAATATAAATTGCTTTTCTCTAATATAAAAACTTAAAACTGATTTTTAACACGTTTAAGATCACTGCTCCACTGAGAATGAATAACATTTAAACTTTTTTCTCCGTTAAATTTATGAAAAATACTTTTAAACGCTGGCTACACATTTTGTGTGTGCAACTAATGAAAATGAAAATTAAACGATCATTGATAAATATTTTTCGTTAAAGAGAATAAAATAGTCTTCGTTACGGCATATTTTCTCAAATCATGCAACACAATCAAGCTACACAGACTTATGGTTCAATCGGAACCCCAATTATTGAAACTAAATTTCACCACCTTATGGTGGCAGCATTTTTGGCACCATGTTATGGTGAAATATTGAACCAATTTTTTAACAATGTAACAATGAACAAAATAAGTCTAATTTTACTTCTTCGAATGTTTTTTTTAAATTTTGAAGAATCTTCCAATTGTAAATCGAAAATACATAGAGAACATTACAAAAGATATGACAGCTTAGTATAATATTAAAATAGTAATAATGCAACATTTACTATTTTAAGTTAGTAATTACTCTCTTCTTTATATTTAAAAACATCTGTGATGTAAAATAGTTAGAGCAATCGATCATTCTGCAAACCAATTAAAAATCAATTTCCTGTTTCCTTTAGAATAATCTACTTTTGTTCATAGTTTCTTTTTTCAGGTCGTCATCAATCTCTGATTCTCTTTCAAAAATGTTACCAAAAGTGAAATCGTTTACGTTTTAAAAGATGCTGGGTGCTAGAGATAAAAAAAATAATGAACTGAAGTAGAAAGAGAACTAACTGCATTTTCTTCTTGATTGGTTGAAAGTATTCTAAGTTTTACGTCACAGCGTTACCATGGAAACAAATAGAGACAATATAATATTCAAATTTAAAATTTTACAAAATGTTTTCTTTTCATCTTAAAACTACTTTCATGTAGTATATTTATTTTCAAAAGTCATTTTCATAATGTTGGATCTTATCTTTTGAGAACATGATACGTAGTTGGATTTTTTAATGAGAACCAAAAGCAGTCATCGAAGTGAACGTTTAAGAGTTTTTATAGTATCGAATTTCACAAATAATTCGCAGCAAAGATTGCAGATAAATTTTCGAATATATTTTTCCTTTATATTTATTTATTTCTATTAGATTAAAAAATACGAAATAATTCTTCGATTACATACCGGGTAAGATAAAAAGGGTTCCGTACATTAAATTTATTAAGTAATAAACTCCTAATACCCTTAATTTTTTCATAATTTTAGTTTCAATAGATTTGGAAATAGGAGGGGTGGGGACATATTTTTACAGTATACTTTCGAATATATCTCTGAAAATATAATATCTAAAATTAAAACAAATATATTTTTGAGTTCGAAGTTACGAGATCGTTCGAACAATACCCTACACGATATATATAATAAAATTTTATTTCATGTAACTTAATTAATATCTCGACTAATTACCGACATTTGTTTTCGAAAATCATTATCAAATATCCTTGGATGATTCTGCGTTGATACATACCTTGAGCGCCCGTCAACACACTGACTGCCCGAAAAGTAAAGTTTGTGTGTAACGAAAAATGAGTTTTTCTAAAAATATATGTTACCTAGGAAAATCCCTATAGTTTTTCTGACAGGTTTAAATAAACTGCTACTACCCCTCATTTTTTCATAATTTTAGTTTCAGTAGATTCGGAAATAGAGGGGGGGGGGCATATTTTGCATTGCATTTTCGAGATACCTCTGAAAATGTAATACCTAAAATTAAAACAAATATATTTTTGAGTTCGGTATTACAAGATCTTTCACATAATACACCCCGCGATGTAAAAAAAGAAACTTTTTTTTCAAGGAACTTATTAAGCCCCTAAATTTTTCCTAAACATATTTGTGAATGGTTAATAATCTGATAATATGTGGGTAAAAAGACTTTATAACTTTCCCTTGTTCGAATTTTCCACGTCGCATAGTTTACGAGAAAAAGGGCTGTGACAGACAGACGGACAGACACAGGAGTGATCTTATAATGGTTCCGTTTTTACTTTTTAACTACGGAACTCTAAAATTCAGAAACTGTTCTGATATCTCTAATCCGAATTGGAGGAGAGGGGGGGGGGGGGACTATTTTATTGTGACGTAGAGTCAGTCACACATGACACGAGATGTTGTTAGGAAGACGTACATTCGTAGTGAAGATTTTTACCCGACAATGTGTGTCAGTGTACTATAATCATTCTCGTTCGTTGAAATCAGAATTTGCGTTTGAAGAATAACGTGCAAATACAAATTATGACAGCGTTTGGGGAAATCGCCGACAGAAACGTTGTGCAAGTTGCAGCAGGTGTGCGGTAATGACTCTTTTGCGGTGAGGGCGAAGCTCTCGCCACCCAACCAGACAGTCCTAACGGCCATATTGTCTGAACGACATTGACTCCCACCCCCATGGTATTCATCCACCATTGGCTATGACTCTGTATTCTACATGAAATCCGGACCGCTGCTAAACAGGACCTCCTGCCATACGTGGGAAAGGGGCCGGATCATGTCCGGTTCCCTGGGGACAGTCCATGACATCATCATCCCCCCCAAGCACCTCTGAAAGGCAATTTGCACACCGAAGCGAAACAAGCAACATGATGCGTGTCTTAGGAAAAGAAACAGATTTGAAACAGGTTTATTCTTTGCTTCAAACCAGTTTTTTCTTCTAAGACGTCCGTCATGTTACTTGTGTCGCCTCGGTGTGCGACCAGACTAGAGAACAATTTGTCGTGCGAAGATTTTGTCAGGGCACTTCGGTTGCTATAAGGTCGTGAATCCGTTATGATGGAAATAGTCTTATTCCCTGTACAAAACATTCCACAGATTGTGCGGCCATCAAGAGCAGTTACACAGGACAGCATGTCGGACGTGTCATGGGGGGTTGAAGAAGCTGCGACTGTCTCACTAAAACCTCGTCTAAAGGCTTTCATGAATGCTTTCAGAAACTGTACTGCAGAAGTGTATAGATGCAGGAATGGAGTACAGATAAACATTATTTCGCAAATATTACCAACATAAAACAAGATAAATTTCAGGAATAAGTATGCCAAATCAGAGACTTCAAAGCTTGCGAACACCTTCGACAGTAAAAATTGAGTTCAAACTCTGAAATGCAACTAAATACTCAGTACTGTGGGAGCGATATTTACGCTCGTATTGATCATGTACCTGAAGTGCCGGTTTATCTCGTAAACATAACTCGGAAGTTCAATTAATATTCACCATTACCCTAACTGCATCTGAATGCAACCGAAGTTCAATCACGTTAATGGTGAGTACCATTTAAATATTCTAGATCTAGGAGAATAACCAAGTTAGTATAACGTTAATTTTCAAAATTTACTATATTTTATTTTATTTATATAAAGCTTTCTAACTGACAAATTTAATTACAATGTTGAAATAAGTGTCTTGCGTTATGATAAATAAAAAAATAAGGAAAAGAAACTTTGCATTTAAATGTAAAATATTAAGTACAATGGCTGCAAAAAAATTGAAGCGTAAAAATTCGAGCAAAGATTTAAAAGTATTAGCTCAGTAACTCCATGTTAAAACCAGTCTTCAGTCAAAACGAATTGAGCTGCAAAAACAGGATGTTTTAAACATGAAAAAATACACATTTAGTATAATCATTAAATACAACTTTTTCTCTTTAAAGTGCATGTCTACGTCAAAATAAAATGTTTTAAGACAACAACTCGTTCTGTATCTGTTTTTTTTTTTTTTTTTCATTTAATTTAATTTCAGTGATCCGACATTTAATGAAGTAACTGTCAGATAAATTTAAAACTGTTTTTCGGAAAAAAGATCAAATTGTTTTTGAAAAAGAAAGTGTTGGAAATTTATGCGGCAGTTTTATAACTTAAAAAGAAAATAAAAATAATAGAAATTACAGTTTTTGTTATTTATTTTTATTATGTAATTTTTTTAGTATTTTTTAGTAGTGACATTAAAATAATTCAATATGAAATGAATTTAAAGATGCGCACCGTAAAAAGTGGCTCAGGTAAAAAATAAATTTATTATATTGTTTGGCCGTTCTCGTTTATCGATCATATTTCGTAGCGTATTTAAAAGTTTTATTTTATCTCTAATTTATCGAGAAAATGGTTATTATTTGTCAAACGAAGTCTTCATTAACCCATTAACGCCACAATTATTTTTCTTTTGAAAAATGGAAATATGCATTTCATACCGCTTTTTTAGAGTAGAAATTTTTGTGTGATTTTATCGAGGAGTTTTTCGTCATCAAAGAGAGCGAAATTTTCTTTTCAGAATGTCTGGTATGCTTATTTTAAGCATACTCTTTGCATAGTTCCAGCTTCTCCTTTAATTGGATAGATGGCAGCACCAGATTTTTTTCATCTCAATACTGTTTGTAGATTCAGCTATTATTTTTTTACTTAATACTAGATGGCAGCATCTAACTGTTTCCTCTTCTTTTATTATAAATTTTTTTTTCAGTTTGCAATGGGTCAGCTTTTCAGTTCTACAGTGTCAATGGAAATTTGAAAAGCTCCTGAGTTTATAAGCATTTTCAATCAAGTTTCATCACAGACATACTTTCCTTTTATAGTGAGCTATATCCATTGCTTTATTGTATTTTATATATCACAGTTTTATCATGGTTTTTTATTTAGTTAGTTAATTTTGGGATTTTATTTTTTTTATACATATCTATTTCATATTGGTTTCTCTATGTTATAAGGAGCTGAATATTGTTATTTTTAGTCTTAATGTCGACAATATTTGAGGAAATAACATATATTTACTATGAATTATTCTTATGATGCTCCTCTGAGGAATCCATAAGATATTCATAAGAATTCCATTCTTGATTTTTCTTTTTATTAAGTTTGAGACTTTCAGTACCCTTTCCATTGCTTTTTACAATATCTCTTCCTTTGTTTTTGACATAGGTGATTTCATTTTAAATAAATAAACAAATATATAAACGATTTCTTATTTCTATTTTATTTCATTCTTTTAGTTGCACAGCCAGTTGGGATATTTTAGCGAGCGTGGTTTGGCGCGTAATTAACTCTATTTTTATTCGTATAGTTGTAACCATGAAGAATATTTGACATTTATCACCTGCGCCCGGGTAACGAAAAAATGCCTTAAAATTAATTTATTAATTTATAATTAAGTTTTCAAATTACTGAATGTTATATGGTCATCATAATCACACATGTGTATACATAATTGAGGCATTGACATGGAAAATGTAGTAAATCAAGAAGAGCTAATTTTACAGGAGAAGCAAAAATTGGTTTTACACTGCTAAATTACAAAGTTTTATTCACAAAAAATAAGCATATGTGATCCATGTATGGATATCTCAGTTTTACACTGGCTTTTTGCTCTTTCTATGCCATTGGCCCCTTTTTACCACTTCTTCTATTAAAAATCTCACAATCAATTTTTTTTTACTTACTAACTTTTCCATGCCAATGCCTCAATTGTTATTATTTTAGCATATCAGGAAGTGATTGAAAAATCCATTATAAAATTTCATCTTTACATACACGAACCAAGTTAAGTTAAAAAAACAGAGTAAACAACAATAAGAAATAAAGCAAAATTATTCATATCACTGTATAACAAATCTCATCAAGTGACTGTTTAATCTTTTAAAGGTACTAATATATATTACCTTTGGATACGTGATTGCATCATGAACTCTAATCCTTTGAAGCATAGAAACCTGAGATGAAATTATATTGTAAATCATTCCTCAGAGAACTGGTAGTATTTTATTTTCGAATGTGCAGTTGGAAAATTCGCATTTGAAAATCCTGTTTTTGTTCGGCATGGCAGAAGATTTTCTCAA
Source organism: Maratus michaelseni (assembly GCA_963931845.1). NCBI lineage: Eukaryota > Metazoa > Arthropoda > Arachnida > Araneae > Salticidae > Maratus > Maratus michaelseni. The sequence continues at coordinate 359,401,403 of OZ007593.1, read as the reverse complement.
AGAATTTCTGCTATTGACTATAATTAAGAAACCCACAAAAAAGGGTTCTTAATGTATACTAAGCTTAAATTATCGCAAAAATATTTATAATGTTTAACTAACTATAATTTTTTTTTTATTGCTTATAATTAATTTCTCTTTATGAAGTTTGTTTTGTAATTTTATAATAAAGGAAATTAAAAAAATTTCAACATTATTTGTTTGTAATAAATCCTTTTAAATTTATTTTAACATATACTTTTTTTTATCCATTTAAACATAATTCAACCATGAGAGGATTACATAAAGTAATCAGTTCTTTAAAATGTAACTCAATGCGATTTTTTTATGTACTTATCTGAAAGATCGTTTATTCGTGTCCCCTGTGCTAAGTGATTTAATAAAATTATGAGGGACGATTGTATCTGTCATGTATAGGATGAGTCGTCAGATATTGGAACAAAAATGGCAAGAACGTTATTTAAAAACTGATGTAACAGCATCACTTTAAGTGCACTTGTGAAGCTTGTGTAAAACTTTAAAATGATTTTCAACATTGTAGTGTGAATCCTTTTGCTGTATTTGTCATTTTTTTTAATTATTAAACTTAAAGAACCCAGGACTGTACTATGAAATCCAATGTATAACGTATTTACAAACTATCAGAATGTGGACGCTGAAACGAAACAAAATTTTCTATGCCATCTTTAGAGAAATATAGTGATGCGTAAATACCATTGTTAATGGAATTGTTAATAGTATATTCTGTTCGACCATGATAAGATGGCTTGCGTGTTAGGCAACTTTATACAAGCTGTTTCGTTCGTTATGGGGGCACCCAGAACCAGAAACTAATAGAAATTAGTTTTTTTAATATTTAAAGCTTTGTCTTCCCAACCTATGTCATTCAAATTACTTTTTCCAGTAGCGTAGCGCTCTCTGTAAAACAAATTATCGCGGTCAAAGTATAAATGCATTTTCTCTTTGAAATATATTATTTATTCTATTTATTTATGCTTTTCCGCGAACTAAAATTTTCTCAGTTTCTTTGCACCCCTCTGTAGGTGGCCGTCTTTCTGTTGTATACTTTGTAAATGCCGTATGGATAAAAAATTTCAAATATCGTTTCACAAATGTAAATGCACATTAAATAGGTTTTTTTCTGTTCGGCATATTAATAAGGAAATATTTTTTAGTTACTACGCAATACTAAAATAGATAACTAACTTGAATGTATGATTGATAGATAGATAAAAAAACATATGGGGCGAGAAACAAATTACTAGTGTTCATTTAACAATAAATATATGTTCATCAATGCATGAATTTTAAACATTCGTTTTTACAAATAATACAGAAAGGAGCAGTTGCAGATTGATTTCAAGAATAGTAAAATAATTTTTCAATCAAGAGCTTATTTCCCATCCATTATCCGTGAATCAATAGAAATATATTTGCGAAAAGATAACATTTGCAACGATGCCGCTTCCTTTGAATTAGCTAAAATTTGGCACGCGATGATCTACAGATTGAAAAAACAATAAAAATAAAAATAAATAATAATTTTCACGTTTTCCAGTTTGACTAATTTAAGCACCTGCTTGCCTTGGAGTACGATCTCGTGGTTTTATGTTTACAATTTTTCAAAATATGTGAGAATATCTTATTTATCATTTAGATCTGAAAATGTCGTCTATAGAGCGAACGAAACATATGTAATCTACATTAAAAGGTATTTTTAAACATTTCGTGTTATGTTTTTATCACTTTAAGCATTAATTAGACTTTAATTAATTCGTTTTTATTTTAAAAGTATACATAATACAGCTCATAAATCTTATTCTACTATTACGAGTCCTCTGACTTGCCCCGCTGGTTCATCCTTTAATATGCCACTCACAAAGTCGGTTAGGAATGTTTTTTTCTAAACTTTATGCAATCGTATAAAAAGTTTTGTTTATTATTAAGAATACTAAAAATAAATATTTTTGCAACTAATTCTTCAAAAATATTGTTGTTTCAAAATTTTCTCCACGAAAATTACTTAGCAATCCAATAAATTTTCACCAGGGCGTGATATCTTTCTTAAAGGAAGCAAAAATATTTATTAAAAGTATTATTTTACCATTTTCTTTTTTCAAACGTTCATAGAAAGAAAAAATTATGTGAAAACTGCCACTTGCCAAAATCTATAGTTTTTGGCAACACACAAAGAAATTCCTCCATTTAAAGAAAAAAAATATTCGCATAAGTGCTTTTTTAAATAAAAAGTATTTATGATGGTATGCGTGTTAATTAATGTGAAGTATGTATGTACTGAAAGTCTAAAAGCAAATAAAATGTTTTTGAAAAAATTGTAGCTTTTAATTTTTAGAAAGGTCTGAAATGACGAAAAAATGTATTTATTATTATTATTATTATTAACATAAGGATTCAATCTGTAAGAACTTGATACAGTTGGTCCGATGTGAAAATTACTAAAATGGCAGTTGTACAAGCAATAAATGTTTTGAACTGCGCAAACCGACTATACCTGGGAAGCTAAAACTTTAAACTCAATTACCGCGAAATACTGTATTTCAGCGCTTTTGCTACGATAACTTTTGAACAAATTAACGGATTTACATGCTTCTTTTTTCTTTAAATAAAGGAAATTAAATTCTGTACAAACTGTACCTTAAAAACATTTTGTTTATTTATTTATTTATTTTTTTGCAATTTATAGCAAAAAATATGATTAATTTTCATGCATTTTTTTTTTGTTTTTTAATGATATATATATTTTTAATTTATTATTTTTTTTTACTTCTGTTTTCTGCGTTCTCTTCTTAAAAAATGTTTCTTTTTTTTTCTTAGTTGCCAAAATATGTCTAAAATGTATATTTAATTTTATTTGGAGAGTTAAAATCATACTCACAGATAGTCAGCTTTTAACAACTTGAATATTAAATTAAGCATACATTTTAGAAATATTTTGTTTACAAAGAAACAAAGAAACATTCTATTAAGAAGTATACCCAGAAAACAGAAGTTAAAAAAATTAATTTCCTGAGGAGATATTTTAAATATACGAATGCGTCCTACGCCCATAAGTTTATACATTAGGAAGAGGAATTGAGGAGTTGACTGAAGAAGAGCCTTAATAATATCGTCGTTCAATATTTCTTCTTCTTTTTATTTTATTTATTGTATTATTTTATTTTTTGTACAATTTAACAAAAGTTTTTTTTTTCTATAAAACATAAATATAAAAAAAATGCAGTACCATTTTGAATTAATTACGAGCTTCCTAATCTACGATCAAACTTATTCAATTTTTGTCATTTCAAACTTTTCTGGCACAGTGTGAAAAAGCAAATACAGTCAAACCTCGTTAGTATGTCACTCCTGGGGCCACTTAAAAATGACCTACTAGGCGGAGTGATTTCTTAATCGGAGTTTATATAAATGTAAAATGAAATTCAAAATGTTTATATAATAAGTATACCTACAACTAAGTCCCGCAGTGGCGCGGACGAATAAGCTCGGTTCCCGTAAAATCACGGAAAGCGAAGCAGCATCGACCGTGGTCAATGTTTGGGAGGGTGAGTACCTCTCTCGGCTGCCGCAGGTGTGGGACTGTGTACGTGGATGCTAGTCCAGGTGCAGGTCTCTGATCTGGAATTGGTTCAAAATTAGGAGACCAGCTTTAGAATTCCAAACTCTCTTGAGGCTCTGGCACCCCTTCTTTCAGAGAAGTGCCATAGCACTTTCTCTGACACGCCAACAACAACAACCTACAACTAAATTACATTATAAATTATATAAATCAGTAGAATAAGAATTCACGAAATTGATGACAAATTAAGGGAAGCATAGTAAGTATGTTATGTAGTATTTAACTGTACAATTCAATATGTACCCATTTCTTACTGGCTTACAAAAAAAAAAAAATCATCCATTTTTGTTTGATGTCATTTTTCTGAAGCCATTTTTTTTCCTCTAAGGAAAATAGCATATATTATATTCGCTATCATTCAAAGACGATATATAGTTCCTTAGTTCATCAATATATTAGTTCATCAATTTAAATAAGGCTCTGTTGATATAAAGGAGAATCTTTGTAAGGAAAAATGTTGTCATCTGGAATGTTGTTAAACTTAAGCTTACAGTCATACACAACACAAACTAAGTGTTTTTGAAGATAACCTTGACAAAGAAATAGGACCGAGTTTGCCTATTGCACTCTTAAAAGTGACATTTTAAGAGGAGCTGTTGAAAAAAATAGCGATGCAATAAGCAGAGTATAATATGCGAAAAGGCATATGGGAATGGTTGAAATTTCTGAAGCAGGACATTTTATCCAGGTGACTTACTAACGACATTTGACTGTATTTCTTAATCTACGAAACTATAATATAACCATAACGGAAACATAAACAAACCTCTTCCAAGTTAACCATGATTTCGAAAAGAGTTCTTTTGTCACTAGAAACCTCATAAACAAATAAATTTTCGAGATTTAAAGGAATATATATAAAAGTTTCTTTTGCTGCCACTGATTTTCAGAAAAGTTTTCGAGTAGTTTAAAGTGTATTAATCAATTTCGTCAAACTGGAATATCATTATTTAAGATGCTATTATTTCTCAATTAAACAATTTCAGCTGCGTAGTTCGATTTATACATGCAAGACTAGCAAATCAATATTAATTACTAATTTTAGTGCTCTTAATTTATCATGTTTGTCGAACATTTTTAATTCGTAAAGAAGAAAGTTTCAAACTTAATAAAGTTTCATTTCGCTATTTTGACAGATAAAAGAAAAAAAGTTCTTATTACAACTTGCCTCAGCTGAAACATAGCAAACGCCTGTTTAATATATAAATCATAAATAAGCATAATAGAAACATAGTAAGTATATAAAAAAATAAAGAACCATATAAAATATAAAAAGCATATAAAATATAAGCAAGCATACTATAGAAATATGATAAGCGTATAGAATGCATGCTATAAAAATATGGTATTAAATATATATATATATATATATATATATATATATATATATATATATATATATATATATATATATATATATATATATATATTGAAAATGGGTATTTAACAGTTTGCAAAATGGATACACAGTGGTAACCAAAACAAGCATGACCTAAATTGGGCACATACCTAAGAATCTTTCGACCCAAATTGTTTTTTTTTTCTGTGCAGTTATGCGTTTTTATAATTACAATAGAGGATTTCGATAAGGAAGTTCGGGATATAGATGTCCTAAAAATACTCTTTCAGTTTAGAGTTATCTAACAGAAGAAGATCTCTGGTAGTAACGTGAATTGAATGTTAGAATAATTCCATATAACAATAATTAGTTAAAAAGTTAAGACAATAGCCGAAAGTGAACTAATTTATTGTTCTTATGTATGTAAACATTCACAAATAATATGTTTCTTTACATTGTAAATTTATCTAAAATATAGAATGATATTTTTTCTAAGAATGTAGAATATTATCTCAATAACCTATAATAAAATACCATTCCTCATATGAATAAATAACATGAAATAAACGCATGTTTTTGATTAATATTTTAATAAAATTAATAACAGTTTTATAACATCTACAAAGTAAATTGAATAAAATGATTATTTATGACATTTTTTCTTATCTGCAGCTATTTGAATTTTTTTCACATCGAACTTACTTTTACTGTCATTTATGTTTTCTCCTGTGCAAAAATTATTGAAGTTTTTAGAAGAGGAAAAGAAAATGCGTGACATGTTTTATTAACTGCCACTGTAATTAAATTGGTTTTCTGAATTTAACCTGTTATTTAATTTAATGTGTCCAATTATTTTAATCTGAGTAATATATTTGAAAAGCTTAAGGAAAGAAAAAATAAATAATCATTTCTTTATTTAAATAGGTATTATTTCATATAGCTGAACCCGGAAAGCAGTTTTCATTAAAAAAGCAGTTTTGAAAGTTAATCGTTAATAAAATTACGCATTAGCAAAAGGGATCATAAAAAAGGATTAAAATAATAAATTAAATAAATAAGATTTTGACTCAAAATTAATTAGATATATCTATAAAAGAGCAATTTAAATTTATTAATTTGACGTTAAATGTATCAATTCTTTATTACTGAAGCATGAGTAACATATGTATGGAGGAACTTCGGGTAATATGAAAGAGTCGGGTAATATGGAATACCCTCAAGAACGTTTACAGAATGTTCCCAGAACACGCAGTTTGTCGGCGGGCTGCGTGTGTGAATAAATAATTGTTTTTCGTCTTTGAAAAATTTCAGGAGATAATTTTTCAATATTTTTTTATACATTATTAGAAATAATATTTTAAAATTGGAATTAAGCATAAAGTACATCAAAATACTGACAGTTTATGATGTAATACTCGTTTTTTGCCTCGTGATTCACACCAATAAATATAGAGTAATTTTTCCCCAAACGAGCAGTGGAGTAATATGGAATACCAAGGTTTCTGTTTGGTAATGTGCTGCCACCAAGCACCCAAGAGTATTTTGAGATATGGAATACAAATATCTCATAATACTCCATGATTATGGTGGCGGGAAGACAGATCCTTATATTTGTGATTTGTGCAAATCTGAAGTGTGAACTGAAGTATATTTACTGACAACCTAGACACTATAGGGGAGAGTAGCCATATTTGGATCGTCACTTTAAATGGACCGCTGCAATTCTGTCGTTAATTACAGAAAGAGATGCCATCTACCCCTGATATCCTACTCATCAGTATGACGTCATTTATGATTAGAAGAAGCATCCGCTTTCCACGTGCTGTTTTCAGACAATTTTTAAAAAACCTAAAATTGATCTAATTTTTTCCTACTAAACTTCACAGAATACTTCAGGGAAGTCGGGAAACTCTAAGGAAGCCTTTAGAAAAGAAATGGAAATTAATTGTTTTTATCGAAAACATATCTTATTAGGGCTTCAAATACAGAACTTGAATACTTCAAGTGTAAAAAGGGCAATTTGTCCAGGCTTCCACTTTTAAGGAGCATATTAATGATTACTTTTCTTTATTGTACTTTGCTCTTTACATTAATATAAATTGAAGTTGAAAAATATCTTAGTGGCTTCTAAGTGAGACTTTGCTTTTCCCAAATGCAGTTAGTTGGGCTCAACCTGGACGTTTGCAATATTTTCACTGTATTAAATGCTATAAATTTCTTTTAACATTTTAGAGCATTGTTGCTTTTTAGTGTATTTTTTAAATATATTTTGATCTAAATTAAATATATATATATATTTTTTAATTCTGATATGTGAGTTTGAAACGCGGTAATTTCTATAAACCCCTCTCTCCTCTTAGAAGGATTTTGAAGATTTTTAGTGGGAGGTTTTATGGGTTCGAAAAAGCATTGAGCTTCTGAGGATGGCCTCTTTCATTCTATAGGATGCCTTGTGAATTTTTTTAATCTTCTTCTCGCATATTTCACGGAAGAAATTTTGTTGTATTTGAATATCCCTTTATTGTTTTTTTAAATTAATATAATATTTAAAATAATTTATATATATACTAGCAAGCTACGCCCGCTGCGCTGGTCGGTTTCTACAAATGAGCCTTGAATCAAACGAAATATATCGTTTAATTTGACCTTGTATTTGAAAGCATTCTGTATATTTACCTGGAATATCCTTCCACATTACTGAAAAATGACGTGATTGCGCTATTATGTTTTCTAATGTGGAGTCAAAATTTTAGCTGTTAAAGACCAACTCTTTTATTTGGTCATTTACTGTTAAGGTTTGCTAAAGAATGATAAAACTATATGCAATATACTAAAACCATCACTAAAAATTGTCCAACTAACAATGCAAACAAATTAACTAACAAAATCCATTCAGTAGAAGTTTTTATAAAGGCTAATCTTTGATAATCGGGTTCATCTGATTATAGAACTTTTCCACATATTTCTAAAAGTAACAGAACGATATAAAATATACTAAAACCATTCTTACAAATTATCTACTTAACAATGCAAGTCGCATCGCAAAAAATACGCCCAGTAAAAACTTTCAAAAAAGCTAATCTTTCGTAATGGGGTTCACCTGACTATATAATCTTCACACATAACTGTTTGACTAAGCAACGCAGAACAATATGTAATACATTAAAACCATTCCCGAAATAGTAAACTAACTAACAATACAATTCTCATCAAAATCCCTCCAGTAGAACTTTTTCAGAAGGCTAATCTTTCATAATCGGAATCAAATATTGAAAAGGCTAACATTTGATTAAAAAAAATGGTCACCCAATTTTCGAATTTCCCCCTGTAATTCTAGAACTAAGCAACGTAGAATGATATGTTATATAATAAAACTTTCCCTAGAAAATTATCTATCAGTGTACGTTCCATCGAAATCAATTCGGCAAAATCTTTTAAGAAGGCTAATATTTCATAATCGGATTGATCTGATTATAGAACTTCCCAGAATAATTCTATGACTAAGCTACGTAGAACGATATGTTATACAATAAAATCTTCCCTGAAAAATTATCTTACAGTTTAAGTTCTACGAAATTCCATTCAGCAGAACTCGAGTTATAAGCAGCGAAATTTCATTTATGTAGAAGTAAATAGAAGTATATTGCCATTAATATAGTTTGCATTTGAATTAAAAAAAGGTACTTTTTGGTTAGCCAGGCGCCAGTGATATATATATATATATATATATATATATATATATATATATATATATATATATATATATATATATTCATACATATAAGTGTATATATATGTATCTATATGCATGTTTTCGTGTAAATATATGTATGTATATACATGTATTTGTGTAGATATATGTGTATCTACAAAATCAATAATACATGTATATATATATATATATATCACTGGCGCCCGGCTAAAAGAAAAGTACCAAAAAAAATACTGCAAAAATGCAGTCGTACACTTAAAAAAAAAACCACCTTTTGGCTTAAAATCTCTCATCAAAACTGTTTTTCTTTTTTTTTCTTTTCTTTCTTTTTTTTTTTTTTTAAATAAAATTAGTAACACTTTTTTCTTTTATTTTTCGAGATGTATAGCCAATTTTGGCTTAAAATCAAATTGTTTGGGGTCAAAAGTAAAATCAAAATCGCCAAAAACAAAAGATACATCGCCAAATATTGTTTCAATATAGAAATCTTGCCCCTTGAATAATTTTTTAAGCATTACGAACATTCCCAATCATGTTTAAATTAAATATTTTCGTTTTATAATATTCTCTCATCAAAACTCTTTTTTTTTTCTCTTTCTTTTTATTTTTTTAATTTTTTTTTATATAAAATTAGTAACAGTTTTTCTTTTATTTTTCAACATGTATAGCCTTTTCATTTCTTTCTGCAACAGTAATGATCGCCAAAAAATTATCAATATGGTAACCTTTTCGGCCAAAATAACAGAACTTTCTATCATACTTCTATAACTAATATACGTAGAACGTTGTGTTATATACTAAAACCTTCCCTGAAAAATTATCTCTCGAACAGTGTAAGTTCCATCAAAATCCATTCGGCAGAACTCGAGTTATAAAGGATCGGAACAAAATTTCCGTTTGTGTTTTATATATATAGTAGATATATATATATAAACTAAGACGCGACCTTTAAAATCCGTTGATTTTTTTGAAGATCAGTGAATCAGAATATTTAATCAAAATTACATTAATAATCAACATGCAATTAATTATGTAAAATATGCATAACATTTTTATAAGGAAAAGCAATATTGTGATATTTTAAATGACTGTTTACAGACTGAGGAAAATTCTTCTTATATATAGAAGAAAAAATATTTTTAGTCAAGTCTTAAATCAGAAATGAAAAAGCAAGACCTTCAAATATTTCAAATTAATATAACGCTATTTAAACGAAAGAGAAAGCAAGTAAAAAAAATACCACTTATTTATTTTTTTTAATTGAATAAAAGTCGAGTACTTAAGCTGAGGGTTTGAAATGTCTTTATCTTTTTAAATTCAGACAAATTTGGATCTCTGAAAGTCTTATTGATCAAAAGCTTTTTTTTGTGTTACTTTAATCCCAATAGAATCTATATAAAAGAGTAAATAAATCTTAAAAATCCTCTTTTCCGATAATTACTATTTCTTTAACTGAGATAAAAAGCTTTTGTTTATACTTTAACATTAACTAACTACTGAAATTTATCCGAGAAGTTTTAGAAATATAGCCAGACAAGTTTATTGAGCAAGATAAAAATCTCATGAATTGTTTTATTTATATCTCTTACTAGTCTATCTATTATTCACTTATCAATTTTTTTTCAAAAGTTCTTATCCAAATAAAAGAAAATATACAAGGTGATTCCTTAAGTGCACTTCGTCTCAAATAACTAGTGAACGGAGTTAACTGCACCGTGAATGTGGTGTAATGACATTCCTCCTTACATATTCCCTCTTTATTTAAAATTAATTATTCAGCCTCTAATTTAAAAAAAAAATTCCTATTTTTAATAAACCGTTAAAAACTTTCTTCATTTTTTTTTTAGTCTATCAAATTTTAATATTCGCTTTAGTACGGTTGCACTTCATTTTACTATTTACACATTTTTTCTCATATCAGTTTTATTGCTCTGCCTGCAAAAATAAATGAAGAATATGATCACACGCATACACTGCGATTTTGTCTGCACCTTTTTGCACGTCAGCCGGCATTCGTAAAATAAAATAATAATAATAGTTTTAGGTCCATACTTAAATCCAGGCTGCATTTTCCTTAACGAATTTCATCGTATATGTGTAACCTCATCTAAATTTAGCACGTATTATTGTCTATGTTCTAGCGTACATGCATTCCAATTCAATTATCCGGGCTACTGACTGCACCTCTTTAACCACAACCAAAATTAGCACAACTCCCGTTTCCCATGATATGTTTTGCCGTGAATTCCACTCATTTTATTCACAAAAATACTTTGTCCTTTTGCATGTCTCCCGCCAAATTCACAGAGAATTGGCGATAATGTGAAGAAACCGCGCGCTAGAAATAAAAATTGTAAAATATGTTTGAAGAATCTTTGCATTAGTATCTGCTCTGCTTTCATTGTAATCATCTCTTAAAAGTTGCTAACTTCCTCTTCAGTGATATGCCTGTAATTACGAACCTGGTCAACGAATGAACTGCTTAATAAAAAGTGCTTTGGAAATTTAATAATGAAACGAGTATTCTTTTACACAATCCTCAACTAACTACTACTTTGATTTCAGCTTCTTGAAAGTTTTCTGTAATTTGCCTCATCCTGAAATCGCAGCTTCTATAATCACCCTTGCAATAATAATATTCTACACCATATGTGGTGTACTATATTTAAAACATATACAGGACTAGGTACCTAGCAGGTACACTGTAAAATAAAAAGTTCCGTAAAAAACAGAAAATGTAATGGCAGTAAAGATACCGCTTATTCTCCGTTTTTTCACAAAACTTACTTTTTGGTATTTCTCCATTTTCAAGACAGAATTTTTCCGCTATTCAAAACGGGAAATTTCTGTTTTTAAATTAAACTTGAGCAATGGCGCAAAATTAAAAAAAAAATCTAAATAATAATTATATCTGCTGATACCTATTTACTTGAAACAGGTATTTGCACTGAATATTATCACATTTGTTTTTATTGCCTCCTCTTCCTCTGGATTCGAACTGGTATTCGCTATTACAGAATGAATGCCCAGTGCGTCATATCAACTGACCACATCCAACGATTTGGTTATAGGCCAAAACACCAGTTACGAAAATTTAACTACAATTTTTAGGGTTTCGTTCATCCCGTTGTCTGTCCGTCACATAGCCATTCTCAAAAACTATGTAACTTACAGAGTTGAAACTTCGTGCATGTAGATGAATACCAGCTGTGAAGAGCTCAAAATATTAAAATTTGAAAAATTCGTATTATTTTAATAAATAGAGATAAAAAACCAAAATTCTAACAGCCTTTTCATATTAAATTGAAACATTTTTCGTTATAGCAGATGCCAAAGATTTAAAATCCACAATGAAATTCTATCTACAATAATTAATTTTCTATCAGACGATTTCCACGGGAAAAATAAAAATGAAATACAAAGTTTCACCAATTGAAAAAAAGATAAATATGAAATAAAATTGATTGACGTCATAGTCGTAATAAAACGGAAAATGTCTAAGATTTCTCAATAATACAAGGAGTATGAGTATGTGTAAGTACACAAAGCAGATTAATATCACGTCATTAGAGAATTAAAAAGAAAATCTGACGTCATATGGGAAGTTTAACTAATTTTTCAAATGTTTGAGAATAATACAAAGCGAGTATCAATATAAATAATAGAAAATGGTAAATATATGAGTTTGAGAAACATATTGAATCGTGATAAAAATCCGATTATGGAAATATTCGCATATTTTAACATTTTGAAGGTGTACAATTTCTTTAATTTTGAAATTATTTTTTTTAAATATTACATTTAGTCCGTATGACGGATATTATTATGACAGAATATAATAGCGGGATTGGCGCGCTATCCGGCTGGTTTAGATATTCGAAAAAACGAAAAAATAGACCGGTAAATTTTTACTTTATAAAACACGTGACTTTTTTTTTTTTTTTTTTTTTTTGTTAAATGAAATTTGTTTGAATTTATTAAAGAAAGGATAAAGTGTTTTGAAAGAAATATTAAGCGAAACTCTTTGAGCGATCTTCGATCACACTTACACACTTGTTACTCTTTCACTCCATTGAACATTTCCGTTTCTCTGACTTAGGAACATTTCCGCTTTTAACAGTCAACGAGTAAGGATAAAAAGGGAATTTTGCGTTTATTCCGGGAAAATTTACGACTTCTGTTCAAAAAAGTATGTTTTCGTTAAAATACAGAAATTTCACATATAATCACCCTTATATATACGGAACTTTTTTTACATTGTATCATCGCGGTAAATATCGGATTTAGAAGTCGTATCGCGAAAACTCTAGGAGATAACGTCCAAAAGTTCAACAATAAAATTGCAGAATATCTTCGATTTATTAAGAAAAGACATATCTTACACACGGGTAAGTTAATCAATGCACATGTACAGACGATAATATCTCAAACTGATGCAATATATTTTGTTTGGGATAAATAACGATAAATAATAGATAAATAATGACAGACGATACATTCATTTTACAATTCAAACACTTCCATTATCAGATAAAGACGCATGTTCTGTTAAAAATAACTTCTATTTTAAATACTACAGTTACAAACTGCGCTGTTTTTTCCTTTTTTAACTGTGTCGAAGATTTTTTCATATTTGCATTCTAATTTCTCATAATTGCACCCGCATACGTTTAATGAAATTCTCATTTCGCTTTCGGAAAAATTCATGTTTTTTAATAAACAAAATGATCCGCATCAATGTCCGATATTTTTGTCTGAACATGCAAATAGTTATCGTATCCCTGAACGATGATGCTCTACAACTTTGTCATTAAACCGTTCATTGTATCGACTATAGTTTTCGAGATACGATCTCTAATTCCGTATCTATCGCTGGGAACCAATGCGAGGTACCTTAATGTCTAGCGCATACACGTTTTACTATATCTAGATACCATATTCATCGCTGTAGATAACTCGATTAACAAGTTATTTGAGGTAACATTTGCGACGGATTTGAAGAATCATCCTGTATATAATTTCAGTTTTTAAAAACTTTGATTTAATTTCGTTGGTTGTCTGTCTGTGCTCTACCTTTAACAAAGTGTTAAATCTTTGAAATGGACTACAGCATATTTCCTAATGATACTGATCATTTAAACATACATTTTTCTTTTAGAGGCCTTCTAAAAAATTTCGTTTACTTTAACTCACATATCCTAAAATTATTGTATATAAATTTTGTGTTAACTGTACATATTTTAGTATTATTTTGTTCTCAAATTATATGACATTTTATTATAATAAACGAAAGTGTTTATGTTTTTAATATACCTGTCCCTCCGTATGCCATTTATGTTCGAATTTTCATTATGTTCGAATTTTCAAAATATTTGGATATCTAGAATATTTTAATACATTATTGTTGTTAGGTTTTCAAATTATATTAAACCAGATAACTAAACCCGAGCTTCCCGGATTACAGAACATAATACCCTCTGCACAGAACACAGGGGAAAATAATTTTCAATTGAAGACCCTTTTATAATACATGTTTTACAAATGAATAGAGGAGAATATCAATCTAAAAGCAAAATATTTACAGTGTATTTCATAATTATCTACGGGATTTTTAAAAGTCAAAATCCATAAGTAAAGACAAACACAGCAAAACCACTATGTTGAGAATCACTTTAAGTTTTGAACAAGGATTGCAGGTGCACCTACCTTGATGCTCCATTCATCAGTTCTAAAATAAAATTGCTACCATACATGTGTCAAGACATCACGACCAATGCTCTCCATGACAAACGTAATCCGTCTTTACAATTCTGTTAAATGATTTAGCAAAGGGGACAGGAAGACACGTTTTTGATATAATTCGCGTTTTGCTAAGTCTGAGAGTTAACCGGTAATTTTATTTTTAAACTGATGTGTACCTAGTCAGTAAAAGTGCCATATTTTAATGTCTTTAAAAATTATACAAATCTTGAAGTGATCATCTATATATTGATATGAATATTTTTATAGTATTAATATATCTTTGCAATTACGTGGTCAAGGAGACATATCTATTAATATATAATAGATTTATTTACATACTATGTACATGTGGTACAAGCCCGCTTAAACTGCAGACATCTCTACAAATATGATTTGATCCCGTGATTCTGACTTGCAAGCAAAAACATTACAATGCGTCCGATTAGTTGCGCCATATATGGGGCAAAATCATTATTATTTCATCGGGATATGACACCGCTACCCTCGTAGATCAAACAAACCATTAGTTTACTACGTCGACTACTTCTTTCAACTGGTAGATTATCATTTAGATCAGTCTTGGCAGGAGGATTCTTCTCTAAATTGACACAATTGTTTTTAATAGTCTTAGTATTCTTATTTAAGTTGATACCATTGTTCTTAACAGTCTTGTCCTTAACACATTTATATAGAGTATTATAACAATATTTATAACCCGCGATAATTCCCGTGTTATAATAACACGCGAAAATTCAGATTGGTCAGATTTTATAGCATTCTCATTCTCAAATGGTATTTATATAACGGAATTTATAAACATCATTATTAACATGAGGTGGACACATTATGCCATCACATCAATTTATAAAACCAATCTGATACCTATTAATTTTATCATTTTTGCGTTTATCCATTTTTACTCTCTTCCGTAGTTTTTAACAAAAGGCAATTTATGAAGATTATATTTGTGCAAGGGTTTCTGTATCTTTTGTTTGGATACCAAATGAAGGGCTGCTTTAACTGACATACTGATGTGGGGTAGAAGGATTTTTCAACAAAAATCGGGAAATTGACTATGTTATGTAACTTTTTTTCTAGCTTTTTAAGGCACTTCTTCACAGTTTGTACATAATTTTCTGCTTGTCCGTTAGATATTGGGTGACATAGTGGAATAAGTGTATGTTTAATTCCATTTGATTTAAGAAATTCTTGAAATTCATGGCTTATGAACAAAGTTCCTTTGTCACTGACCAATCTACAGGTAATCTAAATGTAGCAGAAATTCTTCATATATTCTAATAGTTGATTTACTATCAATATTATGTACCACATGTACCTCTAACTATTTAGTATAAGCATCGACCACTACTAAAAAATATTTTCATTCAAAAGTTGCAGCATAATTTATATATATTCTTTCTAAAGATAATTTTGATTAATATTTTAAAG
Source organism: Maratus michaelseni (assembly GCA_963931845.1). NCBI lineage: Eukaryota > Metazoa > Arthropoda > Arachnida > Araneae > Salticidae > Maratus > Maratus michaelseni. The sequence continues at coordinate 359,385,524 of OZ007593.1, read as the reverse complement.
GTTTCATTTTACAATTATCTCTAGAAAACATTTGGCATCTACTAACAAAATTTACCATTCATTCAATTTCTTTATCCATATTATTCCACCAGAGTACACCTCGAGCTTTATCTTTCATGCTAGATGTACCCTGATGAACGAATGTAATATTTTTAACATATTCGCGAACTTCATCTGGAATAATTCCTCTATGTCGCCATCATAAAAAATCTTCTAAACATGAAAGTTTTTTGGATCTATGACAGTGTCGTTGCTATTCCTCTGATTTAATATTTTGCGGCCATCCATATAAAATCACTAGCTGTTACCCGCGACTTCGTTCACGCAACATTAAAAGAAGAATAAATACATTAATTAAGCAAAATATTTCACTCCCGATAGTTAAAAACGTTAACAATTAACTAACTATTCATCACATTTCATAAGAGGCAATACGGTATTTTTTGTTATAGGGACCTTGACATAACTCAGTCTTAAAAAAGGGAAATTTTGTGCCAAATAATCGCGAAAATGAAATTGCAACCAATGCAAAAAGGAGAGCCAAATAAAATCGTGGAAATGGGCGAATTGGGTAAAACCAAATTTCAATTTTACCTGATAACCAATTTTACTTTTAACGCCTTTGTGAAACGTTTTAACAGCCATCCTTCAAAAAAACATTAATTGGAAATAGTATATGCTTTTTCTTTAAAATTCAATTCTGCCTCCTTGGTTTAATGTATAGCTGAAACAAATCTTGTTTTCTAAATGACAGAATGTTGACAGGCAATTTTTGTTCTCCAGAATAAATTGATTCATGAAGTTTTAATATGTGAAAATCTGTTTTCATTTTTCGGATAATTTACTGAAATCAAGATTTTAATTTCACCATCTATTGAGAGTGAAAATAAATTCTGTTTTTCAGTTTTAATGAGAAAATGGTGTAAAAAATATATTGATCTGTTTTATTTCTCCTTTTTAATACACAAATATGGAGTAATTTACTTTCCGTTTTTAGAGCAACTTCGTTAAAATTTACAAAAAAAAAAAAAAAAAAAAAAAAAAAAAAAAAAAAAACTTGGCATCTAATTGAATTTTTAAATTCTGAGAGTTTCTGTGACATCCTCTGATCAATGATAACCAGTATTAAGTAAATCGCGTTGCGTTCTATAGTCTAGTAGTAGTTGCGAAAAACAAACACACGGTCAGATTTTATTATAATACATTCGTGTTCATTTTCCCTTTCTTAAAATTATGATGTGATTTTTAGCAGAAAACTCTCATCTGTATATAACGGATACTCATGATTAATAATCAGTATAGATAAAAAAACATTTAAATTTTTCGTTATAAATATAGCGTGAAACTCGTATACTTTCTATATTTACTGATCCTTGTATTATTAATGTAAGGAATTGATTCACACTCATTTTAAAACATATTAGAAAATTCCCGTTTTATTTCAAATATGACGTCTTTTTTCCCCCACAGAAATCCCTTTTTAATGTCATAATTCTTGTTAAATTTCTTTTCCAGGCAATTAATTTCAGTACTGGCATAGGGGAAATTATGTTACTTTAACGAAATAATATTAAATCTTTAGATTTTATCAACAAAAATGAAACTATTAACATTCGTCATTTTTTTTAGGTAATCGAGTTATTTCTTTTAGTTTTAAGAATGAAAATAATTTTTTTTTCTAGCTATCCATGACATCATTTTCGACATGGATAATTTTGCGGAGCATAATATTGATATTTGCTAGTCATTTTCTTTTCAAACTTCTTTTTACTTTTTTAAAATTTAAATAAAAAATAAGGTATAGTTATATTAGCCGTGCGCAAACGTAAAACGCCAAGTATTTTTATCATACAAAATAAAAAATAAATAAAAAAGTAAAGAATAAACCCCAAGATCATTTTATTTCACCAGCAAAGCATATCCGCTTAATTTTCAATGTATGACGTCAGATTCGCCTGTTTCCTATGATTACGCATATTGAAACCTTGTATTATTATCAAAAACTAAAAAAAGTACGTTTTATTTCTAATAATATTATTTAATTTCCTTTTTAATTCTATAATTTTTTTATTTCATTTTCATTTCTCAAGTGAAAATTTTTCAATTGAAACTAAATTGTTGAGTAAAATTTATTATTCCGGATTTTGATTAAGTTTTGGCAACGATAAAGTATTAGCAACGGTAAAGTAAATTTAACCATTTTAAAATATTATACGAAAAAAATGTCCATTTATTCTCTATGAAAATAAAAAAATTTTGAATTATTAAGAAAAATATTTGAATAAAATATACAAAAACCAGCCTATGTTCATTTGAGGGTTATAATCAACGTATATGCAAAGATACAGGATCATTAAATACTCCATTTTAACGCTGGATTCAGCCTAACATTTGCATGCAAACAAATTTATAATATTACTAGCTGTTACCCGTGACTTCGTTCACGTAACATTAAAAAAAGAATAAATGCATTAATTTAGCAAAACATTTCACTTGATAATTAACAACATATATAATTAACCAAAGCTTTATCACATTTTATAGGAGACCGTTCGGTATTTCTTTGCTATAGGGGCCTTGACATAACCCACTCTTAAAAAAGTGAAATTTCATGCCAAATAATATATGCAATCGCGAAAATGAAACTGCAACCAATGAAAAAAGGAGGTCCAAGTAAAATCGCGAAAATCGACGAATCCCTCTTCGTAAAATGAAAATCAACACTGGGAGAATTCTTCTATACAACAGTGCTTTTTCGGCGGTATTTGGTGTGAAATTTGTATATGTGTGCATTGCTAAATGGGCATTATTATATTGTTTATTTGCATAGACATATGTTATCTATTTCTTACTACATTATTATTTTATGTACTGTTTATGTATATATTAAATAAAGTGCTTCACGCTAAGTGGTGTAAATAGTGAACAAACTGCTTTTGGATTTTATACATTGATAGATATTTCATAAAGATATAACAATCTGATGCGAATCTAAAATATAAATAAAGATTGCTAGAAAGTACCTTCAATTCTGCCCAATTTAACCTCGATATTTTCTCTATCGCGTCAAGAACACTATAAGCAAATAAATACCGACAACACCAATCTGATAATCTAAATTTACATATTTTTGTTAGTATATATAGGATTATTTTAATTTATTTCGTGAGCTTGAAATTTTTTACGCTTTCTCTAGGGTTAGGTGTCGAATAAATGTACTTTCTTGTTATTTTATTTTGCCATTTCTATTTATTCTATTTTCCATTAATTCCATTTATGGATATTGATTTAATTTACATATTCGTGTCAAAGAATATTGTGTAAAGTTATTATTAGGATTAGGATAGCATACGATTAGGGTTAGGATTAGGAATAAACGACAATGGCATGACCGATTCAGGTTTAAAGTATGAACCAGAATGTCTATTTACATCATGAAGCAATAAGAAAATTAGAAAATTATCGGCTGATATTTTTTAATATGTTTTACAGTCATAGTTGGCATCAAAGGTGAGCGAGGAAATGACCATCTAAAATACCATTAAGTGTCTATCACGCAAAAAACAAATCTGGTTACAACAATGTATTTCATTTTGTGCCAAATTTCACTTGATTAAAAAAAAAAAAAAAAAAAAAAAAAAAAAAAAAAATTGCCTATGAACCCGATTACAGATCCCTAACCTTCCAATTCTCGGAATTTTTCTACCTATATGTAAAAAATTTTCTACTATATAGAATGCGCTCTCACGTTTATAATGTTATGAATTGGCACGATTGGCTTGTTCAAGTTTACACAATTCGGCTGGAAGAAAAGTTTCATTACTTTTTGATTTCTTCTTTGCTTTTGCATTACGCGAATTTGTCGGTAAAATCGATTTCCGTTTAAATAACATTGTTGTTTTTTAAGTTTAAAAAATATTGTAATTTTACTTAAACATTGCTTTAAAATCTATGCAATTTATCTCATTCTACTATACTTTACAAAAATCTATTATGAAACAGAAGTATAAAAATAGCTATATTAAAGATGACAACAAAGTTTTTACTATTTTAAAACTAAAAGAAATGTAAAATTAAATTCCAGCTCGAAACGACGATTTGCAAATGTGTTTCGATTGTGGGAAAACGATAGAGGAAAAATGCTGTTACTTCGACGCAATCATATTAAATCTTTAGAAAAAAGCAACTTTCTTTTATAAAATATAGTTATATTTTTATTAAGATTATCTGCTTTTCGATACGTATAATTTTGCGATGCATATCATTGACATTTGCCATCCAATATCTTTTCAATTTTATTTTTCTTTACTTTTTACAATTTAAATTAAAAAAAGTCCTTCCGGCCTGTACCGGGAGGAAAAGGTAGCTTTCCTATATCTTCGTTTTAAAATTTTAGCTAAAGTTACACGAAAACAGCAAGCTAAAATGCAAAGAAACGTTTACAAAAGATTCGTTAATACTGAATTTGAATAAAAAATTCGCCAAATTGTTGAGCAATAGCCAAATTGGCTTCATTTATGAAGACTTATTTTGGTCGCCAAATTGGGCGATATTTCGCCAAGTTTGGCATATTTCGCCAAATGTCGCCAATTTTGGCGAGAATTTGGCGCTAACGGATATGAATATATAGTTTTATAAGTATGATTGGGAAAATTATTACAACAATGAAAGAAAATAATTTGCGAGTAATCGCGTTAATGTGCTGTTTTGTTTCAAAATGTCAGCCACCCTAGAATTTCAAACTACTCTATCTCAGCCATTTTTTAAGATAGAGGTAAACCAAAAATGCTCTGGAATCCATGTATTAAGGCCTAACTCGTAATTCAAAAATAAATTTGAAGTTTTATTTTTTTGTATATTTATTTTAGTTTTAAATTTTTAAATGGCCGCCATCTTGAAACAAAATGGCGGACCAAGCTGGCCAACGAACTCGGTCGAGACATTGGTGACCTTAATACATACAATTAGTTTCATCAAAATTGATTCATAAATACGGGCGTTATCGTATGACATAGGTCAGATATATAATATATATATATATATATATATATATATATATATATATATATATATGTGGATATATCTATATATATAAATCAACATTTGAACGGAGGGTGGTTTTGGGGTCTGGGGTCATGATCGGTGAAAATATATCGAAATTTTCCGGAACTGCTTTCCTCCGAACGGCTGCAATAGGTAGCTTTATACTTTTTTGTATTGAAAGCTACCTAATATGGTATCTTTATGTTAGCCGTGTGCAGACGATAAACCGCCAAGTGTTATTCCTATCACCATCATTCGTATTGGATTCGTATTAAAATATAAATCTTTCATTCATTTCATTAAAAACACGGAACTTTAATTTACAACACATACATTTAAAATACATATATTACGTACATTTAAAATAATTCATTTCATGTGGAAAAGAAAAAGAAGAAAAAAAGAGAGAGAAATTAATCACAAATAATTTTATAACCCAAGATCATTTTATTTCAACATCAAAGCAAATCTGTTTTATTTTTCTATATATGACATCATATTAGCTTGCTTTCCATACTTACTCGTATTTATGCACTTTGTATTATTATCAAATATCTGAAAACGCACGTTTTATTTCTAGTATGACGTCATTTAATATTCTGTTTAATTCTTAAACAATTCATTTCATTTTCATTTTTCACGTGGAAATTTTTCTCTTGAAAATAAATTGTTGAGTAAAAATTATTACTCCGGGGTTTGATTTAGTATTGACAACGATAAAGTATTAGCAACGGTAAAATAAATTTAACGATTTTAAAATATTATACGAAGAAATGTCCATTTATTCTCTATGAAAATAACGAAAATTTGAATTATTAAGAAAAATATTTGAATAAAATAAACAAAAACCAGCCTATGTTCATTTGAGGGTTATAATCAAACTGTATGCAAAGATACAGGATCATTAAATGCTCTATTTTGACGCTGGCTTCTGCCTAACATTTGCACACAATCGGATTTATAATATTACTAGCTTTGTTACCCGTGACTTCGTTCACGAAACATTAAAATAATAATAAATACATTAATTAAGCAAAATATTTCACTCCCGATAATTAAAAACGTTAATAATTAACTAACTCTTTAACACATTTCATAGGAGTTACTTACGGTATTTTTTTCGGTATTTTTTGTTATAGGGACCTTGACATAACTCAGTCTTAAAAAAGTGAAATTTTGTGCCAAATAATCGCGAAAATGAAATTGCAACCAATGCAAAAAAATCCAAATAAAATCGTGGAAATAGACGAATTGGGTAAAAACAAATGGGAATTTTACCTGATAAACAATTTCACTTTTAACGCCTTTGTGAAACGTTTTAACAGCCTTTCTTCAAAAAAAACAAACATTAATTGGAAATAGTGTATGCTTTTTCTTTAAATTCAATTCTGCCTCCTTGGCTGTATAGCTGAAACAAATCTTGTTTTCTAAATGACAGTATGTTGACAGGCAATTTTTGTTCCCCCGAATAAATTGATTCATGAAGTTTGAATATGTGAAAATATGTTTTTACTTTTCGGATAATTTACTGAAATCAAGATTTTGTTTTCACCATCTATTCAAAGTGAAAATAAATTCTGTTTTTCAGTTTTAATGAGAAAATGGTGTAAAAAATATACTGATCTGTTTTATTTCTCCTTTTTCATACACAAATATGGAGTATGTTACTTTCCGTTTTCAGAAAAACTTCATTAAAATTTACAAAAAAAAAAAAAAAATCTTGGTATCTATTTTTTTTTTTTTTTTAATTCTGAGAGTTAAGTCTTCGGATCAATGATAACCGGTATTAAGTAAATCACGTTGCGTTCGATAGTCTAGGAGTAGTTTCGAAATACAAACACACGGACAGATCTAAATATAATAGATTCGTTTTCATTTTCCTTTTCTTAAAATTATGATGTGATCTTTAGCAGAAAACTCTCATCTGTATATAATGGATACTCATGCTTAATAACCAGTATAGATTAAGAAAAAAACATTTAACTTTTTCGTTATAAATATGACGTGAAACTCATCTACTTTATATGCTTACTCATCCTTGTATTATTAATGTAAGGAATTGATTCACATTCATTTTAAAACATATCGGAAAATTCCCGTTTTATTTCAAATATATATTTCCCCAGAGAAATCCCTTTTAAATGACATACTTGTTAATTTTCTTTTCCAGGCAATTAATTTCAATACTGGCATAGGGGAAATGATGTTATTTTAACGAAATAATATTAAATCTTTAGGTTTTATCAACAAAAATGGAACTATTAACATTCGTCATTTTTTTTTTAGGTAATCGAGGTATTTCTTTTAGTTTTAAGAATGAAAATATCTATTTCTCTCTATCCATGACATCAGTTTCGACATGGATAATATTGCGGAGCATATTATTGACATTTGCTAACCATTTTCTTTTGAAATTTCTTTTTACTTTTTTAAAATTTAAATAAAAAATACGGTATAGTTATATTAGCCGTGAGCAGACGGTAAAACGCCACGTATTAGCAACGGTAAAGTAAATTTAACCATTTAAAAATATTATACGAAAAAATGTCCATTTATTCTCTATGAAAATAACGAAATTTGGAATTATTAAGAAAAATATTTGAATAAAATTAACAAAAACCCGCCTATGTTCATTTGAGGGTTATAATCTACCTATATGCAAAAATACAGGATCATTAAATGCTCCATTTTGACGCTGGCTTCAGCCTAACATTTGCACACAATCATATTTATAATATTATTAGGATTAGGATAGGATTAGGATTCTAAATTTGTTTTGTTACAGGATTTTCAACTGTACACGTTACAATAGTTTTAGAAGCAACATGCCAATCATAATTATTTAAAACAAGCATTACTTCAGATATATTACTTACTATATTTACAATTTCTGATTAGTTAATGTACTTAATGTACCAGAAAATTTATTATTTTTACCTTCGCGATACTCAATCATACCCTTCTAACATTAAGGACCATTGCAACATTCTAAATAATAATCTATCAGACACCCTTTAATAGAATCCAACAATCTAATTAAAGGTTTATGGACTATTATAATTTTAAACCATTTACCAGTTAAATATTGGTGGGATTTAGTAACTCCAAATATTACAGAAAACTTTTCTTTATCCATAATTTCTTTCTGTTTTATTCCTAGTTCTAGATCTAGATGCATAAGCTATCGGGTTTTCCTTAGTCTCAACAATATTACTTAAAAATACAACCAATGCCATATTAGGTACATCATATTTTAAAACAACATTTTTATTAACATCATGCAATTCTTAAAAGGAATTTTACATACAATTTGTTTTTCTGCAATACTTTTTCATGCATTTTTGACCATGACCACTTTACATCATCTATACTAATAAAAGAAAGTTTCGCTCTTTGTGTGTGTGTCTGTCTGTCTGTTGGCGATGGCAAGGAAAATTTAGACCACCTAGAAGGTTGGAAATTTAGGTGTAGATAGTCCAAGGTCTGGCCATGTGCACCTGAGCCTAAGAATTTTAATATTTTGATAATTAGCCTAGATATTAATTAGATTCTCATAAACCATCGCTTCTAAAATATCATCTTTTAAATCAAAATGGCGAAAGAAACGGACAGGCGCATTAGATTTACAATCGGAAATGAACGAATTCGAAATTATTTTACTAATTAGCGAATTTTAAGAAAACTAATTGAGATATCAAATTAAAAATTTCTGAGCATATGTAAAAAAATATTCTGTATCTGACTATGTGATTTTTGTGATTCGGTTGGTAATTTTTTTAATTTACGCAAAAAACTGCCAAAAATCTGCCGGCGCCATTGAAAACGATCCGAGAAATTTTCAGACAGGGATCGGCTTTCATTAAAAACTGAACTAGAAAGAGATCTGTTTCTCGGGACGATCCCTCTCATTTAGTTTGCGAAAATGAAAGGAAATATTTGCCAAATTTTACTAATGAACAAATATTTAGGTAACTAATTAAGATATAGATTTGAAATTGAGGTCGGGAAGGGTTGTCATCTGCCGGCTATATTAGCGTAGCGTCTTCGTTATGTTCTAATTATCAGAAAAATGTAATTCTTTTTTTAATGATCGCGTTAATGTACGTGACGGTGGTTCTCTTGAACAAATTAATCATTATATTTGCGGGTATGGGGGTTAACGCCTTTCTCTGAGATTGTAATTATCTCTGGCCCGGGCAACGCCGGGCGGGTTAGCTAGTTATCTAATAATCTATGTAAAGGTTGTAATACACCTGAAATATTAGGTTGGAAGTTTCTATAATAGGAAATTAATCCCAAATAGGAACGCAATTGTGACACATTAGTAGGAAAAAGAGTATTCGTTATAGCATCTATTTTTTTTCGGAATATGTTTAATTCATTCCTTTGAAATTTTATGTCCTTTATAGCTAACTTCATAAATTATAAATTATAAATTTTCCTTATTTAATCTTATACCAATCTTATACCAATCTTATCTCAGAAAAGTAATTCACAATACATTCTACTTTTGCCGAATGTTCTAATTCTAATTTAGCACTAATCATAACAGAATCTAAAAATAGATCAACATAATCACATTTTTTTTATTAGAATATGCTTTATTTTTCCTTGAAACATTCCAGATGCACATTTTATTCCAAAAGCTAATCTTAATACAATATACAATCCTGATGAGTATTAATAGTTAAAATTTTAAAATTTAATTATCTATAGGTTATTGCAAATATGCATCCTTTAAATCAAATACAGTAAAAAAAAAATGCATTTGCTAATTTACCAAATAATTCTTCCCTTCGTGGAAGAGGATAATTATAGTTCTCAGTACTAGCATTAAATAGTGCTCTAAAATCACCACATATGTGAAAAGTAGCACTTGGTTTTGGAACAATAACTAAGGGAGTAGCCCGCAGAATAATCAACTGGCTTAAAAGACCTTCTTTCGTTAATCGTTCCATTTCTAATTTAGCTTTTTTTCTTAAAACAAAAAGAGCAGTTCGAGACTTTTAGACAAACTGGTTTCAGATTATTTTTTTAATTTACTTGACATTTGATGACCTTTGATTGGACCAGTCCCGTAAGCAAAAGCATCAGGAAAATGCCTAATTAAACCATCTTTCCAAATACTTTAATCATATTTGCATCAGGCTAAAATAATTTTGATGCTTTAGACCAGGCATGTCAAACTCGTTTACCGCCACTGGCCAAATTAAGTATTGTGTACAAAACCACGGGCCATATAGAAAAAGTAGATAATATTATTCCCATTGCACAAAATAAAATTTGTACGTACAAACACAGCCATGTTAAAGAAATATTCATGCAAAGTTCGAAAGTTATTATTATACATAGTTTAATTTATCTTATTTTTCGAAAAGATACTCAGTTTTAATTCATTAATCAAATCTATAAGATTTAATTGAATTTTCTAAATTGTATTTAATTTAAAAATTGATTGTACACGCTGGTCTGCAAATCTTGATCTGACAAAGTCATAGCTGTCAATCTTCTGTGTTTTCTTCAAGTAAATAATAAAAATAAACATATTTTGAATTAGAAGATTTATTTAATAAATTGTGTCTTGTATTTATTCGCTACTTATTTGATTTCATTTATAAATACATTTTCTGGTACAAATTATCTTTATTTGACTTGGAAAATGACAAAACTTTGGCAGCCATGCAAAGATGTGGTATAAAACATATAGTTAATAGCACACTATAGTTTAAAAAATCGGTTTTGATTAATAATTACAGAACCTTATATCATTATATTTTCGCTCTAATATGGAATCGCACTGAATTTTGGTTAATTGCAGTAATAAATTCTGAAGAATAATTTCAACATCAATCATTAGAAGTGAAGGAAATAGATTAAACTGATTTTCATATTTTTAAATTCCAAAATCTTCTTTTGAATTTTTTTAAATATATTTTTAGTATATTCTAAAAATTTTTACTCCGATGACTTTTGTAATAATACCAGGCATTTAAAATTAAATTCATTTAATTTTTAAAAAAATTGTATCCCAAATGTTTATCAAAATAATAAATTCTATTTGAAAACGCTAATACTATCAAATAACAAAATAACATTATGGAATTTGCCTTAAAGTTGAAATTTACTTAGGTGCTTCGTAATTTCGAATGAAAATACAAAGATAAATAAATGAAATACAAAGATCAAAAATCCACATTCATAATTTGTAGATTTAAAATGAAAATTGTAACATTGTTTAACAGTTCAAAGTTAACAGTTAAAACATTATGATGGAAAGCCGTCAAATATCTGTATAAGAAGGTAAATCTGTTTATCTCCACCACCCATATTTCCAAGATATTTTCTAGATTGACGATGATTCAGCATGTGCGTACAAAAATAGAATATAATGTAAGTTTATGAACACTATTAAGCACATATCCGGGTTTTGTAAATCTATCCGCTACATATATATATATAAATCTTTCTAGCAATGGTACTTATGCTTACATAATTTTCAAATTTCTTTAATTGCTCCAGACATCATTTCTTCCATTTCGTAGGGAATGATTTCGACTCGTGGGACATTTAATGTAATAAAGTTTAAATCGTAAAGTTAATTAGTTTTTTAAAGCAAATACATTTTCTTCAATGTATTTCTCCACTTTGATTCTCTTTTAAGAAGTATCAATTTCAATTCTGACAGTTTATCTTTCCGGTTTTAGTCAGATTTTAGTGAGTTTTCTTTATACTATGTGCTGTTGCACCTCTTAACCCATTGAAGGGTGGTGAGATATAATATATCCCACTTAATTTTAATTCCAAAATGCCCCATTGACACCAGGTTTTTGAAATAAATTTTTCTCTTATAATATACGGGAAGAAAAGCTTTTGCTCATTTTCAGTTAATTTTCTTTGTTTATTCCTGGTGTCAATAAATCATTTCAACATTTTACAAACAGAAGTAATTTTCCCCTTAAAAGGTTAATGTTATATTTCTTCCAAACTCCAACAGTGTCTACATATCAAACATCAAACATCAAATTCCAATTTCCCTTCGAATATAGTTGTAATGTAAATCTCTTTTAAAAAATCTGCGATGTTCATTTTCAGTTTTATCATATTTATTCATAGTTGTAAAGAGCTTTCACATAATATATTTTTTTTTTTAATTCTGGGATGTGTGAGAGTATGTCAATAAAATGAGTGTACATATCAATAAGAAATGAAAGAAAGGAAAGAAAGATCACGCAGGATTACAGAAAGATCACACACAATTACTAAGCTAAGTAATGAAAATAATTAAAGTACTTAAATCCAAAATCCATGTGTTCGATTGAAGCCCAAGTGAAGAACCTGGATGACATATTTGGAGTTTTTGTGTCAAGCACAAAAGTAATGATTTGTGCCACTTTCAAAGCGACTCTTTTAAAACTAGTTAATTTTATATTTTGATTTTTTAAATATTTTAACTGTTCGTAATTAGTGCCGAATGTTATTAATTTTACAATACATTTCTTGGTATTTAATAAATACAGCATATTATTTTCTAAAGTGGTGTAAAATCGAAGAGATTAGTAAAATAAAATATTTTTTTGACAGAAAACAAATACTTGAAAAAAAAAATGCTTGTAAAATACTTGAAAAAAATTTACGAATCTTTAAAATTTCAAACACAATATCCCGCGTTTTGCTACGTTCCGATTAGTTATCTTTGTTCCACATGTTTTTATTTTTGTGCTAAAATGTAAAATTGAGTTACATCTGTCTCTATACATCACTGTTGCCAGATGAGCAGAATTTTTTTTAATTCAGAATACTACCACATTCTGAAGAGAAATATTTTTCTTATTTAATGACAGAACAAATAGAACAAATATTAGCATTCAAAAATAGTTGTAGCATTCTGAATAAAAAAAGCCCTCCAAACTGGTAACACTGATATAAATATTTTTCTGATGTTTGTCATCTGTAAGACGACGGTTGGTGCAATTCTGATCGTACAAACGGTATGTTCAGCATGCGTATTCTAACAACTAAATTAAACGCAGGTAAAATGCCAAAAAACTTCGCAGGCCACAGATAAGGTGTCGGCGGGCCAGTTGTTGCCCGCGGGCCACATGTTTGACATGCCTGCTTTAGACCCTGTTTTACCAATTTTATTCGGAGCTTCTTCTTTAACAACTAACATTTTAAAATTAGATACACACTTATCATCAATAAAAACATTTACAGTGGAATGCGTAGTATATGTTTGTAATTTGATATCAGATTTAACCAAAGGAGGAGGAACCTGAGAGCAATTTGTTAGCGACATTTTAAATAATAATTGTATGTTATCTACATTAAAAAAAGGTATTTTAAATATTCTATGTTATGTTTTTTATCACTTTAAGCATTATTGGACATTAATTTATTACTGTTCTTTTTCTGTTTGTCAATGATTGCAGAGAACTTTCGATTACGGCAGCAAATTTTTAAATGTCAAACTTTGTTGAAAAAATGAATGCGCAGTTTTAATTGGACAGTTACTAGGATCATGGTTTTTAGAACAACAGTAACACAGTTTATCTTTAATATCGGTATGTGTATACTAGATACGTACTTCTCATTTTCACGTTTCTCACAACACAAACTCTATTCATGTGGGTTCTTTTCGCAATCTACAGTGATTTTACTCTTGCCTCTGCCTATCCAAAAAATGCGGCAAGCTCAACGGCCATTTAAATTGTTAATTTTTAGTGTCTAACACTTTTATTTGTATTCTTAGCTGATCACGCAAACGGTCTCTTAATGTATTACAAAAATGACAAAATTTGGATAAACGTCGTAAGTTCCATACAAAATCAGCTGAAGTTTCTCTTTGTTTCCGTAACTATTTTGAAACTTAAATCGTTCTTTAGCATTTCTTAACAGAACCTCTGATCTCTTTTAACGTATACTTGGAAAAATGATATCTCCTAATAATGCAAATGTAGAGGTTCCAACAGAATTTAATTATATATAGATCTTCTTTTCCTCATTTTTGATGCAATTTTCAAAAAATATAAATCTATAATCTCAATATAAATATTCCATGGAACGTTCGAATTCTCTTCCAATCTGTTCAAAGATATCATTTCTGCTTTCTTCGATATTTCTTTTTTTTTCTTCATCTCTTTTAGAATTTGGGTCTAATTTGCTTCACCGCCATTAATATATTATTGTAATTAAGTAAAAGCAAGAAGGCAAATCTATTAATATACAGAGTGTTCCAAAACTCCTTGACATATTTTAAAATTCAATAAAAAATTAAGCAATTGGCATACGAGAGTGCGGTTTGGACGAAAATGCTTCTTATAATCGAAAAATTTCTTTGAAAAAATATAAAAATTCAGTTCCAAAAATTATTTATAGATGGCGTTGCTTTTGCAATGCTACCAAAGAAGTAGAATGCTGTTATAGATAACAGCGGCGAAAGACGTACAGAGCACAGTTTTTGTCCAAACTATAGCAACTCATTTCCAGAACTTAAAAATATCCCCCTTCATGAATTTCATTAGATGAGTGGGACAAATCAACAAACATTATAAAGGTACATAAACATAAGACGTCTGATCACTTTTTTTTTAATTTATAATTTTAATAACATTCTATTTCAGACAATTAAATACACAAATCCGACATTAGTGAAAAATTGACGGGAGCCAGGGCTTGAACCTGGGATCTTCAGCGTAACGTGCTGATGCTCTACTACTGAGCAACCCCTGGTTGATATCCTAACCCGGCAATTTTTCTCTTTTTTATACATGTTGGAGAGAGTCATCGGCTTGTTTTTGGAGTGGATGAGTCCTGCATGGACTCAGATTAGTATGAATCGAACATATTGCAAAAAACAGTCACACATTTAGCTAATAATAATTCAGACGTTAATTTATGTGCTTTATAATATTTTGTGTATCGATGGAATAGTAATTTATTCATCGTTGTTCCGTCATCCTGTGATGTCTGACAGCTAGCTGGTGACTTTCTTCAACATGTATAAGAAGTGAGAAATTGTCGGTTTAGGATATCGACTAGGGGTTGCTCAGTGGCAGAGTATCAGCAATTTACGCTGTAGGTCCCAGGTTTGAGTCCTGCCCCTGGTCATTTTTTACTCACGCTGGATTTGTGTATTTAATTGTCTGAATTAGAGTGTTATTAAAATTATAAATTAAAACAACAAACATTAGTTTCGCGATAATAGGAAACTTACCCAGTTTATAGGATGCCTCTGCAAGATAATAGCAACATACGGACAAAAATATTCGATTGGTCGATATGATTTTAGAAAAAAAAAAACTAATCGCCAAGCAATTAGCAGATCTTTGTATTATCATCAAACTAATGTTTGCTGACATGTTTCACTCATCTAATCGAACTCATGAAGGCGTGTATTGTTAAGTTCTGCAATTGGGATTGCCATAGTTTGGATAAAAACTGTGCATACGCACTGTACGCATTTCCCCACTGTTATGTATAAACACCTCTACCTCTTCGGTAGCTTTGCAGAAGTAACGCCATCTATAAAAAAATCCCGGAACTATTTTTTTAATATTTTTAAAGAAATTTTTTGATCATAAGAAGCATTTTCGTTCTAACCGTACTCTCGTACGCCAATTGCTTAATTTTTTATTGAATTTTAAAATGTGTTAAGGACTTTTGAGAGACCCTGTATAATAGATTTATTTACATACTATGCACATACGGTACAAACTCGTTTAAACGGTAGATATATCGATATAGCTACAAATATGATCTGATAGCGATACCAACGTACATGCAGAAATCTTACACTACGTGTGTTTAGTGGCACCAAGTGTTGTTCGAAACGATTATTGTTTCATTGGGATATAATAAGTATTCATCATATTTTTTATTTGAATTTTTTATTACTTTCCCAAAACCCGGAGTGCTTTTATGCTATTTAAAGGCCAAGAAAATAATTTTCGAGTGACATATTAAATAATGATATTTTCAGATTTAAACATTAGAACAGCTTACTTGCGATAAAAATTAGTTTAAAAACTAAAAACTTCAAAAATATAAAAATGAGTTTCGTTTATTAATTTCAAAGCAGTTTACACATTTTCTTCATAATATTAATCTTGATAAGAATACTTATTCGTTAGTACATCGTTATCATCTAGATTTCGAGAGTACAAATCATGAAAAAGAAAAAAAAAGAATTCTAAAAAGAAAGAAAAATTAAATATAATTTCATATCCTTCCTTCCCCTCGCAAATGGAATCTGTTCGTGCTTAAACTAATGCGTTTTTAATGAACGGAATTCCTAAAGATAATTATTTTTCTGAAATAAAGTTTGAAATGGGCTTCATACTTTTCAGTTTATTACTAGAGGACTTAATATCTATGAATTAAATAGTATATATATATAATGTTTCATTATGCACGCAACAGAAAGAATTGGGTAGTTTTTGGAACTTATAACATCAAATACTTTTTTTTTAAAAATCGGACAATTTTATTGTGTGGTATAAAATTAAAGAAAATATTTTTGAAATGATATTTTGAAACAAAAATGGGTTAAGCAATAGATAGGTATTGTATAAAAACAGTCTACAAAGGAGGATTAATTAATTATTGTATTTAGATCATCAAAAGGATTTATCATTGCGTCGGTTAAGTGACAAAAAGGAAAGTTTTTTAAATGATAAATTTTATAACAGTTATAAATACATTTATTTAATTTTCATGTCACCAATTACAGGTGAAATTGAATAAGATTTTCAATATCCAGAATTCTCCGAATGTTTGGACACTATATCAATTAAAGTTTTTTTGAATTGGAGTATGAAAAAATAGTGTTAGGTTTTCTAACACAGTTTTCATATTTTGATGGAGATTAATAAAAAGAAGTTGGAAATTGTACGTTAAACGTGACAAATGAGGTGCGTTCGTTTCGTGCTATAACTAGTTTTACAAAGTAAAAAAAAAATATTTACTTTAATGGATTGAGATATTCGGCTGTTAACCTAATTTTTACTGAAGTTATCTCAGAGTCTATACATTTTTTAATGTAACTCATCTCTCAAGCAAACAATTTTTTGAACAATCTATCTAAAAATGTAACTTTTACGGAATTTTATTAAAAAAATTTATTTTGAATAAAAATGGCTGTTTGGCATAAAAGATGTCGTTAGCCCGTATTAGTTTTCCTCAGTCACATGACTTGCGCTTTTATCATATAGATTATACGTATGATAAGATTTAATAGAATAAAAAAACACTTTTATTAATATCTTTTTAAGTTTTGATTCGATTTTCATAAAATTTGAAATGACTCGACAAAATTTTGCAGCATATATATAGGGTGTTTCACAAAGGACCCCTAACTTTAAAAATCAATAACCCGGAAACGGTGACAGATAGAAATATGAAACCAGTGGTATGTTTATTAAAAAAATCGTAAGAAACTTATACGTAAATATCAAAATTTAGTTAAAAATAGCACCGATAGATGGCGCTGAGAGCGTTAAGAATCCTTCTAACGAGAGTTCAGAAGCATAGAAAGACTAGCCGTCGAAGATTTCGCCATTGAAATCTGACCGCTATTTTCGTATAGTGAAAATAATTCGCATCGCCCACGTTGCCTGTCTGTTGCATTTTTTTGAAAAGCTCACGAATTGCTTTTCAATCTGGGCATTTTGTGATTTGAAATCGCGTTTGAAAACTTCCCCTTGTGGCAGTAGGACTGTGATTTAATCGGTGGTACTCCAAAACAAGAAACACGCGTTCCTCTACGGTATACACCACTTTCGGAATTATTTTCACTATACGCTAATAGCAGCCTGATTTCAATGACGAAATCTTCGACGACTACTCTTTCTATGCTTCTGAACTCTCTTTAGAAGGATTCTTAACGCTCTCAGCGCCATCTATCGGTGCTATTTTTAACTAAATTTTGAGATTTACGTATAAGATTCTTACGATTTTTTTAATAAACATACCACTGGTTTCATTTTTCTATCTATCACCGTTTCAGGGTTATTGATTTTTAAGGTTAGGGGTCATTTGTGAAACAACCTGTATGTATTAAATTTCAAACCATTCGGTTAGGTAGTCTTTGCAGTGTTATATGCGGTCAGATGGATAAACATACAGACGGATCTATTAGACGACGACTATAGGTGCTACTTATTTATATAATTACGAACGCGCCTAAAAAGGATTCCTACGTCAGATAGTATTTTTATCTCCTACACTGTAAAAAAGACAAATGTTTCTTAATCTAGGAAAATATAATATAACAACAAACGGAAGTACACAATAACAACTTCCGAGTTACCCATGATTCTAAAAAGAGTTCTTTATCTTTTAAAACACCAGAAACTAATATTCTTTAGAGATTTAAAGAAGCACTTATAAAAACAAACTTTCGCTTGCTCGTAAACGTCTCCGAGTACTTTTTATAGTGCATTAAACCGTTTTCCAAACCTTGAGTACAGGTTTTTCGGATGTTATCAATTCTCAAGTAAACATTTTCATGTTCAATAAACATGTTTTACAAACAAACATAATGTATTAACAGCATTAATAGTAACAGCATTAATATTAACATTAAAAGTCATATTATTTTGTTACTCTTGAAAGTATAAATTCAGTTAGCAGTTGAAAATGCGGAATCGACAATTGATAGCATTCCCTAAAAACTGATATTCCGGTTTGAGAAAGCTAAAGCAAAACAAAGTTTGCTTTATAAATGCTTCTTTAAATTTCCAAAATATATAATTTCGGAGGTTTTTAAAGATAAAGAACGTTTTTCGGAATCGTGGGTAACTCGGAAGAGGTTATTGTATCTTTTCGTTCGTGGTTATATTATATTTTCGAAGATTAAGAAACATTTAACTTTTATTGCAGAATATTACCGGTATCCTAGCGTTTTCCTGAACGTTTAGATTAGTGCTATACTTTGAATTTAACAATATTTAAGTAACACGCTATTAAAAAAGGAAAATATATGTTTTTAGTACATAATTATTCGCATTAGCAAGCTTAGTAAAACAGTTAATCAATAGATTTATTAATGTATAAGGGTGGATGAAATGAAAACGGAACATTGGTTATAATTTGGTTTATTTTTGTATGAGCGTGGTGAGCTTTGTGTACAGGGTAGAGTGGGTATGTAAGGAATAAATTCCTACTGAGGAAATGAACTTGCTCTAGGTGGTCACGCAGAAGCACGTGATATGCTCTGGCGATCGGCCAACATTTTGGTTCGTCAGGCAATCGGTTGTTTTTGTTCATCTTCGTCTGCAGAATGTTTGCGAGTAAAAAAGAGCAACCGAGTATTATTCGTTATTTAATGATAGAAGAAGTTGGATTTCGCAAAGCGCATTGGCTAATGAAGGCAGTGTACGGAGAACATGCACTGTCATTGACCAGTGTGCAGTACGGACACAAGCATTTACGCAAAGGAAACTGGTAAAGTTTCGGTGGACAGTCTTGAAATGTCCACCGTATAGCTCCAATCTTTCGGCATGTGACTATCCAATCTTTGATCCGCTGAAAAAGGCATTGAAGGGTCGCCGTTTCTACTCGGACAGCGAAATCATGGACAATGTTCGAAACCAGTTACGATTTCAGCCTAAGGACTTCTATGAGCAAGGTATTCACCATTTAGTGAAACAGTAGGACAAGCTCTTGTGCAGATTTGGAGATTGTGTTTGAAATAAACCACGTCATTTCATTCTATGGCTCCTGTTCCGATTTCATTTGATTCACCCTAATATTTAACACAATTATCACAATCAGGATTCTGATGTGATATTAAAGGAAATCTCTGAGATTTTTTGTATTATTACTTTTACAGCACCGTGACCCAAATGTGAATGAAAAATGACAGCATTGTACAACTAATGCAACTCTTACTGTCGGCATTATTGCCACAACACTGGGAAGATAAGTCGTATCCACTTCACTACGAAGTTAATCTGTTCCACTTTGTGACGAGTTTAAAGGACTAATTTATTCGGTGACTGTGTAACCGGCTCACAGTAAAGTTCTAAGTGATCTGATTACCAGAGACAGCGGTTAGCAGTGGCGCCAACTTTTATAAAATATTGATTGGACTCAATCATTTTAGGAGAAATGGCACGACCATTTTGTTTTTTAAAGTAAGTGGACGGATTGGAATAGATGATAATTCAAATTATGATAAGTAAAATTAGGACTTTTTGAAGTAGAATATAAGTATATATAGTACTAGGGGGCCTACCCCCTGCGAGCTACGCTCGCCAACCCCCACTCAGACTTCGAGGCCTCTAAAAACATGACAACGTGCTTTGTTTTAAAAATATTGGTCAATCTGTAATTGGGTTGCCATGCTTTTAGCGTTTTAATGGGGCATTTTTTGATTATCATGTCCTCATACACAGCTGTTACAACAACTGACGACTGTTTTCGGGATTGATAAGTAAAATCAATTATAACTTGAAAACCAGCTTGTATAAAATTGTTAGGTTTAAATTGTGGCTACCTCTCGGACTTTTATAATAACGATCTGTATTCTATTCCTCCTTTGCGTTTAAGGATGAGAAAAATTCCATCTGCTTGTGAATAACATTAAGAACCATGGTATTGAAAAGTACTATGTTATAGATATTTTCAGTAACAGGTTTTAATTTTCTCTCTATTTTAGTGCACCATCATGCATATTTTCATGTTATTTTAAATATGTAAATTATTTATTTTAATTAATATGTATATACGAATTTTCTAATAATTATTTATCATACAAAATTAATTAAATATTTTGTGCATGCATGCCTGCATTTATTTGGCATCAATTGATGAGATATTTAAACAAATTTGCTATCCGCGATAATTTTACACCATGTTATGTCACCTGAATATTGTCCATAAGAAAATCGAGTACTTTTCCAGTATAGGATCCTTTGCTTTGGTTTGGCGTAATTCGAGCTTCAAAAAGGCATAGATTCGTTAATATACATAGATTTGTTGCCAAAAGTTATGAAAACAAACCCAATGAGCTTTTGGTGCTTTTCTATTATAGGGGTCTTGACGCTTTTTTTAAAAAATCAATAATCCCTATCGGGATCCTTTTCATTTTTTTTCCTTTTTTGTCACAAAAAAACTGAGTAATTAGTTGCCATCGTTACAGAAATGTCATTTAAAATTAGAAAAAAATTAATATCTCGAAAACTAATTCCAATTTCAAAATTCTATTACCAGTTTTGACATCCGCGGATTTTTATGGACAATTGGTATTAATTTCACTATCAAGCGTTTAATATTTTATTAAAAATAGCCCTGAAACATAATCAATCATTTAATCAGTCGTTTCATAATATCGTTTCATAAATTCGTTTCATAAAATCGTTTCACAAATTCGTTTCATTAGGATTTTATATATATAGGGTAGATATAAGTAGTTGCGATTTTATTAAATTGTATTCACCATGCGATCTCCCTTATATGGACACTAATATTTACTATACTACCATAATTATGACTACAAATTAATACCCAAAGAACGAAAAAATAACAAAATGAATATTTAACGTAAATACACTGAAATTCTCGTATTAACAATATAAAAACTTAAACTATACCAAATAATTGAAAATAGATGTAATGGCGACTGTCACTTTAACCGCTGATGATATAAACATATTTCCAGTTACAAAAAGTATACAAAATCAAGTACAGGTTTAATATATGACATTTGTCTAACAAGAGGCTGTATACATATTAAATTGCGAAGTTTAATTTTTTTACACGGCCATCTTTTACTCTAACTTATATTTAGAGATAATTTGGCCTGTGCCTAAAGCTATTTTTAAAAAATCTTTTACGTTCTACCGAGATAATACTTTGAATTTCATGAATTTTCAGTCTTTTCTGGCACTAAAAATACTCCTTTCTGTATTTATAGGAACTTAACGTAATTTTTTTAATACATGCCTGTAAATTAAATAGTTTCTGAGAAACGGCTTTGTGACGGACAGACAATGAAGCGGGAGTAATAGGGTTTCGTGAGATGAACGAATTTTAAAAAACAACAACAAAATTTTCAGCGATTAAAAAATAAATAAGTCACGATATGGAAATAATGGGAATTGGGTTGGCTGGGAGAACAAACTATTGGGTAGGCTTGGGCCTCACGGGCAAATTGGCGTCATTGGTGGTTAGTCACAGTGAGAGTTAGAATTCAACGAATTAAGGAGTCACAGTTGGGATTGCAAAAATTTTTGACATGACATAGGTTGGCAATTTACATCCATATAGAATTTAATTAATTGTACTATAGTCAGTTACAATAATGTGGCCGTTAACCTGACCACAGCTTTGTCGACTAATAATCCTTAAATTCGTATACAACCTATCAAAACAAAATAATTCGCATTTCTATGATAGGAATACATTGTTCATATATGTAAATTTGTTTCAACATTTAGACATCTATTTACAAAATATCCTGAAAAACTTGACGATAGTAACGCCAAACAAAGTTATATATCAAAAGTCAGTGTTTTTGCTGGTTTACTACCATCCAATTTAAATAAAATAATTGAAAAAGTGCAAGTATAGATATTTTAAGAGAAAACACGTATTATCAGTAAAAACAACAATGTAAATTGTCCATCTAATTATTGCTATGTTTTCTACAATACTTTTCGAGGTAGAATCAGTAAATTTTGCACTTAGCCACGAGTGGAGCCATGAGTAGTCTCATCGTGTAGTGCATAGTTACTTTTCTATGTGTGGAGACTACTTTTATAACTGTACCTAGATTCGTTCCCAACTTAAATAGCTGCACTTTACACCCTTTCCACACTGTGCGTGAACAAAGTGTTTAAAAAATGGCACTGTAAGAGGTGTCACAGCACTCTACAAAACACAACTTTAGTATAGGAATCAGGGTTTCCAATACATATATTCAGTCAAAGTTCTAAGGTGTCTTGCTCTAATGCGAATTCTGATATTTGTTAATAACTTTAAACAATATGTGGATATGTTTCGAAAGACGTATTTGGTTATTCGTCAATTTCGCCTATTTTCTTGCAACTTAAAAAAATTGCTGTATTAAAATAAAAATATGTATACTAAAAGTGATTACAATAAAAGCTTAAAAAAACTTTTATTAAACAGACTAACTAGTTTCGTAAATACAACCGGTGATATTCTCAATACCTCTACTGATAAAGTAAACTATTTTCGAAAAAAAATGGAAATATAGATTTGTTAAACAAACATCACGAGATATGAGGTATCATGGAAGCAGGTGTTTTAATAAATGATGATCTGTAAACGTGATTTATTTTACCTTACCGAAGCATCTCGAGCCAAATTCTAGGGAACTCGAAGGAGGCTGATTCATTGCATATGCTTTTACTGAGCATATAGATTTCTATTGATTCGCGGATAATGGATGGGAACTAAAAACTTGATGTGCAAATTATTTTACTAGTTTTAAAATTAATCTGTAAAGGCTCTATGTTATTATTTACATCTGGTTCTTTTAATTAAAGCATCCGCTTTCATGATGCATGATATCTCGTGATGTTTGTTTATTAAATTCATATTTCAAAGTTTTTTTTTTTTATTAAAATAGTTCTTTTTGTCATTACTGATCTCGAGAATGTCAAGCTTGTAAGATTGTGCATGCGAAACTAGTAGATCTGTTTAATAAAAGGTCTTTTTAAGGCTGCTTTATGATTACTGTAATCACATTTAGCATATAATTTTATTTTAATGATAATATCTGATGTTTGTTGTTAAATAATTCCAGTTACTGTATGTTAAAGAAAGCGGAAAATTTCAATGATATTGTTATGAATTTTGTATATATCTGTAAATATTCCATTTGTTTAAATTTATTTTATTTTATTATTGTGAAAATTGCAGTATTATTAATGTATTTCCTATTGAGCATCATGTAACTCAATGCTAAAGGCCTCAGGTGGTTTGCAAGAAAAACAACCTTACACCCTCATCTTTATAATGGAAGTCTATGGAAATATCGCCAAGGAATGGGTTTATCGCCAAGTTGGCGATGGTTTTGGCTACTTATTTTTGTCGCCAAATTTGGCGATATATCGCCAAATGTCGCCAAGTTGGCGACGGATTTGGCGGCTTTTTGTGCAACCCCCCGGCTACCCCCCTCGTCTGCCATTGCTGTAGTACGTACTTTCTTGGAGCTCCTGAACTTTTCAAAGTTTTTTGGTAATTATTCATCCGGCGATTTTGTTTTTTGCACATAATCCACACTAATATGTTATACATTAACTATGTTTAAATTATTTTGATTTATTTTATGTATAATTGTTAATTTCTGGACTTTGAAATTTTGTCACGTTGGCGTCAGGCCTATCTTGTTTATCAATCTTGTAATACTGTCAAATTAACATATAATATTTATTTATCTGGTCTATTTATTGATTTATATTGTAGTATATTAACATAGCTTACTTATTTAACACTGTAGAGAATATTAATAAGCTTGTTAGCTTACTTTTTGAAAGTTCGCCATTTATTGTTTACTTTTTGCGGAACTTTCATCTTTACTTTATTTCTACTTATTATGCATTAATATTCATGATTATAACACCTTAATTATATAATTTAGTATTCTAGTTGATTTACTTACCTTCTGATGTACTTTTCCTGTGGTAATCGTTGTTAATTTCTGTTTATTATTGATTATTTTGAGACTTTGTGATTTGTAGTGGGCGGTTCACGTTGTTGATGACTCCATCTTGATTGTTAATTGTTAAGTTGAGTCGTTTTTGGCTGCAGGTTTAATTTCGTTCGCCGTGTAAGCCGTGTATTTTTTGGATTGGTTAGCGCTAGGGTGTTTTTATGACGTATGAAATTGGGATAACTTTATTTGAGAGGAGTTAGTTTACTGGTTGAGGTGTGTTGGTTGAGATATAGTTATTTGCTGTTAGTTACTTGATTAGAGTACTTGTTTGGTTTCCCTGATTTTTTCGACTATCACGTGGTGAGGTTGTTGTGTATTTCTGTTGTTGGTTGCTAGGGAACAGTGGGTGGCTCATTGCTTGCTTGGAGAGTCGGATTGTTTGTTTGCTTTGCGTTCTTCTTATTGGTTGCTATAGTTACTGTAGTATTGTTGATTTTGTTGTTGCTAGGTAACTCTGGATAAGTCGGTTGTTTATTTGGTAATCGGATGATTATGGTAATTACTTTTAAATTTTTATTTGGAGCTTGATTATTCTGGGTTGTGCTCCCTGGTTGGGTCTAGATTTGAGTTTAGAGAATAGTTTTATTGTTATTAATTACTGGTGATTGTCTGCCTTTTTGGCTCAGCCGTTTATTATAATCATCGGCATTTTGGGATTTTGGACTCAGTCCTCCCATACATATATGCTGAAAGTTTGTTCATAGTGTGAATGCCCCTTCAGCAATCTCTGCTCATTTGAAGCCAATTTGTCATAGGGGTACTATTGTTGTTCCGTCTGTGAGCAAACGCTGGTGTAGGGTCTGGTCTCTGCATTGCCTCTCTATACGGATTGTTTTGGTCGGTAGGCTGTCAATTGGTTTACAGTATTGGTTAGTTGGTAACAGTTTGATTATAGTTCTTTAAAAGGTGATTGTTTTTGCTTGGGGAAACGATGTCCACGGCCGCTGAGAATACAGATGAGTGGATTGATGTAGTGAAGGATTTGGATCTTCCAGTTATGGTTCAGAGACTTACAGAAAGGATGCATACGTGGTTAGAGAATAATCGACAAAAACAAAATAAGGTTTCGGCAGGACTGATCTCGATGTATAAAAATATTGCAGGATATATACAAGAAAGGTCCTTGATGATTTTTAAAGAAAATGTAATATTGTCTACAAAACTGGAAGACAGAGTGGAACATGATAAGGTTTTGAGAGACATTGCGGAAAAGATCTCAGCTCCGGTGACCCAGGCAGAAGAGAAAGAACAGAGAAAGGATGAAAAACAAGTGACTAGGAGACGAGATGACCATGTGGTACTTGTGTCAAAATTGGATACAGAAACTGATTTGAATGATATAAGAAAGAATATAAAGGAGATATGTAATGCAGATGTAGATATTCCTACTCCGAGAGATGTGTTGACGACTCAGAAGGGTCAGATCATAATTAAAATGAAATCAAGGGAGGAAGCAGAATTGTTGAGAGAGGTACTTGATAAGGATGAGCCTCTACAATCCAGGGTAAAGATTAACATTCCGGTTAGAAGAAGAGAGAGGGTTCTCCTGCTTAGTGTAGACCCGGAGTTGGGTGAGGATGTGGTCACGGATTCAATACGAAGGGCCTTGGAGGAATCAGTTGTGGAGAAGGGTGTAGTAAGAGGACTATCGGAGAGATTGAAGAATCCGTCACTCGATAGGTCTACAAGAAATGCATTGATAGAGTTATATAGAGAAACACATTTGGATTTTGAGGTTGTCAGAAAGATAAAAACTAAGATGGGAAAAGTAAATTGGCTTATCGATGTGGATGAGAAGGGAAGAGATTGGTTGATTAATCTTAAGAGAATTTGTGTGGACTTTGACAGATACCGAGTAGTCAATTACATAAATATAATTAGATGTTTCAATTGTCAGGCTTATGGGCACTATGCGAACTCATGTAAGGGAACATTGAAGTGTGCAAAATGTGCAGAGGAACATAGCACGAAAGATTGTAAATCAGATACAATTAGATGTGCAAATTGTTATTTTGAAGATCCTACAGTAGAGAGTGATCATAGAGCAGATAGTGCACAGTGCCCATCTTTTGTAAGATATAGGGAGAGTATTATGCCAATGGTACCCCCTCAACGTAGCTAAGGGCGACTCAGGGGCTGTTTCTGGGAACTCATTTATTAAGTGTCTGCAAATTAATATGCATCATTGTATGGATGCCAGTGATGCTTTGGTCACATATGTTTTAAAAAATGGTATTGACATTGTCTTTTGTCAGGATGTTTATGTCCAGTCGGGGGTTCCTATGGGGATTCCAACAGTCTGGCCTTCTTTTTCTTCATCTAACAATAATGCTTTTATTTTTATTACTAACATGGATTATGTTGCATTGCAGTCGCTGGTTTTGAGCAATGCAGTATTTATAGTTGTAAATGTAATTAATGAGAAACTTTTATTGGGTTCCCAATATTCGGCTCCGTCAGGCAATTTAGATACTGATTTGGAGGAGTGGAAAAATATTTTCCCTGATTTCTCCAGGGTCTTGGTTGCTGGAGATTTTAATGCTCATTTGATGACTCTTGGTTATACACGGCAAGATGTGAGAGGACAAATATTATTAGATCATTTAATGATGAATAACATGACAATTTTGAATGACTTAGACGCACCATGTTCCTTCATCCAGGGAGATCTTTCGGGAAGACCTGACTTAACAATCGGAGGAACTCTTATACAGGATATTATGGAAGATTGGTCAGTCGATACAAAAGAATTTTCATTTAGCGATCATAGATATATATCATTTAAATTAAATATAAGTCCAGTTTACAGAAATCAGTACAGATTTAAAACAAAGAACGGTAATTTTAAAAAATTTGATTTGTTATTTAAAAATAGACTAAATGATTGGAAGAAAAACTTTGATAATATTCAGAATACACAGGGATTGGATATATTTATGAAGAATTTCATTGATGATATTTTGGATATTCTTGAACATAGCTTTAGGAAGCGTAAACTTACTTACAAACCAAAAATCCATTGGTTCAATCAGGAAATTAAAATTGAAAGAAATAAAGTTACAGCAATGTATAAGAGATATAGAAAGAATTTAGAAAATGAGCAATTAAGAGAAGTTTATCTTTTACATAGAAATAAATATAAAAAGTTAGTTAGAGAAACCAAGAAAAGATCATGGATCAATTACTGTAGCGATACCCAAGATGCATATGGAGGATTGTATAAATATATTGCAGGCAAGAAACTCAATAATACGGACTTAATTTTTACCTCTCTTACGGACTCAGAGATATTTGACTCATATGATGAAGTTGCGGATCAATTAATGAGGGAACATTTCAGCATTGATCAAGTTCCACAAAATATTCATGATTATTCTTCAAAGGAAGAATTTGAGCTTAGTCCAACAACGGATATGATAACAATTAGAGAAATGAAGTATGCTCTCTCGAAGCAAGCTTTGAATAAAGCACCTGGATGGGAGAAGATTGACGCAGTAATAGTAAAACACATATGTAATACCTTTCCTGAGATAATGCTTAATATATATAACAAGTGTTTGAAACTAGGACACTTTCCTGGGAGCTGGAAAAAAGGCGTTGTAATATTTTTCCATAAGAAAAACAAAGATCCAAAAAATCCAAGATCATACAGACCAATAACATTATTACCGATAATGGGTAAATTATTGGAGAGGATAGTGAAACAGAGGGTCATGGTTACTTTGGAAAGTATTAATTACTTCAATAATAGTCAATATGGTTTTAGAGAGAAACGTTCTACAGTAAAGGCATTATTAGCTCTTAGGGAATGTACAAAGGACATTTTGATGGATTATAAGTACTGTGCCTTAACCTCATTGGATATTCAGGGAGCATTTGACTCCACTGACTGGTTTATAATGAGTCATATTATAGAAAATCTTCCTGTGGCAACATATTTGAAATCAATGTTGAGAAACTATATTTCAGAAAGGTACATAGGGTTTAATTATGTGAATGGAATAAAGTGGTTCTTATTATTCCAAGGAAGTCCGCAGGGTTCTTGCCTCGGGCCGCTACTATGGTTGCTGATTGCCGATTTTATTCTTAAAGATTATTGTTTAATAAATAAATATATAATTTCATATGCGGATGACTACGTCATTTTGACAGGAGCAAACAACAGAAGAGAGTTGGAAGAGAGAATGAATGCTTTGATTCAATTATTTAGGAATATCACTGAAAAATACAAACTGAGACTGAGTACTGACAAGTGTGAGTCAATGCTTTTTGGAAAGTGTCAATTAGAAAACAGAAGACCAATTTTTAAAATTGATAACACTTCTATTACAGTCAAAGATGCAATCACCTATTTGGGATTTATAATTGATGGTAATTTCACATGGATGCAACATTTTGAGGTTATTAGAGAAAATATTAAAAGTTTTGTGGGCTCTATTGCAAGGACGTCAAGGAGAGACAAAGGACTTAAAGCAGACTACAGGAAGATATGGTACTTAACCGTTATTGAGAAACAAATATTATATGGATGCGAGGCGTGGGCTAGAGATATTAAGAAACCGGCAATTAAACGAATCAGTTCATGTCAGAGAACGGGGTTATTCAGTGTAATAAGAGCATATAGAAACACATCTACGGAAGCTCTCTGTGTATTGGCGGGAGTTCCACCAATACATCATAAGATTAAGGCGATTTTGGAGAAATATCAAGTTAGAAATGAAGATACTGAAATTTCCATTCAGAATACTATAATAAATAGGCATAAACTAATGGATAATCTGAGTTCTTATGACTATGTAAATTATACCATACAGCCAAACATACACATTATAAATTCGGTATCAAAAATGGAACAAATAGTCACTGTAGATTTTCCTGTAATCTATACTGATGGATCTAAAATGGATGGTGGAGTAGCTGCTGCATTTACAGTGTTTCACAAGAATAACTATATCTATGAAGAAAAACTTAGATTGCATGATCTTAATACGATTTTTCAGGCGGAGCTGCAAGCCATAAAACAAGCAGTGAAATGGACAGTTTTTAATAGATGTAGTAAAGCAAGGATATACACAGATTCATTGTCATCAGTAATGTCATTACAACAATTATTCCCCAAAAATACAATAATAAGAGATATCTATTTACTTTTATTGGATAATCCATGGATAAAACTAGAACTTGGCTGGATAAAGGCGCATGCGGGTCTGCAAGGAAATGAGATTGCAGATGACTTGGCAAAAAATGCTATTTTAAAAGACGATTACGATGAAAGAATTGATTTAGATTTTCCGGTTTCTGCAATCTCGAAATACCTTAAGGATAGAATGAATAAAGAATGGCAAGTTGAATGGTCAGAGTCCACTTTGGGCAGAGACACATATTTGGTGTTAAAATATGTAAATACAGATTATGTATGTACAAGCCAGGTAGTGCAATATTTCATGACGGGACATGGTTCATTCCCAGCTTTTCTCTTCCGAATAAATAAATTACAATCAGATAAATGCCAATGTGGCATAAAGGGTGATGTTGTTCACTATATCTTTGGAAGATGCCCACTAATGCAGTGCTACTTTGATTTTAATTCAAATAAGACATTGAGAAAAAATCTGCAGGACGTATTTTTGAACTCAAAGAATTATGAAAGATTAAAAATAATTTATAACAAACTTAATAGTCTATATTCATTTATTAAGTATACATTTTGAACGTATTTATCTTATATTAACTTCAAGCATTCTAAAGGTTTTGAGTTGGATAAAGCATGATTTATAAACTGACTGTGACATAGTTGAAGATTTCTGCAATAACGTATATTGGTCATTTAATTGTATTTGGAACTGTTATATTTACTCATGATCTACATGAACATTGTACAGTGATTATTACTATTGTAGTAATTATCAACAATCAGTATTCTTTGCCTGAAGGGAGAATATTCTGTTCTGAATTAAAGTATTTTGTTGTTTGTTAGCAACAAGGTGGTATAAGTAATACAGTATATAGTGATGACTATCTGTTTTAAGGACATTATTTTCATGAACATTTGCTTTTAAGGACATTTTATTTTTATATACTGAACATTTTGGTGAACTTTACTGATCTTCTTAAGCATCATAGTTAAATGAAGTTGTTCAGGCACAATTATCACAACTTTTGGTAATTTTGATCATTGGATGAAGAGAGCTGGTGGATTGTGATATACTCATGAAATCTTGATGAACATTTGTTTTATTAAAGGACATCATATCCTCATGAACATTTGTTTTTAAAGACAATATATCTTTTCATAGTGAACTTTTTGGTGAAATTCAGTGTAATTTTTCTGTTATTCATAGTTAGTTTAGTAGTCACAGTAAGCTACTGTGATGATAGTTGCTGTAATATTTAGTTAATTTATTGATAATTTAGTTTTAGTTCACTATTTAAAAGCAGGCATGTTGCCAACTTTGCTTTGATTTGTCCCAGTGTGGGATGATTTGTGAATATTTTCTTGAAAAACGCCGTTGATCATGCTTGATTCCTTGCGGAATCGCTGGATGATGGGGGGGGCGGTTTCCGCCAGGACATTTTCACTATAAACCTCGCGGTTAGTGTCCTGGCTGGTTGTTCTTGTGCAACCCCCCTTATACCTTTACATTGGGATCCTTTCTCGTTTGGGGTACTCTATCGAGAGTTAAAGCACCTTCTGGTAATTTCTAGCATCCGAAAGCTCTGGAAAATTCTACAGTTATCTTTAAAGCCTATATAAGGGACCTCCACCAGTTCAGTTCAGTTAGTTGTCTGTCAACTGCGATTGAATTCATACGAGAGGCTTTGCATTGAGAACTGTGTTACCCGGATCGATTTTGCCGTTGATACGTCGTATTGAACGCATTGTTTCTGTGTGAAATTTTGCTGCGCTTTTATTGGATTTGAAGATTACTGAATATCTTGTAATTTTAAGAAGATATTTGTGATCGTATTGCACTGTTTATAGTGAATAAAGCCTTTTTATTGTTCTTATATATTGGCATCAGTCCTTTCGAACCCCGAGCTCACAACATTTGGTGTCAGGAGTGGGGTTGAATGCCGATCACCAGAGCAATGGAGGAGCAACTGAAACAATTATTGGAGAAATTAGCTGCGAATCAGGCTGAGATGTCAACCAACCTTGGCGAGATGAAAGAAGAAATGAAGAAGGATATGTCAAAGATGAATGAGAAAATGACTGCGAACCAGGCTGAAATGAAGGAAATGTCGGAAGAAATGAAGAAGGAAATGTCGGAAGAAATGAAGAAGGAAATGTCAGCGATAGATGAGAAAATGGCTGCGAACCTTGGTGAGTTAAAAGATGATATGAAGAAGGATATGTCAACCAACCTTGGTGAGTTGAAAGAACTAATAGAGGATAAAATAACATCTTTAAATGACAGAATTGACTGCGTGGAAAACAAAGTTGAAGAAAGATTTCAAGAAATAGAAGAAAAAGTTCAAAATACAGCCAAAACCGTAGAAGAAAAGGTAGAAGAAATACAAAGGACAGCCAAAACCGTAGAAGAAAGGATTGAGAGTGTAGAAAAGGAGTTGGAAAATGTGAAGAAACAAAAGATAACTGCCGAAAACTATCCCGAAGATGTCAAGTATCAAGCTATGCTTCCTCGGGCCTCTATTAAACTCTCGACCTATGACGGAAAATCCTCATGGCCAGTTTTTAAGACACAATTTGGGATCGTAGCGGGCGCCAATGGATGGGATTCCCAGACAAAGGCTTGCCAGTTAGCTGCTTCTCTACGAGCTGATGCTGCCGACGTCCTACAGACATTGCCTGCAAATGAACCGCTGGATTTTGAAACGCTCGTCAGTGCCTTAGAATTGCGCTTTGGCGAGAAATGCATGAAGGAATATAGCAGACTCCAGCTCAAATCTCGACAGCAGAAATCCACTGAATCCCTGCAAGATCTTGCTACGGATGTCGAGAGACTTTCACATCTTGCTTATCCTGACTGTCCGACTGAAATTAGAGAAAGCTTAGCTCTACAGCATTTTATCGATGGTGCGCGTGACTCTGAGATCCAGAAACAACTCCGGATTGCAGATCTCAATGACTTAAAAGGGGCTTTAGTTTATGCCCTAAAATTCGAGGCAGCCCAGCAAGCTACAAGGAAATATCGGCACTTTGTGCGAGTAGCCAACATGCCTGAGACGTCGGATACAGCTGTGGAGCGGTTACAGCAGCAGATGAAGGACGTGATGAGACATATAATGTCCTTGATGGCCAACAAATCTTACAGGAAGATCAAGTGCTGGAAATGCGGTGGAGAAGGCCATATCCAAAGCAACTGCCCAAGACGACCCAGCACTGAAGGTAATAGCTCACCCTCGAACGGAGGAGCAGGAAAACTGATTAATGGTCATCTTACGGGGCGGAGGTTGCCAGATTTTGAGAAGCCCCATTTTCAAGTATGTGAAATTTCTGCAAGAAGTTGCGGCGAGAACGGAGTTTTTCTAGTCGGAAGTGTGAATGATTTACCCTGTAATATGATCATCGATACAGAAGCCAATGTGACCATCATTCGGAAAGATCTAGCTCAGCGGCTGAAGGAAAAACTCTTCTGGACCCCGCCGCGTGTTATCCTTCAAACTGTGACCGGAGATAAGATCGATATACATGGAAGAATGACACTGAAAATAAAGTTTGGGAACGCCGCTTACCACCATACAGTCTATGTTGCCGATATTTCAGACCCTTTCATACTCGGACTGGACTTTTTAAAAGAGCATGGATTTACACTGGATTTTAAGAAGAATGAGTTACGCTCTGCTCAAGAATATGTCACTATTTTCAAACTTGGAAATGAGTCCGGGTCTATTCAACGGATCACAGCCAAGGCAGATGTTATCATCCCTCCTCGGACCGAAATGATGATACCTGGATTAACTGAGAACGAAAGTAGTTTTAAATGTGGCTTGGTTGGATATCCTGAGAAGATCCCAAAGGGAGTGCTAATAGCATCAGCGCTTGTAGATCTGTCGAGAGATGTGATACCCGTGAGAATTGCGAACGTAAGTGGAAAGTCTAGAATTATCCAGAAGGGTGAAGTGCTTGCAACCTGTGCTCCAGTCACCTGTGTTTGCAAAGACCCGAGCTTGACGTTGTCGGAGCCGCCTACAAGTTTAACACCTGAAATTGGAAGGAATGAAAATTTATCTCCTGAGCAGAGACATGCCGCAGAAAGACTGTTCCAGGAGTTTAAGGATGTGTTTTCACAAAACGAGAGTGATATAGGTCGCACTTCTTTGGCACGTCATAGAATTGATACTGCCGACCATCCACCGATTAAACAGCACCCAAGACGCTTGCCGTTCGCAAAACAAGAAGAGGTTTCTAAGCTCTTACGAGAGATGCAGGATAGTGACATCATCGAACCGTCATCAAGTCCGTGGGCCTCTCCCATCGTGTTGGTCCGAAAGAAAGATGGCTCCACAAGATTTTGTGTGGATTATCGTAAACTTAACGATATCACGAAGAAGGACAGCTATCCTCTACCAAGAATAGACGACACGCTAGATACTCTTTCAGGGCATAAATGGTTTTCCACACTGGATTTGAAGAGTGGGTATTGGCAAGTAGAGATCCATCCTGATGACAAAGAGAAGACCGCATTTACTACTGGACAAGGACTTTGGCAATTCAAAGTTATGCCGTTCGGGCTCTGCAATGCTCCAGCAACGTTCGAGCGCCTCATGGAGACAGTGCTAAAAGGCCTGACTTTTGAAGCTTGTCTCATCTACCTAGACGACGTCATCACTGGTGGCCGCATGTTTGAAGAACATCTAGAAAATATTCGAAAAGTGTTAACGAAGCTAAGAGCGGCGAATTTAAAGCTGAACCCTTTGAAATGCAAGTTCTTCCAACGGGAAGTAAATTATCTAGGACACATCATTTCAGCTGAAGGTGTTCGAACAGATCCTGAAAAAGTGTCCGCAGTAAAGAACTGGAAGCGTCCGGAAAATGTCCATCAGTTGCGAAGCTTTCTGGGACTATGCACTTAATACAGAAAGTTTGTCCAGGGGTTCTCCAACATCGCAAGACCATTGCATAGGCTCACTGAAAGCAAGCAGAAGTTTCTATGGATACAAGAATGCGAGAATTCCTTCCAGCGGCTGAAAGAAGCTCTCACATCCTCTCCAGTCCTTACCTATCCGCAACCCGAGAAGCAGTTCATTGTGGACACGGATGCCAGTCATGAAAGTGTCGGCGCTGTACTTTCCCAAAAAATAGATGGCCAAGAACGAGTCGTAGCATACTGGAGCAAATGTTTATCGAAACCAGAGCGGAATTATTGCGTCACTCGTAAGGAGTTATTAGCTATAGTGAAAGCCATAGATCACTTCCATCACTATCTCTATGGCAGGAAATTTCTCCTTCGTACTGATCACGCATCCCTAACATGGCTGATGAATTTTAAGAACCCAGAGGGCCAAGTAGCCAGATGGATACAACGGCTCCAGGAATACGACTTTGACATCAGGCATCGCAAAGGCTCATCGCATGGAAACGCCGATGCCCTATCAAGAAGACCGTGTCCCGAGAGCTGTCGCTATTGTTCCAGAGCGGAGAGCAAGTATAATCCCGAATATGTCATACGCCAGACGAAGACTTCACTATTGACGCACCAGATCCCTGGAGTGATGAGAAGATTCGAGAAGATCAAATGGCAGACTCTGATATCAAACCAATCTTGGAGTTATTAGAATCTTCTAGCACGAAGACCAGTTGGAAAGACATCTCGACTTACAGTCCTACGACGAAGCAATATTGGGCTCTTTGGAACACTCTCCACGTCAGGAATTGTGTCCTGTTCCGAAAATTCGAATCGGAAGATGGGAAGACTCCTCGGTGGCAGTTGGTACTTCCTCGATCCCGAATACCAGAGGTCCTCAAGGAATTACATGGCAGTCCCACTGGTGGCCATTTTGGTTTCATGAAAACATTACACAGAGTCCGAGAGCGCTTCTTCTGGGGAAAAGCGAGAGCTGACGTCGAACGATGGTGCAAATCTTGCGATGCATGTGCAGCTCGAAAAGGACCAAAGAAACGTAGCCGAGGAAGACTACATCTCTACAATGTAGGAGCACCTTTCGAACGCATCGCCCTTGACATCCTAGGCCCTCTGCCAAGAAATGCTGATGGCAACAAATACCTCCTTGTTGTCATGGACTACTTCATGAAATGGCCTGAAGTTTATGCCATCCCTGATCAAGAAGCTTCTACGGTTGCGGATACCTTGGTACACCAGTGGATATCAAGGTATGGAGTCCCCCTTCAAATGCATTCTGACAAGGGGAGAAATTTCATCTCTGCTGTGATTGAGGGTCTCTGTCAACTTCTCGGAATGGACAAAACTAGGACGACGCCTTTACATCCACAATCGGATGGCATGGTTGAGAGATTTAATCGTACCATCCTCAACAATCCCTCACTGCTAGTCTCAAGAAACCAACAAGACTGGGACCAAAAACTTCCCTTGTTTCTTCTCGCCTATCGCAGCGCCGTCCATGAAACAACCGGCTATTCCCCGTCTCAGATGCTTTTCGGTCGTGATCTTCGTCTACCTTGTGATCTGATTTTTGGTCGCCCTCCAGATGCGCCTTCATCGCCAGAGGGATACGTGCAGAATCTCCAGGCACGATTTGAAGACGTCCACAACTTGGCTCGAGAGCGGATCAATATACAGACGGAGAAGATGAATAACAGGTACGTCACGAAAGCCACGGGACATCAATTCAAAGAAGGTGACAAGGTTTGGTTTTATAATCCGACTCGACTTAAAGGACTTTCTCACAAACTGCAATCGAACTGGGACGGTCCTTATACAGTCCTAAACAGACTGAACGATGTCGTAATTCGGATCCGAAAGTCACCAAGTTCGAAGCCTAGAGTCGTTCATTACGACAGGCTGGCTCCATACTATGGCCATAGTACTTAGTTCATTGATTGTAAATAGTGTAATGTAAATAATGTAAATTAGTATGACCATGGTCTTGTATATAAATTAATGTAATTATTTATTTTGCTTAGCATTATCATTATTATTGTTATTATTATTTAAATACTTGTATGTAATAATGTCTATGCTTTAATTTAATTTTATTTTTAAATAAGTGTATATTTTGTATAATTCAGCATTATGAATGTGTTTTGAATAGTATAGCATTTGTTGGTAACGGGTTTGCTTTCCGATCAAAGGTTGAACTGCCCGGGACGTGCAGTCCTTGAGAGGGGGGCAATGTTATGAATTTTGTATATATCTGTAAATATTCCATTTGTTTAAATTTATTTTATTTTATTATTGTGAAAATTGCAGTATTATTAATGTATTTCCTATTGAGCATCATGTAACTCAATGCTAAAGGCCTCAGGTGGTTTGCAAGAAAAACAACCTTACACCCTCATCTTTATAATGGAAGTCTATGGAAATATCGCCAAGGAATGGGTTTATCGCCAAGTTGGCGATGGTTTTGGTTACTTATTTTTGTCGCCAAATTTGGCGATATATCGCCAAATGTCGATAAGTTGGCGACGGATTTAGCGACTTTTTGTGCAACCCCCTTATACCTTTACATTGGGATCCTTTCTCGTTTGGGGTACTCTATCGAGAGTTAAAGCACTTTCTGGTAATTTCTAGCATCCGAAAGCTCTGGAAAATTCTACAGTTATCTTTAAAGCCTATGTAAGGGACCTCCACCAGTTCAGTTCAGTTAGTTGTCTGTCAACTGCGATTGAATTCATACGAGAGGCTTTGCATTGAGAACTGTGTTACCCGGATCGATTTTGCCGTTGATACGTCGTATTGAACGCATTGTTTCTGTGTGAAATTTTGCTGCGCTTTTATTGGATTTGAAGATTACTGAATATCTTGTAATTTTAAGAAGATATTTGTGATCATATTGCACTGTTTATAGTGAATAAAGCATTTTTATTGTTCTTATATATTGGCATCAGTCCTTTCGAACCCCGAGCTCACAACATTTGGTGTCAGGAGTGGGGTTGAATGCCGATCACCAGAGCAATGGAGGAGCAACTGAAACAATTATTGGAGAAATTAGCTGCGAATCAGGCTGAGATGTCAACCAACCTTGGCGAGATGAAAGAAGAAATGAAGAAGGATATGTCAAAGATGAATGAGAAAATGACTGCGAACCAGGCTGAAATGAAGGAAATGTCGGAAGAAATGAAGAAGGAAATGTCGGAAGAAATGAAGAAGGAAATGTCAGCGATAGATGAGAAAATGGCTGCGAACCTTGGTGAGTTAAAAGATGATATGAAGAAGGATATGTCAACCAACCTTGGTGAGTTGAAAGAACTAATAGAGGATAAAATAACATCTTTAAATGACAGAATTGACTGCGTGGAAAACAAAGTTGAAGAAAGATTTCAAGAAATAGAAGAAAAAGTTCAAAATACAGCCAAAACCGTAGAAGAAAAGGTAGAAGAAATACAAAGGACAGCCAAAACCGTAGAAGAAAGGATTGAGAGTGTAGAAAAGGAGTTGGAAAATGTGAAGAAACAAAAGATAACTGCCGAAAACTATCCCGAAGATGTCAAGTATCAAGCTATGCTTCCTCGGGCCTCTATTAAACTCTCGACCTATGACGGAAAATCCTCATGGCCAGTTTTTAAGACACAATTTGGGATCGTAGCGGGCGCCAATGGATGGGATTCCCAGACAAAGGCTTGCCAGTTAGCTGCTTCTCTACGAGCTGATGCTGCCGACGTCCTACAGACATTGCCTGCAAATGAACCGCTGGATTTTGAAACGCTCGTCAGTGCCTTAGAATTGCGCTTTGGCGAGAAATGCATGAAGGAATATAGCAGACTCCAGCTCAAATCTCGACAGCAGAAATCCACTGAATCCCTGCAAGATCTTGCTACGGATGTCGAGAGACTTTCACATCTTGCTTATCCTGACTGTCCGACTGAAATTAGAGAAAGCTTAGCTCTACAGCATTTTATCGATGGTGCGCGTGACTCTGAGATCCAGAAACAACTCCGGATTGCAGATCTCAATGACTTAAAAGGGGCTTTAGTTTATGCCCTAAAATTCGAGGCAGCCCAGCAAGCTACAAGGAAATATCGGCACTTTGTGCGAGTAGCCAACATGCCTGAGACGTCGGATACAGCTGTGGAGCGGTTACAGCAGCAGATGAAGGACGTGATGAGACATATAATGTCCTTGATGGCCAACAAATCTTACAGGAAGATCAAGTGCTGGAAATGCGGTGGAGAAGGCCATATCCAAAGCAACTGCCCAAGACGACCCAGCACTGAAGGTAATAGCTCACCCTCGAACGGAGGAGCAGGAAAACTGATTAATGGTCATCTTACGGGGCGGAGGTTGCCAGATTTTGAGAAGCCCCATTTTCAAGTATGTGAAATTTCTGCAAGAAGTTGCGGCGAGAACGGAGTTTTTCTAGTCGGAAGTGTGAATGATTTACCCTGTAATATGATCATCGATACAGACGCCAATGTGACCATCATTCGGAAAGATCTAGCTCAGCGGCTGAAGGAAAAACTCTTCTGGACCCCGCCGCGTGTTATCCTTCAAACTGTGACCGGAGATAAGATCGATATACATGGAAGAATGACACTGAAAATAAAGTTTGGGAACGCCGCTTACCACCATACAGTCTATGTTGCCGATATTTCAGACCCTTTCATACTCGGACTGGACTTTTTAAAAGAGCATGGATTTACACTGGATTTTAAGAAGAATGAGTTACGCTCTGCTCAAGAATATGTCACTATTTTCAAACTTGGAAATGAGTCCGGGTCTATTCAACGGATCACAGCCAAGGCAGATGTTATCATCCCTCCTCGGACCGAAATGATGATACCTGGATTAACTGAGAACGAAAGTAGTTTTCAATGTGGCTTGGTTGGATATCCTGAGAAGATCCCAAAGGGAGTGCTAATAGCATCAGCGCTTGTAGATCTGTCGAGAGATGTGATACCCGTGAGAATTGCGAACGTAAGTGGAAAGTCTAGAATTATCCAGAAAGGTGAAGTGCTTGCAACCTGTGCTCCAGTCACCTGTGTTTGCAAAGACCCGAGCTTGACGTTGTCGGAGCCGCCTACAAGTTTAACACCTGAAATTGGAAGGAATGAAAATTTATCTCCTGAGCAGAGACATGCCGCAGAAAGACTGTTCCAGGAGTTTAAGGATGTGTTTTCACAAAACGAGAGTGATATAGGTCGCACTTCTCTGGCACGTCATAGAATTGATACTGCCGACCATCCACCGATTAAACAGCACCCAAGACGCTTGCCGTTCGCAAAACAAGAAGAGGTTTCTAAGCTCTTACGAGAGATGCAGGATAGTGACATCATCGAACCGTCATCAAGTCCGTGGGCCTCTCCCATCGTGTTGGTCCGAAAGAAAGATGGCTCCACAAGATTTTGTGTGGATTATCGTAAACTTAACGATATCACGAAGAAGGACAGCTATCCTCTACCAAGAATAGACGACACGCTAGATACTCTTTCAGGGCATAAATGGTTTTCCACACTGGATTTGAAGAGTGGGTATTGGCAAGTAGAGATCCATCCTGATGACAAAGAGAAGACCGCATTTACTACTGGACAAGGACTTTGGCAATTCAAAGTTATGCCGTTCGGGCTCTGCAATGCTCCAGCAACGTTCGAGCGCCTCATGGAGACAGTGCTAAAAGGCCTGACTTTTGAAGCTTGTCTCATCTACCTAGACGACGTCATCACTGGTGGCCGCATGTTTGAAGAACATCTAGAAAATATTCGAAAAGTGTTAACGAAGCTAAGAGCGGCGAATTTAAAGCTGAACCCTTTGAAATGCAAGTTCTTCCAACGGGAAGTAAATTATCTAGGACACATCATTTCAGCTGAAGGTGCTCGAACAGATCCTGAAAAAGTGTCCGCAGTAAAGAACTGGAAGCGTCCGGA
This sequence comes from Maratus michaelseni, assembly GCA_963931845.1. Classification (NCBI taxonomy): domain Eukaryota; kingdom Metazoa; phylum Arthropoda; class Arachnida; order Araneae; family Salticidae; genus Maratus; species Maratus michaelseni. Next base: position 359,344,833 of record OZ007593.1, on the reverse strand, counting down.
AAATGTCCATCAGTTGCGAAGCTTTCTGGGACTATGCACTCAATACAGAAAGTTTGTCCAGGGGTTCTCCAACATCGCAAGACCATTGCATAGGCTCACTGAAAGCAAGCAGAAGTTTCTATGGATACAAGAATGCGAGAATTCCTTCCAGCGGCTGAAAGAAGCTCTCACATCCTCTCCAGTCCTTACCTATCCGCAACCCGAGAAGCAGTTCATTGTGGACACGGATGCCAGTCATGAAAGTGTCGGCGCTGTACTTTCCCAAAAAATAGATGGCCAAGAACGAGTCGTAGCATACTGGAGCAAATGTTTATCGAAACCAGAGCGGAATTATTGCGTCACTCGTAAGGAGTTATTAGCTATAGTGAAAGCCATAGATCACTTCCATCACTATCTCTATGGCAGGAAATTTCTCCTTCGTACTGATCACGCATCCCTAACATGGCTGATGAATTTTAAGAACCCAGAGGGCCAAGTAGCCAGATGGATACAACGGCTCCAGGAATACGACTTTGACATCAGGCATCGCAAAGGCTCATCGCATGGAAACGCCGATGCCCTATCAAGAAGACCGTGTCCCGAGAGCTGTCGCTATTGTTCCAGAGCGGAGAGCAAGTATAATCCCGAATATGTCATACGCCAGACGAAGACTTCACTATTGACGCACCAGATCCCTGGAGTGATGAGAAGATTCGAGAAGATCAAATGGCAGACTCTGATATCAAACCAATCTTGGAGTTATTAGAATCTTCTAGCACGAAGACCAGTTGGAAAGACATCTCGACTTACAGTCCTACGACGAAGCAATATTGGGCTCTTTGGAACACTCTCCACGTCAGGAATTGTGTCCTGTTCCGAAAATTCGAATCGGAAGATGGGAAGACTCCTCGGTGGCAGTTGGTACTTCCTCGATCCCGAATACCAGAGGTCCTCAAGGAATTACATGGCAGTCCCACTGGTGGCCATTTTGGTTTCATGAAAACATTACACAGAGTCCGAGAGCGCTTCTTCTGGGGAAAAGCGAGAGCTGACGTCGAACGATGGTGCAAATCTTGCGATGCATGTGCAGCTCGAAAAGGACCAAAGAAACGTAGCCGAGGAAGACTACATCTCTACAATGTAGGAGCACCTTTCGAACGCATCGCCCTTGACATCCTAGGCCCTCTGCCAAGAAATGCTGATGGCAACAAATACCTCCTTGTTGTCATGGACTACTTCACGAAATGGCCTGAAGTTTATGCCATCCCTGATCAAGAAGCTTCTACGGTTGCGGATGCCTTGATACACCAGTGGATATCAAGGTATGGAGTCCCCCTTCAAATGCATTCTGACAAGGGGAGAAATTTCATCTCTGCTGTGATTGAGGGTCTCTGTCAACTTCTCGGAATGGACAAAACTAGGACGACGCCTTTACATCCACAATCGGATGGCATGGTTGACAGATTTAATCGTACCATCCTCAACAATCCCTCACTGCTAGTCTCAAGAAACCAACAAGACTGGGACCAAAAACTTCCCTTGTTTCTTCTCGCCTATCGCAGCGCCGTCCATGAAACAACCGGCTATTCCCCGTCTCAGATGCTTTTCGGTCGTGATCTTCGTCTACCTTGTGATCTGATTTTTGGTCGCCCTCCAGATGCGCCTTCATCGCCAGAGGGATACGTGCAGAATCTCCAGGCACGATTTGAAGACGTCCACAACTTGGCTCGAGAGCGGATCAATATACAGACGGAGAAGATGAATACCAGGTACGACACGAAAGCCACGGGACATCAATTCAAAGAAGGTGACAAGGTTTGGTTTTATAATCCGACTCGACTTAAAGGACTTTCTCACAAACTGCAATCGCACTGGGACGGTCCTTATACAGTCCTAAACAGACTGAACGATGTCGTAATTCGGATCCGAAAGTCACCAAGTTCGAAGCCTAGAGTCGTTCATTACGACAGGCTGGCTCCATACTATGGCCATAGTACTTAGTTCATTGATTGTAAATAGTGTAATGTAAATAATGTAAATTAGTATGACCATGGTCTTGTATATAAATTAATGTAATTATTTATTTTGCTTAGCATTATCATTATTATTGTTATTATTATTTAAATACTTGTATGTAATAATGTCTATGCTTTAATTTTATTTTATTTTTAAATAAGTGTATATTTTGTATAATTCAGCATTATGAATGTGTTTTGAATAGTATAGCATTTGTTGGTAACGGGTTTGCTTTCCGATCAAAGGTTGAACTGCCCGGGACGTGCAGTCCTTGAGAGGGGGGCAATGTTATGAATTTTGTATATATCTGTAAATATTCCATTTGTTTAAATTTATTTTATTTTATTATTGTGAAAATTGCAGTATTATTAATGTATTTCCTATTGAGCATCATGTAACTCAATGCTAAAGGCCTCAGGTGGTTTGCAAGAAAAACAACCTTACACCCTCATCTTTATAATGGAAGTCTATGGAAATATCGCCAAGGAATGGGTTTATCGCCAAGTTGGCGATGGTTTTGGTTACTTATTTTTGTCGCCAAATTTGGCGATATATCGCCAAATGTCGATAAGTTGGCGACGGATTTAGCGACTTTTTGTGCAACCCCCCTTATACCTTTACATTGGGATCCTTTCTCGTTTGGGGTACTCTATCGAGAGTTAAAGCACTTTCTGGTAATTTCTAGCATCCGAAAGCTCTGGAAAATTCTACAGTTATCTTTAAAGCCTATGTAAGGGACCTCCACCAGTTCAGTTCAGTTAGTTGTCTGTCAACTGTGATTGAATTCATACGAGAGGCTTTGCATTGAGAACTGTGTTACCCGGATCGATTTTGCCGTTGATACGTCGTATTGAACGCATTGTTTCTGTGTGAAATTTTGCTGCGCTTTTATTGGATTTGAAGATTACTGAATATCTTGTAATTTTCAGAAGATATTTGTGATCGTATTGCACTGTTTATAGTGAATAAAGCCTTTTTATTGTTCTTATGTATTGGCATCAGTCCTTTCGAACCCCGAGCTCACAACAATATAAACCCATTATTCAGATATTCATTAATTTCCAGTAAAGCATTTTTACTCTAACTATCGAACTATTCTTTTAATATAACTGATTTGTATGGTATTTAGGTTATAAATCGGTATGGTTATAAATCATTAAAAATTCTATCTGTGTTATGTCAAAATTTAATCTCACAAATGAAAATAAATGCTTAGTCATAAAAGCAGAGGAAAAACCATTCAAATATGTTATCATAACGATAAGATAAATGTTTCTAAACAATATTCAATAATTATTTTTGAAATAGGAAAACCATTGTTTAATAATGTATATAAAACATATATATGTGGACAGTGTTATACTAATGATCGCATTATATATATAATTTATTCAAACAAGAGTCCTTAAAAAATATTTTAAACTTACTTATTTTTTAATTTTTATTTAAAGAGTTATTGAGATTTCGGGTAGGATCTTAATTTCTGCATTCACTTTATTGAGCTCCACTCTAAGAGAATTATATCTTGAATTTGCCATATCCTGTTCAATTTGCTTTCTGTTATCTAACAGTGGCCGAAGAAGTGGAGATTTATGTATAAAATTAGAAATGTGGCGCTTGACATAGCCTCTAGGAATGTACTTTTTTGCAGCATTGACTATCAGCTTCTTGAAGGAAGTCCAGTTACTCTCTAAGTCAACAGAGGCAGGCATGTTTTCAACATTTCTCTCAAGAATCTACTCATAGGACTTCCAATTAGCTTTAGCAAAAAACCAAAATTTATATCTATGCCTAGAAGACAAACGTTTTCTTTTAATATCAATGAGAATTGGTCGATGGTCACTACCTATGTTATTTAAAACTGTCCAGTTACAGATCAGAAACAAGTCTGGAGTAACCATAGAAACATCCAGTGCTTCAGAAGAATCATACCTAAAAGAAAAATGAGTGGGTGTACCATCATTTGGGAACATGAGCCCACGGTCGTCACCCAAATTTTGCCCGATGCCCCTCTGGTTTTCCATGGAACACCCCCAAAATGGGTTCTTTGCGTTTAAGTCTCCAAGAATAATACTATTTTCATCCGGTATACAATTAAAGCTATCTGCTAAGTTGTTTATATTTGAAAGATGGTACATATTAAAAATATTCAATGAACTGTTTTTCCAAGGTATGGAGAGTTTTAAATGGAGAGCCTGTTTTGAGCTTTAAATCTCTCAGTCGTCGCCATTTTGTAGCAAGTCTGTGGAACAAACTGGCCAACGAACTTGGTCGAGATAATGATGAATAAAATACACATGTGAAATGTGTCTCTCTAAAAATGAAAACAATAAATTGTGCACTTAATTTTGTTGGTTTTCAATAAAAAAGACTCTAAAAGCAATAAATAATAAAATAATAATTTTATATATGTTATTAATGGCATTTTATATTAATTATTCGTAATTTGCTGCGAGGTAAATGTAGAAAGTCATTTCTTAAATATTAAATTTTTCTAGGTATCAAAAGGGAATCTTATAACTTTTATAGCCCTATAAAACATCAAGCATTCGGAAATCAATAATAATTTCAGAAAATATGCCGTGAAAATAAATAAATAATGTATTCTATTAAAATATTTGTTCTGATCGAAGTAAGAAAATCTAAATCTACTTTAAGAAAAACTTGCAATTATAAGCTGTCTTTAGAAAAGCATTATCTCTACAAATGTTTGCGTTAATTATAAATAGATTTGCCGCTAAAGTAAAATGTGTCTCCTACGATTCTTGGCTTCGAGACAATAACAGCAATTAAAGAGAGAAAAATAAAAACATTTTATGCCTTCCAATTAAAAATTAAATATTTTATGGAAGAAACTTTCATTGTCTTCATATTTAAAAAATAATTGATGAAAAAAAATTTTAACAGCATGAAATTATGCAACTATTGTGTAATAACGAATGTGTCAAAATAAATTTGAAACTTTCAGCATCTGCCCCATACAATGATGGGCGGTTTATTTAAAATAGATTGCACCATTTCATGTCTATAGCTTCATACAAACACCAACTTACCCGCACACGCACGTTACCGCACACACGCACGGACACACACACACACATATAATTCTGATTGATATAGAAAAAAATAAACAAAATAAATTCATATTTAATGATGTATTAAAACAAAAAGATGTATTGTTAGACATTTTTTTTAAGTACATGAAATATACAGACTTTTAAGATCTGATAATAGAATTTAGTTTTTCATTTAAATTGTTTTTCGAATTTAAATCAATGCAGAAATGTTACAAAAGGTAAAGTTCGTGTACGATCTGAACACACTACAGAATTTTAGAATATATATATATATATATATATATATATATATATATATATATATATATACACTATATTGCCAAAGGTGACCGGTCACTTGCGATTTTAGACGTTTTGTTAACTATCTAGAAAAAGACATGAAGAATTAACATGAAACTGCAGGTGTGTAAACAGTATAGTATAGGTTATATGTTTCCATGAAGATTTTTTCACGAAACCCCATAGGAGACAGTCAACAAATTGAAAAAGAACGAATATGTTTTGGATAACCCTGTAAAAACTAATGTAGCAAATGCGTTCAAACTCGAGATTATTAATAAATGGCTTATTGTAATATACTGTATTCATTTTTATGAAGATAGCATGTATACTCGTAGAGAATTTAAGGTTTTTATAAAAACAGTCCCAAATTTCGCCTAGTTTTTTACTTTCTTCTATCAACAATAGAAGAAAGTATTGTAATCGAAATTTTTTTCGACTTCCGGTTTTCGACGGATTTACACGTTTTAGGAGTCAGAGATTCCGAAAAACACTTTTTTACAAAATGTCTGTCTGTCCGTCTGTGTGTCTTCATTGTATCACCGAAAAGTGTATGAAGTTATGCTTCAAATTGAACCTAATTTTTTTCTATGTTTTTGGCTATGGCAAGCAGGTTCTATTAGAATTTGGGGATATTTCGACGAAAGGGGGCGCTGTGATCGATATTTTTGTTCCATTTTCACTATTGTACCATCTAAAAGTGTATGAAGTTATGCTTCAAATTGAACCAAATTGTTTTTCTATGTTTTTGGCTATGGCAAGCAGATGCTGTCAGAATTTGGGGATATTTCGACGAAAGCGGGCGCTGTGATCGATATTTTTGTTCCATTTTCTTTATTGTATCATCGAAAAGTGTATGAAGTTATGCAGATAATTGAACCAATTTTTCTTTCTATGTTTTTGACCATAGCTTGCAGGTCCAGGTTGAATTCGGGGATATTTCGACGAAAGGGGGCACTGCCATCGCGATTTTTGTTCGATTTTCACTATTGTATCATCGAAAAGTGTATGATGTTATGCAGATAATTAAACCAAAAATTTTTAATATGTTTTTGGCTGTAGCCAGCAGGTCGTACTAGAATGTGGGGATATTCCGCCGGAAAGGGGCGCTGTGATAGCCATTTAAAGATTTCAAATTCAAAAAGATGTATAAAAAAATTAGAAATCCTAAAAGTTTTTTCCGTTAAATGTTCGGCCGGAATCCGGAGAATCCGGAGCAGTTTTTGTTTTGTCTCTATATTAAAAAATGGCGGAGATATAGCGGTTTGAAATTTTAGGGTGGTTCACATTTTCAAACAAGACAGCAGAATTCATCCATAAACGGGTTTAATTTATAAGTTTTAGTTAACAGGGTTTCAGCAAATTTTCTTTCATTGTTGTAAGCATGAACCTCTATAGAAGGACTTCTAACGAAATAGTGATACATCGTGTCGAGACTTCGGCACTAAATGGCAGCTGCACAGCTACGCGCACGGTTCTGCGCAGCTGGCCAGAATCCGTGCTGCAGCAGCGCCCATGGCTGTCACTGGTGTCAAACGGTGAAGCAGACGAATTTTAGTGACGTATGCAGGATCCGTCTTCACATGCGCCACCTATTTGAGGCTTTTTTCGAGGAACGATTTCCTTCTTCAAAAGTCTATTTCGTTAGAAGTCCTGGTATAGAGGTTCATGGTTGTAACCATTGTTCCTATTCTTAAATGCTTAACACTATATATTTATATTCGCCAACGTCAAATTCTCGCCAAGCTTGGCAGCAATTGACGAAATGTCGCCAACTTTGGCGACAAAAATAGGTTGCCACAAATGAAGCCAACTTGGCTATAGAAGACTAATTTGGCGATATTCTCATTCAAATTCAATGTTGACGAGAACTGGGAATGAATCTTCTTTAATTGGGTTCCACGCATTTTAGTTTCGTGTTTTCCAGTAAAATTAGCTAAAATCGTAAAACCAAGGAATAGGGAGGCTATCTGTTCCGGTCGGTACAGGCCAAAAGAACTTTTCGTAGTTTAGTATACATCAGTTGATTGCATCCCGGTAACCCGATGATTCGCAAGCAGCTGACGTACAACAGAATGACAAAAAATATTGATTTTATTGGCGATGTGAGGACGAAATTAGAAGTATTAACATGATTGAGATTAAAAAAAGTTTTGGGATTGGCACATCCGACTAGTTGCTTATAATTTGCAGAGTTCTTAATATAAAAAAAAAAGTTATTTTCAGAAAATATGACAAACAACATTGTGCATAAAACTCTGCAATCAGAATTAAAAAATAATAAAAATTGGATGAAAAATGAGCAGGTTTACTAAAAAATGTTTCACTGCGCATGCGCGAATGCAATCAAAATATAATATGCATAATGTATTAGCTAAGTATATAGAGCAACTTTTGTGATAGTCTCAAAATCATAACTTGAAAATTCTGAAAATTATCGTCGAGAGAATAAGCTTGAAATCCGTTGTTCCCAAAAAGAAGCAAAAAGATGAGGGGTTGTATCAGATATCTGTAGATTAGTGCCAAGATAGGGTACACAATATTGCACGTACTACTATATTTGGATACAACCCCTCATATTTTTTGCTTTCTTTTGGAAACAATGGATTTCGAGCTTATTCTATCGGCGATAATTTTCAGAATTTTCAAGCTATGATTTTGAGACTTTCACAAAAGTTGCTCTATATACTTAGCTAATACATTATGCATATTATATTTTGATTGCAGTCGCGCATGCGCAGTGAAACATTTTTTAGTGAACCTGCTCATTTTTCATCCAATTTTTATTATTTTTTAATTCTGATTACAGAGTATTATGTACAATGTTGTTTGTCATATTTTCTGAAAAGAACTTTTTTTTTATTAAGAACTCTGCAAATTATAAGCAAAAAACTAGGAGAAAATTGGGACTGTTTTTATAAAAACCTTAATTTCTCTACGAATATACATGCTATCTACATAAAAATGAACACAGTATATTACAATAAGCCACTTATTAATAATTTTGAATTTGAACGCCTTTGCTGCATTAGTTTTTACAGGGTTATCCAAAAGATATTCGTTGTTTTTCAATTTGTTGACAGTCCCCTACGGGGTTTCGTGAAAAAATCTTCGCGGAAATATATAACCTATACCATACTGTTTACACGCCTGCAGTTTCAGGTTAATTCCTCATGTATTTTTCTAGATAGTTAACAAAACGTCTGAAATCGCAAGTGACCGGTCACCTTTTGCAATATAACGTATATATATATATATATATATATATATGGGCACTTCTATGAATGCTTGTCAAAAGCATAGAAACTTTAGAAATTACTTAGATATTTTCTTGATTTGAATACATTTAATACGTCCATGGACAACAAGAATAAAGATTGTTCCATAAATTATCGTTGCAAAATATGTCATAATATAAAGAACTTTAAAAAATACATCTTGCTGAAAATCTAATTATTTTCTAAGTAGTTCTAAATATATAACACTTTTGATCAAGATTATAAATTATAGTGACACTTTAAAAAATAATGTCATTTTTCATTTACTCATTCTCCCCATCCCCACAAAGTTATTTCGCTTATGGGTTTTCTTATAGCCAGTAATATGTTTGAAGACCCGACAACATTTATTAATTTTGAGGAATTATGTTGACTTTAAGTTAATGCAAAATATCTTCAAGAATATAATGCTTTAGAACGTGTACGTGTTTATTCAATGATGCTCTGATTATTGGATTTCTTTGTCTAAAAATCGCATTATTTTTATCTAATATAAAATTTATTGCGGTATAAATTTATTTCTTAAAAGTTTTTCCATCATCTTGATTAAATACAACGTTCAGCTACATTTTCTTGGCATAAAATCCATTAATATGCTTTTCCATGTATTCATTATAGAATATGATTTTTTTTAAATCTATACTAATGAAAGAAAAATGTTTGTCTATGTGTCTGCGTGTCGGCGATGGCTAGGAAAATATACCGCACCCAGAAGTCTGAAAATTTAGATGAGGATAGTCCAAGGCAGATTTGAATGCACCTGAGGCTCCGCTTTTTTTTTTCATTTTATGATAATTCTGAGATATTAAATAAAAATTCATTAAAAACAGCAAAACGGTTGCACCACCGCCGATGATCGAGATCTCCGAAGCATTCCATAGCAGAAGAAAGAAAAAGGGTGAAAAGCTTCCCTTTTTTTTTTTTGTTTGTTTACAAGTTTGCATCAGTTTAACAAAACGAAAAACGATAAAAACAAGAAATATTCACTTAACCATGATACTTTTCCAGTTTTAACGGTGTTATCTTTTCAAAAACATTATAATTCAGACGTCGAATTCGTGTTTTTTTTTTCGCATATTTACAAGTTCGCATCCGCCCTCCTGAACGAAATAAAAAAAATGTACCCACTTATAGATAGTAACTTTTCGGTTACAACGGTGTAATTTTTTTTTTTTTAAATATCAATATTAATCCTTTCAAAAAATATTTTCGTATTGCCGTTTTCCGGTTTTTCGTTTTTTCTGCAATTTTTAAACATCTGCATATGCTTTCCTGCCCGAAATACGAAAAAATAAGAAGTACCCACTTACATATGGTACCTTTTCATTTTTAACGATGTATTTGTTCATAATGAATAGAGGAAAGTATATTCAACTAGGTAAATTATATCCAATGGTTGGAGTATCATAGTTGAGATTTTCCCAACAGAGCGAAAATATGCCGGGACAAATTACATGGTATACAGGAGTTTCCGTGCTATTTCAAGATTCATCATGTAAATGCTATAGTTATAGCTCAGATGAATGAAATTAGCGCTGCAGTCCGCAGCCTTGTCCAACAAATAAGAGTGAAATATGCCAGTCCAGGATATCGTCGAGATAGCTCAGTAGGGAGAGCATTGGTACGGCAAACCAAAGTACCCAGGTTCGAGTTCTGGTCCCGGCATATTTTCACTCTGTTGGGAAAATCTCAACTATGATACTCCAACCATTGGATATAAGATGTATTTGTTTTTTAAAAATTTATTATTCCAAATTTAATATTTATTATTTAAAAATATATATACATCCTGTAAGTCCTTCCTCGAATTCGCCAGACTATTTTTTCGTCAGACCCGTCCTAGAAAGCAATTCTGTCAGAAACTAATCTTGAAACTTTATCGTATTAATGTTTTCAAAGAGGAGGTGGTGGTCGGGCGTTTTATATTATTTAGATTTTTCTCATGAACTTTTGGTCAGAATTGCCCCCCCCCCCCCTTACTTCATTTGTATAGAAGTTTAAATTTAAGGGAAGAATAAATACAAAATGAGTGATATTATTATTCGTTTAAAATATTAATCTTTAGTTTAGTTTACAGTTAAAATAGATATGAGGTAGATATTGTTTTGTACTCTCGTTTGAGTTCATAGTGAAAAAGTAAAGTTTCTAATAAATTCAAATAGGAAAAGCTTTTTGTTGGGTTCTTTAATATGCCTCTACCAAAGTGGCAATTAAGTATATATTTTTTACTTAATTTAGTCTTTACTTTTTATCTCTTTTTAGTCTTTAACTTTAATTTAAAGGAAAACTACAAAAAAACTTTTTTAAGACCAGATTTATAATTACGTTTAAACATGAACTCAGTTGAATTAAATGTTATCTCTGTAGCTCTTCAGAGTGAAACGACTAATTGATTTAGGAAAGAATTATTTTAGTTTTCATTTTCATCAATGAGTAATTCGCAGAAAAATTTACTCTTTATTTAAAGAGTCAAGAAACAATAAAAAAGACAAAAATGAGAGCCGTGAATAAGTTTCTTTTCTATATAATCTAAAAAAACTTTCCATAATTCTGTGATACCGAATTTGGCAATCCATATGATGCCATATTCTTCTTCAGTTTTCCTGTATAATCCTAGATGTCTCTTATTGCATTATACATTACTGAAATTTATAGACAGATTTCATTCATTGAGCCTGGATATCTAATGGAAACGAATAATTGTAGAAAAATAAATTATGCCTCACGCACAAAGATATAACAGACATCCCTATCACATATGAAAATTGGGTATATTAATGAAATCACAATACCCATTTACATGTTTCTATTTACGGTAATCATTTACATTGAATTGGTTAGTTTGGGAGTTTGGACTAAAACTTACGAAGGTTTTATTAATTTGTTTTATTAAATTGGACAATAATTTGTCGGAGCAAAACAAGTTTATTGATGTTTCCATATTAATTAGCACTATTTCATTTCCTTTGCGTTTAATTTTAAATGTATATTTTCAAAATTGATTCGTTCGCAAAATTTGTTTATTTCTAAAATGATGATTCAAAGTATTTTGAGCTCCTTTTTTATAAAACTTTGCATATATATCTTTGTATAGTTTCGTACCTGAATAACTTTCATTTGCGTGAATATGTTTCAAATTATGGACAGTAATTTGCATATTCGCATTGAAAAATGTGCTGATCATTTTATAATATTTTTATAAACATATCTAAATTTTTTTTAGAGATATAGTCTTAAAGTTCTAGAAAAAATACTCGATAGAAACATCTTGTTACTTTCTGCTACATACATAAAAAGAAAGTATTGGTATCATGAAAATTTTCAATTTCCGTTTTTGATTGGGTTTACACGTTTTGAGATGTTCTGAACACGATATAACTATTTTTGGAAAACGGCTGTCTATTTGTCTGTTAATTTGTTTGTCTATTAGTACGTCTGTCTGTGTGTGATACAAATTTTGTGGCCTCCCTATCTCATGAAATAAGATACAGAATTGAATAAATTTCAGATTCAGTTAGACTTTGACATAAATTATTGGTGATTACGATTGTGATTATATTGCCGAACAGGTGGTGCTACTATGATGTGTTATTCATGACTTCTGTTATAACAATATCTCGGCATCTGTGGCATGCAACTTCATCAAACTTCATATTCAGTTAGACCTTGCCATAAGTAGATACTGATTAGGTTTCGGTGCATAAAGCCCAAACGGTAGCGCTGCTATGTTGCGTTTTTCACATTTTCCATGTTAGCTATATCTCGACATTTAGGGGATGCAACTTCATCAAACTTCATATTCATTTAGACCTTACCATAAGTAGATACTGATTAGGTTTCGATGCATAAAGCCCAAACGGTAGCGCTGCTATGTTGCGTTTTTCACATTTTCCATGTTAGCTATATCTCGACATTTAGGGGATGGAATTTCATCAAACTTCATATTCAGTTAGACCTTGCCATAAGTAGATACTGATTAGGTTTCGGTGCATAAAGCCCAAACGGTAGCGCTGCTATGTTGCGTTTTTCACATTTTCCATGTTAGCTATATCTCGACATTTCGGGGATGCAACTTCATCAAACTTCATATTCATTTAGACCTTTCCATAAGTAGATACTGATTAGGTTTCGATGCATAAAGCCCAAACTGTAGCGCTGCTATGTTGTGTTTTTCACATTTTCCATGTTAGCTATATCTCGACATTTAGGGGATTGAATTTCATCAAACTTCATATTCAGTTAGACCTTGCCATAAGTAGATACTGATTAGGTTTCGGTGCATAAAGCCCAAACGGTAGCGCTGCTATGTTGCGTTTTTCACATTTTCCATGTTAGCTATATATCGACATTTAGGGGATGCAACTTCATCAAACTTCATATTCATTTAGACCTTACCATAAGTAGATACTGATTAGGTTTCGATGCATAAAGCCCAAACGGTAGCGCTGCTATGTTGCGTTTTTCACATTTTCCATGTTAGCTATATCTCGACATTTAGGGGATGGAATTTCATCAAACTTCATATTCAGTTAGACCTTGCCATAAGTAGATACTGATTAGGTTTCGGTGCATAAAGCCCAAACGGTAGCGCTGCTATGTTGCGTTTTTCACATTTTCCATGTTAGCTATATCTCGACATTTAGGGGATGCAACTTCATCAAACTTCATATTCATTTAGACCTTTCCATAAGTAGATACTGATTAGGTTTCGATGCATAAAGCCCAAACGGTAGCGCTGCTATGTTGCGTTTTTCACATTTTCCATGTTAGCTATATATCGACATTTAGGGGATGCAACTTCATCAAACTTCATATTCATTTAGACCTTGCCATAAGTAGATACTGATTAGGTTTCGGTGCATAAAGCCCAAACGGTAGCGCTGCTATGTTGCGTTTTTCACTTTTTCCATGTTAGCTATATCTCGACATTTAGGGGATGCAACTTCATCAAACTTCATATTCATTTAGACCTTGCCATAAGTAGATAATGATTAGGTTTCGGTGCATAAAGCCCAAACGGTAGCGCTGCTATGTTGCGTTTTTCACATTTTCCATGTTAGCTATATCTCGACATTTAGGTGATGGAATTTCATCAAACTTCATATTCAGTTAGACCTTGCCATAAGTAGATACTGATTAGATTTCGGTGCATAAAGCCCAAACGGTAGCGCTGCTATGTTGCGTTTTTCACATTTTCCATGTTAGCTATATCTCGACATTTAGGGGATGCAACTTCATCAAACTTCATATTCATTTAGACCTTGCCATAAGTAGATAATGATTAGGTTTCGGTGCATAAAGCCCAAACGGTAGCTCTGCTATGTTGCGTTTTTCACATTTTCCATGTTAGCTATATCTCGACATTTAGGTGATGGAATTTCATCAAACTTCATATTCAGTTAGACCTTGCCATAAGTAGATACTGATTAGATTTCGGTGCATAAAGCCCAAACGGTAGCGCTGCTATGTTGCGTTTTTCACATTTTCCATGTTAGCTATATCTCGACATTTAGGGGATGGAATTTCAACAAACTTCATATTCAGTTAGACCTTGCCATAAGTAGATACTGATTAGATTTCGGTGCATAAAGCCCAAACGGTAGCGCTGCTATGTTGCGTTTTTCACATTTTCCATGTTAGCTATATCTCGACATTTAGGGGATGCAACTTCATCAAACTTCATATTCATTTAGACCTTGCCATAAGTAGATAATGATTAGGTTTCGGTGCATAAAGCCCAAACGGTAGCGCTGCTATGTTGCGTTTTTCACATTTTCCATGTTAGCTATATCTCGACATTTAGGTGATGGAATTTCATCAAACTTCATATTCAGTTAGACCTTGCCATAAGTAGATACTGATTAGATTTCGGTGCATAAAGCCCAAACGGTAGCGCTGCTATGTTGCGTTTTTCACATTTTCCATGTTAGCTATATCTCGACATTTAGGGGATGGAATTTCATCAAACTTCATATTCAGTTAGACCTTGCCATAAGTAGATACTGATTAGGTTTGAGAATCTTGCTGAACAAGTGGCATCGCTGTGTTATATTTTTCATGGATTCTTTGATAGCTGTATCTCAGCATCTAGGGGATGGAATTTCACCAAATTTAATATGTAAGACATTTATTAAAAGTTATGGTGTTTCAGTTGTGGCATTCTTCATTTAAGAGGGGAGTTGCTATGCTTGATTTTTACGATGAATATTTTATCGATAGCTCAGTTTCTATTGGATAGAAATGCACCAAATTTTATATTTGAAATTGTTAATTAAAATTATATATGTTGGTCTAATTTTGAAGTCCAATACCGAACAGGGGCACTGTTGAATTGTATCTTTTTCTATTCACAAATCACTCTAACTCCTTGTTAAATTTAAACTAATGCACTATACTTCGTAATTGTTGATGTACATCAGTGCTATTTATATTAATCTGTAGAACAATATAAAAAAAAGTTTTGTGATGACCATATTATACTAGTTTTGGTAAATAGATTTTATTATAATTATATATAAATATTTATATATAAATATATTGTATATAAATATTTAATCGACAATATTTTTAAAAATATTTCACATAGTAGTACTTTTTAAGTTTTAGAAAATTTCTTTAAAACACAATAACCTACAATTTGTTTCGTAAAATAGTAGCAATTTATTCGGAATTTAACTTTTTCAACCTTGAGAATCAATCAATTCGAATACAAAAATTTTACTGATCTTATAATATGTTTTTTAAAAAGTTCTTCTAACGTAGTAGAATATTTTAACCTCTTAACAGTTTCGTTTTTTTTTTTTTTTTTGACACAATAAACTAAAAATAAGGACATTACACCACTTTTTCCGTATTTAAATATTTGTCTTAATTAATCGAAATATGCCTGTCAATTAATAAACCGAATGTTACAGTTAAAAATTAGTGGTATCCGAAAGCTTTTAGTAAAGAAGCAAGCAAATCCTTCTTGCCCGAGGGCGTTCGGAAAAAACTGTTAATTGATTAATCCTCTCAAAGATTGATTGATTTATTGATTGATTTTATGACAGCCGATTATCTACACGAGGGATAATTGAACTAGGGGGGAATACCCTCCGTGGGGGTCTTTCTAAGGGATCCTAACCTCAGAAAAGGTCTATGATTCTAACCCGTATTTACGGCAAGGTTCGAAGAAAACCACGGGAAACTCCGAACGGTTAGGTCGACGAGCGCGACAGGGGTTTGAACCCAGCACCTCCCGTCTTCCAGCTTTGAGAGCAGAACCTCTGAGCCACTGGCGGGGCCTAAACCTCTAAAACATTATTCTTTTTTCTCCGAATTATGTTTTCAAAGTTTCTCTTGTCGCTTTGTGCTGACAGTTGGAATTTAAGATATCTGAAATATCTGAAATAGAGGTGAGACGGGTTAGTCCCAGCCCATGAACCCGAGCCCGTTTCAGGCACGTGCTAAAAGTGAAAATTTTATTTATTCACAAGTTTTAAAATTCATTTTAAGTAAATTTCATAATTTTCTAAAAATAAAAATGCATTATAATATAAATAAAAAAATAACATAAAATATCACGAAATTCTTCATTAAATAGAAAAAATGATGTCGAATTTCTTAATGTACTACTGATAAAGCATAAAGTTTCACTTCAGCTCTTAAATATCACTTTTATGTTCATCGCTAGAGAACGGATATCTGCTTTGTTTTATGAGATGTGGCAATTTTTATGCCTCTCTATTTCTAACGCAATTTGATGCTATTTCTTTGATATCTCAGTCATAAAAGTTAATTCTTTGGCACATCCGGCATGTTTTTGTGGGGTTAAAATAACCAACAATTCTTTTTTAAACAAATCTGATATGGTATATTGGTTTGGAAATTTCATTTTTTATCTATATATACATTGAGTTTCAAAATTATATGTAAAGCATTTAAAGGGGATAATGTAAGGGCAGTATATGTATTGGAAACTAGGTTCACAATCCATTTATTCCGTCAAAAATACAGAGAGTCTCGGAATAGAAGTCGGATGTTGTTCATATCTTGAACAATAAGGAAAATATTTTAGTAAAGTTTTCAACAGTCAACTAACTTTTTTTCGTTCGAAATGTACGACATCACGGACTAATAGATTATCTATGATTATTACCAAATGAATATTGAGATAATATCATATATTTTATACGATATATTTTACATACGTTCTTGCTCAGAATTAATTTACTGTTGAAATGAAAAAAATATATATTTTGTAGAGGTAGTCTTTCTTTTATCGCGCTGTTCAATAACTTAATAACTTCAAGTAAATGCTGGTAAGTAGACGATGAATTGGAACTATTACGAAAGTTAATTGAATCGACTGGTTCTAAAACTTAAACTGCTGATCTGATTGTACTGAAACTTACTTATTTTAACTTAGATGCTTAGATTTAACTTAGATCTCTTGTTCAGCCAAGAGATTCCTGATTCGAATCCTGGCCCGAACTTTTTCGCCCAGTTGGTAAAATTACATCTCATATGATGTCTTTACCAATTTGAATAATTGTGTCAAAATTAATCTAGTGTAAACACACCTTTACTCAAACACCCCCAATGGGTTTGTTTTCTGTCTCTTGAAGAATTTAAAACCCAAGATATACAATTCAAACTACTAAGTGCCCCTGAGATGGAAAATACCATTAGCCCATTACCCGCTATTGCGTTGTCTCAACGATGAAAATAAATAAGTACGCTTAAATCAATTACCAAGATACGACTATTATGAAATTTAAAAGTGCCTTATTTAACAACACAAACTTTGCGATTAAAGAAAGCAAGGATTATCATTCGGAATTTGTGGCGACAAACGACTTTCAGCAAAACAGTTGAAGACCTCTATATTATAGCTTTGGCAGTTTATGGGTTAAACGTGAGAGTTTGCATAGTCATCATGCCATGATTTATTGTTGCCCATAATATCCCGCATCCAATGTGTCGTCATCTGTGAAAACGGACTCTTGGATTTTTTTAATCTTACTAAAATGTTTAAGGATACAGTGGACCATCAAAATAAACTATTTTATTTACCAGTGATTTTTTAACACTTTCCAACCTAGTTGAAAAGTGTTTATGACTTCGGTTTGACTGCCGTCTGGCCATATGGCTGTCTGGCCGGATGGCCGTCTGGCCGTGCTCTAACTCCCGTAAATATGCTCGTATTGCTCTTAATTTTTTATAGGTTATTGCCGTTATCTATAGCATGTTCCCTATTTCACCTGAAGTGTGTAGCATATATAGTTTTTACAGGGACAGTCAAAAGTTTTCCGTTACATTACGGTCAACGGGGAATAATCGTTTCAAGTGCATTTTGTTGACGCTACGTCATTTAAAACATAATGAAATTGATATATAATTATGAAGAGCATTAAAACATGCTTTTTGTAGAATATGGGGTGCAAAGCATTTATTATTCATTTACAGGGTCAAACTAAAGAACTATGTTACACATCGTCCTGTGGGGAAAAATCGTCTGCAGTGTAATTTAGTGATATTTCACTGTTTCAAACATAATGAAAATTATATGCATTACTGAGGTGCACTATAAATTGCACTCTTGTGTGCATTGCGTTTATTTACAGGGACACACAAAAGATATTAGTTACAGTACATGTGCGATATTTACAGTCTCTGTGTGATAAGTGCGTTTTCAACTTTGGTTTGCGTTTTTAAGTTTAACATTTTTTTTTTCATAGCACGTGTGTGTTTATAAACTCGGTTCATCATATACAGGGCTACACAAGGAAATTCATAAGTATTACAGACTATGAGAGTGAATTGCTTAAGGGTAGTTTTTAATTGTGTTTACGCATTTCCAAGCTGAACTATATTTAGTATACTAATAGAAGTTTGTGGAATATAAATAAATTCATATACAGGGATACGCAAAAAGATACATTGTCGTTTACGTTTGGTAATTGCTGCCAGTGAGTTTTAAGTTGCCTTTTAGCTTAATAGCGGGTGTGTACAAAAGTCTTCAGATAATATACAGGGCTGTACAAAACATTTCGAGTGCATTTCCATCGATTGGCGAAAATTGCTAAATGTGAATATTCTAACTTAACTAAATTTTATCATACTATATATCCACATCTATTGATCATATACAGGGCTGCACAAAATAATTCGACTACTTTTTTGACACTGGAAGGTAATTTCGAAAACTGTATTTTTCAATGTGTTATATGTTTTCTAAACTGTTTACCTACATTTCTTCTTTCACCTTATTTAACGTTGAAGTTTCGTTACAGTTTTCTGGCTGTGTTGGAAAGTGTTTCATAATCTATGCTTGATGCATGATTTTTCGTTTTTATTACAGAAAATTTTTATATTATTATTAGATATCAATATGCAAATTTTGATTAAAATATCTTTAATGGTTCTTGAGATAATCAAAATTTCATTTCTTAAAATGCCGAATAACTAGCAGTTTTCAAAATGAACCATGCGCATTTTTACACACAGTTTTAACATTCTTCCCCAATAATAATTTTACACACAAAAAATAAGTTACTGAAAATTTTGTGTTTCTTTCATAAAAGAGATTTTACAAATGAAGTTAATTTGAATTCTGTAGGCTTTTTTTCATATGGAAAAACTATCAAAATTTTTATTTCGTTTACTTTTTTAAAACTTTTAATTACTTTAAATTACACCAGTGGATCCGTGCGAGGATTTTGCACTGCAATTTAATACTTCTTAATAATATCTAATATTTTTAGATGCAGATTTAGACTTCTACTGAAAAATTAAGGATACAAATATCTGTAAACAACGTTAGTCAAGCCAGAATATCCTTTCATTTATTTCTAACAGTAAAATCTCAACACAAAAAGTCACGCGCGAGAGAAAAAGAAAAAAAATGTATTTTAACTGCATGAGAGGATGACGTCATTTTCTTCGGGAAAAACACGGGAGAAAGAAAAATAAATTGAAATACACTTAAATTGTAATTTAATCTATTATAACAAATCATACCTTTTATGCTACATGTATACCACTGCTTCGATCGATCAATAATATATTTTTCTTCTAAACATTTGAATTTGAATTTTGGTTTGTAGTCATAAATATAAACCCGTGAGAAAACGTCACATTTTATTTCTTTTTACTATTTATTGTTTTGTTTTTTAAACATTGACTATGAAAACAATGCCGGTTTAATTTTTAATTAACAGCAATTTTTAATTGAAAAAAAAATGTTTCAGGAAAATGCAAGAGTACTATCTCAGAAGCCTGGTCAAAATCCTTTCATATGGTATCTCATTCGTCGTTCTGCGTTTCGTATTTTCTTAGAAAAAGGGTTGTTGATAGGAGAAATAATATATACGATTATAATTAGTAACTAATGTTCAGACCTAAATCGGCGGCATCTTTGAGAATTTACGATAAAATTGGAAGAAAATGAAATGCGCATGGAAAATTTTAAAATTATGGAAACAATGAAAATCATCAATCTGTAACAAACAAGTTTTAATGAGTAAATTAGTTGCAAATACTCAATATCTTATTTAAATTATTATATATTATTTATTTTTGTCTTATTTTTTTAATTATAGAAGAGGTTTTAGTTTGATTTCCTACACTATATAATGTATTTATAATAAACATAGCCAGTTTAAAGGTTCACTAATATATCTATCTTTCTGTAATACTTGAAATATCAATATTTTGACACGTAACATATACTTACCAGTATTACTGAAAAATATGTTTTTAATATTTGAAAGCACATCAGTTTTGTCTTTAATAATCTAAAATCCTATATATTTTATAAATTATAATAAAATGGGATTTAATGAAATAACCTGAAATTAAAAGATGTGTTTTAGAAAGATGAAATTATGATATTTTAAAATGCGTATAATTTTATTGCGTATTATTATTCAGTATCTGGGAGTTATTTCAAATGACATAGTAAACTTTTCACAATACCTGATAGTGTTTTTAGAAGTAAAATCTTCAAAAATTACAGAATATATTCTACATAAAAGCTTTGTCACTGGACAGGTAGAAAAGGTAACTCACATTTATAAGTATAAGGGCATACAACCCGGATAAAGAATATATGTGGGAAAACCATTTATTTTGTTTTATTGAAAACTCTAATAGATTTTTTACAATTAATATATATTTTTTAGATTGTCCCCCAACAACACTAAAGAGCAATTTTATATGAAATTTGTCAATTATATATTCAAATGAAATTTTAAAATTTATTAAAAGAGGTCATTTTGTATGGGCCTCGTGCCAGAATTTCTTAGCCGAAGAAATCGCTAAAAATTTCGTTTCCTACAGCATTTTGTTTTTATCCTGATAATTTGAGCGGTTTTAAGAGCTGATTTCAATTTTATGTCTGTTAAATTTGTGTTTTATTTATACTATTTTATTTATTGATTCATGAATTTTTAATTTCGTTATTGAATATTAGCAGGAAACAAATACTGAACTTTTTATAGTGTTTAATGTGCAAATGGATTAATATTTTGTAATCGACTGCAAGCAATACAGATAGATTAAAAAAAGTCATGCTTGAAATTTAATTTAATTGCTATAATAAATCAGTCAATAAAGATACAGTTTTCGAACAAATTGCATTTGAAAGTAGAGCCCCACCAGTGGCTGAGAGGTTCTGCTCTCGAAGTTGGTAGACGGTAGGTGCTGGTTTCAATCCCAATCGCGCCCGTCGGCCTAATCGTTCGGAGTTTTCGTGGTTTTCTTCGAGCCGTGGATTTATCCATGCGTAAATACGGGTTAGGTTCCCTTAGAAAGACCCCCACGAAGTGCACTCCCCCTGGGCCTATATCCCAAGTGTAGATAATTGGCCGTCAATAATCAACCCAACCCAACGCATTTGAAAATAGATTTTTTTTCCCTATATAACGGTATAAAAATTTAAAAAGTGCGATGCTTAGAAATTAAAAAAAATGCTGTAGCACAAATCGCAAAACCAAAATTTTATCCTCAACCGTGTCCCCTCGCAAAATGACGTCAGCGTTACGCATGGACACGTTTGTCCATTATATTATAGATAATATCCAGTTACATTATTTAAATAAAATGTTCATGAGAATTTTGTATATTTTTTACTAATTATATACTTTGTGATATAATAAATATTCATTACTGATGAATATTTATTATTCCACGGCACTTATTTTAAGGCACCAAGTTTTCAGAAATAACCTTGCACTATTGCAAAAATCAACGCAGTCCTACCAAAGTGTGTTTTTATGGGCGTGGCTAAAACAACTGTTGCCTGTGGTTGCACAAAAATTGGCATGACTCTTTAAAAAAGATGGTAATTGATTTTTCTTTTTTTTTTATCGGAAGCTGTAGTCATAAATATTATTTTTATGCTAAAAATAAAAATTGTATATTTTGAAAGTATTTTACGAATTTAAAAGTCAATTGTAGCCTTAATTTTGCCTATTTGTAGCACCTGAAGCACCACAGTGACATTCTGAATTAATTGTAGCCTATCTGTGCTTATTTGTTGTTTCCATTGCTCTTCTTTGCGTAGATGTTAGATTCAATTTAGGCAAAAGCCATAGCCAACATTAGTCATATTGATTTTTTATGAAATCTTTTATGGTCTATGTGGATATGATGTGGGTAAGCTATTTTAAAATTTGGAATCTAAAAAAAAAAAATCACAAATGGAACAATAATAGCAATAAGACACATATTTCGGTTGTTGTTCAATTTTATACGTGTTGTTTTTATAGAGAATTACTTTTCAAAATAGAACATATGAAGATATATTGAAGTGCTAATTGCTATATTTATGCCATCTAATTTCTTCTAATGGCTATCTAAACTAATAAAAGAAAGTTTCGCTCTGTGTGTCTGTGTGTGTGTGTGTCTGTTGGCGATGGCTAGGAAAATCTGGCCCACCTAGAAGGCTGGAAATTTAGATTTAGGTAGTCCAAACCCTCTCGTGGTGCAACATTACTTCAGAATTTTGATATTTTAATTAATTTCTGAAATATTAATTAAAATGCACAAAGAACTCTCATTAAAAATATGCTTTTATTCTCTTGGGTTGGTTGCATCGATTCTTCACAGAAGTAATTAAATAAAGCAGAGTAGCGATGCACAAATAAGGATTTCTAACTAAATAGTGTCAACATGAATTGAAGTTATTAGCGTAGAGGAGCCATGCGAATGTCACGCCACCTGTACATAACTAATTAGCGAATTTTAAGAAAACTAATTGAGATATCAATTTGGAAATTTCTGAGCATATGTAAAAAAATATTCTGTGTTTGACTGTGTGATTTTTGAAAAATTCGGTTGGTAATTTTTTTTAATTTACGCAAAAAACTGCCAAAAATCAGCAGGCGCCAGTGAAAACGATCCCAGAAAGTTTCAGACAGGGATCGGCTTTCATTAAAAACTGAACTACAAAGAGATTTGTTTCTCGGGGAAATCCCTCCATTTAGTTTGCGTAAATGAAAGGAAATAATTGCCAATTTTTACTAATGAACAAAAAATTAGGTAACTAATTAAGATATAGATTTGAAATTGAGTTCGGGAAGGGGTGTCATCTGCCGGCTATTTTAGCGTAGCGTCTTCGTTATGTTCTAATTATCAGAAAAGTGTAATTCTTTTTTTAATGATCGCGTTAATGTAGGTGACGGTGGTTCTCTTGAACAAATTATTCATTATATTTGCGGGTATGGGGAGGGAGGGGGTTAACGCCTTTCTCTGATATTGTAATTATCTCGGGCCCGCGCAACGCCGGGCGGGTTAGCTAGTATATATATATATATATATATATATATATATATATATATATATATATATTTATTAATATGATGAAGTGACAAATTGAAGCTGAAAAAGGCAGTTGGCGAAAATCTGATTAATTTGTGTTTCCATATCTCTACACACAGGCATAGGTCGGATGGTTGCATGACTCAGAAATTGCGACGAAAATGTCTGGACTCCATACGTAAGCAGTCGAAATTTGAAAACAGAGTTTTATTTACATAATCAAGAATCAATCAGGAGAAATGCTGTCGATTTAAATGGTTACTTAATCATGGCTTTGTGGCAGTCCGAGTTTCAAATAATCTCTACATTATGAGGTCTTAAAAAGCTTTGAATAATATTTCGAACTCCCCGAAAGAAAAAAAAAACTTTCAATTCTCTGTTTGTGTCACTCTCTAGTTCTCGTCTCCGTCTAATAAGGAGAGTGCCATGCTTGGTGATCACATATTTTGATTATTTTTATATATGTTGTAGGGTAGAAGCCCCTTAGTCTCAGGTTGAATGGGTTTTATACAACGCTCCTTAGTTCTTGAGAAATGGGGAGGGGGGGTCTTATATTATAACACAACTTAAATACTTACTTTGTAACGAATTAACTGCGTTGGTCGTAGCTCAGTTGGTATGGCGTTTGCTCGTCGTCCCGAGGCCCCGGGTTCAATGCCAGAACGTGCTACGTTTATTATTCTCATTTTTTTAATTAATATATTTGTAATTATAATTTAACAATGTCAATAAAAAATTTTGCCAACATAATTAAATTTTAATTTAGCATTTTTGATTTTTAAACCATTATTGAACATTTTTCATGATCTAAAGACCTTTTAAAAAATTGGATCTATTATTGACTAGTAAAAATTCAAAAATCTTCACAAAATCAGCATATTTACTATCGAAATATAGAATTTTTCTCCCATCACAATAGAACACGAAGATATTTCAAATGCTGGATTATTTGTTAAAAATCCACTGTTTTGCAATAAAATTTTACAGTACTTCAACGCATTTGTGACACCACTTTTCTGATTTTCATCGAATCCCCACACTTCAGATTGATCTTCTTGCGAATTACAGCTTGCTTCTTCCATTTTTATACAATTATAAGCTATTATAGAATGATACGCACGTGTGCGATAAAGATTGAAAGAAAAAACAATAACTGCACCAAACTAAAAAAAAAAAAAAAAAAAAGAAAGAACCAAAGTCTGTTGTGGCGCCCTCTAGTTACGATAAAATAAAACAAATATTTTGTAATTTAATTTTTACGCTAAATTTTAATATAATTATGCTTTTTATTTTAACAACAGAGTAGTATTATCATCGCATTGACTTCCCTTGTTAAGGCAATTTATAAATGATGTTTCTTTACAATCACGAATTGACACAATTGTTCAATATCGTTGCATTGATAAAGCATATATGGAATACATTTTAAAAGTGATTAAAAAAATCAAAAATGCTAAATAAAAATTTAATTATGTTAACAAATTTTTTTATCGAGATTGTTAAATTACAATTACAAATATATTTATAAAAAATTTGAGAAAAACAAGCGTAGCGCGTTCTGGCATCGAACCCGGGCCCTCGGAACAACGAGCAGACGCCATACCAACTGAGCTACGACCAACGTAGTTATCTCGTTACAAAGTAAGTATATAAGTTGTGTTATAATATTAGACCCCCCCCCCCATTTCTCGAGAACTAAGGAGCGTTGTATAAAATCCAATGAGCCTGAGACTAAGGGGCCCCAACAGAAGGACCCTACAACAGATATAAAAATAATCAAAATCTGTGATTACCAAGCTTGGCACTCTCCTTGTAAGTCCGTTCGATTATGCTGCGCTTGCGTATTTATTTTAATCACGCGTAAAGTGGCAAATCAAGTCACCTGATTTTTCTATTCCAATTATAATTGTTTAAAGAAGTACTTATTAACAGTTCCGGTGGATTAATTTTGAAGTAAATTAACTTCCGGGCACGAAAACATATTCCAGAGCATTCTCATAGCCTCGAATCAGGCATATGTCATGCAAACAAACGAGACGATCTGAATCGAGAGTGCTATGCTGAAAATAGATTTCAGACGATGTTTTTAGCTTACGCTAGAGAAAAACAGAAAAGAAAAAAAAATGAATTTATTGATCCGGAATAAAATTTAGAATATTAAAGCATTGAAATATTATAAGAAACATTTTGATATTTTATTAAAAGAATGAATTTAAATAAATAGGTTTTTTAGAACGGAGTAATTTAGGAGTTATGACATTTTAGCAAATTAAGTAAATAATTTAGAAAGGTTTGATATACACGGGAAATAATAGTGGAATTTAATAGGGATTTAAATAATAAAAGTGTTTTATTTACGGAGTATAAGCAGTTAGCGCTATTTTTAGATTTAAGTAATTTGCAATAAATATTATTAGGTGGATTAAGATAACCTTTACATATGGAGATTGATAGACTAGTTTAAGAAAAGGTTTTAATTTAATAAGCCGGTATAATATACGGAATATTATTAAAAGGAAAATTTATATAGAATAGTGTTAAACTTGGTGGAACAAATTTTTAATTTTGTAATATATATAAACTCTTTATACATCTACAAATCAAGCATTGATTAAAGAACATCCTGCGTTTTCAAAATTAGTTAAGATTCCACTGCCTAAATTAAAAAATGTATAATTTCCTTTTCTTTTCGTTTTACTCAAATTTCATAAGACACCAACAAGCTATGGGTTCATTTGAAGTAATGTTAACAGTATTGGTAATAGTTTCAATCGTAAATTTGAGGAAATGCTTAAAAAGATTTTGAATGTATTAAAAGTTAAATATAAAGACAGTAATAAGTATTGGATAATTTTGAATAGTTATGAAGTTAGAAATAAATTAATTAACAATGATATATGAAGTGTACAAACTTATAATTTTGAAAATCGTTTTAAGTATATTCTTGTTAAGGTTTAAGAAATATACTTTTAAAAATTGTTGACTGAGTTGAGGATGTTATTGATTTAAATTTAAACATATTTCAAAAATTATGTAACTTCTGTTTATATAATAACTATGTATATTCAGCTTTAAATATATATTTACAAAATAGGTATAGGAATAGGAACAAGTTACTCTTCAACTGGAGCTAACCTTTTCTTATTTTTTTATGAATTTCAATATTGTACTATCAATAGCGATATTAATTTTTTGTCTTTTACGTACATTGGTGATTTAATAATTTTAAATTATGATTTTGATTTTTTGGAGATCTTTTCAGATATATATACTGATGTGCTGGTTTTAAAAAAGACAAATGAAAACAATAAAGCAGCTGTTTATCTTGACTCGAATTTAGATATTTTAAATGGTATTCACATTTCGATTTACAATAAACGTGATAACTTTAGCTTTGAGATTAATAAAATGGTTAACTAGTTTCAAACATACATAAACGCGTCTTTATTAATATCATTATAGGTCAGGTTTTTCATTTTTTTAAATTATGTTCAAGTAAAAATCTATTTTTAAAAGAGCTTTTTCATTTTATTAGTATTTTATATTATAAAAACAATATAGCACTGAATTTTATTGATACACATACGGGGTTTGCTGGTAGTCTCCATTTTTGAATGTTTGCCGTGCAGTTGACAGTGAATGACTTATTGTATTGCTCAAAGCCTTTTTGAACGGCTTTACAATGATGCCTGCAATTGTGTGGCAACGGATATGGAACGGAATTGCGGATATGGAACGGATAGATGGTTAGACAATGGATTTTGGTTTGTTTTGTGGCTATGTGGTTCAGGTATGGGTACAAAATGATACTTATTTTCTACTGTATTTTACATGTATCTGTTTTAATTCAGCTATTTATTGGGACTGTGATATGCTGGTTAATGTGACGTAGGGTCCGGTGGGGGAGTATTTGCATTATGCTTTCGAAGGATTGCATTTGATTTATGAATTGCGACACTCTGGCCGAAACCTACTGCCAATTTTTGCACTGTTTTACCCTGCATAATTTTCGTTCCATAACATGGCTGTTATTTTTATATTATACCCACTGCCGATGAGGCCACAGCCTTTTTAGTTTCATTATCTTGTTCTGCTTTGATTTTTTTTTTCGCTTTGATGTTTTGCTGTTTTTCATTTGTTAATTAATGTTTAAATGTGGTGTGGAATTCTGGTTCTGCTAAAAATACTCGCATATTATGGTCTCTCTCTCTCTCTCTCTCTCTCTCTCTCTCTCTCTCCCTCTCTCTCTATATATATATATATATATATATATATATATATATATATATTCAATAAAATGGAGAAAAAAAGATTGAATTTGGGCAAAAGCAAGAGTCATTAATTAATCATAAGAATTATTTTTTATGGAATACTTTTTCTTTCCTATGTGTATATGATTTCACAAAAACATTTTAAAATTTAGAATAGAAAAATGTAAATTCAATCATAAAATACAGGTTTATTTAAAAAATATTTATGTGTTTATAAATAGAAGATTATTATTATTTTTAAAAATATAACAATAAATTTTAGAGTTAGCATATATATTCACGAAATTCAAAAGTTTGTAATGAAGTAGAATAAAATCTAACTGAAATGAAGAAGAAAGATCTAATTTGGACAAAAGCCAACGCTGCCATTTATTTGATGTCTTTTTTTTTTTTAATGAGACGTAACATTATAAATCCGATTCTTTATTAGAGTTGCTTTTCTTTTCTCGGTAAAAAATTAAATGATTTTCTCGATGCAAGCATTTAACTTGATTGCCCAGAAAGGAATACTGTTTATGGCTGGCGCGTGTTCTATTTTGTATTCGTTTTGCTGAATTTTTAAAAGGATTTTTGGTTTAATGAAGGTAAAAGATACATAAAAATGGGCTAAGAATTATTATTTTCAGCTAACTCCCAGACACTAATAACATGAACTCAGCAGGAGAAAATCGCTATTTTAAATTATCATTTGAAACATCAATCAAAACCAGTGCCGTAGCCAAGGAAGAAGACCCACAAATTATTTTCCTTAAGACGGATAAATCTAATAAAATGGCTATTCTAAATAAAACAGACTACATTAACAAAATGAATGATTGCATTGAAGTAATGAACTGTTTAGAACTAAAGAAAGACCCAAATCCCTTGATTTTTCGGAAGACACAATGACTCAGAAGAGGATCCTGGCCAGAATACATGCAAAAACTTATTAAAATTAACAATACAGGAGTTACCCCCCGTTTGATTGGTAGACTTAAGGACCATAAACCAAATCTCCCTTTGAGACCTATAGTTTCTAGATGCTCTGGCCCAACATATTTTATTGAAAAAGCTTTAGGACCATAAAATTAATTTTACCATGTTCAAGTAAAACTGTACAGTCAACAGAACATTTCGTCCATAAAATAAAAAATATTCAGCTTTCTAAAGAAAATATTCTAGCTAGTTTAGATATTCTGTCTCTTTACCCCTCTATTGATACAAATGAAGGTGTACAAAATATTAATTTGGATATTGATAAACAAAATAATTTAAGTGATAGCGTAAAAACATCTCTAAAGTCAGGACTCAACCTTATCATTCATAGCAACGTTTTCATGTTTAATAAGAAATTTTAAAGACAAAATAAAGGCTCACCTATGGGATCTCCTATTCCCGGTTTATTGGCAGAATTTAAACTTTGACCTATGGAGGAATTTATTTTTAAAAGTTTGAATTTAACACCAGAAGTTCGGCTAAGGTACGTGGACGATATTTTTATCACATGAAATCATGGACAGCAGGCACTCCTCTCCTTCCTGTCAAAAATAAATGATGAAAATATCAAATTTACGTTGGAAATAGAAGAAAATTCATCACTGCCGTTCCTGGATATTCGACTAATTAAAGGTGCAACAACTTAAAACATAAAGTCTATCGTAAGCCTATGAGCAGTAACACAATAATCTCATTTAATGCCTCTACAACTTTTACTTATAAGATTGCTGCATTCAATTCGTTCATCAAGTGTTCTTTTCTGGTTTGTTCAAGTGAATTCATCCAAGATGAATTTAATTTTATCAGAGATATCGCCATAGACCATGGATTCCCTACTCATCACATACAAAAAATTATAGAAAAATTCAATGGCCATTTAATTCAGCATCCTGTCCCTAGCAATAATAAACCAAACTATCGAAAATTTCAATATATACCTACTTTATTTGAAAGGATTAAAAAGGCCCTCATTAAATACAATATCCATCTTATTGCTGTCCACCCCCCAGAAAATTGGTTGACTTAGCTTCATGTAAATTAGATCCTATCCCCCCTGATCAACTTGCAGGTGTATACGAAATCCCCATTAGCTTAAATAATATTCAAATAATTTTTTACATTGGTATGAATAAAAGAAAGTTTTTGGAAAAGTTGAAAGAGTATAAAAACGACATAAAAATCGGAAAGTTATCCACTGCACTCTCCCGGTTTTACACTAAAAATAATGATGTTGTAATTAATTTCGAGAACGCAAGGATTATCTATAAGTTCAATAACCCATTTAAAGCCGCTATTAGAGAGTCATTGGAGATTAAAATTAGGAAAGATTATAGTTGTAACGATAACTTCTCTTTCAACATACCTAGTTTATGGAATACATTAAAAAAAAAAAAAAAAAAAAAAAAAAAAAAAGATAATACCCCCCACACACACACACACACACTTTTTCAATGCATAGATTAAGTTTTTTACGCTTTAGTCAACAGAGGTCGCCAGCTTGTTTTATTTTTTTCCAAACTGTTAGTTTCAGTATTCCCGTGTCAAAATTTAAAATGTCAGTAGTCGTTTGTTTTGTTTCCGTCCCCGATGATGGCTTTGAGTTTAAAGCCGAAACATGTAGGATTTTAACTTTTTATGAGTTTTAAACCAATTTTTACACTGACTTTATCAACTAACAGGCACAGCTTTTGCAATTTGTGTTTTTTTTTAAATAACTAATTAACAGTGTAGTGTTCAAATAGACTAATATTTCATGTTTAATAGTAACAACGTTAATTAATGCCAAAATTATACATACGATGTAAAAATAGAACAAGAAATATCATTATACGAACGATAAAATAAAAATGTACCCTGTAATGTACCTTAGGAGAAAAAAACTTTTTCCGGTATGGCCAGTGACCATCTTGCTTTTTTCAGGGGGGAACGAAATGTAAATTTCTTCTATTCTTTATTATGATTATTCTTGCTTTTGCTGACACGACATATCTACCCATTTTTAAATCCATTAAATAAAAATACTAATGCATTTATATGTTACAGAGTAGCACTAATTTAACAAAACTTAATTTTAACGGTGAGCAGTGACAAGGCAATCATGCTTATTCAAGGCAATCATGCTTCGGCCTGACAAGCCGAATGCCGCAGCCATTCACTTTTCAAACTACATCCCGCCAAACCAAATATCACGTGACAAAATTACAACCAATGGAAAGTTCTCAAATCACCCCTTTTAGAATATTTCCATATTTCGATTCAAAACCGGAGTATTTTTGCATTTAGCTCCGATACAGATAATTTATCAAACCAGTTTTTTTTTCTTTTGGAAAGC
Organism: Maratus michaelseni; assembly: GCA_963931845.1. Lineage (NCBI taxonomy): Eukaryota > Metazoa > Arthropoda > Arachnida > Araneae > Salticidae > Maratus > Maratus michaelseni. The sequence goes on along the minus strand of OZ007593.1, from coordinate 359,313,824 downwards.
GTTCCTTTTTGAGAAAGCCGGTACTCAGAAGGAATGAATATCCTCCCTAAATATTACGTTCTTTAATTGAGTGAATAATTCATTCTTTTGAATTAGGCTATATGATTTCAAGACATGCTACCTGCTACCAATAAGTTTGTTTCCTGTAAGTTTATTTATATTTCACATAACATTAGAGCAATCTTGAGCTTTTGTGCGGGTATATCAATAGAGAGGAATGCTAAAATGGATGATTTACAAAGAAAACTCAACACGACTTTAATCCATTAAGCGCCGCTATATATATTAAGCTATTTTTTAATGAAACAGATGTTTTTTCTTTATGAATAGAATGTCTTTAAGGTATTTCTGAAGAAAAAAATTTAAAAAATTTGAATATTTAGAAAAAATAGCATGTTCCCAAAATGGGAGCAATGGCGCCTAATGGGAGTAATTTTTTTCAAAAATTTTACTTATGCTTCCGTGCATTTATGTTTGTTATTTCTCAGTTCTTTAGCTATAAAAGGGATAATATCATTCTGAAACTGATATTTTACGAAGAATTCATATAAATTAGACCAACATCTACATTTATAATAAAAATAAAAAATAAAATTACCGATTCTATAACCATTTTCATTATCCACCTCTTTATTTTTCTTCATTACATCATTTTTGTCCTACTATTTTACATGAAAATGATTGAACATTTTTTATGCTGCATTATACTACATTTTTTTTCGTTTTCTGAAATTGGTTTTAACTTTTTTTGTTTTGTTTTTACTTTTTGTTTAGTTTTTTCCATATTCCAATTTGAAGATTCGTCTGAACTTTCATCTAAAATATCAAGCCTATGTTTAATACTTTGTCTTTTTCAAACACGAAATGACATATTTCTTAATTTTCTGTTGATTTAGAATTTACAGTAAGTTCCACTATACCAAATATAACATTGGATAAATCGTCGCATAAATTATTTTCTATTACATGTGTAATAGAAAATAATTTATGCGACTACATATGAGGAAGATACTTTCCTCATATGTTACAATACTGTAATCAGGTGGCAAACAAACGATTTCCGGAACATCCGAAAAATTATCCAAATCTAAATAATTTTCAATCATCTTCCATGTAAAATAGTCAGAAAAAATTATGTAATTTCATTTTGTTTTTTATTATAAATGTAAAAGTTGGACTAATTTATATGAAATCTTCTAAAAATATTAGTTTCAGAATGATATTATACCTTCTATAGCAAATAAATTGAAAAATAAATACCACAAATGCATGGAGGCATATGTACAAGTTTTCAAAAACATTACCCCCATTAGGCGAAATTGCTCCCATTTTGGGAAAAACATATGCTTTCGGTAATTGTGATTGATCTATTATACATATTAATTTCGGATTGAAGTTGTTTAATATAATACACTGTTATAAACATATTTTAACTAAAATATATACTTTTTATTATAAAGTTTTTTTTTAAATTAATTTCTTTCGAATATTGCCAAAAAGCTATTTTTCGCCTTTTTTAACACGTTTTAAAAAAAAAATAGAAAATTCTAATGAAACTTGAAAAAAAATTTCATATGTCATCTAATATATTCAAAATGCAAATAACATGAACATTTTAACAATTTTTAAATTACGCACTTTAGAAAAAAATCCTAAAGCAATGTTCCCAAAATGGAAACAATGGCGCTTAATGGGTTTTAAGCTACATTTGAAGAAAAACACCATAAACTCTGAGCGGAAATGGGTCTAGAAGCAGCAACGAAACCAACCCCGGCATTTTGCCATCTACTACTACCAGGCAATCCGATCCGGGCTATCTATATTAAACCCTTGAGGGGCACCGGTATATAATATATACCACTTTTTAATATATCACTTTGCCACCGGTATTATTAAATAAAAATATTTATTATTGTTTTTTGCAGATTGAGAAAGTAAAAATTCATTACTTAAAATTACCGGTGTCAAAACATCACAAAACCTAGCATTTTTAGACCACGTGCTTGCCCTTCAAGGGGTTAAAGCTGCTCAATGTCCTGACAAGTGTACAGAACGTAGATGAAAATCGTTTTTAATTGAAACATCTAATATATTTATTAGGTTTAGTATATTTTCTCAGATTGTCCATGAACTGCACAAAACAGAATTTTTGATTCTGTCGCATGTACATTTGGCTGTTTACATGTTTCGACTCCATCGAGGCAATTATCAAAACAAATAAGAATGTACTAAAATTGCACGATATATGATGTAATGATTTGAAACGCCGTCATTCAATTTTTCACGTAATCTTTCAGATTACGCACGTTATTTTTTATTTTTGCACAGATGTTTATTTCCATATTCGTAATCAGGAAGTAACTCGAACAATACTTTTGGTAAGTTAAATGATGCTGCACCGTTATATATTGAATTTCTAAGTGTTATAATCTCTATGGTTTCTCTTATAACGAATGGATAGTATAGATTGGAGTGAAAAATGATCTTACTTTCATTGAAACACATTTTAAGGGGTTTTTTTCTTTGATATAATTTTAGGGCTGCCATTTTTCTATTTTACCATTATATCAGCTATACGCTCCCTTTTTCTATAACTAAATTTCTTGATAGTCGTGATGCCAACATAGTAATTATTTGATCTATCTTCTCTAATAAATGGTATTTCATATACTCCTGAATAATTCTCAAAATTAATATTGTGTCAATTTTAGCGAAAATGATATCCTTTAATTTCGGAAGGGTTTGACTTTTAAGCAGATATTGAAATATTTAAATTTGTATTTTAATTGATCCAAATGACAAAATTTAAAGTTGATTGAAATTTAATGAATATGTCTTTGACGGAAATATAACGAATATATTGGGTCATCCGGAAAGTTCGGCGTTGTTTCAAAAACCGAAGCGCGGTTTCGTCTACATATTTTGATACTGCTGACATGGACCTTGAACGACCCACATATCTGCATTCGGTCTTTTCTGCTTGCGTTGGATAATTCTCGCTTGTGTTGTGGCGTAATCTTTGTGTCAGTGCAGTGCTAAGATTGAAGAACCAAAAAGATCATTTTCGCCATATTTTGTTCTTTTATTTCAAGAAAGGTAAAACTGCTCGTAATATTTATGCTGTATAAGGACAAAGTGCTGTTTCAGATGACAGGGTTCGAAGGTGGTTTAAGAAGTATAAGCGTGGAAATTTAAGTCTCGAAGAGGATCGCCGCTCTGTACGAATATCATCTGTAAAGAGGGAACTCGGAAAAGAAGCTATTAAATAAGCATGCCCTGTAATTTTTGGAATATTTAATCTGTGTGATAGCTCTTGAATTATGTAACGTGGATTTTTCCGGATAGCTTCTTTTAAGAAGTCCTCCTTTAGAGGTGATGGTCGACCAGAGCGGGCATCAGCTTCGGGACTAAACTTTCCGCGCTTAAACTTCTTAAAGGTCATTCAAGGTCACTGCTTATCAGCAGTAACAAAATCAGGGCTTAATTTGCGCCGGAGCCCACAGGAGCTCAGCTCCAGTACTTCTCTGTTTTTAGTAAATATTTAAATATTGACCAGAATTCACCGGAGCTCATACACTCTCAGAAAAAATTGTAAATTTATGAGCGTTTGCCCTTCAATTTTCACGGGCAACAGCCTTATTTGATGAAAAACGGTCTGATCCACTAAATAAGTGGCCTTATCCCTTAGATACTTAGAAAATTAAGAGCAATCCACATATTCTTACAGTTCTAGCCCATACGTTAGCAAAAATACGGTACGACCCCATACATTGTCCTCCGCTAGGGTGTAACCCTTCATTTTACTCGTGTTTCGAAAATTTTAACCCGCCAAAACAGCGATTCTGTGATGATTATCTAACGTGCTACGTGCTACGGAACAGTAAGCAAAGTGTTATTGTGTTTTAAAGTGCATTATATCCTGTGCATTATAATGCTGTATTACTTTTTCCCGTAAAATTACAAAATGATTACCCTGCACAAAATGATGGGCATGGATTTTTTTTTACGGGGTATGACTGGAATCTCTGCTGCCGGCCTCTGCCCGTAATTTTACTGCAATTTTTTTAACAGTGTAAACACTGCGCCCAAGAGTCCAGTGCAATAACGCTTCCGAAAAACGAATCCGAAATTACTCTTTCCTTTCCCTTCCATCACCAATATTTTGCCTTCTTTTTTATCAAAACACTTATAAGTGGCGCAGTGTGTTGCTCACGTAATAGATGGAGATGGAACAGGCTCGATTTTTGTACCATTCTTCGGGTTTGGGCAGGATCGAGCTCAATCTGTCTTAAATTCAAAATTTTATTTTAAATTGATTAATTTTAATTAACATTTAATCACAGAATTCTGTGATTAAATAACATTAAGATTAGGCAAAGGTTTCTATTTGGAAGTAGTATAATAACTAAAAAGTGGAATAGTTGATAGCTAGGTATACGCAGCATTTAAAATTTTTATTTTTCTATATAAAAAAACAATGTTTTAAATTTAGAAAATAGTGTATGAAATATAAAGATGCTGATTGGAGGGACGGCGGAGGGGGTGGAGGAGCGGTACGCTACGGGTGCTAGTACTCCAGAATATTAGCGCTCCAGTACTTTTTTTATTAGAAATTAAGCCCTGAACAAAATAATTAGAAGAAACCTCGCTTCGTTTTGAAAAACCGCTGAATTTTCCGGATGACCTAATGGTTATTTTACATACCAGTAACCCTTTGATTACGTGCCCGGATTGGCGATTATTTTAATATTCAATCGTATACCACAATTAACATATTTTTTTGCTTTCTGGCATATTTATTTTGAAAATCGCCTTGTAGAAATGTATGATAAAGATTATTTCACAAAAAGTGGTACGAATATATATAAAAAAATAGTTCACTGGGACGTATATGTCAAAATTTGTTATCAAGGAGTTAATAGGCTATGGAAGAATGAAGACGTTTGAAAAATATCGTGTTACATCAGGATCAAATAGATATAACAATTTTCTATTTCCTTTTTTTATCATAATATATTTGTTCGTACAAGTAACCCATATTTTTACTTTCTTCTATCTATAATAGAAGAAATTATTGTTATCGAAATTTTTTTAGACTTCCGGTTTTCGACGGATTTACACATTTTAGGGGTCAGAGATACCGTCTGTCCGTCTGTGTTTCTGTACTTCCCTCTGTGTCAGTGTGTCTGTCCTCATTTTATAATCGAAAAGTGTTTGAAAGTATGCATAAAATTGACCAATTTAATTATAGGTTTGTGACTATGGAGAGTAGGTCCTTCTTGAATTTGGAGATATTCCGACGGAATGGGGCGCTGTAATAGCAATTTTTGTGCCATTTTCATTATTGTATCATCGGAAAGTGTATAAAGTTATCCGTAAAATTGAACCAAATTTTGTATAGGTTTTTATTTATGGCCAGCAGGTCCTACTTGAATTTGGATATATTAAGCCGGAAAGCGGCGCTGTAGTAGTAATCTTTATGCCGTTTTCATTGGTGAAAGCGAATTTTGAAGTATTAACATGTATAAGATAGAAGAAAGTTTTGGGATTGGCACATCCAACTAGTTAAATTTAAGGGGACTCAGTACTAAAAACATTTATTCTGTAAATAACACCTATATTAAATTATCTGGATCATGTTTCAATAAATCATTACAGAATCACCAAAATCATTACAGATCATAAAAAGCTTTAAATTGTTAATAAATTAATATATTTTTTACAAAAAATGATTTTTTTTGTAAAAATTTAATAATTAAAAAAAAATCTTCTCTTCCAATTTTGGTATTTAAAACTAGATTTTTTTAAAATCTTATACTCAGGCCACTTTGTTTTACAAACTTAAGTATCTGATTTGTAATACAACGATTAGATCAGAAGAAGAAAACTTAATAATTGGATGTATATATGGAATAAAACTAGGAAAATCGCATATTTTTAATTTAAGATTTCTTTTAAAAAGAAAAATTTTTTAAGATATCAAAAAATATATTCTTAGTTATCTCTTATACAATCTAAAGCAAGATTGAACAAAATTCAGACAACTTACTCAATTATTGTGGAAGTCTGAGAGCGTGAGAATATGCATAGAGAGTATGAAGAAATACTAACTGAGAAAAATTAGTTTAAATATTTCATTTACAAAAAAGGGTGATATAAAATAACCATACTTATTTTACTATTTATCAGCTCGTCGAGATATTTGGGAACCACGTTCTAGCGATGTTAACTGTCATTTATGATAAAAATCAGAAATTCGACATTTTTGTCAAAATAAAAGATAGGGAGTCCCCGTAAAAGATTAAACATGTTTGAAATAACAGTTTCAGCAACAGTGTAAATAGCTTTAAGAGATTATTTTTGTCTTACTGCTAATGGTGAAACATAACTGAAATGATAATAGTAAATATAAAGATCTATACTATCATTATTATATTGCGATAGTAACAAAAGTAATTGTAAAGACAAATTAATAATCAATGTATTATCCTTATTGTCCGATTTACTTTAAATTTGTCTTTTTATATAACTTTGGTTTTGATTGTGTTTTAATAATATTTTTATGAACAGCACTTTTTGTCTTACTCTTCCAGAGGTAAGCCGATTTTGTTTAAGTTTTATTATTAAGTAAAAATAATGTTTTATTAAGCAACAGAGTTGTTATCAGCTTTCAGTCGACGTAAAAATAATATGTCATTTATGATTTAAAAAAACCCCTAATCATTAAAAAAATATTGATGTAGTTAGTGCTGTGTTGATGATTAGGATAACGAAAAATTCATCATTAATAGCTATTTGATGATTTCATTTGATGAAAATAGTGTCGTTACATCTAAATGTAATCTATCTATTTGTAATGAAAAGTGTTATAAGCATATTATGAGATGTATGTATATAGATGTAATAATGTTAGACAAATTTTTGCAGGCAAATATGTAAAGAAACGTTGTATATAAGTATGAACATAAATGTATTAAGTATGGAGTATTCGACATATAGTTAATTAAAAAATTTTAAAGGTAATTATTAATCTTAATTACTCAGGCTTATAGATAAAATTTGCTAATACAAAAATCTAATATACTAAATGGTGAAACATAAATGAAGTGATAATAGTAAATATAAGACTTATGGTATCATTACTGCATTCCGATAGTAACAAAAGTAAATATAAAAGCAAATTAATAATAAAGGCATGTCCTATTATTGAAACTATTATTAACACGTCCTATTATCCTTTTATTGAAACATGATCCAAAAATTTCTTATTTCTTATTTTAGATTGTGCAATGAAAGAACTTCAAACATTTATTTAATTTTTCATTTGTGTTCTCTTTATTGTGTTTTTCTTAATGCATAAATACTGATATTTATAAATCTACTCATATCAATCGAGTATCCAAAGCATTTCCTTAAAAATCTTTAAAAACATACAAAAAATATCACAAATATATCTCAAAAAACTTTTAAAATATATACTAAAACACTTTTATTTTGCTTAAAAGACGTCAAAATATCAATAAAAACATTAAAAATGTTAAAACTTACATGTTTCGATTTGTTCACTAAATCATCATGAGAATATACACAAAACACAATGTACATAAAACCGGAGTGCCTAAACAGTCCCTATATAAAAGACGATACAATGCCTTCTATAATTTTAATTTTAACACCGCTCTTAGCTCCATCTACAGACCGCTTCCCACTATTATTGAACCACTCAACCCAAATCTTCGGAGTGTTATATGACAACGTATCATTACATGCTTTCAAATTTTTTAATTAATTTCAATAGATTCCCTCACAAAAAGTTGTAAATAAAAACTGGAACTATAAATCAATTTATCTTCACTAAATAGGATGTTGATGCACTCTTTATTACTTAATCTTGATAAGGCAGTATTCCCTCTGCCATACTTGATATCTGTAATATATTCCTTACATCTAATATTGAATTTCCTCTGTGTCATACAGGGTGTTTCAGAAAGGACCCCTAACTTTAAAAATCAATAACTCGGAAATGGTGACAAATAGAAACATGAGACCAGTGGTATGTTTGTTAAAAAAATCGTAAGAATCTTATACGTAAATATCAAAATTTAGTTTAAAATAGCACCGATAGATGGCGCTGAGAGCGTTAAGAATCCTTCTAAAGAGAGTTCAGAAGCATAGAAAGACTAGTCGTCAAAGATTTCGTCATTGAATTCTGGTCGCTATTAGCATATAGTGAAAATAATTCCGAAAGTGGTGTATACCGTGGAGGAACGTGTGTTTATTGTGTTGGAGTACCACCGATTAAATCAGAGTTCTACTGCCACAAGGAGAAGTTTTCAAACGCGATTTCAAGTCGCAAAAGACCCAGATTGAAAAACAATTCGTGAGCTTTTCAAAAAAAAAATCAACAGACAGGCAACGTGACCGATGCGAATTATTTTAACTATATGCTAATAGCGACCAGAATTCAATGACGAAATCTTTGACGACTAGTCTTTCTATGCTTCTGAACTCTCTTTAGAAGGATTCTTAACGCTCTCAGCGCCATCTATGGGTGCTATTTTTAACTAAATTTTGATATTTACGTACAAGATTCTTACGACTTTTTTAACAAACATACCACTGGTCTCGTGTTTCTATCTATCACCGTTTCCGAGTTATTGATTTTTAAAGTTAGGGGTCCTTTGTGAAACACCCTGTACATCCAATGTGCATCAACATCCTATTTAATGAAGCTAAATTGATTTATAGTTCCAGTTTTTATTTACAACTTTTTGTCAGGGAATCTATTGAAATTTATTTAAGAAGTTCGAAAGCATGTACTGATACGTTGTCATTTAACATTCCGAAGATTTGGGTTGAGTGGTTGAATAATAGTGGAAGCGGTCTGTAGATGGAGCGATGTTAAAATTAAAATTATAGAGGGCATTGTATCTTCTTTCTTATAGGCACTGTTCAGGCACTCCGGTTTTATGTACATTGTGTTTGTGTTTTGTGTATATTCTGATGATGATATGGTGAACAAATCGAAATATGTAAATTTTAACATTTTTAATGTTTTTATTGATAATTTGACGTCATTTAAGCAAAATAAAAGTGTTTCAATATATATTTTAAACGTTTTTTGAGATATATTTATAATATTAATTTTAATGGCCGTATATTTTGACTCTCCACTTTATATGTAATATAATAACATTTGAACATACAAAAAGTTTTGCTATTTTTAACACTTTCCAAAAAAGTTGGAAAGTGTTTAGTAATTCAGTTTGTCTGCCGGTCTGCCGTCTGTCTGTCTGTCTGCCCGTACACTGTTAAAAATTTGCAGCAAACTGTCCAGTCATTTGACCGTTTTTATAGAAAACGGTTACATAACCGTGATTTAACTCTATTCTGACCATAAAATAGGCAATAATATGCACAGAATAGAGCTAAATTATGGTTATGTAACCGTTTTCTATAAAAACGGTCAAATGACTGGATAGTTCGCTGCAAATTTTTAACAGTGTACCCTAACTTCCGTAAATGGGTCATTCCATGGTAACTTGCGTTACATTTAGAATAATTGACATCAGTAATTTTAGTAATATAACACAAAAAATATGCATAATGAAAAGTTGATGTGATTTGTTAATTAAACCTATCCAAAGGAAAATTTTCATGAAAATTATTTAAATGTAGTGCTATTTCTTGAATTCTGGAAATGATTTTTACTTTGGTAACTTACGTTACTGAAAAAAGAACGTAAGTTACCATGATAAATTTAATTGCCACTGTTAAAGAAATAGCACTAAATTTGGGTAATTTTCATCCTAATTTCGGTTTGAATAGATTTAATTAACAAATCACATCAACTTTACATTTTTAATATTTTTTGGTATTACATTACTAAAATTACAGAAGTCAATTATTCTAAATGTAGCGTAAGTTACCATGGAATGACCCAAATATTTTCGGAATGTCATGCAATTGATATATGTTATTGAAGTTTATATGGCACGTTCGGTATTGAAAATGAAGTGTGTGGCACTTTTAGTTTTTTTACAGTGACACTCAAAAGAATTCCGTTACATTACGGTCTATGGGGAAAAATCATTTTGCGGTGCATTTTAGTGATGTTAAACAATTTTAAACATATTGAAATTGATATAGATCACTGAGGTACACAACAAGACGCTTACGATAGAATATGCTGTGCATAGCACTTATAGTTCCTTTACAGGGACACTCAAAAGAATTACATGACGGTCTATGGAGAAAAATCGCTTGCAGTTCATTTTGATAATGTTCAACTATTTCAAACATATTGAAATTATTATATATCACTAAGGTGCATTACAAGAGGCTTACTATGGAATATTGTGTATAACATTCATCTTTCATTTACAGGGACGCACAAAAGAATTCGGTACTGTATGTTAACAATAATTGCTGGAAATTCGTTTTCCGTTGCTGAACGTGTTTTTAAATTTAACTCATTTTTAGGGTTTTCGTCATCTCACGAAACCCTATTACTCCCGCTCCGTTGTCTGTCCGTCACAGAACCATTCTCAGAAACTATGTAACTTACGGAGTTGAAACTTTGCTTATATATAGCTGAATACCAGCTATGAAGCTCAAAATATTAAAATTTGAAAAAATCCTATTATTTTAATATATAGAGATAAAAAAAACCAAAATTCTAACAGCTCTTTTCTATTAAATTTAAACATGCTTCGTTATAGCAGTTGCCAAAAATTTAAATTCCACAATGAAATTCCTTCTACAATAATTAATTTTCTATTGAACGATTTCCACGTAAAAAATGAAAATAAAATAAAAAGTTTCACCAATTGAAAAAAAAAGATAAATATGAAATAAAATTGATTGACGTCACAGTGGTAATAAAACGGAAAATTTCAAAGATTTCTCAATAATACAAGGAGTTTGAGTATGGGTTACACAAAGCAGATTAATATCACGTCATTAGAGAATTAAAAAGAAAACCTGACGTCATATTGGAGGTTTAACGAATTTTTCAAATGTTTGGGAATAATACAAAGCGAGTATCAATATGAGTAATAGAAAATAGTAAATATATGAGTTTATGAAACATATTGAATTGTGCTAAAAATCCGATTGTGGAAATATTCGCATATTTTAACATTTTGAAGCTGTACAACATGTTTAATTTTGAAATTATTTTTTTAAATACCGCATTTAGTCCGCATGACAGATATTATTATAGCAGAATATAATAGCGGGCTTTGCCCGCTATCGGGCTGGTTTAGATATTCGAAAAAACGAAAAAATAGACCGGTAAATTTTTACTTTATAAAAAACATAACTTTTTTTTTCTTTTTGTTGCTAAATGAAATTTATTTGGATTTATTAAAGAAAGGATAAAGTGTTTTGAAAGGAATATTAAACGAAACCCTTTGAGCGATCTTCGATCACAATTACCCACTTGTTTTCTATTACTTGCTGTGTATACATTCTATAGATCATTAAAAAGGGCTGCATAAAATTTCCCGAGTACATTTCTGTTTATTGACGGAAATTCCAGAAGGGGAATCTTAAACTGTACCATGCGTTTCCTAACTGAACTAAAATTTAACATTGTATGAAGTATATGTACAAATCTATAGATTATATTCAAGGGTTGCACAAAAGAATTTGGATATTGTTCCGAATATTTTTGGTAGTTTCTGAAACAAGGTTTTTAAATATGTAGGCGTTTTCCAAATTATTTACTTGGATATCATCTTTCACCTTATTAAACGATAAAGATTTGTACAATTATTTCGAAAGTGTTGGAAAGTGTTACATAATCTATGCTTGACGCATGATTTTTCGTTCTTGTTTATGTTTACATTCAATACAAAAATAGTCTTTCCTTATCTTTAAATATCAATATGAATTTCTTAAACAATAAAACATTACGAATAAAAAAGGCGCAGAAAAATTGATCATTTGTTGTACTCTCTTGGGGAATTTGAAGAAATGTTTCTTTACTTCAGAATTCATAATGGAAATAGTGTTTACAAGAAGACGCTTTAGAAAATAATCCTGATTGTTTTGTCGAGTTGTGAAAAATCGATAGCTTTTTATTTTAGATTATGCAATCAAAGAACTTCAAACGTTTATTTAATATTTTACTTAGATCAATATCAGAAAGAACATGGCCGTGTAATGAAATTTCAATTCAGAAGGTAATTTTGAGATCTTGTTTATTCTAAACCTGGATTATGTTAGAACAACTACCAATAAACAGATAAATAAAATAAAATGTCACGAGAGAAATGCTTTGTAGTGTGAAAAAAATGATTATTTGTAGTTTCCTCTTGAGAAATTTCAGGAATCTTTCATTGCTTTAGTTTTGATAAGGAAAATAATGATTAAAAGAGGACGCTGCGGAAGATATACTTTATTGTTTCGATGAGTTCAGTAAAATCAATGTTTTAAATTTTAGATTAGTATATTAATCAATTACAAAAAATATTTTGTCTTTATTAATTCTTATTAATAATAACATTTTCATGTAATTACAGTGTCAGTGGTTGACTTGATTTGTTTGTCCTTAAGGAATATATTTAAAAAATATGCCTTAGAGTGGGTGTTTCCTGTACTATTTATTTTACATTTTGACTATTCCTGTTGAATTCATTGCAGTAGAATAGGAAAAGAAATACTTTGATGGGAGGCAAATGGAGGACTTTGAAAGGGGAGAGATACTTTTATGGGAGACTAATACAAGACTTTGTCAGAGAGAAATACTTTGATGTTCTATTACATTATATGAATTGTTAAAACAATAAAACATTAAGATAAAATCTATGAAATGTGAAAAATGTATGCATTTATTGCACTTTCTTAGAAAATTTCAAGAAATGTTCCTTTATTTCAGAATTGATACTGTAAACACTGTTTACAAGAGACACTTTAGAAAATAAACTTAACTGTTTTCTCAAGCGCAAAATCGGCAGTTTTTTTATATCATCGAATCAAAGAACTTTAAAAAATTATTTAATATTTTACATGATCAATATCAGTAATAACAGCACTGTAGTTTCATTTCATAGGTTGAATTTGAGATTGTGTTTGTTTTAAACATAGATTTTATTACACGGACTGAAAATAAAATAAATTAAATTAAATAACAATCAGTGATGAAAAGTCTATGCAGTGTGCAAAAGTGTGGAAAGTGTGTAATTTGTAGTTCTCTCTTTAAAAAGTTCAAAATAGTTTGTTTTATTCAATTCTAATAACTGAAATAAGCACACAAAATAATGTTTTGGGGCATTCGATTCTTTATTAAGCTGAGAAAAATCGATAGCTTTTAATTTTCGATTATGAATAACATAACTTTAAACACTTATATAATTTTTTAAAAAAAAAAGGTTTTTATATCTATTAAATGCGTTGAAATTTGTTGTATGTAAGTATGTATGCATATTATAAGATCTACGAGTTTGTTACAAACAATAATATTCCTATACATATATTTCTCTTACGTGGCACGAAAATAGGGCTGAATTTGTAGCTTGCCGTTTGGCAACACCATAGTTTCCTCAACGACGATTCTCATTGGTTCGTTTTAAGGTGACATGTTACATTCAGCGAATCAGCTTTCTGATCAAGACTTTCTTTTAGACACAGCAGAAAACAGCGACGATTCCCATTGGTTCGTTTCACGGTGATGTGATACATTCACACAATCAGCCTTCTAATCAAGACTTTCATTTAGACACATCAGAAAACGTTTTTTTAATATTTTGTTAGCGTCATACATAGCTTCTGCGTAGTGCTTTTCAAACAGTTTTAAATCAATTTATGTCGTACTTTTCAATATTATAGGTGAAATTCAGATAGGATATCTTTTTAAACGCAGATCATTTGATCGATGTATGAACAGCAATGGCATTGGTTCCATTTACAATGACGTGATACATTCAGCGAATCAGCTTTGTGATAGCTTTCTGATCAAGACTTTTTTTAGACAGAGCAGAAAACGTCTTGTTTACATTTTGTTAGCGTCATACATAGCGTCTGCGTTGGGTTTTCAAACACTTTTAAATGAATTTAAGCCTTGCTGTGCAATATTATAGGCAAAATGAACGCCGTGCTGCACAATGAGTTTTAAATTAATTATATTTCGAAGGTAATTTTTTCATAATGCTTAAATGATTTATACCCATTGGCAGAATCAACTAAATGCATTTTTTATTGTGTTTTCAATGAAGTTTTCAATTACTTATTTTGTTATTAAGGAAAAACTTTAAATTTCATATATTAAAATGGTTTATGATAGTACTTATTCTGGCTAGAGTTGCTGTAAAAAGTGGCGAGCGCGCGAAGCGAGCTGGTACCGCGTAGCGGTCCCAATGTGAATTGCCTTGCATTTCGCGGGGGTGAGAGCAGGGGGCTGATCCCCTAGCGTACGTTTATTTTTTAAAATGAGAAAAATCGATGTATTTTAATTTCCGATTACAAATAACATAACTTTAAATGTATATTTAATTTAAGGAAAGTTATTATATATACTGCATGTGTTGAAATTTGTTGTATATTTGTTGAATCGTGTATGTATGAATAAACAAGATATATGTGACAAACAAGATGAATGTAAGTATGTAAGATGTATTTTTGTAAGTAAACAAGTAAAAAAAGGATGGGTTATGGAAATAATGAGTTACGTATGGTGTTTTCAACATAAAGGTATATAAAAGTTGAAAATAATTTATTAGTCTTTACCATTCTGGCGTCTAAATAAGTGAACGAAGTGTAGAAAATTGACCATACACTATGGCAACCCACATTTCAGAAGTTAATAATACCCGTCTATCCATTCTCACTCGTCTAATCGAACTCAGGAGAGCGAGTATTGTTAAGTTCTGGAATGTTGGTTGCCATAGTTTGAACAAAAACTGTGCATACGTATTGTGCGTCTTTCGCCATTGTTATGTATAAAGGCATTCTACCTATTCGATAACTTTCCAGAAGCTGCGCCATCTAAGAGAAAATTTTGAAACTAATTTTTTTATGTGCTTAAAGAAAATTTCTGATCTTAAGAAGCATTTTTTTCCAAACCGTACTCTCCTACGCCAATTACTTGATCTTTTATTAAATTTTAAAATGTGTCAAGGACTTTTGAGACACCCTGTATAATCAATACTTGTGTCATGATAATCTTGATAGTTCAAAGTCGGTATCTTTTAATTTCATATAATGAAATCATAGAATATCAAATATTTATTTAGCCTTTTATTAATGCATAACATTAAAAGTATTTTCATGTAATGTGGTTTCACTTGCATTGATTGAGATTATTTTTCGTTTTAACAATGAAAAAAATATTTTAAAGTAATTTCAGTAATTGTTCAATCAAATTTTGCAGGAATGTTTTCCTGTGGTGTTTACATATTTTAAATATTTTCTTATTTAGATAAATTCTAAAATAGAAATACTTTCTTGTTAACAAATATTAAAGTATTAGATATTTTATTTCCTTTTCTTTGAATATCCACCCATTAGATTATATGGATTTCAAAAACAATAAAACATTCAGAAAATGACATATTAGTACGGGAAAAAAAAATTGTTGTAGTCTTTTGGGAAAGAACTAGAATCGATAAGCATAGTAAAGTTGTGTATGCGACATATATGAAAATTTTAAAGTATATCATGGAACAATTATTAACCCACAATACGCAATCCAGAATTATTCAAAAACGCTAAACAAATAATAAATAATGATATTAAAATTATTTAATGTAAATTAATCCTATTATAAAACAATTTTTATTGACACTTCAGAAATATATTTTATTTATTGATATTATAGAAATATCACTTTTTAGAAATATACATAAATGTACAAAATAAATATATAAAAATATAATGAATTTTATTTAATTTGTAAAAGAAAAAGATTTTTCAATTATGCGCGAAATGTGGTACGAAGTTAATTTTAATATCTTTATTATTATAGATTTTATAAATTCTTATACTCTTAAAATAAAATTATATCAAAATCAAAATAGTACCGTTGTTTGCTCTGTGTGAAAGAAACAGATAAAATGGAAAAATAAAATAGTAAACTCGTAAGAAAAATGTGGCAAAAGTGTAAATAAAGGCAAAAATGTAAAAAATGACCAAGTGTACACATGTAAAATATCTGTTTAACACTTCCAGTGAACCTAAAGCCCCACCAGTGGCTGAGGGGCTCTGCTCTCAAAGCTGGTAGACGGGAGTTGCTGGGTTCAAACCCCTGTTGGGCTCGTCGACCTAACCGTTCGGAGTTTTGACGTCTTTTTTTCGAAACTTGCCGTAAATACGGGTTAGGATCCCTTAGAAAGACCCCCACGGAGGGCGCTCTCCCCTAGGGCCAATATCCTTCGTGTAGCTAATCGGCCCTCATAAAATAAACCAACCAACCAGTAAACCTAAATGTTACACAGGCTGTCCACAAAAGTCCTGCCTACTCCCTTTAAATTCAGAACGGCTAAAGTTTAATCATACACGTATTGTCTAAGTATATAGTAAAGTGGCTATGCGCGTCCTTATAAGACCTCGTATAGAGCCGCCTGGTGGCAAACTGTGGAATTATCTTTTCTATCTTGAAAACTGTACAGGACACGGAAGAAACATCCCTACAAATCTCTAGAGTGTCTTCGAATTAGCATGAAATTATATCTTGCTTACAAAACTAACTTTATTAGAAGCCCTGAAATGTAAGTTTTGATGATTTAACACTAGCTTAAATATGCCGCAAATTGCATGCAAAAGTATGGCATTATAAAGTAGAAGCACATTTATTAATAAAATTAAGTGATGCAAGGAAGGAAGGTATCGATTATTTTATTAACAAAATCACGTTAAGTATGTTGAATGGGCCCACAATTGTCAGCAATGCATCATGCACTTTGAATGTGTTCAGATGGTGCCCACGTTGAACATACTTAACTTCATTTTCTTATTAAAATAAACTGTAGCTTGCTTACACTACACATCTGTTAGTTTATATTAAAGTTATTAAAATATACTTGCGTAAATTAATACTAATGTATAATTTTTTATTACGAATTTTATAGAAATGTATTTTAATTATTGACACTAGAGAAATATAATTTATTTATTGATATTACAGAAATATATTATTTTTTTATTTCTATATATATCCAGATATCTATTCATTAAATCTTTTAATTTTCAGATATTATTATTATTAAATTATTAATATTATTTTAATGTTTCAGAATTATTACTTTTTTTAGGACTTGCCCTCAAACAAGTGCATTGTTATCACCTTAATAATTTTCAAGTGTTAATTTGTGTACTTGTGAATGATTTTTTAATAAAATATGCGCGACTGTAACTGTAAGAAAAAAATATTTACATATTGAAGTAAACTAGTATTTAAGTAAACTAGTATTGCTAAACTTTTTCTTTATCTTGTAAACAACAACAACGACAAAAAGAAAAAAAAGAAAAGAAAAAAAATCTGAGCGAACAGAGACACCAATTTTATGTTTGCTGTTTTACAAATTCTTATACCTCTAATATAAACATATAGCAAAACCAGAATGGTACCTCCATACGTTCATTGTGTAAAAGATAAATAACATGTAACCATCAGTAAAGAAAAAAGTCCTTCCGGCCTGTACCGGTAGGAAAAGGTAGCTTTCATAATCCAAGTTTTTAAAAATTCAACTCATTTTAATCAAACACCGGAAGCTAAAATGCTTGGCACCCGATTATAGAAGATTCAATCCCGGTTTTCGTCAATACTGAATTTGAATACGAATTTCATCATGAGAGTTACTGCATAACAAAAATCAAATTGTTTCAAAATGTCAGCCAACCTAGAATTTAAAACTGCCATATCTCAGCCATTTTTTAAAATAAAGCCAAAACAAAACATGTTCCTGAATCCTTGTATTTTTTATTTTTTATACATTTTTTTGAATTTTTAATAAAATTAAAAAAAATTAACTTGTCGCCATTTTGAAACAAGATGGCGTATGAATCTGGTCAACGAACTCGGTCGAGACCTTGGTATGTTCTGTACTCATGAGCAGTCACATTCATATAGGTTCATAAATACGAGAGTTACATCATAACAAATATCAGATTGTTTCCAAATCTCAGCCACCCTAGAATTTCAAACTGCCATATGTCAGCCATTTTTAAAGATATAACCAAAACAAAAAATGTTCCAGAATCCCTGTATCACGTTCTAACACTTAAGTGAAACAATTTTTTTTTTGAATTTATAATTTTTCCGTACATCTTTTTGAATTTTATAAATTTCAAATTTTTTCAACTGGCCGCCATTTTGAAACAAGATGGCGGATGAAGCTGGCCAGCGAACTCGGCCGAGACCTTGGTATGTCCTATACACATACTCAGTCACATCCGAATCGGTTCATAAATAAGAGAGTTAAAGCATGACATACGTCAGACATATATGTATACACTGCTCAAAACAATTAGGGGAGCACACGGTTTTAACGAAATTACACAAATACTCACACCAGTAAGAAACTTTAATTAAAACATCCATAATTTAAAACATAGCAGAAAACAGAAAATAAAACTTCATATGCAAATCAAAGTTTATGACGTCAAAAACCAGAAAAAGGAGATAAGTGAAGAAATCAGGATTTCGCAGAAATGTCCGTTTCACTGTCTCAGTTGCGAAGTTCAATTGTTCAGCTTTTGTTTTGAGGAAAGGGTGATTTGAAAATGTCACAACAACGTGATTTACCGGAATCCATGGGTTGGCGTATTAGAGATAGACTTGAATTCTAGAAAACACAACGAAGTGCAGCGTACGCTGTTGGAGTTGCAAGAAATGTCCTTGCAACGCTGTGGAATCAATTCCAAGAAACAGAAAGTGTTAGATGTCGACCAGGGCAAGGTCGACCACTTGCACCACAGCAACTGATGACGATATATCCTGTTAACAGCTCGTCGAGACAGAAAAAGGGATGATACTCAGTTGAAAAATCGGTATCTCTTGGCAACACAACGAAGGGTGTCCAGCCAAACAGTGCGAAATGTGCTTCATCAGGGTGGTCTCTATGCACGTAGGCCAATGATCTGTATTCCGTTGACCACAAGCCACTGTGCGCCCGAAGAAGTTGGGCTGCTCAACATCAAGATTAAAGGCAACGGATTGGAGTCAAATGCTGCTTCCCTATTCAGTTTGGAGTGTGACACTCGACGTGTTTTTGTATGGAGGGAAAGGAGCACTCGAAATAACACCACATTTATTCGTGAAAGATCACATTACAGACTAGGTGGGTTGATGGTATGAGCTGGAATCAGCATAGGTGGACGTAAGGACCTGCATATCATTTGGAATGACACTTTGACAGCCCAAATGTATACAGACGAGATACTGAGACCTCAGGTCATACCTTACACTTCACCCATGGTGATTCCTTTATTTTCAAGCATGATAATGCCTGACAGGATGCAGCTGGTCTGTTGGAGAACATGGTTGAAACTGAAACAATAAAGCGTATGGAATTGCCAGCATGCTTTCCTGACCTGTATCAGATCGAGCATGTTTAGGACACACTCGGACGGTGCATTGCAGCAAGACAAAAGCTTTCTTTTATTGTCTGAGACAAGGATATTTCAATTCTTGAAGTGTGGAACAGTATTCCTCAAAGTCTTATCGATAACCTCATCACATCCATGGAAAAGAGGTGTGCAGCAGTCTTAGCTGTTAAAGGGAACCATACGCCGTATTAAACAACTTGCATCATTACTAAACAATACTTTTTTTTGTAATTTACATGTAACCAAATTATTGCCCTAAACCATCTTTTCATATTCTTTCCATCCTGTCAAAGAATTAAAGCTCCCGTATAATTTTTTTTTGCGCCTTATTTTCTGTATTGCGCATTGATACACGTGTACTCTCCATTTTATACCCATGCATGGCTGTCGCACGGTTCTCTTCTTTTATTTGCTTGCTCACCTAATTTTTTTGAGCAGTGTATATATATATATATATATATATATATATATATGTGTATATATATATATATAAATCAACATTTGAACGGAGGGTGGTTTGTGGGTCTGGGGGTTATGATCGGTGAAAATATACCAAATTTTTTTTTAATTGCTTTCCTCTGAACTGCTGCAATAGGTAGCTTTTTGTAATGAAAGCTACCTAAAAAGCTGAAATTGGCAAAATATTCAAGTGTGGGAACCAAAAATGATTTATTTCACAATAGCAGGGAATTTTAAATGTTATATAACATTAAGTTGTACATAATAAAATAGTAAAAAATTATAAGAAAAATGTTTAGAATAAACTTATTTTCACTTTCAAAACTGGGCACTTTTATATGCTTATCGATACTAGTCCTTTCTAGAAATATTTCCTTACTTCAGAATTGATAATGGAAAATTCTGTTATTAAAAGAACACGTTAGAAAATAATTTGTCGAACAAAATTTGATTGTGTTGTCGAGTTGTGAAAAATTGATTTTTATTTTAGATTATGAAATCAAAGAACTTCAAGCTTTTATTTAATCTTTTACTTATATCAATATAAGTAAGAACATCTTCGTGTAGTCTAGTTTGAATTCAGAGAAGGATTATGAGATATTGTTTTTTTTTAAACATGGATTATATTCTAATAATTGTAAATAAATAAACAAATAAAATGAAATAAAAATAAAGTAACAATAGGGAAAGGCTATGAAGTGTGGAAAAATAACATTTGTTAGTTTTCTCTTGGGAAATTTCGAAAAATTTTTACTTCAGTTTTTATAATAGAAATAGAGATTATAGTTACATGAAGATGTTTTGGAGATATGCTTTATTATTTTGTTAACTGTGTGAAAAATTGATAGCATTTAATTTTATGTCTTGATATTACCGAACTGTAAACATTTAACCTTTTATTTACATATATGAATGATAACATCTTAATGTAATGTAATGTTATTTATTTTGAAATTATATTGTTGTAAAAAATAAATTAAATAATAATTTAAAATAATTTTGGTAACTGTTGAATCACTTTATGGGGGTGCGATCGCTTGCTTCCTTTTGACATTTTCTTATTTAGAGAAATGCTAAAACAATAAAAAGGGAATATTTTTATGCGTAAAACATTAAAAGATTAGATATTTACTTTCCTTTTCTTTGAAGTTATAAGTATTAAATTATATTTGTTGCTAAAACAAATTAACTTTAACAAAGAGAGAGAAAAAAAATGGCTTGAAAGTGCGGAAAAAATATATCATTTCTTGCACTCTCTTGGAAAAGTTCAAGAAATATATATTTACTTCAGAATTTATAATGGAAATACTGTTTACAGAACGATATTTTAAAAAATAAACATGATTGATTTGTTAAGGTGTGAAAAATCGATAGCTTTTTATTTTAGATAATGCAATTGAAGAACTTCAAACATTTATTTATTTTTTCCAATTTGACCATGTCTCACTTAACCATCTCTAAAATCCTGATGACTTTCTTCGTAACATCTAATCTACGCTATTAAAATCTGTGCGTGTATCTATCTATGTAACCTCAAAAACAAGTAGTATCCTAGATTGGTCCGCCGAAAGCGTGCTTTGTTTCAGCAGGACAATACCAAACTGCACGTGGCACAGAGGACCAAGGACAAGTTTGCACAGTTGGACGGCGTCGAAATTCGTCCACACCCCGCATACAGTCCAGACGTGTCTCTATCCGATTATGGCCTATGCAACACTTTTTCAAGGGCCGTCGATTTGAATCCTTTAATGAAGTTGAAGAAGCATGTGAAGAGTTTTTCGATTCCAAGGAGCTGCCATGGTACTTCCAGCAAATCCGGAATCTGGAAGAACGATGGCAGACAGTCGTGGACTAGGATGCTCTGCTTTGAAGAATAGTCCTTGTTGCTCTTGTTGTTAATTTGTGCATAACAACGCAACTTTCCCAAATTTACCAGAACTTTTTGCTCAACCTAGTGTTGCTTAAAAAGTGAACTCTCATTCGCATAGTTGGAAACCTAAAAAAAAACATTAATAAATACAAATGTAGCAGCATAAGTCTGTTCACATATTTTTCAATCTTTGAAACAAGTAATTTTTTTGCCAAAAAAATGTTTTTTTTTTTTTTTACATAACTTTATAAACACACCGATGAAGTGAGGGAATAGGAGATCATTTATAGAAGTAAGTCATAGATTATCTAGTGTAATAACGTTTCCAGCGTTTACTGGAGGTTTCATTACCTGTGATTTATTCTGTTGCGCTGATTCAGATATCAAACCGTATGCTATGATCATTAAGGTTAACTGGGTGAATTAGTTCCGCCATATTCGTCCGAGATTTCTCAGTTGGTAGAGCATTGGCAGCTTCAGCCAAGGGATCCCGGCTTCGAATCCTGGCCCGGACTTTTTCGCCCAGTTGGGAAGATTACATCTCATATGATTTCTTTACCAATTTGAATAATTGTGTCATAATTAATCTAGTATAATGTTATAATTATAAATATGCTAAACTAAGCAAAACTAAAAAATAATTTTATATGAAGTATATATTTTTTTTTTTTTCAAAACTTGAAAAACATACTTCAGTTTAAATAATGCGGTTTCTCAAAAACGCTATAAATATTAAGTACTTGAAAGTTCAAAAGCTGCTGAGATGCGTTAATTATAGTCGTCAAATGGTTTAAAAAAACAAAGGCTATTTTAACACTGAATTTTTAGAAAAGTTTCATGATTTTTTGAACACAAATGATTAAAGATTTACTGTAGCAAATACTAGATACTGAATAAAACAACAGAGTTAAAACTTAGTTAGCTTTAATTAAATGGAGAAATATTATCTATCAAAATGTTTTTGTTCATTATAAAAGGGATTAATCTTTAAATGTATATTTTCTGTCAGAGTAATATATTTTTAATTTTGTTTTCATCAACTGCAGTATGAACTAATAACTCAACACAAAGCAGAGTATTTAGAGCATTTTCTGTTACTTCAGAAAAAGTTTATAGCTTATAGAATTTTCCAAATCTTATTTCGGAGATTAAAATTTCATATCAATTTTTAAAACAGAATTCAACTGCTTAATTATTTTTCTAGTAGAATGAGACAAAAAGTTATGGTATGATAATTTTCACAATTCCCCTGAAGCATCAAAAATAAATTCAAAATTAAAATTTTAATTACAAATCACTATTTCTTATCCTTCCAAATTGTCTAAGTTCTATAAAGTTATTTTAATATTGTAGCAGTCTTATACCAATTATTAATTTAACACACAGTGTAATATTATAAAAATGCAGTGAAAATATAAAATGTTACTTGTCTAATATTTTAAATTAACAAATTGTAAAATGTCCTGCTAGAATAAAAATATATATATAGGTATTTTTAAAAATTTATTAGAAACGTTTCTTTTAATCGTAGAAAGATATAGTTTTAAAAATTGACAAACTATGATTATGAAGATTACGCTTAATATGAAGAATCCAACAATACTGATAACGAGAGCTAAGAAACACAGCTGGAGTATTATGAGGATTAAAGAATATATTTCTTTAAACAAGAAAAAGTGTTTCAGGAAATTTCTTCGAGAAATTGTTTTACGCATTATACTTGATGTTCCATAAATTCCTTAACATCTCAAAAATTGGTAAACATATAAGGGAATCGGTAATAATCGTATGTGGTTTGCAGAAAACTTATTCTAGTGAATGGGGGATTTAATTTAGTACGACAGAAAAATTTAGATGAATTACTTGCTGACAGTGGGTACTGTGTGAATAAAATCAGATATTTATTATGATATACTATGATTGTTTTTATACAGTTAAAATGGAAAATTGGTTTTGTAAAATGCTAACATTACGTAACTAGCATTTTACAAAACCAATTGTGAATGCATCCGAATGCATCTACCGCCACAATTAATTACGTCATTGGCGTGACTCCAGGGTTGAAGAACGTTACTTGTTACGAAATCTCTTTCCACACGGATATGCTGAATACTTCAGTTAAAGATGTTATTATTCGATTATAAAGTTTAACGTCTTGTGCCAATATTGTCATTTCAATGTAACAAAAATTCATGACGGTGAACAAACCTATAGAGATCGTTCTAACAAGACTCAGTTATACTTTGAAAACAAATCTTGTTTCAGTTGTTAAGAACAACGTGACAAAACCCACGATAGTGACATAATAACCAGTGAAACTCTCGAAAGAAAACCAAGATTCAAAATGTGACAACAAGCTCTAGCACACGCTAGAGATAACAATATATCAAGAAAGAGACAAAACCCCAATGAATGATAGACAAAAACAACCCACAACAGGGGTGAGCCTATACAAATGCCAAAACACCTTGACAGAGACAAATACAACAAGAAGTGAAATAAGCCCATAAAAGAGGCGATAAAC
Organism: Maratus michaelseni; assembly: GCA_963931845.1. Taxonomy (NCBI): domain Eukaryota; kingdom Metazoa; phylum Arthropoda; class Arachnida; order Araneae; family Salticidae; genus Maratus; species Maratus michaelseni. Next base: position 359,289,423 of record OZ007593.1, on the reverse strand, counting down.
ACTACAGCAACAACCCACCATGAACTTTACAAGCCAACAGACATGGTAAATATGTAAATCTATGTACGCTAATGGCACCTGGTGCATGTAAAATCCGTCCTGCGTGCAAAGCCCTCCAAGTTACCTGTGAATTATACCTCTGGGGGTGCCTAGTCAGGTGAGAGCCTCGTCACCTGATCAAGGTTCTAAATTACGAGACCTATTAAATCTGTCAATTCAACAAAGTTAATCAGAAACTTTGAACCGGCAAACAAAGATAACTGTAGTAATCCACAAGAGAGCAAGCACAGCAGCGATGTGAACAAATCTATATTCAGGTGGATCAGAGCCATGCTGTGATCAGGCGATTTCCGCCCCGCACTCAGGTACTAACCCGTTAAGCTAGGCATTCATGCCGGGCAGGTAGGGGCCTGGTTTGCGGTATAAAAAAAAACAAAAAAACTCTTCATCCGCATGCATGACGTAGCTCGAAACATTTTATTTTATAGATTTCAGACCATTACATTAAAAAAAAAATCATGCTTCAAACATAGATTATTAAACACTTCACAACACATACAGAATACTATAACAAAACTTTATCGTTTAATAAGGTGAAAGTTGATGTCTAAGTAAACAATTTGGAAAAACACATAACACATTTTGAAAACCCAATTTCAGCAATTATGATCTTAAGTCGGAAACAGATCCGCATTTTTTTTTATGCAACCCTGTATATAATCTATACATTTGTGTATATAATACATAATATGCGAAAAATTAGTTCTGTTAGGAAACACATAACCCAGTTGAAAATTCTCCTTCAGTAATTTCCGTCAATAAGTGAAAATGTACTTGAATTCTGTTATGTAGTCCTGTATATGATCTATAGAATTTATACACAGCATGTAATATGCAAAAAAATAGCTAAATATAAAACCGCATACCACAATTGGAAACGCACTTCCAGCAATTATTGTTCATAGGCAGTACCGTAATTATTTTGTCTGACCCTGCAAAAGAGCGATAGATGCTATGCATATCATATCATCATATATTCTAATACGAGCAAATCTTGTATATTCTAATAAAAGCAAATCTCGTATATTCTAATACGAGCAAATCTTGTGTGTGCAAATTTTATCTTAAAAACGGCTCTAACGATTTTGACGAAATTTTGCATAATACCGTCTTGGGGCACCAGAAAACCATTGGGCTAGGTCACATGTTCGAGAAAATTTGATTAGTGGGTCATTTTGGGTCACCATGGATCAGGGTCAAGCTAATTGTATCTAAAAAACGGTTCAAACGATTTTGACTAAATTTTGTATCTTACCATTTTCGAGCACGAGAAGACTATTGGGCTGTGTCACTTGTTCGAGAACTTTCAATTAGTGGGTCATTTTCGGGTCAACGCGGATCAAGTTAATTTAATCTAAAAAACGGCTCTAACGATTTTGATTAAATTTTTTATCCTACGAGTTTCGGGCACGAGAAAATCATTGGGCTAGGTCACATGTCCGAGAAAATTCGACTAGTGGGCCATTTTTGGGTCACTGTGGGTCAAGCTAATTTTATCTAAAAAATGACTCAGACTATTTAGATTAAATTTAACATCCTATGGCTTACGGGCACGAGAAGACTGTTGGGCTAGGTCACATGTTCGTGAAAATTTGATTAGTGGGTCATTTTGGTTATAGGTCATTATGGCTCAAGCTATTTTTATCTTAAAGACGGCTCAGAGGATTTGAACTAAATTTAATATCCTACAGCTTTAGGGAATGCGAAGACTATTGGGCTAGGTCACATGTTCGAGAATTTTCGATTAGTGGGTAATTTTGGTCATGGACCATAATGGGTCAAGCTATTTTTATCTTAAAAACGACTCAGACGATTTGAACTAATTTTGTATTCTACGGTTTTGGGGCCCGAGAAAATCATTGGGTTTGGTCACATGCTCTAGAAAATCAGATTAGTGGGTCATTTTGGGTCACTGTGTGGTCCAGCTAATTTTATCTAAAATAACGGCTCTGACTATTTTGACTAAATTCTATATCCTACGGGTGTCGTGCACGAGAAGATAATTGGGCTTGATCACATGTTCGAGAAAATTTGATTAGTGGGCCATGATAGTTGAACTCAAAGCTAATTTTGACCAAGTATAGCTCGGTCTTCCCTGTTCGCAATATAATAAGCATCTTACAGTGCACCGCAATGAAGAGTATCAATTGAAATATGATTGAAGTAGAGTAACACAATTGAAATACAAAGCCAACGATTTTCCCCCATAGACCATAGTGTAAGAGCGTTTTTTAGTACTCCTGTAAACGAAATATAAATGCTATAGACTTCATTTTCAATGCTGAAAATGCCATGGTAAAACGCAATAGCATATATCAATTACATGTCAATCCGACTATATTAATATGAGTTAGAGCACAGGCAGAAAGACAAACGACGAGATAAACCGAATTCATAAACACTCTTAAATATATTAGATCAGAAAGATTTAAAAAATATATATAACTTCGATAAGTTCTGATAAGCCTAATTAATTATTATTTTTTTTCCAATACGGAACTGAAGAGCACTTTAACTTATTAATTTGCAAAACTTTTTTTTCTCTTAAATTAATCTGAAAAAAATTCGAAAAAATTTCTTATTCTCGTGTCACTTGTAGAAAATATTTGACAGTTGTGAGGAAAAAAGCAATCGATATTTTATCCTTAAGTTTATCGATGGATTGAATTGGGTTATTTTATAAGAGCTCCTTAAGCAAAATATTAAAAGAGCAATGTCTTAGAAAGGATGATTTGTGGGTGAAACAAATTTTCCTTTTTTAACATTTAGATTTCATATAATTTAAGATAGAAATAGAGAGTAGGGAATAATAGCAATACTGTTTAAACATATGTGTAATCCCTAGAACAATTTGCACCATCATGAAGAAATTCGATTTTCAAATTAAAATTAAGCCTTTTATATTTGGAGTAGAAACTGTAAAAAGAAAACGAAAAATGCCGAGTTAAACTGATGGCATTGAGCTCACAGGCCATTCACACTAATTGTATATTATACTCTTATTTCAAAGAAAAAACCAATTTAGCTAAATTAATGGGGTGATTAGCTCCCCCATTTCAAGTAGGGAATAATAGCAATACTGTTTAAACATATGTGTAATCCCTAGAACAATTTGCACCATCATGAAGAAATTCGATTTTCAAATTAAAATTAAGCCTTTTATATTTGGAGTAGAAACTGTAAAAAGAAAAAGAAAAATGCCGAGTTAAACTGATGGCATTGAGCTCACAGGCTATTCACACTAATTGTATATTATACTCTTATTTCAAAGAAAAAAACAATTTAGCTAAATTAATGGGGTGATTAGCTCCCCCATTTCAAGTAGGGAATAATAGCAATACTGTTTAAACATATGTGTAATCCCTAGAACAATTTGCACCATCATGAAGAAATTCGATTTTCAAATTAAAATTAAGCCTTTTATATTTGGAGTAGAAACTGTAAAAAGAAAAAGAAAAATGCCGAGTTAAACTGATGGCATTGAGCTCACAGGCTATTCACACTAATTGTATATTATACTCTTATTTCAAAGAAAAAACCAATTTAGCTAAATTAATGGGGTGATTAGCTCCTCCATTTCAAGTAGGGAATAATAGCAATACTGTTTAAACATATGTGTAATCCCTCGAACAATTTGCACCATCATGAAGAAATTCGATTTTCAAATTAAAATTAAGCCTTTTATATTTGGAGTAGAAACTGTAAAAAGAAAAAGAAAAATGCCGAGTTAAACTGATGGCATTGAGCTCGCAGGCTATTCACACTAATTGTATATTATACTCTTATTTCAAAGAAAAAACCAATTTAGCTAAATTAATGGGGTGATTAGCTCCCCCATTTCTCCCCTTTATACTTAGCCAATAAACCTCCAAATCTAGTCAGGAAAGCGCCTTATCAGAATAAACCGGTATACCAAATTTGAAGCAAATTAGATAATTCGGCATGAAAAATTCACTTATCTAAATTAAGGGGGGATTAGCCACCGTTTCCCACTTCATACATAACCATTGAACCACCAAAACTAATCAGGGAAGCCTCTTATCACAAATTGGATAATTCTGCATTAAAAACCCATTTATCTAAATTAAGGTGGGGGATTAGACCCCGTCCCCCCCCTTTATACTTCATAAATCGCGTTACGTACATACATACGTACGTACATACAGAACCTGCGGGCACATTAGCTCTCAGGCTTTGATAGCCTGTTAGCTTATGAAACAGCGGTTATATGTATAAAATTAAAATTTCTATTTTCAATAAGAATATATATTTTTTTACGGTAAATTTAAATTAGATTAAATAACATTATGGAAAATTTCAGTGCCTCCTTGGAAATTTCATGCTCAGAGCATAAGCCTTGCGTACTTGTGCGATAATCACACTCTTGCATGCTCTGGCTTTTAAATTTGAAACTGACATCTTATAAGCAGGGTCTCATGTATCAGACTAAGCACTTCCTCGATCAATTTGAGCCACCAGCAAAGCGATGCAAGCAACTACGTAAATCACACATGTTTTATTGAAATACCTTATGCACGTACAGTCGTGGAAAAAAAAAACGGAACACCCCCCACTAACTCTGCAACAAATTATAGTAGAAGGACGTGACTGGTACCAAACGATTGGAAATAAAGTCTACTTTTAAGTGATGTATCTAAAATTTGCTTAAGGGGCCATCTACATATTAAAACCAGCCTAAACTTTAGTTTTTTTAATGGCAACACCCACTTTTGACATGATAATTTAAATCTTCGGTTCAAACTATGCCTAGATACAAAATTTTAAGTCATTTGGATGATAAGTTTTTGAGTTATAAACATTCAAATTTTAGAGCTTCTAATGTTAAATTACATTTTCATATTTTTATTAATATCTCCTGAAATTATAATCCTAATGTGCTAACGTTTTGTTTGGTTATAAAACTCAAAAACCCAAACATAACTACGCCAAATTTGTAATTTTTAAAATTTTATAATATAAATTATGAATTATGAAATTAATATTCGAAAAAATTATGAATTGCAACCTACAATTTTTTTGATGGATTTATATTTATTATGTCCTGCTTTATGTGTATTCAAAATTTCAATTTTTTTTTCCAAGTAGTTTTCAAATTATGCTTAAAAAACGACAAAATGCTGCTTTAAGCGGCCGTCTATGATGTGCATTAAAGCATAGTTTGAATAGGGATGGGAGCGCTCCGACTCGAAATCCCGATTGACACCACTAAATTTTAATAGTATTTGTTACCTTATTCAAGGACAAAATTTCTGAAATTCTTTACGTTGGAGAATACTATTAAAATTTAGTGGTAAGAATCGATATTCGTGTCGGAGAGCTCTCATTCCTCTTTGAGAAAATATTATACTCATAGGTTGGGATTATAGTGACTTGATAAACTTAGAGATTTAGTCTGTCTTACACTATAAACAATGCGTAAACCGTATTTCAATGCTTCGTGATCTTACGTTAAACAACTCTGACAACGACCTGTGATTGTAGTAAGATATAAGATAGCGAGGCACCAGAACCCCAGCCTTTATTAGTATATATATATATATATATATATATATATTTTACTTTTTCAATGTCTGCTTTAAAATTTTTCATTAAAATTACGTAAGACGTATTTGCATGAGATATATGTTTTCATTTATGGAAAATAGTTTCGCTTTTATTTTTAAATTAATAAAGCTCATTTTTGAAAAATATGATCAGTTCTACCTTAGAAAAAACTTAATCATTTTGGTTACCTTTAAATGGATTTATAGCTTCTTTTCCAGTCTAATAAAGCTATATTGTTTTTTCTGCAGTATATATGTTTGAAGTGAAGTTTATTATAAATGCATATGTGTAGAGTATTTGCTGAAACAAAATGGCCCCACAATTAACTGAAGCAACGAAAGGCCAAATGATTGGCATGTGGCAAGCTGGAAGAAGTTTTCGTTATATAGCTGGGCATTTTCAAGTGTCTCTTCAAACTGTTTCAGCATGGATTAATAGGTAAGGTTTATATTGGTAGTTTATTGCGAAGAAAAAATTACAATATTTCTTCTATAACTTTCGTATTTAAATCTATTCGATTAAACAGGCTAATTGAAAAAAAATTACAAGTTATTTTTATGGTTTTCTGATAGGCAAGATTATTTCCCAGTCGCTAGCAGTGTGCAAAGAAATCTAATAATAATAATAATAATAATAAATAATAAATGTCATATGGCAAGTTTTCTTACCAGGAGGCATTAATGAGTTAATTGTAAAATTTCAAATGAACTACCAGAATAGGTTTAATCATAGAATTATTACCCCTATTCCGAAGGAGAATAACGGATGTAAAGTTATTCAGATGTCTTTATAACATATATTTAGTTTTAGGTCTTCAAATAAATCGGAATGTAAATTCTGCGAACATATCTCAAAACAAGACACCCCCCCCCCCCTCTGGCTACTAAAAAAAAAGCAATGTCTGGATTTATTTTCAGACTAAAAAACAATTTATCTGCGTTTTTTTTTACTTTGATTCATTACGCTGCTTTATACTATTTTTTTTTTAATTCTAAATTTTGTATTTGTCAATATTATTCACGTTTCTGCCAATAAACTAAAAAAAAAAAGGCGAGTTAAATAGATGCAAAATCTGAGAAAAAAGCATTATAAAAGCACCTGTAAAATTCCAATAACATTTACATATTCTAAAACTATTTTAATTAAAAATAATCTTATGTTTTTTTAACCCTTTCGTGACGAGCGTCTATTACATAATTTTTAATAATTTACCACCGGTTTTTCAAAACAGAAATTTTCGTCTAATTGAATCGTGGAAATGCTAAGATATAATAAGGCAAAGCTTGCAATAAAAAATAACTGGTGGGAAAAATCAAGGATTCTGAGCATCTTATGCGTCACGCATACGTGTCGCTCGTCCCCAAGGGGTTAAAATCGGATAATTCAACACTTGTAAACATTATCTTACAGCATATAACAATAACCGAAACTTATTAAGTGAGTAAAATGGTCATTTCGGTAAAACAAAATACATTAAAAGGTGACATTCTGCAGCATTTCAACAATCGAGCACCGAACTTCAATTTGGATACAGCCCCTTAAATATGCTCATTATAAAGTAATTAATTTCTCAGAAACTAATCGTAGGAATTTAATGAAATTTGGTATCTAGGCATAGTTTGAACTGCAGATTTCAAATATGTTGTCAAATTTGGGTCTTGCTATTGAAAAAAACAAAGTTTGGGTGTGTTTTTATATGTATATGGCCCCCTAAGCAAATTTTATATACATCACTTAAAAGTAGACTTTATTTCCAATCGTTTGGTACCAGTCACTTCCTTCTACTATAATTTGTTGCAGAGTTAGTGGGGGGTGTTCCGTTTTTTTTTTCCACGACTGTACATACGTTGCATTAAAAAAGATTGAAAATTTTCTAAATTTGTTAATTTTTATTAAAAATTTGCAATTTTTCGAAAAATTTACAAATTTCTAATATTTTTTTCAGTTTATTGTTTCAATTAGTAACCACAAAAATATGTTACTTCAATGGCGGGGGAACATGAAGCCCCCTCTCCTTCTTCCTCCAAAATTAGAAAAAAATCGTTTTTCTGTCAAATTTTTGTTTAAAATGAATTTATATTACGATTCATTAAGAAAATATAGTCAGATATTTCGCCCCCTCACTCCGACAGAATTCCAGATTTTGGGGAGGGGGTTGATCTAAATTTATTTAAAAAACAAGAACGAAAAATCATGCGTCAAGCATATATTATGTAACACTTTCCAATGCTTCCAAGATAATTTTACAAATCATTACCGTTTAATAAGCTGAAAGATAACATCTAAGTAAACAATTTGAAAAACGCATAACATATTTAAAAACATAATTTCAGGAATTTCCAACGTAAAAAATATTCGGAAAAATATCCGAATACTTTTATTCAGCCCTGTATATGATCTATAAATTTGTATATATACTACATAGGATGCTAAATTATAGTTCAGTTAGGGAATGCGTAGCACAGTTTAAAATTCTCCTTCTGGAGTTTCTGTCAATAAACGGAAATGTGTTCGCGAACTTTTGTGCTGCCCTGTATATGATCTACATAATTTATACACACCAAGTAATAGACAAAAAGTGAGTTAAATTTAAAATCGCGTTCAGCAACTTAAAACGCACTTCCAGGAATTATTGTTAACAGACAGTAGAGAATTCTTTTGTGTGTCCCTGTAAATGAACGATAACTGCTATACATACAATATTATGTAGTAAGCCTCTTGTAATGCACCTTAGTGATATATATAAATGTCAACGCGTTTAAAATATGGAAACATTATTTAAATAAACTGCAAACGATTTTTCTCCATAGACGTAATGTAACGGAATTCTTTTGACTGTCACTGTAAAGTAACTATAAGTGCTATGCACACCCTATTCCATATTAAGCTTCTTGTAATACACCTTAGTGATATATATCAATTGTTTGAAATTGTGTAGCATCATTAAAATAAACCGCAAATGATTTTTCCCCATAGGCCGTAATGTAACGGAATTCTTTTGAGTATCCCTGTAAAAAAAACTACAAGTGCTATACACTTCAGTTGAAATAGGAAACATGCTATAGATAACAACAATAACATATAGAAATTGCAGGGCAATCCGAGCATATTTACGGGAGTTAGAGCACGGACAGACGGCAGACAAACCGAAGTCATAAACACTTTTCAGCTAGGTTGGAAAGTGTTAGTAAGATTTATCAAAAATATCGATCAAAATATTTTATGTAATTTATATAGCTGTAAAGAATAAAAAAGGATAGAGCTTGTAGATTACCATTTTATTTTTTGTATTTATTCATTGTTACCATTGAATAGTACAGGAATTTTTGCTCAAATAATTTTAAAAAATGTAAAACATAGGTTTTGCATTTATATTCTACATGTGATTGTTTAATTATTTTAATTTTTATGTTTTTGTAAAGTTCCAGATTTCGGGGTGGGGGGAGATTCCGAATTTTTGGAGGAACCAAAATATGGAAAATATTCGGTCCTGAGGATTCCTGATAATAAGGTACTGTACTGTATCATGAAGTTTGATATTTTCGATATTTACAATTTTATATTTACTTTTTAAATATTGTGTATGATTTTTTTTCTTTCAAGTAGGAAAAGGTATCCCATATGCCTCCATTTTATAGAAATTGGAAAAGTATCAGGTTAAAGTCTGAAAGCAAAATGTAAAAAATGTGGAAAAGAAATGATACACACAATTAGTGTTACCTTACACAAAAGTACTGTGTAACCTTGCATGCATATGTGTAACTGCACAGACAAATATGGTGAAAACTTACACCTAATAATGGGTAGCGTTCCAGGAAAGTGTGGTGAAAGCTTACTCCTAGTGATGTGTAACCTTACAAACAATAATTGTGAAAGCTTACAGGCAATTGTAGTGTATCCTTACACACAATTACTTTGAAAGCTTACAGGCAATTCTGGTGAAACCTTACACATAAATTTGGGATATGTTTCACAATATTATGGTGTAACCTTACACAATAGCTGTGTAATGTTACACCAGTTATATCAGTTAAATACTACCGTAAGATTGGAGGCAGAAATGCTGCCTCCCAGTATTAATGATTAACGTTTCGCCAATTGTTTTACAGTGTTGTGTGAACTTTGACAGAACGTAAGTCAACTGTCTGATTCTTTATGTTCAAAACCCATCCTGGTTAATTTAACCACGTAATTAAATAAATATATTAACAAGAAATTTTAAGATAAAATTATCCTGATCGGGGAGGACTTTGCTTTCCCCTTCCTTAAGTGACATTAGGTTAGCAAAAAACGACAAATAGAATAACTTTAAAATACAGATATAAGTGCTTAAGTGATAAAAGACAGAACTCAAGAAGGCTTATAAAAACCACTTCAGATCAGTTAACCAATGAAATAAATAATATACTTGAAATAGCAAAAGACAACGGATATAAATAAAACATTATTAGTAAAATAATTACGAGCATGGAAAAGAAGAAGAAGAAAAACTTCAATAAACGAAATTCAAAGTTATCTATTTTGCAATATGGCCCTGGATTCTTTAAAAGATTGAAATATCAGCTTAACAAATTCAATATATGCCTTATTGCAAAACCATCCATAAAATTAAAATATGTAGTTTGTAACAAAATAGACCCAATAGAGCTATATTAACTATCAGGTGTTTATGAAATCCCGTTCACCAGAGCAGATGGAACATTGCAACATTCTATAGGAAAGACAACTAGAGAGCTTAAAACAAGATTAAAAGAGTATATGACAGATATCAAATATGACAGAAGAACTATAGCTTTGGCAATACTACATAGGAATGAGACTTTAAAAATTTATTTTAAGAATAGTAAAATAATTTATCCATCAAGACTTGATTTCCCAATCTATTATACTTGAATCAATAGAAATCTATATGCGTAACGAGAACATATGCAATGAATCAGCCTCTTTTGAATTACCTAAAATTTGGCACGTGATTATTTCAATTTTACAAAAGCAATAAGGAAATATTAATTTTCCCGTTTACAGTTGACTATTTTTAAGCACCTGTTTTTATTACATATTTGACCTATAAGTTTACATTTTTCAAGTTATTTTTAAAAAATTTTTGCGAGAATGGTTTGTTTATCTTGTAGATCTTGATAATGACGCCCTTTGTATGTTCGAAACATGCCGATCAGTACCTTAAAAGGTTTTTATAAGCCTTCTTAAGTTCTGATTTATTACTTAAGCATCTATATCTGTATTTTAATCATTATTAGTGATTTTATTGTAAGAATAACTTTGTGAATAACTTTTGAAAAAAAAAATGTATGTAAAGCAGGTGAGAGTTCTGAGCTGTAATCAGTACTTAAATTTATTACTTTCACTAATCACTTTTCTTATTATTGTTACAAATCTCCTATTAGTTGGTTGCGGGGTGGGGGGCGATTTCATGCGATTTTACAAACCATCACGCGTAGAGCGATTGTAGGCGGTGTCAAATGATGATTGGCTAAAAGATGGTTACGTAGATGGTGAGGGGAGGAGTTAAAGCGTATTAAATGAATAAGTGTATTAAAAGCTAATAATCGTGTGTCAGATCTTGTATAGTGGTTAAAGCACCAGGCTCGTATTTTTGATGTATCGAGTTGTGTCCCTTCCAATTTTTTTTGCATTTTTAGAGTTTTGCTTTGATCTTTATTGAAACAGTGCTTCTTAAGCATTGATATAAAGATCAGTTGATCTTTATCAATTGCTTTGCAATATTTTATTGTCAATTAGATAATTAAATTTTAATTAGAATTAAGTTAAACAATGTTAAATTATAATTATAATTAAAGTAAATTAAAATTAAAATTTTTATTACATACAATAAAATTCAATATCAGATAATTTCAAGAATTAAATTAAATTTTAATTCATATAAGCTATTTTTTAATAACTATACGAACATTTATTAAAATGCAATAACTCCTAAACTTTCATTAAAATTTTTTTTATTAGAACTTTAGTAACAGATGATTATCAAATTAGCAGAATTAATTAATTAAAGTTTTCAACTTTTAAACTTAAGCATTATTCTTAAAAATCTCTATTAATTTACTAAAATTCTTTTTACCAATTACTGGTTGATCTGTAGTGATAAAGTTCTGGAAGATTACCATATTTAAAGTTTTTTTTAAATTATTTTATTATTTAAATTTTTAATTATTATTTTTATTTAAATAAGTATAATTAATATTAATTAATATTTTTATTTAAATATATTCAATTATTATTAATAAGTATTATTATTTAAACGTATAATTAATATAAATAAATGTTATTATTTAAATATATAATTAATATAAATAAATATTATTATTTAAATATATAATTAATATTATTATTAAAATATATAATCAGTATTATTATTATATAATTAATATTTTTGCGTAAAGATTTGTTATACATTCTCTTGTGATTAATTAGCAAGATATAAACTATGAGAAAAACAAAACCAATCTATGTTAAAGAGAAGCTTGGGTTTTGTAGACATAGCCTGAAATATGATCAATGTTTCGGTTGATACACTTTGTACAAGCCCAAACATTACATGTATGTTAATGTTATTTGTTATTAATAATGTGTAATAGAAACAAAACGTTTTTGGTCACTATTAAAATCCGGAAGCTAGGACTTTTTGTTTTTATTTCTGTTTCTGCTTCTTCTTCATTTTACTTTCTTCTATCTTTACAAGAAGAAAGTATTGGATTCATGAAAATTTTCGACTTCCGGTTTTCGACTTCCGGTTTTCGACGGATTTATACGTTTCAGAAGGTCCTGAACACGATTTGACTATTTTTAGAAAATGTCTGTCTGTGACTCCGTCTGTCTGTATGTGACAAAATTTTTGTGGGCGCTCTATCTCAAGAACTATTGCTCGGAATTTAATAAAACTTTAGATTCAGTTAGTCCCTGATATAAATTGGTGCTGATTAGTTTTTGGTAAAAATCGCCCGGCAGGTGGCGCTGCTATGCAACATTTTTCGCGTTTTCCGCAATAGCTCTATCTCAAGAACTAATGCTCGGAATTTAATAAAACTTTATATTCAGTTAGTCTCTGATATAAATTGGTGCTGATTAGTTTTTGGTAAAAATCGCCCAGCAGGTGCCGCTGCTATGCAGCATTTTGAAGGATTTACACGATTTTAGAGATAGTCATATCTCAAGAAATATTGCACGGAATTTAATAAAACTTGAGTTTCAGTTAGACCTTGATATAAATTGGTGCTGATTCTTTTTAGTGTAAGCGAAACCTGTGTGAGATAGAAGAAAGTTTTGGGATTGACATATCCGACTTGTTATTTATTTATTTATTTTTATTTTTTTTGTATATGTCGTCTACATCAGTAATCTATTTATTAAAAAAAAAAATGTATATGTCGTCTACATCAGTAATATATATTTTAATGTCATCGTGATCTCAAGAATTTTGTGAAAATTGGAATAGCAGAAAATCATATACAGGGATTGTGTTGATTTCATGATTTTACATGTTAATTTTGGTACATTTAGGCTAAAAACAATAACAACCAAACTAAATTATTATAAATAGATTAAATAAAGCATACAATGGCATCATTTCACAACTGTATTACAAATAACAATAGTGAAAGTAAAGGAGATAAATCTCTCTAACACTAGTAATAATAAATAAAGTTATTATTTTTATTTTGCGAAAAAAAATGTTGAATGATTAATTGCTTATTTTACGAACAGATGGCGCCACTACACATTTTGTGAGCATTATTATTACATATTGGAGGGTTTATGTGTGTTTCGTAATAAACCATTTAAATTATTTAAATAAAAAAATTAATTTACATGTGTATGTGTATTTTTAACGGCTTAGAAGTAGCATGGATTTTAGGCGTTTAAGTGTAATTTGTATAGCTTTTTAAATTATTTAAATACTGAATGATTTTTTTTTTCAGTTCAATTTTGATGTGGATACATGCAATGTTTGCAAGTTTTTAATTGTAAGAAGAAAAAATTCCAAAATTAAATGAATTTGTATGAAAATTTTGTATTTAACGCTGTCTTGACTTAAAGATATGAAGGAAATAGTTTGTTTAATAAATCTTTAAGTTCAGTAAAAAATTTAAAACTAAAAACTTTAGTATATATAAATTTGAAATTTCTTAAGTATATATTGATTTTATGAAATAAATAACTATATAAAATTCTGAAAACTGCATTGCTTAAGTATATGTTGTTTTTATGAAATAGCACATTTCAAAAAGTTTTTAACAACCTAGTAATTTTATTTTCATTTATTAATTCAATTATGATTATTAAAAAAAATAATAATAAACATTCAGAAAGCTAATATTTATTTGCTGTGCTTTCAGTTTATTCTTGTAAAATAATGTTTAATATGTTTTTCTTTGTTTAATTCTAGCTAATTGTAGTCAGTATTTACTATAAATAAAATTTAAAATAAAAATTACAAAAAAAAAAATGTAAACATGTAATCTTTATTTGCAAATTGGAAGTTATAAATTATAGATATTAAAGAATATAATAATTTATAAATTAAATATGTTTAACTTTATGTAAGGTTTGTTATGTATCAATAAATTATGCTGGACGTAAAGTTTTTTCCCTTAAAAAATGCACACAAGCTACTACAAATTTAAATTAGTTTTCATCAACCTTTACAATTAAAATATGTTTTATTTTTCTTAAAAAACAAAAAAACAAAAAAAAAAAAACAGGAGTTGAATTAGATAATGACCTCTGAAAATACAAGAGCTATAAGTATTTGATTTGCTGTTTCAAATTATACTTGTACATATGGATTGTTTTCTTTTAATTGTATTAAGTTAATATTTTTTTGTTAGACACGTTTAATATGTCCTAAGCATCATTAAAAATAAAACAAGCATGAATATGCAAGATCAGACTTTCTTATGAATCTTCAACGAAATGAAAAATATCCTCTTCAAGCGCATTAAGCTCCTCCTACCTCGTCTCGGGCAGTCGACCAATCACCATTCGACATCGTCTCCTATCGTTCTACGCGTGATGGTTTGTAAAATCGCCGATTTCATAGACATAACCCAGCATGCAAAAGACTGAACAGTTAAATGTGATTAAAGAGGAAGTCAAAGCTAATTTGCTTATTTTTTAAGCAAAAAACATTTTGGAATTACTTACATCTATCCTTCTCTACATAAAAAAAGTAATGGTTTAAAAATGGACCAATGAAAATCTGCGTAGATATTCCAGGTTATTCTCATCGCTTTTTTACTAGGGACTTTTTTGAGGAGCGATTACTTTTTTTCTAGCCATCGTACGGATTCGAAAATCATACCACCAGAAGCGAAATATAACAAGCTTTCAGAAATTCAAAAAATTATCACGGTCGGACAATAAAAACTTAAAAAGTCCTTAAAAATCGAGTAAAAAATCTTTTATTGAAAAAGTCATTTTTTTTATATTGTTGCCAATTTCTAAAAAAGCGCAAATGATTATATTTTATCTCAAATAAAAAATGTATTTGCGCGAGACTATTAAAGCAATAATGAAAGTTTAAAATAATAATTAAATGATCACGTGTTGAAAGCAGGAAATAAAGAAAATTACGTCATAAAAATCGTGTTTACACATGATTAAAAATAAAAAAGTTGAATTAAATGAAAAAGCATTATAACCAGTTAAATGAAAAATCATTATAACCTGACCAGTTAAATGAAAAATCATTATAACCTGACCAGTTAAATGAAAAATCATTATAACCTGATTACAGAAGATAGTCGCCGTTCGTGATATCATCATCATCATCTTTTTAAAACAGGATACATTGCATTTACCAGGTTTTAAGAGGCTGTGAAATCAGAACGGGGGTTGGTGAGCGTAGCGAGCAGGGGGCAGAGCCCCCTAGTATATAATACATTAATCAGATGCAAAAATTTAAACTTCGAATTATTCAAAATAATAGATTGAAAATAATTTCTAACATTATTTCAAACTCTTCTGTCAAAGAAGCTGAACTCCTATTTGATTTATCAAATAATTCGATTTAAACAGAATCTATGTATTACACATCCCTTTGAACACATCTATCAGACTGCAGTGATTTGCGAGCACTTCTAAATCAATGAGGGTAATGATTATAATTTTCCTTTGAATTTATTCTACTTACAGTTTTTCTCTACTAAAATCGATATATTTGCGAAACAATACTTTGTCATATCTGGTTTGTTATGGAGTCGAAGATATCAAACAAAAATGCAATACTTTTCTCATATATTCCTGTATCTTGAAATGTAGCTTTGATGTGATTTTGCAACAGAGAAAAAACTATCAGATCATTATATTCATGTAAAAAAAAAAGCGTCAGATTTTATTTATATAGTTATCTTCTTGGAATATTCTCTCAAAAGAAAAAGACATATAGAATAAAAGCAAGTTCGTATCCGATATCAAACATGGAGTTCAGTATTTAATAAATATGATAAAATAGTGTTGTAAGTAATAAAGATTCGAACATGATAAGATTCTGTATTACGCTCTTTCTAACACCTTCCAACATAGTTGAAAAGTACAATACCTGTTTTAATAGCTGTAATTAATACCTGTTTTAATAGTTGAAAAGTGTTTATGAATTTGGTCGGTCTGTCTGTCCGTGCTCTAACTCTCGTAAATATACTCGGATTGTCATGAAAATTTGACACATTATTGAATTTTAGAACAGAATGTTTGGTATTGAAAATGAAGTGTGTAGCATTAATAATCCATTTACAGGGACACACAAAAGAATTCCGTTACGTTATGGTTTATGGGGAAAAATCGCTTGTGGCGCATTTTATTGATGTTACGTTATTTCAAACATGATGAAGTTATTGTGCATGACTGAAGTGGATTACAGTATGCTTTCACCGGAGTATACAGTTAGTAGCGTTTATAATTCAATTACAGGGGCGTACAAAATATTTCCTTTACATTATGATATATGTGAAAAAATCGTTTGCGGTGCATTTTAAGCAGGTTATGATACTTGAAACATAATGATATTTAAAAGAATAACTAAGGTTCTCCACAATTTACTTTCTATAAATTATGGAGTGCGTAGGATTTATCGTTCACTTACACAGACGCACAAAAGAATTCGGTTAAAGGACTGACTATGATCTGTAATTACTGGAATTGCTTTTTCTGCTGTGGTATGTTTTTTTATGTAATTTTTAGTGCATTACTTGTTGTTTACATTTTCTGTTGATTTTATACAGGGCTGCATAAAAGACTTCGAATAGGGGCAGCAATTGCTGAAAATGGATTTTTCTGAGTTATGTATTTTTTAAATTGCTTATTTATATATCTCGTTTCATTCTAGTAAAAAATAATTTTCTTAATAATAATCTGTTATTGTTAGAAATTGTTTCATAATCTATACCGGATGCATGACTTTTCTTTCTTGTTTAACTTGGTTCGTGTAAGTAAAGGCAGAATTTCGTAAACTTTTTTTTCACTCACTTCCTGATATGCTAGAATAATAAAAATTATGTTTCCTATGACAATGCAACATTTTAATATTTTTAGAACTTAATTATAAATTTATAAGTTAATTTTAAGGCATTTTTCCATTAGACGGACTGAAGTGATAAATCGTCAAACATTCTTTATGGTTACACCTGTATACGAGTACAACAACAATGGAGTTAATTATGTTCAATAAATAAAGAATGTAATATTTTTATTTTTTAAATACGCTTTTATTTATTCTTGAATTGAGTCGTGGGCCTAATTTAAGCAAATAAATAAATAAAAATAAAATAAAAGTAAGAACTGTAATTATTGTTTGTGGCACTATCTGACAGTAATAAAGATTTATAATTTTTATAGATAATACTTTTATTTTTTTTAATTAATTATTTTTGTTATTTAACAAAGAAAAAATTGTTATAAAGTTGCTACGTTCTTGTAAATTAAAACTATTCACAAATTTTATGCGTTAAAGTAATTTTAGGTTTTGTTTTATATCTAAAAACTAGACTTGAAAGAATAGAATCAACATACACAACATAGTTGATCTGAGTAGAACATACATAAAGGCAAGATTCTACAATTGTAACTTATTTTTTCTCTATTTATGAATAAATTAAACAACGATTTTATAAGATATGCAATACTTTGAAGAAAATAACGGACTAATATTCAGAAAAATGTAAAACTTAGCATCGTAATCTGCCAAAATGTGATGCAAATCTATGTTTCTCTTACGTGGGGCGGGAAAAGGGCTGAATTTCTAGATTATCGTTTGGCAACACCCGTAGTTTCAAGAATGTCCAATATGGCGGCCAGTGTAAGGTGAAATTAAAAATAGAATAACATGTGCGTAATCCAAAACGTTTGAGATGATTCCTCATTTTAATTATGAGTAATATCGTTAATTTCAAATGAATTCGCAAATCTTATTTAGAATTTATTTATGAATTTCACTCAGACGAAACTCAGAGAGAATAAAAATATCAACTGTCTAGATTGCACCTGCTGCCATCTGTTGCTGTCTTGATGAAGTAAAAAATAATTTATTTTGCAAATATCTATAATCAATTAGAACAGTTTTATGAAATTTAAACAATGATTGATGATATATATAAACTATCTTCCTATCGCGTAGTGGTTTTTTTTTAATGAATTTACGCCGTGTTGTAAAATATTATAGGTGCAATGAGTTTTAAACTATTTGTGTTTTCAAGATCTTTTTTTCATAGTATTTAAATAATTTGTGACCATTGGTAGCACTAACTAAATGCATTTTTAACTGTGTTTTCAACTAAGTTTTCAATTAGTTTTTTACATTAAAAAAATTGTCAATTTTATGGTATATTTAAGGTGGTACTTATTCCGGCTAGAATTGCGGCAAAAATAAAAAGGGGCGAGCGAGCAAAGCGAACTGGGACCGCGTAGCGGTCTCAATGTGAATTGCTTCGTAATCACAGGGGTTGGCGAGCGTTAGCGAGTAGGGAGTTGAGCCCCCTAGTTTATAATTATTATTGTAAGTAAAGTAAATAAAGTTTGATTTTTGATTGAATTTTAATTTGATATTTCCAATTTATTCTGTAAGAATAGAAAATTGACTCTTTATTTGATAAATAATTTCTCATAGAGACGCATTCCATCTCAAGTATCTAAGAACAACTTTAAACGGCGCACTTCAGGATAATAAAAAAAGAACTTTGATTTATCAAATAAAATTTATCCCTGATATTTACATATTGATTCTATGGCAAATAGAAATGATCTAAAAAATTCATGATATTTTTAAGAACATAAGTTATTTAACAACATTTTACAAACATCTTCGGCAACATTTTTCGATGCTGCACTAATAGCACAACACTATGTGTGGATGAAAATGGAATAATCACTCTTAAACATATTTCATGTGAATTGGTGTAGCTATGCAAAATTTCGAGATAATTTCTTTGGAATAAGTGCAATATTACTTTAATTTCTCTAAAAATAGACATATTACTAATTTGTGACTTCTAGATATATCACAAATTTGTAGCTACAACTTTTATTGTTATTGTTGTTGTTGTTGTTGTTGTTGTTGTTGTTATTTCTATTTCAATACGGAAATACTTTGACATAAATTTAAAGAATTGGGTGTTATTATCATTCAAAATTTTCACATTGTATTTATTGATTAATATAAATTATAAACCATCAGAATATTTTGAGTGTTTTTTTTTGTTTTTTTTTTAATATTTCTGAAAAATAAAGATTAATGGTGCATATTTATTTTAAAGCTTAATTTATCACTTTTTGGTACGATATACTGCAGCCCATTATTACCTGTACTAGCTTAGCATGCTTTATAAAACTAACATTTAGCTTAAGGGGAAAAGTTCTGAATAAATACAGTTTCGTAATCTTCAGAATGCTTCCAGTTCAGCTTGCATGCTTCCTTCTTTTCTGAATTACTTTCAGTAAGTTTTTTAAAGTCAATCAGTTTCAAGCTAGTTTTTTTTTTTTTTTTGCCCATATTTAAGTTGTTTGTGTTTTGAGAATTTTGAATGGAGCAGAAACATTTTATTGCTTAAAGGAAATGAAAAGTATTGCAAAAAAAAAAAATTCAACTTTTAAGATTTCGAAATAAAAGTATTCGAAAGGAAGTTTCTAAACCTTTAAGATTTCGAAATAAAAGTATTTTTAAGTAAGAAATATCACCCTCTGTGAATGAGAAATAGTTACTACATGGAGGAAAAAGTCACTGTACAAGCAATGAAAAATTTTTTTGTCAGAAATGGATTTTATTCTTCAACACACTTTCCTTCAATAGTGATATACTTATTCCAACGGTTCATTTGGATACCTTTTACATAGTACGATTTTTAAAGTGGTCAAAAATATGCTTCAATTTCGCAATTGGCATCCATATTTGACGCAAGTTTCTTCCTCCAAGGTAAGAAATAAATAATAGTCACAAGGGACAGATCTAAAGAATACAAGATGTGATGGTGAAATTCGTAGATAATTCAATTTTCCCATCGTTTTCATAGATGTGTAAGCCGATGCTTTGTTTTGGTGAAACCGAACTTTTTTCCTTCGTCATTTGCAGCGCTTTCGTTTTGATTTCTTTTTTCATACTATCCAATAATGTTGTATAACACTCTCTTGTGACTGTTTTACTTACCCATCATACGTAGTATAGGGTAAGTCTTGTAATCGTTTTGAAAATCGAAAAAAAAAATTTGACCGATTTACACGTTTCAGACACTGGAGATTCCGAAAAACATATTTTTAGAAGAAAAAATTTGCCGTCCGTCTGTGTGTCTGTGTGTCTGTAAACGCTCTATCTCCCGAAAAAATTGAGATAGAGACTTGCAATTTGGTATGTACTTAGTATGTAATAATGGGAAGAAGCCTATTTCATTTCAATAACCTCGATTAACCGGAACTATATTTTTCGGACTCTCGAAATATTCGTTCTGATAAAAGTTATCTAAAAATTTTCGAAATTGGTTATTTTAAGAAATGAATATAAAAGACAATAAAAAACATAAATTTTGCATACATCATGAAGTCGATCGGATAATGAGTTGCCGAGATATTTGGAATCCTATTCTCCACACTCTTCGATTTTTCATGACCCTGTATTTCATCCAAATTTCACTTCAAAGATATATTTTAATTGGAAGTTTGACGTTTAATCTGATGCAATAAACCGCTAGTTAATAGGATTATTATTTTTGGAGTCATAAGGATGTTTCTTTCAAGCAATTCAGTAATCGAACCTTTAAAGTTTGTGACGTCATCAAGCTACGATTTTATTTGAATTGCAATGAAATTTAGAAGTAGTTTACACATTTTTTATTTTAATATTTTACATTATGCATATCCATGGTGGGTAAGTATTACGGTGGCCCCCAGCGACTAGTGTCCTTTATCAAAAGATAGTATATAAATATTAAGCCACGTGCGTCCCAAAAACACTAGTTAAGACCTTTACAACTGATTATTTCGCTATTGGTCGTTATGGGCGGCTTTCGCCTGGTTCCAACCACTCAGGTGACTGCCTATTGGACTCAGGTGTATATTGGTGGATTCATGTTTCAACTAATGTTATGAAACAACGGAAAAAACTCATTTGGATTATGCTAAAATATCTTCAAAGAAGCCTATGAATTACACATACCTGTTGTTGGTCTTTTGTTAGGAAACGCGGCACTCATCTCGCATAAAGCTTCTTCATATTCAAATACTCATGCAAAAGATTCCTTACACATTCTGTTTATATTTTTACGATGTCAGCTACTTCCCTCACTTTAACTTTCCAGACATCCAAAAGAATATGGTGGATTTTGTTAGTGCTTTCTGGAGTCGACGTTATGGACGTCCAGAACGTGGAACATCGTTGGTGCTTATACAACCGCATTTAAATTTACTAAACCATCTAAAAATGGTTGTTTTAAAAGGATAAGATATGCCTTAATACTTCACAATCCTTCTTGGATTTGGACTGTATTTGTTTTTGCAAAAAAAGCGATGTTAACCCTCTAAGCGTGTGGAACGTAACATTCCGTTCACTAAGCTCCAGGTTTCACTGCAATATATGCAATTTTTAAGATAATATAATTCTATAGATTTAATGAATTTTCAAAATATTGAAGAATGATTAAAATTCTGAAGGGTTACATTCATATTTGTAATTAAGTTTTATTTATAATGCTGAAAGAATCATATTTTTTTTAGCATTTAAAACAAAGTGCAGTGAAAACAACATTACAATTTTACCCTTTTTCAAAACGCTCAGAGGGTTAAATCAAATCACGAAATTCCCTTTCGTCCATTCTTTTAAAAAAATAATAAAATAAAATAAAATAAAATAAATAAGTGTCACTCGCATGGTTGCAATTCACAAAGAAATGACCAAAATGTCTTGTAAACTTGACACGAATCTTATGAAGGATGGTAACTCTTTAGTAGTCACATAGATAATTTTTTGGTGCTGTCAGCTAATAGTCTCAAATAATTGGTAAATAGTTGGTAATAGTCCCAATACTTGTCACACCAGGTAGTACATGATAGCATAAAACACGATCCTAATTACTAGGTTTCCAAAAACATTAAAAGAAAATTTCGTGAGATTTTTAGGGAAAATATTTTTTAATAAACCCCTTCATTTTTTCTATTCAATTTTAAGCTATATTTCTGGCATTTTTAAAAAATCTATCGATGTAGAATAACGCTGGTTTGCAAACGAAAAGCTATTTAAGTGGCTGAACCAAAAAAGCGACTTCTTTATTAGCAAATTAATATTTACTTAATGAACTTTAAAGGGGAAACTATATAAAAATAAGATCTGGGATGTCTGATGAGTATTTGGAATGTGTTGAAACATCTCAGGTTATCTTATGTAATTTTACATATTTTTTTATTTTGTTTATTTGAGGTGACCAAAGGAATGTGGGACTTCAAAGTGTAATGATGGATGCTCACATTTCTGTTTCTGGATGTTCGCGGCGAATTTGTTTGAAATTTTATTTTTCTTCTGAAGATGTAAACTATAGATAGAGTTTATCTTCTCATATATTGAACTAAATACTTAATCAATATTCACTTTATAATCCCATTTGACACAAATTAAACTCCTTTTGCATAGATACTCGACGTTGATGCTTATTTAGGTAAACCTCTGAGGTAATTGCACAGTGTCTTTCGCGCCAGACGGTGATACTTAATCCATTTTTAAGGTGCGTTTGCAATTATATAAATACGTAGCACCTATAGTCGTCGTCTGGTCCGTCCGTCTGTCTGTCTGTCTATCCGTCCGTCCGCATATAACAGCGCAAAAACTACCCAACCGAACGGTTTGAAAATTTAATATATATTATCGGTGAAGAATTTTGTCGAGTCATTTCAAATTTTATGAAAATCGAATCAAAACTTAAAAAGATATTAATAAAAGTTTTCGTTATTCTATTGAATCCTATAGTACGTAATCTATATAATAAAATCGCAAGTCATGTGACTGAGGAAACCAAATACGGGCAAATCACTTCTTTTTTCATATGCCAGGTGGCCATTTTTATTCACAATTATTTTTTTCGAATAAAATTGCATAAAAGTTACAGTTTTAGAAAGATCGTTCAAAAAAATTGCTTGCTTGAGAGATGAGTTACATTAAAAAATATATAGATTCTCAGATAACTTCAGTGTAAATTAGGTTAACAGCCGAATATGTCAATCCATTAGAGTAAATAAACACAGAAGATTCGTTCATTATGAATCTTAAAAATATTAAATTATGGAGGTAATCATTCGCAAAGCAAGATCTCCATGGTGAAAAAAAATTCGATTTGTAAACGTAGCATATGTAATAAGAAAAAAAAAGGGCATGCGCATTTCGCTCATAGCAGACGATTTAATTAATTTCACTGAAATAATAAGGATATTTTTTTTTTACATTGTGGAACTAGTTATAAAATGAACGTACCTCATTTGTCACGTTTAACGTACAATTTCCATCTTGTTTATTTACAGTAACAATTATTTTTATAAGCGTGCCCTTTTTATATTGTGTACAGGGTGTATTACACATTGAATATAGATTCTTGTAGTTTAACTTTGTCAGATATTGTCGTACCTAAACATCATATTTTGGAACATATCTTAAAATTATTAACTAATTGTGTTCGGAACTTTTAAGTATATTTTCATAAACACTGCTTAATCTTTTATGGAAATTTGCGGACTTTATTTTATTTCTTTGTTTTTAAGTTATGAACACTAATATTTATCTTGTAGATTGAAATTTCTTTTTTTAATACTTTCCAAATTACTGTTAGAAAATTGTTTTACCTACACTGTTAAAAATTTGCAGCAAACTGTCCAGTCATTCAGCGATTTTTATGAAGAACGGTTACGTAATTATAATTTATCTCTATTCTGACCAATGAGAATGCTTCAAATTATCCTCAAATAACCGTTATCAACAAAAACGGTCGAACAAGTCGACAGTTTTCTGCAGATTTTTAACAGTGTAGAACATAATCTCTATCAACTACACAAATATTTCAAAAATTTTCTGCAGCAGAATATCCCTTTTTTTTAAAAGAATAACTTCAAGTGTTTAAATTGTAGGTTTTGATTATCCATATGAAACACTTTGTGAATATAATTGGACTTCACCGATCGCCGTAAAAGTTAGGCTTAACATTTCCGTAAACTTCCTGCTTCTATGTTCTGTCCAAAAGTATTAATTTTCAAATGATTAAAAACAAACAAACTAACAAACGCAGCTGAAATTTGAATCTGCAAAAAACGCTGAGGACTTTCCGGACAATTCAATATTTTTAGAACAGAAATGGACGTAAAACAGTGGTTCTCAATGTGGGACACATGCCCACAGAAAGGCTATGTCATTTCTGTAGAAACAGTCTGCGAATAGCTATTAAAAAATATCCTGAACAAGAAAAATGACTGTTTAAAATGGATGAAAGATGGAAGTCTAGAAATGTTTCTTGAGCATCATGCTAATCGAAAGAGAGAACTTAGTTTCCAAAAACATTTTTCCATTTCTTACCAAGGTACTTAAATGAAATGTAAAATGAACCAATTCTATCAATGTTAATGCCTAATTTAAGAATCTTCCCAAGCAATTTGTGAAAATAACAGTACAAACAAGTATGGTTTTTACTCCACATTGAGGTAAAGTGTCAAAGGGTAATTGTTTCACAGAATTAAATTAATTTTAATTTTATGAAATTCATTTTTTATGTTGTATGGTTAAAAACTCTATTTTCTGCCATTTTGTACCTCTTCATGTTATTATTTTATTGTGATTTCTTTCTCAATACTCCAATGTCATCCATTGTGACTCTGGGAGCCATCGTGATTTTAGAAGATGTTTAGATGGCGCATAACAAAAAAGGAAAAAAAAAAGAAGTTGAGAACCAAGCACACTAACTTTCGTAATATTTAAAAATGTATCAAAATTAAATTAGAAAAGACTGATTTATTTTGAAGGTAATCGCTCTAAGATAAGCATAATTATAACTTATATTCAAATTTCAGTTAGAAAAATGCAACTTTCTATTGGTAAAAGTGTCTGAACTCAATGTGAGACCGTATATACGTCTTTAGAAAAAGAAAACGGATAAAATATAAATAAATGAAAAGATTCAAGTAAAAAGATAAAAGTAACTTGAAGTTATTAAAATAAAAATAAAATATATATGCTAAAAGTGATAACAATAAACAGAAAGGCTTAAAATAACCCCTTTAATAAACATATCTACTAGTTTCGTATATGCAGACGGCAACATTCTCAAAATCAGAAATTATAAATAATCATTTTCGCAAAATATGAACGTGATAAACAAATATTACGAGATATCACTTGTCATGAATGCAAGTGTTTTTTAAATAATAAAATGTAATTTATTTTATAATATACTTAAATTTATGAAGCTCGCGTCAAATTCTGAATAACTCAAAGGAAGCTGATTTATTGTATATGATACCACTGCGAATATTCCTGGATAATGGATGGGGAGTAAAATTTTAATGGATAAATTATTTTACTATTTTTTTAATTAATCTGTAATCTGACTGAAGCTCTCGGATTACATAGCTGTCGGATAGGTCTGTTTATTATTATTTATTTTTTTAGGCTTTTCAGTTTGCTGTAATCTTTTTTAACATATATGTTTTTATTTTAACTATAATAAGTGATTTTTTCTTATGTAATTCGATAACATGAAATTATTTTTTCTTAAATCTTGGTACTGTAAATAAAAGAAAACTGTAATTCAATAACCACAGCAATTTGTTTTCTTCTTAAAACAAAGCATACAATTTATTTGTTTTTCATCGGCGAAATAAGTTATCACAGTGAAATTCTCCTGGAATTAATACATTTTCTGAAAAAAGAAATTCAAATCAAATTAATTATTCAGTATCCCTCTTTGTGGACTACCAAGAAAATATAATTTGTTTGACCAAACGTTGAAAATATTTGGAATTAAGTTGCTTCAGAAATTATGAAAATTTTACTTTTATAACATAGAAAATTATTCTAAAGTGTTGTTCTTTTTTGAAGAATAAGATACAGAGAAACTTAAAACAAAACTTATGTTTAATAAAATTAATGATTTTGTTGAAAGCTATTTTTGTAAAAAAAAAAATATGCTGACAAAAAAAGTAGAAATAAAAAAAGTTCGTTTTCATAATCTTATCTTTTAATATATATATTTTTTATTTTTGAAGCTTGAAACTTGGTACAAACAAACACATTTGGTTTATTATATAAAAAATACATTTGAAAAAATTCATATATGCTTGAAGAAGGTTTAAACCGTTCAAATTAGAAAAAGAAAAAATATATATACGAGGGTGGTTCAATAATTATTGTCCCTGACCTATAAACAATATTATTTTTCCACAAAGTTTCATTTCACAGTAATGCACTTCTGCCACCTATGCTGTAAAGCCACTATACATGCTTCAAAGAAAGTCTCTGGCTGAGCTGAGAGCCATTCCTCCACAGCCTCCATAACAGCTGCATTCGGGTGAAACTTCATCCCCCTGAGGAGCTTCTTCAACTTAGGGAACAAATGAATGTCACTAGGGGCGAGGTCTGGAGAGTAAGGAGGATTTTACAACACATAAAAACCAGCTGCATGGATTGTGGCACCACTAACACGGCGTCAATGTGTCGGAGCATTGTCCTGGTGGAACAGCACTTTTCGTTGCAACATCCCGCGCCGTTTTTTCTTGATTACTTCGCGTACCTTAGGGAATATGGCTGCATAATAGGCCCCCGTAAGAGTGTGTCCAGCCTCCAGGTAGTGCAT
This sequence comes from Maratus michaelseni, assembly GCA_963931845.1. Lineage (NCBI taxonomy): Eukaryota > Metazoa > Arthropoda > Arachnida > Araneae > Salticidae > Maratus > Maratus michaelseni. The sequence continues at coordinate 359,262,466 of OZ007593.1, read as the reverse complement.
AAGGAGCACACACTTCGCATTCTAAAAAATTGTGACCATAACTTTGGGTTCTGATGCTTGCACCTTGAACTTGCGGGGGGAGGTGAACTGCTGTGCCGCCACTCCATACTCAGTAGTTTGGACTCGGGATCATAGTGATGTTGCCATGTCTCATCCACTGTCACAAATATATCACAGAACTGCTTCAGGTCTGGCCCCATAAGCTCCAAACCAGCCCTTGAACATTGAACTCTGTCTTTCTGCTGTTGAAGGGATAACATTTTGGGTACCCAATGTGCCGACACTTTTCTGAATCCTAAGTGTTCATGCACAATGGTTTCCACTGAACCTACAGAGATGTGCAAGATGTCTTCTAATTGTTGCACGATGATTCGTTTGTCTGCCATAATTCTGTCATGCACAGCATCAATGTTTTCTGGGGTGCATGCTGTTGTTGGACGACAAGCACCAGGGTTTGTTGACAGCTTTCCCTGCCGCAAGTGAATTCGCGGCACCAGTTCTTTATCACCTGGTAGGAAGGGACACCCATCACCCAATACACTGACCATGTCCTCATGAATCTCCTTCGGGCTTAACCCCTTTTCATGGAGGTACTTGATGACTGCTCGTTGTTCGGTTTTATCCATTTTTTAAACTAGGTGTCACCTCTCACACTTAAAACGAAAATAAATGTGTTAATATAGAAGCTACAGTTCTGAAATTCAGCATGTAGGCATCTAAGACATTAGGCTTCAATATTCCACATCAACCATCGCAGTACAAATATTTTAAACACACTCGGGACAATAATTATTGAACCACCCTCGTATATACAACTGTTACAAACATAAATTATTTTTATTGCATAAATGGTAAATAAATAGTATCGCTAGATTTGTCTGAATATATCGAAAAAAGTTGCATTTCATTTCCACACATATAGGTTGTGTATGTTTTGAGATAACCTGAATGAAATATAAACATTTTATAGCGTAAAATAATTAAATAATTAAAATTATTCCAAAAATACTCATTAATTTTCTGATATTTCTAAATATATATATATTTATATTTATATTTATATGGAAAATCCATATTATCGTTTCTGAATGTGAAACAAACAATTACGAATATAAAACAGTATAAGAATTAATTTTTATATAGGAAGCAAAATTAAACTAGTCGTTGGGGGCCACCGTAATACTTACCCTTTCGATTTTCAAAACGATTACAAGACTTACCCTATACAACGTATGATGGGTAAGTAAAACTTAAAATATTTACATAAAATATTTAATAAAAACAAATGCAAGAAATCCAAGTTAAAGTTAAATATTTTTCCTTGAGAGGAGTGTCCGTATATGGTAGGCAAAATATATGTTTGATATTTAAAATTTTATCCATTATTATTTATGAAGGAGCAAATATCCACATTTCAATATAAAAAATAATAATTAGTCTTTTTGGAATAGAAAATGTTGTATACTTAAGATGATGATAAATAATGTATGAGACTGAAGTTGAAAATAAAGTGCTTCATTTTGAACGCAACTTATAAGATAGACTTAATATACAGGGTGATTTTTTTCTAAAGTTGTGAAAGTAAAACCCTATAACAAAAGAACCATTGATACAAATTAACTGAAATTTTACCAGTATGCTCCCAAAGCAATGGGATTTTTTAGGCGTTGTTAAAAAAAAATCTTAAAATCGCACCAATAAATAGCGCTGTATATGCAGTAAAGTCGAGGGACGAGCTTGCGCACGACAAACGCACAGTGGATACTCTTCACTCTGTTGTGGAACATGAGGTTTCACGTTTCCAACTCGTACCTGAAAACGGTGGACAACACATTGAAAATTTCTTGAGTTAAGTTGCGCAGTTCCGTAGGAATGCTTTATTCCATATTTTTATTTCGTTCTGTTACTGGAAGGTGTTCGCAGTTCTTTGTTCCAATTACTGCATTCTGTATGTTTTTGATAAGCGTAATAACGTTTTCTTTTTCTAAAAGTACAGCCCATTGTTTTCCTCTCACTGACGATATTCTTTGTTTCTGTTAACTTACAGCGCCATCTGTCGGTGCGATTTTAAGGTTTTTTTTAAAAAACACGCCTAAAATATTCCCATTGCTTTGGGAGCATACTGGTGAAATTTCCCGTCATTTGGATCAGCGGTTCTTTTGTTATAGAGTTTTACTTTCACAACTTAAAAAAATCACCCTGTACAATCAATATTTAAAATTGTACTTATTATTTATTATTTTTTTGATCAAATACCTAAACATACGTCTTTGAAAAATCATGGACAAAAGAATAATATGTTTCAAACAGGAAAATAAAATCAATGTCAGGTTATTTTTCTTTAAATCTTGGTAATGCAAATAAAATAAATTTGTAGTTTAATAACCCCAGAAAATATTTATTTTCTTTTGAAAACAAAATATACAAGTTCTTTGTTATCCTTTGGTAGAATAATTTAAAAGAAGCGAAATTATCCTGAAAGAAATAAATTTTCTAAAAAGAGAAATTCAAATGCAATTAAATATTCAGCTATGTGGACTATTAAAAAAAACGCAATTTGTTCATCTAAGCAAGGATAATATTTTGAATAAAGTTACTTCAGACGTTATGAAACATATTATTTTTATATTAAAAAAAAATCTAAAGTATTTTATAAGCATTAACCCTTTCGCGATAGGCGTCCCATACAATTCTTTTAATTTTCGTGCTACACTTTATATGTAGAATATATCACTTTCTTTAATCGCTGAAATGCTGCGATTAAATAAAGCAAAATTTTCTATTTACACACACACACACAAAAAAAAAAGCTTAAATTCGAGGATTTTTTGCAGTCTCTACGGCATGTGATTTGTGTACGTGCCGCTCGTCGCGAAGTGTGTTAGATGGTTTTCAGCCAGCCGCAATCTCTCACGAGGAAAACAAGACTTTTAGCGTGATTTGCCATAATTAGTACCTTAGAACATTTTTATAAAATCACTTATGAACTATGGAACAATTTAATTTACATACATGCAGACTACAATTTTGCATGTATGTAAATTACAAACTACAATCTTTCACAGACAAGAGAAAATTACTAATTAGCCTCAACGATAAGCTAGTAATTAGAAACTAATTAGGAAAGATCTAGTTACGCAGGAATTACGCGAAATGAAGCTTCTTTCGTGCTTTTCTCCCCAACGGGCAGACGACTGTCGCCAAAATTCATGTGTTCACTCAAAAGGAACATTGAAGATACTTTATGGCACACCACTTAAAAACGTGATAAAAACATAAAACTGCCTAGTGTACAGGGCCGTCCCAAGGGGCGTGCAAAGTGTGCGACTGCACGGGGCGCCAAGTCGTGAAACGACTTAAGTGGCGCTCAAAAGTCAAAAGATCACCGATAAAAAATAATTTTAGATTCCGCGTTTTTTTTCTTTTTTATTTCATTTTTTCCAGGCTGCGGTCAGTGGGAGTGAGTCTACCTTGGGTTTAAATAACAGTTCAAGGACACTGAAATCTTCCCATATAGACCATATGTCCGGTTCCTTTATCTGAGAAAACGAGGCTATTAACACTCAAATTACATCCAGGAAAGACATAGCCAAACCTCTATTCAACACCAGGACTGAGGGAGGTTAATTAATAACTACTGACATTTTTACGATTCTGAACTCTTTCTTCTCCCGCTGGTTGGTCGACTCTCGACTGTCCCCTTCATGCTGCTGATAGTGGCAAGTGCCCTTTGGCAGGTACCATCTTGTAGTTGCAGAGAATCGTACAGATTACTTCTTCTCGTTTTTTTGTATTAAACAATATTAATTTAAGGATTATACTCAAAATGCTGTGCATGAAAAAATCGGGAAATTATTAAAGGATCAAGAGGGCGCCGAAAAAAAAAGAAAGAAAAAGTAAAAACCATGATGAAAAAAAGGATATAATGGGAGCGCCAAATCTTATGTCGAAGACGCAAATGAAAGGTTAATAGAGGTAATTTTCTCTAATTAAAAATTATATATGTAATTAATCTTATTAAAAAACTAACTTCAGCACATCGTTTTATTTAGTTATTCTTAATTTAATCTGTATTAAATCAATAATAGTGTAATAGTATTTCAATACATGGCCGAAACTAGCAATTTTTCAGTCGCAAGCATTTTGGCGCCCTCTCCAATCCTTTTCCAAAATAAATGTATACAGAAGTTTTCAATCCATTCCCCTAATTTTATTTTAAATATGAAATAATTGTTAGGAAGCATATTTATTTTAATAATTTTATATTGCTTTCTTTAGAAATGGACCTACTGTAATCGCTTCGTTTTTATCGATCTATATATAATCCAGATCTTATTTACATGATAATGTTCGAAAATTGAATCATTTCGAACCTAATTGGAACAGTGTATTGATATTACAAGTACTTTGGATCTGGGTGTGTTCATTAATCAAGTATGTAAATCTTATAGTTTGTTTACAGAGACACACAAAAGCAAATTTTGTCATCACGATGTCCGGAATATTGAACCAATTCAAATATAATTGGGACAGTGTACAAATCTTACAGGTATCTTAGATGAATTCGTTAATCAAATATTATTCTCTGGCGCCCCTAAGCAGTCCCTTAATAGAAAAATCACGCCCTGTTCAAAACAAAGAGTATAAAATTAACGAATATATCTTTATTTTGGGTCGTCCGATTCCATGACATTTTATCCTAAATTTCGTTATTTGTTTTTTGTACCGAAGGGCGAACCAAATATTCTTTTGGCGCCCCTTTCTACTCTTGTGCCCAGGATCCCCCCCTCACCCCCCTCGGCCGTGCTTCAACAAGACAATGTGAAATGCACCACAAATAAATTTAAAGTCAAAACATTTATTGATATGAAATTAGGACTATGTAACTATTTTTTCCTGGTCCGTACTTTCTTTCTTTCTTTCTTTCTTTCTTTCTTTATTTTTTTTTCTCAGGAAATAAATGAGATAAATTTAGTTCATTTTAGAAAAAAAACATTTTTCTAGTTCAAATTTTAGAAAAAAATCAGACAACGTCGATGGAAACTTATTCTTAAAGAGTGATGTTATTAACATTAAAGAAAACAATGCATTGTAAAATTTTTGTGAGGTGAGTTCATCTTATTAATTTTAATATTTATATTTTTTTAAGAAACATATCAATGATTTAAAATTGTTTTTTTTTTTTTTTTTCAATCTATTCTGAACAGTTTTTTCCGATGAGAGAGAGGAGGTTTATTTTAAAACTCGTTGTGCAAGGCCAAAATCCAAACTGGCTGCTTTTTAGTACATTTTTTATCCCAAATGTGTCAAATTGGCAGATGCTCTTATTAAAAAACTAATGTAATCGAACCGTTTTTCGGTAAGAGCAGAAGAATTTTCAAAAAATGTCGTCAAAGTTGGCGTTTTGTGCCGAATTTCCGGACACAACAGCGCAGGAAAGGAAAAAAAACTGCTGTCCTGAGACAAAAATCACTTATAACTCAAAATGCAATTCTTTTAACAGAAAATGAAAAAAAAACTTTTCGATTTCGTATCACATTAAAAAACCTACCTGCAAGTCTCGTGCTTTTATGCTTAAAAACGAGTCAGAAAATGTGTCAGATAGTTTTGTGTTGTTGAAGGAGGAAATATATTTTAAATCTTTTTATATTTAAATTGATATATTTAAATTTATATGAAAGATAAAACCATGAAACTTAGTACATTGTTTTTCAGCTGTAGTTTTGTGTTGTTGAGCGGGGAAATATTTTTTTTTATCAAGACTTTTCATATTTAATTTTATATGAAAGATAAAACCATGAAACTTTGTACAAAGTTTTTCTGCTATGTAATCTTTAAATTGGTTTCGAAATTTTTTATTTAAAGTGAAAATTTTTTTAATTTGTTCCTCGTAGTAAAAAGTACTCATAAAAAAAAAACGTATGTTCTTTTAAAAATTTGCAATTTTTTTTTAAATAAATATTTCTGTAAATCCCTTAGTCAAATCAATATTCCCTATCAAATATGAAAATGTCTGAAAAAAAAAATCAGAAGATAGAATATTTTAGAAAAGTTTTAAAAAGATAATTCTCTATAAAGAATTTACATTTAAAAGGGAATAGATATATAAATTTGTATTTCAAGAAAATAAAATTAGAAAAATATGATTATGAATATAAAGTAAAGTCATATTTATAAATATTTTGTTTCCCATCACACTTTTTTTTTTTTTAAATATAGCTAAAGAATTTTGTCAAAGTTTAAAAGAAGAATGGGATAAAAGCATAGACGTAACTAACACGGGGGGGGGGGGGGGCACGGCCCACCCCAGAATTTCAAATTCAAGTGAAAATGTTATGACACTGATTACTCAAAATTTTAATTTACAAATATTTGAAATTACACAAACAAATACAATTATTTCTGATTTGAGAACTAATGTAATCAAAACGAGTACACACACATAAGTGAATGTGTGTGTGAGGGAGGAGGGGGGAATCAAAGGAAAAACAGCTATGTCGCTTGGAGCAACAGGGAGCCAGAAGAAATAAAGTTAAATAATTTCTGAAGGCTCCGAATCTGAGCGAGAGTTATCTTTTTTTCACGAGGGTGATGGTAAAAAATCAGTTCTGAGAATTCCAGTTTAGTAGTCTTTCAACAAAGCTGTAAAATATTATGTGCTGTTGTCAGAACCGGTGAGAGGGGGGACACTTCGGGTAGGGAAATGACCAATATAAGTATTTCTAAGAAGTGATAATGAATCTCTTTCGGGCAAACCAGGATATAGTTGTCAGTTTTTGGTCCAACAGTTAATTGTCCGGGAGTGGGTAATAAGATCATCTTGGCAGGGGCATCCTTTGAGGATTCTGTCCTCTTTCGCCGAACAAATTCCCCAGATACCCTGTTGTTTCCTCTGACAGCCACCTACGAGCGAATGGAGATGACAGGGAAGGAAGTTAAAACGTGTTTGAAGAAACGCGAAATACTGAACTTCAAAAATGGGACATTTCCGAACCCTTTTCAGAAAAAATATCTTCCCCTCAAAAACGATTAGGCCACTAATTACAAGATTTCGTCCAAAGATGTTCGAGGTGACTATTAATTTCAAGATGACACTTCTCTAACCATTAAGTAAGAAAAGCAATAAACTAAACCATTAAGATAAATCCTTTCTTGTTGATTATCTTTCTTGTCAGTTCAACTTGGAAAATTACATGAAATTATATTTCTTCAGCAAAGTGGTCTTTTTACGTTAAAAACACACTTATTTTATATAAGTAGAAATTTTTTTAATTTTAATGCTTGTATTTTATATGTGTCTGAAAGAGAAGTCAAAAATTGGTATAGTTTTCTGACAATTAATGATGAATTTGCAACAATCTTCATTGCTAAAATAATTAAGAAATGTTTTATCTCGCATGTTTAATGCATTGATGAAAATAATAATAATAATAACTATAATAATAATAATTATACTACTAATAATAATAATTATACTAACAATAATTACATAGCATTATTATAGAGAAATCTCTGATAAACACGCTGAAATAGACAGCTTTTAAATCGAAGAATTATTTAAAGAGATTTTTAATATTAAAGTCGGTCAGAATCGTCCCATTAAAAAAGTTTTTTAGGAACAAAACAATGCATAAAAATATATTTTATTTTTATCTTTATTTTTTTGTAGGGATATACTTCTCAAGCTACACTGAGAAAAATGACACTTTCAAATCTGAGCAAATCGATGTTTTCATTTTGTTATGAAACTTTTTGTTTCAAATAGGACGACCCAATGATTTCAATTCTGAAATACCAGAAATACTCAGAATATTTAAATATGGACATATTCAAAACTGAAAACATAGAGGTCAGTTTATGCTCATTTTTGAAACATGGACATACTCAAAAATGATTAGAATCAGTTCAAACACATTTTTGAAACATGGAAATATTAAAAAATAAAGACATAGATGTAAATTTATATTCATTTTTGAAACATGGACATACTCAAATATGAGTACATTATGTTTTATTCTTAAGTGTGTGCATGTTTACAGAAATGAGTATATAGTACATGTTTCAAACTTGAGTCATTTTGATTCAAAGCTATTTTGACTATGTAACATGCTCAGTTTTGAAAACGTCGTTTTTAGAGTGTAGCTGTGTGCAAACTGCGCTTATTTTTTTTATTTAATTCTTTAGAGCTTTTTTTTTTTTTTAAATTTTTTATTCAAATTTTCATTATTTCAAGATATATTTTTTTCATATTTAGAAAAGGTCTTTTTTACTTACCCATCATACGTAGTATAGGGTAAGTCTTGTAATCGTTTTGAAAATCGAAAATTTTTTTTTGACGGATTTACACGTTTCAGACACTGGAGATTCCAAAAAAAACATATTTTTAGAAAAAAAAATTTGCCGTCCGTCTGTGTGTCTGTGTGTGTGTCTGTGTGTCTGTAAACGCTCTATCTCCCGAAAAAAATGAGATAGAGACTTGCAATTTGGTATGTACTTAGTATGTAATAATGGAAAGAAGCCTATTTCATTTCAATAACCTCGATTAACCGGAACTATTTTTTTCGGACTCTTGAAATATTCGTTCTGATAAAAGGTATATAAAAATTTTCGAAATTGGTTATTTTAAGAAATGAATATAAAAGACAATAAAAAAACATAAATTTTACATAAAGCATGAAGTCGATCGGATAATTAGTTGCCGAGATATTTGGAATCCTATTTTCCACATTCTTCGATTTTTCATGACCCTGTATTTTATCCAAATTTCACTTTAAAGATATATTTTAATTCAAAATTTGACGCTTAATCAGATGCAATAAACCGCTAGTTAATAGGATTATTATTTTTGGAGTTATAAGGAAAAACCTCTTTCAAGCAATTCAGTAATCGAGCCTTTAAAGTTTATGACGTCATCAAGCCACGAGTTTATTTGAATTGCAATGCATTTTATAAGTAGTTTACACATTTTTATTTTAATATTTCACATTATGCATATCCATGATGGGTAAGTATTACGGTGGCCCCCAACGACTAGTTTTATGTTGTTGTCAATTTGTAAAACTGTGCAAAGAATTATATTTCCTCTCAAATAAAAAATGTATTTACACGTAATTATTAAAAAAAGAAAGGAAACTTTAAACTAATAATAAAATGATAACGTATAAAAAGCAGGAAATGTGGAAAACGTCATACAAATTGCATTTACACGTAAATATTAAAAAAAGTAAGAAAATCTCAAAATAATTAATTAAATTATTACGCGCAAATCGCATTTAATGGGGACAATTACGTCATATGTAAAGTACCGAAATATTGAATATCGTCATATGAAAAATGCCTAAAATAATTAAATTATTGCGCGCGAATAACTTTTAATGGTGAAAATTATTTCATATTTAAAATTTTCATATACTGATATTCCCAAACATAATATATTTACACGCGAATCTTAAAAGAAAAGAAGTAAAAAAATATTAATTAGATTTTTGCACGCGAAACGCACTTAATGGTGAAAATTACATCATATATTTAAAACGAGTTTCTTATGGACATTATTAATGTGATGTTTACATTGCAAATCACATGGTATACAAGCTCGACTCACGTAATACAAGGTGTTACTTACAATGTATGTAAAATGTATGTACAATGTATTACGTGCAATGTATGTAAAAGGTATGTACAAGGTATTACGTACAATGTACTACATAATACAATGTATTACGTAGGTTTTTTCTACAAGCAGCGCGGCTAGCAAATTTATTTATATATTTCATCACTTGATGCAGTCTAAATAGAAATAAATGCATGCGCAAAATACTTTCGATTTATTTTATACCAATTACTATTCGATAAATACATATTAGAAAATTTGCACATACTTATTAATTAAAATAAGCAATTTACGTTTTAATAATAGCATGGAAATATTAGTGTAAGTGCGATTATAGTTATGTTATCGTTATCAATGTTACAGTTGAAATATATGTTATCATATTCTGTGAAATATATTAATGTCTAAAGATCATATGCAGGACTGCACAAAACATTTCGAATGCATTACAGTCGAAAATTGTTGGAAGTCAATTTTAAATTGTGTTATGCACTTTTAATTTTATCGTTGAATTAAGTTTTAGCATACCATAACGTTCTACATAAAAACATAATGTTTGCATAAATAAATTCGAATACCGTACTGCCTATGGGTGGTAATAGTTAAAATATATTTTTCAACTGAATTAAAAATCTTCCGGGACGGGCCGCATGATTTTTCTTTGTCTTTTGGTTACAGCATCCTGCGTAGTCTGAAAAAAATAAAATAAAAATAAAAATAAACCGTTCAATCTGTTATTTAAATATATTTATTCATGTACTATATATTTATTATTTATAAATAAATATTTATGTAAAAATCAATTTTATTCTGTTAAGTGGCTAATTTTACTAGAAAGCAAATATAACGTAATTTCTTTCATTTGACTTGTTTCATGTATAAATGCTTTTTTCTTTTAAAAGTAATTTATATAAACGGCACGTACTGTACAATATTTTAAATACCTTAATAATTTTCGTACTCTTTACTATTTTTCCACTGTCGGAGTAGTTAGAATTTTTCTGTTAAACATCTGGTCGCTAGCTACAAACAGGTGTGACATATGGCACTTCTGAAACCATTTAGAATGTGAAGGAGGAGCTGTTTTTTTTTTCATTAATTATACTTAATACTCACAAACTGATAAAAATCCTTGAAATTCTCCTTTTTCAGTATACCCAAAATGCTTACAGTCAGTTATTCCACTGTAATCCTCAAGTGCAGTACGCCTTTCTTATAAAAAGAATGTCTGAAATTAGTTATATGAATAGTGAGCGTGGAGGTTTACTATTAATTTATGAAAATTAATTAACAAATTATTTAAAAAAAATAAAAATTACTTAAGCATTGAAATTCAAACTGGCTTCTTTCTGACATATTCACAAAGTTATTGTTCATGCACAAAATAAGCAGTTATTCTTCTTCATGGACTGAGGAATCGGAAAGCATTTTTCATATTTTTATAAAGACAAAATACCATTCAGAATATGCCGTCCAAATTGGCGTTTTAAGCCGAGTTTCTGGATTCTACAACCCGGGAAATGTTGTTTTGAGACAGCAATTAATTAGAACTCAATATGATATACAATTATAGAAAATGTAAAATACTGTTCGATTTCAAATTACCCCAATAGTCATGCCTGAAAATTCCTTACATTTATGCATAAAATGAGTCTGTGAATATATGTTTTGAGTTACTGAGTGAGGGAAAATATTTAAAAAACCACCTTAAGTGTTATAGAAACTTTCTAATTCGCATTTCAGAGAAAGAAAAATATCAAGTGAATGAAAATTAGAATTGTCTAATAGTAAATTGGTACAGCGCACTCAGAAAATGGCATGAAACAGTTTTGTACTAATTACGTCTAAATAAAACTCAAACTGTATTTCTCATATAATGCGAGCACTTTTTAATCAGTTTAATAATTAGAAATACACACAAATTTTGATCTGAAGATATTTGTTTTAAATGGAACATTTTTATTTTAATCACACGTTTTATTTCAAGGAATCATCGTATATGATAAGATTAAAATCTTGAAATTTTATTACTTTACTAATTCGATTCATTCATACTTATAAATTATCATTAAAATAAAGAGAAATTTTCATCTTTTAATAACATATCATTGATATATCGCTGCATAAATATGGTATTACCAAAATTGTTTCGCCCATACTAATAGTATTGCAAAGAGTAATTTTTCAATATAATCATAATCCAGCATAACATTTGTATTTTAATTCATATGCTGCTAATTATTATGCTCGATACAAGTATTGTGTTAAATCAACCGTGGTTTAAATCAACTGGTTCCTCCCCCCCCCCTTTTTTTTAAAAAAAAGAACAATTCTTATACCATGTTTCTCCCCTTTTTTGTAATTTAATTTTCCGTTTTTAGGGTTAAAATAATCTTTTTTCTACAACCAACACTATATATAGTAAGTCTAAGGTCATGCTTGTATGTATATTAGTATGAAATTTAACATGCATTAATGAACCTATCGGGTTCCCTAAAGAGTTATCTTAAAACATTGTCAACGCGTATAAACATATGCACACTACATGATACAACTGGCAGAAAATAATATAGATAAAAAATATTCAACATTTAGCATAAAATGTTTTCTCTCTCTCTTTTTTTCCCCCTTTTTTAATGGGATTATTTACAGCAATTAGTAACATAAGATGCTCTTAAAGTATTTGGTCATATTAAAAGAAAATTTTCTCGATTGGGAAGATTATCCTTTAACAATTCGAAAAAGAACACGCAAGATATGAAATTGAATAAAATGATATTCAAAAATTGGGTGCCAGTTACAGCATTTTAGTAACACCAGTGTATCTTTTTTGTTACTTACTGAATTTAAAGGCCAAAAATGTTGACTTACAGTTGTCTTTAAAAAAAAAAAAAAATCGCAATTTTTTTTAAATTAAGCTACTGAGATTTATACAAAATAGTTAGCCAATCAGGTGATACTGTCTTGAAGAAGAATTAGTTTATAATTTTAAAGTATTGTTTAGGTCAAGAAGAAAATATTAACATGTTCAGTGAACTGATTTTCGCTTTAAAAAGTTACTGCGTGGTCAATGTATCCAAAATCTATTATTGGTGGGAGTTCGTATAAATAAAATCGCAACAAGAGATTGCTTAATAAAAAAAAGTTTATATCTTTTTTTTAAATTTTAAGTAAAAATTCTGTTGAATGTAAATATTTACTTCTAAGTAAAATAATAATAAGATATATTTAAAGGCTCTTTAACACAACAAATCCCATTATCTTGAACGAAAGAGAAAAATAAGGGAAAATCAGGCTTGCTTGAGACATCAAGGTTTCCTAAAAAATAATGACTAAAAATATATAATTGCATAATGCTTAATTTTGTCATGTAAAATAAATGTGTATTACAAGAAAGCACAACGTAGAAAGCATTAGTATGAAATAAGTTTAAATTTCAGCATATTTAGGTGCATATGACTTATTTGATAGAATATTAAAGTCATAAAAATGTAATCAGAAGATCGTGAAGATTCCTATGTTCAATAATTCGCAAATTTTGGGGGGGGGGGGGAGATTCGGGTCGTACTCGACCCAAACACGAAATACTTCAACCGGCAATCCGACCCGAACATGACATAAAATGACAGTAAATCATGTTTTAATGCAATGAAAAGTAATCTACAATTATATCTCTAATACCAATTTTATGTTTTATACAATAAAATGGACTAATCTATATTTTTAATATTCAATTATAGTAAAACCTCTGAATAGAAACTTCGGCATCGTTGAATAAAGTTCTGCATCGTGTCGGGTTATCCCTAACTTTTTCGGGTCAGGATGACTTTAATTTTCTTTCTGTGGGTAGGTTTCACCCAAGAATAATTCTTGCGTGTCATAGTAAGTTTTTTTGCAAGTTGGATTGTTGGGCTTTTCACAAAAAGTTTCAGCAGAATTATGTTTCAGATGAAAATAAATACCCATTTCAATCTGAATAAGCATATATTTAATTTACTGCATGAGAGTACTTTATAAAAAAAATGTGATCACAAATTATTCCTTCTTTAAGAACCATTTATTCTTCTCGGAATATGAAAATTATTACCAACAATTCGTCTATCAAACAAGCAAAAATACATGTATCGTATTTGTGATAATTTATGCACACATACACTCGCACATGTGTGTGTAGATTAGGAAGTTCCCACTAATCAGAGATATATTTAAGCGTACGAGTATTTAGGAATTGAAAAAGTATTCGTTGAATAAAAGGTGTCCGCTTTTCGGGAGTTTCCATTATGGAGGTCTTATTGTATATAGATTTTTAACCTGAAAAAATATCGTGAAAATTACTTTGAAAAATCTCGTCAACCCGAACCCAACTCGCAAGAGTCAAAATCCGAAAAAGGCCCGAACTCGAAACAATGGAAGTCAACCCAAACCCGGACCCAACCCGCGACGAAAATATGTAGCGACAACCCGACCCGAACCGCGAGTTCGGTCAGGTGCGGGTAACCCGACGCAGTTGAGAATTCTAATCCAAACCGCTGAATTTTATTTACTGTTTCTTTTCATTTGAGGGGGGGGGGGGGGCGGAGAAAATGTTTGAAGAAGTTTCCTTTTTTTATCCAGTTTTACGATTCTCCAAAAATAATAAATTATTTGTAAAACACCTTAATACAATCAAAGAAGTTATATTTATTCGTAAATTTACGAAATTAGTAAAAATTCTTATTAAAGGATATCAAGAAATTCAGTATATATTTTTTCTCTATAAAGACAAGAAATTACCTTCGATAAAATAGTGTCAAAGTCTATTTTCAATCGATTATAACTCAATATGTAATATGTAATAAATTCATCAATAACTTAAAATCGCTGTTTGATTCCAAATCATTCGCATATAGTTATGGCTGCAATTTTAAGCATTTAATAATAAAAAATTACATAAATAAATGAATAAATAAAAGACTACGGAACGGATATGTATTCACATATGTGGATACGTATATATGTGATAAATATTTATATGTATATGTAATAAAAAATGTTTAAAAATCTGAATTGTATTTTATTTCAAAAAACAATAAAAACGTAAAAGATGCTTCCGAAAACTTTTCGACAGGAGAAAAGGTAATGTGAGAATATAGATTGAATATATACGCGGAGAAAGATAGATTGGTACTTCGGTGATTTGAAACATTATACGTATCAAGTAAAGTTCCCCCCTAATGACAATTATTCAACTAATCGATTACAGTTTTGGAGGAAGTTTGGAGCGTCCTGACGGAATCAGTTTAGAGGAGAATCAAAATGGCCAGCCTGATTTTTTTTTTTTTTTTTTAGGATAAAAAAAAAAAAGAGTCTCTTTCAAGAACTTTCGTCTGGTATTTTCCTACCGGAAGTATTTGATTGATAGAGACGAAGTACTGCTTCGGCGAGTCCGGACTTTACCTCCTTTGAGGAAGGACGAATTTTTTGCAACTTTCCTGTGGCTTTAAGCGTGTGGGGTGATTTCAGTTTCCATGCATAATTATCAGTGCACAAATAAATTCTGTAGTTTAAAATACGGGAAACTTTTTTTGTGGTTCTGCCACGTAGGCCTATGCTTCAAGTTCCAGAATGTATTTTTTTAGAGTAAATTTCTCCTTATCAGATCTTTGAAATTCTGTATAAATGGAAGAGCTTTGACCTTTGAGGAAGATGTTATGCAACAAAAATAAAATTGCGAGAAAATTGAAATAAAAATTTTTTTGTCGTAAATTTTCTTGTTTTTAAGTTATCCAGAATCTATGATGGCTTTTGAAGATAAAATTTTGGTAATATGCTTTCTAAGAATATAAACATCAGATCAGAGGATTTTTTTTTTAATTTTCTGCCCTTGCCCCTCAAAGGAGGGGGGGGGAGGAAGGCAATTGGTTGTCTGTTGGGGATCAGTGTCTTTGTCTCGTTTTTGTCCGCGTCCCCAGATTATTATATCGTATTTCAATCTGAGATCGTAATATTACATAGTAAAACTGTTATTTATTGTAAAATTAAAATTTTCCTTTTGAGACTTTTTATTATTTAAAGGACATTTTATAATACAAAAAGGGATTGAATTTTAATGCCTTTATGTATTCTTTAAATAATATCATAAGTAATTAGTAATAGTATGTTTAAAAGTAACGAATATATAAAAAGTTAAGAATAATCCAAGAGTATTTCCTTTTTTGGGGGGAGGTGGGGAGGGGCGCCCGACGGATACTCGCACGGGCGCCAAAATACCGTTGTTCCGGCCCTGCTAGTGTATTTATGAGAAACTGATCTCTGAAATCCAGTAATGGGTCCTAGGTGAAAAGAAGGGTGTATGCAATATGTAAATTTTGTTCACCGACCAGGGGGCTTATTATAAGTATTGGTAAATCTCTGATCCAATGAGAATCGCACCAATAGCACCAATAGACAATTTTGGTCACTCTTTTAAAAAAAAAATAGCTTGAAAGAAAGCTGTAGAAATATATTCAGTATGTTTTTCCTCGCTTGAATATTCAGTATATTTTCCGCTCTTGATTTATAAAGTTAATTTTATTACAATTTTTTTTGTAACTTTTAGTACAAGTAATATGACTTATTATATCAGGATTACTGATTGGAAGAATATCTCCTCACAACAATGAGAGTTAATTATTATATCTCTCAAAAGAGAATATTTATTTTCTCTTCGTTCACAAAAGTACATAAGCAAAATTTTGAGATGAATTGATCATCCTTTGCTGTATTTTACGTGTGTTCCCATGAACATGTTGATGACAGATACCGATGTTGACAACATTTCCTCAACCACATCAATTCGAGGTATTTCCATTTTCCATAAATCCGAGTAGTGTAATATTTGTGATTTATGTATAATTTGGGTTAGGGTCACACTGCAATTTTCCAATATTAATTATTAAGATACTAGCTGACATGCCCGGCGTTGCCCGGGCCCGTGATAATAACCTTAAAAATACCTAAAATCAATGTTGAATGATTTTATATTTTTAAATGAAAATCTATCCAGACTAACTAAAGGACAGTCGTTATAGTTATTCCCGATTTAATGTCGATTTAATTTCTGACGTTTTGATATATTAAACTTTCAATTCTGACCAAAAGTTCCTGAGGAAACCTAAATAATATAAAGCGCTCCCCCACCTTTCCTCTTTTATACTGAAAATAATATGCAGTTTTGGTCAATTTATTAGTCACATTTGAAAAAAATTTCCAGAACCTTGTTTCTAAGATGATTATATTAAAATTAAATAAAAATCATGTGCTCGTGGCATCATAATTCACTTTTATATTTTAACAGAATAGTAGGGCTACTATAATTTGTGACTCGTGCTATAGCCTGTATACGTCAGGATACATGGCCGTAATCATTATCTTTTTACGCGTGAAGATTTCGCTATTGTACTCCATTGTGAAATTTGGTAATTTTTGAAATTCAATATTTGAAAAACGGCATAATCATTAGATTTGAAATTTATATCAAGAAAAATAATTTTTTTTTTTTTACCTTTCTAACGAAGTTTGTCTAACAGTTTTCTGACAAATACTTTTCGAGCTATTAAGTTTTTCAGCAACTTCAAATGTTTCATTTTCCGAGTTTAATCTGTGACAACGATTATCAAAAATCCCAGTCGTCAGCAACGCATAGCTTTTTATTAAAGAGGATAATTTTTAAGCATGGTGTTAGTGTTTAACAACCAAATTGTTATCTTTAAATGTGATCACAGATCATATTTAAAGATAACAATTTGGTTGTTAAACACTAACACCATTATTAATAAAATGTTTAAATCAATATACATCAATATTACATATAAACAATTCGAAACCTAGAATTAAAAGTTAAAAAGGCAAAAAGGAAGAGATTGTATTCCTATTATTGATTTTCTATTTTAATGTTTGTACATATTTAATGTGTTTCTCTTTGTAAATAAATTCTTAAGTTTAATTAATTTTCCTTAGTATTTATTTCATCATCTTGTTTGTCTCATTTATTAATAAGCTAATTAATTAAGGTTTTTCTTTAAGATAATTCTAGCGTATTTTAATTCCCGCCATTTTATATATAGGATTTCTTTGGATTGTTTTTTTTAATTTTAATATTTAATTTATTTAAACTTTAATTAATTGGCGACAGATTCATACGTGATAGAGATTTCAAATCACACAACGCAAGTTTTATTTTCTTAATTATTAGAAAATATTTAATTTAACGCGGGCGTTGTTAACGTTAAAATATAAGCTCGCGTGCCTCTATCACCAGAATGTCAATATACTATCGCTTTTATTTAATTTCAAAGAAATATGCTAGCTATTATCAACATGAACTGTACGTGGATAGGTGCATGCTGCACAGGTTTAATAGTAAAACCAGCAATTAATTAAAGTGCAATTATCTGACCAGCAAGGAGTTAAATACAAAGAAATTTAAAAGGATTCTTATATCTAATGATATTAATGATTTTGGAATAGTTTTGTAAAAGCGAAACGATGGAAAACAAATTGGAAATTGTACGTTAAACGTGACAAATGAGGTGCGTTCGTTTCGTACTATAACTAGTTTTACAATGTAAAAAAATCATCGTTATTATTTCAGTGAAATAAATTATATCGTATGCTATGAGCGAAATGAGGATGCCTTTTTTAACTGTTTCGTTCATCTCAGGAAACCCTATTAGTCCCGCTTCGTTGTCTGTCCGTCACAGAGCCGGTTCTCAGAAACTGTATAACTTAGAGGCATGAAATGTTGTGTACGTACATCTGAAAACCTACTGGTGACGCTGAAAATCATATACCTTTGAAAATGTCTTCATTAACGCAAGATATGAATTAAAACCTTAAAAACCCACTCATTAATGGATAAAAATATTCAACTAAAGCACAGAATTTACTTGAATTTTTGCCAATTTGTAAAATAGCTCACATAATAATATTAACCTTTCAATTAAAAAATGTATTTACACGTGACTATCAAAAACAGAAATAAAACTTAAAAAATATAATTAAATGATAACGTGTTAAAAGCATTAATTGTAGAAAATTACATAATAAAAAATATACTTGCGCGTGAATATTAAAAAAAGAAATAATTAAATTATTACGCGTTTTTAAAGCATTAAGTAGGGAAACTTACGTCATATTTAAAATGCTCAAATAAAAATATTTCAAAACAGTTTCAATATAAAAATATTATTACACGAGATATTAATTTATTTCGACAAAATATAAGTGTTAATGACGTCAGTTGAAACGGATCTGTTAACATTTTTTCCACTCTTTTTCTCTTTTAATGTCATGGCGCGCCATTTAAGGTCGTTATTATTTTTTTAATTAATGAAATAACTAGTAAATGGGTAAAATATCATTAAAAATACAGAAAAATCTCTCGATGACATAACAAACACGTGTAACACATCCGATGTCAATGGAATGTGACGCCAGGGTAACACACTTTCCTCCCTATATTTTGGCGACAGTTTTTTTTTCTTTTTTGGATAGTGGTCGACGGGATATCGGATAAATACCCAATTTTTTATAACATTACTAGCAAGATACGCCCGCTACGCTGATCAATTTCTCTTAACGAACCTTTAATCAAACAAAATATTGACATTTCATAATTCACCTAACAGAATAATAAAACCTCTATAATTTGTGACTCGTGCTATAGCCAATATAAACGTCAAGACACGTCGCTCTTATCATTATCTTTTCACTATGGTACTCCATTGTGAAATTTGGTAATTTTTGAAATTCAATATTTGAAAAATGACATAATCATTAGACCTAATGACATAATCATCCTTTACCTTTCAAACGCAGTTTGTCTAACATTTTTCTGACAAATACTTTTCGAGCTATTATTTTTTTCAGTAAGTTCAAATGTTTCATTTTCCGAGATTAATCTGTGGCAAAGATTAGCAAAAAACCCAGTCGTCAGCAACGCATAGCTTTATATTAAAGCAGGGATTGTCACCATCACTTTTGAAATCGGTTCTGTAGTTCCAGAGATTCCATAGAAATTGTAATTTAGAATGATTTTAGAACGCTTATCGCTCATTTCACCCTTTTAAATTTCGATTTCTTTTTTCAAATTTTTTCTTAGAGAGCATTTACATCTTATAAATAACTACCATGCCAAATTTCAAGTTTCTAGCTCTTTCAGTATAAAAAAAGTCGCAATTTTCGAAAAGTTTTCACTCCTGCACCCCATTGGGGTTAGTGGCACCGACATAAAATGTAACCTATATTGGAGTAGGGATTGTCACCATCAATTTGCCACCATTACTTTTGAAATCGGTTCTGTGGTTCCAGAGATTCCATAGAAATTGTAATTTGCAATGTTTTTAGAATGCTTTTCTCTCATTTCTCCCTTTTAAATTTCATTTTTTTTTTATTTGTTCTTAGAGTGCATTACATCTTATAAGTAACTACCATGCCAAATTTCAAATTTCTAGCTCTTTCAGTATAAAAAAAAAATGCAATGTTAGAACATTTTTCGCTCCAACAGCACCCTGTGATTAGTGGCAACGACGTAAAATATAGCCTATGTTGGAGCAGGGATTGTCATCAAACATTTGCTAGCATCAGTTTTGAAAAGGGTTCGGTAGTTCCAGAGATTCCATAGAAATTGTAATTTAGAATGTTTTTAGAACGCCTTTCGCTCATATCACAGTTTTAAATTTCGAATTTTTTTAGAATTTGTCCTTAGAGAGCATTTACATCTTATAAGTAACGACCATGCCAAATTTCATGTTTCTAACACCTTCAGCATAAAAAAAATCGAAATCTTAGAACGTTTTTCGCTCTTGCACTCTCCTGGGGGTAGTGGCACCGGCATGAAATATAGCCTATGTTACAGCAGGAACTGTCACCGTCAATTTGCCACCATCACTTTTGAAAACAGATCTGTAGTTCCCAAAATTCCATAAAAGTTATAATTTAGTTATGTTTTTAGAACGCGTTTCGCTCATCTCACCCTTTTAAATTTTGAATTTCCTTAAAGTTTTTGTTAGAAAGCATTTACATCTTATAAATAACTACCATGCCAAATTTCATGTTTCTAACTCCTTAAGTATAAAAAAAAATCGAAATTTTAGAACGTTTTTCGCTTTTGTACCCCTCCCCCTGTAGTAGTGGCACCGATATAAAACATAGCCTATGTTACAGCAGGGACTATTACCACCAATTTGCCACCATTACTTTTGAAAATGGTTCTGTAGTTCCAGAGATTCCATTGAAATTGTAATTAATATTTTTAGAACGCTTTTCGCTTATCTCACACGTTTTATATTTCGAATTTTTTTAGAATTTGTTCTTAGAGAGCATTTACAACTAATAAGTAACTACCATGCTAAATTTCAAGTTCCTAACACCTTCAGTGTAAAATAAATCGAAATTTTAGAACGTTTTTCGCTCCTGCATCCCCCTGGGGGTATTGGCACAGACATAAAATATAGCCTATGTTGTAGCAGGGACTGTCACCATCAATTTGCCACCATCACTTTTGAAAACGGTTCTGTAGTTCCAGAGATTCCATAGAAATTGTAATTTAGAATGTTTTTAGAACGCTTTTCGCTCATCTCACCCTTTTAAATTTCGAATTTTTTTAGAATTTGTTCTTAGAGATCATTTACATCTTATAAGTAACTACCATGCCAAATTTCATGTTCCTAGATCATCCAGTATAAAAACAAATCAAGATTTTAGAACGTTTTTCGCTCCTGCACCCCCCTGGGGGTATTGGCACCGACATAAAATATAGTCTATGTTAGAGCAGGGACTGTCACCATCAATTTGCAACCATCACTTTTGAAAACGGTTCTGTAGTTCCAGATATTCCATAGAAATTGTAATTTAGACTGTTTTTAGAACGCTTTTCGCTCATCGCACCCTTTTAAATTTCGAATTTTTTTAGAATTTGTTCTTTAGAGCATTTACATCTTATAAGTAACTACCATGCCAAATTTCATGTTCCTAGCTCCTCCAGTATAAAAAAAAATCAAGATTTTAGAACGTTTTTCGCTCCTGCACCCCCCTGGAGGTATTGGCACCGACATAAAATATAGCCTATGTTGGAGCGGGGACTGTCACCATCAATTTGCCACCATCACTTTTGAAAACGGTTCTGTAGTTCCAGAGATTCCATAGAAATTGTAATTCAGAATGTTTTTAGAACGCTTTTCGCTCATCGCACCCTTTTAAATTTCGAATTTTATTAGAATTTGTTCTAAGAGAGCGTTTACATCTTATAAGTAACTACCATGCCAAATTCTATGTTTCTAGCTCCTTCAGTATAAAAAAATCGAAATTTTAGAACGTTTTTCGTTTCTGCACCCTCCTACGGGTAGTGGCACCGACATAAAATATAGCCTATGTTGGGGCAGGGATTGCCACCATCAATTTATCACCATCACTTTTTAATCGCTTCAGTAGTTCCAGAGATTACCCCCTACAAACAAACAAACAAAAAAAACAATCTTTACTACTTTATAATATTAGTATAGATTATAAAATTCCCCGATGCAGCGACATTGTTTACTTAGCCATTTTACACAAGTTGATTTTCAAATGTTTAATTGATTGTTATTTAATCAATCACGAAAACAGTTGTTAGCTCTTACGACAGCAGTTAATTTGGCTTTCAGTGAAAGGAAAATGAATGGAAACTCGATTACAGCAGATCGCCGTTGGTCTCTTAATTATAATTCAATCCTCCGTAATCATTTTAGAGTTAATCAAATTAGCGTGTTTTTAGAGTTTGCGGTATCAGAACGGGGTTTGGCGAGCGTAGCTCGTAGAGGGTGGAGCCCCTAGTAGGAAAAATAGTAAAACACTAATGGACAATGATGTAATTAATAATGCGAATAGGGATTGTTAATAAAGACGGGGAGAGGGGGGGGGACTACCTTTTTTTTAAATATCGCATTTAGTCCACATGACAAATATTATTATCACAGAGTATAATAGCGAAAAAATAGACCGGTAAATTTTTACTTTATAAAAAACATGATTTTTTTTTTTTTTTTTTTTTTTTTTTTTGAAAATGAAATTTATTTGGATTTATTAAAGAAAGTGTTTTGAAAGGAATATTAAACGAAACCCTTTGTGCAATCTTCGATCACACTTACCCACTTGTTTCTTATTACGTATGCCATGTTTGCAGATGCAATTTTTTTTTTCGACACCAGAACGCGCTGTAAAATTCACCATGGAGATCTTGCTTGGCGAATAGTTACCTCCATGGTTTAATATTTCTATGACTCACTATGAATGAATATTTTGTTTATTTACTTGAATGGATTGAGATATTCGGCTGTTAACCTAATTTTCACAGAAGTTATCTCAGAATCTATACATTTTTCAAATCTAACTCATCTCTCAAGCAAACAATTTTTTGAACGATCTTTCTAAAGATGTAACTTTTATGAAATATTTTTCGAACAAATAATTTTGAATAAAAATGGCCGCTTTGCATAAGGAAAAAGATGTGGTTAGCCCGTATTTGTTTTCCTCTGTCCATGACTTGCGCTTTTACTATATAGATTACGTATGATAAGATTTAATAGAATAAATAAAACTTTTATTATCTTTTTAATTTTTGATTCGATTTTCATAAAATTTGAAATGACTCGACAAAATTCTGCAACGAGTATATATATTAAATTTCAAACCATTCGGTTAGGTAGATTTTGTGCTGTTACATGCGGACAGAGGGACGGACCAGACGACGACTATAGGGGCTAGGTACTTGTATAAGGTAAAGCTAGGAGATTCTGTGCACAATTCAACAAAATAATAAAAAAATATATAAATATTAATTTTTTGCTAAACTATCCATGGATAATTTTGACTTCATTTGTTTTCTATGTAATTCCATTGCTATTTTGTTGTTATTCTGTAATGTAATAGAACGGTTCTAATAAAACCAAGAAAATTATTTTGCGCAATCTGTCCTTACAGGGTTGGTGTGATTGGCACATGGGTAGGAGAGATTGTTATTAATAATAACTTCAATTAAATTGTTAACAATAATAATTACAATTAAATGACATTGTTGTAAAGTTTTTGTGAATAAATGTTATTGTATTAGGAGTGCATATTTCAACCTAATGATTGAAGAATCATGGAAATGAAAGAATTGTATTAACAATTAAAATATTTTAATTAACGAAACAATATCAAAGAACCAGAAACAAAACATGCCCAGATAAGATTACAGATTAACATTAAGTTACTTGATAATACGTTTAACTTAAAATTAGTCAACTGTAATTTCCACAGTTTCAAAGTTTTCTTGTTTGCAGATCGAAGTTGCCGTCGTCCACAATCGATGCACTTATTGTTGTAAATGTAGCAGCTTTCGTGCAACCACCTGCCACATGTAATACATTGAATCCAGTCACTGGTCGATGTTGTCTTCCGGTACAGTTCCAGACATTCAGTACACTCATCCTCATTGCCCAGTATTTTTTAGCAAATTAATTTATTGCCAAATTTAGTTTCGATAATTATGTGTTTTTTAAAAATTATTTCAAAATTGATTCATTTATATGTTTTAAATTTAATTTGTAATTTATGCAAATATACCAATACGCTGCATAATCTTTCCTAGCATGGAAACAAATGGGAACAATGCCATCTCTTCTAAGTAGCAGATGCGCAATCTCACCAGTTTCGGTAGGAGAGATTGTGCGGCCTTTTATTTAAACATGGCCGTTTCTAAATGAACCGGCGCTGTTCGCACCGTTAGTCCTGGTTAGTAGCTTATGAGAAATCGTTTAAGTTTAAAATATTTTGTAATACTGGCATTATATAGAAATTCTGACGAATAGTTATGAAAATTCAAGCACTTACTTTGGTCAAACAAAACAAAATAGCAATGACTATCCTAGACGCTCGAAACAATCAACGTAAACATTCAAGTAGACACTCCACTACTGCTGTTGTACAACTACCTGGAGTCGCTGCATGCGGACTCTACTCCTCCCCCCCCCCTGATCCCCTTTGTGCGCAATCTCTCCTGGCTTTACCTTAATTACGAACGCACCTAAAAAGTACAATGCCTAGTGTCATCTTTTTTTAACTCTGAATATTTTCAATATCTTCATTTTTTGAAGTCTTAAATAAAGTCCAGGCAAACAAAACTATCATTTTAACTAAAATTCTACATTTGAGAACCTTCTAAAATACCTGATATAAAGGCAAAATTTTCATTTTAAAAATAGAAAGAAGGCCGGAATCCAGTTATAATATTATAAATTAATTTTATTGGAGAAATAGTAAATGATTATGATTATTATCAAATTTTAAACACGTTTTTATTGCATCCATAAAACGGGTATTTATTGATAAAATGTATTTTTTTATATATATAAAATAAATATGCGTTCGCTTACAGCATGATAATATTTTCGAATCACTATGAAGAATTTTGCTAGTTCCTCTGCACCTGCAGAGAAAATATTAAAATAAATGAACTATGAGTATTTACTTACCTTAAATAAGTTATTATAATTTAATAACATATTTCTAATACGTAAAATAGAAAATAATGCATACTTACAAAAATAAATATATGCCACATCATTTTAAAAAAAGCATTTTATTTGGAAAGCTATACAGTACCTGCTAAAAGTCTGAGCACATCTCCGAAAAGAAACTTGTTTATCGTACATGTTGGTACTTGTGCATGAACGGGGTATGATAAAAATAACAAAATATATTACTTCCGTACTGATTCAACCCGGAAAAGCGATAGAAATGGAAGAAAAAAACATTGTACTTCGTTCGCTTTCCCTGGAGTTGCATCTCTACATTGCCATATAGCGGGAATTTCATCTAAAGTTTTGCATTAGTTGTTTGTTTACTATCCAGAACAGTCGTTTAAACCTGTAGTAATTTGTCGCGCAGTAAGGGTCGTCACTTCCATGAAAACAACCCAAATAAAGATATACAAATACACTATATTGCCAAAGGTGACCGGTCACTTGCGATTTTAGACGTTTTGTTAACTATCTAGAAAAATACATGAGGAATTAACCTGAAACTGCAGGTGTGTAAACAGTATAGTGTAGGTTATAAATTTCCGCGAAGATTTTTTCACGAAATCCCATAGGAGACTGTCAACAAATTGAAAAAGAACGAATATCTTTTGGATAACCCTGTAAAAACTAATGTAGCAGAGGCGTTCAAACTCGAGATTATTAATAAGTGGCTTATTGTAATATACTATGTTCATTTGTATGAGGATAGCATGTATACTCGTAGAGAAATTAAGGTTTTTATAAAAATAGTCCCAAATTTCGCCTAGTGTTTTTTGCTTATAATTTGCATAGTTCTTAATATAAAAAAAAGTTATTTTGAGAAAATATGTCAAACAACATTGTACATAATACTCTGCAATCAGAATTAAAAAATAATAAAAATTGGATGAAAAATGAGCAGGTTTACTAAAAAATGTTTCACAGCGCATGCGCGAATGCAATCAAAATATAATATGCATAATGTATTAGCTAAGTATATAGAGCAACGTTTGTGAAAGTCTCAAAATCGTAGCTTGAAAATTCTGAAAATTATCGTCGATAGAATAAGCTCGAAATCCGTTGTTCCCAAAAAGAAGCAAAAAGATGAGGGGTTGTATCAAGTATCTGTTGATTAGTGCCAAGATAGCGTACACAATGTTGCACATACTGCTATATTTGGATACAACCCCTCATCTTTTTTACTTCATTTTGGGAACAACGGATTTCGAGCTTATTCTATCGACAATAATTTTCAGAATTTTCAAGCCATGTTTTTGAGACTTTCACAAAAGTTGCTCTATATACTTAGCTAATACATTATGCACATTATATTTTGATTGCATTCGCGCATACACAGTGAAGCATTTTTTAGTAAACCTGCTCATTATCATCCAATTTTTATTATTTTTTAATTTCGATTGCAGAGTATTATGTACAATGTTGTTTGACATATTTTCGCAAAATAACTTTTTTTTATATTAAAAACTCTGCAAATTATAAGCAAAAAACTTGGCGAAATTTGGGATTGTTTTTATAAAAACCTTAATTTCTCTTTTAGTATACATGCTATCCTCATAGAAATGAACACAGTATATTACAATAAGACACTTATTAATAATCTCGAGTGTGAACGCTTTTTCTACATTAGTTTTTACAGGGTAATCCAAAAGATATTCGTTATTTTTCAATTTGTTGACTGTCCCCTATGGGGTTTCGGGAAAAAATCTTCACGGAAATATATAACCTATACTATACTGTTTCCACACCTGCAGTTTCAGGTTAATTCCTCATGTATTTTTCTAGATAGTTACAAAAACGTCTAAAATCGCAAGTGACCAATCACCTTTGGCAATATAGTGTAGTAATGTCCTAAATTGCTATTCAGAGTAAAATGTTTATATGTGTTTTTCCAGTCAATAATAGCAACTGATTGCAATATTGCATAGTCTTTTTTATGTGAAAATGTTATTACTTATCTTTTGGTCTAACTAACCTTTATAAATAGATTTTAAAAAGTTAATCAGATACGTAGTTTTCTTTTTTCACTAATCTTACGTAAATCATACCAGCGTATTATTATTCTATATAATGTATTCAGTAATGTGTCTGGTGCTATAAAGTTTTGAATGCACGTTGTTTCTTTCTTGAAATACTTTAACTCGTATATAATTGTCAGTAAGTGGATTTACTTCTCATAAATTCTGCAACAGATTTTATTATGGCTTAAATACGTAAATAGAGTTTTAATCAATAATAATTTCTGTACACTTACGTGTTTTTGGGGGAAGTCTAACTATTTATTTTTTGTTGTAATTTTTGAATTTCTTAACAAAAAAAGGCAATCTACAGTTTTAGCGTATTGAAAATGTTGTACATGTAAGTAAATCGGTCGTATAATGCCGTTTTTTTTCTTTGAAAATGGCAAATTTATTCTCTAATGACATAGGTATCAAATTTTAATATTATTAACAATTCACCTTTGGCAATATAGTGTATTGCCATATTGTTAAATTTAATTGCTGAATGCAGGCGTTGTTTAGGTGTGTTTTAACCTAAATGAACTTCCTAAAAGTCAAAACAAGTACTTTTTTGTTTGTTTATTGGGAAAACAGTTGTTTATATTGTTAACAAAGCCAATAAAATAAGTTTTATTTAATTATTGTACATTGCAATTGAAAAATTCTTAAAATGGACTGGTGTGCTCATTTAACAAGTACTGTACATAACACCTGTTGTATATTCTACATTTTATTTAAAAAATATATATGTAATTTTGTGTCTTCAAAATACCTATAAAAACCTTTCTAATGGTAGAAAGAATAAAAAGTTTCCACTAAAAAAAAAAACAGTCGTAGGTTCTTTTTCTCAAAATATGAGTATTAAAAAAAAAGAAGAAATCTGTAAATAAGTGACATTACATCTTGTAGATTACCTCTCTATAAGATAGGCATAATACCTGATGGATAATTTAAAAAAAACATTTTTTAAATATAAATTTGTGTGAAGAAAATACCTAAACATACGTCTTTTGGAAAACAAAATGGGAGAAATGAAAAAAAAATAAAAAAATAAAAACAAAAGCAGGATTTTTTTCTTTAAATCCTGGCACTACAAATAAATGAAATATGTAATTCAATAACCTCAGAAAATATTTCTTTTCTTTTTAAAACAAAGTACATAAGTTATTTGTTTTTCTTCGGTGGAATAAGTTATAAAAACGAAATTCCCTTGAAATCAATAGATTTTTCGAAACAAAGAAATTCGAATCGAATTACTTATTCACTATCCCGCTTTGCAGACTATTTGGAGAATGTAATTTGTTCAACTAAGTGCGTAAAATATTTTGAATTAAGTTGCTTCAGAAGTTATGAAAAACTTTATTATTATAAGCGAGAAAAATATTCTAAAGATTAAAAAAAATAATTAGATAATTCAAAGCCACTTAAATGGAAACTTACGTTTTTTAAAATCAATGATTTTTGAAGTTTTTTTTATTAAAACGAATTGTTGAATATATATATATATATATATAATTCCTGTTGTCGTCGTTTTTTTTAAACTTCAAATATTTTTAAATACTTCTTGAAAAATATATATAGCTTAGGCAAACAAAATTGAAACTTTAACTCAAACCTGCATTTAGGAATTTTTTTAATGCTTGATTTAAGGGTAAAACGTTCACACACACACACAAAAAAAAAGATGGTAAGAATAAATAACCGATTAATGCTATGAAGAATTATTTTTATAGAAGAATGGAGTAAATGGTTATGATTGACGTGATATGTTAAAAAAGTTTTTGCAGCATCAATAAAAGAGGTGTTTATTTATAATATCGATTTTTTAGTAAGATAAAAAAAAAATACTTTCAGTATACCTCTTTAATATTTTCTATTTACTGTGATAGTTCTTCTGCATCTAATGGAAAAATACTAAGGTAAGTGAATGATTTGTTTACTAGATAATAATATAATCTTATATAATAGCATATTTGTATTATTTTTAAATAGAAAATGAAGTAAACTTAAGATATTATAACGATATGGGAGACTTTATTTGAATGATTACTTTTACCTTGAAAGTAATTTTGCTATTAAATATACATAATATCTGACATATACTTCAAATTTTATTTTAAAGCAAGAAAGAAAAATCATGCGTCAAGCAGAGACTGTGAAACACTTTCCAACACATTCAGAATACTTTAACAGACCGCCACAGAATAATATGGCAAAAGATGATTTAGATCCTATACAGGGCTCCACAAAAGAATTCGGATACTTTTTCGAGTATTGACGGTAATTAAAAATGCGTACTACAACTGAATATGCAGTTCCAACAATTATTATTCAAATAATATTAAAACACAGTACTGTAACAGAATTCTTTTGTGTGTCTATGTTCATCTTATTCTACAGTAAGCATCTTGTAGTGTACCTGTATATCAATTTCAATATATTTAAATAATGTAACATCGTTAAAATACACTGCAAACGATTTTTACCTATAGACCACAATATAACGACCTTATTTGAAAAGCCCCTGTAAATGAACTATAATTTCTAAACACTCCTTTTTCAATACCGAACATGCCATGGTAAAACTCAATAACATACCTCAATTACATGGCAATCCGACTATATTTACACGTGTTACAGGAAGGAAAGACGGACAGACCGACAGACGGCCAGTCAAACACAATTTATAAACACTTTTCAACTATATTGGAAAGTGTAAAAAATATATAATTTTGTGTTGACAAAATACCTATACATAGAAAAAGAAAATAGTCAAAAGAATAAAACGCTTCATATAAAAAAATTTCAAATAAAAACAAAAGATCGTTTCTTTTAAAACATTCGTATTGAAAATAAAAGAATTCTAATTTTTTAAGTTAAGCTTCATCTTGCAGGGAACGTATTATAAGAGAGTCATAACAACTTATCAATGTTTAAAAAATACAGATTTGTATCAAGAAAATACCTTAATATACGTATTTAGGGAAATAAAATTAAAAACTAAAAACATCAGCAGGTTTTCTTTTTTTTTCATAAAAGAATATTCATATTTCAATTAAAAGAAATCTGTAATTCAATAACCTCAGCAATTATTTCTTTCTTTTCCTTATAAAACAAAGAACACAAGTTTTTTTTCTTTAGTGGAATAAATTATAAAAACAAAATTCCCTTGACAGCATATTTTTTTCTGAAAAATGAAATTCAAATCAAATTACTTATTCAGCATCCCGCTTTGCGGACTTTGAAAATGTAATTTGTTTTACTAAGCGTGGGAATTATTTTGATTTAAGTTGCTTCAGAAATTATAAAAACTTTTATCATTATAAACTAGAAAAATAGTTTGCAGATTTTTTAAAAATAATTAGATACAAAGTAATTTAAAAGGAAACTAATGCTGACTAAAATTAATGATTTTGGAAGTTGTTTTGCTTAAAAAAATACTATTGCTTAAAAAAATACAATTCCTATTGTCACCTATTTTCACACTCTTGTTTATCCTAACTTGATTCATGTATTAAAAATTCTCAAAAAGAAGTACAAGTCAGAAATGTACTCATTTGCTTACATGTGCTAAAAACCATCACATACTTTTTGAGAATTTCTAATTATTTATTCAATATGAATTTCGCACTAAAATTTTAACTTTTATTGATTCATATATATAAATATGAAATTTTGTAATCAATTTTTACGCTTTTCTTGATAGAATAGAATCATAAAAATTGCATGCACTGGTAGGTAGGTTTCCAATGGCAATACAATATTTTAATATTTTTAGAACTTAATTGTAAATTAATAAATTAATTTTGAGGCTTTTTTCCGTTATCTGGCCGCAGGTGATAAATCGCCAAATATTTTTCAGCATTACAATTGCGTACAACAACTGTTTCGTTTTGTTGTACATTTGCACTTAAGTTATTTATTAAAAATATAAGACAAGTAAAGTAAAATGCAGTTAGTCAACAACAGGACTCTAGATCATAATACAGGCAACTCAAGCTACATTTCATGAACATTAACAACACTGCTGTTGTCACTTACAGATAACGAAATACTTAAAAGGATTATGATTATGAAAATACATGTGTAAAGATGTGTTACAACAACAATGAAATTAATTATTTGCCAAACCACGCTCGCTAAAACAGCCCTACAGGTTGAGATAATGCAACAATAAATATCTAAAAAAGTTACAGTAAAAAATTGGCAAATAGTTTCAAAGTGAAAAAAGTGTGTTGAAAAGTAATGAAACCAGATTGACTGTAAAGCTCATAAAGTTTTTTAGTTTGAAGGTTGAGGTAGAAAAGAAATGGAACTAGATTATCTGCAAAGCTCGTGAAATTACTCAAATTTTTGTTGATAGCTGAAAATGTAGACTGAACTTTACTGGTGTCTTATATTCGGAATCATATTGTCAACTCAAAATGACTGCTGGGCACAGTAAACAAGATGTGTAGTTAAGTACTAAAAAAAATTTGTCAGGCCCAGCATTGTGGACATGCTTGCATCAAGTCAAGCTAAGCTCTACAACGCTAAAAGAATATAAAACATGAAGTAATATTTTAAGTACAACATTAATGTACTCAGGTTGTTGAGGAATTGTTGTGGATTAATATTTCTGAACACATTTAACATAATAATTTTTATTTCATGTAATTACTGTAAAAAAACCCTTATGTCAATGGATTTAAGCCAGACAAATAGTATATGGTTGAATCGTACATGTATAGAGTTTTGAAATTTACTTGGGGCTTCCACCTTTCAGACTTATCAATGACTCCTGTAATAGATCTTGGCCCATACTTTGCACTGAACGGATCCCTCAGGTTCTGGCTAATTACCAAATCAGCCTCTAACCTATACGTATGAACCCAAATTTTTAAACTGGTTATGGATTATTGGAATTCGGAATGCGTTAAAAATGGTCTTTATTTCCCTGACTGATTTTAAAGCACCACTAAATCTCAGTCCACATTTTCAGCTATCAACAAAATTTGGGTAATGTCATGAGCTTTACAGATAATCTGGTTCCATTACTTTTCGACCGGAACCTTAAACTAAAATGCCATTATGAGATTTACAGTCAATCTGGTTCCATAACTTTCAACGCACTTTTTCACTTTTTCAGACTGAAACTATGTGCCAATTTTTTACTGTAACTTTTTTATATGAAGCTTTACTTTACTCTCTGGTTCCACCAGTTTTTTCATATGATTTCACAAATTTTTCAGATCCTTTCAGGAACTTGATCAACCAAATTCAAGTAACCAATTAATCTCCACAATCAACCAGCCAATCACATCAATCAACCGGTCCAACCAATTGCCCCAATGAAAAACCATCAAAACTAACCAATCATTTTTAATCAACCAATGGCATCAATCAAACGGCCCAACCAATTGCCCGAATCAAAAACTAAGAGAACCATTGGTTCGCCAGTATATGTCAGGAGCTCTGGTGACCCTATACGTATTGCTAACCCCCAGATTGGTAACTTTACATATACTTTACCCTGGGCTGGCCCCCAGACTGGTCCTCAGCCTACGCTTTATACATAGTGTAATCCCTTGAACTTTTCTGCGACGTACCTATGCTCCTCTGGCTTAAGGGCCTATGCAGCATTTTAGGTCAACTCCTCAAACACCCACAGAAAACTGGGGTGAGCAACAGTCATAAAGGATGAATTAAAATTGCACATAAACTATAAAATGTGAATTTTTCAATTTTTGGAACTTAATGGGAATTTAAAATTCAAAAATATCTCAAAATGACTCAATACAGAAAAATGATCAAAAGTGATTGAAAATATTTTACAATTCATTACTGAATTTTCTCCCAAGTATGCAAATTCCTAGAAGTACGGTTCAGAATATATACTGTGGGACCCTTGTCCACATACATCTTCAACGCAAATTTCGACCTTATCATTAATGCTCGCTAATATAGCTGAACTCATATTTTTTAGCTTTGTAATATTTGATTTCAGCTCAAAAACGAAAATATTTCGTTTGCTAATCTCTCTTGTTATTATTGATTCTGCTAGAAGCTTTTTGATATGAAACTGTGCTTTATTTTTATCAGAAAAATCCACATTTTATAGTAACTTTTCACCCAAATTTGATAGTAATGTTTTTTACAAGCTTTTACTCTGTGACCCGACGACCCGTTAATAAAAACGCAATCTGTTTTTGCAATAATATTGGCGGTCAATCATTAAATTTGTACAATACCTTTGGCGCCTTATTACTTTTTCTACTTAACTTTTATTATGCGCACGTTTGCATCTTGAGTGCAGCTTAACGATATACCACCGGTTACCACTTTGATTTAAAATGGGAAACTTTCAAAAAAAAATTTTGTTGCCAGTGCTTAACAGAAGCTTACAACCTTTTCCATGTTCTTTTCCCGCCATTTTTTGCAACGTTGCCATGCTTTTTCGTTATTTATTTGGCGCCATTTTTAGTTAGCTTTAGCCAGTTTCTTAGCCAGTAGCTTCAGCCCATATTTTCCTTTGGTTTTCGGCTTTTTCCGGATTACGTTTTACCCAATTTAAACGCTCTATGTTTAGACTTTGAGCAGCTTTTATTAGATTTTGGGTCTTCCATTTTTTCCTTGAAACATTGCATTTTTCACTGTTCTGTTTACTCCAAGCTTTATTACATGCAGAACGAGCTTCATTGTTTTTTTCTTATCACACCCTAAACTTCCCTTTTTTTTTTTTTTTAGAAGACATCTTATGTTGCAGCAGAAATAAAGTTAAATTAACTCTATTTAAAACAATAAAAAAAATAACTTAGTTCTTAAACATCTATCCTATGTTAGCATTTGTTTGAGGAATTAAAAAAAAAAGATCTCCATTTAACAGACAAATCATTTATTTTAACAAAAATGAATCGAAAACATTTCTCAAAACATTTACGTCTTCACATTGCAAACTACATCTAAGTAACTTCCAGAAAAACTACTTTTCCTTTTAAATTAAAATGATAAAACATAAAATTGCCATATCACAAAAATAAATTACAATAATAAAATAAAATCAACAATTCAATCTGGTTTTACATCAAAAACAGACCAGAAAATTTGCAAAACCACGTCAAGTGATCCCTCTCTCATCGGAGCTAAAATTAAAAAGTCCTTCCGGCCTGTACCGGGAGGAAAAGGTAGCTTTCCTACATCTTCTTTTTAAAATTTTAGCTAATGTTACACGAAAACAGCAAGTTAAAATGCAAAGAAACGCTTACAAAAGATTCGTTAATACTGAATTTGAATAAGAAATTCACCAAATTATTGAGCAATAGCCAAATTGGCTTCATTTATGAAGACTTATTTTGGTCGCCAAATTTGGCGATATTTCGCCAAATGCCGCCAATTTTGGCACTAACGGATATGAATATATAGTTTTATGCGTATGATTGGGAAAATTATTACAACAATGAAAGAAAATAATTTGCGAGTAATCGCGTTAATGTGCTGTTTTGTTTCAAAATGTCAGCCATCCTAAAATTTCAAACTGCTCTATCTCAGCCATTTTTTAAGATAGAGGTAAACCAAAAAATGCTCTGGAATCCTCGTATCAAGGCCTAACACGTAATTAAAAAATAAATTTGAATTTTTAATTTTTTTGTATATTTATTTTAGTTTTAAATTTTTAAATGCTCGCCATCTTGAAACCAAATGGCGAACCAAGCTGGCCAACGAACTCGGTCGAGACATTGGTGACCTTAATACACACAATTAGTTTCATCAAAATCGATTTATAAATACGAGCGTTATCGTATGACATAGGTCAGATATATATATATATATATATATATATATATATGGATGCCAATTACCATTGAAGCACAAGCTATGGTAATATTATGTTTGCATATGTTAATTATTAGCTATGTGGTATTCTGTATACACAATATCATTAATTATCTCTTTGGAGATTTAAGTAGAATGATAATAGAACTTGATATGTTTTTTGAAATTCATAGATATTATAATTATATATATATATATATATATATATATATATATATATATATAAATCAACATTTGAACGGAGTGTGGTTTTGGGGTCTGGGGGTCATGATCGGTGAAAATATATCGAAATTTTCCGGAACTGCTTTCCTCCGAACGGCTGCAATAGGTAGCTTTATACTTTTAGGTAGCTTTCAATACAAAAAAGTCCTTCCGGCCTGTACCGGGAGGAAAAGGTAGCTTTCCTATATCTTCGTTTTAAATTTTAGCTAATGTTACACGAAAACAGCAAGTTAAAATGCAAAGAAATGCAGCATAGCAGAGCTAACCAACTGGGCGATTTTCACCATAAACTAATCAGCACCAATTTATATCAGGGACTAACTGAATATAAAATTTTATTAAATTCCGAGCATTAGTTCTGGAGATAGAGCGCCCGCAAAATTTTTGTCACATACAGACAGACAGACAGACAGACTCGCAGACTGACAGACAGACATTTTCTAAAAACAGTCAAATATCAAATAGTGTTCAGGACCTTCTAAAATGCATAAATAAATCCATCGAAAACCGGAAGTCGAAAATTTTCATAAATCCAATATTTTCTTCTTGTAAAGATAGAAGAAAGTAAAAAGTCCTTCCGGCCTGTACCGGGAGGAAAAGGTAGCTTTCCTATATCCTCGTTTTAAAATTTGAGCTAATGTTACACGAAAACAGCAAGTTTAAATGCAAAGAAAACGTTTACAAAAGATTCGTTAATACTGAATTTGAATAAGAATTTCGCCAAATTATTGAGCAATAGACAAATTGGCTTCATTTATAAAGACTTATTTTGGTCGCCAAATTTGGCGATATTTCGCCAACTGTCACATTTCGCAACTGTCAATTTTGCCAATTTTGTCGCCAATGTCGCCAATTTTGGCGCTAACGGATATGAATATATAGTTTTATGCGTGTGATTGGGAAAATTATTAAAACAATGAAAGAAAATAATTTGCGAGTAATCACGTTAATGTACTGTTTTGTTTCAAAATGTCAGCCACCCTAGAATTTCAAACTGCTCTATCTCAGCCATTTTGTAAGATAGAGGTAAACCAAAAAATTCTCTGGAATCCTTGTATCAAGGCATAACACGTAATTAAAAAATAAATTTGAATTTTTAACTTTTTTGTATATTTATTTTAGTTTTAAATTTTTAAATGGCCGCCATCTTGAAACAAAATGGTGGACCAAACTGGCCAACGAACTCGGTCGAGACATTGGTGAGCTTAATACACACAATTAGTTTAATCAAAATCGATTTGTAAATACGAGCGTTATCGTATGATATAAGTCAGATATATATATATATGGATATATCTATATATATAAATCAATATTTGAACAGAGGGTGGTTTTGGGGTCTGGGGGTCATGATCGGTGAAAATATATCGAAATTTTCCGGAACTGCTTTCCTCCGAACGGCTGCAATAGGTAGCTTTATACTTTTAGGTAGCTTTCAATACAAAAATGTATAAAGCTACCTATTGCAGCCGTTCGGAGGAAAGCAGTTCCGGAAAATTTCGATATATTTTCACCGATCACCCTCAGACCCCAAAACCACCCTCCGTTCAAATGTTGATTTATATATATAGATATATCCATATATATATATATATATATATATATATATATATATATATCTGACCTATGTCATACGATAACGCTCGTATTTATAAATCGATTTTTATTAAACTAATTGTGTGTATTAAGGTTACCAATGTCTCGACCGAGTTCGTTGGCCAGCTTGGTCCGCCATTTTGTTTCAAGATGGCAGCCATTTAAAAATTTAAAACTAAAATAAATATACAAAAAAATTAAAAATTCAAATTTATTTTTTAATTACGTGTTAGGCCTTGATACAAGGATTCCAGAGCATTTTTTGGTTTACCTCTATCTTAAAAAATGGCTGAGATAGAGCAGTTTGAATTTCTAGGGTGGCTGACATTTTGAAACAAAACAGCACATTAACGCGATTACTCTTAAATTTTTTTTCTTTCATTGTTGTAATAATTTTCTCAATCATACGCATAAAACTATATATTCATATCCGTTAGCGCCAAAATTGGCAAAATTGGCGACATTTGGCGAAATATCGCCAAATTTGGTGACCAAAATAAGTCTTCATAACTGAAGCCAATTTGGCTATTGCTCAATAATTTGGCGAATTCCTTATTCAAATTCAGTATTAACGAATCCTTTGTAAACGTTTCTTTGCATTTTAACTTGCTGTTTTCGTGTAACATTAGCTAAAATTTTAAAACGAAGATATACGAAAGCTACCTTTTCCTCCCGGTACAGGCCGAAAGGACTTTTTTGTATTGAAAGCTACCTAGCAGTTTATGCAACATCT
This sequence comes from Maratus michaelseni, assembly GCA_963931845.1. NCBI lineage: Eukaryota > Metazoa > Arthropoda > Arachnida > Araneae > Salticidae > Maratus > Maratus michaelseni. The sequence continues at coordinate 359,224,933 of OZ007593.1, read as the reverse complement.
TATACAATGCAGCACAGCAGTGTTTTAATGTAAATCTAAACTACAAAAAAAAAAAAAAAAAAAAAAAAAAAAACTTTTGATTTAAAAAATGACATATGTCTCGCTTAATAATTAACTTTGAATTAAATTTTTTTCGCCCCCCAAAAAGGTTACAACAATGTTGTATTAAATTAAATGTACAAAATTGCTCAAAGGTAATTTGCAAAGAACTTTTGACTAAAAAAAAAACGCCATTTTTGGCTTAAAAATGAACTTTTTCACCAAAAAGGGTACAACAGTGCTGTATTGTAAGAAATAATTTAAAAGTTAACCAGTCAAAAAACGTTTGACTCAAAAAAATGCTGTTTTTGTCTTAAAATGAACCTTTCCTTCCAAATACGTGTACAACACATGCAAAACTAAAAGAAATCTTTAGCTTAGTCTTCAAATCTGGCACAGCGCTTCACAATATGAAAAATATAACGCGCCAACGATAAAAAAATCAAAAAAATTTCAAAAATTAACTTGAAAAAATTTAAATTTTACGTATGATCAAAAAATTTTAATCTATATATATATTTGTCTTACGTGGCGCGGAATTAGGGCTGAATTTCTACCTTATCGTTGGCAACAACCGTAGTTTCCAGAGCTCAGACCAATGAACAGACAAGATTGTGTTAGCTCCACCTCCAATATGGCGGTCAGTGTCAGAGCACTGAAACTCAAGCTAGCAATTATTAAAAATAAAATAATATGAACGTAATCCAAAGCGTCTGAGATGATTCCTCATTTTAATTATGAGTAATATTGCCGTTAAATTATGAGTAATATTGAATTCTCAACTCTTATTTAGAATTTATTTACGAATTTCACTCACACAAAAAATCGAAGATCTTTCTAGAATCCCCTGCTGCCATTTGTTGATGTTTGATTGAAGTAAAAATGATTTTTCTTCAATTTCAAAGAAGTAAAAATTTCTTTTGCAGAAATCTATAATCAATTAGAATAGTAAAATATTGAACGTAATTTAAACAATCATTGATGATAAACTATCTTCCTACCACGTAGTGTTTTTTTCTTTTTTTTAGTGAATTTAAGCCGTGCTGTACAATATTATAGGTGCAATAAGTTTTAAACTAATTATGTTTCCAAGATCCTTTTTTCATAGTATTTAAATGATTTATATGTCCATTAGTAGCATCAACTAAATGCATTTTTAGTTGTGTTTTCAACGGAGTTTTCGATTACTTTTTTACATTAAAAAATTGTCAATTTCAGATGTTCAAATGATTTATTGTAGTACTTATTCCGGCTAGAATTATTATAAAAATAAAAAGGGGCGAGCGAGCGAAGCGAGCTGGGACCGCGTAGCGGTCTCAATGTGAACTGCTTCGCAATTCACGCGGGGTTGGCGAGCGTTAGAGAGTAGGGGGCTGAGCCCCCTAGTACAATATTAAAATTATTTCGTACATGTGTGATTACGCATTTTTTTAAAAAGATTATTATAGATTAACCCTTAACTGCTGTTAGTAGTCTCACAAACCGTTGCTTTTTTCATTTTTCACAGTTCAACTTGTAATGTAAAGTTTAGCTGTAAACTAGCAGGGTTGTTTGATTTAAATCAGCTTGATTTAAATCGTGATTTAAATCATGATTTAAATCAAATGATTTTTAAAAAGAAATTTTTGATTTAAATCAGTATTTTGAACATTGATATTTGCAAGCTGAATAAAGATCAAATTAATCATTCTTGTTAAAATAAACATCATCATTCATGTTAGATTAAAAATTATCTCTTAATAATGTTAAATAAAACTTTTATAAATTGAAAATACTATTATTTTATGAAAGTAAATGCAACACTGCATTCAAAATATTATTTAACCGTAGTGCATCCCAAAATAAATGCTGATATATATAAATGATCTCTCATTTTAAACTTTTGTCTTTCCTAAATGATCACTGCATTTTTGCAATTTAGATGCTGAAGCTAAAGTTATTTAAAAGGTTATTTAAAAAGTACTTTAATAGTATTTTCAGAGAAGAGTTTAAAGTAGATTATACATGATTCACAAGTTTGTTTGATGTTTAGTTGCTTAGACCTGCAAATCATAATATCCCATATGTTGATGTATTGATCATATAATATGACCAATACATGAACTAATTGTAACATAATAAATATTTGGACTGTTTGTCTAAAATAGAATTCCAGTTTCATGTTTCTTCTATAACTGAAAATAATTTAATCCCTGTGACTGTTCCCTTTCTGTTTCTAGAATTCATTACTTACTGCAATGGAAAATATAAGATATGTTATTGTACCTTATTTCTAAACTAGGCAGTCATTTCTACTGTCAAGTAAGCAGGATTGATTGCTGAAATTGTCGATGGCTGAGGTCTGGATAACACTCATAATTGATAGCTAACAAACCATAGTTGCTTTTTTCGATTTTCATAATTTAACTTGTAACTTAAAGTTTAACTATAGATACTAGGAACATTTTGTTTCGCTTGGAGCCCTAGTACTACCGCTAGAAGCGTTGAATAAGTAAATTTTAATTATACAGCTCCGAGTCAAAAAATTAGAATAATAGAAAAAAGTTTTTTATTTATTGCTTATACAAAAAGTAATACGGGATAAAACATAATATTGTAAGAATCATGCACTTTTTTAGAAAAGCAAGTCATAAAGTTTCACCTAAAAATGATAGCAACAGTTTCATTGTGGGAAATGAATCCTTTTTAAATATTCTTCACACAATAATATAAAAAGTTTCAATAACTTTAAATATGTTCATATGTTCATATCTAAGAATTTTGAAAAGTAGCAAATATTAAAACAAAGTAGGATATAGTTTCCATCAAATAACTTTCGTCTATACAAATCAAATAGTCTGCAACCTAAATAAAATGACAATCTATTGGTTCTTGAGATACAGTTATCGTGAAAATCGTGCAAAACATATAGCAGCAACATCTGTTGAGCGGTATACGCCCAAAAGTAAAAATAATTTATTTATGTCAAGATACAACGGAATATGAATTTTGGTGAAATTCCGTTCTTGAGATATAGCTATCGCGGAAATCGCAAAAAAGCAGCATAGTAGCTCCACTTGTTGGACAATTTACACCGAAACCTATTCAGCACGAATTTTCAGTTTTTTAAATTCTGTGGATTAGTTCTTGAGATAGAGCGTCCACAAAATTTATGTCACATAAAAATAGACGCGCAGACATAAAATCACACAGATACACGGATAAACAATTTCTGTAAACTGTGAAATCGTGCTCTGGACCTTCTGACACGTATGAATCCGTCGAAAACTGGAAGTCGAAATTTTTCATGAACCCAATACTTTCTTCTTGTAAAGATAGCAGAAAAAAAATAAACTCTCCAAAACAGAGACTACACAAATGAAAGTATGGATATACTGTAATAGTTACTACTTCTTCTTGTCTAGAGCTAAGTATTTCAACCATTAGCTGCAAGAGGGCTGCTCAAATTGAGTTAAACTGAGATATTCGGTTTTCACTCGACACTATGGTTTTACTGAACTACCCCATACAACATTCCTGATCGATGTTTAATTTTTTTTTTTTAAACATTTATAATTTTGCGTCGACAAAATACTTAAACATACGCCTTTAAAAAAAGAAAATGGACAAAAGGATAAACGTTTCGAATGAAAATTATGCAAACAACAGCAGTTTATCTCTTTTTTAAATCTTCTTATTACAAATAAAATAAATCTCTAATTCAATAACCTCAGTAAATATTTCTTTTCTTTCAAAACAAAACATAGAAGTTACTTGTTTTTCTTCAGTGGATTAAGTTATCAAACAAAATTCCATTGAAAGTAACAGATTTTCTAAAAAAAAAAAAGAAATTCAAATCGAATTACTTATTCATTATCCCACTTTGTGGACTATGTAGAAAATGCAATTTGTTAAACTAAGCGTGGATAATATTTTGAATTATGTTGCTTCAGAAATTATGAAACATTTTTTTATTATAGATTAGAAAAATGTTTTGGAATCTTTTCTTTTTATGATTGAAATACAAAACACCGTAAAAGAAAACGTATATTTAATAAAATTAATGATTTTGGAAGTTGTTTTCGTAAAAGTGTAATGATGGCAAGGAAATCCTGTTTTCCAACTTTGAATATGTTTAAGTTTTTCTTGTTTGTAGTCTGAAATATATATATATAGTATAAGTAAAAAAAAAAAAAATGGCTTTTCAACAGAAAACTACATTTAAGCATATTCTTTCTTATATGCTTGACGTTAAGGTAAAATATTATCCTTAAAATTTAAAAGAACATATAATGGACCACTGGTATAATAAATTATTATTTTCAAAAGTGTGCGCATATGTTTATTCTTTGAATGTCAATAAGTCTCGTAATAATAATTTATATCTGTGAATGTTATTTATTATTTTGAATAATTTGAAAAAGTACTCTAAAAATGTATTTCAAACATTCTAAAATTACATTGACCTATGACTTGAATAATGTGCATTATTTGTGTAATACAGTGTAATATTTAAGTAACAAATAATTAAATATATGCCTATGAATAACAATAATATTTAAAATATTTTTGATTAGGTGGACAAATAACAACTTTATTTCCCCACGTAGAAGTTTACATTTATTATTAAAATCTCAACGTAAAATATTTTATCGTACTTTTTTGATTCAGTCCAAAACTTCAAATATAATGTTAATTAAGACTGTTGATACATTGATGAAACATATGATTGGTAACGCTTGTGAAGTATTTTGTAACTACAAGTAGTAACATCAGATTGCTAGGTTGTTTGGTTGACTTAGAGGACTTACAGTAACACTTAGTTCATAAAGACTGAACAGATCAGTTCTTTTCACTACGGACAGTCCGATTAAAAAAAAAGACAACATCCCTGTGGTTGTCAAAGAAAATAATGATAAGGATTAAAATATCATAACTAATATATATGATATGCGTAAAACATTTACTTCAATAATAATAATAATACGATAAAAAGTATCAATTCTTCCTTTTATCCTTTATATTAACTCTACCTTTCCTTATAAAAATGCCAACTGCTTAATAAAAATACTTTTCCTCAAGAATTAGGGAAATTTGTTCGGCATTTCAACTTGATATTTCTACTAAGTGTTGCACCATTTTTTTTCAGTGAAGTTTATATATTTTTATAGTACTCGATGAGACATTCATAACGTATATTTTTTCAGTGATTATCTCTCAGATGAAACTCGGATTAAATCATTATGTTCTATCAATTTTTGACATAGATTATGAATTATTAATCAAAATTATGAAAAAAATATATAATATACTACAAAGCCTTAGCAAAAAGATGTCGTTAGATTTATCTCTCTAACATGATTATTTTACAATACCTTAAAAAATTAAATATATTCGTGTATATAATGTTTTACTTTATGTCTCAAAGTCACATTGTAGTACGGTGTATAAAGTAACGTAAAATGTGTTCGATACACTGTAAAAAATGACCAATGTTTCTTATTTTATGAAAATATACTATAACCACGAACGAAAACGTAATATAATCTTCTGAGTTATCCGAAATTCCAAATACCGTGTTCCATTGTCTTTTGAATCCCCCAGAAACCAATACATTGCCAAAATTTAAAGAATTATTTATAAAAATAAAGTATTTTTTGCTGTCCGTATTTTTCAAAAACGTTTCCGAAGGGTTTTTATAGTGTATTAATGAGTGTCCTCAGCCTGGAATACCTGTTTTTCGAATGCTATCAATTCTAAAGTAAACATTTTCATGCTCAAAAAAAAAGTTTAACAGACAAACATGCAAAATTAACAGCGTTAACATTAACTTTAAAATTAAGATTATTTCTTTACTTTTTCATGTATAAATTAACTTATGCGGCTGAAAACATTTACTTGAGAATTGATGACATTCGAAAAAGAGGTATTCCAGGCTGAGGATACCAATTAATACACTATAAAAACCCTTCGGAAACGTTTATGAAAAATAGGGGCAGCGAAAAATGCTTTGTTTTTATAAATAATTCTTTGAATTTTGGAAATGTATTGGTTTCTGGGGATTCAAAAGACAATGGAACACGCTATTCGGAATTTCGGATAACTCAGAAGATTATATTACGTTTTCGTTCGTGGTTATAGCATATTTTCATAAAATAAGAAACATTGGTCATTTTTTACAGTGTATATAGGTGATAATTTACTAAAATTTTCAGTATAGTTTCCGTTGGAGACCACTTTGCCCTGCTTACCCTGAAAGAACTTTTTATATAGATTCTATTTTCAATCTTTTTTTTTTCATTCGAAATGTCTACTGAATTTAAGATATGTAGGTAATTGAATTGTTTTTAAATTAAATAATTCAAATTTGCATTCGTTCATAAAAAAATTAACAGCTGCTCATAAGAATTTTTCATCATTAATCCCTAATTCTTCCGAAAATACTTTATAAAAATCGAAACCATTAATCGATTTAGCTTTAAAATAAAAAGTTAATGGCTTTTTAAAATTAAATCAGAAATAAATTGAAATAGATAGAAAGCTAAATGCATTCCTTCGTAATTGGTTGAATGCATTTCAGTATCACATTACGATTCTCGCAAAACAGTATAGAGAAGAATATTTTCTCAGAGCAAAAAAGCTGTACTCCCCCCAAAAGTTGTTTCAATCACATTGTAATTAAAGGTTTGTGTTTTATTGTAAAGTGTCTCTTGATAAGGTAAGGTGTAATTTGAATTTATCATTATTTCTAGAGACAATCAATCTAGATGAATGTTTTGGAACTTTCACTGAGATTATTTGTTTCTCTTTATGCAGATGACAGAAATTGTGTAATATGAATATTGAATTGTTAATAATATTAAAATTTGATACCTATGTCATTAGAGAATAAATTTGCCATTTTCGGGAAAAAAACGGCATTATACGACCGATTTACTTACATGTACAACATTTTCAATACGCTAAAACTGTAGCTTGCCTTTTTTTTTGTTAAGAAATTGAAAAATTACAACAAAAAATAAATATTTAGACTTCCCCCAAAAACACGCAAGTGTACAGAAATTATTATTGATTAAAACTCTATTTACGTATTTAATCCATAATAAAATCTGTTGCAGAATTTATGAGAAGTAAATCCACTTACTGACAATTATATACGAGTTAAAATATTTCAAGAAAGAAACAACGTGCATTCAAAACTTTATAGCACCAGACACATTACTGAATACATTAGAATAATAATACGCTGGTATGATTTACATAAGATTAGTGAAAAAAAACTACGTATCTGATTAACTTTTTAAAATCTATTTATAAAGGTTAGTTAGACCAAAAGATAAGTAATAACATTTTCACATAAAAAAGACTATGCAAGATTGCAATCAGTTGCTATTATTGACTGGAAAAATACATATAAAGATTTTACTCTGAATAGCAATTTAGGACATTACTACACTATATTGCCAAAGGTGATTGGTCGCTTGCGATTTTAGACGTTTTGTTAACTATCTAGAAAAATACATGAGGAATTAACCTGAAAATGCAGGAGTGTAAACAGTATAGTATAGGTTATATATTTCTGCGAAGATTTTTTCACGAAACCCCATAGGGGACTGTCAACAAATTGAAAAATAACGAATATCTTTTGGATAACCCTGTAAAAACTAATGTAGCAAAGGCCTTCAAACTCGAGATTATTAATAAGTGGCTTATTGTAATAAACTGTGTTCATTTTATTAGGATAGCATGGAAACTCGTAGAGAAATTAAGGTTTTTAAAAAAACAGTCCCAAATTTCGCATAGTTTTTTGCTTATAATTTGCAGAGTTCTTAATATAAAAAAAAGTTATTTTTAGAAAATATGACAAACAACATTGTACATAATACTCTGCAATCAAAATTAAAAAATAATAAAAATTGGATAAAAAATGAGCAGGTTTACTAAAAAATGTTTCACTGCGCATGCGCGAATGCAATCAAAATATAATATGCATAATGTATTAGCTAAGTATATAGAGCAACTTTTGTGAAAGTCTCAAAATCATAGCTTGAAAATTCTGAAAATTATCGTCGATAGAATAAGCTGGAAATCTGTTGTTCCCAAAAGGAAGCAAAAATATGAGGGGTTGTATCCAAATATAGTAGTACGTGAAATATTGTGTACGCTATCTTGGCACTAATCAACAGATATTTGATACAACCCCTCATCTTTTTGCTTCTTTTTGGGAACAACGGATTTCGAGCTTATTCTATCGACGATAATTTTCAGAATTTTCAAGCTATGATTTTGAAACTTGCACAAAAGTTTCTCTATCTACTTTGCTAATACATTATGCATATTATATTTTGATAGCATTCGCGCATGTGCAGTGAAACATTTTTCAGTAAACCTGCTTATTTTTCATCTAATTTTTATTATTTTTTAATTCTGATTGCAGAGTTATATGTAAAATGTTGTTTGTCATATTTTCTGAAAATAACTTTTTTTTTATGTGAAGAACTCTGCAAATTATAAGCAAAAAACTAGGCGAAATTTGGGACTGTTTTTTATAAAAACCTTAATTTCTCTACGAGTATACATGCTATCCTCATACAAATGAACATAGTATATTACAATAAGCCACTTATTAATAATCTCGAGTTTGAACGCCTTTGCTACATGAGTTTTTACAGGGTTATCCAAAAGCTATTCGTTCTTTTTCAATTTGTTGACAGTCCCCTATGGGGTTTCGTGAAAAAATCTTCGCGGAAATATATAACGTATACTATACTGTTTACACACCTGCAGTTTCAGGTTAATTCCTCATGTATTTTTCTAGATAGTTAACAAAACGTCTAAAATCGCAAGTGACCAATCACCTTTGGCAATATAGTGTAGTTAAATGGGTATTGATGACATATCCATTAAGGACATAAGTATTTATATTGAGCTATTAGGAAAAAGCAATAAATTTTATTTTATATTTTTTCTACTATTGAGTAAAATTTCTTTTAAACTGAACAGCTACGACTATTGACGTTATTTGTAAATAATTTGAAGAAATGTAGAAATATATGTAGTTATTCCAACGCAATGCACAGAATAATTGATTAATTTATTGATGGAACGCCACAAATAGTGACCGTAACTTTTTTTTCTTTATTCCTTTCTTGTTACAACTTCTTATTGCCACATTCAACTGGTTATTATGAAATTCACTAAAAATATATTCCTTGACATTTGAAACATATTTTATGACATTTCGATTAAGGCGGTTCTCAAAAAATATTTCTCCCCGCTCAACAATGTGAAACTTTCTGACACATTTTCTAACTCATTTTTTAAAGCAGGATATTTTCAGACATGATTACTGATGTAATTTTTAATCGAAGAGTTTTTCTCATTTTTCGATAAATAAATTACATTTGGAGTTATAAGCGATTTTCGTCTCTGGACGGTAGTTTGCTTCCTTTCATGCTCTATCGCGTTCGGAAATTTGGTTCAAAACAACCCCTTTGACAGAATTTTCTGCAAAATCGTGTGCTTTTACAAAAAAAACGGAAAAAACAGTTTGATTACATAGTTTCTTAATAAAAGCATCTGCCAATTTCATACGTTTAACAATAAAAATTAATTAAATTTTTTTGTCAGAAAATAACCAGTTTGGATTTGAGAACAGATTTAGTAAGGCTCACTCTTACATAAAATAGTTATTTTTCTAAACTATATCTAATATATTTCTATCCATGTTCTTTGTTTTGAATATAAAATATTATATATAATGTTAATAAAATTTACTCTTCCCCTAAGTAAACGATTATGTACCAGATATTTCTAATACCTGAACTACTGAAAGCGTATCTTTTAAAAATATTTTAAAAAGCATAATAGTTAAATTGTAAACTATATCTTTTCTCATGATAGATGGATTTATAAAGAAAGTACGCAATCGAAATGAATTACACATATTTATAGTGGATAGTTTTTGAAATGTTTCTTTAAAAAAGCATTAAAGGTGATATATTTTGCCTCTTTTTGAACTTCATTCTTAAAGACGATTTTCAAAGCAATATTTCAGTGCATTAGACATTAAATGCACGATGTTTAATTTAAGGAAAAAAGGCCTCATAGTTTCACTTTAGCGCCTGGAATGCCAGAAAATAAGAAGAATCTTTTAATTAAGACCGAAAATTAAGTAATAAGTAATTGTTGTTCATCAGCTACATAAAACATTTAATAAGTAACTGACATTCTATAATGTCTACCTTATGTCAAATAATTTTTGCTGTTTTTCAAACAGAAAATTTAAGATTATATATTACCGGATACATGTGAATGTCAGAATTAATATTTTGTTTGGAAAAATTAAATAAAAAAATTAAACATATAACTAACATTACATAGTAAAAATTAAAAAAATCAGAGAAAAATTATTGCAATCTGCAAAAGAATAACACTCAATTCTTATAAAAACAGAATTTTGGGCCTAACAGTTTATGACAATTGTGTATGAAATGCTTTAAAACAATTGTTGATTTTATGGAAGTGTAATGCTATTAAAGAAATTCCATACTGAACCTATACAAATACTTTACATGTAGTAAATTTGCATATCTGATTTACTTTGAAATAAGATGGAAACTGACCTATTTTTATCTGTATTGGTGTACATAAGCTTCAAGTTAGTCTTTTTCTTTGTTTGCAATGCGCTCTTCTACTTGGTTCTTTGATGCAGTGGCACCAGATCAACATAGTGGCACCAGATCATATTCCACAATCGCAATGTGAAATTTATTAACTTTCGTGATTTTAGAGTTTCCTTACTCTCTGATGCTCTTCTGTACAGCATTCCTGTATTTACAGTTTCCATGTCCCAGAAGGCTATAGTTTATTCCTAAGTACCATTTTCGAGATCTTATAAGAATTCAATGTCTGTCCATGATGCTATCTAGAAAGTCAACACTTACCATGTATTTAATGTGCAACTTTATTAGTTGTTGAGCATGACAACTGTTTTTCTTTTATGTTGTTGTTGTTGTTATACCTGCTAACGTCTTGCACTAGCTGCTGTCTTACAAGAATAGAAAATAGTTTTGATCTCTTTCCCAACTTCATTGGAAACTTCAAAGCGTTCAATGGTGATTATAAGTTCCTCTTTCCACCTTTTCAATTCTTCGCTTCTTGAGTTTTTAATTTTTCACTCAGTTTGTTCTCTTAGTTCCAAGACAACTGATTTCCTACCTATATAAGAAAGCCAAAATTAAGAATAACTTGCAATAATTGTCACAATATAGTTTATTGGAGTTTATAAGGTTTTAACACGTTGAGGCGAACAATAGCATTTGCCTTGCTACAAAATCATTCTCCCAGAAATTCTTTTTTCGGGGCAATTATCATCATCATTCGCATAATCGCACGCATAAACTGAAATTTTACTGATGAGGAATGCTTATACCCGCATTTATATGGTTTCTTTAGCAAATATTGTTTCAGATCAATTTGTTTTTACTTTGTTAGTTTTTACAATGCGAAAATTTTAAGGAAATATGTTGAGCAACAGCAAATATTTATTATTTATAGAGTTATAATCAATATTCAGAATAGCAAATTGTTTAGAATAAACTTCTCTAGATCTTGGTTTTTCTTATTGAGTAGTCAACCAGCTGCACGAAACTTATCATTTGAAACTAGTATAATACTATTTAATGGAATATTATTATTTAAATTTAATTATAAAATTTCTACAATAATTTAAGTGAATGCACGAGTAATTGGATATTCAGTGGAAAGTTTAATTTTTTTTTTCTAATGAATTTTCTTCAATTTTATTTCTTTTCTGATGAAATTATTGACATATTTTTCTAAAGACTTTCCTAATACTAATTAAGGTATCGGGATTAGAAACGTCTGGTTCATCTACCATAAATGAAAGCTGGGAAAATCTAAAAGTTTTGAAATTAGAGTAGTTCTAGAATATTCTAAGCATTTTGGTGCTGATATTTTTTCAGATATCTATAAGCGAGGAATTCGATCCATCAAATACGGAGAAACTTTTAGGAGATTTGCGGAGGTAAGTTTATGTGGTACATATCGCATTGAAACGAAGATTAAAGCAGAAATTGAGATTAATTAAACTTTCTTGAATTTATAAATTAGGAATTTCCACATGATCATGCACTAGTGGTTTCTTTCGCTGGGTGCTTAAATATGTGTTTCAAATGTTCAAAATAGAAAAATACATATCTCTAAAAATTTTAATCATAAATATAACGTAATAATAGCGGCGCATATTTAAACAAAGAGTAAAATGGGAACCCCTTACTTTTTTTTTACATATTCGGATTCTACGGAACAAAATACATTCATTTTATTTATAAACATTTTTTAAATCTTTTGTAGACGGCGTTGTAATCGCTAAAAAGTCAAACTACTGTGAATGTCACCGTAGTGTAATATCTCGAAAAATAGACGTCGGATTAAATAAATAATAATAATAATACGTGTCGAATTTTTTTTTTGAAAGACGCCAAAATTTGGCAACCCCAGCCACCATGGGGACGGAGGAGGGCAACTTTGAAATTTCAAATAAAACCCACCATTTTTTTTTTTTTTTTTTTTTTTTTTTTTTTTTTTTTGATTTTACGGAACAAAATGGATTATAATTTTTTTTTAAATCTTTTGTAGATGGTGCTGAAATCACTAAAAGGCAAACTAATGTGAATGTCACCGTAGTGTAATATCTCAAAAAATAGACGTCGGAAAAAAAAATACGTGTCCTATATTTTTTGAGAGCTATTTAATGGTGTCAAAATTAAGCACCATCCACCTCTAGGGGGGCGTAGGGAGAAACTTTGAAATTTCAAATGGAAGCCCTTCCCTCTTGTTACTTTCTTCTATCTTTACAAGAAGAAAGTATTGGATTTATGAAAATTTTCAACTTCCGGTTTTCGACGGATTTATACATTTTAGAAAGTCCTGAACAGTATTTGACTGTTTTTAGAAAACGTCTGTCTGTGAGTCTGTCTGTTTGTCTGTATGTGACAAAAATTTTGCGGGAGCTGTATCTCAACAACTAATGCTCGGAATTTAATAAAATTTTACATTCAGTTAGTCCCTGATATAAATTGGAGCTGATTAGTTTTTGGTGAAAATCGCCCAGTTGGTTAGCTCTGCTATGCTGCATTATTCGCGATTTCCGCAAATACTTTATCTCAAGAACTAATGCACTAATTTTCATCAAACTTCAGATTCGGTTAGACGTTGACATAAGTTGTTGTTGATTAAGTTTTGGTCTAAATCTTCCAACAGGTGGCGCTTCTATGTTATATTTTGCAGGATTTACATGATTTTAGCAATAGTCATGTCTCAAGAACTAATGCACGGAATTTAATAAAACTTTAGATTCAGTTAGACCTTGATATAAATGGGTGATGATTATTTTTAGTGTATGCGAAATCTTTGTGAGATGAAAGAAAGTTATGGGATTGGCACATCCGACTAGTTTTTTTTTTTTTTTTTTTTTTTTTTTTTGCCGATTTGGATTATACGCAACAAAATATATTAGTTTTATCTATTATGGGGATATTTGAAAAGTAAAGTTTACAAGGCCAAACACTACGACACTGAGGAACTGAATAAAAGAATACGCACCACAGATATTGGATAATTATCACACTGCGAAGCGCATGGTTGTAGTCTATTTGAAATTCTTACGTCATAAAGTGCTTCAAAGTATGTTCAATAAGAGGCGAGGGGACTCACTTTAAACAAGCACCTCAAGCTAGGCTGACGCACCTCGCAGATTTGGTGCTCAAATTGAAGTTCAGTCGAAAAACCAAGCTAATCAGAACCGAGTCTTAAGCAACCCCAACTCCGGCTGCGGTAGATTGATGCTGAACTGAGCACCAATAATCCGAAACAAAATGCATATCCGTCAGCTCCTATTATAGGAGTCTTACCCCAAACGGAATAGAAAGCTAGTACATCGTTATTCCTGAGTTACTCTTTAAGAGCAGTTATTTTCATTAAATTTCCTGAGACTAATTACTTTGAGTGAAGTAATCAGAATAATGGAGAAGCATTCTTTACCCTTAGATGTAATGTGTTTTTTCCGGTGACATTCACAATATTTTGACATTTTAGTGATTACAGCGTAATATGCAAAAGATTTTTAAAAACTTTATGGACACAATTAATGCATGTTGCTCCATAGAATCCGAATATGAAAAAAAAAAAGATTTTTTTTGAAATTTTAAAGTTGTCCCCTCCACTACTCCTATAGGGGAATTGTGAGGTGCCTAATTTTGGCACCATTAAATTGCTTTCAAAAAAAATATTCGACACATATTTTAATTTTTTTTTTATTTGACGTCTATTTCTGGAGATTTTACGCTCCGGAGACATTCAGAATAGTTTGACTTTTTAACGATTACAGCGCCATCTACAAAATATTTTAAAAAGTTTATGGATAAAATTAATGTATTTTGTTCCATAGCACACAAATCTGAAAACAAAATGGATGTTCCAATTTAAGATTTCAATGTTGCCTACCCGGTGGGTGGGGGTGCGTAAATTTAGCAACATTAAATATCTTTCAAAAAATATTCGACACGTATTTTTTGTTTTTTTTTATCCGACGTCTATTTCTTAAGACATTGCACCGTTTTTATTTTTATTCACCCGATGTAAGTACTTTAGCATTGTTAACGTTGTTGTTTGCCCTTTTTTTTACGATGAAAATTATGTTACAGAATTTATTACTTTTTATGTATCATATGCCACAATAAGTGTTCGAAATATCTCATCTAATTAGTTATGGTAAAATTAGCAGTCGTATGCTCCAATAACTAATAAGGAAAAACATCCTGCAGTACTTATCCGTTGTTTTTACTTTTTACTGAGATATAACTAAGAGTAAAGAAGAACTTAAACATCGTTTCTGCTTTTAATCAAAATTTATGATTACCAATTGATATCTAGACTGATAATATTGCGCTAGATAAAGATTATTTTACGTGTATTTTACGATCCTTTTATGATTAAGTATTACTATCTATGAATCACTACTTTGCAAATGATATGTATAACGATTACTTCAGCTAGAGGTTTAAATTTACTATCCATTAATGTTAGCCTATAAAGTTTCTGCTACTAAGTCTTGGTCATAAACCGTGATACGAATGAAAAAGGTCGTTAATCAATGCACAGAATTATTATCCAAATTATCCAAACATGGTTAAAGCAGTTAAAATTAGGCTAATACAAAAGTCACCGAGAAAATAAAAATTCAAACTTTCGAAAAGTATCGACAGCAAATCGATGCGAGTGTCATAGAAATGTACAGAAATACCATGGGATTTTTTTAACAATGAAAATTGCATCACCAGAGTACTTACATTTACCAACAACGTTTCAGTTGTGTCAGCAGTTTCTACAGCAACGCAGCACAATAAGCAGCGAATTGCACTATGAAAAAAGACAAACGATAGGAAAATATAACATAACCACGCATGAAATTATAAAATAACCTCTTCCGAGTTACCCACGATTCTAAAACGCACTCTTTATCTTTAGAAGTCTCAGGAACCAATATATTTTCGAGATTTAACGAAGCATTTAAAAAAAAGTTTATTTTGCTGCCACTCGTTTTTGGAAACATTTCAAAGTATTTTTTTTATACTACATTGATCAGTTTTCTCAACCTGGGATATATGTTTTTCTGATTGTATCAATTCTCAGGTAATCATTTTAGTTTGCAACAAACATGTTTCTAGACAAACACGATAAATTAACACCATTAACATTAACATTAAAACTAGTAAATCTGAAGATCAGGAGCCTCAACGTCACCTCTAAAAGTCATATTTTTCAAATATCACTTTTCATATTATTTAGCATCTTACAATTCGCATTTTTTTTTTATATTACATACATATTTATATGCATATAAAATACTTCGGAGGTTTCAGAAGTTAAAAGCGTTAAATTAAACACGGTTTATGCAATGATATTCTGAAATTCTTATGAACTTCTTATTCATGTAACTGTTTAGATAAAAAAAATAAACTTGTATTAAAATAACTTCTTCAAGTATGTCAATAGAATACAAGAATAATTTATTTTGATAATAAAATATTGCAGCAAAATAGTGCGAGTTACTTGAATTTTATTATTTTCATAATTTTTGAAATAGGGTTGCTAAGCAACTAATAAATTAAAGAGCAAAGTAAAAATAAATGCATTTAAAATTTGTAAAAAATATGAAAATAAAATGTTTTATATTTCCCGAACAATTTTCCAATAATTTAAACAATTAATTTCTAAATTCTAATGAATGTATCAGAAAATTTTCAAAGCTATTGGATATATTTAAAACCTCCATATCCAAAATTTAGCATTAATAATTTTATGTTTAAATCCATTATTCATATATACGATTATCATTTCAGTTAAAAATGAAATTTGAAAATCGTCTGCATTCCCATAGGAAATCATTATGACCTAAAAAGAAATGTTCTATATTTTTCGAACGAATGAACCAAATGTAACTAAAAACTATACAGCTCATTCCGGGTACCTCACCAACATACCCACCAAAAATCAACCTAATAGGACGATTTTTACGGCAGTTATCGCGGAACAGACAGACAGACAGACAAACAGACAGACGGAAACCAACA
This sequence comes from Maratus michaelseni, assembly GCA_963931845.1. Taxonomy (NCBI): domain Eukaryota; kingdom Metazoa; phylum Arthropoda; class Arachnida; order Araneae; family Salticidae; genus Maratus; species Maratus michaelseni. The sequence goes on along the minus strand of OZ007593.1, from coordinate 359,208,257 downwards.
AACAGGTTTTGCAGATAACCATGATAAATTAACACCATTAACATTAACGTTAAAATTAATATTATTTTGTTAAACTTTCATGTATAAATTCACTTATGCAACTAAATTGTTTAACTGAGAATTGGTAGCATTCTAAATACACTAAAAAAACTACTTGGAAACGTTAACGAAAATTAGTGGCAGCACACGAAACTGTTTTTAAAAAGTCATCTTTAAAATCTCGAAAACATATTGGTTTATAAAGTTTCTAAAAGATCAGAAAACTTTTCGAAATCATGGGTAACTCGAAAGAGATTACTGTATATTTCCATTCGTGGTCATATTACAATTTCGTAGATTAAGAAAATTTGTCTTTTTTTTTACAGTGTGTATTCCTTATGCTTATACTTGTCGAATTATTGAATTATATTTATTATGTGGTTTTTGGATCATCCTATATTTACATGCAACAAAATCAAAAACTTTTACAAATACCTAGGTTTAAATTTATAACACTTTTTCTTCTTTTTTTTACTTTCTTCTATCTTTACAAGAAGAAAGTATTGGATTCATGAAAATTTTTGACGGATTTATACGTTTCAGTAGGTCCTGAACACGATTTGACAGTTTTTGGAAAATGTCTGTGTGTGAGTCTGTGACTCTGGTTGTCTGGTTGTCTGTCTGTCTGTTTGTCTATATGCGACAAAAATTTTGTGGGCGCTCTATCTCAAGAACTAATGCACGGAATTTAATAAAACTTTATATTCAGTTAGTCCCTGATATAAATTGCAGTTGATTTGAGTTTTTGGTGTAAATCGCGCAACAGGTAGCGCTGCTATGCTGCATTTTTCGCGATTTCCGCAATAGCTCTATCTTAAAAACTAATGCAGTGATTTTCATCAAACTTTACATTCAGGTAGACCTTGACATAACTAGACGCTGAATACGTTTTGATGTAGATATCCCAAAAGGTGGCACTGCTATGCTACTTTTTTCATGATTTTCACGATGGCTATATCTCAAGATGTGATGCAGAGAATTTATTTCATCGAACGTCCGATTCTGTTAGATCATGACATAAATAGATGCTGATTACGTTATGGTGTAAATAGCCCAGGAGGTGGCGCTGTAATGCTCCTTTTTTCATGATTTTCATGATAACTATATCTCAAGAACTAATGCACGGATTTCATCAAACTTCAGATTGAGTTAGACGTTGACATAAGTTGTTGCTGATTAGGTTTTGGTGTAAAACTCCCATCAGGTGACGCTGAATACGTTTTGGTATAGATATCGCAAAAGGTGGCACCGCTATGCTACTTTTTTCATGATTTTTACGATAGCTATATCTCAAAAAGTAATGCAGAAAATTTCATCAAATGTCAGATTCTGTTAGACCATGACATAAATAGATGCTGATTACGTTTTGGTGTAAATAACCCAACAAGTGGCGCTGCTATAATACTTTTTTCATGATTTTCATGATAACTATATCTCAAGAACTAATGCACGGATTTTAGTAAAACAGATTCAGTTAGACGTTGTCATAAGTTGTTGTTGATTAGGTTTTGGTGTAAAACTCCCGACAGGTGGATCTGCTATGCTGCATTTTTCAGGATTTACACGATTTTAGTGATAGTCATATCTCAAGAACTAATGCACGGAGTTTAATAAAACTTTAGATTCAGTTAGACCTTGACATAAATTGGTGCTGAGATTTTTATTTTTAGTGTCCGACTAGATTTTATTTAATCAAAAGTTTTAAGATCAAAACAAAAATCGTAAAAACATGTTGCAATGAAAACAATACGGCAAGAAAATTAACCTCCAACAGCTCTCATAAGAAAAAAATATATATAACGTTCTTTAAAAATTAAAATACAATATAATAGTAATTAAAATTTCAGTTTACTTACTTAGAGTATTTCTACCAACGCGTCACATTTCTGCGATTTCTAGCTATTTGATTTTTTTTTTTAAATTCAACTTTTATGCAAAGTAGTAAAAAAGTGTTTTTTTTTCTTACATTAATATTTTAATTTTATTTTCTTATTTTTTTTTTTTTAATTGAAGTCGATAAACCGGTACATTATTTGAAACTGAAAAAAGCATGTAGGTTGCAAAATGAATGATGTAAGATGGTTGAGTTTGAAATGTATATACATATGTAAGTAATAATGAAGCATATAAAAGTGGTTGAGAATGATAATTGCTAAAATTTTAAGCATTTAGATGATGGATTCAGTTCACATTTCGAACAACTTTAAACCGAGGAGCCCGTGGTAACTTGCCACACATCCCCAGAGCATAACTACAGGATATTAAATTTGGATTCAGTTTGAATAAAATTATGATAAATATGAAGATAAAATTTTAAAATATTGTGGTATTTTTAAAATTAACTAGTCGGATGTGCCAATCCCAAAACTTTCTTCTATCTCAGTCATGTTAATACTTCAAAATTCGCTATCACATCGCCAATAAAATCAATATTTTTCATCATTCTGTTGTACGTTAGCTGCGTGCGAATGGTCGGGTTACCGGGATGCGAACAACCGATGTATAATAAACTACGAAAAGTCCTTCTGGCCTGAACCGACAGGAACAAATAGCCTTCCTATTCCTTGGTTTTATGATTTTAGCTAATTAATTTAATGGAAAACACGAAGGTAAAACGCGTGGAACCTAAATAAAGAAGATTCAATCTCAGTTCTCGTCAACATTGAATTTGAATGAGAATATCGCCAAATTAGTCCTCTACAGCCAAGTTGGCTTCATTTATGGCAACTTATTTTGGTCGCCAAATTTGGCGATATTCCGCCAACTATCGCCAAGTTTGGCGAGAATTTGACTTTGGCGAATATAAATATATAGTGATAAGCAAATAATAGGATTAATGGTTACAACAATGAAAGAAAATTTGCCGAAACCTGTTAACTAAAGCTCATAAATTAAACCCGTTTATGGATGAATTCTGCAGTCTTCTTTGAAAATGTTAGCCACCCTAAAATTTCAAACTGCTATATCTCAGCCATTTTTTAACATAGAGGCAAAGCAAAAATTGTTCCGGATTCTCCGGATCAAGACCGAACATTTAACGAAAGATAAGTTTTAGGATTTCTAATTTTTTTGAATTTGCACATCTTTTTTGAATTTGAAATCTTTAAATGGCTATTGCAACGCCCCCTTTCGTCGAAATATCCCCAAATTCTAATAGAACCTGCTTGCCATAGCCAAAAACATAGAAAAAAAATGTGGTTCAATTTGAAGCATAACTTCATACACTTTTCGATTATACAATAGTGAAAATGGAGCAAAACTATCGATCACAGCGCCCCCTTTCGTCGAAATATTCCCAAATTCTGATAGAATCTGCTTGCCATAGCCAAAAACCTAGAAAAAAAATATGGTTCAATTTGAAGTATAACTTTATACACTTTTAGATGGTACAATAGTGAAAATGGAACAAAAATATCGATCACAGCGCCCCCTTTCGTCGAAATATCCCCAAATTCTGATAGAATCTGCTTGCCATAGCCAAAAACATAGAAAAAAAATTAGGTTCAATTTGAAGCATAACTTCATACACTTTTAGATGGTACAATTAAAAGCCACACAGACGGACAGACGGACAGACGGACAGACGGACGGACGGACAGACGGACAGACGGACGGACGGACAGACGGACAGACGGACATTTTGTAAAAACATGTTTTTCGGAATCTTTGACCCCTAAAACGTGTAAATTCGTTGAAAACCGGAAGTCGAAAAAAATTTCGATTACAATACTTTCTTCTATTATAGATAGCAGAAAGTAAAAAGTATTTACTAATTTTAAACACTGGCGCTTAAGCAACTAGTCGTTGGGGGCCACCGTAATACTTACCCATCATGGATATGCATAAAGTAAATTATTAAAATAAAAATGTGTAAACTACTTATAAAATGCATTGCAATTCAAATAAAATCGTGGCTTGATGACGTCACAAACTTTAAAGGCTCGATTACTGAATTGCTTGAAAGAGGTTTTTCCTTATAACTCCAAAAATAATAATCCTATTAACTAGCGGTTTATTGCATCTGATTAAGCGTCAAATTTCCAATTAAAATATATCTTTGAAGTGAAATTTGGATGAAATACAGGGTCATGAAAAATCGAAGAGTGTGGAGAATAGGATTCCAAATATCTCGGCAACTCATTATCCGATCGACTTCATGCTGTATGCAAAATTTATGTTTTTTATTGTCTTTTATATTCATTTCTTAAAATAAACAATTTCGAAAATTTTTATATACCTTTCATCAGAACGAATATTTCGATAGTCCGAAAAAAATTGTTCCGGTTAATCGAGGTTATTGAAATGAAATAGGCTTCTTTCCATTATTACATACTAAGTACATACCAAATTGCAAGTCTCTATCTCAATTTTTTCGGGAGATAGAGCGTTTACAGACACACACACACACAGACGGACGGCAAAATTTTTTTTCTAAAAATATGTTTTTCGGAATCTCCAGTGTCTGAAACGTGTAAATCCGTCAAAAAAAATTTTTCGATTTTCAAAACGATTACAAGACTTACCCTATACTACGTATGATGGGTAAGTAAAATGTATCAGTAACGTAGTTTTTATTGATTAATTTTTGCAAAATAACGATATTTAAAAACATTATAAGGGTTTGACGGGACACGGCCGCTTATTTGTAGCCGCAGCATATATGTCAATGTATCCGCGTGGCGAACAAAAAGTAATAATAAACAAATAAACAAATATTAAATATTGAGATTATACGAGTTGGAAATTTCGAACTGAGTGAAAAAGTGTCCCGGCTGGGATTCGAACCCAGAACTCCTGGCTTAAATTACCAATTAACATACCTGGCTGACAACTCCTCGAAAAAAAAAAAGAAACTCAGACAACCTTTTATCAATAACATGGCCTGCCATTTGAGACAGCTGAGCAGAATAAACCACAGTAGTTCAATTGGTACAGCATTAACAATATAAACCTCACGTTTCTGGGTTCGAATCCCATAATGACACTTTATCAATCAATTGTAAAAAAATTCTTTGCCAATTTGTATGATTGCATTAAAAATGATAAATTGAGGTTGTATTTAAAAACTAAATTTAACAAGCGCATAAAGATAAAACAAATGATATATGACCCGTTGTGCTAACACAATGAAAGCAGCAAGTGGACTAAAATTGTGTGCACTGTTAAGCCCATTTTTATGACGTTCTGCTGCATTTACATTATTCGATGACATCAACGCAAGGTCGGTCAGTACCTGAACATGTTTTGCTTAACGTCATTGCAAATGTAATACGTTTATGCATTTATCATTAATAGTTTTAATGTGACTACAGTTTACGTGATCAGCACCTTCCGCGACACTCATTAATTAAGCGTAGCATCCCGATTTTAAAATGAAATTCGGGGAGAAAAGCTGATGTCGTATTGATGGTGGCAACACCTGGCGAAAAATTTTCGCTTTTACTGGAAATTTTTCAAAAACTTCTAAACGTTGCACAATTTCAGTTTTAGAGAAATTAAAGTTTCTGTCTAATGCATTTTATTTGAAAACTATATCCCAATTTACTAATTTTTTTATGTATTTTAAGATGAGATGAACATTATTTTTTAAAAATAAATCTACTCGTATCGCGGGCTTCCCGGTTACGAAAGGTTAACCTGTTTGCACTCACAACAATATAAATAATTCTGCATTTATTTCCAGATAATATTCTATAACGAAATTAAAATTTCATCAATAAATAAGTGATATAATAAAATAATATAAATGAAACACAAATTTAACAGACATATGTAATCGACCTTAAACCACTGGAATTATCACAATCAAAAAGATTGCTGTACGTTGCATAATCTTTGGCGATTTCTTTTGCTATTATCTTTGCACGAGACTAATACGAAAGGATCGCTTTTAACGAATTTCATACTTTATTTGAATATTTTGATATAAAATTGCTTTTTGGTATTGTTAGTGTGCAATCTAAAAAAAATATCTTTAATGTAAACAATCTGTTAGCATTCAATAAAAAAAATGGTTTTCACCTATATTACGTCACTTCAGAAACCCAGATTGCATCCCGTAGTATGGCAAAGATAACTTAATATAGAATATGTTGCAATAATTGTCTGAACGATATTTTTATTTCATTGGCAGTTTTCAAGAAGAAAATTGAAACATATAAAGAAGATTATCTATACAAAAATTCACTCTAAATCAGTTAGTTCTTATTTGGATAAAATTCAAAGTTAACAACAGCCTTAAAGGGCCTTCTCAATGAGTGAATCAATTATTTTTTAGTTCTGCGACTATTTTAATATAAAACCAAGATTCAGTTATTGCTGTTAGGTTTATGCAATTAGGTTTAATAGCACAGTTGCTTCTGACAAACAAATTTCTTTAATAATCTTCATAGAATTAATTTAGTTAAGGTCTGAACTATCCAGTTTGTGGTATGTGATTATTTTGAATCCACTTTTTACATACAACAGCAACATGGTATGGAGCAGAATTCTTTTGAAACAGTAATATTTCATTATATTGGGAAAGATCACGTTTGCATGGTTTCAATTTGTGTTAAAGTATCTCAGTTATGTACTTTTTTGCATTTATATTCCCATCAATTACATAAATCCTGCCCATACTCTTCGATCTCATTGAAAAGCAGATCATGACACTATCTGGATGTTTCATGCCAGGTGTAATGCAATCAAAATGTAAATATTTTCAGATTCTGGTACTTACATGTTTTATGTCATGACTATCAAACATGGGATATTTTGTCTCATCACTCCAAATAACATGACTCTATTACTTCTCTGTGCATTTAACGTACATTTTAGTCTAGTTTAATCTTTCCATCATTTGTTTTTCTCGGAATTATAGTATTTAAACCAAACTCCTGCAGTATGCACAAAACTGTTCTTGGTCAATGCGTCATTTTATTTTTTATATACTACAATTTTTTTTTCTATCCCCAAAACACAGGTTCCGTACGGTTTTTTTTACCCCTGGTTACTGTCATGAAACATTGCCTTCCTTACCAGTCTGGTTTTTTAGTCTGCGATTTATACATCTGTTGGTTAAACTTTTTCACAATTTTTTTTAAATGTTTCATAGCTATAACCCTTTTTACTTAACTGTTCTATTATTTATCGCTTTCTGGGAAACAAGTAAACTGTTTACGATGTTTTAATTTTTTATGCTTTACTAGCTCATTTATTAAAAACGTAAAACTTTACCAACTTGATAAAAAGGTCACACTGAAATTTCTGAGATACGGCTAAATTGTATAAGGTAAACTTACCAACTCTTAGGAGTGTTCAAAGTAGTTTTATCCAAGATCAATGCACTTTTGTAGTTGAATTTTCCAATGATTAAATGCCTAGAGCCATCCATTTTGTGGAATAGATGAAAAATATTCTTTTATAGCCTCATCAATCTCATTTTCGGAATGAAAACGACGCCCACGTAAATTTTTCTTAGATTAAAAAATATCCAAAAGTCACATATTTCAAGATCTGGAGAATTGGGTAGATGTTCTATAACTATTTTTTCTGTTCAAGAAATTCGACTGTAATCCTTGCTGAATGAGAAGATGCATTATCATAGTGAAGCATGAGTCCCCTAGCAATCCCCTCTTGAAGAATTTCTGGTAGGTAGACACTTAGTGGTGTATCAGTTAGCTGTAACTGTCTTCTGTACCTCTAGCTTAATGGCTTTGACCAGACCTATATCTCTGAAGAACACGACATACATCACTTTTTTCATTGCTCGTTGTCTCTTCACCATTGTCGTTTTGGGATCATATTCAAAGACCCATACTTTAATTTTTTGACGTGTTGGAACATCAAAAAAGGTATGTACGTGTCATCACCAGTTACGTTTTTAGAAGTAATGTGGTAGCCGCCATCATTAAGTAATTTTAGGGTTTCTTTACTAATTCTCACTTGCTCCGCTTTTTGGTGTTCTTTTAAACTATGGGGGATCCAACGACAGACTATTTTTTTCATATGCAGTTTTTCATGATTAATTTTATGTATAGCTGCGGATCCAATGTTATGTTTCTTCTGTATCATTTGGTAGGTACAGCTATTATCATCGATTAACATTTTTTGTACGGCCGACACATTTTCTGGGACTACAGCTGGCGATGGTCTTCCTGTGTGTTCTTCATCCAAAAGAGAATTTCGACCTCTTCTAAATTCTGTAAACCGTCTGAATACAGTGGCACGAGATGGTGCTTCATTTCTATATGCTAATTGTAGATGTTAAAGGCATTCTTTTTGATTTAGCACCACATAAAATCATAGAAAATCATTGCTTGATAATGCTCTCACGTCTACTCCTTTTTCTCGTTTTTCTAAATTTATTCTACGATAGTTAAATTGCAATTGTTGACACAAATTTTTGTCTGCAGGCGTAAAAGTGTTCACATTTACATATCCAACCAATATTTTTTTGCGCATATCGTCTGCCCCTGTCTCAAAAATTTCAGAGCGAAACTCGTATCAATCCTAAAACACACTCATAAAAGTTTTTCCACGAGTTTCAGCACATAACATCATAGTTGAAATACTATCCTAGGTTTGACTGACATATTACCAATATTTCTCTCACTCTAGGCCAGTGGTTTCCAACCTTTTTTTAACCGCGCCCCACCAAAGCATCTCTAAAATGATGATGCCCCCCCTCCCCCTATAACACATAATTCTCATAAAATTTTAAAAGAAATTACTCCTGACAGAGTTAAAAACATTTAACATTGATCCTGAAACGTGCCGAAGGTAATGGATGAATCAAATATTTTTTATAATCATCTGATACTCCTCGTAGTTTACTGGCACACGGTCGCCACGTATGAGTGATGTATAGAGTGCTCAGAATCCTTGATTAGAAAAATCAATAATTTTGAATAAAACATTTTTTTCTTGCGATTAAATTACTAATCAATTTCTAATCAGAATGAAACGTGATAAAAGATTCGGTAAAAGAAAGTCGTCAAGTAATTGTTAAATATACACTTGAATAGTTTCATGTGTAAAATTGATTTTCATGTGACATATTGCAGTGCGACTAATTCAATAAATAATCGAAAAAGTTGTTTAAAATTCTAAAATACTAATAAATCAGAAAAATTATAAAGAATTTTTAAATATATAAAAGTATCTAAATAGCGTAAAATGTTTTTCTCTATAATTATTCTGGTAGGATTGTATTTAAAACTTTTGAATGGATACTTTTTAAAAATTGAATAAAAAACTTTTTTTTAATTTTGTTTTTGAAATTTGAATGTGTAACTTTTATTTTCAGTCTAGAACATTACTATTAGAAAAACAATTCAGAAGGTATGGGCTCACAGAAATTCTGAATTGTCCCCTTGAAAAGTTAAATTGCCCCCCTGAAAAGTCAAATTGCCCCCCGTTGTGATACGGGGTAAACGGGTGAAACGGGTGTGAAACCGGTGAACCGGTGTGAAACGGGGGGCGTACGCCCCCCGTTGGGAACCACTGCTCTAGGCATTCGTTGATAATGGGTAAATTCAAAATAAAGAAAGCTATTTAACATAAACCTTATCTAAAGTTTTATTATTTAGTTATAACCTTTTGGGGAAATATTAATAATTGAGAAAATTATATTGCATTATAGTCTTGATTAAACTATATTTCCCTTGTTATATACTTTTCTGGCACTTCTAAAAAAAATTAATATTATAAGAAATAAAATCTAAAAAAAAGCATCTTTTTAAAGTTCCCAGAATTTTGGCCACTAGTTTATTATACGTTAAAAGTGAACTATGAGAAAAATAAACTTGTGTACCAATTTTAATTTATTATTATTGATTATTAATTTATCTTATTGTTTTGTTTTGATGTGAAATGTGAAAAGAAAGGTAAAAATGCTGCAAGCCAATTTTTTTTTCTCGCAGATTTTACTTCAAGTTTTTGTAGATAATCATAAGAATTTACTCAAGAGACAAAATACGAAAAGAGATTAATTGGAAATTTCAAGTATGTTGTCTAAAGAAATACTACGCAAGAAAAGTTCTCTGGAGTCCTTGCTTCAAAGACGCTTGCTCTCAAAGCCCATTTTTAAAATTTAGATAAAAGATTATAAAGAATTTGGATTATAGGAAATGTTTTGTATAGGATATTTTTATGAAGATTTTTAAAAAATATCATTCAGGATGTGATTTTAAGTAACTTATTGGTGCTTAATATTGTAAAAAAAATCTTCTGCTTTCTATCAGAGAAAACAGATTTGTATTTAGAAAAGCAAGTTCTTTGTTTATGAATGCTATTTTATTTGACGGATATTCACGAAACATATTGTAAAGATTTCAATCAATGTCACATAGAATTACGAAAACAGTATGGGAAAATTAATAAAGCACAAATACCACTGAGCGAAACTTCGCTCGTAAACAATATCTTTTGGGAATAGAACAGAATCGTTCCTTGTAGCAGTTTTATTTATATAACGTTTATCGATGATGACGTCAAATGTTATGCCGCAATTTCGATATTAAAAAAATCAAAAATTTCCATTTTAAGGCCTGCGGTCCTTGAATTTTTAAAATAAGTGTTTAGCAACTGAAATCGAATCAACCAAATCAATCAATCAATTGAAATTGAAACAACCTCGCTGTGTAGCAATCTCAAAAATGCATGAAATTCGTTAAAACCGCAACCACTATAACAAATATTAAAAAAATCCACATTATATAAATTGTTAATACTGTATTTGTACTATGCTAAAATCAGTATAAAATAAAAACCATACAACTTACTTAAAAGTAATTTTTTTCGAACAGTTTCGGCCAAAACTTTGTAGCCATCCTCAGACAAATCAAAAAACAAAACTGGTCATGCGTACAGCTTGATGAGCGAGAACTGAGAAATGATAGGAGAAACGAAGGGAAAACAAATGGAAATCCAAGGATGAAAAAAAAAGAAAACATATAGTATGCTGGAGCCATCTATGATGTTGTAATAGGAACAATTAAGCTTGTTTATGAGAAATAAAAATTAATAATTGCAATTTTACTTTTTGCTTGAATATAATTTTAATTATGAGTGATAAAATAATGATTACTGGTTTTATGTTAGAAGACATAAATAGAATATGTATATTAACGTAACTTAAAAAAAAAATTGCCAATATAATATGAAACACAAAAAATTTTGGTGAATTATATCTTTAATAAATAAATGATTACGTCAATATATCACATTTGTTTTTAAACAATGAAATATGACAAAAAGTTCATTATAATCACTTTTTACATTTCATATAACTGTAAATATATTTTTTTCTTTACAATGCAGCATACGGATGAGCCTGAATATGAAGATAAACTAATAAGATGGAGATGATTGAAGTTACTGAAATTTCTCTTTGACACATTTTTAACATTAACTCTTGTTATGTTTCAATAAAGAATTTTTGAATCATTTAACTTCAAAATTTTCGATTTTTTAACACTTTCCAACAAAGGTGAAAAGTGTTTATGAATTCGATTTGTCTGTACGTCTGTCCGTGCTCTAACTGATGTAAATATACACGGATTGCAATACAGTTTATATATGTTATTCAGGTTTACTGTGACATATTCGGTATTGAAAATGAAGTATGTATCATTTATAGTTCATTTACAGGGACACTCAAAATAATTTCGTTACGTTACGGCTTATGGGGAAAAATCGTTTGCGGCGTATTTTAATGCTGTTAATATATTTCAAACATGTTGAAATTGATATATATATGACTGAGGTGCATTACAAGATACTTACTATAGATTATGGTGTGCATAACATTCATCGTTCATTTACAGGGACAAACAAAAGAATTCGGTACAATCCTGTCTATGAACAATAATTGCTCGAAGCGCGTTTTCAGTTGTGGCACGTCATTTTAAAATTTAACTAATTTTTTGCATATTGATTTTTGTGTATAAATTCTATAGATCATATACAGGACTGCACAAAAGATGTAGAGAGCATTATCGTTCATTGACCGAAATTGCCGAATGGAAATTTTCAACTATGTTGTGTATTTCCTAACTGAACTCAAATTTAACATGCTATGTATTATATCAGGTTGAGTAAAAAGTTTTCCGCCACTTTTTTTAAAATTGTAAAATGATAAATACATACGAAATCATCAAAGCTAATGAGTATAGTAATCTCCGTTTAAATCTGCAGTCGTTTGCCAACGTTTCGGCAACTTTTCAATCCCTTCTGAAAAAAATTGTGGCGTTCACGAGTCCAGAAAGAGATCGACCTCATTTATGACCTCCTCCTTTGAATGGAAGATTGTGCCATCAAGATGCAGCTGCAGATGTGAAAAGAGATAGAAATCTGAGGGGGACATGTCGAGGCTGTATGGTGGATGTTGCATCAAATCCCACTACAGCTTGTAGACGTCCAGCCGGTCTTCGTACTGACGTGTGGCCGGGCGTTATCTTGATGAAACAGAACCACCTTCCTTCTGAACTCGTTACTTCGTTTTTCGCGAATGGCACCGCGAACTTTGATTAGCATGTTGCTGTATATTGCACTGTTGATAGTCTGTCCGCTTTTCAGGTACTCTTAGTACAGAATTCCACGACAATCCCACCAGATGCAGAGGAGCACCTTCTTTTTAGTTAAGGCACGTCTTGCAACCGAGCCAGCTGATTCCCCAGATGCTTACCACCTTCCTTTATGGCTTGTATTGTTGAAGTACACCTATTTTTCATCAAAGGTCACAATTCTGTCCAGAAAGTTCTCTTTCCTTTGATCTCTGAGCAGAGCCAAACAACAGTTTTTTCTCCTGCGCTTCTCTTCAGCAGTCAATTCGTGAGGCAACCAGCGGTTAAACTTAAATGTTAGGTTTATGCGTTTTAGAGCGTTAACTACTGTTTTTTGGCAAACGGTAATCTCTGACGCAATAGTTCGTGTTGAAACATTTCTGTCTTGATCAATGATTTGCTTTAACTGCTCACAATCAACTTTTTAGGGCGACCGGAAAGTGGTTCTTCTTTACTGTCGAAATTTCCAGCTTTAAACTTCTGAAACCAAAATTTGACTGTATCATAAGAAACAGTATTGATTCCTAAACTTTCACACATATTTCTGTGGCATTCAGTCGCACTGAGTTTATTACGGAACTCATAGTAAATAATCGTTCTGATCTGCTGACGTGATAGCTCCATTTTAAACACTTTTTTGAAGCACAAGATAATAAATTTTTAACAAACAAATTATACAGTCTTGTAGTTCCTGTGATCTGTTTTTGAATGCAAAAATTGGCTGGCTGAAAAGCTAACAACCGCACAAATGACAGCTGTTTGCGCGAAGGTATCTCTCCTTGGCGGGAAACTTTTTACTCAACGTAATATATACAAATCTATTAATCATATACAGGGCTGCACAAAAAAAATCGAATATTTTTCTGATTTTTAATGATACTTACTGAAACTTAATTTTCAAATTTATTATGCGTTTTCCGAAATTGTTTACTTAGATATCACCTTTCACCTTATTAATCTATAAAGTTTTTTTACAGTATTCTGAATGTGTTCGAAAGTGTTTCATAATCTATGCTTAACGGATGAGCTATCGTTCTTGTTTTGTTATGTAATTGTTGTTTATTCAAAAATTTCAAAATTTTTGACGTTTTTCGCACATTTTCCAGAGTTTGTCTAGGACTTTTGGTCTACCTTTTTACATTAGATGTCCTGAGGCGAATATATAAAATCGGAATTATACAAATCACTTGGGTCCATTTCCTTGCGAATTTCATGATATCTGCAGTCGTTCTTGTAACGTTTAAATCTGCTTTCATTTTTCTCACTATGAGTCGACTATAATGTATTACGGTAAAAAGCACAAACATAAAGCGAATGACTTCATTTGACTCGAAGTTTTCCACCTTTTAACCCATTATACATGCCTTTCGGATGTCCGTAATGAAATTTCGGTCTTATTTGTTCAATGTACATGTTTTGGAATTTACATGTCAAGATTTTACTAATTACTTGACTAAGGTTCTTTTTGCACTTTTGACAACGTCTGTCAGCTTTTTTGTAATGGCAAAATTGTCTGCCTTCTTCACTTTCGTTAGTAAACTACTGTCACCTATTAGGGTGCAAAGCAGGAACATTAAGCAATCGACTTGACTTGATTAAAAGTTTTTTAACTTTCAACATTTTACGCCCTCTGCCATGTGATCGTAATAGAAGTCTGGTGTGCCTTTTGGTGTGACATTTCCATTATTTCGGAATGTCGTGAAACAGATTACGTTTAAATCAAGATTCATCAAATGGATTGTCTATGCCCCCCCCCCTTTTGACACTTTTAATGACGTTTGCAACTCTTTTCGGAACGTCCAAATAGTCTGCTTTCAGTTTTTTTGGTATTAGGCGATGTTACCTAATAAGATGCAAAGCACAAACATTAATAGCGACTTGACTTGCCTCTATCTTTTTACATATTTAAGATAATTTTTACACAAGTTTGTCAAGTGAACCGGTAGCAGACTAGAATGTCCTTGTATAACCACCCAAATGTAACATGTTTTATACATTATAACTTTGATCAAATGCCTTGACTTTTTTATTGTTGTCTTTTAGTCTAAAATGTATATATGTAGCTGTTATTTTATCTGTGAGTCTGTCGATCGAAATTTTAGGTAGCTTTTTATTTAAAAATACCATTTGAAATGACAGCAGAATGACATTATCGATAACTCAAATATTTTCTCGCTGAATATTTACGAACTTTTGTCATTTTTGCTTTGTTTACTGCCTGTAAATTATTTGATATTTAAAGGAGTAAAATGTATGTAAAGGTAAAACTTAATGTAAAAAATACTTTTCGTCGTACAACGTATCAGTACAAAAACCCTTAACGGGTTAAAAGTTGTGACGCAGCACTTTCTTTTGGCTCTAAGAATTTCAAATATGGGTCTTAAAAGTAATGATATCAAATTTGAGTGACGCTATGTTAATTTTTTTTAAATCATCATTTTCTTTTTAGTTTTATTTATATTCACAGGTGCAATTATTATCTTAACATGAAAATAATATAAAATTTATTCGCTAAAGCTTTTTCATTCAGATCTCTCAGGAATTCAAAATATGGGTTTTAAAAGAAATTATATCAAAATTTGAGTGACACCTTGACGTGAATTTAATAGGATTGTTTTAAATTTAAATTTAAATTATTTTTCGTTTGTCTTCTAAAGTATATTTACACATACAAACAATACTTTTAATTTTTCAATACACTGTTAAATATATTACTTTCACTGAGCCTATATTATGTATTGAAATGTATTTATTTCAATAGACTGATTCATGTTTTGTGCCACGGTATCCAAAATCATAAGTAATATTTATGTAAATGATTAATTTGCGTCATAGTATCCACTTGCATACATTTTCCTTTGTTTGGATACTATGACGCAAATTAATCATTTACATAAATTTTACTTATGATTTTGGATACCGTGGCACAAAACATGAATCAGTCTATTGAAATAAATACATTTCAATACATAATATAGGCTCAGTGAAAGTAATATATTTAACAGTGTATTGAAAAATTAAAAGTATTGTTTGTATGTGTAAATATACTTTAGAAGACAAACGAAAAATAATTTAAATTTAAATTTAAAACAATCCTATTAAATTCACGTCAAGGTGTCACTCAAATTTTGATATAATTTCTTTTAAAACCCATATTTTGAATTCCTGAGAGATCTGAATGAAAAAGCTTTAGCGAATAAATTTTATATTATTTTCATGTTAAGATAATAATTGCACCTGTGAATATAAATAAAACTAAAAAGAAAATGATGATTTAAAAAAAATTAACATAGCGTCACTCAAATTTGATATCATTACTTTTAAGACCCATATTTGAAATTCTTAGAGCCAAAAGAAAGTGCTGCGTCACAACTTTTAACCCGTTAAGGGTTTTTGTACTGATATCATTACTTTTAAGCGGTTATTGATGAAAATTTCTTTCAGTCGCAACTAAGCATTAGGGTATAAATTTATAAGAATAAAACTTAGTGGCTTCGCCCGCTAGTGGGCCTTCAATTTACATCAGGGCCTCGAATCTAACTGAATTCTCCATTTGTATGACAATCCCTTAATTTCCACATGGAATAGTATAAACCTATAACCGAACGAACCACCAACCCAGGTCCCTGCTGCCTCCGGCACCGTATACCGGTCGTGCTATGCATGCACCGGATAATACCTTAAAAGTGCCCCCTGGAGGGGGCAAAGTGGGGGGATGGACACCGGAGGTGCATAATCTAACTAAGTGGACACAGACCTTTCCAACGATATATCACATGAGGGGTTGTGCAAAATTTCAAAAAGTACCCCGTTGGGGAGGGGGGCAAAGTGGGGGTACGGACACAGGAGATGCATAATATGATTAAACAGTCACAGACCTTTCCAACAATATATCACATGAAGGGAGTGTGCAAAATTTTAAAAAGTACCCGCCTTGGGGGGCAAAGTGGGGGGATGGACACCAGAGATGCATAATATGACTAAGCAGTCACAGACTTTTCCAACGATATATCACATGAGGGGTTGTGCAAAATTTGAGAAAGTACCCCCTTGAGGGGGCAAAGTGGGGGTGTGGACACAGAAGATGCATAATATGATTAAACAGTCTCGGACATTTCCAACAATATATCACATGAAGGGTGTGTGCAAAATTTTAAAAAGTACCCGCCTTGGGGGGGGCAAAGTGGGGGGATGGACACCAGAGATGCATAATATGACTAAGCGGTCACAGACCTTTCCAACGATATATCAAATGAAGGGTTGTGCAAAATTTCAAAAAGTACCCTCTTGGGGGGGCAAAGTGGGGGTGTGAACACAGGACATGCAGAATATGATTAAACAGTCTCAGACCTTTCCAACAATATATCACATGAAGGGTGTGTGCAAAATTTTAAAAAGTACCCGCCTTGGGGGGGGGGCAAAGTGGGGGGATGGTCACCAGAGAGGCATAATGACTAAGCGGTCACAGACCTTTCCAACGATATATCACAAGAGGGGTTGTGCAAAATATCAGAAAGTACCCCCTTGGGGGGGCAAAGTGGGGGTGTGGACACAGGAGATGCATAATATGATTAAACAGTCTCGGACATTTCCAACAGTATATCACATGAAGGGTTGTGCAAAATTTTAAAAAGTACCCCCCTTGAGAGGGGGGGGGCAAAGTGGGGGGATGGACACCAGAGATGCATAATATGACTAAGCGGTCACAGACCTTTCCAACAATATATCACATGAGGGGTTGTGCAAAATTTCAAAAAGTACCCTCTTGGGGGGGCAAAGTGGGGGTGTGAACACAGGAGATGCAGAATATGATTAAGCAGTCACAGACCTTTCCAACGATATATCACATGAAGGGTGTGTGCAAAATTTTAAAAAGTACCCGCCTTGGGGGGGGGCAAAGTGGGGGTGTGAACACAGGAGATGCAGAATATGATTAAACAGTCTCAGACCTTTCCAACAATATATCACATGAAGGGTGTGTGCAAAATTTTAAAAAGTACCCGCCTTGGGGGGCAAAGTGGGGGGATGGACACCAGAGATGCATAATATGACTAAGCGGTCACAGACCTTTCCAACGATATATCACATGAGGGGTTGTGCAAAATATCAGAAAGTACCCCCTTGGGGGGGCAAAGTGGGGGTGTGGACACAGGAGATGCATAATATGATTAAACAGTCTCGGACATTTCCAACAATATATCACATGAAGGGTGTGTGCAAAATTTTAAAAAGTACCCGCCTTGGGGGGGGTCAAATTGGGGCATGGACATTATCATTAATTTCGTCAATCGGGCATGAAAAAATCATGAATTTCGTTGATAGTGTATTTAAAAATCATGATTTCGTTGATCGGGTATGTAAAAATCTGTGAATTTCATCAATCGAGCGCAGAAAAAACATGACTTTTGTCGATCGGGGGAGGGGGGATCATATATTTTGTCAATTGGGCACGTAAAAATCTTGAATTTTGTTTATCGATCGCATAAAAATCACGTATTTCAGCAAATAGATACATAAAAACGAAGAAATTCCTTGATCGGCACATGAAAATCATTAATTTCATCAAACGGATGCATAAAAATCAAGAAATTTATGAATCAGGCACATAAAAATCATCAATCGGTGCGTAAAAATTATGAATTTCATCGATTAGGTACGAAAAAATCATGAATTTTGTAGAACGGACGCATAAAAATTACCAATTCGTAGAGTAGTCGCATAGAAATCACGAATTCATCAAGTGGGTGGTTAAAAATCACAAGTTCATCAAGTAGGTGCATAAAATTCACAAATTTCATCAAACGTTTGCATAAAAATCAATAATTTCATCGATCAGGTTCAGAAAAATGAAATTTCGTCGATTGAACATGAAAAAAATCATGAATTTCGGTGATCAAGTGCATAAAAATCTTGAACTTCGTTGATCGGTGTGTAAAAATCATGAATTTTGTCGATCGGGTGTGTAAAAATGATGAGTTTCAATAATCAGGCACAGCAAAAACATGAATTTTGTGGATCAGGGAGGGGGAGATCATAAATTTTGTCAATCGGGAACGTAAAAATCTTGAATTTTGTTTATCGATCGCATAAAAATCACGTATTTCATCAAATAGATACACAAAAACCAAGAAATTCCTTGATCGGCACATGGAAATCATTAATTTCATCATACGGATGCATAAAAATCAAGAAATTTATGAATCAGGCACATAAAAATCAAAAATCGGTGCGTAAAAATTATGAATTTCATCGATTAGGCACGAAAAAATCATGAATTTTGTAGAACGGACGAATAAAAATTACCAATTCGTAGAGTAGTCGCATAGAAATCACGAATTCATCAAGTGGGTGGTTAAAAATCACAAGTTCATCAAGTAGGTGCATAAAATTCACAAATTTCATCAAACGTTTGCATAAAAATCAATAATTTCATCGATCGGGTTCAGAAAAATGAAATTTCATCGATCGAGCATGAAAAAAATCATGAATTTCGGCGATCAAGTGCATAAAAATCTTGAACTTCGTTGATCGGTGTGTAAAAATCATGAATTTTGTCGATCGGGTGTGTAAAAATGATGAGTTTCAATAATCAGGCACAGCAAAAACATGAATTTTGTGGATCAGGGAGGGGGAGATCATAAATTTTGTCGAACACAGATGTAAAAATCATGAATTTTGTTTATCGGTGCATGAAAATCATGAATTTTGTCAAACAGGCACATAAAGATCAAGAAATTCATTGATCGGCATGTAAAAATCATTAATTTCATCCATCGGGCATATAAAAATGATGAATTTAGTCGATCAGGCATGTAAAAATCACAAATTTTGTCAACGGGGCACATAAAGATAAAAAAATTTGTTGAACGGCATGTAAAAATCAGAAATTTTGCTGAACGGGCACATAAAAATCACGAATTTCTTTAATCGGCGCATAAAAATCATAAATTTCGCCAATCTAGTGCAGTAAAATCATTAATTTCATCGATCTGGTGCAGAAAAATCACTATTTTCGTCAATCTGGCGAGGAAAATCATGAATTTTGTCAAACGAACATGGGAAAAAAAAAATCAGAAAATCCTGCATTTGGTCGGTTTTCTCCATATTTTTCAAGTCAGTTTTTCAAGTTTTATTGCCGAGTGGTGATTGGCGAGTGCCTATTTTCACCTTTACCCAAAAACGAATAACATCGAATTAAAAGGAGAAAGTTATTAACTATTTACAGGAAAAAAACTTTAACGGCCATGTACTTAGCTGTACAAGGTCTTAACTCGAGCGTAAAAATGAGGAAACGTGTTTCCTTACGGATGCTCAACTACTGTATAAAGCGTCGACAAAAAGGGGTGACAATCCCATGCAAATGAACTACGAAAACTTCCAAAAATGAGTGTTGGAAAAACTTCTTCCAAATTTGCAATCGAATAGTGCCCTATATATGGCCAATGCTCAACATCACATGCCTGTTGAAAACCGCACTCCTGCAAAGAATTCTATAGACTGGCTGAAAAACAACAAAATATACTGTGGCGAACAAATACAAAAAGTAGAACTTTTCTCTCATAGAGAGTAATCGTCCAAAGAAAATCATCTATAAAATTGATAATAAAATTCTAGTTTAGAAGGTATTATTTTTTTTAATATTTTAAATGATAAAATTTTATCCGCCCTTCCAAATTATTTGAAAATACAAGCTGCAATTTATAATAGATAAAATACTCCCCCCCCCTCCCCCAGGTATTTTGTTTATTTATTTATTGTTTTTTATTTATTTTGAATTGATGGTTCTCCATTTCAAAATTTTCATTTTATTTGATACTTTGATGGTCTATAGCTGTTTGTGAAGCTTCATGCATGTTTTGCTGTTACTGTATATTAATTTTTCAAATTCATTTTTAATAAACTTATGCAAGTAAATAGTTTTAGAGCCCTATGTTGTTTTCAACATATTCAGACAATTTCAAACTTTGCACTCACCAACACTTAATTTATAAGATCTGACTATTAAAAATCATTGCGAAAAAATTAACAGCGGTTTTCTCTAAAAAAAAATTTTTCTTTCTTCTATATGTTTTCAAAATACACCTCTGTACAAGAAACCCTATGTAAAATATGGATATTTATGTAAGTTGTAATCAAAAAATTAAATGTATTAGCAGCAGTTGAAATTTAATAATTTTTCAGAATTTACTTTGAAGAACAAACACTTATTACAGTCAACAGTAAACAGTACTTTATACAAAAATTGGGAAATGTTTAAGATGATTAAATTTGTGAAGAGTTAATTTTTGGTAGGAAAAAGTTTTGTGAAGTGTCCTGTTTTAATATGAAAAGAAATGTGAAATAACCTGTTTTAAAATGAAAAAAAAAATGTGAAGGATACTGTTTTAAGATTTAAAAAAAAATGTGAAGGATCCTTTAAAGGTGTTCTTAATTCTTCTTAAACAGAGCCCTGCAATATACTTACTAAAGTTGTATTTTTTCTGTGATTTAAGCACATATAAGGTATTTCACACCTCTAAATTAGTAATTTTAAATGATTTTTAAAGTCACAGGTAAATGATAGAAAAATTGAAAGATAAAATAGCTATTTGTTTACTTTTTAAACTCTGAATTTAAAGTAAATAAGAACATATTTATTCATTGTATAGTAATATTTTAGAGCTAAAAAAATCTATGTGGGTTAAAATGATTATATTCGTAAGTTTCGCGAGCAAATAGCAATTTTTTTACTGTATTTTTTAACAATTTTTAATGTAACATTTTACATTGAAACAATATAGTGCTTGAAAACTATTTAACAAGCTTATTAAAAAATGAATGTGAAAAATTAATATAAAGTAAATGCAAAACATTAGATAGAAGCAAACGATATAGTGCAAACGATATAGTGCAAACGATAGAAGTTTGTCACACAACTGTTTGTAAATGTAATGAGAAAAAAAAATTATAACAATGTAATAATACTGGCAATATGAATGCAATAAGGTAATGCCAGGGGTCGATCCAGGAAAAATTTGGGGCCTATTTAGGGTCCCTTCACAAAAATCTATTTAATAAAATGGGCCCCTTCACAAAAATCAATTTGATAAAATGGGCCACTTCACAAAATTCTATTCCATAAAAACTTACTATTTATTATTTTGTGATGTTTTAAAATGTGTAATTTGTAAACAAACAAGTTTGCCAGAGAGGAAAACTTCCGCAAAAGGATTTAAAACAGGTTTTGTTTATAAATGCTTGGTTCGAATTTGATTAAATCGATTTCAACTTTCGTTACAAAATGTTATTTTTCACAAAAATATAATAAATTTCACAAAAACAACCTTTACTTTTCACAAAATGGGCCCCAAGAAAAAAAAACCTGCATCGACCCCTGAATGCAATAAGAAAAAGAAAAAAAAAACTATTTGTTTACTTTTCAAACTCTGGATTTAAAGTAATTAAGAACTTATTTATCCATTGTATAACATAAAACACTTAATTCAGAACTAACTTTCTGCATTTTCTTTTACAAAATAACATAAAAGTAATATTTTAAAGCCATAAAAACATGTAATTGGCAGTTGCTCTGACAAAGACAAACTAAGCACCTTACCAAAACGAAATTTTTAAAAAGAACCATCAAGTCATATAAAATAAAAAACAATGAATAAATAAACAAAATACCTAATAGTAAGTATAATATCTTTGATTTTCTGTGCCTATCTTTTCCCCAAATGCCTCTCGCTAATTTGTGCTTCGCGCATTGATACGATAATAGTTGGTTGGTTGTCTTCGTTGCGAAAGAAACAAAGAAATGAAAAATATTTTATCATTAGAAAATGAAAGATTTATTATATTTAGCAGTAAAATTGAATACATGTAATTAAAAAATATTTCCTCATTTTGAAAAAGGAATCTAAATAATTTTTCGAATATATGCATGTTTAAAATCTGAAATTATTTCTTTGTAACAAAAAGAGAAAACATATAAACCCCAATTGAATTTAATACATATGTTTTACATGTTTAGAGTATATAATTCATTGTTTTTGCATTTAAAAAAATATAAATAATTAGCCCGGTCACAAGCTTTATTGATAACGGCAACCGTACATCAAATTTTAACTGTAATTCCCGGCGGAAGAAGGTAGTGAATACTCTATTGCATTTGTACAGCTTGGCTTAAGAAAATAGTCCCATTTTTTTAAATCGGATTATATAAAAAACTAGAGTTTTCCTATTTAAGCGGATAGGTGGATTCACTTCATATAAAACCGATTAGTATCATATATTAATTTTAAAAAAATCCTTCGGGCGGTTTTCGAGATACGCTGTCTTACACCATGACACCATTACATGCAGAGCGAAAAACTTCCCATTTTACTTAAAAATGGATTTCCAGATCTTAAAATCTACTGCATGTAGAAATCTATAAATTTCAGGATAGAGTTAGACCGGAGATATAAGACAGCTGTCAAAAAATCAAAACGATGTACCTCATATTTGCTGAGATATTAAATGTCGGCTTTTCGCTTTTCCTTTGAACTCAAACTAGCTGTATATATGGAGTGACGGAAATCTTCGGTATTAAGCATTCGGTTTTCGTTTTTTTGCTGCGTCACTCGAGAAACTACCGTCTCTCATGATGGTAGGGACATGGGTGTTGAGATGTTGCAGGGCACTTTTTTAATTTTGGAGAAATGTATTCTGCATATCTGACAACATTCGAACGTTTGCAATTTTTACAAAAATTTCATTTAATACTTGTTAATGACTAAGGAAATGCTTACATGATAATAAAATTAAAAATAAATTAACAACAGTCAAAATAAATATTATTTAGATGTAATTAGCAATGGTTTCGTATAAGTTTCCGCTCTCTGAGATATGATATTTAAAAAAAAGTTTGAACAATTGAAACACATATCTCTTTTGAAAATATTCTCGGCACTTCAAAATCCTATTGATAATTTTGAATGTGTTGTCATTTAATATATGCACTAATCGTCTTTTTTTTTTTTTTGGAAAGTTTTAATCTTTCAATCATTTTACGATTGTGTCAAACATTCGTTTCTTAAAATGAAAGATAAACTCCTATCCGAGAAATAAATATACTTTGACATATACATCTTCTGTGTCAATCTTAATTTTGAGGTATATTTATAATCATGTAATATCGTTCAGGTAATCAATTAAAACGTCCAATATCAGATTTAATATTGACACGTAGACACCGAATAAAATTTCTATCGTAAAGTCGAAATCAAAAGTTAATAGTTTGTAATACTTGGATGGCACTAGCTACAGATGAGACGAGCTCGAATTAAAAATTTCATTTATTCACAAATTGAAAAAACAAGAAAAAAATCTTTACTATTTGAAAATAAAGAATGCAGTCTAAGTTTTTAAAGTGTTTTACAATCTTTTAAAAATCGGCTTGAAAGGGAATATGATTGTTATTGATGTGATATAAGGAGACATGATTCATCTGATTCTGAAGTCTGATTTGCACGGTCAGTGTCAGTAACATAAAGAAGCCATAAGATATCATTGTTTATTCTCCTATTTTTTTTCCCAGAATTACTGGAAAACAGAACTGAAGTCATTCGGTTACAGTTGTACAATGATATTTTAAAAGAATCCGAATTGTGAGTTTTGTAGATTTCTGCGAGAAGTTAGGTATAAATAACAAAATTACTATTTTAAAAAGATTTTCAGGACATGAAAGTCACGAAACTTTGTCATGAGGTAGTATTTAGATTAATACTTTATCTATGTGAGAAGATATTTTTATATAAAAAATTAATCTTGAAAGAATTTTAAAATGTTTTTAACAATTTCCTACTGCGTGCTTTCGGTATCTTGCTTGGGCTCCGAAAAAAGATTCCGAACTTATCTCTAGCATTAACACGTTTTAAGTAAAACATGTCTTAACACGTTCACTACCGGGTTAAAATTAACAGAATTTTATTTTATTCAGAATTTCCGAATTCATACCAGAAAATATTAATAGCCATATTTGCTTTAATTAATGACAGGCATTTCGTGATCACATAAAATAAAATTATTCTTTCAAAATTTCCGTTATGAATTCGTAATTTTGGATTAAAAATGGAATGTCAAATGAGTGACTAAGCGACGCCAAATATGCGTACTCGGTAGCGAACGTGTTAAAGAAAGAAAACTTTTTGAAGCTGCTTAAAATTTAGTTGGTTAATTTTTCCTTCCACAAGTTGTCTATCTATTTTTGAAATGATGAGCGAATATAATGAAATTTTTTTAAATCTTCAATCTTCTGTAGTTTTATACGTAAAAATATCATTTTAAACGACAGCGGAATGAGATGACCGTTGAAATTTTTTATGGATAAATTGTTACTTATTTGATAAATTGTTACCTGTGTATTTTAATGACTTCAAATTGAAAATACATTCTGTGGTACAATGTGTGGTTGGGACACAAGTATTAAGGAGCTAGAGAACGCTTTTAGATTCTGGATAAGCGTATGCTTTCCTTATGGCGGGTTTCTTAAGAAAATGTTTGCATGAAACATAAATTATCAAAATATAAGCAAATAAAAAAATAAGTTTTATCTATATATAATTAGAAGTAAGCTACTAAGATTGATCTTACTTTGTGAAGAATGATGTTTGCAAAATGCTAAATTATTTATATACTGAACAAATTAAACATATTTTTCTTTTTTAAGATATTCTTTATATGAATGGTCATTAATAAATTCTAATGCATCATTATCTATTCACAAATTTTGTGTGCAGAATTTATAAAGTGTATGAAAACTTTTCTTTTTAAGTAATCGCCTGAAACATTTATTTTTGGATTTTTAAAATTTTTAATATTTTAATCATGTTATGGTTGCAATAAGAATTTATTTCTTAAAATGAAACACAATCTATTAAAATGCAAACATTTTTATATGAGAAGTAAGTATACTTTAACTATTGCATCTTTCATATCAAAATTATTTTATAAAGCTTTTAATCTTATCTTTTGAGATAAGATTTATAACCGTTCAATATTTTGCAGGTAATCAATTTAAACGTCCAACAGCAGTTTTAATATTGACACGTAGACACCGAATAAAATTTCTACCGCAAAGTCTTTTAAAATTAAATGTTAGTAGTTAGTGATCGATCATTCTCTAGGTGGCACTTACACATTTTGAGCAGGCGTGTTTTAAAACAAGAAAACTTAAATTTATTGCAGCGGCTTAAAATTTATTTAGTTTCTTTTGAGCTAGCGACTTTTTTTATTTAAGGTATTTGAAGAAGGCTGAAAATATCTTGAGAGGTACTAAAAAAATGTAGTAAATATGAAATCATTCTCCTACCACTTAGAAGTGGTGATGTTAAGACGTCCTTTAGTCCTTGAAGACTAGAACACCAGTACACATTTAAGTTATCTCAACGAGGCTGGTTTTTTAAAATGTTATGCAGATAGTTATTGTATGTTATTTAACAAAGCGCCTGTCTATTATCATTGTTTAAATGATGCCATACTTCAGGCAGATCGCCAAATACAGGAAGCAAACTAAAGTCCGGATACGCTTAAATAACGTTTGAACTGATAAAGATAGACTTGTAGAACAAGTGTCTACTTATTGTAAAACTACTATGCTCTATCATATGATAGTGACTAAAACTCCAAAATTAGACAAAATTAGGAAGTTATTGACACTATTCCGAAAACTATGAGAGATAATGAAAAAACTCATTTACAAAAGTGTAGTGCATCCTCGATTATTGTGAAATCCTATCGTACATGTAAAAATAATATTATTAGAAGCCCTTGCATTATTTTTTAATATAAAGAAACCTACTTAAAAAGTAACTAATCGCATGCAGAAATATTGTATTATAAAGAAAATGCACATTTACTAATAAAACCAATACGTGGAAGCAAAGGACAATTTGTTTTAATAAGAAAGTCGAGTTTTACTTAATTTTTCACCATGTGTTATGATATAGAATCATATATATTTTAGTGTTTATTCTAAATTTAGTTTTCATATGTTAATTTTTTCTATTTCAATTAATTTCCCTATTCAAAATCATTTTCTATTCTTTAACCTCAAAAGTAATCTTTTTTTCCTAACTCAAATGCTAGCAGCTATTTTTAATCCCAACGTTAAAGTACATCTGCACTTTTGTTAAATACGGTATACTTTCTCCAGATTAATGTGTTGTGCAGGCACATGAATCCATCTGACTTTTCCTCGTTTTATTATCTATGCTAAAAATAAGCGCAGATTTTATTTAACTCCCAGCTACATGGCTTACAAAGTCAAAAAATTTAATACTCTTTTCTCATAACACCGTCCCCGCTCTCACAGGGTTATCTTCTTAAAATCACTAATGTGATATCGGCCAATTCTAGTAAACTTTCACATTTCTCATTCAAAAATCTTAATATTAGTTTATCTCTCAGAGTCAAAGTGTGACGTCTAAGCTTGGTCAGATTCGCATTGTTTGGCATATTTACATCTAAATGTTAGCGATACTGTCTCTGCAAAAATTTCAGCAGATCTCCTCTCGCTTTTGACTGATAAACACGTAACTTTTGCTAATAAGACGAAGACACCCTCATTCCTTGTGTCGATGTTCTGAAATTATAAAGACTTTCACATGAAAACCAAGATCTCTTTGTGAACTGTTATTTTGTTGGATTAATTCATTTTTTTTTCAGGAAACGAACAAATGATTATTTCGGTACATACAATGCACCACTATACCACGGCACTATGCTAAGTCAAGAATTATGCGTGTTATATATCTCGACTCTTTCACGAACACGAAAGAATTGAACCGGGATTCGAACCAGACGCTTCTTGATTTGTTGCTTGCGTGCTAACCACCAGATAAGCAAACCAAAATCCTTGTTCTCTAAAGTAGTATACTGATTATGCTTGTTCTGATTCGCTATTGAATAGAACTAAGTTTTGGTGAAAGTTAAAGCTCATTTTCAAGGTTGAATAATGAAGAAGTTTTTGAAAGTTAAGAAGAACGATATTGTGTTCCTCCTAATGACTTTACCCAATTGACTGATTTAAGTTTGAACAAAAATATTCAACAGTGTGCGAACATTGTAAAAAGCCTTATAACATCAAAGTGATTTCCCACTCTTATTCAAGTATTTATATTTGATAGAAATAAATATAATAATGAAAGAATTTTTAATGAAAACGTTTAATTAGAATTATGTTTAAGGATGCATTTAAAAGTAAAAGTATTACAAAGAAAAGTAAAATAATTTTCCAGTGCCTTTTAAAATTTAACGTTTAGATAATTAAAGCTTTAATATTGTAAGTAACACAACAATTATTATGGAAAAGTCACGTGATGTCAGCTATTAAATATACAATACTTTTCAATTAGTAATGTTTAGATGCTGTTTACATTTCAGAGGCAATTATTGAAATACGAATTTATCTGCCAATAAATGTTTAATTCTGACAAATTTTAACATGTTATTTTTGCTTAAAGGAAATTTCAGGAAAATATACAAATTAAATCGTTTTATTTCAAAGATATATAAAAAATATTTTTTTAAGAGATCTTTATATGCATTTTTGTCTTTTAGTGGTAAAATAAAAGTTGTTTATATACATTAATTTTATTTTTTAAAGAGTGAATTTTTTAAAGTTTTTCAGTCACTGAAAAGTTAATTTATAAACAGTTTTACACTAGATTGAACATATTCCAAAAAGAAAAGCAACGAAACATATATTTCTAATTTTTAGAAATTTTTAGAATATTTATTTATAAACGTTTAATAAGTGCAAAAAATGAAAATGAAAATAACCAAGCGAAAATGTTTTAAAATTAAGAAAAATTAAGTAGTAAGATTGTTCTCAAAATTAAACTCGCTAATGTCTGATACATTCACGAAATAATTTTTTTTGGTAAACCAATAAAACTTGCAGACATTTTTACTCAAGCTTTAGGGAAACGAATAGCGTTTTATACTTTCCTATAAAAAGAAACAAATCTCTCTCAAAATGACACAAAATTTAGCATTTTGTGCCAATTTACGGAATGTGGCAATGACGCAGTGGTAAGTCAAGAAATATCAAATTTATAAGAAAACAGTGAATGCTGTTCGATTGTTAATCACTTGAATCTGAACACATGAAATTTTCAGGTAAATGTGAAATAAAGTGAAATCGTAAATGTGTCAGAAAAATTCACCTGGTCTTCTGTAGTCGGGGTTCACATCGAACGACTGATTCCGCGATGGTCAGAACTTTTTTAATTTAATCTTTTGAGACGATTTTTGGAATGCATGACAATGACTAAATGAGGGTCTTCGGATAACAATCGGCTATAACTCAAGATGTATCAAATTTATTGGAAACCAATAGACGATTTTCGATCCTTAAGGCTCTTCACCAGTGAACTTCCCAATTCCCCTTGCTAATGTTAAACCTACGGGCATAGGATGCATTCGTATATTTAAACTATCTTCTCGGGAAATTAATATTTTTAAATTCTGTTTTCTGCGTGGATGTCTCTTTTTTTAGTTGTCAAAATGTTTCTAAAATATATACTTAGTTTTATGTGAAGTGTTAAAATCTCGTTCAGTTTGGCTAAGATTTTAAAACATAAAATTATAAATTAAGCACATATTTTAGAAATACATCGATAACTAAGAAACAAAGAGACATCCTTTCAGAAGTGTACACAGAAAACAGAAGTTAAAAATATTAATTTCCTGCGGCGATATTTTAAATATACGAATGCATCCTATGCCCATCGGTTTAACATTAGCGAGGGGAATCGAAAAGTTCACTGACGCCTTAAAGCACGCAGATTCCTAAGATGTCCAAACATTTAAATTGAGTGACTTGCTCGCCGTGGTCCTTCCCCGCTTTGATATATGTTGCTTCGATATCTTTGACTTTGACGTCTTTAACTTAATCAATATTTCTTTAAGAGATTTCAGGTAGGTGTTTCGAATTGGGGTTTCGGGCAAGTACTCCGTAGTCGGGTTTACTATTAAACAGTCGATTCCGCAATGAATGACTGCAGTCGACTCGCTCACCCTCCCTTGAAAGCGAGAAAAATATTAAGACGAGAAGAACGGATGTTTTTACGCAAATGTTAATTGTTAATTCCATTATATATTCGAAAGGTGATAACATCTTTTCTAAAAAAATTTCTTAGGAAAGTAAACCAA
The DNA here is from genome assembly GCA_963931845.1 of Maratus michaelseni. Classification (NCBI taxonomy): domain Eukaryota; kingdom Metazoa; phylum Arthropoda; class Arachnida; order Araneae; family Salticidae; genus Maratus; species Maratus michaelseni. The sequence goes on along the minus strand of OZ007593.1, from coordinate 359,178,492 downwards.
TTTTTAAGAAACGTCATAAAAAAAATCCGGTACGGAACACTGTAGATGGGTAAAAAAATAAAAAATGAGGCAAAAAATATTAACTTATATCCAGCAGCTAACCATGATTGTTAAAACATTCACGTTAACATTCTGGCTGGAGAAAAGTTAAAAGAAAAAAATTCAACTGGGAAAAAAAGCTTTTCTAAGTTGTAGAGAAAAAAATGATTTATGCTATATAACGAATGAGATGTTACGCAAAATATAATTTTGTTGAAAAACTATTTAAATATATAATCTCCAACTATAATAAAGAAGGAAGTTTGTGTGTCTGTCTTTCTGTTTCTCAGTTGAGTTCTGAAGAGACCGTTGCACACAGAGCTACAAAATGTGGTGGAAAGGTACCTCTATGCATGTAGTTTTTCACCTTGAAGCCAGATTTTCGAATTTTCGAATAGATTTTTTAAAATTTATTTTTTAATGCGATTTTTAGTGTTTTTTCACGTTTCACTGCAATTTTTCCCCGTTCGTAACAGGAATCCGGTTCTAATCTTTTAGCCCAATATAGTAAATTTTATCCTCTTTTCAATAAAGTTTATGCAAAATTCGTACAGCGATTTTTGAATTTTTGGCGAATTTTTTCCTTAGACACTAAGAAATTTTTCCAGAATGCTTGATTGGTTCGGTGGTTGCGCTACCATTTCAGCCGCAGATAAGCTCAGAATCGCCATTTTTTTTTCTCTTTTTAGCTTGGAGAAAGATGATAATTTTTTACATATATAAAAATCATGATTTTAAAAATGCGATTTTTAGTGTTTTTTGACGTTTCGCTGCTATTTACCCACATTAGTAACCGGAATCCGGTTCCAATCTTTTACCCCAATATAGTACATTTTATCCTCTTTTCAAAGAAGTTTATACGAAATTCGTACAGCGATTTTTGATTTTTTAGCGATTTTTTTCCTTCGACACTAAGTAATTTTGCCCAGAATGCTTGATTGGTTCGGTGGTTGCTTCCATTTCAGCCTCAGATACTCTCAGAATTGTAATTTTTTTTTACTCTTTTTAGCTTGGAGAAAGATGATAATTCTTTACAGATAAAAAATCATAATTTTAAAAGGGAAAGGTGGATTATTTATTATCCCGATTTTTTTAATTAGATTTTTTCTTATAATTTCATTTTTTATGCGTTTTTTAACATTTTTTCATATTCTGCAGCGTTTTTTGTTTCAAATGACGTCACAAATCGCTCACTACAAGTCAAACATCATTGGAGGACAGTTGTGATTGGTAGCTGATAGAATTGTAGGCACAGCTGGAAGTTAACCGGACAGTTGTGATTGGCAGATGAAAACGTCGTCAGCTGATTGCAATTCGTTCAGCGAGTTGTGAATTTTTGCGATTTGTTTTATGCGATTTTTAGAGTTATATCATGTATACGACATTTATGTATTTGATTTCAGAAATTAACAACGGTAACTTACTGTTTTTGTATGTAAAAAAAAAAAAAAGGCATTCTGTTTCTGTTTAGAAAGTTAATGATAATTCCTAATTTTTTAACGTCTTTGGTTAAATTCTGTGGGGGTGAGTGTTCGGTTGTAGTTTAAATATCGCGTTAATGCTCTGATCGAAACTCCATCCTCCCCCCCCCCCCTGCCTCCAAAATCAGAACTATTTAATTATTAGTCCGATTCAAACGAAACCTTTTTTCAGGTCACCAGATACCAGATAAACTTCGGTATCATGTTTTCAGCCCTTGATTACCACTATTTTTGAACATTAATGACCAGGGAGGGGTATTTTCTCGGGTTCTCTGGCCCAATTTCAATGAGAATTAGTTCATTCAACTTAACACGAACTAATTAAAATATAGATAACTAATTAGGATACAGATTTAGCGCCACCTGGAGGTAGAAAATGAAACTAAAAGATTTTGCAGCGTGTGCTCAGCACGCCTGCTATACGGTGTCATAGGCAGCAGGGACACACGCCGGAGTTTCTATCGGAAAGAAGTTGTTTAGAGCAGAGTGCACCCCTTGGCGGTGGACAATGTAACTAAAAGATTTTACATTTAAAGTTTGTCGGATTCAAACGAAATCTTTTCTGACATTGTTCCGAGGTCTCCCAGGGACTAAATAAACTTCGGTATCATTTTTTCAGCCATTGGTTACGACCATTTATGAATATTAATATCCAGGGGGTGATTTACTTTCTCGGGTTCTATGGGTCCGATTTCAACGGGGATCGGTTCATTCAACTTAACATGAACTAATTAAGATATAGCTAATTATTTAAGACATAGATTTGGTACTCTCTGGTGGTGGAAAATGGAACTAACAGATTTTTCGCGTGTAAGCAGCAGGAACGAGTGCCGGAGTTTCGTCCGGAAATAGGTTTATTTATAACAGAATGCTCCACCTGGTGGTAGAAACCTGAAGTAAAAGATTTTGCAGCGCGTGCCTAGCACGTCTGTTGTACACGGTATCGTAAGCAGCGGGGACACGTGTGGGATAATTTGATTAGAACAAAATACATCCCCTGGCGGTGGAACTAAAATATTTTCCTGTGCGTGCGCCAAAAATGACTATTTTTATTGAAACCGCAAAAGAAAGTTATTGATTTGATAATCCCACAAAACGAAAAAGTTTCGTTTTCACTCATCCTCGAGTATTAAGGAAAGTATTGCATTATTAGAATCGAAACTCACAGTTTATGTTTCTAATTCCGAAAATGCAAATTTTGTGAAAATCTGACGGTATTTTTTTTTTCAAATTTGGACCAAAAACTGACTCGTTTTGAATCAAATGATCCAGACATTTGAGGAGGTGGTATTAAATTTACTTCCGCTTCGGGTAAATCTCTCTATTTAATTTCCGAAAGACAAAGAGTTACCAGAGGAAGGGTTTCGTGCAGCGATTTTTAGAGTGATTTCGCGTTTTGTATTATTTTTTGACGGTACCGGGCAACGCCGGCTAGTATATATATATATATATTATATGCTAGTATATATATATATATATATATATATATATATATTAATTTATGAGCTTCGTGTGAGTCCAGGTTAGCGAGAGGATTAACTAACATCACTATAAAAAAACACAAATGTTTCTTGATCTACAAAAATATAATATAATCACATACGAAAATATACAACATGTCTTCCGAGTTACGCACGTTCCTTGCCTTTTTATCAACCTCAGAAATAAGTATATTTCCGAGATTTAAAGAAGCATTTATAAAAACTAAAGGATTCTTCCACTTTTACAGATGATGTTCGTTCGTAGCGCCATCATCTTCGAGGCAGAAATTTCCGTGCTTAATCTTCTCAAACCACATTCGAACTGTGTTATCTGAAACAGGACTTTGTCCATATACAGAACAAATTTTACAAGTAGTCTGACTAGCATTTGAACCTTTCTTGAAATAAAGGAACATAATTGACGAAAATGAATTTTTTGGTTCCCCATTCTTAGCACTGCATTGAACAGAAATTATGCCAGAACCCAAGCAAGAATTATGCAACACAAACAGAAAAGACCGAATGTACATATATGGGTCGTTCAAGGTCTCACCTTATCAGCAGTAGCAAATTTACTCTACAAAAGATTCTGCTTCACACCGCTCGGGTCACCCCTCACAATAGAATCCCATTCTCAATTTACCCCAATAATATAATATAAATTTACTCCAGACTTGACCTTTGCGGAGGAAAAAGCAATTAAAGCGAGCGTCGTGAAACGACCCCCTTTTCCCAAGCTGCTATAACTGATATTTTATACGGCTCCTTTTAAAACCATAGGAAAAGACACTGAAAATTTTTTTCAGCTATTTCCTCTCTAAAGGGAATGCAAGGAAAAGTCGAGGAAATACCACAGTGCCATAAAGTACACAATATTAGTAAATAACGAATTTAGTTGCTCAATATGTGTAACTAGATTTTCATTCTGCAAATGCATGATACTTGTGGAAATATGCATTTATTGGCATACAAAGTGCAGTGAAGTTTAAGTTAAAATATTTTTTTAATTCATTCTTCATAGATGATTATTGATGACTGATTTTACAAAAAATAATGTTTTCATGAAATAATTTTAATCCACTACATTGGCACATTAAAGATTATACACAGATTTAAAAGCTATATCAGCACTGAACGTAAATTAGAATAAAAAGAAAAAGCGGGGAAATTCAAAGATAAAAAATCACACATCGCAAACCCAAAATACATCTCTTTTTGTAAGAATTGTTATCATAAAAAATTATTTAAAAAATTCATGATTCTCTTTAACAAAAATTCTCTTTATCATGAGAAAAGGCAAAAAATACGCTTATGTCAATAAAAAATTCGAAAATTTTATAGAAATATATAATGCAGTTTAAAGTAAAGAAAAGCGAAAATGTGTTTTTCTTCAAAACATAAATCCCAGTAAATTTTAACATGTAATAATGAATATGATAAACATTAGCCATTGGAAAAGGAAAAGTTACATCATACATTCTTATAAACTTTTAAGAAGTACATCTGAAACGATATTCGTTCAAATTTTAAATAGTATATTTATAAAATAAAAAACACCATTTGAACTATATTACAAAATCGATTGAAAACGCAAGTAAAACTTTTAGCTTAAGGCGGTATTCAAAAAAAAAATATTTTTCCACGCTCAACAACTCAAAATTTTGAGACACATTCTCAGACTCATTTTTAAAAGTAACAACAGGAAACTTGGCGGCGTGATTTATAAAGACGGTGATTTATAAAATAAGGGCCCCATGTTTTTATTTTTCGTTCAATTAATTAGAAATTGATTTACAGACAATTATTTAAAAAAGTACGATCATTTTTTTTTTTTTGTTTCAAGCGCTATCGCGTTGGGAAATTCGGTTCAAAATGTCCACTTTGACAGCATTTTTTGAAATATATTCTGCCTTTATGAAAAAATCGAGACAGTGGGGACATTATAAAGTTTCTGAATAAAAGAACCTGCCAATTGGATGCATTTTAGAGCAAAAATGAATTTACAAATGTGTCTCAAAATAAGCCGTTTGGATTTGAATACACCCTTAAGGGACAAAAATTGAATATTTACTTTCAAATACAGGTGTCAAAAATGAATCAGTAGTGTTTTCCAATGAGTCTACGTTTTCCAATGAGACCATGTGAAATAAAATAAATATAATTGTTACTTTTACTAAATATAATTGTTAATTTTAATTCATAAATTATTAAAAATTTAAAGCTAACGGATAATGTTATACAATTATTATTCAGATAAATCGTTCATAATTAAACTCTGATTTTTATGTTTAATTTTCTTTCGAATCAGTTTTAATCTTTATTTTAATAATAAATTTAGTCTTCTGAACGAAACTTGTAACAATTTATAGTTCTAGTCCTATCATTCCGTGTTTAATTCACAATTTATTATTTGCCAACAAATTATTAAAAGTTCCTCAAAAATGATTTCTAACAAACTTGAACAAATAAAATTTTTATCTGAAGAGATCCCCTCTTTCTAGCAAGACACCAATCAGAATAATCCAAATGAAGATCAGAAATACAAGAACAAACCAAGACTTTCAGGCGGAGTACTTTTGTAACACTTTCCAACATAGTTGAATAGTGTTTATGAACTCGGTTTGTCTGTCTCACGTCTGTCTATCCATGCTCCAACCCGCGTAAATATACAGAGATTGTCATGCAAACGATATACGGGTTTACCATGGCATGTTCTATATTGAAAATGAATTGTGTAGCACTTATAGTTTCTTTACAGGGACAATCAAAAGAATTCCGTTACATTACTGCTTATGATGAAAAATTGCTTGCGGTTTATTTTAATAATGTTTCACTATTTCAAGTATAGCTAAATTGCTATGTATCATTAAGGTGTATTACAAGAGACTTACTAGAGAATATTTCGTGCATAGCATTCATCGTTCATTTACAGGGACGCACAAAAGAATTCGGTTAAGGAACTGTCTGTTAACAATAATTGCTGGAAGTGCGTTTTCAGTTGAAGAACGCGTTTTTAAATTTAACTATTTTTTTGCCGATTCCTTGGTGTGTATAAATTCTATAAATAATATACAGGACAACACAAAATATATCCATCACATTTCCGTTTATTGACGAAAATACCACAAGGGGGATTTTAAAATGTGCTATGCGTTTCCTAACTGAACTAAAATTTAGTATTATTTGTAATATATGTACGACAAAGACTACAACTCTATAGACCATATACCGGTCTACAGAAAAGAATTCGGATATTTTTCGGAACAGTGTTGGAAATTCCGGAAATTGGATTTTTAAATGTATTATGCGTTTTCCAAATTGTTTACTTTGACATCATATTTCATCGTATTAAGCACTAAAGATTTATAAAAGTATTTTAGAAGCGTTGGAAAGTGTTACATAATCTATACTTGACGCATAATTTTCACTTCTTGCTTATAGATAATATTACAGCTCTGAATTCTAGTCGTACGCACTGACACAAAAATGGCCGTTATCGTAGGAGGATATTTGCAGCGTTTTTGCTCTCCCTTGAATTTGAATACCAGTAATTTCTAAAAGGATTCTTCGCCTTATTTTTTAAACTAAATAAAAGCGAAAAATTCTTTCAGAAAATACTGGTGTTCAAATTCAAGGGATACCATACAAACGCTGAAAAAAAATACACCTTCCATAATTATCATTTTTGTGTCAATGCGTAGTCCTAATATTCAGAGGGCTGTAATAAAATTTATTTTTACATCCGTCTGAATCTAATTTCACTTTATTTTTAGAAAGTAGAACGCTTACAGGAGTTCCTTTGTAATTATCATCTACACCATAATTTTTCATTCGTTGGGCGAATATTTTGAACTGCTGCAGTTTCAAAAAACTTTCTTTGCAGATTAATCTTTATAATGCATCTTAACGAGCATCTTTAATCGTCTCTAATTATAGTATTTAATTCTTCGTATGGTTTGGTATATATCTTATAACATCATTTTTCGAATATTTTACTATATTTTTGTTTAAAATTAATTATTTTGCACATCATGATTACACAAAAATTACTTCTCTTAATTATTGCTTGATTTTTATTATTAAATGCTATTATTTCACTTCGTTTATTGTCTACCAGGATCGTCTCTTACAATCGATTTTTGACTCATTTCCTTCGAACCAATTTTTCAAAAATGATGCACACTAGTTAATTTTCGATGACATTGCAATATTTCATATACTGCCAAGGTCGTTACTCATCATATAGGATACAAGCACAAAAGCATTCTTTTACGTTTACGATTCAAATCGCATATTTAACAACCGATTTTGTTCAAACTTTGCACACAATGTCATTGTCGACGACAATGCAATATTTATGTATTGCCAGGGCCGTTTCTCAACATATACGGTCCAAGACAAAAACATTCTTTTATATTTTCCCATTGAAATCGCCTATTTAACTAACACTAACCGATTTTGTTCAAATGTTGCACATTAGTTCATTTTCGACGACAATGCAATACTGATGTATTGCCACTGCCTGAGCCGTTTCTAAACAGGGGTAGGGTTCAGGAACAAAAACATTCTTTTCCGTTTTCAATTGAATCGCATAATTAACGAACCGATTTTGCTCAAACTTTGCCTAAATTTTAAGTTCATTGTTGTTTACTATTTAATATCCATGTCTTGCCAGGGTCTTTTCTTAACAGGGGTAGGGCACAGGTGCAAAAACATTCTTTTCCGTTTTCAATTGATATCGCATAATTAACGAACCAATTTTGCTCAAACTTTGCACACAAGTTCATTGTTGTTTACTATCTAATATCCATGTCTTGCCAGGGTCTTTTCTTAACAAGGGTAGGGCACAGGTTCAAAAACATTCTTTTCCGTTTTCAATTGATATCGCATAATTAACGAACTAATTTTGCTCAAACGTTGTATACAATTTCATTGTTGATGGTAATGCAACATTCATATATTATCAGGTACTGATATCAACAGGAGGAGTGTGTACAGGCAAACATATTATTTTATGTTTTTGACTAAAATCTATCTAAATAATCGATTGATTTTATTAGGATTTTGAAAACTATTTCACTGTCGATGACAGTAACTTATTTTTTTCAGTGCCGTACCTCATCAGAGTTAGGTTCCAGGGGCTAAAAAAATACTTTTATTTATTTTTAGGTTTTTGGTTGAAATTAAATATCTAACGAGTTTGTTTCGCGCTCAGATTTGCCCCCTCCCCCCCAAAAAAAATTGTCAGCAACAGTGCATATTTAAGTTTTAGTTAGTACTTTGAAGTACCATATAGGGGCAGGGCCAAAGGCGAAATTCTCTTTTATGTGTTTGAATGAAATCATATATTTAACCAACCTATTTTGTTCAAATTTTTCATACAAGCCCATTGCCTGTAACAATATGTATTCATCTACTTTTTGACTTTTTAACCATTTATATAACAATAATCAAATCTTTAATATATCAACTTATATTTTCTAAAAGAAACTTGTAATCATCCATGTTTCTAGAAATATTTGTATTTTTATATTTGCAATTTATTATTTGTTTAAAAAAGATTAAAAGTTACTGAAGGTATTTAACGACTAATACACACTATTAAAACTGTTAAATAAAGAGATTAAATTTTTCGATTATTTTTAACCACATGATGACCAATCAGAGTAATCAAAATGAAACTTAAAGTCAAAAGAATTAATGAAAATGCTTAGGAAAGTTCTTTTTATAGATAAAATTGCTTTCTTTATGCCTTGAAAGTAGAATGTTTACACGAGTTCCTTCGTAATTATCATCCGCAACTGAATTTCTCATTCATTTTAAGAACATTATAAACAGCTGTAGTTGAATAAAATTTTCTTTTCGGATCTATCTTTAGAATGTTGTAATGAACATCTTAATTGTCTCTAATTATAGTGTTTGTCATTTTTGTTCAATTTTGTATAGATCTTATGAGAAGTGTTTTTGTGTAATTTAGTATATTTATACGTAAAGTTCAAGCTTTTGTGCAACATGATTACATGATGGTTATTTTTGTCGTTTAGTTTTAATATTTTCCATTTATTTTTGAAGATTTAAATATTTTATATAAACATTAATCATTACTTTAATACGTAACTTGGAGTTACTTAGACACAAGAGAGGTTACATGTACACAAATACAAAATGTTTTAAACAGTACTTGGTAAAATGTGTTGCTAGTTAGTGCTATTACCTGAACATTATTGGTGACTCACGTCGATACTCTTAACATAGTAGATCCAATTCTGCACAGTGGATCCACAGTAGATCCACATAAGATACATGTCAGAGTATATCTACCTCCTTAACTATTAACACAGTACTTGGTGTACTGTGTTAATAGTAAATTCTTTACCTGCAGATTATTGGTGAATCATGTTGATACTCGCAGTAGAGTAGATCCAGGTCACTGTAGATCCAGTCACTAACTAGTAACAAAATACTTGGTGTACTGTGTTACTGGATAGTGCTATTACCTGCCGATTATTGGTGAATCATGTCGATACATGAAGCTTTGTACATCCACAGTTGTTCCAGATCTCAGTAGATCCAGTCAATAACCACTAACACAGTACTTGGTGTACTGTGTTATTCATTAGTGTTATTACTTGCAGATAATTAATGAATCACATCGATACTCACAGAACAGTAGATTCAGGTCGTATTTAAAACCTTTTCTGTTTTGGGTCCAAGAAGCTCCAGAACGTCTAAATATTACAAATGTATGATGTTTCCCAAAAGGAAGTGCATTTATTTATTTTTGTAGACATTTTATAGTATTACATATTTAAAATATTTATCATCTCGTTTTATATTATGACAACTGCATTTGAATAATTTGGTATATTTTTTAATAAAGTTAATTTTTTGTGGAACATATTTGCACAAAGATTACTTTTCTACATATTTAATTTAAATTTTTAATCTACCTTTGTGTCTTTAATCCTTTATATTAACATTAATCACTACTTCAATTCTTCTTAAAAGAAATTTCTATGCATCCATGTTTTTAGACATATTTGATTTTTTTTATTTAACAATTTATTATTTGTTTAAAAACAACAAAAAAATCCTGAAAAGTATTTTGCATTTGATACATACAGATAAAGCTGTTATATGAGTGAATTCACTTTAAGATTCCTTTCAAACATGAGCAACAAAGAAAATAATCAAAATGAAAGTAAGAATCAAAGATGTAAAGAAAATTCTTAGGAAGTGTCTTTTTATAGCTAAAATTGATTTCTGAATCTGCTTGATACTAATTTCACTTTATTTTTAGAAAGTAGAATGCTTACATGAGTTCTTTCGTAATTATCATCCGTACTGTAACCTTTCATTCATTTGAAGAATGTTATAAACTGCTGCAGTTGCATAAAATTTTCTTTCCAGATCTATCTTTAGAATGTTGTAACGAGCATCTTTAATCGTCACTAATTATAGTAGTTATCATCTACTTATGTATATACTACCTTACCAGAACTGTTTTTGAATACTTTAGTATGATTTAACGTAAAAATTAAATGTATTGCTCAGCATAGTTACATAAAGATTATTTTTCGTAATTTTTGTTTAATTCTAATTTTTAACCTGCTTTTAAATGTTGAATATTTTAAATTAACATAAATCATAATTTCATTATTTTGTAAAAGTAGCAGGAACCCTTTGCGTTTCTAGATATATTTGCTGTTTTTAATTCACAATTTAATCTATATCTACACTATATATATAACATCCTAATGAAACGAATTTATGAAATGATTTTATGAAACGACTGATTAAATAATTGATTAAATAAATCATCTGCCCTGAGCTTTCAACTGAACCAATTTTGCTATTTTTTTTTTTAAATGAAAGTTGATCATTTGTAAATGTTTGAGCACTAGCTATTTTAATTAATATTCCGAATTTTATATTTTAATTTAATTTTTAAGGGGTCAAGTATCTTTAAATTCTCAAAAAGCCAATTTTTTTCATTAGCTTATAATTAAATATGATTCATTAGGAACATTTTAACCCATGCAAAAATTCCCTTTACACTCTAAAAACGACATTTTCAAAAATGAGCAAAAAATACTCAAATCTGAGTATGTCGCATAGTCAAAATGGCTCCGAATCAAAATGACTCAAGTTTGAAACATGTTTGTATATACTCATTTCTGAAAGCATGAACACACTAAAAAACAAAACATCATGTGCTCATATTTGAGTATGTCCATGTTTCAAAAATGAGTATGAACTGATTTCTATGTGCTCATTTTTTAGTATTTCCATGTTTCAAAAATGAGTTTGTACTGATCCAAATCATTTTTGAGTAGGTCCATGTTTCAAATATTAGAATGAACTGATCCTAATCATTTTTGCGTATGTCCATGTTTTAAAAATGAGTATGAATTGACCTCTATGTGCTCAGTTTTGAGTATGTCCATGTATCAATATTCTGCGTATTTCTGGTATTTCAGAATTGAAATCTTTGGGTCGTCCTATTTGAAACAAAAAGTTTCATACCAAAATGAAAACATCGATTTACTCAGATTTCAAATTATGATTTTTCTCAGTGTAGAAGAGGCATTATGCCTAAAACAGTCTGAGCTCTATTTATATGATAAAGGGGTAGTTTGATTGTTAAAGTCAATTTTCTCAAAACGGTGAGTTTGGCCACTACGCGCACGATTTCTTAAAAATGGTTGGTTAGAATTTCATGACACGTTTTGATTGAATAAATTAACCATACAAATGCACAAGATGAACTAATATTATATTTCCCAAGTGACAAGTTTTGAATTCGTGACTACTTTTGCATTAAAAAACAGAACTCGATATTTCGAATTTCTGTAAAAAATAATTTTTTCTAAGGATCTACACTTTTTTTTTCATCGTAGGTCATTTTGAGAATATATTATATTTGTACTACACTGTAAAACATTTGGTGTAAAGTTGCTGAGAAAACCTGTGGCACCTTTCTGCCACAGGTTTTCCCGGAAATTTCACCGAAGAAATGCCAGGAAACTTGCATAAGTCAGTTACATACAAAACATATGGAACTTTATACATATCACTGATCACTCTTTTACAATAATTCCGAAAAGTTACACAAAAGTTCAAAAGTATACCTGAGAAAACTAAGGAATGTTACACACAAAACATAAGGAACCTTTCACAGCTGATCAGTAAATTCCACTTTCTCAAGTATTCCGAAAAGTTACACAACATTGTGGAAGATGTTACACAAGATTTCTCGGTATTCTTGGATCAGCAGAAATAATCCGAGAAAACCCAGGAATGTTATACAGTAAACGTCAGAAACATTACGCAGAGTTTTTACAGTGAAAAAAAGTTTTGGCTGGTTTTAGCCATTCAAATGTGAAAAATCATGCGCGCAATGCATCCAAGAATAATTCTTTCGCAAAAAGTGTATTATATTTTTATAATTAAGAAAATTTATACGAGTGTATACATTTTTTGAGAATTTTAATTAATACAGTAAACCTTTATTAATATGTGTTTTTTTTTGTTGTTGTTCAGAATCAATTAGCTACAGAGTTACTGATATTCTTATAGAGGTCCTTTTTTCAGGGATTTTGTGAGTTCAAAGGGTACCTGACACCTTGAATGTTTTTTATGAAATTTCTTCAAAATGGTGGCAATCGAATTATTTCCATTATTGCAAGGAAAAGAGAAATAATGGAGTTTATTTATCTTTATTGTTGTCATGTTCTCATTATAATAGAATAAATTTGAATTTGAGTAAGTAAGTGATACTTAAGACGTCAATGGAAAATGGCTGACAAACGTAACTTCGGCACGAACTATCTTCGATATCCAAAGTATCACTGCACTAAAAGTCTCAGGAAGCTACCTTTTTTTTATCTAAAATTGATTTTCCATCCCTCTAATACTAATTTAATATTATTTTTAGAAAATTGAATGCTTACATGAGTTCCTCCGTAAATTATCATTTGCAGAGTTATTTTTCTTTCATTTGAAGAAAATTCTAATTTACTGCAACTGCATTAAATTTCTTTATAGATCTATTTTTAGAATAATGTAACAGACATATTTAATCATCCTTAATTATACGGTTTATTATTTAGTTTTGTACACAGTTTTTGACTATTGTTTTTCAATGCTTCAGCATATTTGCGCTTAAAATTAAATCTTTTGCACAGCGTTACATAAAAATATTGTACTATTTAACAAATAGGATTCAATTTTATTCGATTAAATCTTAACATACAATGTAACTTTTAATTAAACATAGTATTACGGAAACCGAAAAAAATAACGTTGATTGAATTATACATATACATATGCAAGGCGTTCTTTCTTTTCGTTGACTAACAAATAATTTCTAAACCATTAGCTTTATAGTTATAGTTCCAATGAAAAAATATTTTAAATGTTGTTCTTCGTCATATGAAAATCCATTTACGTCAAAATGTTATCTATATACACGGTGCAATATGTTATCTATCGCCGACCTTTAATTTCTCAACCGTTGGTCGTAGAAATATAGTTCCAATCCCAAAAACGTTTCAAATGAATTAAATATTCATGTTGTGGCATTGTTTAAAGTAAAACATCAATTTTATAAAAATCTAACTTTTTATAGGTCCCCCAATCCCTATAATAATATTTAGTAAAAGTTTACAAACGTCATAACAGATATAACACAAAAAGTTTGACTTATGTACCGCAAAATCTGACAGAGTTATTAAATTTTAAAGTTTGAGATTTTTGCACATGATTTTGTCTTTTATTGAGGGATCAGTTAAAAAATGAATTGGAGTAATTAGAGATCGAAATCAAGGTGAAATATCCTTTTTACGACGAAACCACCTTTAGCCGGTATCTTCAAATCGGGGAATCACCAAAAAGGGTTATTTCATCTAAAAATTTTAGCTGACTTTTAGGGGTCGTATACAAAGCGAAGATTGAAATATTGAAATTAAACAGAAAAATAAATATCAATTTATTATCATGTCAGAAAACGGTCTATTATAAAAATGAATGCATCAAACGCCGGAATCTACTAGAGATATTGCTCAAAGTGTTCTACATTGGTGCCAATGCACAATTGAATGCGTGACAGTTCTGAGTCCTGTATACTTGTCGCAGGAATAACTCTGCGACAAGTAAGGATGATGCGCTGCTTCAGATAAACCAGAGAAGTAGGCTCAGTAACACAGACCTGTGCCTTGATGAAACCCTAGAGGTAGACGTCCATGGGAGTCAAGTCCGGCGAACGCAGTGGCCACTCTACCGGACCACTATATCCAATGATCCGTTGACCGAATTCGGTGGACGCACGGACGTTTGATGCTGTATGCATAGGGGCCCCATCATGTTGAAACCATGCCCGGCATGCATGTCGAAGAGGCAGCTCTTCATACCTGTCACGTACCGTTTTTTCATTGCTTATACTAGATACATTATTACATCATTGCTTATACCAGTGTCGGATGGTATGGATGCGCACCATGTGCATGTAACAAATACCAGACTTGCTGACACGTGTATCCACATGTCTCGCTTATTTCCGCCGTGCTTAGTTGTGGTTTTAAAAACGCGAATGCCAGCATCTCCTCCTGTGTCACTCGAACATTACACCTTGCCCGTCTACTTGTTTTGGGTCGTAGTGCAACAGAGCCGGTCTCTCTAAGAAGGTGCAATGCATCAGTTATAGTTTCATGCTTTGGATGTCGATCCCTAGGGAAACATTCTGAATAAACCCTCGCAGCCACTCTGGCATTATTTAACATTCACCGTCAATAAGTATCATTTCGGCATATTGCGTGTATGTGTAGCCTGCTATCACAATCTCAGCGCGTGGTGTATCCCGAACGTACTGTTGTAATTTGCATAATCCCGATTTTCATGCTCGTTATATCTCGCCTGACCTGGCTCATTCCGCTGCCTTGTATCTTGTTCTTAGTGAGTATGTTTTATTTTCCGGGTGTTGATTCTACCTAGTTTGATTTTTGAACGTTGTTTGACCCCTAAAAGTTAGCTGAAATTTTTAGATGAAATAACCCTCTTTGGTGATACCCCGATTTGGCGATACTGGCTACAGGCGGTTTCGCCGTAAAAAGAACATTGCATCCTGATTTCGATCTCGAATTACTTTAATTCATTTTTTAACTGATCCCTCAATGAAAGCAAAATCATGTGCACAAATCTCAAGACTTTGAAATTTAATAACTGTGTCAATTTTTGTAGTACAGAAGTCAAACTTTTTGTTTTATGTCTGTTATAGTATGTGTAAACTTTTATTAAATGTAATTATAGGAATTGGGGGACCGTATAAAAAGTTACATTTTGTATTTTTTATAAAAATGATTTTTTTATTTTAAACGGTGCCACAACATGAATATTTACTTCATATAAAATGTTTTTGTAATTGGAATTACATGTCTACGACCAACGGGTGAGAAATTAAAGGTCGGCGATAGATAACATAGTATATATTTCCCTGTATATATTTCTCTTGTGTGGCGTGAAAATAAAACTGAATTTGTAGCTTGCCGTTTGGCAACAACCATAGTTTCCAGAGTGACGACTTTTGAGTGGTTCATTTTATGGTCACATTATTCATTCAGCAAATCAAAATTCAGAGCAGAATCTCTTTTAAACACAGCATGATCTTTCGGTCGACGTTGTTCAGCAAATCAACTTTTTGATCAAGAGTTTATTTTACACACAACAGAAAACGTGTTATTTACGTCTGAGAGATATAAATTTCACGCCGAATGTACTTTAGACAATGATCGTTGATTTATATTAAACCGTCTTGTTATCACGTATTATTTTTCGATATGAAATTAAGCAACACGTGCTGTACAATATTATAGATGCAATGACTTTTAAAATAATCGTGTTTCCAAGGTAATTTTTTCATAATGTTAAAACGATTTATATGCGCATCAAGAAATTACATTTTAATTGTGTTTTAACGAAGTTTTCAGTAATTTTTTTTTGTACATTATGAAAATTTGAAAATTTTATATTTTAAAATGATTTGTGATAGTAGTTATTCTGGTTATAGTTGCTGCAATCGCCAAAAGTACCTTAAATACTTTTAAAAAGATATTCTTTCATAAACAGATCTACCTCTACATCCAAGGTTTACATCAAGTATGAACAAAGCAATACTAGCAACAATGGGATTTCAAGAGAATGCAAGTTACAACAATGGTTACAGGAATGGAAATAATTTTGCATCAACCCGATTACGTAAGAGTCTGCTTTAAATAACATAGAATCGACTTAACCTGTTTAAAAAAATAATTAAACGCCAAATCACACTGACTACAATATGTCAATTATCTGTGAACCCAATTATTGAACATCCCTTTTTAATAAATGCATATGTATGTTACAAACGAATACCTACCTTCCAATTTGCGTGATTTTAGGACTTGGTTGTTGCAAATATGTCTGTCATTGTCATATATTTCTATGACTTACTAAATATTACTATATATAAGTAATATTCAACATCAGCAATATTTCTGACAAAATTAGTGGGACCACAGCCAAGTTTGGTGACAAATATCCGCGAAGTATTGATTATCGTCAATTATCAGCGACGGAATTGATTATACCGTTAAATGTTTGATAAAAAAGTTATTAAAACAGTATACTTAATTTTTTGCAAAATCCAACTGGTTACAATATACAAGCCCGCTGTGGACCCAATTGAACATAATTAATTATATACCAGTGGACCCATGCGAAGATTTCGCACTGCAATAGTTTTTACTAATATCCAATAATTTTTATATGCAGGTTTAAACTTCTAAAGAAAAATTAAGGACTAAAAATATCTGCAAACAACATTAGCGAAGCCAGAATATCATCTCATTTGTTCCAACAAAGTTACATTAACAACTGATCGATGATAGGAGAGGCAAAAAGAAATATATATCATTCGTATTTTAACTGCATTAGAGGATGACATTATCTGTTTTGGAAAAAAAAAACATGGGATAAAGAAAATTAATTTAGCATTTGAATTTGAATTTTGCTTTTTAATCATAAATATAAAATAAACCCATGCAGCAACAATATCCCACTTTATCTTTATCGTACTTTTTTTAAAATCATTGTTGAGTATGATATAATGTTGCATTTTATTTTTGTGGCAACACTGATTTGAGAAAAACCTTTAATTTCATTTATGAAAACAATGCCGATTTAATTTTTAATTAACTGCAAGATTTAATCAAAATACATGTTTTAACGAAATGTGACTGTACTATACCAGAAGCCTGTTCAAAATCCTTTCATATGGTATCTCATTTATAGTTCTGTGTTTTGCATTTTATTAGTAAAAAGGATGTTGACAACAGAAATAATATATATGATAGAATATTACCCTATAGCTATATAAGTAAACAACGTAGAACAATGGTGTTATATACTAAAATCGTCTCTGAAAAATTTTCTACCTAACAGCGCAAGTTCCAGCATATTCTGTTCAATAAGCAAGTTATAAACGTACAGAACATCAGACAAATTTACATGATATATATACAAAAAAAAAAACCTAATCTCTTATTTAAAGATGTCATGTATATATTCCTTAATATGAGAGCGATGAATATAGATACGAGAAAAAGTGTCCCCTCCTATAGTTCATCTAATGGTGAATTTCTAAACGGTTAGTTTTAGAGATATGGTTATATTCCAATTGCAAAAATGTTTCAAATATTATACTTCATCCTATCCAAAACTAATTATGTCAAAATACTTTTTTGTAAGTTGCAAAATTTAAATTTTTATGTGATCCTTGAATCTTATAAACTATATATTTCATAAAACTTTCTCCATGTTCTAACAAGTAAAAAAATAATATTATACTTTGAATTTTATGAATTTTCAGCATTTTCTGGCACTAAAAACGATAAAACGCGTTTTGAGTTGTTCAGTAATCTAAATAAATATTTAATCTCCATAATTTTTCATTATAAGAATCTTACACATCCATTTTGGTACTATTCGATGTCACAGATGCCGAGATACGGCTGACACGAAAACCATGAAAAACACAGTATAACTTCGCTACCTTTTGTGTGATGTACACCAACCAGTAATGTACCCAACTAGTAAATCTGCAGACCAGGAGCTTCAACGTCAGCTCTGAAAGTTATTGTTTTTTTAATCTCACTTTCCATATTATATAGCATCTTACAATCCGCAATTTATTATTTTTATATTACATGCATATTAATAGGCATATACCATACTCCGGAGGTTTCAAAAATTAGAAGCGTTGAATTAAACACGTTTTATGCAATGATATTCTGAAATTCTTATGAACTTCTTATTCATGTAATTTTTTAGATAAAAAAGTGCATTTCTTATTTTAATATTCTTTGAAATAGGGTTGCTAAGTAACTAATAAAATAAAGAGAAAAGAAGAATAAATGCATTTTAAAATATGTAAAAAATAGGAAAATAAAATGTTTTATACTTTTCGAACTGTTACAAAAAAATTTCCAATAATTTAAACAATCAATTTCTAAATTCTAATAGATATATCGGCAAATTTTCAAAGCTATTGCATATATTTAAGACCTCTATATTGAAAATTTAGTACCCGTAATTTTACGTTTAAATCCATTATTCAAGTATGCGATTTTCATTTCAGTTAAAAATGAAATTTGAAAATCGTCTGCATTCCTATAGGAAAGCATTATGACCTAAAAAGAAATGTTGTATATTTTTCGAACGAATGAACCAAATTTAACCAAAAACTATACAGCTAATTCCGGGTATCTCGCCAACATACCAGCAAAAATAAACCTAATCGGATGTTTTTACGGAAGTTATCACGGAACAGACAGACAAACAGACAAATAAACAAACAAACAAACAAACAGACGGAAACCAAAAACTTTTCGTGTCTCTACAGTAAGCCTCAACTGACGTTTCGGCAATTAGCGGCAATTTACGTCAAGGCCTAACTAAATATCATTTTTCATGGCCAGTGTCACAGAGAGGGGGAGGCAGGCTGGGGGAAATTCTCCGCAGCTTCTATGAAACCCCCACCCCCCGCTACCAATAATTTTGAACAATTTTATTGGAAAGACATTTTATTGGAAAACATTTTTAAGGAACTTCCAGAGTTTAAATCCTTTTTTTTTCTATAATAGGAATGAGAGAGTTATATTTCTCAATATTACAAAATTATAAATTTAATCTGATTTAAAACAGTCTAATTTAAGATTCATATGACTGATATAGGCCTCTGAAGGAAACATTTCATGTAAAAATAATAATGTTACATACTATATGCAATATATGTATCTAAGTTCGTTTGAAAAACTATTTCCAATTTGCTTCTATAGCTCATACAATAAACCAACAATTACATGTACTTGTATCTCAGTACCATTTTGTGTAAAAGACATAAATAGTACAAAATTATTAATTAAATGTTAATTTGATTAAAAATATTAATTTAAATAATTTAAATGAAAAAGTAAGTTGCTATAAATGTTTAAATTAATTCCTAAAACTGTATTTATCAATAAGAATTTAATTTAAATATTAATAATACGTTCTTGATCCTCTCTTCCTATTTTACGTGAATACATGCATAGGGGTTGCTAGGAAATTTTAGCTCCGGAGACCAAGTCGTCCCTCTGTGCCTCTGTTCATGGTATTTCGTTCATTAATTTTGAGTTAAAGCGTCCTAAAAATTTGTGTAATACACAGATAGACACAAAACAAACAAGCAGTCATTTTCTAGAAATACCAGTGAAATTGTAATCAGAACATCCCAAAACATGTAAATCCATCAAAAACCTGAAACCGAAAATTTTCACGAAAATTTTTACTTTATTGTTATGTATTTAGAAGAAAGAAGTAATATGCTATTTTCAATATTGTATGTGTTATTTTTATAGAAAGATGAAATGTATTTCTCCAATTAACTATAATTTATTTGATCTTAAAAATACTTCGAAAGAGAAATAATAAAATAATTTAATACTTTAGTAAAGCAATTAATAAATGTTCTGTTCATCATTGATTTTAAAACATCTCTTATCATTTGCTTAATATTCTTTTCATACAATCAAAACGTTTTTTATTAGTTTATCTTTTTTATTCTCACATTCTTCGCTTCTGTAATTTTTTTACAAAAAGCAGTAAATCAAAGTCATTTATATCTCTAGAAAAGTACATAAATAAATAAAAATACTGTTTTGATTTAAAAAAGAAAGAAACAAACAAACAAAAAAACCCAGACAGATTTTTTTTAAAACCTTTTTGCCATTGGCTGAAATTATTACGACTTATCACACTTACGTCATTGGGTTTCTATGGTGATACATGGGAAAAAAATGTAATAAAAACTAGTACAGTGTGATTTTCTTTGTTGTATCAAAAAGTTTTTAGTCATATATAATTTAAGAATGTAATTTATATCGAAACAAATCTCAGAAGAGGAGGTGCAAGTGGAATTTTGTAAATTGTCCCGCATTCAAAAGTTTTTGTAGAACGCTTTTAAATGTTTACTAAAAGCACTTTTTAAGAAATATTTGCTGTAACTGAAGATCAAATCCAATTTCTTTTTATAAAAAATTTATTTCACTAACTGCTTTTTAAGAAATATTTGCTATAACTGAAGATCAAAACAAATTTCTTTTTATACAAATTTTATTTCACTAACAGCTTTTTAAAAATTATTTTTGTAAAAATGTAGTTTTTTGTGGTGTGATAAACGCGTATGCATATAAATCAAATAATTGACAATAATTATTAATCTTACACTAAAGATGTAATTATGGCTTAAAGTGATAAAAAATTACACAAAAAGGCTTAAAAATACCTTTTAATATAAAGATGACATGTTTCATATGCTAAAATGGCG
Source organism: Maratus michaelseni (assembly GCA_963931845.1). Classification (NCBI taxonomy): domain Eukaryota; kingdom Metazoa; phylum Arthropoda; class Arachnida; order Araneae; family Salticidae; genus Maratus; species Maratus michaelseni. Next base: position 359,157,592 of record OZ007593.1, on the reverse strand, counting down.
ACTTCTTCAAGATATTAAAAACTAGTCGGATGTGCCAATCCCAAAACTTTCTTCTATCTCACACAGGTTTCGCATACACTAAAAAGAATCAGCAACCAATTTATATCAAGGTCTAACTGAATCTAAAGTTTTATTAAATTCCGTGCATTAGTTCTTGAGATAAGACTATTGCTAAAATCGTGTAAATCCTGCAAATTATAGCATAGCAGCGCCACCTATTGGGAGATTTAAACCAAACCCTAATCAACAATAATTTATGATAACGTCTAACTGAATCTGAAGTTTGATGAAAATCCGTGCATTAGATCTTGAGATATAGTTATTGTGATAAAATGAAAAAAGTAACATAGCAGCGTAACCTGTTGGGATATTTACACCAAAACGTAATCAGCATCTATTAATTCAAGGTCTAACAGAATCTGAAGTTTTATGAAATTCCGTGCATTAGTTCTTGAGATATAGCTATCGTAAAAATAATGAAGAAGGTGGTATAGCAGTGCCACCTGTTGGGATATCTACACCAAAACGTAATCAGCGTCTATTTATGTCAAGGTCTAACTGAATCTGAAGTTATATGAAAATAACTGCATTAGTTCTTGAGATAGAGCTATTGCGGAAATCGAAGGAAATGCTGCATAGCAGCGCCACCTGTCGGGCGATTTTCACCAAAAACTAAACAGCACCAATTGATATTAGGGACTAACTTATTATAAAATTTTATTAAATTTCGTGCAATAATTTTTGAGATAGAGCACCCACAAAAATTTTGTCACATGCAGACAGACAGACTAACAGACAGACATTTTCTAAAAACAGTCAAATCGTCTTCAGTACCTTCTAAAACGTATAAATCTGTCGAAAACCGGAAATCGAAAATTTTCATGAATCCAGTACTTTCTTCTTGTAAAGCTAGACGAAAGTAAAAATTAAGTACTCGAACCTCGTTAACGCGAAAACTCAAGGGGAATTTTTTTTGTTCGTGTTAGAAGTAGCTCGTGTTATCTGAACATAAATACATTACATACAATTGGACGGGTCAATGGGAAACAGTTCGTGCTAAATGTAATTCGCGTTAAGCGTGTTCGTGTTAACGAGGTTTGACTGTATATATATTTTTTTATCTTGAAGAAGTCGCCGTTTTAGCTTATGAAATATGCCATATTTTTATTAAAATGTATTTTTAAAGCTTTTCTGTGCAATGTTTTATATCACTTTAAGCATTAATTACATCTTTCGTTTAACGTTAACAAGTGATTTTATTATAGTAATTATTAACATTTTGATTACTTTGTTGGAACTCCGTACGTCCAAGCGATTATTATTACTTTCTTCTATCTTTACAAGAAGAAAGTATTGGATTAATGGAAATTTTCGACTTCCGGTTTTCGACGGATTTATACGTTTTAGAAGGTCCTGAACACGATTTGACTGTTTTTAGAAAATGTCTGACTGTGAGACTGTCTATCTGCATGTGACAAAAATTTTGTGGGTGCTCTATCTCAAAAACTATTGCACGAAATTTAATAAAATTTTATAATAAGTTAGTCCCTAATATCAATTGGTGCTGATTAGTTTTTATTGTATGCGAAACCTGTGTCAGATAGAAGAAAGTTTTGGGATTGGCACATCCGACTAGTTTTTTATTCTATTCGTAAAACTTTTTGAATAATAATCTTTGTCATGCACATAAAGTAGTATATTTTTAAGAGATATCGACAACAAATAAAATTTTCTGTAAATTGTGGTACGAATCAATATAAAAATAATCACCAATCCTATCCCGTAAGCAAAAGGTCAATGTCATTTTTAGGTGCGTTCGTAATTATATAAATACGTAGCACCTATTGTCGTCGCTTGGTCCGTCCGTCTGTCCGTCCGTCCGTCTGTCTGTCCGTCCGTCCGTCCGTCCGTCCGTCCGCATATAACAACGCAAAAACTACCCAACCGAATGGTTTAAAATTTAAGATATATTATCTTTGCAGAATTTAGTCGAGACATTTCAAATTTTATTAAAATCGAATCAAAACTTTAGGAGATATTAATAAAAATATTTATTAAGAAATTTGAATTTTTTTTTAAATCGGTGCTTTTTTGTTGTAGGAGCTTCGGAAGTTTCATCGTCAAGCGACCGAGATACTTATTTTATTACAGAAATTAATCTGCAGACGATATAATTCATTTCACAGAATTAAAAATCATCTAGATCTGAATATTTATATAACTAGCTATAGTACGAACGCATCTCATTTGTCACGTTGGATGTACAATTTCCAACTTGTTATTAAATGTAGAATATCTTCAATATGGGTTATAGAGTAAGAGCCCAGAGTCGCCATATTTACGTTATAGTATCAAACCTAAGATTTTTTCTGTGCATGTATACTATAGTAGATAAGAACGTGTGGGTATTAGCTAAATTGAATCAGGGGTCTTTTGGCAGGTAAAAGATACTAAATATACAAAAAGATTTTGCTTATCTACGTTAAAGTAACAAAATCTGGTTTTTTAATATGTTTAATGGGACGGTGTTAGAAACCACTATTCACTATTGTCAGACAAATTCCGTTGGTCATAACTTTTGCCAGACGCTTTAAAAATCGATAAATAATAGGGCAAATTACGCCATAGTATCGAGGCTGAATTTTACATATATTATTGTTTCATATTTTGTCAGCAGCCAGACCGATCCGATTGGTCTAACATCCTGCCGGACGCTTTTCGCTTGTCGTAACTTTCGCCAGACACTGTAAAGCTCGATGAATAATCGGGAACCCAAGTCATAGTATCAAGGTCGAATTTTACATGTATTGTTTGGGCGATTGTTTTATGATATTTTCTAAGCAGCCAGACCAAAACGATTAGTCTAACATCCTGTTGGACCCTTTCCGCTTCTGGCAGTAACTTCCGCCAGACGCTTTAAAGCTCGAAAAATAATGGGGGAACCTAAGTCATAGTATCAAGGTCGAATTTTACATGTATTATTTGGGCGATTGTTTTATATTTTCTAAGCAGCCAGACCAAAACGATTAGTCTAACATCCTGCTGGACCCTTTCCGCTTCTGGCAGTAACTTCCGCCAGACGCTTTAAAGCTCGAAAAATAATGGGGGAACCTAAGTCATAGTATCAAGGTCGAATTTTACATGTATTATTTGGGCGATTGTTTTATGATATTTTCTAAGCAGCCAGACCAAAACGATTAGTCTAACATCCTGCTGGACCCTTTCCGCTTCTGGCAGTAACTTCCGCCAGACGCTTTAAAGCTCGAAAAATAATGGGGGAACCTAAGTCATAGTATCAAGGTCGAATTTTACATGTATTATTTGGGCGATTGTTTTATGATATTTTCTATGCATCCAGACGAAACTGATTGGTCTAACATCCTGCCGGACGCTTTCCGCTGGTCATAACTTCCACCAGACGCTTTAAAACTCGATAAATAATCGGGGAACCTACTATATAGTATCGTCCTAATTTTATTGTATGCTATTCCGGCGATTATTTTATGATATTTGACAAGCAACCAGGCCGTTCCGATTGGTCTAACATCCTGCCAGACCTTGTAAATGTTCCGCTGTGAGTGCGCGAGAGTGAGGGCATCTGTGCATGTGAGCGCGAAACCAAGCTTTAAAGATTGATCACATGAGTATTCGTATTTACTTCTCTCCAAAATTATGAAAAAGGATTTTGCTTCTTATGTGATAATAGTTGTACATAAAATCCGTAGATTTCTCTTCAGTGAAGAGGATTCGTTTAAACTAAAGAAACATGTTGTGATAATTTAGATATTTAAATATGCATTGTTTTTATTTATAAAATACATTAACAAACAATTTTAAATGGTCTGAAAATAAGTAACGCGTATGGAAGATGTATTTTTATTCTTGATCCAACAGAAAATTTCTCAAAGGGTTATTGTCTTGTTTAAAAGAAATTAGATTCTAATATTTAAAAAATATGCGAAGAGGCATTTTACTCCATCCATTTCCTTTTAAAAGATTCAGAGATGCGTTTTTATTTTCGTTTTTCTTAGTTTGTGTTTTTTGTTTCCTTTTAATCCAACGCTTCAATCCCCTAGGTACCTCAAATATAAAGACTTTGTTTTACTTGTTGAATTGTTTGAAAGTGGTTATCATAGCTAGTGTTATAAATTAATTACAGGGTTAAGGAAAAAGTATTTGGCATCCAAATGTATGGCTGCAATTTCAAAAAATAAATTAACAAGTAGAATAGAGGATTTATCTACAGGTGTAACGCCCGAACTATACGCACTCCATCATATTTTCTCTCCTTTTCTTTTTTTTTCTTTCAAAAGAACTGGCAAGCTGAGTAATTTAGACTTTACCAGAAGAGAAGAATGTTTACAGAGCTGTTGATGACAAGGTATCTGAGCTAAGCCGTAATATTAAATTAAATGAGTTATTTTGTAAATAGTAACATGTAAATGCGTTGTAAATATTAAATTTATTAGTCTATGAAGAAGTTATCAAGTTTTATTTGTAACTAAAACAGTTTCCACCCCGGATTCAAAATAATATGTTACACAGGTGCTTTATTGATATCCAAATGAGCAATACAATCAGTTTAACCTCAGCCATCTTTTTCATAGTCTCCAGATACGGCAACTATACCAATACCTGAACCGATTACGATACCTGGAACTAACTAGGGTCAACTGGAGTAGTTATGAACATAGGGTAATTCAGAACAAGCTTCACTAACGCTCATGTGAGAGTAGCTGATACTAAAGTGATGTAAACATCAAAACTTTACACCTTTTTTCATATAATGAGAGCGTTCCCGCCGTTTCTGCTTCACGGTTGGCACCCTTGCTCGCATATATTAAATTTTTTATCAGTTAAAAGTGACAAACAGTTTTTTAGTGACTGTGAATATGCTTCATTCTTATCAGATAAAACCAAGGTAAGTTGTTAACAATTGTTAATCAACCATTGTTAAGTAATAATTACTCTAACAGAATATCACTAAGTTTGTGCTCTAACTCATTTTCAAGGACCTACAGCCCCATGTTTATAACTATCCCATACTTTTTGTGATATTGGGTGATATTAAACAGTGTTTTTGTAAGTGTTTTGTTCCATATTAGTTACTAATATGCCTCATAGGAAGTTATAACTGCTTGTACAGTGGAACCTTTAGTGTTCCTGAGTAACTTTTGCTCCATGTTGAAAGTTTAATATATCTAAATGTCATAAATTAAATTTGAAATCACTATAAGGGGATCCTTTAGCTCGTATGGATAGATTTTCGTTAAAAATATAAGGCAGACGGATCCCTAAAATTCGTTTTATTTAGAAAGATTTCCGTTTAAATATATAAATTAAAAACAGACCAGGGAGTTCGTAGCATGCCTGATGTATGGTACCGAAGGCAGCCACACCCTCCACCAACTCTACGTTCGTTTGGACACACTCTAAAAACAACATTTTCAAAACTGAGCAAAAAATACTCAAATCTGAGTATATCGCATAGTTAAAATATCTCCGAATCAAAATGACTTAAGTTTGAAACATGTATATACTCAGTTCTGAAAACATGCACACACTCAAGAATAAAACATCATGTGCTCGGATTTGAGTATGTCCATGTTTTAAAAATGAGGATGAACTGATTTCTATGTGCTCATTTTTTAAGATTTCCATGTTTCAAAAATGAGTTTGAACTGACCTCTATGTGCTCAGTTTTGATTATGTCCATGTTTCAATATTCTGAGTCTTTCTGGTATTTTAGAATTGAAAGCATTGGGTTGTCCTATTTGAAAAAAAAAGTTTCATAACAAAATGAAAACATAGATTTACTCTGATTTGAAAGTGTCATTTTTCTTAGTGCAGATTTTCGTTTAAAAATATAAAATTATACAAATTCGAAGTTATACGCTACCAAAGGCGGTGAAGTCCCTACATTAGAATTTACTTTGGAGAGATTTTCGTTAAAAAAATATAATTTTCAAATAGATCGGAGCATGCATAGCATACTGCTATATCTGGCTCAAGTAATTGGGGCCCCTAACTGTATATTCGTTCGGAAAGATTTTCGTTTAAAAATATAAAATTATTCAACATTGATTTTATGAAAATTCAAAGCAGCTCTGGGTGATCAGCTAGTGGTAGAATAATGTGTCTATGAATTTGTTGTTGAACAAAAGTTGTGTATGAACTTGATACATTTTTTTTTGTATTGTATCATCCCGACTCAAAAATAGGTGTTCACAATTACTCCATAGCGTTTGGAGAAATAATAAATATCTGGAGTAATTGTGAACAAGCAATTTCAGGCAACTTAATTACATCCCACAGCCCTAATAACTAATTCTAATTGAAGTATAGGAGTTAAACAATATATTCGATTTGATATGGTTTTACATGGATCAAGTGCTCCTTAAAGTTGTCAGTAATTGGAAATACCAAAATTCGTCCACAATCACGCAATTGACCTACTATACGTCAGTCAGTCTTACCAGTACCATTAAATAACCAATAAAATATAGACGGTGTTAAATTATTTAATGATGCAACGAGAAAAAATACATTTGATATCAAACAAAAATTTATGTGTGAGGTAATATAATGTGGTGGGAAAATTAGATGTAGATGCTATTCGAGTTCAGCTATTCATCAGTACATAAACAGTTTCTTATGTAGATGAAGCATTCAACAGGAAAAAATGTAAGAAATTTTGACGCAAATAAAATCATCCATAATTCAAAGATAAACTATTCGAACAATTTACCAGAACAATTTATACTGCGAACATCTGGAATAACGCTCACTTGAAAAACCGACCATTTATCTTCCCAAATTGTGTGTGGATACTGAAAAAGATGGCTGTGGTTGAACTAACTGCGTAGTTAACTCGGATATCCATAGAACCGCTGAAGAGGAATCCTTTGTTGTACATGCTAATTTATTTTTTTAATTGCAGTCGTAACATTTAGATTAACATTTAGAAAAAATAGAAAAAATCAGAAAATATGCTTAGAAAAAATATATAAAAATAAATAGCTCGAATAATATATGTAAAATGTCGGCATTGATACTATGGCGAAGGTTCCTGATTATTCATTGAGCTGTAAAGCGTCTAGCAAACGTTATTACTAGAGAAAAACATCCGGCGTAATGTTAGACCAATCTGATCGGTCTTGCTGCTTAGGAAATATCATAAAATAATCGCCCGAATGACACATGTAAAATTCGGCCTTGATACTATGACGTAGGTTCTCGGATTATTTATCGAACTTTAAAGCGTCTGGTGGAAGTTATGACCATCGGAAAGCGTCCAGCAGGATCTTAGACCAATCGGATCGGTCTGGCTACATAGAAAATGTCATAAAACAATCGCCTTAATAACATATGTAAAATTCGGCCTTAATACTATGACGTAGGTTGCTCGATTATTTATCGAACTTTAAAGCGTCTGGTGGAAGTTATGACCATCGCAAAGCGTCCGGCAGGATGTTAGACCAATCGGATCCGTCTGGATGCTTAGAACATAACATAAAACAATCGACCAAATAATGTATGTAAAATTCAGCCTTGATACTATGACGTAGGTTGCCTGATTATTTATCGAGCTTTAAAGCGCATGGCAAAAGTTATGACCAACGGAAATCGTCTGGCAATAGTATATATGGGTTTCTAATATCGTCCCATTAAACATATTAAAAAAACAGATTTGATTCTTTAACGTTGATTCGCAATTTTTTTTTTGCACCTTTAGTACCTTTTACCTGCCAAAAGACTCCTGATTCAAGTTAACTAATACCCAGATGTTCTGATCTACTATAATATACATGCACAGAAAAAATCTTAGGTTTGATACTATAACGTAGGTAGAGTGATTTTGGGCTCTTGGTCTATTATATTAAATGCAAAATGCATTCAATATAGATTGTATTGAATGTAGAATGTATTTTATATTGAATTATATGGAATGCAGTTTATATCAAAATATATGTTAGAAAACGATTTATTACTGAATATTCTAAATTGTTTTGCATGCAGTCAAATGTTTACGTACTTGACAATCTCCAACTATTTTCCGTAAACTATGGTTTAATATGACCAGGGGTTGACAAATACGGTTGCCAGTTCACCACCGGCGACCAAATATTTTTATCTGGCGATCAAATTATTTAATCTAATGGGGTTTTTGTTGTTGTTTCTTTTTTATACAAAAATTGACCTAAGCTTTCTTGAAATGAGCACAAATGCCACCTCCCCCCTTTCCCAAAATTAAAAAAAATAAACTTTGAAACTATATTCACATAAAAAATATTTTTAACTTTTGTTTGTAATTTGGTAAAAATAAGTTCATCAAATGTAAATTTTAAAATAATCAAATCAGAATTATTTGAGACTTCGACAGAAAAATAGGCGAAAACTTGTTTTCCTGCTTCACTATTTCGTCGATGCCCTCCTCAGCAGATATAGGTTTTGTAGCATTCAACTATCCGGACATTTGAAGCATTCGGCAATTAGCATTTTTCGAACATGCCGATTAATTCACTCTTTACAGTATTTTTTTTTTTTTTTTTTGAAAGATATATGATTTTGATAAGTTTCATTGAAATACTTAGTTTATATTATCTTTCTAAATTATGTAACTAATAATTCTAAACAATGCCTGTTATTATTCTTCCTCAATTAATTCACATAAACTTTTGTGCTTTTTGAAAATTATTGACGGGGAAGGAGGGGGTGGTAAATATTTTTTACTGGCTACTAGAATTTTTTTCTGGCTACCAGATTTTATAAAATTTGTAAAGCCCTGAATATGACCAACGTTAAACACATTTCGAAGCAGAAAATTTAGTTAATATATATTATTTATTTAATTTCATATTTTTACGTGGAGATTACTTCATTTTATTTCTAAAACAATTTTCTTATTTGAAGCGTGTTTAACCTGGATAAAATTAACTCACATTTTACGGGAAAATACTTGAAGGTTGGCAGGTGTGCGTTTCAGTAGAATGTTTTTAAATTTTAATTAAAAGCACTTTTATGATTTATCTCTTGTAGTTTATGTATTGTATGATGATTTATTTATTGTAATTTATGTATTTTATGATGATTTATTTATTGTAATTTATGTATTGTAATTTATGTATTGTATGATTTATTTATTGCATGAAAGTGTATATTTCTAAAATAATAAAAATTCAAATATTATTTAATGCATATAACAGAAAATGTATTTTAACAAATTAAGACAATGTAATTAATTTACAAAAGCTATTGATATATTATTTGTTCATCATTAATTTTAAAAGATTTCGTATGCTGCTCGTAAATATTTTAAATACAATTAAAACATTGCTTTTTAAATCATGTTCTTTTTTTTAGCAGCTTATCATTCTCTAATTGTTTTACAAAAAGGATTAAATCAAAACCATTTATAACTTAAAAAATAAATAAATAAATAAATAAAATAAATAAAATTTTGATTTTGATTAAAAAGAACAAAATAAAGGAAACAGATTTTTTAAAACCCTATTTGATAATTGTTGAAATCATTTCGACTTGTCACATTTACGTCACTGGGTTCATCTATCCATCTATCTAACTAATATATATATATATATATATATATATATATATATATATATATATATATATATATATATATATATATATATATATATATATGGCGGTCAATATGATTAATTCAGTCATCAATAATATTAATGTTGGTAAACGTCTGTCTGTCTGTCTGTGCATCCCACGTCTGTACACGCAAAGGCTTCGCGACCAAGCGACGCACAGAAACCGCTTCGGTACCAAAAAATTCGTAAAAATGGCGCGACCCCCAAGTTTAGCCGGATCGGAAGTCCGACCCGGACCCAGAGAGTTATTAATAAACAAAACTGTTTTAATTACTGCTAAAGAAACCTATTTATCTCTCCGATCAAAACCGCAAAGTTTCGCCTCCGAAAGGATTTGCCAGTCGAAACAAATCTCGGGTCGGTAAAGGCAGCGCTGCCGCGGAGCAAATTAAGCCATAAACTGTAGTGCGTGCTTTTAAACCGACTCGCAACTACGGAAGTCGCGGAGCCAGAAATTCGGAAGTGGTGCGGACAAAAGTAGGACAGCGTCCGGTTTCATAAATTCGAAAAATCATTTCCGTACGACAATTACAACCGAAAAAATTCTTTAAAAATTGATCGATAAAAAAAGAATTTTTTAATTCTTTCCACACGGCTGGTGAAGACCAGATGGGCGGCGCGACAGATGTCTCGAAGGACGATAGGAGGATTTTCACGTGACAGGGTCTATTTATCGCTCCAGTTGTTTTCCAAAAACAATGAAGGAATTAATCTCTGGACACCCAAATCGGCCATCATACGTAAAAAAAAATCCTGATTTCAACAAAAAAAAAGATCGTACGAATTGGCCAGTAAAATCGGAAGATATCAATTAAAACCGGTTAATGAAGCAATGTATTTCTAATCATTTGTAATCTATGCAGAAAAACGACACGTGACTGGATATTTTCAGACAAGGAAATATTTCAATACGAAAACCTACTCTTCCTTTTTAGCCAGGTATAATTTTTTTTTAAATATTGCTTTTACCAATTTGAAAATCATGCATCCTAAAGCATTTTTGCGTGCGGATCATGAATATGTTTTTTTTTTTTAAGCTAGGATGATTAGTTTACGAGAAACGATTTTTAATTTTTAATTAATTCCATTGCTTTCCTACAGTCTTTTTTAAACAAGTATTTTAAATGCCAGACATAAAGGCAACACTATCCCCAGTTTTCAGCTAAGATGTCTAAACGGCATTACGTGTAATTAGTTTTTTCTATTAGAGTGCCGACCAGGTAAAAAAATTTTGATTTCGGACCATATTTTTTTATTTTAGCAAAATCCCGATTTTTGTATAGCGAAAAAAAAAAAAAAGCTAAGGAATTATCTATTTCTTTTCAAAATATCTTCTGTCGTATTGGTCCCATCGCAACACGGTTTGGCTCATTCGACTCGACATCGATAGAGCTTATCGATTTTAGTTCGTTTTTTCACCACCGTTCGTTTTTTCACCATGGTTTTTTTTCTCTTAACTAATATGGTCCGTTTCTATAACTCAGAAATATGTTTCGGATTTCCACCAAACTGATTTCAAACATTATAATTAATTAAAGTAATAAGGACCCTCTATAACATTTTTTATAGTTTCTGAGGTTTATACCACTCTTTTCGAATAATAATATCAGACTTTATATTTTGATTTCATAATATCTCGAGTTCTACGAGTCCAATCGCAACGGGGTTTGGCTCATTCGACTCGAAATCGATAGCTCTTACATATTTTAGTTCCAAATTTCACCACCAGGGGGCGCTTCCGGAAATCGGGTTCTATGGGCCCGATTACGACGGGGTTTGGCTCTTTCGACTGGATTTCAACAGCTTTACAGATTTCGGTCATGTTCGTATAGAACAAATTGCGCCCCCTGGTGGTGGAAGGTGTAATTAAGGGATTTTTCAGCCAACTCGGGTTCTATGGGTCACATCACGATGCGGTTTAGCTCAATCGACGCGACATCGATAGAGGATACTAGACCTTATCGGTTTTAGTTCGTTTTTCACCACCAGGGGGCGTTTTCTTATCTCTGTTTCTATGGCCCGGATCACGACGGGGTATGGCTCATTCGACTCAACGTCGATAGAGGATACTACAGCTTATCAATTTTTGTTCCAAGTTTCACAACCAGGGGCGCTTTCGTATCTCTGTTTCTATAGGAAGGATCACCACGGGGTATGGTTTATTCGACTCGACATCGATAGAGCTTACCGATTTTAGTTCGTTTTTTCACCACCAGGAGGCGCTTTCCTATCTCCGGCTCTACGGGCATGAAAACGACGGAGTATTGCTCATTCGACTCGACATCGAAAGCCTTAATGATTTCAGTTATGATCGTATAAACAGATTGCGCCACCTGGTGATGAAAGGGGGAACTAACGTATACTGCAGCGCGTGCGCAGCACGACTGCTATACGGTGCCGCAGGCAACGGGGACCCGAGACACAAGTTCGTTCAGTTAGAGGTTTATACTATTCGATGTGCAATTTAAGAGATTATCCGGTGCCGAAGGCAGCGGCGACCAGGGTCCGAGGTTCGTTCGGTTAGAGGTTTATAGTACTCAATGCGCAAATTAAGGGATTATCCGGTGCGTTCGTAGCACGACCGGTATACGGTGCCGAAGTCAGCGGGGACCCGGGTCGGAGGTTCGTTCGGTTCGAGGTTTATCTTATTCGAGGTTTTACAAGATTCGAAGCACTGATGTAAATTAGGGGCCCGCTACCGGGCGAAGCCAGCTATTTATTAATAATAACCGGTTATTATTAATAATGACCGGATTAATCATATTGACCGTAATATATGTATATAAACGTTTGTGTCCTTATATTTCGCTTTGCGGCCACACCCAGCGCAGACCACTGGTGTTTGTGTGTGGCCTCCAGTCTCCCTTCGTACAGTATAGTGGTTGAATGTCGGTAGCTGTGAGAATGTGGGAGATATGGTGTTTGAAAGTGGTCGACTTAGGGCATTTTTATATTTCGACCAAAGTGTTCTAAAAAGTGTTTGCAATATTTTTCAACGGGAATTGGTTCGTTCAACTTAACATGAACTAATTAAGATATAGATAAGTAAGTGATATGATTTCGCGTCCCCAGCGGTGGAAATTGAAACTAAACGATCTTGTAGCGCGTGCGTAGCACACCTGCTATACAATGCCATAAACAGCGGGGACGAGTGCCGGAGTTTCGTTCGGAAAGAGGTTTTTATAGAACAGAATGCTCATCGAAACCACAAAAGAAAGTTACTGATTTAAGGGGAACGCCGGACGGATCAGCTAGTATGGTAATAAATGGAAAAATTTAAAGAAATTGTAATAAAGCCTATTAAAGTGTGATATTTTCTGGATCGAAAAGTTTTTCAGTCATATTGAATTTAAGAATGAAACTTATATCGGAATATTTTCAAAAGGAAAGGTGCAAATAAATTTTCTAAATTGTCCTGAAGTCCAAATTTTTTATATAATGCTTTTAAATTTTTAGCTTAAAGGCCATTTTACGAATTATTTGTTGTAACAGAAGATTAAAACAAACTTTATTTTGTACAATTTTTTTTTCACTAATTACTTCTGATTGAGTATTTTGGTGAAAATCATAGAAACTCGACAGAGTTTCTCGCCAAGCATAAGAAACAGCAATGCATTGAACCGTAATTGAAAGGAATTTCCGCCAATGCATGCCAAACTATTTTACAAAAATTTTTTAGCACTCTGTCTAGTTTATATTTTGCGGACGGGACAAAACGGGTTTTTGACACATCTATATCTCGCGTTCTATTTATGATAGAAACAAAATTCTTGATTCTATGGAATGGGGCGTGCCAAGGGACTAAGAATTCAAAAGTAAAGCAAAATCCGACGAATAGGTTTCAGTAAATGCGATTTTAAAAGTGCTGTTTTTTGTACTTTTTAAATCTTGTTCAGACCAAAAACTGTTGACAGGGCTACAGCAATGTGTAATTATCGGATTTTTACGCGGTTTACGTTATTTGAATCGTTTTTATGAGTAGTTTGGACCTTTGTAAGTTTCATGTAAAAATATTTATTAGTTTTTGATTTATATCAGTTTAAAATTATTGATTCCTATACTTAACATAGAGCAAAAAACTGTTGACAGGGCTACAGCAATGTGTAACTATCGGATTTTTACGCGGTTTACGTTATTTGAATCGTTTTTATGAGTAGTTCAAACTTTTGTAAGTTTCATGCAAAAATATTAATTAGTTTTTGATTTATATCAGTTTAAAGTTATTGATTCGTATACTTAACATAGAACAAAAAACTGTTGACAGGGTTAGAGCAATCTGTAACAATCGGATTTTTACGCGGTTTACGTTATTTGAATCGATTTTATGAGTAGTTCCATTTGTAAGTTTCATGTAAAAATATTAATTAGTTTTTGATTTATATCAGTTTAAAGTTATTGATTCCTATAATTAACATAGAGCAAAAAAATATTAAATGACCCAACTCTTTTAGGAATGGTCGTATACTTATGATATCAAGATATGTTATTACACTCGACCTAAGTAAGCTTCCTATTATAAAAAATCGGAACATTTAAGGTTCGTTTACAGGGTCTCACAAAAGATCATTTGATATAGGGCTAAAGAGTTGTGTAATTATCCGATTTTTACGCGGTTTGCAGCATTTGAATTGTTTTTATGAGTAGTTCAAATGTTTAATATTTCGTGTAAAAATATTAATTAGTTTTTTATGTATACCAGTTTATTATGTATACCATATGTAAGTGATTTATTCCTATACTTAAGATGAAGCAAAAAAACTATTAAATGGTCTAACTCTTTTCAAAAAGAACTTATGCGCATGATGTTAAAATATGTTACTACGAGCGACCTAAGTTAGCTTCCTATTGTAAAACAGAATTGTAGAATTTACTGTTCGTTTACAGGGTAACTCAAAAGATTTTTTAATAAGACTAAAAAGTTGTGTAATTAGCGAATTTTTACGTTGAAGTACATGATTCTTGTACTTAACACAGAGGAAAACAATAGTAAATTGCATAACTTTTGTCAAATTGGCTATATACACAAGATATTCAAATATGTTACTACATCCTCTCTATTGTAAAGCGGCATTGAAGCATATAAGATTTCGTTTAGAGTCTCTTAGAAGATCTTGATTACATTACAACCAATGTATATTTACTGAGTGATATGTATTTTAATCATTTTACACTGTTTCAATCTCTGTAAGGTTTCATTATCTTGCTTTAAAATTTAATATGAGTTCATTTTGTCCGTCTGAAATCTCGTCGATGCTAAGCTCTAAATCTATTAAAATATAGTATTTTCATCCATTAAAAAAACTGTGTTTATTTATAAATATATAATTCTAGCGTATCAGGAATTGATTGAAATAGCGATTACAACATTCCAACTTTACGTTCATGCGCTGAGTAATAGAATGTAAAAATATTGCTACCCCAAGATTACAAGTTTTGCGTTTAAATATTTGCCGTACATCGAATCTCCGGCTATGACGAACTTAAAATGCTAAATTTCGTATACAATAGGTGATCGGTAACGAACTGTTCGATTTACAAACAAATCGGTTAACGAACACTTTCGCGTGAGATTTTTATGTTCGGAGAACGAACGCCTCACGACACAAAGCCATGATGAAGCAATGCCGTGTTTCATATTTGCCGAGCTATACTTATTGCCTCTATTGTCAACTTTGAGAACATTTTAACAGTTGCATACATATGTCCTAATTAATTCATGGACTGCCGGAGATTGGGGACCTATATTTTAGGATCACCGAATTGGAATGAACAGACTATATGAACAGAAATCACTTTAATAGTTTTTATACTTTTGCAAACGTTGCGAATTTTATGTATTTCAAATTCTCGAAACGTTGAGTTAAAAAACTTAAACAAATAAAAAACTTCTAAGGTGCTCAGTGTTTTTCAAAAATAATATATTTAATATGTTAGTATAAAAATCCCTGTAAATTTTTATACTAATATAAATAGGTTCGTAGAAAATAAAATGTTGATTATTCTCGGTAAAGTATGCTCCATAAACTTATCGTTGTAGTTGACCGAAAAAAAGTTCTTATTTTTCCACATTTTTCTGAAACTGTAGTATTTTAATTAGTTTGTAAACTACTGTAAAATTGTCTAATTTTTTATTTTTGAATGTTTATAAACGGAAAAGTGATATAAACAAAAGAAAAAGGAAAATAAATATGTCATAAATAATCTGATGAATACAATGTAAGGAAATTAATATAAAAGTTTCCCCGTTGTTATGGTAGCGACATGTACATTGGAATAAGTCACTGAATAAATTGTATAATTCTGATGTATAATTCTGTTTATAGCATCACTATTATTTTTTTTTTTGCCCCTTTCATCTTTTCTTTTCTGAATAAAAATGGAATCCATATAATTGAAATTAAATACCTTACAAAAAGGAGTGATATCTCATAAAAAACAACTCGTTGTAAATGATCCCGCCAAGCCACAAACCTAAAACGTCAGTCACAAAAAGAAGTGATATCACATAAAAAAAAAGCGATATAGAAGTGCATACTCCGAGTCCCGTGTAAAAATCTATCACCACTCATAATGTTTCCAAAGGACTCGGAGTGAGGTACAGTATGTGAAAACTGCATATATAAAAAATATATATATAAACCTTATAATAAACGTTAACTAAACTGAGATATATTGCAGTAATTCTAGCGTAAGGGAATGGCATAGATACGGGGGAAAATCCGTTCTGTCAGTTCTTTCGCATACAAAAATATTTATAAAAGTGGTATAACAAAAATATAAAATTTATTTTTCGATTTTCAAAATTGATATACTACATATATTATAAAAGCCTGCAGGTCGCCAAGCAGTTTTCACATACTGTACCTCACTCCGAGTCCTTTGGAAACATTATGAATGGTGATAGATTTTTACACGGGACTCGGAGTATGCACTTCTATATCGCTTCTTTTTATGTGATATCACTTCTTTTTGTGACTGACGTTTTAGGTTTGTGGCTTGGCGGGATCATTTACAACGAGTTGTTTTTGATTAGATATGGGTTTTGTGGAGTAAATAAAGTAATGAAAAATCAAGCATTGATGCATATAACTTAATAAATAATTGAAAATAATAATTAATGTAGTTTATAAAGAAAGCTGAAAGTAGTTTTATTCAATTACGCAAAATGTACTTTCTATTGAAATAGGTATTAACGAAAAAGATTATTCAAATAAATATTTTAAAGCCTTCTTCTCTTAAACGTTTTAATAGAATGATTTTAGTTTTTAATTAAAAGTATCTTTTTACGAATTATTTTTTAACACCGAAGACAAGAACAAACATCATTTTTACATTAACTGGTTCTTTAGAATTCTTTTGGTAGTAACTGTAACTTTCGTAAAATAATGAAAGTATCAAAAATCAAGCATTAATGCATATAATAAAATACGTAATTTAAAATAATAATAAAATACAATTAAATAAATGAATATTTTATTAAAGCAATTAATACATCATTTGTTCATCGTTGATTTTACAACATTTCTTATGCTGTTTCTACATATTCTTTTCGTACAATTAATAAAATCAAAAGACGTTCCAATAAAAATTATTACAGTGCGTTCTTTCTTCTTTTCTGCATGTTAGTCATAGAGTTAACAGTTATATATATAATATTTTCAGTTGTCCTGCCGTCCAACGTTTTAGTAAAATGCTTTGAATTTTTTACTAAAAATACTTTTTACGAATTATTTTTTATAACGTAATATTAAAAAAAATCAATGAGTTTACAAAAATTTTATTTCATAAATTTTCTTTGAGGAAGGTTTTTGGGGAAAATGTACATTTTGTGGAGAAGTAAGTGCTACGGAAATTCATTAATACATAGTAATTACACAAATAATTAAAAATAATTTAAGTTCGTTTCTATTGAAGGTAGAATGCAGTTTATATAATACTATATAGCATATAGTTTATATTGAAACAAATCTTACAAAAAAAAAAAAAAAAAAAAAGAAGAAGAAGAAGAAGAAGAATGTCAATTGCTTTTCACTTAGCAGTTCCAGTAGAATGCATTTAAATTTTTATTTATTCTCCCCGAAGATTAAAAGAAACTCTATTTTAAGTATTTTATTTTACTCATTGCTTCGCTAGAATTCATTTTCTAAAAATGTAAATTTAGTGAAATAATAAAAGTTATAAAAATTTAAATATTAATTCATATAAGAAAATCAGTACTGATTGAAAACATTAAGAAAATATAAATAAAATTTTTGATAAATCAAACATATGCATATACTTAAATAAATATTTCCAGATAATAATTAATGTAGCTTATATTGAAAGTAGAGTATAGTTCTTTTTTAATTAAACAAAATGTAATTATATGAAGCAGATCTTAAAAAAGGATGTGTAAATGAGTATTTTAAGATATTCTTCGTTTTAGTAGAATCCTTTTAATTTTTTATTAAAAGGATTTTTTTACGATTATTTATTCTAAAGGTGAGTGCAACACAACAAACATCATTTCATCAATAATCGTGCTATAACAAACATCATTTTATAGATAAATATTTTCTCTAACTGGTTATGAGGAATTCTTTTGATGAAGATGTAACTTTTGTTAAATAATAAAAGTTATCAAAAATCAAGCATTAATTCATACAGAAATTGAAAATATTAGTACAAAATAACTGAATAATTTAATAATTTATTAAAGCAATTAATAAATTATGTGTTCAACCGTGGTTTTAAAACATTTCTTACTCTCTTCTTAAAATTCTTTTCATACAATCAAAACATCTTTTTTCAGCTTATAGTTATTGTTTTAATATTCTTAATATTCTCTAATTGTTTTACAAATAGGGCTAAAAGAAAGTCACTTATCCCCCTACAAAAGTAAAGAAATAAATTAAAATGCTGTTCTTTAAAAATAAATAAACAGATTTTCTAACTCTTATTGCTGTTGGCTGAAATTATTAAGCTTTATCACATTTACGTCATTGGGTTACTATGGTGATAAATGGGAAAATTAAAAGAATTTGAAATAAAAACTATTTCAATGTGATCTTTTCTGCTTCAAAAAGTTTTACAGTCATATTTAATTTAAGAATGTAGTTTATACGAAATAAATCTTAAAAAGGGGTGCAAATGGATTTTTAAAATTATCCTGCAGTCAAATGATTTACTGAAATGCTTTTAAAACTGTAACCAAAAAAACCTTTTACAAATTATTTCTTGTAACCGAAGATTAAACAAAATTTTATTTTACAAAAATTGTATTTCACTAAGTGGTTAAGTGGAATTATTTTGATGAAATTTTTGCGGAATTATAAAGTTCTCACATTTAAAACATTAAAATTTACACTTTTTATAAATTTTTACAAAATTAAGAGCAGTACTGTTTGCATTTTATCAAATACGAGGATGGGTTCGAAGTATTTTAATATTCAAGCCTTTTAATTATCACAAAATTTATTTACACACTTATAAATTATAGATATGGGACATTCGAGGAGATGTTGATATAGACCAGGGTTGGCGAACCTATGGCACGCGAGAGGATATTTTTGGCACGCCGTTGATATAAGTTCTAAAGAAAAATTGAGTCAAACTTCATTGGCAGTGCAATTAAAGAGAAAAACAAACTGTCGACATCTATGATTAAATATTTCAAGCAAGGATTCTCAAACTACTGTCGCAAGTTTTTCCGCTGCGAATGTCATTGCCTTGAATCGTAAACTTTTCTGCGATGGAGAGTTTTTGAAGAAAGCCTGGTTAAAATGGGCTCCATCACTTCTTGACAATTTTGAAAATAAAGATAAAATAATTCACCTAATTAAATATATTCCTTTATTAAGGAATTACAGTCAAAGATAACATCCTAAAAATGACAGAAAATGGTGGATTGCAACAAAAATCCGATATCAACAGCAACAAAAATATAATATATTCTCTTTTCAGATCATGATGTCTTGACGAATGTAGCAGATGTAACCGAATGTGCTCTTTTAGATGTGTTTGTATGATATTTTGTTGAAAATGACATTAAATAAGAATTATTCTCGTTATTATTATTATCAACTACAACCTATGGAGCAGATATTTGTACAGTAGTTATAAATTCACTTATTGAAAATGAAATATATTTGTCTAAAATAGCTTCTGTTACAACTGACTGAGACCCTAGTAAGGTGGATAGATAAAATAATAATTTTTTTTTTGGTTTATTTCAAACTGGCATTGGACATGTTATTCTTGGATTTCACTGAATCATACATCAACAAGTCTTGTGTGCAAAGGCTGATTTCGAATCTTTTGGTGATATTATGATTGTAGTCACAAAAACAGTTATTCTCATATTGTCACAGGCTTTAAATAAACGGAAGTTTGACGCTGTGTTAGATGACGTCAACTCTGTGTACAGTGGGTTACTGATGTCTAACAATGTTAGCTGGTTACGTCGTGGCAAAGTGCTACAAAAATACTTTGATTGTTTGGAAGAAATCCGGCTTATCTTACATGAAGAAAGTTACGTTGAGAAATATACGCAACGGATGGATGTTAAATGGCTTGAAAAATTAACGTAATTTACCGATTTGTACCAACATTTAAAAGACTTAAATTTAAAGCTCCAAGGAAAAAATAACACTGTTATTATCATGATAGATATGATTCAAGGCTTTGAAGCGGAACTTCAAATATTTAGAAAATACATTGTGTCCAAAAAACCATACCTATAGCTCAGACTTAAAAAAAAGCTGGGGATTTTAATTTACATGAAAAAATAGACGGATCAAGTCTCACTGAAGATATTATTTCGGTAATAAATGCATTAATCGAAGAGTTCGCATCAAGATTTTGTAAACTCAAAAATATTTCGGAAACATTTCAATTTATTATCTATCCAGATGTCACTTCAATTGATAAACCGAACTTGATTGTATTCGATTGATTGGAAATTTCAGAAATTGAAATGGAACTTATCGACTTCCAATCCAGCTCAATATGGGCTCCAAAATTTGTCAGATTGAGAGAGGATTTGAAGATCATCAAAAAAGAAATATTATCAGGCATCATAAACAAAAATGCTCATAATAAAATTATGTCCGTTTGGAATTCATTCCAGACACATATAATTGTTTGAAGAAGTTAGTATTTGCCGTGTTGACAATCATCTCCTCTACTCATTATTGTGAATCATTATTTTCAGACAAGTACAATATTAAAAATTCAAATCGAATCAACTTGTCAGATAAGTTCAGTTCATGATGCATTTTTTTGAAAATAACCAATTATGAGCCTGATATCAATCATTTGGTTTCCAAGATGCCACATCAGAAATCACATTAATTTTTGTCAGTACTTTTCTTTCTTCTTTTTTTAGTTACTTTAAAAATATAACTACATTAAATCATTGTTAAACTGTCACTCACTTAAAGCATTACTCTGGATATTATGCCAGTTTCTTTAAGTATCAAGCAAAGATATAAGGAAATAGCTGTACAAAATCTTAATAAATATTGACTCAAAAAATATGAGATATGTTAAACTGCCATTTTCGGCATAAGATTTACCTTTTTTTTCTACAAACAGCAACTGCAAATTGATAGAAGAAACAAACACTTGTGATAAAGAGTTAAATGAGAGTAATAACGAACTCGGAGAAGAGAAACTGCGAGCCAAATTCCAAAACACTGTGGCTGCATTACGTACTTTACAAAGTTTTTAATTTTCTTAAGAAAAAAAGAAGATTTTGCAATGCTTATGAATTTAGAAAATAAAATTGAATCAACCAAAACCAAAGAGAAAACATACTTCTTTGCAGACATTTTAGGTAATGTTTTTTATATTGGCTAATTTCTTCTTATGCAATGTTATTAATATTAAATGGAAAATTATTATTTTAAAAATAATAATTTTCCATTTAATAGCAGATGTAAAACAAATATTTTGCAGATATGATTCGTAAATAATTTTATTTAAACTTTCTTTACTTATTGTCTATTTGAAAAAAAATTAACTCAAAAAACCACCACCCTGCTTAAAATATCAAAATCAAAAGATCCCAAAACACCATGTATTACAACAATTATTACAGTCATTTGGCAAGTTGTTTCGATAGGAGTGTTTAATATTTTTTTTCGATTACTATAATTATTTCTTATATATTATTTTCTTTCTATAATTATTACTATAATTAATAATTTTTTTCATGTGAAAATTTGTTTTGGTTTTAGTTTTCAATATTATGCATTATTTAATTAAATGTGTATGTTGATATTCCTGCAGGTATGTTATCCATATTTATCTTAATCTAATAATAATAAAAGTAATTTTATTCTTTACTTTTATAGTTTTTTGGTGGGGATTAGGGGGGGGGGGGTTGTTGGCACGCCATGTCACTTGAAATAATTTTTTGAAACAAATTGGCACGCGGATGTGAAAAGGTTCGCCGACCCTGATATAGACAGTTATTTACATATTTACAAAATTATAGATTAATTTTACCTTGATTCGGATCATCGTACTATACACAATAAAAGATGATCCTAAAATATATCTTCTATTTGCACTTTATTCAATGCCCGTCATTCTTTTTTCCGGAAAAATAGACGGAATTCTTTTACATTACATTCATAGCTACTCATAACAAAACATTCTTTTTAACTACACAACAAAAGCAGGTGCCAATTTTTTCCCCTAAATTTTTAACCTCTTCTCGTGAGATAAAATGTAAAACGAAGGCAAAAGAAAAACCAACTACGTTGCTATAGCAACGAGCCGCGTTTAACAAATAAAATAAAATATAAAAGAAACAATTTTATCGGCATTAGCCAAAAGTCGTCTGCATAAATAAAGATATTAATTCACCGATTCCTAACAAGTACATATAAAATAAGCTCTAGAATCAGAAACACTTTTCACTAATCTCTTATATGTTCTTTATCTCTAAACTGCAAAACATCTTAAATTTTATTGAATGAAGCTCGGAATGAAGCTTTTTTATATTATACGATTGTTATGATCATGGAGTGACTTCAGAGCGATTGATTTTATGATATAATGGTCAATTTAAGATTTTTTTAAATGGTAATTTAATGTTTAACTGCCGTTGTTGACAAATCCTTGCGTTTGTTGAGGACCTGCATTAGTATTGCTCAAGCCTAGATTTCAACTCAGAGCTATAACTCTAGCCGAAGAAGTCAGGCGAGACTTGTCACTCGTTTGGTGGAATTTATTCCGGCTTATACATGATTTTGTTCCACTTTATAAAAGTGAAATTTGGACGAAAGCAAGCGGCTTGAGAGTTCAATTAAAAATGAATTTGTGTTTTCTAATAAAATGTCATCTAATAAAATAAAATATAATATAATATAATATAATATAATATAATAAAACATCGTTTAATAAAATATCATCTAATAAAATATTATCTAATAAATACTCGTCCAATTTATATTAAAAGTTTCAATTTAAAAAAACTGTTTGCTTAAATATAGTGATTAAACAAAAAAAAACTTGATAAAATTACGAATCATTGTTATATCTTTTGTTATCTTTATTTAAACACTCATATAGATTTTTAAAACTATTTCAAACTAGCTAACCCGCCCGGCGTTGCCCGGGCCCGTGATAATTACAATCTCAGAGAAAGGCGTTAACCCCCTCCCTCCCCATACCCGCATATATAATGAATAATTTGTTCAAGAGAACCACCGTCACCTACATTAACGCGATCATTAAAAAAAGAATTACATTTTTCTGATAATTAGAACATAACGAAGACGATACGCTAAAATAGCCAGCAGATGACACCCCTTCCCGACCTCAATTTCAAATCTATATCTTAATTAGTTACTTAAATTTTTGTTCATTAGTAAAAATTGGCAATTATTTCCTTTTATTTTCGCAAACTAAATGGAGGGATCGGTCAGAGAAACAGATCTCTTTGTAGTTCAGTTTTTAATGAAAGCAGATCCCTGTCTGAAACGTTCTCGGATCGTTTTCAGTGGCGCCGGCAGATTTTTGGCAGTTTTTTGCATAAATTAAAAAAAAATACCAACTGAATTTTTCAAAAATCACATAGTCAGATACAGAATATTTTTTTACATATGCTCAGAAATTTTCAAATTGATATCTCAATTAATTTTCTTAAAATTCGCAAATTAGTAAAATAATTTCGAATTCGTTCATTTCCGCTTCCAAATCCAATGCGCCAGTTCGTTTCTTTCGCCATTTTGATATAAAAGATGACATTTTAAAAGCGATTGTTAATGAAAATCTAATTAATATCTAGGCTAATTATCAAAATATTAAAATTCAGGTGCACATAGCCAGACCTTGGACTATCCACACCTAAATTTCCAGACTTCTAGGTGGGCTAGATTTTGCTAGCCATCGCCAACAGACACACACACAGAGCGAAACTTTCTTTTATTAATATAGATATAAAATATTAATATTAATAAATTTGCAATACAAAGTTTCAAGAATTCTCGCTAAACTATCCGCAGCTCAAGCAAGAACTTAAGAATTGCCAATTTGTAGTGACAAAATTGCCTGTTAGAAGTGTTCTAATTTTTTATTTAATGTTTAAAAAAAAAATCTTATCATCCAAATTTTTATGAGTATTAAAAAAAATGTTTCCTAAGCATGGGTATAATTTTTGTGTGAAAATATTAATATTTAGCTTGAAAAAAAAAAAAAAAAAAAAAAAAAAAAAAAAAAAAAAACAGTAAATCATGAAACACTCGACTTTCATCCAAAGATTTCTAACGAAAAACGTCCCTCTAAAATGTTTCAAATAGATGGTGATGGCGCTCGAGTAGGACAGTTGTATCAGTTCTTCTGCGTTAATGACACTTTCAGTTTCGCGTCAGCAGATGGCGCTACGTGTGCACGGTTGTATGTTTGTAACGGCAGAGCCGTGCGACCACTATTTCCTTAGAAATCCTTATTTTTGCATCGCTACTCTGGTTTATTTAATTACTTCTGTGAAGATTCGATGCAACCAACCAGTGAACCAACCAACCCAAGAGAATAAAAGCGTATTTTTAATGAGAGTGCTTTGTGCATTTTAATTAATATTTCAGAAAGTAATTAAAATATTAAAATTCTGAAGTAATGTTGCACCAGGAGAGGGTTTGGACTACCTAAATCTAAATTTCCAGCCTTCTAGGTGGACTAAATTTTCCTAGCCGTCGCCAACAGACACACACACACACACAGAGCGAAACTTTCTTTTATTAGTATAGATTGTATACTGTCCATATTAAAAGCTAGAAAATTGCGACAATTAAAATTAATTACTAATATATTTTTACTTTTATATAAAAAACGCCGTTAAATTTGGAGAAACTTTTACTTTGATATAATAGATGTGAATTTTACGTATACATAAGCAAAAAAATGTTACACTAGAGACAAAATATGAATGAGATGAATGGTAACTTTCAAAAGTTCAGATTAAAGTCTGACCCAAAATTTCCCCCGGGATCATTTTTTCAAAGGATATTTCTCGAAATTTAGATAAAAATATATGAGTAATGTCGGTTTCAGGAAAAGTTTTAAAGAAAGATTTCAAAGAGATTTTGAAAAGATAGAATTTATCTTATTTTGAATGAAAATATTTTAGTACATATAATAACAGATCATTAAATAGCCGTGCACATGTTTTATTGTATTAATTGAATACGTGTGCACCAGTGCGATGATTTCGCTCTGCAGTCTAATATTTTTTAGAGTAATGTGTAATAGTTTTAGATGCAGGTTTATATTTCTAAAGCAAAATTAAGAATGAAAAAATGTGCAAACAACGCAATTAGTCACGCCAAATCATCATTTCATTTATTCTATCAAAGTTACAGTAAAAACGGACCGAAGACTGCAAACAGCACACGTGAGAAAAAAAAAATATATCAATCGTATTTTAACTGCATTAGAGGATAATGTCATCCCTCATCGAGAAGAAACACGGGGAAAAGAAAAATAAATCGAATACATATAAAATGCAATTTAATCTAATGTAACAAAGCATACCTTTTAGGTTACACGTGAAATATCACTGTTCCAATCGATGGTGTCTTTTTCTTCTAAACATTTAAATTTAAATTTTGCTTTTTAATCATAAATATAAAATAAACTCGCGCGGAGGCACGCTGTTAAAAAATTGCTGCAAACTGTCCAGTCATTCGACCGTTATTATAGAAAACGGTTGTATAACCATAATTTAACTCTATTCTGACCATAATATGGGCATTAATATGGTCAGAATAGAGTTAAATTACGATTATGTAAACGTTTTCTATAAAAACGGTCCAATGACTGGACAGTTTATTGCAAATTTTTAACAGTGCATCACATTTTGTTTTGTTTTTGGTACTTTTTATTTTTTACAATCATTGCTAAGCATGATATAATGCGTTATTTTATTATTGTGGCAACATTGATTTGAAGAAAACCTTTCCTTTCATTTAGGAAAACAATGCTTTAAATTTAATTTAAATCTTAATTAACTTCAATTTTTAATCAAAAACATGTTTTAACGAAATGTGAGTGTCTTAATGTTAGAAGCCGGCTCAAAAACCTTTCGAATGACATCTCATTCATTGTTGTACGTTTTGTAAATGCATAGAAAAAGGGATCTTGGCAACAGAAATAATATATATGTTGGTTATTTAAATGGCTACTTTTTAATTGTTAAAATATAGCTACATTAAAGGTGATACACTGTAAAAAATGACCAATGTTTCTTATTTTATGAAAATATGCTATAACCACGAACGAAAATATAATATAATCTTCTGAGTTATCCGAAATTTCAAATAGCATGTTACATTTTCTTTTGAATCCCCAGAAACGAATACATTTTCAAAATTTAAAGAATAATTTATAAAAACAAATTATTTTTAGCTGCCCGAATTTTTCAGAAACGTTTCCGAAGGGTTTTTAAAGTGTATTAATTAGTGTCCTCAGGCTGGAATACCTGTTTTTCGAATGTTATCCATTCTCAAGTACACGTTTTCAGCCGCATAAGTTAATTTATACATGGAAGAGTAAAGAACTTTATGTATTTTAATGTTATTGTTAACGCTGTTAATTTTGCATGTTTGTCTGTTAAACATTTTTTTTAGCATGAAAATGTTTACTTCAGAATTGATAGCATTCGAAAAACAGGTATTCCGGGCTGAGGACACTAATTAATACACTATAAAATCCCTTCGGAAACGTTTCTGAAAAATTCGGGCAGCTAAAAATAATTTGTTTTTATAAATTATTCTTTAAATTTTGAAAATGTATTCGTTTCTGGGGATTCAAAAGACAATGTAGCATGCTATTTGAAATTTCGGATAACTCAGAAGATTATATTATATTTTCGTTCGTGGTTATAGCATATTTTCATAAAATAAGAAACATCGGTCATTTTTTACAGTGTAGTTAACCCTATTCTGTCGAATCCGATCTCAGATGCCAATGGATTATGTTATCAGTTTCTAACAAAGTAAAGCAATGCTTGTGTTCAAATCACTCATTATACGGATGTATAATGGA
Source organism: Maratus michaelseni (assembly GCA_963931845.1). Taxonomy (NCBI): domain Eukaryota; kingdom Metazoa; phylum Arthropoda; class Arachnida; order Araneae; family Salticidae; genus Maratus; species Maratus michaelseni. The sequence continues at coordinate 359,130,437 of OZ007593.1, read as the reverse complement.
ACATAAATGTGGCGCTCAAAGCTGAAACCCTCCGGTTCGAGCGTCCTTAGAAGGGTGATATTTAAAATTTTAACGGTTCTTTTTAACACTTTCCAACCTACTAGTTGAAAAATGTTAATGACTTCGGTTTGTCTGCCGTCTGGCCGTCTGGCCGTGCTCTAACTCCCGTAAATATGCTTGGATTGCCCTGAAATTTTGGTATGTTATTGTCATTTACTATAGAATGTTCACTATTGCAAACTTACAGTTTTTTTAAGGGACAGTCAAAAGTATTCCGTTCCATTACAGTGAATGGGAAATAATCGTCTCAAGTGCATTTTGATGAATCAACGTCATTTAAAACATAATGAAATTGATATATAATTATGAAGTACATTAAAACATGCTTTTTGTAGAATATGGGGTGCAAAGCATTTATTACTCATTTACAGCTTTAAACAAAAGAATTCTGTTACACATCGTTCTATGGGGAAAAATCGTTTGCAGTGTAATTTAGTGATATTTCACTATTTGAAAAACAAAGAAAATTATATGCACTACTGAGGTGCACTATAAATTGCTCTTTTGTGTGCATTGCATTTATTTACAGAGAAACACAAAAGATATTGATTACAGTACAGGTGCGATATTTACAGCCTATGTGCGATAAGTGCGTTTTGAACTTTGATTTGCGTTTTTAAGTTCAACTAAATTTCTTCACAGTACGTGTGTGTTTATAAACTAGGTTGATCATATACAGGTCTACACAAGGGAATTCGTAAGTATTACAGACTATGGTAGTGAATTGCTTAAGGGTAGTTTTTATCTGTGTTTACGCCTTTTCCTGCTGAACTACATTTAGTATACTAATATAAGTTTGTGGAATATACATAAATTCATATACAGAGCTACGCAAAAACAAAGATACATTGTCGTTTACGGTTGGTAAATTCTGCGAGTGAGTTTTAAGTTGCTTTTTAGCTTAATATGTGGTGTGTACAAAAGTCTTCAGATAATATACAGGGCTGTACAAAAGAATTCGAGTGCATTTCCATCGATTGGCGAAAATTGCTAAACGTGAATATTCTAACTGAACTAAATATTATCATACTATATATCCACATCTATTTATCATATACAGGGCTGCACAAAATAATTCGACTACTTTTTTGACACTGGAAGGTAATTTTGAAAACTGTATTTTTCAATGTGTTATATGTTTCTTAAATTGTTTACTTACATATCTTCTTTCACCTTATTTAACGGTGAAGTTTCGTTACAGTTTTTTGGCTGTGTTGGAAACTGTTTCATAATCTATGCTTGATACATGATTTTTCGTTCTTGTTTTAAATTCAAATGGGAATAGGTATCACTTTTCTTTAAAAATCCCAAGGCACTTTATTTAATAAAGTTTGGGTAAAAGTGACCATACGTATTAATATTTCCCCTGTCAGACATTCAAGCCATCTGATTATGTCAAAATAGTTTTCTTTCATACAGAGAATTTCAAAACTCCTTCTAAAGGCAGTCCACCAATCGATTATGAAATATAGAATTCATTAAATAGTAAATAGCTCCATATCCATTTCCCCATTCTAATCTTTCCAAGATATATTCTATCTTAGATTTATTTATTTGTTTTACTAATTTAATTGCTGCTGGTTTTAAACATACAAGGTCATGAAAAAATATTAATGAGTCGGAATAATTCACTCTGCATAACTTATACTCTACATTTTAGAGAACATGTTTTGTGAGAAAAATAAAAACGAGTTGGTGAGTCGAGAGAGTTTGAAAAAAAATTAATCATTTTGTGCCGTAGGAAGCAACTATAACTAATCTTAAGAAACTAAATTTTTAGCATAATTAAGCTATGCCACATACTTTACATTGTTATTTTACGATAAGGTAATGCTAGGAGAGTCTGCGCACAATTCAAAAGAATAACAATAAAAAAATCTAAATATTAATTTTTTGCTAAACTACCCATGAATAATTTTTACTTCATTTGTTTTTTATGCATTTACATTGCTATTTTGTTGTTATGTTTCAATTTAATAGAACAGTTGTAATAAAACCAAGAAAGTTATTTTGCGCAATCTGTCCTTACAGGGTTGGTGTGATTGCGCACATGGGTAGGAGAGATTGTTACTAATAATAACTCTAATTAAATTGTTAACAATACTAACTACACTTAAATGACAATGTTGTAAGGTTTCTGTGAACAAATATTATTGTATTAGGAGTGTATATTTCAAACTAATGCTTAAAGAATCAGAAAAAGGAAATAATTTTAAAAACTATTAAAAAAATTTAATTAAAGGGAAAAAAGTAAAGAATCAGAAAAAGCAAGTCCAGATAAGATTACAAAATAACATTAAGTTACTTAATAACACGTTTAACTTCAAATAAGTCTATTTTCATTTTTCATTTTTTTATACAAATTTACCAATAAGCTGCGTAATCTCTCCTAGCATGGAAACTAATGGGAACAATGCGCCATCTCTCCTAAGTAGCAGATGCGAAAACTGTCCAATTTCGGTTAGAGAGATTGCGCGAACATGGCCGCTGCTAAAACGAACCGTTGATGTTTACATTGTTAGTCTAGATTAGTAGCTTATGAGAAATTGTTTAAGTTTAAAATATTTTGTACTGCTGACATTGTAAAGAAATTCTGATGAATAGCTATGAAAATTCAAGCACTTACTTTGGGAAAACAAAACAAAATAGCAATGTTTTATCTTAGACGCTCAAAACAATCAACGTGCACTTTCAAGTAGACACTCCACTACTTCTGTGGTACAACTACCTGGAGTCGCTGCAAGCTCACACTACTCCTTCCCCCCGAAAATCTATGTGCACAATCTCTCCGACCGCGCCATCTCTCCTGGCTTTACCTTACACCATATTGCAGAGTTTTCTTGTACTAAAGATAAATATTATATTGCATGACTTCAAATAGTGGATGGAAGCAAAATCTTAAACCACTACATTTTTGAAACGATGAATAGAAATTCTGTAAATTTTATTTTTTGTATCATCACTTTGAAATACAAAACAAGAGAGAAAAATCGTATACCATGCATAAATTACCAAATACTTTCCGGCACTACTAGAATGTTGTTCTGAAATTTATTTTTTAATACAGTGAAATAAAATATCTTAATAAGCATTTTAAAAAACGCAACACACTACTGAAAACACATTTTCAGAAATTACCGCTTATAGCTGTTAACATAAGTTAGTGGCGCTGTTATGATGCATTTTTAGTATTTACACGATTTTAGCGATAGTCATATCTCAAGAACTAATGCACAGAATTTCATCAAACTTTAGATTCAGTTAGACATTGACATAAATTGGTGCTTATTAGGTTTTGGTGTAAATTTCCTCGCAGGTGACGCTGTTATGCTGTTGCATTTTTCACAATTTTTGCAATAGCTATATTTCAAAAAGTAATGGACGGAATTTCATCAAACTTCATACTCTGATAGACCTTGACATAAATAGACGATGATTAGATTTTGTTGTAAAACGCCCAAGATGTAGAGCTGCCATATTGCATTACTCACGATTTCCGCGATAGCTATATCTCAAGAACTACTGTATGGAGATTCATCAAACTTCATATTCTGTTAGACTTTGACATAAGTAGATCATTATTAGGTTTTGGTGTATACCGCCCAACTGGTGTCACTACTATACTCTGTTTTCACGATTTCCGCGATTAGCTACGTCTAAAGTACGAATAGATTGTTATTTAATTTTGATTGCAGACGATTTGATTTATGTAAAAGAAAGTTTTCTGATGGCTACAGCATACTAGTTCTTGTTGTCGAAGCTGTCTCTAGGTAAACTAATAATTTTAAATAGAAAATTAAGAATAGTGTGACTGCACCCGTCGTCGATCAGTTCCAAATTTTTAATCAGTTAATATTATATTCTACTTAATAAAGTCTCAGTCGTGCGGTTTTTGCTGCTTGTTTCATAGTACTTTTTAGAGATGAGTTCAGACCCTTTTTTCGGTGACAGAACTCGCCCGGGTTCGACAATTTAAAATCCGAGGACGAAAAATGTTGTGTCTTCAAAGCCCGAGTCCGATAACGAAATTACGCAGAAGAAACATTTTAAAATTGTTTCAAGTTTAATTTTCTCATTTAAAAATATCTTCATATATATAAATAAATATTGATCCAAAAACTCCCTTGTAACAATATTTCGAGATTTTCATGTCACATGGCGCGGCGTAAGCTAATGTGGTATATACACATATACAGTTTTCTAAAACATAAAACACAAAGAAAATCATTATTTGAACATAATTTTACGGTAAAGAAGACAGAGGAGAGGAACTCTGGAAACCGAAAATATTCTTAATTGAGTAACTGCTGGTGCAGTTATTCTACTTAAAGAGGTCATTCTACATTAAATTGGCTCTAGTTGTGAATTATTGAAATTTTTATATTACCACTTTGTAAACATTAAATATGTATATTGTGTCTATTTATTTTAAAACAGAGTGACCACAATTTTTTTTATTGACTGTTATATACATAGAACACATACAACACTGAAGTTCAAATTATTGTCATAACTCTGTAAAGATGAAAATAATAGTATGTTTATTACGAATGTTTATTTTGTGATCTATGAAAACACCGTATGAGAATGACTAAAATCATATTTTCTTATTTAGATGAAAAAAATAATACGTATAATAAAACGAAAATTCTTGCATAAAGTTATTTTTGTGCAGTAAAATTTATTAATATTCACTCAAACTTACCTACTGAAGTATTATAGCATTGTTTAAATTGTTTAAAAATAAAAATTATTGATAGCATATTAATATTAAATCTTGAACTTGGTAAGTTTTTACCGAAGAGTATTTCTTTTTTAATGACACTATTAAATCAAAACTTGTTCTTTCTTGTTTGGAAGCCTTAATTTGAGTGGATTGAGGCTTCTGAAAGGGGTGGAGTCTCTAGAGTGATGACCAAGGACAAACGTAAGTGTATCTGTCTTTTTGTCCGGCCTTAGTCTGTTTGTATTGATGTTTCTGGGGGGGGGGGGGTGTACGCTAGAGTGATAACCAAAGACAACAGGAAGTGTGTTTATTTGTTTATCAAATCTGTGTACTTATTTGTTTATCAAATATCTACCACGAGTCATTTGTTTATAATAATAACAATATTAAAAATTATTATAATAATATTGTTATTAATATTATCATCACCATTTCATTAAGACATGAAAAGGATAGGCATAACATTTATCAAAAACACTTGCGAAGTTCTAGATTTATTATTAATATGCTATCAATAATTTTTATTTTTAAACAATTTAAACAATGCTATAATACTTTAATAACTAAGTTTGAGTGAATTTTATTTGAATTTGGCACCCACTTACATATCACTTCGTTTCTTGTTTTTTTATTTTTATTTTTTTTTTGTTTATTTTTTTTGTTTTTTTACAGAACTTGGCTCCATTTTTTCACAGTTATGTTTTTGTTAGATATCATTAATTTTTGTACAGTTACAATATACTTAGACATTTTACTAAATGGTTATTTTAATGTGTTTACAGGTGAGTATTTTATTCACCAAGCAACATTCAATTTAATTTAAATTTCCTACAACAAAATATTTGGCTGTCAATTTGCGGCAGAAATCTATATTATAATACTGCTGTAATAAATGTATGCTTTGAAATAAAATTATTGATTCAAAATTGTTATTGTGTCTGAAACAACAATAATCATATTGACATTTATGTTTCACCATTACAGATTCATTAACATATAAATCAACAGTCCGATTCATATTTACAAATAAAATGACGAAGTTATCCAAATAATATCAATCAAATAGTATAACATTTAAACAAGCACAAAGAAGAAAATCCGGCTAACTTTTAGCCCTTACTAATGTAGGTTTTTAGTCTGGTGAAAGAAAGTATTGGCACAAACTAAAATTAAAAACAACATGCTAATGCACCTTTTGCTTAATTATAACATTTAACAGCGAGGAAGATTGGGCTACGCTAGGTTAAAATTAGCTTGCCCATAGTCAACCCAAAATGACCCACTAATCGAATTTTCTTGAACATGTAACCTTGCCCAATATTCTTCTCTTACCTTAAAATGGTAGGATAAAAATTTAGTCAAAATTGTTTGAGCCGTTCTTTCGATAAAATTAGCTTAACCCGTAGTGACCCCAAAATGACCCACTACTCAAATTTTCTGAACATATGTGACCCAGCCCAATGGTCTTCTTGTACCCCAAAATGGTAGGATACCAAAATTAGTCAAAATCTTAGAGCCGTTATTCTGATAAAAATAGCTTTACCCGTAGTGACCCAAAAATGACCCACTAATCGAATTTTATGGAACGTGTGACTTAACCCAATATTCTTCTCGTAATCCAAAACGGTAGTATACAAAATTTAGTCAAAATCGTTTGAGCCAATTTTTTATATAAAATGAGCTTGACTCTGACCCGTAGTGACCCAAAATAGCCCTCAAATGGAAGCATGTGACCCAGTCCAATGGTCTTCTCTTAATCTAAAATGCAGGATACAAAAAATGAACCTCTTTTTAGATAAAATTAGCGTGATCCTGGCCCGTAGTGACCCAAAATGACCCACTAATTTAATTTTCTCAAACATGTAATCCAACCCAATTATATTCTCGTACCCCAGAAATGGTACTATGCAAAATTTAGCAAAAATCATTAAAAAGTTTTTCATATAAAATTAGCTTGACCCGTAGTGCCTCAAAAATGACCCATTAATCGAATTTTCTCAAGCATGTGACTTAGACCAATGGTTGCCTCGTAATACAAAATGGTAGGATACAGAATTTAGTCAAAATCGCTAGATAAAATTAGCTTGAATCTTAAACGTTGTGACCCAAAATGACCCACTAATAGAATTTTCTCGAACATGTGATCCAGCCCAATGATTTTCTGGTACCATGAAACGGTAGGATACAAAATTTTGTCAAAATCGTTAGAGTTGTTTTTAACATAACCAGACAGACAATATTTGCTCGTATTATAATATATGATTTGACATATAGCATATAAACTTGAAAGTAAACAAACAGTAATTATTCAAATTCGAACTCGTCCACCGAAACTACAGCATAGGAAGAATTTGCATCTTCAAAACCCTCCGTGTCCAATAGTTTGAAAGTTCGTGTCGCTATCGAATGACATCGAAATGATACTTAATAGTCCCCTGCAAGCATTAGCTTTATACCGACGCCACCTACCCATAATGCCTAAGAGCTCAATTTTGACGTCACGGCAGATCAGCTAATGATTCAACTGATTACATCCAACCATTCCTGCAACCACAATAAAACAAAATTATTTTTTTTATTTTATTTATTTATTTATTTTATTTTATTTTATTATTTTTAACTTGCATAGTAAAATTGAAGATTAACTTATTCAAAACAGACACAATTTGCTTTTTACACTCGCAGAAAAGCAAACTGTAGGTTTTAGTGTCAATTAAATTTTGTTTTATACAACAAAATTTTAAATACAGAATAGTTATTTTTATTGAAAAATAAAACCTATCTTTTTAAGAGGATTCATTAACACTTTTCTTTTGGTTAGTGCGCAAATGAAAGTTCATATTTGGGTTCTAGCATGCTGTCAAGAAAATTAATAATATTTCGATTAAAGACTGGATTACTTTTAATGGAAGTAAGTACTTATTTATAGTACATATATGTGTATTTTTATCAATATTAACAATGTTAATCATTATATATTAAAAATGTTTACTTTGGCGCTGCTGAATACTTGATTGAATATTTGCGAATTATGAATATATATATATATATATATATATATATATATATATATTTTGCAAAGTTTAGTAACATGCATTTATATAACAAATAAATGAAAAAAATCGTCAACAAGCAAACAAATAAATGAAAATAAATGAACGGTTTACAAAAAAAAATTTATATACTTTTAATGAAACACCTATTTTCTTATTATACTACCTCTTACTAATGAAAGGCGGTGTTTGAAAAAAAATCTATACACGTCACATTTTTTACTTTCTTCTATATAAATAGATACTTTATATAAAATTTATCAAAAAAGAAAAAAAGACAGCAGACGACTTTTGAACTAAGTAAATATTAAAATTGAAAGAAGGAAGATTTATTGTTCTAAATTACTTAAATGCGAAATCTTATATCCTCTTAAATGAGGAGACGATTTTGGGGAAAATATTTTTTTTTAAACTGAAAGCAATATTTTACTCAACTGATCACAGTAGATTTATGTAGAAGAAAGTTTTGTGATGGCCACAACTTACTAGTTTAGTATGAGAATAACGTTTTTCAACATACCCGCATTGTCAACTTGGATTCTATATTCTGTTTTCTTGTGTTTTTGTGAACTAAAGTGGTTTTGTTTTTGATAAAATGTTTAATAGAGTGTGTAAATTAAATTCTGATCGTTTTTGTTAAGTTTGTGGACAATTTATATTCGCATTAAAAGGAAGACCGATATCGGAATGTCTTAAAATAGCATATTTGCATTATTTTGGATTCTCAGTGAGTAATCAAAATAAAAAGTGAGTCCCACATGTTTTTTGAAAGCTGTAGGCTTACTCTTATATGCTGGACTTCGGAACAAAAAAAGTATCTTCAATTTGGATCACCAATGCTGTGGAGAGAATCTTCAAATCACGAAAATGACTATTATTTTTGTTTGATAAAAACTGCAAGCTTGAATTAAAAAAATTAAACATAAAATTCAATATCTTGACATTCCATCAGTCTCAAAACAGATATCATACTCGGCAACTCTGCCACATCCCGTGTGTCCAGGTATGTCAAGTATGAGTTGCCAAGATAGTGACTTGAATCTGTTTATGGAGGCTGAAAATGATGACGAGTTCTTAATCGAAGATGATAAAACGCCACATTTAATAAACCAAAATGTGTTGAACGACCTTGTGCGAAACTTGCAACTATCTAGATCTAAGACAGAGATTCTTGCCTCTCGTCTACAACAGTGGAACTTATTGACACCAAATACCAAAGTAACTTATTACCGAAATTGAAGTCAAATTTTCAGCAGTTATTTCACCAAAAAGAATGATTTTTGTTTTTGCCATGGTATTCCTGGACTTTTTAATGCGATGAATCAAAATTATGATCCAAATGAATGGCGTTTATTTATCGATTCATTTAAATATATCTTGAAAACTGTATTACTTCATAATGGTAATACAAAACCATCTTTACTAATTGGCCATGCCGTAAACAGTAAAGAAACCTATCAAACAATGTCTCTTTTAATGATAATGATACAATATGAGCAGCATAACCGGAAAATATGTGGCGATTTAAAATTAGTTAGTATGTTACTGGGATTACAGGGATGGTATACCAAATATTCATGTTTTTTGTGCCTGTGGGAGCTAAAGAACACCATTAGATCAAAACATATTGGCCTGTGCGGAATGAATTTACTCCAAGAAAAATGAATGTGAAATATACATTTTTAGTGGATCCGCAAAATACAATTTTGCCACCATTACACATAAAATTGGGCATAATAAAAAATTTCGTCAAAGCCATGGATAAAAACAGTGCTGCTGTTAAATATTTACACAAAATTTTCCCAAGTATTTCAGACGCAAAATTAAAAGAGGGATTTTTTTTTCGGTTCACAGATACGCAAGAAAGGACTTTGAAAAACTTTTATCTACTAATGAAAATAATGCTTGGGATTCCTTTAAAACGGTCGTCCATAGATTCTTAGGAAATCATAAAGATGAAAATTATGAAAAAAATATTGCTGTTTTATTAAAAAACTCTCATGCAATGAATGTGAACACTGAACATGTATCTGAAGATACATTTTCTCCATTCACACCTGGATTTTTTTCCTGAAAACGTGGGCGCTGTGAGTGACAAGCAGGGTGAGCGTTTTCACCAAGACCCTTTAACTTTTTGAAGACAGACACTAAGGTTTTTGGGACAAAAGTATGTTAGGGAAGTACTGCTGGTCTATTTTAAGAGAAACAGATCAAGAAAATTATAAAAACAAAAGTAAAATCAATCATTTTTATTTTTTTATTTTTATATTTCATGTTATTATTTTTAAGTATTTAATAAATATTTTTTTAATTAGACGTGACAGATTTTTTACAATAATTTTCCCGTACTCAGTGCACTAGAATCTATGAAAAAATACACATTTCGGCGAAAATATATAAACCGTGTAAACCAGTGCAATTAATAATAATAAAAAAAACATTTAGCAAAGTGTAGTATACTTAAGTTAAAGGTAGATTTGAATACTAGCCGTAATAATTTCAATTGGACATTATTAAAAATATAAATATTTAATATTTTCTAATAATAGTAAAATAAAGGTGATTTTTATTGGTGATTATAAAAAACTGTACGTATGGCAAAATAAATCAAATATATAATTATCAAAGGACAGACAGTACATTGTATTAAGTTCTTATCTTAGACTTTTCACTAACTGATATAATTTTGCATAAGAATTAGTGACAGAAAAAAAACATTTAATTAAGTTAATATTTTCATGTTAATAAATTTATAATTTAATCTCTGTATGAAAAGAATATACCAATATTTTAACGATAAAATACATTAAACATGGTGGGAAAAGGAGGGGGTGAGCATTAGAATGAAACAATCGTGAATTTCTCAAAAAAATTAGAAATAAAGTTTTTTTTAATGTATGAGAAACAAATACTTCTTGAAAAAAAATTGAGATTTAAATTCATAGCAGTATTAAAAATATTTGCATAAATCGTGCTAAATCTTTAAAAAAGAATTACATTGAAAAATATGAAAGCCATGATAAGTGAACAAATATGAAATACGCGAAATTATTTATGCACAACTTTCTATTGATATGTATGAAAATAAAGGCTGTTTTTAACTAAAAATTATTACATTAAAAAATAAAGCAAATTTATATTAAATACAAAAAATGTTGCGCGAGACGTTAATGATTTACTAAATATACAGTGAAAAAGTAATACAATATTTATTACATCACCAGCCTCGACAAAGCTGTGGTATTAAGCCTACTCGTACGACAAGCAACAAGGACAAAGTAAACATATTTTAATAAATAATGAGTAATATTGTTAATATTTATAAAAATGCACATATATACTGTAAATAATTATTTACCTTAATTGAAAGCAATCCAATGTTTAATAGAAACAGTATTTTTTCCCATCAGAAGACAAAAATCATTCTTCTTCCAAAGCACCTTGTCGCTGGAACACAAGGTTACTCTTCTCGAAGGGCCGATCCACAAATATTTCATTCAATCAAGTGTTGCCAGTCCTGAGGCAGTATCTGCAGGTAGTGTTGTTTATACTCAGAGACAATCGATAGAGTACTTTTATACTCAGCGGAAATCGATAGAGTACCCGTAGCACTGACATTGAGAGTCCGAGATACCGCTAGGTTGTCCACAGCTAGACTGCCTACACCCGTGACCTACGTTATACACGGCCGGTGTATGACGTTTAAAACGTCACATGGAGTGGATCATTTTAGCATGGCGATTGGTGCAAAGAGACGCGCCCCCCGTTTTGCACCAATCGCCATGAAAAAATGATCCACTACATGTGACGTTTTAAAGGTCATGCATCGGCCGTGTATAACGTAGGTCGCGCTACACCCATGGTAGCTACACATCCCTGATCAGTATTTATTTGAATCATAGGAATGACTCTTTTTTGCTTACATTTTCAATTCTGGGATTAGACGAGTTTCAACTGCGGATGTCTAGAAATATATGCGTATTTCGATATATGTATTCTCTCAAGATGTTTTTGTTTTTTCACAATGTGTCTGAAAAGGTAAATTTTATGCACCATTATTCAACAAAATTAATTCACTGAAATTAGACGAAAATGGTGGATATTCAGGTGATTTTGCTGCATGGTCAGCCCGGATTCAATAATTGGCGCTGTTTTTGGCAAATTAAAATTTCGCCTAATAGGCGTAATGTTAAAGTAAAAATAGACACCCCCAAGTGGGTAATTAATCTTTTTTTCACAATATTTTTTCGATTTCTTAGTTTTACAATGTAAACGAACTTCGTACTAAATTTGAAGTCTGTAGGTGTGGTAGATGTATGAGATCTTTTTTAAGAGTGAGTGAGTGATAAAATTATCGATTATCATACATTTTAGAATAGCATTATCTCGAAAACTAATTATGCGTTATTTATAAAATTTTCGATTCTGGATAATTAGGGGGGGGGGGGTTACTGCACATCTAAAATTACAAGTACGTAGATCAAAATGATGTTTAGTAGTAGAGTGTCGGCATTTGGCGAAAACAGCTCGAAATGGTTCGTGTAATACAACACACTAGTATGTCAGACGAACTTGGCTGACAGACTGACGTGTGTCTAGATTTAATTTTAGCTATTGAATTATAAAGGAAAAAACGTGTCTGTGAGAAACGCCGACATCATATTGACCATGGCAGCAACTTGACCATGGCAGCAACTTGACCAATAAAATTCCCATTTACGTCTATTTTTAAACTTTTTAAAATGGCATAATTTTAATTTTTACACCATGGAATGTGAAAAAAATTTACTTTCAAATGCAAATAGTTTAAAAAGTGTACCTCAATGCACTGATTTTGCATCTTTTTAAAAATAATTTCGACGCATGTTTTTTTAAAGTATATCTATATCGCGTGCAGCCCGATTGGAGAAGATTGACTCGTTTGCTCATAAAACAATATAAATAGTCCAGCATTTCTCTTCGGATAATATTCCAAAACAAAATTAAATCTTCATCAATAAATAAAGAAATAAAACATATAAAACAAAATAATGACAGATATGTAATCGAACTATGCACTTAAACACTAAAAAATCAGAATAAAAAAAAGCTGCTGTAAATAGTGAAATGACAGGTAATGCGGCATAATACAAAAATATTTATTGCTTTTAGTAAATTTCAAAATTTTATTTAAATACATAGTTGACATTTTTGATATAAAAATACTTTTTAGTGATCTCAGTTGGTAATCTAAAAATATACACTAAATATAAAATATACATTGCAATTTTCAATTAAAATTATTTTGTCCTATGTTCTGTACATAGGGCAATGTGTCCTGTGTAAAATTTGTGTGCGAAGTAATTCTAATTTGTTCTTTCACCATGTAACTTAAATATATCTTAATATTCATTAGACAGATAAGTAAGGAGACTCGCATTTGGTGGGAAAGAGTTTCGAGTTGGATTATGTTTTGAGACATGCTTCAAAATTTATCAAAATCAAAAAAAAAAAAGTCCTTCCGGCCGGTACCGAGAGGAAAAGGTAGCTTTCTTATATCTTCGTTTTAAAATTTTAGCTAATGTTACACGAAAACAGCAAGTTAAAATGCAAAGAAACGGTTACAAAAGATTCATTAATACTGAATTTGACAAAGAAATTCGCCAAATTATTGAGCAATAGCCAAATTTGGCGATATTTCGCCAAAAGTTGCCAATTTTGGCGAGAATTTGGTGCTAGCGGATATGAATAAATAGTTTTATGCGTATGATTGGGAAAATTATTACAACAATGAAAGAAAATAATTTGCGAGTAATCGCGTTAATGTGCTGTTTTGTTTCAAAATGACAGCCACCCTAGAATTTCAAACTGCTCTATCTCAGCCATTTTTTAAAATAGAGGTAAACCAAAAAATGCTCTGGAATCCTCGTATCAAGGCCTAACACTTAATTAAAAAATAAATTTGAATTTGTAACTTTTTGTATATTTATTTTAGTTTTAAATTTTTAAGTAGCCGCCATCTTGAAACAAAATGGCGGACCAAGCTGGCCAACAAACTCGGTCGAGACATTGGTGAGCTTAATACACACAATTATTTTCATCAAAATTGATTTATAAATACGAGCGTTATAGTATGACATAGCTCAGATATATATATACATATATATATATAAAGTGGATTAACACAGATGGCAGCACCAGCACTTTGTATTAAAAACAATATCTCTTTTACATGATATATACTCTTGTTAAGAATATTTGAAATGATGTGTAGGATGGATTAATTCTGGGTAAATTTATTCATATAGTGGGATTTTGTACGATTTTAATGTAAAACTACAAGTTAGTATTGTTTTTTACTGTTTATATATATAATTAAATCTAATATAGTGGATATGAAACTCAATCTTAATTTTGAATAATTATAATACCAATAGATGGAGGCACATTACTTGTCATGTATATGTTGATAATATTGATAATATTATATTTAATTTACCTATAGATGGCGCTATCGCTTGTATATTAATTTTACTTTTAGGTATTAAAATTGAATGGAGTATTAGTATATTCATGGATATAATTTTGTTATTAGTGTATTATCACAGGAATAAATTTGTGTGTTTTTGAATCAATTTGTGTTGGGGTGTCATAGTTGGGGTAATATTTCAAAAGATGTGCTCTCAACTTGTCTTTCAAATAATTTCTCTCAACTCGACTATGTCAGCAAGTGTGAGATGTTTCATATGTGTGCCATGTGGACGTGTGGTATCATGAAGAAGGATTCTGGATAATTATTGTGAGTAAAATATTTCATATACTATTTACGGGTTTTTATTTCCAATTTTATTATTTCAAACTGATATCTGGTAGTTATTCAGTGAGGTGTTGTATACAGATTTTATTATAATTGATGTGAGTGAAGTATTTTATCTATTCTTTACGGGTTTTTTATTTCAAATTTTATTATTTCAAATTTTAATATTTCGAATTGTTTTCTGGTAATAATTCAGTATACCTGGGTGATTCTACTGATCTTAGCATATATGCCAGTAGAATTATGAAATACTGAATTATTTTTAAAACACATGTGGGTACATCCAGGCTGATGATTATATCTACATGTGTTTTTTCATATCCAATTCTGATTTAATTCTCTTGTTGTCCAATTTTCCATTGTATATGATTCATATTTTATTTCTTAATCCATTTGTATTGACTTGATAGCAATTCCAAATTATTATTTTTTTTTCTCTCTCTTTTTTTTAAATTTTTTTCATGATTTCAGTATTTTTGGCCAATTACCATTGAAGCACAAGCTATGGTAATATTATGATTGCACTTGTTAATCGACTGGTGTATTAGTATAGTAGCTATGTGGTATTCTGTCTACACATTATCATTAATTATCTCTTTGGAATTTAAGTAGAATGATACAAGAACTTGATATGTTTTTTGAAATTCATAGATATTATAATTATATATATATATATATATATATATATATATAAATCAACATTTGAACGGAGGGTGGTTTTGGGGTCTGGGGGTCATGATCGGTGAAAATATATCGAAAATTTCCGAAACTGCTTTCCTCCGAACGGCTGCAATAGGTAGCTTTATACTTTTTTGTATTGAAAGCTACCTACAACTAGTTGAATCAATCCCAAGTATTTTGTTCGATCTCATACATGATAATGTTTCGAAATAAAAGAATATGAAGTTTGATGAAATTCCGTGCATTAATTCTTGAGATATAACTATCTCTAAAATCGTGTAAATCCTGAAAAATGCAGCATAACAGCACCACCTTTCGGGCTATTTACACCAAAACCTAATCAGCAACAACTATTTAGAACAAAACCTAATCAGCTACAACAATTTATAACAAAACCTAATCAGCTACAACTATTTATACCAAAACCTAATCAGCAATAAGTTATGTCAACGCCTAACTGAATCTGAAGTTTGATGAAAATGCGTGCATGTCCTTGAGATAGTGCTATTTCGGAATTCATGAAAATGCAGCACAGCAGCGCCAGCTGTTGGGCAAATTACATCAAAAACGAATCAACAGTAATTTATATCAAGGTCTAGCTGAATCTAAAGTTTATAAAATTTCGCGCATTAGTTCTTGAAATGCAGAAATCGCTGAAATTGTGTAAATCCTGAAAAATGCAGCATAGCAACTCCACCTTTTCAGAGATTTACACCAAAACCTAAAAAACAACGACTTATGTCAACGTCTAACTGAATCTGAAGTTTGATAAAAATTCGTACATTAGTTCTTGAGATATAGCTATCTTGAAAATCGTGAATAATGCAGCTTAGCAGCTGTTGAACACCAAAAACTAATCAATACCAATTTATATCAAGGTCTAACTGAATCTACAATTTTGTTAAATTCCATGCATTTGTTTTTGAGATACACTCTAAAAAAAATTCGTGAAAATACAAGAGATTTTCCGTAAAATTTTACGGAGAAGTTTCATTTTTCCAAAACAACAGTACAATTTCCGTAAATGACATTTGTTCCGTAAAGGAGATTTTAAATCCGTAGATATGCAGAAAGTTTTCCGTAAATTTGATGGATTTTTTTTTCGAAACAGTACAATGTCCGTATTTCCCCATTACCGGAACTAACGTTCAGCGATTTGCATACAGATATCGTCTTGTTTGAAATGCGAATTAAGATTATTGTATTTACTAGGGTCCAGGGTCTTCAAGGATGCAGGCCTGGACCGGTCCTACCCGTGGGTCTATTTTCTGTCATTAGACTCGGGCCAATCCTGGAGCTCATTCTAACCGGGCCCGTGTCTGGACGGTAATTTTTTGTGAAAATAATAATGATATTTTAAATTTTTTTGTGAAATCTTTAGAAATTTACTTTATTTATATAAATTACAGATTTTTTTTTTAAAATCTACTTTTTTTTCTTTATAGTGCTCCAAATTATGAATTTTTTCACTGACATTTTAAAATTTTATTTTAATTTTATTAACGTGAGGCAATATTAGGTTATTAAAAGTTTCGTAAAATAATATCTTTGCAAATTATTGATATTGAACAAAACTGATTTTGTCTTGATTTGTGAATTAACCTAAAATTTATTATTTTATAAATTATAATCTTAGAAAGTTTATATTTTTTTCTTTAAATTTATAAAAATAATTAATGATTTTTTCTTTACTTTTATAAAAATGAAGTTTATAATTTTATAAAGTTTATAATATATTTAGTTAGTTTATAATTTTATATAGTTTACAATATATTTAGTTAGTTTATAATTTTATAAATTAAACTAAATTAATTTAGACTAAATTAATAAATCCAAATTTAAACATACCTATCCCAAGGTCAATAATTTCAAAATTTTCGCTAAAAATCTATTTTTTTTTTTAAGGTTTCATAAAATAATATTTTTGCAAATTATCGGTATGTAGGTGTTAAACTAAGCTGATTCGTCTTATAATTTTGTGAATTAAACTAAAATTTATTATTTTATAAATTATAATTTTACGAAGTTCATATTTTTTTCTTTAAATTTATAAAAAATAATTAATAACTTTTTGTTTACTGTTATAAAAATGAAATTTATTTATAATTTTATAAAGTTTATAATTTATTTCGTTAGTTTATAATTTTATAAATTAAACTAAATTATCAAGTCTAAATTTAAACTTACCTATCCTAAGGTCATTAATTTGAAAATTTTCTCTAAAAATCTATTTTTTTTGTTTTGATTTTTTAAAATTATTCAGTTTAACAGAATCGTACACAAAAGCTCTCAGTAAAGATTAAATATAATAATTTAATTTATTATAAAATTGTTTATTCACACATGTTTTTAAAATAAGAGATAAAGAAAATTTACTTTAATAGCATGTAATAAATACGTCTACTTAAGATAATTATTGTTTTTAGAATTGATAAATAGATCAACAGACAAATAATTTTAAAAAGTATATGTTACTATTGCAAAAAGAAGCAATCATTAGTAATAATACAATGTTTTACGCATATAATACATAAAAAGTTAAAATTTATCTGCTATAAAGCATCAAATAATAAAGCAAGATATTAATTATGAAGATAAACTATGGAAAAATCCGTCTAACTATAAAAAACATTTAAGTTTTTGCATCATTAAAAGTATGTAAAATAAATAACAACATTTGAGGAAACGAAGCGTCCGGTCATAGCGTAATGGTACAGCCCATCAGTCTACTACACCGAAGTTTCCCCGTTCGAACCTTATCGTGGCAGGTGTTGGTTATTTACTGAAAACTCGCACAGAAATGAAAGAAAAAAAGTCCTTCCGGCCTGTACCGGGAGGAAAAGGTAGCTTTCCTATATCTTCGTTTTAAAATTTTAGCTAATGTTACACGAAAACAGCAACTTAAAATGCAAATAAAACGTTTACAAAAGATTCGTTAATACTCAATTTGAATAAGAAATTCGCCCAAATTATTGAGCAATAGCCAAATTGGCTTCATTTATGAAGACTTATTTTGGTCACCAAATTTGGCAATATTTTGCCAAATGTCGCAAAGTTTGGCGAGAATTTGGCGCTAACGGATATGAATATATAGTTTTATGCGTTTGATTGGGAAAATTATTACAACAAGGACAATTTTTGTAATGTGCTGTCTTGTTTCAAAATGTCAGCCACCCTAGAATTTCAAACTGCTCTATCTCAGCCGTTTTTTAAGATAGAGGTAAAACAAAAAATGCTCTAGAATCCTCGTTTCAAGGCCTAACACTAAATTAAAAAATAAATTTGAATTTTTAACTTTTTTGTATATTTATTTTAGTTTTAAATTTTTAATTGGCCGCCATCTTGAAACAAAATGGCGGACCAAGCTGTCCAATGAACTCGGTCGAGACATAGGTGAGCTTAATACACACAATTAGTTTCATCAAAATTGATTTATAAATACGAGCGTTATCGTATGACATAAGTCATTTTCCTCCGAACGGCTGCAATAGGTAGCTTTATACTTTTTTGTATTGAAAGCTACCTAAAAATAACAAGAACGAAAAATCATGCGTCAAGCATAGATTATGCAGCACTTTCCAACGCTTCTAAAATAATTTTACAAATCATTACCGTTTAATAAGCTGAAAGATGACATCTAAGTAAACAATTTGGAAAACGCATAACATATTTAAAAACGTAATTTCAGGAATTTTCAATACATACAATATTCGGAAAAATATCCGAATACTTTTATGTAGCCCTGTATATGATCTATAGATTTGTATATATACATAGGATGCTAAATTTTAGTTTAGTTAGGAAACGCGTAGCACAGTTTAAATTCTCCTGCTGGAGTTTCTGTCAATAAACGGAAATGTGTTCGCGAACTTTTGTGCTGCCCTGTATAGGATCTACAGAATTTATACACACCACGTAATAGACAAAAAGCTAGTTAAGATTAAAATCGCGTTCAGTAACTTAAAACGCACTTCCAGGAATTATTGTTAACAGACAGTAGAGAATTCTTTTGTGTGTCCCTGTAAATGAACGATGACTGCTATACACACACTATTCTGTAGTAAGCCTCTTGTAATGCACCTTAGTAATATATATAAACTTCAATGCGTTTAAAATAGCGGAACATTATTTAAATAAGCCGCAGCCGATTTTTCTCCATAGACGTAATGTAACGGAATTATTTTGACTGTCCCTGTAAAGTAACTCTAAGTGCTATACACCTACTATTCCATATTAAGCTTCTTCTAATGCATCTTAGTGATCGATATAAATTTCAATGCGTTTACAATAGTGAAACATTTTAAAAATAAACCGCAAATGATTTTTCCCCATTGACTGCAATGTAACGGAATTATTTTGAGTGTCGCTGTAAGAAAACTATAAGTGCTACAGACTTCAGTTGAAATAGGGAACGTGCCATAGATAACGACAATAACATATAAAAATTGCAGAGAAATCCGAGCATATTTACGGGAATTAGAGCACGGACAGACGGCCAAACGGCCAGACGGCCAGACAAACCGAAGTCATAAGCACTTTTCAACTAGGTTGGAAAGTGCTAAAAAGTGTTATAAAATGTTCCCTGAAAAAAAAAAATTTTTTTTTGGTCCTATAAAATTTATTTTAACGATATAAAAATATCTAAAGAATACGGAAGATATCTGTTAAAAAACGGAAATTTAAAAACGGAAATTTCAGAAATCACGGAAAATTTCCTGGAATTTACGGAATTTTTTTCCCGTTAAAATACGGAAATAGTACTGGCGTCTCAATTGCCAGTACAATTTCCGTTTTTTTTCAGGAAATGTTTTTACAGTGTAGAGTGCCCACAAAATTTTTATCATATACAGACACACAGACATTCACAGACAGACATTTTCTGAAAACAGTCAAATCGTGTTCAGGACCATCATTTATAAATCCATCTTATTGGAAGTCGAAAATTTTCATGAATCTAATACTTTCTTCTTATGAAGATAGAAAGAAGTACAAAAAATAAAAAATAAAAAAACGGAAATTTGCATAGTAATAATAATGCATTTTTTAGTTATTCTTTTTTTTTTTCAAAAGAAATAAATTATTCAATTAAAATGTATTCTGATATAAATTCTGATATATTTTCTTTTACGAATTTTCTTTTTTTCTGTTTAATTGAAAAATTCCTGTAAAAATTTTCGATACAAATTAGTTAAAATTTTCATTAGTTTTTATATTAATAGTTTTTTTAATTTGAAAATCACGTGCACTGAAATCGCAGAAACCATATTATATGTATTTGTAAAAGGCAGAAAAACTCATGTATATTATTAAAATTATTGATAAAGATATTAATAATAGATAGAGAAAAAAAATCCGTATTTAAGGAGCGGGAAGTATCCAAATCGAGCCATACGCGGAAAATTAAATTAATCATCTCGATAAATGAAATTATTTCTCATCCTAAAAATGTTAGTTAACTTTCCATACATAATTCATTTTGTTAATAACATCAATATTTAAAAAAAAAAAATCAAAACAAGAATGAATAGACTGAAGGTGAACTATTTTTTCAGAGGTGTAATAAATCTAATATAACTAACACAGATTCTCATGTCAGGATATGTTTTTGTTTCTAATCTTAACTTACGTGGGAAGATTTATTGGAATTCAATTTTCTGAGGTAATCAATTAAAATATTTATCATTAACACCGATACGTTGACATTTAATAAAGTTTTATCCGCCGTATCCCGTAAATTAAAAGTTACTATTTAGAAATTTACCATTCTTCGTTTGACACTTAACGCATTTTTCTTGGGCAGTTTTTTTTAACTTAAATTTATAGGACTGATTTTGTATTCATTTTTTTTTTATCCTGGAGTTTCTGCGAATTTTTGAAATAATATACTGTAAAAACCGTTTTTGCTCGCACACTCGTATGTGCGCGGGAGTGCTGAAAATTCTTATTTACGACACAAAATATTTTTCTTAAGTGGCTTTTTTAAACAAATTCTTTATAAAGAATGTTTTTGTTATGTCCTACAAACGTAATTGTTTTCTACAATAAAGCATATTATCAATTGCTAATATTTAAAATTTTTACGAAAAGAAAATGAAAGACACCACAGTAATAAAAATTAATCTTTCAGTAATATTTAAAAATATATATTTGTTAATAAAGGTAAAAGCTATCTGGAAATAAAATGTATTATTTCAGAAACTATACGCTTGACATACGAAAAATGTCAGAGGTATAGTCCAACACAATAATGATATTACAAGATGCTACTGAAACTCTCAGCACATTAACTTGCAGTATTTCGTTACGTTGTATTATACAATGATGCATTTAAAGATGATATAAAATATATTTTTTTAATAAACATTGAAATGGATAGTTATTATAGTTATTTCAATTTGTCAGTGTAATCAATATGAAAATACAAATTAAGTGCTTACTTTTGAAATTTTCCGAAAAAGATGTAGGACTAAAAAATACAGTCTTAACATTATAATAACCATTTTTAATAGAATTTATTAAAAGAAAAGAAAAAAAATAAGTTTGAACTTTGAGAGAGTTCAGAAGTAATAGATATAAGACAAATATAAAATAAAAATTTAAGTAGTTTGACTAGATGAATACTTTTTATGACTTAAGTAGATTCAAAATTATTATTTGGAATTTTATTTTTAAGGTATCAAAATAAAAATAGTTTGGAAATCGAAATTCTTCTTGCATCCATTCCGATGACAGTTGAGCCATCAATCTGAGAGAAAATCACTTAAGTCAGAAAACCCTTTCATTTTATTGTACCTTTTTTTGGTTTATTTGATTTTTTCATTGAGAAAATGTCATTATAGTTATTTAACTTTTATATTGAATTTATATATTGATTTTTATATTGACTTTAAAATACAACAAATAAAATCAATATATTCCGTTAAACGTGATGTATTTCTAATATCTCAAACTAATTTGTTTTCTTGTTAAAATTTTTGATAATTCTAATCCTAATAATATTATAAATCTGATTGTGTGCAAATGTTAGGCTGAAGCCAGCGTCAAAATGAAGCATTTAATTATCCTGTATCTTTGCATATAAGTTGATTATAACCCTCAAATGAATATAGGCTGTTTTTTGTTTATTTTATTTCAATATTTTTCTTAAAAATTAAAAATTTCATTATTTTCATACAGAATAAATGGACATTTTTTCGTATATTTTAAAATGGTTGGTTGGTTTGGTTGGTTTGGCCCAAAGGGCCCGGTTTTGCAGCTTTTTTTAAAATGGTTAAATTTATTTTACCGTTGCCAATATAAAATAAAACCCCTGAGTAATAATTTTTAATCAACAATTTATTTTCAAGTGAAAATTTTCCACGTGAAAAATGGAAAGGAAATGAATTATTTAAGAATTAAACAGAATATGAAATGATGTCATATTAGAAATAAAACGTGCGTTTTCAATATTTGATAATAATACAAAGTGCATAAATACGAGTAAGTATGGAAAGCAAGCGAATATGATGTCATATATAGAAAAATTAAACAGATTTGTTTTGATGTTGAAATAAAATGATCTTGGGAATCAAATTATTCGTGATTAATTGCTCTTTTTTTTCTTTTTCTTTTTCGTATGAAAGGAATTATTTTAAATGTACGTAATATATATATTTTAAATGTATGTGTTGTAAATTAAAGTTCTGTGTTTTAAATGAAATGAGTGAAAGATTTATATCTTTAATGAATTCAATACGAATGATGCGATAGGTTGGCGATTTATCGTCTGCACACGGCTAACATAAAGATACCATATTTTTAATTTAAATTTTAAAAAGTAAATATATATATATATATATATATATATATATATATATATTCGATGGCAAATGTCAATGATATGTGCATCGCAAAATTATCCGTACCGAAAATCAGAAAATCTTAATACAAATAACTATATTTTTTAAAAGAAAGTTGCTTTTCTCATAAAAGCTAAAGATTTAATATGATTGTGTCGAAGTAACAGCATTTTTCCTCTATCATTTTCCCACAATCGAAACACATATGTAAATCGTAGTTTCGAACCGGAATTTAATTTTACATTTCTTTTAGCTTTAAAATAGGAAAAACTTTGTTGTCTTTTTTAAATATAGCTTTTTTTAAAGTTGTTTCATAATAGATTTTTGTAAAGTCTTGTAGGATAAGAAAAATTGCATGGATTTTAAAGCAATGTTTAAGTAAAATTACAATATTTTTTTAACTTAAAAAACAACAATGTTATCGAAAAGAAAATCGACTTTACCAACAAATTCGCGTAATGCAAAAGCAAAGAAGAAATCAAAAAGTAATGAATCTTTTCTTCCAGCCGAATTGTGTAAACTTGAACAAGCCGATCGTGCCAATTCATAACATTATAAACGTGAAAGCGCGTTCTATATAGTAGAATTTTTTTTACATATAGATAGAACATTTCCGAGAATAGGAAGGTTAGGGATCTGTAATTAGGTCCATAGTCAATTTGCTTTCTTTCTTTTTTTTCTTTTTTTTTTTTTTTTTTTTTTTTTTTTAATCAAGTTAAATTTGGCGCAAAATTAAATACATTGTTGTAACCAGATTTGTTTTTTGCGTGGTAAACACTTAATGGTATTTTAGATGATCATTTCCCCACTCACCTTTGATGCCTACTATGACTGTAAAACATATTAAAAAATATTAGCCGATAATTTTCTAATTGTCTTATGGCTTCATGATGTAAATAGATATCCTGTTTCATACTTTAAACCTGAATCGGTCATGCCATTGTCGTTCAATTTTTATTCCTAATCCTAACCCTAATCGTATCCTATCCTAATCCTGATAATAACTTTAAAGAATATTCTTTGACACGAATATGTAAATTAAATCAATATCCATAAATGGAATGAATAGAAAATAGAATAAATAGAAATGGCAAAATAAAATAACAAGAAAGTACATTTATTCGACACCTAACCCTAGAGAAAGCGTAAAAAATTTCAAGCGCATGAAATAAATTAAAATAATCTTATACATACTAACAAAAATATGTAAATTTAGATCATCAGATTTGTGTCGTCGGTATTTAGTTGCTTATAGTGTTCTTGACGCGATAGAGAAAATATCGAGGTTAAATTGGGCAGAATTTAAAGTACTTTCCAGCAATCTTTATTTACGTTTTAGAATCGCATCAGATTGTTATATCTTTGTGAAATAGCTATCAATGTATAAAATCCACAAGCAGTTTGTTCACTATTTACACCACTTAGCGTGAAGCACTTAATTTAATATATACATAAACAAGATAATGTAGTAAGAAATATATAACATATGTCTATGCAAATAAACAATATAATAATGCCCATTTAGCAATGCACACATACACAAATTGTACACCAAATACCATCTAAAATGCACTGTTGTATAGAAGAATTCTGCCAGTGTTGTTTTTCGTTTTACGAAGAGGAATCCCTCGATTTTCACGATTTTACTTCTTCCTCCTTTTTTCATTAGTTGCAGTTTCATTTTCGCGATTGTAATATATTATTTGGCATGAAATTTCACTTTTTTAAGACTGGGTTATGTCAAGGCCCCTATAGCAAAGTAATACCGTATGGTCTCCTATAAAATGTGATAAAGCTTTGGTTAATGTTGTTAATTATCAAGTGAAATGTTTTGCTAAATTAATGCATTTATTCTTTTTTTAATGTTACGTGAACGAAGTCACGGGTAACAGCTAGTAATATTATAAATGCGATTGTGTTTGTGAATGTTTGGCTAAAGCCAGCATCAAAACTGAGGACTTAATGGCCCTGTATCTTTGCATACAGATGGATTATAACCCAGAAATGAACATAGGAACATGTGCAACATTTTGTTCATTTTATTCAAACATTTTTCTTAATAATTCAAAATTTCATCATTTTCATAGAGAATAAATAACCTTTTATTTGTATACAATTTTAAAATCGTTAAATTTACTTTATTGTTGTTAATACTTTATCGTTGCAAAACATAAATCAAAACCCGGAATAATATTTTTTACTGAACAATTTACTTTCAATTGAAAAATTTCCACGTAAAAAGTGAAAAAAAAAAGAAGAATTAAGAAGAAGATGAAATAACATTATTAGAAATAAACCGTACATTTTCGAGCAATTGTTAATATAATTCAATTTTTTTATTCATAGAGAATATAACATGGACATGAGAGTGACGCACATGGAGTGAATGGACATTTATTTTCGCACAAAATTTTAAAAAGGTTAAATTTACTTTATCATTGCTAATACTTATCGTTGCCATACTTAATCAAAACCCGGAATAATAATTTTTACTCCACAATTTATTTTCAATAGAAAGTTTTGCACGTAAAAAATTAAAATTAAATAAAAAATATTAAGTACTAGCAAGCTACGCCCGCTACGCTGGTCAATTTCTCTTAACGAACTTTTAATCAAACAAAATATTGACATTTCATAATTCACTCTTATATTTTAACAGAATAATAAGGCTACTATAATTTGTGACTCGTGAAATAGCCAATATACACGTCAGCACACGTCAGCACACGTCGCCCTTATCCTTATCTTTTTACGCATGAAGGTTTCGCTATGGTACTCCAAAGAAATTGTGAACTTTGGTAACATTTGAAATTCAATATTTGGAAAACGGCATAATCATTAGATTTGAAATTTATATCAAGAAAAATACAATTTTTTACCTTTCAAATGCAGTTTGTCTAATAGTTTTCTGACAAATACTTTTCGAGCTATTATTTTTTTCAGTAACTTCAAATGTTTCATTTTCTGAGATTATTCTGTGGCAACAATTAGCGAAAAACTCAGTCGTCAGCAACGCATAGATTTTTATTAAAGATGCTGTTGCAGCAGGGATTGTCACCATCAATTTCCCTCCATCACTTTTGAAATCGGTTCTATAGTTCCTGACAATCCATAGAAATTGTAATTTAGAATGTTTTTAGAATGCTTTTCGCTCATTTCACCCTTTTAAGTTTCGATTTTTTTTTATTTTGTTCTTAGAGAGCATTTACATCTTATAAGTAACTACAATGCCAAATTTCCAATTTCTAGCTCTTTCAGCATAAAAAAAATCGCAATTTTAGAAAGTTTTTCACTCCTGCACCCCCCTGGGGTTAGTGTCACCGACATAAAATAAAGCCTATGTTGGAGCAGGGGTTGACACCATCAATTTGCCACCATGACTTTTGAAATCGGTTCGGTAGTTCCAGAGATTCCATAGAAATTGTAATTTAGAATGATTTTAGAACGCTTTTCGCTCATTTCACCCTTTTAAATTTCGATTAAAATATATATATATATATATTCTTCGAGAGCATTTACATTTTATAAGTAACTACAATGCCAAATTTCAAATTTCTAGTTCTTTCAGTAAAAAAAAAATTGCAATTTTAGAACGTTTTTCGCTTCTACACCACCCTGGGATTAGTGGCACTGACATAAAATATAGCCTATGTTGAAGCAGGAGTTGTCACCATCAATTTGCGACCATTACTTTTAAAATCGGTTCGGTAGTTCTAGAGATTCCATAGAAATTGTAATTTAGAATGTTTTTGGAACGCTTTTCGCTCATTTCACCCTTTTAAATTTCGATTTTTTTTTAATTTTGTTATTCGAGAGCATTTACATCTTATAAGTAACTACAGTACCAAATTTCAAATTTCTAGCTCCTTCAGCATAAAAAAAAATCGCAATTTTAGAACGTTTTTCACTCCTGCACCCCCCTGGGGTTAGTGGCACCGACATAAAATGTAGCCTTTGTTGGAGCAGGAGATGTCACCATCAATTTGCCACCATCACTTTTGAAATCGGTTCTGAAGTTCCAGAGATTACCCCCTACAAACAAACAAACAAACAAACAAAAAAACAATCTTTACTCCTTCATAATATTAGTATAGATTAAAGGATGAAATAACATTAGTAGAAATCGAACACACATTTTCAAGCATTTGATAATAATACAAGATGCATGAATACTAATATAAGTACGGAAAGCAGGCGAATATGACGTCATAAATATCGAAAATAAAACGGATATGCTTTGACGTTGAAATGAAATAATCTTGTGTTTTGAAATTATTTCTTATCATTTTGTTTCTTTTTTTTCTTTTCCTTTCTTAACTTTCTTTTTTTTTTTTTTTTTTTTTGTATTTTACTCGAAATGAGTATATTTTAAGATCTATAATATATGTATGTTAAGTGTATGAGTTTTAAATTAAAGCTCTGTATTTTTTAATGAAATGAAGAATGGTGGCGAAGTTTATTGTCTGCGCGCAGCTAACATAAATATACCGTATTTTTAATTTAAATTTTTAAAAAGTTAAAAAAAACTTTGAAAAGAAAATAGATCGTAAATGTCAATAATATGCACCGAAAAATTATCCATGTCGAAAAGGACGTCGCGGGAATTAGTTATTTTCATTCATAGAAACAACAACAGCAACAAAACATAACTCGATTGCCTGAAAAAAAAAACAATGGCACTCCGGGAGTACCGACAGAAGTGCAAACTTGAACAATTACGTGTGTATTTTTTGAATTGTCAGGAAACGTTTTATTGCGCAGGAGATACTTTTAAATGAAGTGTTTTTTTTTATTCATTATTATAAACTACTACTACAAAAATTATATTACAATTTTCATTTAATGCGCTATTTTACATGAAAAATAATGCACATTATTTTACATACAAAAATTGCAATCTATTGATTAAAACGTAAATTTACAAATAAATGAAATATAAAATTTAATTAATTGGTATTCTTTGAAATGAATACCAATGAAACTTATGAATTTTCATCCACAATTTAAACAACTCTCAATACATTCATCATTTCTTCCATGAGATTTAGTTTCATATCTTTTGTAATAACATTTATCTGCAAAATAGGGTTCCCGCTTCCTATCACTCCAAAACTGACTTCTTTGCTGCCTGTCTTGTTTATGGTATTCGTGAACATTATGCTTTTTTCTATATTCATACTGCGCGTATTGTTTGCGGTATCTATAATTTCTATCAACATCAACAAACTTTTCTTTTCTATAAAATGATTTCACTTCATTTCCGTATCGGTAACCACGTTTCTTAAAACTTTCATGAAATATTTCATTTTTTTAATTTTTTTTATATTACTTCCGTCGATTTTTCTCGTGCTCGTTAAATTATAATATTTTCCGTGTTTTGTTATTTCATTTTCATCTTTTGATTTGGTCTCGCGAGTTGAGTCACTTTTATCTGTTTTCACCGCGCGTGCTAAATTTATCTTGAAATTATTTTCTGAATTATTTTTATTCATAACACCAATCATTTCGCTTTCTGCACGTGAACTATTTCCTTTTGATACTTTCGCTTCATTGTATGAATTGGCAACATATACAGTGGTGTCGGTAACAGTGTCGCGAATTCAGTGGTCTTTTCCCATCTCAAAAATGCCCAACGCGCCTAAAGAAGTTTTCACTTAAAAAAAAAAAAAAAAAAAAAAAAAAAAAAAAAAAACAATATTTGCCGACCGTTAATTCTTAAAGGCGTTCATCTTAGGAAATCTGAATAAAAATAACTTTATCTTTTAATTAAAGTGTCATTTTCATTCATAAAATCCTAATGATTTAATATTATTGCATCAAAGTAACATAATTTCCCTCTACAATAATAAAATTAAGACTCGAGGCTTAGAATATATTGGTACAAACGATATACTTTTGTATTTCGTGGTTTGGCAACCGGATTTTAATTTCACGTTTCTTTCAGCTTTAAAGCAGTAAAAAGTTTATTGTCATTTTTAAAAATGGCTTTTTATATAATTTTTATTTGTAAAGTTTTATAGGATAGGGGAAAAATGGCATAGATTCCATTAAAATGTTTAAATGTATTTGCAATATTAAAAATTTTTTTATTAAACAACGGTGTTATCGAAATGAAAATAAAATTATCCAAAAATTCGCTTAATGCAAGATCAAAGAAGAAATAAAAAAGTAATGAAATTTTTCCTCAATCCGAATTGCGTAGACTTGAACAAGCCGATCCTTACAACTCGTAAAAATAAGAAAAATTCCTAATATTTTAAGCGTGAAAGCGCGTTGTATATACTAGAAACTTTTTCATATATAGGTAGAAAATAGCCAAGAATAGGATGGTTAGGCTCTGTAATCGGGTCCATAGCCAATTTGCTTTTAATAGCGAGCGAAATTTGTCGCAAAAGTAAATACATTTTTGTAACCAGGTTTTTTTTTCTTTTTTCCATGGTAAACACTTAATGGTATTCTAGATGATCATTTCTTCTCTCATCTTTGACTCCTTTTTCAATTGATTTTAGTTTTGTTTTCGCGAATGTTTATGTTATTTGACGCAAAATTTCACTTTTTTTAAGACGGAGTTATATTAATGCCCTTATAACAGAGAAATGCCGTATTGTCTGCTATAAAAAGTGATAAAACGTTGATTAATTATATATGTTTTTAATTATCTGGAGTGAAACGTTTTTCTTAAATAATGCATTTATTATTATTTTAATGTTACGTGAACGAAGTTACGGATAACAGCTAGTTTAACATATATTTATAAATAAATCTAGCTTTAATTTGCCTAACTGGCAAACACTTTTGTATTTAAACTCGATTTCTTGTATGATAGGTGCTTATTAGAATATCTGTTTTCAAAATCATTCATAAATAATTTTCTATCAGAAAGTTTACTTTAACATTATTATATTACCTAGAAAGGATGCAAGAAAAAGTTATTCACGTCTATAAACCTATATGTTGAACTCCAGAATTCCTGTAAAAAAATATATATATAGTTTTCAAGGATACATAGTTTTCTAGTTTTAAAACTATAAATTCTGCTAAAACAAAAAGACAAAAGTGGAAATTTCGCATTTATTCACAAAAATAAGAAACACAAATCGCTGTTTTCCGAATACAGTCGAGTCCCGTTAATCCGAGTTGATCGGGACCGACTCCACCTCGGATTACTGAAAACTCGGATTATACGGACTACATACTAGAATGGAAGAGAAAAATTCAATTTATTATATACACATAAAACTAAAAAATAGAGAGATCAAATAGCGAAAAAATAACGAGCACACAGACTTGTAAATATAAAAACGTATTTTAAATAACAACACTCTTACTTGATTTAATTTTTTAAAAATGAATCTAAAGTTGTTTGTTTTTGAGCAGAAAGTCTCTTTTTTGCTGCGTTGTCTCGCAAGCCTTTCAAAAATAAAACGTCATGTGGTAAAGCATCTGGTTGCTGCTCAATATAGCGAAGGGCAACATCTAATGCTGTCGTGCCTTCTGCATGCGAAATTATCCTCTCCATTTCATCGTTGAAATCTTCAGTTTCATCAATTTCTTCTTTTTCGGTAATCATAAGAATTATTGCATCGTCGCAATTTCCTCTGCCTCATCACCGTAAAGCCATTCTTCGACGCAATTATTTGTTACCTCTTCACAGCCGAGTAGCTTCAAAATTGAATTTTTAATTTCAAAATGTTCTTGATTTTCTATCTTTTTCTTATTGTCTGAGAGGTCTTTAGTTGTCAAGATATTATGCCAGCTATTCTTTATTGTCTCCAATTTAATTTCCCCCCATGATTCAGCAACCCAATACATAGACACATACAATGTTTTACATTAATTTTTTTGATTTGTTGAATCAAAGATGCAGTGTCTTCTTCCAAAACATGCGTAAGCATGATTTTTCGGTACTTCAATTTAAGATCAATGATAACCCCCTGGTTCATAGACTGAATAAGGCTAGTAACGTTCGCCGGTAAAAACATGGCTTTAAAATTTCCACTTTTCAAATCTTCTTCTTCAGGATGTGAAGGGACATTATTTATCAAGAGAAGTGCTTGACGAGGAAGCTTTTTTTTCTTCTAAATGCTTTTCTACGTTTGGTACAAATTCATTGAAAAACCATTGTTTAAAAATATCTCTATTCCTGCAAGAGTTCTTTTGGTTCGTATAAGAAACTGGTAGGGTTTGAATAGCAATGCTTTTTAAAGCACGTGACCTTTTTTGATTTTCAAATCACCAATAAGTGTAGCTTGTGCGTCCCCGACGCATTGGAGCAACACATCACAGTTAATCTTTCTTTGCTTTGTTTAAAGCCAGGAGCAGATTTTTCATTTCTGGAGACTAGGGATTTTGTAGGTAGTCGTGTAAAGTTCAACCCTGCTTCATCACAGTTGTACAATTGCTCTTCTGTGAGATTTTCTTTTATCATTAAATTGTTTAATTCAGTACGAAACTTATTTGCAGCCTCAAAATCCGCTGAAAGTTTTTCTCCGCAAATAGTCATCTGGCGAACTCCATACCTTTTTTCCATATGTTTAACCACCCGGTGCTGGCAGAAAAATTGTCGGCTTCATTCTTTTTTTGGAAAAAATATGTCTTTTTCCTGCAATATCGGACCAGATATTGGCATGCCTTTCGACCTTTGTTGAGAAAACCACATAAAGAGAGCATCACTTGTTTTTTTATAATCACTTTCACGCATTGTTCTTCTGTTGTTTAAACAATAATCGGGTGTTAGATCTCCGGCACTCCACTTTTCAATTTTTGCACGATTCCTTCTCCAGTCACCTACTGTCAATTCTCCAACACCTAATTCCTTTGCGATTTTTTTAATGTTTTCTCCCGCATCTAACCGTTTTAAAGTTCGTTTAACTTTATTTTTATTTTAATGTTTATTTTACGTTTATCTTAACATCTAACGAAACAGACACGTGTTTCCTTTTCCTACTCATTCTCCACAAAAACGTATGGTTACTTCTATGAGTTCTCGAACTGAAATGATACACATGTCGGAACAGGCTGATTGAAACTGCAAAGCCTTCCTATTTACTGCGCATTCAGTTCTATCTGAAATGATAACCAGGACTGGCAGTTCAGCGTTAAAAAAAATAGTCAAATACTTTACGAAATGCCAACAATTCGCATATGCTCAGTAGCATTTCAAAATAATCCGTTAAAAGATAAAAATATAATTGTGTTTATTTTTTCTAAATGAGAATGAAATTAAAACAAATAATGAAAGAAAAACAAAGATTTAAAATAACATAAATAAATTTCGCAATATATAAAAAGTTAGAACAGTTTAGCTTTTTTTTTTCTTTCTACATTTGGTAACCTATCTATTTACGTTGTAAAATATTAACGGTATATTAAAATCATCTGAAATTATTCATCGGGAGTTTAACAGGAAATGAGGAAATATAGAACATATTTTTTTATTTTTTAATATTTGTCTATTTAAACTCTTAGAATATTTTTTCTTGTTTATTCTTTCAAGCAAAAAGTTTTTTTTTTTTTTTTTTTTTTTTTTTTTTTTTTTTTTTTTTTTTTTTTTTAGCCACCTTGTATTAAGCGGAGCTCGGAATAACAGGACTCGGATTAGTGGGACTCTACTGTATACTATTCAGTAGCTCTCAGAACAGCGGATATTCTTCGTACTCGTCTTCGAATTGTCATTCGAGACTCACACTGTAGAATGATGCCTAGCAACTCTTTTATAAGGGTACTCTAGTTTTGAGTGAGTTTTGGAGATTTTGCGTGCGATCGTGGTATCTTGAATTTTGACATTTTTGCGTGAATGAGACCTATTCTGTCATTTCTGTAAGTTTCGTAAAAAATACTAGATGCTACCCGTCAAAACTTGACGCAAAAAAATACTATAACAATATCAGTAAAATAAGCTTCTTTATTATTTATGAAGGGGTGCGTATAAAACAGTCTTTCAAATATTTTATTTAATTTTTTTCGCCTGTCAAATACAGTACTATTTCCGATGAAAACTCCAAACAAACAATCCGTAAATAACTGTGTAATGCAAATCAGTTTGACATTACCACCATATTCCCCACGGCAAGAAAAAAATTCATGGACCTATTAAGTATATACAAATAGTATATTCCTACGTTCATATCATAATCAGTAAATAACAGAACATAGTAAGTAAAGCACACATCTCCCCCCTCTTTTACTTACCCCCTCTTATATATTTTTCCTCTTATACAGTTGGCAAATGTTAAAAAATAAAAAAAATGCAATTCCTAGCATATCCTGATATCTGATGGAACATATTCATCAACGAATTCAACATATCAATTTTATGTTCAACATAAACTAAAAATAGTCTTTTTTTTTTCTGACAGATTTTTGTTTAGCGCTAAAATATTCTATCTTATGGATAATCTGATCTTATGATTTATCACTTTTAAAAAAAAAATTATTATTCACTTTTTATGATGGTTAGGGAAATCTATTTTCAATTGTGGCAACTTTCCCAGGGGCTATTTTACATTACTGAAGTAAACTGGTGGTCATTGATAAGATAGAATTGAAAAACTTTTCATGATTGAAAATTATTTAAAAAGTCGTTAAATTAATCGGCAGTTTTCAAATAAATTTCAATCGAAAGCTATTTTTTTTCTAATTGATGATGTAAGAATTGAAATTGTAAAATGTAGTAAAAAATAGAAATTTGTAGTATTTCGAAATGATGTAAGCGCGATGAAAGCTAAAGCGATAGCGCCTTTGTTGTCACAACTGCTGTACATTTCTAAAAATTGCCACTGTATTTTGGCTGGCGTCAAAAAGTGGAAAAACATTTTTTGACATCGAAAGAGAAATTCACAGTGAAAGAAATAAGACTTTGCGCTAATAAGGAACTGTTAAATGAACTTATAATAAATCTACCAAAATAATTCCTATGAAATATTAGTCTTACATTGTTTATTCTAGCTAAAAATACAATAATTGTTTCAAGATTTTTTTGTACCATAACACTATTTTTAATAACTTTAAATTTCCTGAAATCCTTTACTTTTGTGAATTTTTTTTATTAAAAAAGAAATCTTCTATCCTATAATTTAAAAAAAAAGCAATTGGTAACATGTAATCAAGGTATGCAATCAAGATGTAGAAATCAATGACGGCTCCAATTCTAATCTTTATAATTATGAATGCAAAAATCAGTAAAATTATGTCATGTTAACACAATCATATACATTTTTCTCTTTAGTTTTATCAATGTTAAAATGCACTTCAAGCTAAGCATAACGTCATTTTCACCGTCGCAAACTTTTCACACGTACTTCATATACCTTACATTAATGCTTAAACGCCATGCACACAAATATAAATATATTTTGTATTTAATTGTAATGAAAAAATGGCATCAACAAAGTTATAATGCATAATGATAAAATAAACCCAATGGACAATATTACCGTGACGTCACAATAAATATGAATTTTTATTCGCTTATAAAACACGCGGATAAGTATTTTTACCGAAATTTAACTTGCAAATTAACAAATTCGGCCTTAAAACCGCGTGCTTTTAATATTTATTATTTCTCTTTTATTCAACCACAGAGTTTAGAAAATAAACTCTGTGCTTCGGAACAGTAGGCGTTATCCGATTATGACGTCATTAGCAGACGTAAAAGTTTAATTGAAAATTACGGTTAATTAATTAAATTTTCGAACAAACGAATGCACGATAACAAATCTGTGTCCAAATATCTTTCATTTAAAAAAAGAATGATGTAATTTGATGCAGTAGTTTGTTCTCACGGATTGTCGAAAGAAATCGCTTAGCGTTTTAAATATATAGATATGACTCTCCGTGAATTTGATTGTCACGGTTATTTCTTGCAATGATATGTTAATTAGGTAGCTGTGGTCCCCAAAGCAGAATATTTTCCAATTTTCTGCAACGAACCTTCAGCTGATCAAAAATGTTCTGCGGGAATAAAAAAGTAAAACACAGGGAGATTTTCTTGTATATGTGGGTGTGCAATTTCATCTTTCATAGATAAGACATTTCATAAAACGCTAACACACACATAAACCAAAGAAATTACGATTTTCACGATTTTACTCCGATCGAATGACGAATTTTGAGTTTTTTTCTCGTAATCGATTGACAATTTTTGCAATATTTTTGAGATTTTTCTCTCGGGTAACTGGCGTATTTCATGATTTTTTTTTTTGAACTGATCATCGAACTCCGCAATTTTTTTCCCACGGCTGTTTGAAGAATTGTGAGATATTTTCCAACACTTCACTGACAAATCTCGCATTTTTTTTTTTTACCCGTGACCGATTGGTGAATTTCAAATATTTCCTTTTCACCGACTGGCAAATTTTTCGACTCTTACTTAGGACCGATAGGCAAAAATCGCATCTTTTTCTTCAAGCGACTGATCCCCGAATTTCTCGTGTTTATTTTACCCACAACCGACTGTTAAATTATTGCGATATTTTCCTTATTGATCGGTAACTGTTGCGGATTTTCTTGCGACATTGGAAAAAATTGTGGGTTTTTTCCCGCGACTGATTGACAAATTTCGTGATTTTTTTCTAACGATCCACTGATTTGGTTTTTTAACGTGCAACTGATAGGCAAAATTCGCATTATTTTCTTTCTACCAAATGGAAAATTTTAGCAATTTATCGTGCAACAGATTGACAAAAATCGAGGCATTTCACACAACTGATCGGTTAATTTAGCGGATTTTTTTTTAGCAGCAACTGATAGCCAAATTTCGCGATACTTTCTTTCTGCCGATTGGCAAATTTTACAGTTTTTTGTTGCAACCGATTGAAGAAAGTTGTCGGGGTTTTTTTCGCTACTGATCGACGAATTTCACATTTTTTTCGATGCTCCACTGACAAATTTCACGGTTTTTACCCATGACCCGCGACTGATAGGTGAATTTTGCAATATTTTCTTTCTATAGAATGGCAAATTTTGTCACTTTTTTGTGAGCGATTGGCAAAAGTTGTTGGGTTTTTACGCGATTGACCGGAGAATTTCAGATTTTTTCCGACAATCCACTAATGAATTTAATGTTTTTTTTTTTTTTAACCGTGACCGATTAGCGAATTTTGCGATATTTTCCTTCTGCGCAACTGGCAAATTTTGCAGCTTTTTCTTGCAGTCTATTGGCGAAAATCATGGATTTTTTCCGCGACTGTTCTACGAATTTTGTATGTGTTCCACAACCAGCTGAAGAATTTTCTCCCCATGATCGACAGGCAAATTGCATGAGATTTCCCCGCGACCAATTGATGAATTTCGCAATCTTTTTCAATGAACGATTGAAGAAGTTTTTCCGGTAATTGACAGACGAATTTAGCACTTTTTCCAATGAATGAATAGACAATTTTGTTGAAAATGAGAATTTGAAATGTTTGCGACGTACGTCGCACTTTTAAGCATATTCTGCTTTGGGGGCTGTGGTTGTGTAGTTGCTATATATATATCACGGTAGGAAATTGATTCAGTGGATTTGAAACGCTTTTAGGGTAACTTAGTTCTGGATTTCGATCGCATTCTGGATTCAGGATATCAATTTCTCCACGCGACACCGTCAAACGAAGTTTCCCATTAGCTGCATCGGATAGAATCTACGGCTTGGATGTTTTGCCAGCGTGGTAATAATTTAAGATTTGTATTACAAATAAAGAGTTATTGGAATCCCCATGGTGCCCTTTTATAGAGATATTGACTGTTAAAGTGACTTTTCTTAGGTTCTTATAGAACGAGCAATGAAACTATTTTGATTTGAGTTAAGTGATTTAAATTTAGTGAGCATTTTGAGAAAATAATTTCCCTTTCTCAGTCTTTAGTAAAACTCAGCTTATTTTTTATCGCCTGTATTTAAACCTACCCGCTCCATTGTCAATTCCCCTTTTTATCGTCATAAATAAATTGTGATTTTAGCAAGATCTGTGTCATGCCTTCTTTCAAGTGAGCAGTCCAGGAGGTGTATGTCACAGCAGAAATATATTTGATTTTTGCTGAATCTAAACCAGATAAATTAACAGATATTTCATTAATAGTTTGTAATAGGAAAATTTACGAGTGTGAGATAAACGCTGAATAAATCATTTAAATGTTACATCATATAATCTCAGATCGCTGTTACATTTATTAATATTTTCTTAAATGATTTCTTTTTTTTTCAAAGATTATATGGTATCTACAACCGAAGTGGTGATGATTTTGTTAAGCATAACTCAAAAGCTATTTCATAGCTTTATCAAATATTTCGAATATGCATTTTGGAAATTTCAAGATATAAATTTCTGTTGAAATACTTATAGATAACAATTCACAACTTCTCTTAATATTATTTTAGAAACTCATATTTTGTACATAAACTCATATTTTTTACATAAAGATTAGAAAAAGTCTGAAAACCATATAAGATACACCGGGGCAAGTGAACATACGTAGCACAGTGAATACACGTAAATATAACAGCGATCTTAGATTACATGATGTAATATTTAAATACAGCGTTTATCTCACACTGATAAGTTTTCATATTACAAACTACACTGTAAAAAAAAATGGGTCGATCTACTAAAAAAAGTTTAGTTTTTCTAACAGATTTTTTGGAAATTACTAAAAATTTTTTAGTATATTTGTATTCCACAGATTTTTTTAGTAACCGATACTAAAAATCGGAATCATTGCTAGCTGTTTTATAGTAATGTTGCTAGCTGTTTTCTAGTAATTCTTACAGATTTTATAGTTAGTAAGTAAGAATACAAAAATTTTTTTAGTCTTTTAGTACCAATTTAATCAAATAAATTGATTTTATTAATTAAGATATCTGTTAAATATGGAACTTACTGTAATGTATTTCACTATTGAGATAGCAACGAGGGATAGCTCAATTTTTTATTATCCAATATCTCTAAAATGAATCATAGAATTTTCATAAAATGTAAGTAACGTAAACTGAAATTCATCTTTGTAGTCTAGAAAATCTTTGTTGCTAGGAAATAGAAATATTTTGTTGTGTCGTTCTTCATTATGAAAAAAATTTATTAACATTGTTTACTGGAATATAAATTTTAATTATCTTTTATAAGATTTTATGACGTTTATTTTTTAAATAATTCTAGCACAGTCATTTTGGGGATAAGTATTAAGTTCCAAAATCCTTCTATTGCAAAGAGTCAATAAAACACTCCCATTGAAATAGTTGTTATTCGAAAAAGTAAAACAAAAACGAATAAAGACAAAAAAGGTAAATTTCTAATTAGAAGCATTGTTTATGATTTCTATAGAAATACGAGTGCCACGGAAAAATGAATAAAATACGTTATCCAGATACTTTTGGCATTGAACGTCAAAATATTTAAAATTCTTTGTTAGAAATAATAAAAGCAATTATAATGACGTTAGTTATATATCCTTTAAAAACAAATATTATATGAAAGGAAATTTTAAATATTGTCGTTTATTTAAATTTTTATGTTATAAATCATGTAAGCAATTAAGATAAAGTTAGCTATTTCATACCAATTTGTTAAAAAAAAAAAAAAAAACGAATGATTTTTGAAAAGAAACTTTTAAGTGCTGTCATACTTAAGAAACATTTAATGAAACATGAAAGCAATGGTTCTTTCATTTAAGTAAAAGCACAATGAAAGCATTAAATAAAAATTACCCCTATAGTAGATGTCATATAATATTTTTAAGAGCGCACTGCTGAAGATAAATGCTTAAAGATATGCAAAATGTACTGATTTTTAGTACTTTCACGGCTTATAATAACTTGAGTATTGAGTCACATCTTTGAAGAATACACACACTATTTTTTTTAAAATAGATATTTCGTCTTTACATAACTTGGTGGGAGGAATTATCACATTGCTTCTATTTTAGCGAGTTAGCATTTATATTGATGCTTTCGGTTTTTGCTGCACACGCTCCGTACTTCGGATTTGGCCATCGGTAGGACCGTTCTTTCTGATCCCATACGTATATGGTCTCATTGCTAGGAGTTTTCCGCAATTCATTTTTAACACTTTCCAACCTAGTTGAAAAGTGTTTATGACTTCAGTTTGTCTGGCCGTATGGCCGTATGGCCGTCTGCCGTCTGCCGTATGGCCGTCTGGCCGTCTGGCCGTGCTCTAACTCCCGTAAATATGCTCGGATTGCTCTGCAATTTTTATATGTTATTGTCGTTATCTATAGCATGTTCCCTATTTCAACGGAAGTGTGTAGCACTTATAGTTTTTTTACAGGGACACTCAAAAGAATTCCGTTACATTGCGGTCTATGGGGAAAAATCATTTGCGGTTTATTTAAATAATGTTTCACTATTTTAAATGCATTGAAATTTATATATATCACTAAGGTGCATTAGAAGAAGCTTAATATGGAATAGGGTGTGCATAGCACTTATAGTTACTTTACAGGGACAGTCAAAAGAATTCCGTTACATTACATCTATGGAGAAAAATCGTCTGCGGTTTATTCAAATAATGCTTCACTATTTTAAACGCATTGAAATTTATATAGATCACTAAGGTGCATTAGAAGAGGCTTACTACAGAATATTGCGTGTATAGCAGTCATCGTTCAATTACAGGGACACACAAAAAAATTCTCTACTGTCTATTAACAATATTTCCTGGAAGTGCGTTTTAAGTTACGGAACGCGATTTTAATTTTAACTCGCTTTTTGTCTATTACGTGGTGTGATAAATTCTGTAGATCCTATACAGGGAAGCAAAAGTTCGCGAACACATTTCCGTTTATTGACAGAAACTGCAGAAGGTTAATTTTAAACTGTGCTACGCGTTTCCTAACTGAACTAAAATTTAGCATCCTATGTAGTATATATACAAATCTATAGATCCTATACAGGACTGAATAAAAGTAATCGGATATTTTTCCGAATATTGTATATGATGGCAATTCCTGAAATTATGTTTTTATATATGTTATGCGTTTTCCAAATTGTTTACTTATGTTATCTTTTAGCTTATTAAACGGTATGATTTGTAAAATTATTTTGGAAGCGTTGGAAAGTGTTACATAATCTATGCTTGACGCATGATTTTTCGTTCTTGTTTTTCGGAGCGCCTGGGGCTTGGCTTGTTACGTCATTCACGCTTTCTCCGACGGTCCATGACGACTTTTGTAAGCAACTTTTTTTTTTCAGCGCTTGTACGGTCCTTTGAATGTAAACACCAGTATTATCTAAAAGTGTTCTTTGTTTTGTTTAATCTTAGAAAAATAAGACGGAGAATGATTTTACAAATTATTGGTATTCAAATTTAACGGACAGTACAAACGCTGAAAAAATTCGTCTACGACAGCCGCCATTTTTGTGTCAGCGCGTAGGCCTAGTATTCACGAGGCAATGTTTTCTCCTCCCCTCTTCGCTCCATGAAGGTGTGTCTTCATTACATTTTGAGTACGTGCGGGAATCGCTCTGAGATGGGATATTTTCATCGAGTCTCTTAAATTTCGCTGGTTTGATTTTCTCAAATCATTTTAAAAATATGTTGTTTCAATTTCTCTAATTCCGTATTTTGGGTATAAAGGTGGAGGGGGTGTTCATTTTTACCTCAGTGAATGGCTGATGAAATGTTCTGAGGTGATGTACGTGAACTTTACTGTTTTCAAGAACAAATGGTAAGGTATCTGCAGGTAATATGGCCACCTTAAGGTTAGACATATTTAAACAGTAGTAATAACTGGTTAAAAAAATAATAATTGACTAAGCAAGCGGGTCCTTTTTAGCATTAGAAAAATATTTTAAAATTTAAGTTAATCAAAACTTACACCTGTTGCAGTTTGTTAAAAAAAAAAAAAGCTAGTTGATGAAGGTGATGCCCCATATGCAGGTAATATGCCCATAGGTGTCATATAATGCAAAGGTTTATATTTATCGCAGAAAAAACACCAAATAGTCAAAAAACGTATATTTTGAAAATTTATAAAAATAATAGAAAAAATAATATAAAGTAAATTTAGACAAAAATTAAAGAAAATTAAAATAAATTTACGGAAAAAATTATATTTAATTTGTTTTTTAACGTGTAGAGCAAATCAAAACTCTTGTATCTTAATTGGTAAGGTCGACACATTTATCATGCACTTAATTACGATAAACAACACATAATCTCAGATCTACAGTTTTTACGCCCATTTGGCCATATTGCCAACAAAATCGAATTTTATAAAAATGTTCGTAATACTGTCTGCTCACTCCGATATTGAAATTCGGTTATACAGTTAAAAAGAGCATTAAACAAGCTAAAATATTATGTTTAACAGTAAATACAAAAATTTTGTTTGAATAAGAAAACTAAAAAACTTACCAGAGACAAATTTATAATATGCCAACGCAACTAACAATGAACCAACAGTGACTGCCCTCCCGTGCACTTGATCAAGGATTGCAGGCAACCCGGTACTAAACTATGTTCTACTGACTTCCAGCGACTAGATTCAAGCGCTATCCTTTGGATTCCACTGAAATTAATAACATTATTGAGGGTTGGCCATATTATCATCAGATACCTTATAACAATTTTAATTATTCTATTATCTCTCATTTGGACCAAAAAGATATCCTACAAGTGTTATTACGCATATAATTTAAATTTCTACAACGTTCTCACTATACTTCTCCCGCCTCTTAATATTACATTCACCACACGTCGGATAATCTATAATTTACTCTAACGAATCCATCCATCATGAATACCTGTGCCTGAAAAAAATAAGCAAAACGAGATAAATATTTTCACACAAAAAGTTGATACATCTGTCATAAAATCGTTAATTTTCAAAATCGCATATTTTATTCTTCAAACTGTCCAGACAAAATATTTCTGAACAATATACAGGGTGATTAGAAAATGAGTATACATTTGAAAAATTAATAATTCACGGAATAATGTAGGTACAGAGGTAAAAATTGACACACATGCTTGGAATGACATGGGGTTTTATTGTAACCACACAAAAAAAAGGTTTAAAAAAAGGCCGACAGATGACACTGAACAGCAAAACATCAGTGACTCCTGCCTGAGAATCATGTATAAAAGGTGCTGTAATGAGAGAGATAATCAGATGCACCATCAATCGCAGCATGTTGACGTTACCAGAAAAGGCAATGTTAGTGAAGCTCTACTATCAAAATGGGGAATCTGCTGTGACCGACCGATATCAATTGGCATGCTAAAAGACAACATCCAACGCCAATTTCTCACCATAACTATAGATATGCTGCACAGTGCTGTGCACAACATTATCCCTCAGCTACAGCTATTGTTGCGGGATGACGGTGGACATGTTGAGCATTCGTTCTGAAGAACATCGTCTTTGCTTTGTCATAATTTGTTATGCTAATTATTGCTTTTCTTATCGCACGAAATGCCATCTGTCGGCAATTTTATGAACTTTTTTTGTGGATACAATAAAACCCCATGTCATTCCAAGTATGTGTGTCAATTTTTATCTCTCTACCTACATTATTCCGTGAATTATTAATTTTTCAAATGTATACTCATTTTCTGATCACCCTGTACATGCGCATTTATCAATAATTGATAAGATGGAGAAATATTTGAATTTATTTTATTTAAATTTATCAACAAGATTGTTTCTAAGTGAGTATGCTTGCTTATATTTCAGAATTCCACACATTTGGTTGGTTATGAAACATTTGTACTTTTAGAAAAATCTGGAGCATTGATTAACATACAAGATAGGACAGTTAAGCAATATCTCTAATGGCAGCAATAATAGCGTCACTAGTAATAAAGGGGGAAAACTGACAAGCTTCCGAAACTTAGACATGTATATGAAATCAGTTTATGCTCTATGTTTTTAATAATCTTTTCGCTTCGAGGTACACGATTCTCTTCAAATTGGCCACTCACTGGTGTGTTAAGTTTCTTTTTAAAGAACTTCATTTTATTTTTTATTTTATTATTATTGAAACAACAGTTCTTTCCCGAACTTTTTTAGTATAGTTAAAAATGTTAAAATATGTCATGTAGAATCATGTCTGCATATAAATCGGAATTTTAAAACTTTCGTTTTTCGCTTTTCCTACAAAGTTTAAAATGCAAACATGTAGCATTTAAAAGAGAAAGATCATAATGAGATAGACGTTCAAAAGGATATTCCGTGGATGAGACGTTTCTTTCCCCTTGTCACTACAGGCGCTGCGTTCGTCATCGCGTTACCATTACGCCCTATGATAGTGTCCTATCTTGTGTATTAATCTATGATTTGTTGTGACTCTTCTCAACTTTCTGAACATTTGTGTTAATCGCCCAGAAAGAAGAAAATAGGGAAGAAGGATTGTATAAATTACTGACACAATGGAGTTGTCTGGTTTCGAACGTTGGACCCCCCCTTTTGAAACTAGAGATGTTACCTAAAAACCACTAATGCTGTGATTCCATCTCCACAATATTTATCAGTTATACCCTGCCGCATTTTCTCGGTAATTTTCCTTAAAGAATCGGTCACAAAAGGGTTTGAAAATGGTGAGAGTCAGAGTTAGAATCAGACTGATTAGCGTTGCCAACCTGCGTAGTTTATAGCTTCTATGCTC
Organism: Maratus michaelseni; assembly: GCA_963931845.1. NCBI lineage: Eukaryota > Metazoa > Arthropoda > Arachnida > Araneae > Salticidae > Maratus > Maratus michaelseni. Next base: position 359,086,684 of record OZ007593.1, on the reverse strand, counting down.
ACCAGTATTTATATTAAAAAAATCACAACTTTATATATAAATTTTTACACTTGACATATAAACATTAATAAACATTCGTAAACATATAAACAAATAAATAAAATATAAACATATGTAACATATGGTATTAGTCCAGTAAGGTTGGAGTTCAGTCTCTGAAAGGATTGAAACATCATTTAAAATTTCTATTGGAAATGAGGAAACATTATGAAAATTATGTTGGCTATTTTCTATTATTTTAATGCAAGTATTTATTTTATTCTTTAGATCATTTCTTTTTAATATATATGGAAAGAATATGATCATTTCTGATCTGACGGCTTCTTTATATAGAATGTGGAGGTTTGAAAACAATTTATTAAATAATGCAGAGAAATTGACATATGTCCACAAACACAAAGTGGAAATATGTTTATATTAAATTTGAATAAATTACTTGAAAAGGGCACGCGATTAGTTGAAACAATTATAGATTCCTGTGGTGAAGTAGGCAATCTTCAGAAACTTTTGGTAATAAATTAATGAAATTGTAAAATGGATTTAAAAACACCTTTCGAGTTTTACAAAAATCTATACAGTTTATTAGCCAAATGGGAGCTCAATCGGAAATACCGTTTGGGAATTATCGTTATCACTCTTTCTCTGTCTCACACATTGCAATCATGATTGTAATACTTTACGCTATGTATTACAATTAGTGAGGGTTGCTTTGAGACCTATAGCTGTTACGGCCTTTGTCTCGAATGATCCATTTTATTAACAGAAACGCAGAACACATACAGGACTTGACACAATTTTTCTTCCTTTTTTTACATATATCTTCTTATTCTTTATTATTCCATATACAAGGTGGCAACCGAGAACAGATGATCCGTAGGACAACAGAAATACAGCCATGAGTTCCACACTAAATGTTGCAATGGAACCGTCGGGAGTTGAACCCAACACTACCATCGTGGAAACCTAACACTCTTATGCTCCGGCCGATATGTGTTCGGAAAGTATAAAATATAAATAAATTCAAGTTCCTTTTTTGGTAGATTTTTTTTATTTACAGAACAAGAACAGAACAATGGTGTGCAATGAGGCACAGCACCGCTTTTCGCCTGAAAACCGGAATTCAAGCATCATTGGGCATGGTCGGTGCTTTAGAGGATAACTCCAGTGTACCGGCAGCGCTGTTGTTGACATTCCATGGTGTGGGGTATCCTCTAGCTGGTAAGTCTGTCAGTGGGACAGCGGTACCGAGATTACCCTTTCTGGTTAGTATCAAAATTGTGAGGGATTTTTAAAGCCATGTCAGACTTCCGACCTTGTAAGTGCTTCTGAACTTAGCCTCTGGTTTTCAGTAGGACAGGGGCATATGCAACAACAGAATGTGCAGAAATACTTTGATAGTTTTTCTTTAACAAACTTTTTTCTAATGAAATAACGAAAATAAATATTAAGTAATATTCAGTTAATAATTTTAAACGAAAGTTTTCAAACGATTTTCACGTCTACCTCTGCTAATTAGTTTGGTTTCTGAGACAGTTTATTTGTTTTTAACCAATACATGAAAATCTTGAAATCTTGAAGTATGGTATTTGACTTTCCATAAATCATGTTAAAAAAACTTCAAACATTTATATGACAAGTATCATAGAATGGGAACATTTTTTTAATTATGCTTATAACTAATATTTGAATTATTCTGGCAAAAATGAAGTTTGCATCATTATTAAAAGAATAAAAAGTCTTCCACAATGCATTTAAACCATCAAAACTAATGAACCGGAAATTTAATCTTTTTTTCAATTTATGTTTTAACAGGAAATATAGCTATTATTTATGTCATTGTCCATTAAGTAACATGTTACATTTATTAATGTTATTCATAGTATCTAAATTTTAATTAGCTTCTTTTAATATTTCATTGTATTTGTTAATTGCATTTCAGTCTTTTTGGAAATCAAATAGTAATTTGAAAATACTTATTCATCATAAATAATCAATAAAACACTCCAATTAAAGTAGTTGCCATCGGAAAAAGTAAAAACGAAAGCAAAAAAATACAAAGGAAATATGCTAATTAGATGCTTTATATGTACATCCATTTGAAAATGCAAGTGCGACGGAAAAATTAATAAAATCTATACTCCAGGGATTTTTAGCATTGAATGACAAAATATTTAAATTTTGAAGTAATAAAAGCAATTAGAATGAAGTTATATTTTCATATCAGTCCATTAAAAAACAAATATTTTATGATATATATTTTTTAAGTGTTGTCGATTATTTAAATTCTTCTGTTAGAAATAACAAATGCAATTAAAATGAAGTCAGTTATTTCATACCAATCCATTAAAATAATAGTTTATGAAAGGAAATCTTTCAGAAGTGTCACGCTTATAAGGAGGCATTTAATGAAACACAACTGTAATTCTTCTATGAATATATATTTTGCTAAGGAGTTTAAGAACCTCTTTGTAATGAAAGCAATAAATAAAAATTCCACGGGTGCAGTAGCTTTTTATGCAGATTCTTTTGAAAATACGAGTGTCTCAGAAGTATTAAGGAAATCCCTATAGAGGTTTCTGACACTAAACGTCAAAATATTTAAATTTCTCTATTAGCGATAATGAAAACAAATCAAATAAAGTTAGTTATTTCATACAAATCCATTAAAAAATAAATATTTTAAGATAGGAAATCTTTAAGTGTCATACATAAGACGGAATTCATGAATATGTGAATAAATTCTTCGATGAATATTATTAGAGAGAGATTTTTTATAATGTACGCAAAATAAATATTTTTCCACGCTCAACAACTCAAAATTTTATGACACATTTTTAAAAGTAAAAACATGAAACTTGGCAATGTGGTTTATGAAAGGATTTATAAGTGATCTATGTTTTTATTTTTCTTTCAATTAATTAGAAATTGATTTGCAAACAATTATTTTCACAGTACGATAATTTTCTCTTGTTTCCAGCGCTATCGCTTCGGTAAATTTGTTTCAAAATGTCCACTTTGACAGCATTTCGTGAAATATATTCTGCTTTTATCAAAAAATCGACCAATACGGACATTATAACGTTTCTGAATAAGAGAACCTGCCAATTGGGTGCATTTTAGAACAAAAATGAATTTAAAAATAAATCACAAATTAAGCAGTTTGGATTTGAGTACACCCTTAAGAAAAGGCTCAGTGAAAGTAACAAATAAAAATTTTCCCTTTAATGGATATCAAATGACATTTTTAAGGGCAAGTTAGACATAATGATTTATTTTCAACTAAAGTAACATAATTCTACGTTTAAAAAAAAAAATTCTAAAGTTTAAACAAGATGTAGAGCTACTAAAGTTTTAATTTTAATATTACCAAATGAATTAAATCTACTACGCATTATTCTCTTTTACAAGTAATTAAAATATTACTGTTTTTATTCTATTCCAGTAACGTTTTCCCAGTTTTGGACAACACGTTTTGAAAATGCTTTAGTTTTTGTTCGGTTTATGCTTTAAAATAAAGAACAAACTCAAGAACAATGTTCAGTTACGATGAATTAGAGTAAACGAGAAAACCAGAATGTCTATACGTCTAAAGTTTGAACAAGAATTAGAGTTGCAAAAGTTTTAATTTTATTAATGCAAAGTTAATTACATATATAATGTTTATCACTCTCTTTTACAGGTAACTCAATGGTATTTTAATTCATAACTGAACATTGTTCTTGAGTTTGTTCTTTATTTTAAAGCATAAACCGAACAAAAACTAAAGCATTTTCAAAACGTGTTGTCCAAAACTGGGAAAACGTTACTGGAATAGAATAAAAACAGTAATATTTTAATTACTTGTAAAAGAGAATAATGCGTGATTTAATTAATTTGGTAATATTAAAATTAAAACTTTAGTAGCTCTACATCTTGTTTAAACTTTAGACGTATAGACATTCGGGTTTTCTCGTTTACTCTAATTCATCGTAACTGAACATTGTTCTTGAGTTTGTTCTTTATTTTAAAGCATAAACTGAACAAAAACTAAAGCATTTTCAAAACGTGTTATCCAAAACTGGGAAAACGTTACTGGAATAGAATAAAAACAGTAATATTTGTAATATTTTAATTACTTGTAAAAGAGAATAATGCGTGATTTAATTCATTTGGTAATATTAAAATTAAAACTTTAGTAGCTCTACATCTTGTTTAAACTTTAGACGTATAGACATTCTGGTTTTCTCGTTTACTCTAATTCATCGTGTATTTACAAAAGTTCCAATATCCAATTTGTTTTCTTTTTAATATACATTAAAGTTCATTGCGTTAAGTTCAATTTTTTAGTAGGTGGAAATTGATGGGGTTTTCTCGAAGAGAGTCTATATCTTGCCAATTACTTCGGGTGTAGATTTAAACTGTTTCTGACTTATAAGCATTTAGAATTCTGCTATTTATTTCTTTTTTCTCTCATACCATTGGTATATTCGATAAATCGACACTTTTTTTTTCATTCGTTGTGCAAATGGTTAACTGTCGTTGTTTTATCTTTTCCATCAATGTTCTCTCAGTTGCTTGTAGAGTGGGAAATCACCTGCATCATCTATGACCATTAAGAATACACGAGATAGCACACTGTAGCTAATATATTCCTAGAAATTGGATACATTTAAATTGCCATGCATTCAATAAATTTCTTGCAATTTTTATGGCGACACATTTTTGTGCCAATTTAATTGTTTCAACCCAGAGTGGGATAGCGATGAAGGATACGCGCAAATTTTAACAAGAAGATGTTCGTACGATTAATTTTTCATCCAATAAGCCAATCAGACACAGACGTTTTGCGCTGCCATTTACCCAAATCGCCGATGCCAAAAAAAAAACAGTAGGGAAATAATGAATTTGCACTGCGTGGAAGAATGCATAACAATTGAATAAGTACAAGAAAAAAGGGATATAAAACTTAGTTTACATCCCAAATTGAACCTCAGAAAGGAGTTTCTGTTAAATAATAGAGGAAAGCAAAGGACACAGCAGTAATCTAGCAATTTATTTCTTGCAACGAAAGCGCAATAATTAGCAGCTAATAGTAAGATTTTCATGCAACTTTTGCAGCATCAAACGCAATCCACCGTTTGGTTTGTAGGGTGAGAAATTCGAGTTAAAATCGCCTCAAAAGTTCTTCCGGAAAATTGTTGGATATTTATTGCAACATTAAAGTAGTACTTAAACCCTTGACCACTAATTTTTTTTGTGGGATATTTTAAATCAAATTTTGCACAGTGTTTTAATAAGGTCTAAAAGCCACAGAACCAGTGGGAGACCAGTGGGACAAGCAGACATAGTTTTCCAAGCGTTTCAGGGACTGCTGTGCCAAATGGTAATTTTTGAAGTTGTAATGGGACATAGTATCCCACTGGGAGCCTAAGGGTTAATATCACCTGCTCCATATAAAAGAAAATGCTCTCAAATTATGTAGGCCTTTCCTCTTTCCCTCAAAAAAAAAATGAAAGCACAATTTTCTTTAGATATTAATTTTTAATTCTCAAAAATTTAATGATAGTTAAGATTTTTGGTATCACAAAAACAGTAACAGAAGTATATCAAATTTGTGTTTTCTTATATAACAAAATAGAGATTCCTTTGAAGGAATACATCCCCTATACAGTGTCTCACATAAGTGATGGGACACTTGTGCTTTACAAAAGGAAACTAATCAAATAAATTAAAAAAAACATGTACACATTTTTTTGTGGGTGTGTTTCATACTTAAATTTAGTAAAGATTATTACATAACATACATTTTGTCAAAATATTAAAATATTAATTTAATAAAAATACAAATGTTTAGAACGGAGCAAAAAATAGCTCACATAAGTGATGGGACACCATTATATATGCAACAAAAATCGTCTGAAATAAGCAATAAAAATATTTTTTGGGGTTTTATTTTTACTTAAAAGCAATTGGCAATAATTTATAAAATCGTCTGCAGTATTTCTCTCCAGTTTGTTTTGGAATTTTTGTGTTTTTTAGCTCTGTGTAACCATGAATGCTAAACGAAAAGAAACTTCGCCTGAAATTCGAAAATTAGTTATTAATTTGCATATTGAACGTGGAAAATCTATTAGAAAAACTGCTGAAACAGTTAACTTGAGTCGTTCAACAGTTTTCAATATCATTAAACGATATAAAAAGAATCATATGATTCAGGATAAAAGAAGACCTGGCCGACCATCAAAGCTATCCAATGGAATAAAGCGAATTATCGTTCGAAATATTAAAAAAAATCCAAGAAATAGTGCTTCAAAAGTTGCTGCTGATTTACAAGCATTATATGGAATAATTGTTAATCCTGAGACTATTAGAAGGGTAACTCGATCTGCTGGATATCACGGTAGAGTAGCCAGGAAAAAATTCTTCGTAAGTGAAAAGAATAGAAAACTCAGACTAGCTTTCGCAAAATCCAACATAAATAAGAATTCTGATTACTGGAATAAAGTTATATTTGCTGATGAGAGTAAATTTAATATATTTGGTTCTGACGGTAGAATCTTGGTGTGGAGAAAACCCAGGGAAGAATTTCGCAAACAGAACTTGGTACCAACAGTAAAACATGGTGGAGGAGGAGTTATGGTATGGGGGTGTATGTCGTCCGCAGGAGTTGGTAATCTTGTTTTTATTGACAGTATAATGGATCAGTACAAGTATATTGATATTTTAAAGCAAAATTTGAAATCTTCAGCACGAAAATTGAACCTTCATAACGATTTTAAATTCTACCAGGACAATGACCCCAAGCACACTGCTCTGAACGTTAGACTCTGGCTGCTATATAACTGTCCTGAAATAATAAAAACACCACCACAATCTCCAGACTTAAATCCCATAGAGAATATTTGGCAAGAATTGGATTCAAGAATTCGCAAACACACCATTTCTTCAAAACAACAACTAAAATCGGTGCTTCAAGAAGAATGGGATAAAATCACTCCAGAAATCACAAAAAAATTAGTCGAATCCATCCCAAAAAGATTAAATCATGTTTTAAAAGTAAAAGGAAATGCAACAAAATATTAAAACCTTTTAAAAAGTAAAATTTTTGGATAAATATTTGATGGAAAAGTAAGTGTCCCATCACTTATGTGAGCCATTTTTTGCTCCGTTCTGAACAATTGTATTTTTACTAAATTAATATTTTAATATTTTGACAAAATGTATGTTATGTAATAATTGTTACTAACTTTAAATATGAAACACACCCAAAAAATTTTTGCACATGTTTGTTTATTTATTTTATTGCAGTTTCTTTTTATAAAGCACAAGTGTCCCATCACTTTTGTGAGACACTGTATGTGTGTCTAAACTGATCATGATTGGTCTCCTCTCGCCGGAGAAAGAATAGAATTTGTCGATGTTTATGTTTTTTCGGGAATCGTCTGCAGAAGATAAATTGTGTTTGGAATTCTATCAAGTAATTAGAATGAGTAAAACGAAAATTAAATCATCGTATTATTTATATTAAAGTACAAAATATTGTGATTCAGAATTCTCTTTTGTGAATATTGTGAATAGAGTGTGAATATAGAAGAGTGTGAATATTGTGAAGTGTTTCTTGTTTCCAGAAGAGAAATAATTTCGATTAACCTGGAGAATTTCGTAATACGGAAAAATGAACTGTGAATGTGTTTACGCAGAAAGGAACTGATGTTCTTTATTATTGAGCTAATTTGAGAATTGAAAAATTGGATTAAATCTTTTCAATGTGGAATTATCCGATTTGGAGATTTATTAATAGATAAAGGTATGTCAGTTTTATTTATTTATTTATTGTGAATTGTATTTATAATACAATGTTTAAAGGTGCAAAAAAGGAAGATTATCAGCGAATTGCTGCTGAATTAGACATAGATATATCAGATTCCAAATTAACTATTTATGATTTAATAAATTTAATAAAGGAAAGTTCGAAGTATAAAGCAGATAATAAACTGGTTGAAGACATAGCAAACAGTTTTATTGAGGAAAGAAAAAATGAAGAATCAAAATAACTAGATCTTGAGAAATTAAAAATTGAACATGCAAAGTTAGAAATTGAGTTGGCTAAGGCCCGTGCAGAAACTAAAAATGATAATTTAAGTGATCTCGAGAAAAAAGATAATATAGAATCTTTAGACTCTCTGATTAAAAGTGTAAGAACGTTAACGATTAAAATTCCATCTAAACCAGAAGGTTGGAGTTATTTTTTTTTCATCGTTAGAAAGAGCATTTATTTCTAAAAATGTCCCAGAAAAATATAAATCGGAAATTCTACTAAATCTGTTAGGAGAAAGGGCAACAAACGTAATTACGTACATCAAAGATGGGGAATTAGAAGATTATTCAAAAGTAAAGGCTATAATACTTAGAGAATTTGAGCCATCCCCCCAGACTTGTTTAGAACATTTTAGGAAAGCACAACGTCATCCTAATGAAACATATGTACAATTTGCATCCCGATTAACAACGAGTTGGGATTATTATTTAAAATTGAGGAATGTGACAGATTTCGAATCTTTAAAACAGTTAATAGTTTCTGATAAGATTTGTCAAACGCTTGATAAAGATGTCATGTATTTTATAAATGTTAGACAAGCAGAATCCGGGTTTTCTCCCATTGAATTATCTCGGGAAATTGATTTATATTATACGTCTAAGGGAAAACCCGTGGTTGACAATTCTAGAGCGAGTAATAAAAATACTTATTATCGAAATGTTTCTAAAGTTTTTCTAACTGACGTAAAAAATTCTAAATGTATTTTGTCATGTAGTGAAAATCATCCTTTGCATAAATGTCCTGTTTATAAAAACATGTCAGTGGGTAATAGAGTTGAGCTTGTAAAATCCAAAAACCTTTGTTTTAACTGTCTTATGAATCATAAAGTGATTGATTGTAAATCTAAATTCTCTTGTATTATTTGCAAGAGAAGACATCATGTAACTTTGCATTTCCCGCGTGAACAAAAAATAAATAAAGGTGAAAATCCAGAGATAATTTCACAGGAAATGAGTTCTAAAAACGAAGTCGGTAATAAATCTAATTTGGATGCTTCAGCTCCAGTATTCCAGCCTTTCCAAGTTAATAACCAAAGCAATTTATTTTCAACGATATGTAATTTGTCTAACGAGTTAAAAGCTGTGTTACTTAGCACATTTGTTTGTTTAATAAAAGATGAATATGGTAATTTTCATGAAGCACGTGGTTTATTAGATGTCGGTGCAAACTCTAATTTTATGAGTAAAAGGTTAGTAGATAAACTAAATTTGAAAAGAGAAAAGACTAATATTTGCATTTCAGGAATAAATAATTTGTCTCTTAATGTTAGATCTAGAGTTAACACAACTATTTCGAATACAGATAAAGATTTTTATTTAAAATTAGATTTTTTAGTCGTTCCGAAAATTACGGAATTTATGCCTTCTAGACCGCTTGAGATTTGTATTTCATCGTTAAATAACATCAAATTAGCTGATGAAAAGTTTAATGTGCCAGGCTCTATTGATTTGCTTTTGGGTGCCGAAAATTTCTATGAATTTTTAAGGCCAGGTCAAATTTACCCCCAACCATTAAATACTAGAATAGTGTTACAAAACAGTGTTTTCGGTTATATTGTTAGCGGAAGCCTTCCGGCTAAGGGTGAAAGTAATATACATTGTGGGTTGATAACAGATAATTTGGAGTTAGAAAGGATAATTAGAGATTTTTGGAAAATAGAAAACATTGAGAGAGAATCTGAAGTTTCTAGAAATAAGGAATCAGAAATTTGTGAAGAACATTTTCTGAAAAATTATTCCAGAACTGCAACAGGGCAATACATGGAAAAAATGCCATTTAAGGAAGACCCATCTTGTCTTGGAGAATCAAAGAAAAAGGCTATGAAAGTTTTAAATTCATTATGGAATCGCTTAGTTAGAGAACCTAAATTTAACAATCTTTATAAAGTCTTTATGCAAGAATATTTAAGTATGGGTCATATGGAAGAGGTGACAGAATCTGAAGAACCAGATATCACTTATTACATACCCCATCATTGCGTGTTCCGTGCTGAATCAAGTAGCACACCATTAAGAGTTGTCTTTAATGCTAGCTCCTTAACTTCTACCGGAAAATCTTTAAATAGTTTGCAGTACAACGGAGGAACAATCCAAGATGATTTATTTAGTATAATGTTGCGATTTCGAAAGCACAAATTTGTTTTTGTAGCAGATATTAAGAAAATGTACCGTATGATATTGATACATCCTAGTCAAAGAGATTTATTGAGAATCGTGTTTAAACCTGAGGTACATGAACCAGTTAAGGTGTATAAATTATGTACGGTGACTTATGGCACAACGAGTGCCCCTTTTTTAGCAACAAGAACCCTTACCCAGCTAGCTAGAGATGAAGGAAAGGAATTTCCTTTAGCTGCAAATGTATTATTTCAAGACGTATATATGGATATTTTGACAGGTGCTGATGATTTAGACACAGCTAAAGAGATCCAACAAGAACTGATATCTTTGTTAAAGAAGAGAAGCATGGATCTTCACAAATGGTCAGTAAATAATTCTTCTCTTTTGTGTAATAATGCAATATCTGAATATTCATTTTCCAATGAGACAAAAACCCTAGGAATATTGTGGAAGCCACAACCAGACTGTTTTGGATTTAATTTAATTATAGAGCAAAGTGAAAGGTATACCAAACGCTCAGTATTATCACAAATTGCCAGAATATTTGACCCGTTGGGTTTGATAGGTCCAATAATTACGAAGGCCAAGGTTTTCCTTCAAAAATTATGGTTGCTGAAAATAGATTGGTGTGATTATCTTCCAGTGAAAGAAAATATCGAATGGACTAATTTTCTTACTTCCTTAAAAACTGTAAATATGATCAATATCCCAAGATTTGTATTTGTAGAACAATCTAATTGTGTGGAATTGCATGGTTTTTCAGATGCTTCTGAACTTGCTTATGGTGCGGTCGTTTATGTAAAATCTATTAATTATTATGGTGATTCTGCTATTAAACTGCTCACTAGTAAATCTAGAGTAGCTCCTCTAAAGCATATTACTATCCCTCGTCTAGAACTTTCTGCAGCAGTCCTATTATCTAAGTTTATGCAAAAAGTGTTAAGTGCTCTAAAGCAAGAAGTTTCTAAAACTTGTTTTTGGACAGATAGTACTATTGTACTTGAATGGTTAAAAAAGGAGTCGAATGATCTAAAGACATTTGTCGCAAACAGGGTATCGATTATATAAAGTTTAACTTCGATTGATCAGTGGAATTATGTACCTTCCAAGCAAAATCCTGCAGATCTCATTTCTAGAGGCCTAGATCCCATCAAGATCCAGCAATGTGATTTATGGTGGTTCGGTCCATCATTCCTACAACAGCCTAAGATGGTGGAGTCTCCTGATATTATTTCTGTTGAAACCAGTGAGTTGTTTATCCGTGAATTGAAAGCACCATCAGTAACTCAAGTATGTACATTAGTTAACACTGTTGAGCCTTTAGACATCATTAATAACAGTTCTTCATTCATAAAACTGCAAAGAGTAGTAGCATGGTGTAATAGATTCATCCATAACTGTAGAAATCCCTTGTATCCCAAAGGTGGAACTTTAACCAGCAGTGAACTCTCTCAGTCCTTATTCTGTATAGTAAAAAACATCCAGAAGACTTCATTCGTGAAGGAAATGCAGTATTTGGAAAAGGGTAATGCAATCCCTAACAGTAGTAAACTGACAAACTTGTGCCCGTTTTTAGATGATAATGGTATAATCCGAGTTGGTGGTAGACTGAAAAACAGTAACTTAACTGATCATCAAAAATATCCTATGATTATTCCTTCAAAACATAATTTTACTTTTTGTGTAATTAAATATTTTCATAATTTGTATTTTCATGCAGGTGCTGAGACAACTCTTTCTCTCATCCGAAACAAATTTTGGATCTTATCTGCTAGAAATATAGTTCGTAAAATCATTTTCAATTGTATGACTTGTAAAAAGGTAAATTCTAAGAATTCAGAGCAACAGATGGCTGATTTGACAGCTTCTAGAGTAACAATGGCCCGAGCATTTATGCGTACTGGATTGGACTACTGTGGTCCCTTTGAAGTCAAAAACTTCATAGGTAAAAGTAAACAGGTAAAAAAAGTATTTATTTCTGTATTTGTGTGTTTTACTACAAAAGCCTTGCATTTTGAAATAGTAAATGATCTAACAAGTGAAGCATTCTTAGCAGCACTTAAACGCTTTATAGCAAGGCGGGGAAAACCTTCTGATATATATAGTGATAATGGTCGAAATTTCGTTGGTGCCAATAAAGAATTAAGAGCAATTCTCAGATCTTTATTTAAAGATAAAAGTGAGGAGGAGATAGAAAATTATTTAGCTAATGAAGGTATTAACTGGCATTTTAACCCCCCTTCAGCTCCTCACTTTGGAGGTTTGTGGGAAGCAAATATCAAAATCCCTTAAATATCATTTAAAACGTGTTGTAGGTAAAACTATTTTAAGTTATGAGGAACTCTTGACTCTGATTACTCAAATTGAGGCAGTTCTTAATTCTCGGCCACTCTGCCCCCTTTCAAATGATCCAAATGATGTTGAAGCTTTGACACCTGCTCACTTCCTTATTGGTTCTCTCTTTAATGGCCTTACCAGAACCAAATTATACAGAAATTCCTATGAATAGATTGAGCAGATGGCAATTAGTTCAAAAATTAACACAACATATTTGGAAAAAATGGTCATCAGAATATTTGAACAAGCTCTTAAATAGACCTAAATGGTACAAGGGAAGGGTAAAGATAAAAGAGGGAGATTTAGTATTAGTAAAAAATTCTGATAATTATTGCCCTTTAAAATGGCATTTGGCCCGAATTATTAAAATTCATCCAGGCCAAGACAATATTATAAGAGTTGTCACCTTGAAAGATAAAAATGGCACATATAAAAGGCCAGTGACAAAAATTGTTGTTTTGCCATATGTGAATGATGGTTTATTGAGTACTTAAATTCATACATTTGTTTTATTAAACTATATACTTTTCCTGCAGTGTATTACATTCTTGTGTTTATATTTGTAAATTTAGTATTTTATTTAGTGTAGTATTTTTGAGAAGAAATTGTGTTTTTTGAGATTGTATTTTTCACTTAGAGATTGTGTTTGAATTATATTGCATTTATATTATTGAATGTTAGCAACATTCAAGGCCCGGCGGTATGTTGCCGCTAGAAGCGCCGTCTATGTAAAATGTTTAAAAAAAAAAAAAAAAAAAAAAAAAAACTACAACTTTTTTGTGAGTTTGGTTTGAGATGCCGATCAGTAAAGTTGTGTAAATCTCGGCTCTCTACCATTTTTATTGAGTGTTGTGAGATATTAAATGAGATACAGTCCGCAAGTGAGTTTATTTATTTTGAGATTGTGTGTTTTTTCTTCGTAGTGATAATTATTATTAATTGAGCTATCAGCGTAACCAATGATCAATGCCTATTAATATTTCAAAAAAAAAACTAATTTTTCTCTCTAATTTTGCTTTTTTCAATGAAGAAGAAACAAGAACGAAAAATCATGCATCAAGCATAGATTATGTAACGCTTTCCAACACATTCCCAACAATATTCGGAAAATATCCGAATATATTTATGCAGCCCTGTATATGATCTATGGAATTGTATATATACTACATAAAATGCTAAATTTTAGTTCAGCTAGGAAACGCGTAGCATAGTTTAAAATTTTCCTACTGGAATTTCTGTCAATAAACGGAAATGTATTTGCGAACTTTTGTGCTGTCCTGCAGATGATCTACAGGATTTATACACACCAAGTAATAGACAAAATGTGAGTTAAATTTAAAATCACGTTGAGCAACTGAAAACGCACTTCCAGCAATTATTGTTAACAGATATTAGCCAATTCTTTTGTGTGGCCCTGTAAATTAATGATGACTGCTATACACACAATATTCAATATTCTATAGTAAGCCTCTTGTAATGCACCTAAGTGATATATATAAATTTTAATACGTTTGACATAGTGAAACTTTATTAAACCGCAAACGATTTTTCTCCATAGACGTAATGCCCCACCAGTGGCTGAGAGGTTGTGCTCTTGAAGCTGGTAGACGGGAGGTGCTGGGTTCGATCCCAATCGCGCCCGTCGGCCTAATCGTTCGGAGTTTTCGTGGTTTTCTTCGAGCCGTGGATTTATCCATGCGTAAATACGGGTTAGGTTCCCTTAGAAAGACCCCCACGAAGGGCACTCCCCCCGGACCTATATCCCAAGTGTAGATAATTGGCCGTCAATAATCAACCCAACCCAACCCATAGACGTAATATAATGGAATTCTTTTGACTGTCCCTGTAAAGTAACTATAAGTGCTATGCACACCCTATTCCATAGTAAGCTACTTGTAATGCTCCTCAGTCATATATATCAATTACAATGCGTTTCAAATTGTGTAATATCATTAAAATAAACCGCAAATAATTTTTTCCCTATAGACCATAATGTCACGGAATTCTTTTGAGTGTCCCGGTAAAATAACTATTAGTGCTACACACTTCATTTTCAATACCGAACATGCCTTAGCAAACCACAATAACATATACCAATTTCATGTCATTCCGAATATATTTACGTGAGTTACAGCACGGATAGACAGACAGACAAACCGAATTCATAAACCCTTTTCAAGTATGTTGGGAAGACTTAAAAACGTTCCTTCAAGAAAATCACTAACTAAAATGAATTTTGATTTGCGTAGGGATTTTTCGCCATTATACTTAAATAAATTTATTTATTTGTTTGCGTTTTCAACATTTATTTTTAACTTTTACCAAATATTAGATCTTTAAATAATCTGTATATAACTGCCGAATCGTCAGTGAAGGCTCACTGTGAAAACGCGAAAAGTTTTTGATTTCTGTCTGTATGTTTGTTTGTTTGTCTAATTGTCTGTTCCGCGATCATAAATACGAGAGTTACAGCATAAGAAAAATCCGGTTGTTTCAAAATGTCAGCCTCCCTAGAATTTCAAACTGCCATATTTTAGCCATTTTTAACACTTTCCAACCTAGTTGAAAAGTGTTTATGACTTCGGTTTGTCTGGCCGTCAATTGGCTCGCAATTTTTATATGTTATTGTCGTTATCTATAGCATGTTCCCTATTTCAACTGAAGTGTGTAGCACTTATAGTTTTTTTACAGGGACTCTCAAAAGAATTCCGTTACATTACGGTCTATGGGAAAAAATCATTTGCGGTTTATTTTAATGATGTTACACAATTTCAAACACATTGTAATTGATATATATCACGAAAGTGCATTACAAGAAGCTTAATATGGAATAGGGTGTGCATAGCACTTATAGTTACTTTACAAGGACAGTCAAAAGAATTCCGTTACATTACGTCTATGAAGAAAAATCGTTTGGGGTTTAATTAAATAATGTTTCACTAATTTAAACGCATTTAAATTTATATATATCACTAAGGTGCATTAGAAGAGGCTTACTACAGAATATTGTGTGTATAGCAGTCATTGTTCATTGACAGGGACACACAAGAGAATTCTCTACTGTCTGTTAACAATAATTCCTGGAAGTGCGTTTTAAGTTGCTGAACGCGATTTTAAATTTAACTCACTTTTTGTCTATTACTTGGTGTGTATAAATTCTGTAGATCCTATACAAGGCAGCACAAAAGTTCGCGAACACATTTCCGCTTATTGACAGAAACTCCAGAAGGAGAATTTTAAACTGTGCTACGCGTTTCCTAACTAAACTAAAATTTAGCATCCTATGTAATATATATACAAATCTATAGATCCTATACAGGGCTGAATAAAAGTATTCGGATATTTTTCCGAATATATGTTGGAAATTATGTTGGAAATTCCTGAAATTACGTTTTTAAATATGTTATGCGTTTTCCAAATTGTTTACTTAGATGTTATCTTTCAGCTTATTAAACGGTAATGATTTGTAAAATTATTTTGGAAGCGTTGGAAAGTGTTACATAATCTATGCTTGACGCATGATTTTTCGTTCTTGTTTTAAGATAAAGCCAAAACAAGAAATGCTCCGGAATCCTTGTAACACAATCTATTACGTAACGGAAACAACTTTTTCAATTTACATTTTTTTATATATCTTTTTGAATTTTAAAAAAAATTAAAAATTTAACTGGCCACCATTTTGAAACAAGATGGCTCATGAAGCTGGCCAACGAACTCGGTCGAGACCTTGATATGTTCTATACACATGTTCAGTCACATTCATATCGGTTCATAAATACGAGAATAACAGCATAACAAATATCAAATTGTTTCAAAATTTCAGCTACCCTAGAAATTCAAACCTCCATATCTCAGCCATTTTAGGTAGATTTCGTATGAAATACTACCTATTACATTCTCCCCTAATTTGTAATTTTTGAAAAATTTTTGCAGATCTACACCGATTATGACTCCCGGAACCCAAAATCACCCCCAGTTCAAAGCTTTATCTATCTATCTATCTATGTCACTTTTTTATGGACACGATAACTGCAATAATTCTGCACAAATCTCGTCCAAAC
The DNA here is from genome assembly GCA_963931845.1 of Maratus michaelseni. NCBI lineage: Eukaryota > Metazoa > Arthropoda > Arachnida > Araneae > Salticidae > Maratus > Maratus michaelseni. Next base: position 359,070,089 of record OZ007593.1, on the reverse strand, counting down.
TGATACATAAAATCAAGGGGCATAAAATCTCGGTCAAGTTGGTTAATGGGAAAATCGAACCAGGGGGGGGGGGGATGGGGGAGATTTTTGTGAAAAAAAAAACATTTCTTAATTATGATACGAAATCGAAATCACCCTCTCGTGAAGATTCATCCTTTAAGCATAGGAACTTTTCTCCACGAGGGGAAATGTCTATTGAAAATTCATATTTTAGAATACAGATGTTGAATATTACATTAGAGATTAAAGTAAAATCAGTACAAAATTAGTTCTTACAATACTGGTTGAGATCACAACATTTCTTAATATTAAAAAAAAATTATATAAGAAAAAGTATAAAAGAAAATAATTAGAATATTTAGGAAAAAACTACTTAATCATAGCACAACTAGTAATTTTGCATGGTTCAAGCTGTAAGCTGAAATAGGAACAGTATGAGTACAAAAATGTGAACAGTATGTGAACTATAATATACAAATTACAAAAACAAAATATATTCCATTAAAAAGTACTTTATAAATGTCGGAAAAAGGAGCATAGATCCTTTTTAATAAAGGAGAATTGTTTATTCAGAATGTTGTAATTTTCTTTTAGTTTATCATAGTTCAAACAGAGGATCAAACAGAGTTATATTTAGATTTTGTCTCACTGTGATATTTTTATTGAAATTGAAAGTATATATCATTAGAGGACAATTACCATTACCATATATGTAATGTAGAACAGTTCCTGAGCTTTTTTGGCATATACATGTTGGGGAGGAGCATTTTCCTATTGCATTTAAAGATGATGGGAAGCTACCGTGTCCACTAATGTAGTAAGCTATGACTGTTTTTTTTGCAAATAAAGTTCAGATCAACTTTTCGTAAAATTTCATAAGTATGTCGGCCTTTTAATGAATATGACCAATTCTGCTGCCAATCTGTGACTATTTTTAGACTAAAAAGTAATTTGACTTTTGAAAATGAGAATAAGGGAGTTTCCTTCTCTTTGTAACGATTATTTATGATAGCACCCTTTTCCAGTAAATCTGCTCATTCATTACCCTCTGCTGCAGCGTACGATTTGGTCCATGCATCTGTTATTTGTTTTTTGAGAATTGACAATTAAATGCTATATAATTTAGTTATTAAATAATTTCGTGGAAACACTATTTTGAGGGCTTCTAGTGATGAGCGGCTATCCGTTAAAACGAGGAGATTTTTATATTGTGAAGATGCGAACCAGTTTATTGTGTGTAAAATGGCAATCAATTCTGCTTGATAAATTGAGTTCTTGTTATATAGTCTGATTATATAATCGTATATCGAATCCGTTTAAAGTTATTATTACTTCTAGGAAAAGGGCCGAAAATTTATGTATGACAGATTTTTGATATCATTAAAAATGGCCCCAAGGGGGGGGGGGGGAGGGGGGTTTTAGAAGAAGAAAATTCATAACTTCGTCAATTCACAAGATATCATATCCGCTTAAATTTATTATAAATCTTCTTAATATTATCTAAAACTTTTTCCAGAGCCAGTTTCTGATCAGTTTTTTAAAGGACCAACCTTTATAGCAAAAATAAATAAATAAATAAATAAAAAATCCCTGCCGGCTCCGCTTGCAAACAAGTTAAGTTTCAAAGTGGGCGGTTCCAACTACCGCATCATTGCAAAAAGGTCATTTCTTCCGCCATTCTCAACAAAGAGGTGCCCCCACGGTGTGCGTCTTCGAAATCTACCTGTGCTTGTAGGCCGAGCCGTCAGGAATTTTTTTAAAGATATAGCCAAAACAAAAAATGTTCCAGAACCCTTATATCACGTTCTAACACTTAACGGAAATAAGTTTTTCACTTTATATTTTTTGTACACTTTTTTGAATTTTAAAAAATTAAAATTTTTTTTAACTGACCGCCATATTGAAACAAGATGGCGCATGAAGCTGGCCAACGAACTTGGTCGAGACCCCTTGGTATGTCCTATACACGTACTCAGTCACATCCAAATCGTTCATAAATAAGAGAGTTGCAGCATGATAAATATCAGATGCATATAAGGTAAAGCTAGGAGAGTCTGCGCACAATTCAATAGAATAATAATAAAAAATCTAAATATTAATTTTTTGCCAAACTATCCATCAATAACTTTAACTTAATTTGTTCTTTATGCATTCCCATTGATATTTTGTTGTTATGCTGTAATTTAACAGAACAGTTGTAATAAAACCAAGAAAGCTATTTTGCGCAATCTGTCCTTATAGGGTTGGTGTGAATGCGCACATGGATAGGAGAGATTGTTATTAATAAAAACTACAATTAAATTTTTAACAATAATAATTACACTTATATGACATTATTGTAAGTTTTTTTTGAAGAAATAGTGTTGTATTAGGAGTAAATATTTCAATCTAATGATTAAAGAATCAGAAAAAAGAAAGAATTTTAAGAGCAATTAAATAATTTTAATTAAAGAAAAAAATAAAGAATCAGAAAAAGCAAGCCTAGAAAAGTTTACAAAATAACATTAAGTTACATGATAACACGTTTAACTTAAAATTAGACAATTTTCATTTCCACAGTTTTTATGTTTTCTTGTTTGCTGACCGAAGTTGTCGTCGCCCACAATCGATGCAATTATTGTTGTAAATGGTGCAGCTTTCTTGCAACTACCTGCCCCAAATAATATATTGAATGCAGTCACTGATCGAAGTTGTATCTTGGTACATTTCTCGACATTCAGTGCACTTATCCTAATTGCCCTTTGTTTTCTTTCCTTAAGTTTTTTATCGCACTTTTTCTGGATGCATCTTATCTTCAGCTGTTTTTTTTAAGCTGCTTCCTTCTTAAGCCTTTTCATGTGTGTTTTGTGGATCGGTAACGTTCGTTGCACTCTGTTTGCTTTTTGATTTCGATGACATTAAACTACTTTAATAGTAGGTGGAAGCTTTTCGAAAACTTTCGTGGCTGCATTTCTGAGAGTAATATTAGACTCCCCAGAATTTAATGGTTAACAAATGCATGTAGCTGCTGCAATGGGATGCGAGTATAGGCCTAGAGTATGAGAAGTTTGGTTTCAGTGTTTGTAACGAGTACTGTTGTTGAAATAGATTGGGGTACATTCTGGTGGTAACTCAACGGTTTCAGGGACAGTTTGATTCATGTCTTGATCAGAGCCTCGCAAATATGCGTGTTCTAGAATCACTTCAATATTTAAAGGGTAAACTCCAGGTTTCAATAATTATGTGCTTTTTGAAAATTATTTCAAAATTGATTCATTCACATGTTTTAAATGTAATTTGCAATTTATGCAAATATACCAATAAGCTACGTAATCTCTCCTAGCATGGAAACTAATGGGAACTTTGCGCTATCTCTCCAATTTCGGTAGGAGAGATTGCGCGCTCTTTTATTTACACATGGCCGCTTCTAAAACTAACCATTGGTGTTCGCACCGTTAGTCTAGGTTAGTAGCTTATGAGAAATCGTTTAAGTTTAAAATAATTTACATTACTGACATTCTGTAGAAATTCTAACGAATAGTTATGAAAGTTCTATCAGCCACGTTGGGAAAATAAAACAAATAGCAATGATTTACCCTAGACGCTTGACACAATCCACGTGCACATTCAAGAAGACAATCCAGTACTGCTGTTGTACAACTACCTTAGTCGCTGCGCGCGCAGTCTACCCCTTTCCCCTTAACCTCTTTTTGCGCAATATCTCAGACCGCGGCGTTAAAAGCAATGCTCGATATGTTTAAGAAAACAGGTTCTCTGAAAGTTCAATCAGGCAGAGAACGCAAACCCGTACCACAGCATACAATCGAAAAAGTAGCAACGGTGATTGTCGACAAAGCACAGGAAAAAGCACTTCCAGTGCTCGTGGGGTAGCTCGGAATCTATATATTCTTTATTGTACCGAATGGAAAATCTTATGAAAGATTATCCACTTCTCTCCGTACAAGATCAAGCATCTGCAAAAGTTACGTCAGAACGACCATGATAAACGATTGACTTTTACTCTCACCTTTTTGGCCATAGTGTAAGTGAAGGATGATTTTTAGACATGAAAAATCTTATACGGAGGCGAGGGCTACTTTTACCTAAATGGATGTGTAAATAGCCAGAACCGCCGAATTTAAGATTCTAATTCACCAAATGAGTTAAAAAATTTTCTCTTACAATCACCAAAGATAACTGTTTGGGAATGATCATAGGTTCATTATTCTATGAAAACATTACCCCGAAGGACCGGTAACCTGTTCTGTTACCGGAGAGAAATATCGCCACATGTTAAAAAACTTTGTTATTGCGCCACTTCAGCAAAGAAGACAATGCATGGAGAAAATCATTTTCATGCACGATGGAGCCCCTCCACACATTGCTTTGTGAGTACAGCAGCTATTACGACAAAAGTTCACAACAGAAAGAGCCATTAATCATTGCTGTCCAACTGCAAGGTCGCCTCGATGCCCTGATATTACCCTCTGCGAGATTTGGCTATGGGGTTACCTAAAGTTCAAGGTCTATCTCGCAGATGTCTTGGACTTGGTTAGATTGATGGATAACGTATCACAGGCTGTACGGGACATTCCTATAGACATGTTACTTTCTGCTGCTGTGAATGCTGTGCAGATAATGCAATATAAACTACAAAAACTGCAGCCATATTGAACCTGAATTGAATGTGCTAAATAAGAGGTAATTTTATTTCAGTATTGATTTTGCATTTTTAAAAACTCTCTTTTCCATTACACAGCGCCACCTACCTCCTAGCAGTGAATTTCCGAACAAATATTTTTTCACAAAATCCTTCGTTCCCCGTCTAGTTTAATCGTCCTACAACATTTGGCTTCATTCTCGCAATTAGATATAGCGCTACAGAAGACGCTTTGGACTGTGAGTTTAATTATTGCCACCTTGTATATAACTCACATATGTTTGTATGTGGGTACGTGTGTGTGTGTGAGTGTGTGTGTGTGTGTGTTTTATAGGGAGAAAAATTAAGGGAAATGTAACATTTATTGGGTTGTTCGGAAAGTTCTTTCCGTTTAGGAAAGTTTGTTCGTACAGAAAAATGCTATCATATAATTATTAGACATTAATTCCAATATTTAATGTCTAATAATTGACGGGCAGAATTTTCCGGTACGAATTGGTTTTCCCAAACGGAAAGAACTTCCGAAAAAACCAAACAGTTACATTTTACCAAACCTTTATACGATATTTTTAATATAGAGTTGGTGTACATTAATATTGCCAATTTTTATATTCTTTTTTATTGATTCCATTACGGTAATCAAAGCCCTTGTAAATAGGGAGAGGGAAAGAAGCAGATGTTAAACTCGAGGGTAAGTAGACCGTAAATATCAAGATTATATTAACGTATATAAACATGTTTAATTAAACAGAGTTTCTTTGTGCGCAAAAGAGTTTTCGCTATTTTAACAAGGAGGTAATTTTTGGGAAAAACATAAAATTTTTATTTTTAATAAAGGAGGAATCTTATGTGCTTTAAAACAAGAATATTGGATGTGATCAAAGAGTAATCGATATACGTAGTTCCAGGGTGTAATTTTATAATATAAATGAGCTAATTTTCTTAAACTCATTTATTAAATTCTTGCGCTAAGTTTAACTGCTAATATTTCAGCATTTTATTAGCTTCACTAAATGCAATTATGGAGGCATTTCCTTTCAACCTATTAACGGTGCCATTTAATAAAATAGAGTTCAGAGAAAATCAATTTCATTTTCATATTTTTTTAATAAATTAATTTCATTAAAAAATTCAAATTGAGAGATATTATTTTTTTAATTAAAAAATTGGTGATTTTAGATTTAGGTGAAAGGAGCACCATGTAAGTGTATGCATCATATTTTTAGCCGATATACATTCACTTAAACTCGTGAAATATGCTGAATTATTTTATTTGGCATCGAATAACTTTCGTGATCATATAATTTATTTAGTTTTCAAAGAAAAACTTGTCAATTTTAAAGCTTGCTATTACAGTATTTTTTTAATAAATTAATTTGATTAAAAAATATTGAATTGAGAAATATTATTTTTTTAATTAACAAATTGCTGATTTTAGATTTAGTGTAAAAAGTATCATGTAAGTGTATGCATCATATTTTTAGCCGATATACATTCACTTAAACTCGCGAAATATGCTGAATTATTTTATTTGGCATCGAATAACTGGCGTGATCATATAATTTATTAAGCTTGTCAATTTTAAGGCTTGCTATTACAGTATTTCACCGTTATATCGCTCCACATTTTATCGTTCATTTTGATTTGGCGTTCATTAGCTACAAAATTTATATAATTGTATTTTTTCTCAAGGGGGAAAGCTTATAAATTACTGAAATATTTAATTTTTGAAGGATGTAGCCGCAGGTATGAATGAGCTTTCTGCACATAAGTAAGTGAACATGCGCAAAAGAATGAAACACCTTTCAGTGCTTTTAGCGGTGAAATGCGGAACTTGGCAATTTTATCTTGAAACTATTGAAAGTATGGGGCTAAAAGTGAATTAGATATTAAAGAAATCACACTTAATGTGCATGAATAGTTTAAACTAAAAGCAAAAAGTGCGAATGTCAATTGGTTTGTTTAAAGTCATTGATGTGACAAGAACGAACGATTTGCAGTCTACGGTGACCGCGTCAAGTGTAGACAATAAAGTTCTGTTTGTTCTGTCTTAATCATGTTATTTTATTGTAATTCTCATATCTTTTTCTCACCTTACTTGGCTCTGTAACCGCTTAAACACTGTATTATCAACGGAAACCAAAAGTTTTTTTTACGGGGGTTGTCTTAGAATGCTGAAAAGATGTTCTTATTTGATGTATAGTTTTTTTTTTTCGAACTATCGAATTAAAAATTTAACAGTCATATTCTCCCTTAAAATTTCCAGATATTAAAATTTCAATTATTTTGTGGCTAACAATTCCTTTTAAAAAATCTGGTATACTTTAAATATATACACACGTATACAACCATATTAATATATTTTCAAATATGAATAAATACACATTTTAAAGTATTATAATCCCTGCAATGTACGAGAGTCACATTGTTATTTTTGAGATATGGCTAAATGGTACAAGTTAAATTTATGAACTCTTAGAACTGTTCAACTCAGTTCCCTCCAGCATTTATACAATTTTGTAAGTGAATTTTCGAACGATTAAATGCCTCAATGCATCAATTTCGTGGAATATATGAATAACATGCTTTTATAGCCTTATAAATCTGATCTTCTGAATGAAAATGACGCTCACGTACTTTTTTTAGATTAAAAGTAAGGTAAAGCTAGGAGAGTCTGCGCACAATTCAAAAGAATAACATTAAAAAATATAAATATAAATTTTTTGCTAAACTATCCATGAATAGGTTTTACTTCATTTGATTTTTATGCATTTCCAATGCTATTTTGTTGTTATGTTGTAATTTAAAAGAACAATTGTAATAAAACCAAGAAAGTTATTTTGCGCAATCTGTCCTTACAGGGTTGGTGTGATTGCGCACATGGGTAGGAGAGATTGTTACTAGTAATAACTACAATTAAATTGTTAACAATAATAATTACACTTAAATGACATTGTTGTAAATTTTTTGTGAACAAATATTGTTGTATTAGGAGTGAATATTTCAACCTAATTATTAAAGAATCAAAAAAGGAAATAATTTTAAAAACGATTAAAAATTTTTAATTAAAGGGGAAAAATTAAGAAACAGAAAAAGCAAGTCCAGATAAGATTACAAAATAACATTAAGTTACTTGTTAACACGTTTAACTTAAAATTAGTTCATTTTCATTTTTCATTTTCTTATGCAATTTTATCAATAAGCTTCGCAATCTCTTCTAGCTTGGAAACTAATGGGAACAATGCGCCATCTCTCCTAAATAACAGATGCGCAAACTCTCCAATTTAGGTAGGAGAAATTTCGCCGCCTTTTATTTAAACATGGCTACTACTAAAACGAACCGTTGGTGTTCACACTGTTAGTCTAGATTAGTATCTTATGAAAAATCGTTTAAGTTTAAAATATTTTGTACTACTGACATGGTATAGAAATTCTGACTAATAGATATGAAAATTAAAGCACTAACTTTGGGAATACAAAACAAAATAGCAATGCTTTATCTTAGACGCTCAAAACAATCAACGTGCACTGTCAAGTAGACACTCCACTACTGCTGTTGTACAACTACCTGCAGTCGCTGCGCTCTCACTCGACTCCTTTTTCCCAATCCTCAATGTGCGCAATCTCTCCTGGCTTTACCTTAATCAAAAATCATTTATAGCAAGACCAGGAGAATAAGGTGGATGTTCTATCACTTTGATGGTGTTTTATTTAAGACATTAAACTAGAATTCTGGCTGAATGAGAAAATGCATTGTCGTGTGGTCAAGCAAGAGTCCCCTAACACTCAACTCTTGAAGAATATGAAAGACACTTAATGGTGTGCCTATTAGCTGTAAATCTCTTCTGTTTCTCTAGCTTTACAGCTTTGATCAGCCCTGTACCCAAGAACACGGAATACATTAAATTTGCATACATTGCTCGTTGTCTTTTCACCATTGTTCGTTTTGGGAAGAGTTCTGCACGGGTCGCGTTATACCTGACCCGAACCCGAAAATTTTGCTTAAAGTCAGCTAATATCAAATTAAATATCAATTAAATGATAGCATTTCAAATAATAATTTCAAAGACCGTGCAATTATAGAATATTCTCATTTGCTTTTGATAACGGCACGGAGTGAACCGAAACATGTCAACAATCTAATAAAAGTTATTTTACTGTATATTACGTTTTTAGTTTACACATTTTAGCATTTAAAAGAAATATAAAACGTTTAAATGCAAATTGTCATCTTTCTACATTTAAAAAACCTCTGTTAAATAATGCTTTCACATATATCGCGCTTTTTCTTGTCTCCTGACATATGCGCTCTAATGGGGAGCTTTTGTATTTCTATTTATTAGAGTTTCATATATACCAATGGATGTTACAATATATCTAAAGCAGTGGTTCCCAACCTTTATTTGGCCGCGCACCACCAATGCATCTCTAAAATGATGATGCCCCCCTCCCCTCTCCCTATAACATATAATTCTTCTAAAATTTAAAAGAATGAACTCCTGGTAGAGTAAAAAGCATTTAACATTGATCGTGAAACGTACCGAGGGTAGTGGATGAATCGAATATTTTTTATAATCATCTTATACTACTCGTAGTTTAAAGTATCGTTGGCACTTAAAAGGTGTTAAGACTGTCAGCTTTAATCTCTTCGTAACGGTAGCCACGTATACGTGATGCATAGAGTGCTCAGAACCCTTGATTAGACCAATCAATAATTTTGTATAAAACATTTTTGTCTTATTTAATCACAGAATTTTTGCGATTAAATTACGCAACAATTTCTAATCAGAATAAAACGTGATATAAGATTCTGTAAAGGAATGTCGTCAAGTAATTGTTAAATATACACTTGAATAGTTTCATGGGTAAAATTGAATTTCATGTGACATATTGCAGTGCTACTTATTCAATAAATAATCGAAAAAGTTATTTAAAATTCTAAAATACTTATAAATCAGAAAAATTATAAAGAATTTTTAAATATATAAAAGTATCTAAATATCTTAAAAGGTTTCCTCTATAATTATTCTGGTAGCGGTGTATTTAAAACTTTTGAATAGATACTTTTTAAAAATTGAATAAAAAACTTATTTTTTTCATTTTGTTTTTTAAATTTAAATGTGTAACTTTTATTTTCAGTCTACAACATTACTATTACAAAAACAATTCAGAGGGTATGGGTTCACACAAATCTGGAATTGCCCCCCTAAAAATTGAAATTGCCCCCGTTGGGAACCACTGATCTAAAGAAACAGAAATGTAAGAAAATCGAGACATTAAACACATTTCAACTAGGTTCGAAAGTATAAAACGCAAAGGGAGTTACACACTCAGAAAAAGAAACTGATTAAAACTACAAAACATATTTTTTGAGTACATTTTGTTGTTTTAGCAAAATTGGAGTAAAATTGAACCATTTTACTTCAATTAACAAAACATTTTTCTGACGATACAATTTTTTTTTTTTTTTGGAATTTAAAAAAAAAAAAAAAAAAAAAAAAAAAAAAATTTGTTGATTCAAACAAAATTTATATTGACCCATATTTAAACAAAAATTTTGTTTAAATATAGGTCCATAGAAATTTTGTTTGAATCAACAAAAAAAAAAAATTGTTGAAAACCACTTTTCTTTGCAATTCCAAAAAAAAAAAAAAAAAAAAAAAAAAAAAAAAAAAAATTGTATCGTCAGCAAAAATGTTTTGTTAATTGAAGTAAAATGGTTCAATTTTACTCCAATTTTGCTAAAACAACCAAAGTGTACTCAACAAAAATGTTTTGTAGTTTTAATCAATTCCTTTTTCTGAGTGCATCAAACCAAAATTTTGCTTTTTATTATTTACTAGCTAACCCGCCCGGCGTTGCCCGGGCCCGAGATAATTACAATCTCAGAGAAAGGCGTTAATCCCCTCCCTCCCCATACCCGCAAATATACTGAATAATTTGTTCAAGAGAACCACCGTCACCTACATTGACGCGATCATTATAAAAAGAGTTACATTTTTCTGATAATTAGAACATAACGAAGACGATACTCTAAAATAGCCGGCAGATGACACCCCTTCCCGACCTCAATTTCAAATCTATATCTTAATTAGTTACCTAAATTTTTGTTCGTTAGTAAAAATTGGCAATTACTTCCTTTCATTATCGCAAACTAAATGGAGGGATCAGCCCGAGAAACAGATCTCTTTGTAGTTCAGTTTTTCATGAAAGCAGATCTCTGTCTGAAACTACCTCGGATCGTTTTGACTGTCGCCAGCAGATTTTTGGCAGTTTTTTGCATAAATTAAAAAAAATTACCAACCGAATTTTTCAAAAATCACATAGTCAAATACAAAATATTTTTTTACATATGCTCAGAAATTTTCAAATTGATATCTCAATTAGTTTTCTTAAAATTCGCTAATTAGTAAAATAATTGCGAATTCGTTCATTTCCGCTAGCAAACCCAATGCGCCAGTTCGTTTCTTTCGCCATTTTGATTTAAAAGATGACATTTTAGAAGCGATGGTTAATGAGAATCTAATTAATATCTAGGCTAATTTTCAAAATATTAAAATTCTGAGGCTCAGGTGCACATGGCCAGACCTTAGACTATCCACACCTAAATTTCCAGACTTCTAGGTGGGCTAGATTTTGCTAGCCATCGCCAACAGACACACACACGGACAGACACACATACAGAGCGAAACTTTCTTTTATTAATATAGATAACTTACTTTCCTCCAAAAAATAAGAGAAAGAAACAATGAAAAAAATTACAAAGGAAAAAAAGAGAGAAAGAAAATTTCTATTTTTAACAACTTAAACACAAGCAGTTTAATTTAATTTTGCTTTAAATTTTATTTTAAATTTTTGCTTCACAAAAAATATTTTTCATACGTGCAACATTTCTTATCATTTATCCTTATCTTATCATTTCTCCATGCAGGTTGACTAAAAGATGACGCATTGCCTTTTTATTACACATTTTCCTTCGAGTCAAAAAAAATGAAGTCAGAAGATAAAAAACGTTCTATTCAAGCTATAATCGACAAAAATTTTCAGTATCTATATTGGTCAAGATTTCTAGTAGAGTCATTCAAAAAAGAAATTCAATTGCTGTAGAAATGAAAAATTTATGGAGGTTCTTTTAAAGAATTTCAAAGGAAAATATTTGACGGCGCCAAACTCTTATCACGTCGTCTGTGAAGACATCCATCGTATATCTGTATTCAAAGAGTTCAAATTCAAAGAATGATTATAAAATTTCTATATTTTTAACCTCGAAAAAAAAAACTATTTTTTATTCTAGTAATACAGATTAAAAAGTATTTTTAAATGTATTTGATCTTTTATTTATTTTGTGATAATTGAAATATTTTATGTGCACCGAAATATTCATAAAAATACAACTGTTAGTTTTGTAAATTCTTGATACAAATATATATAAAGAAATTGGGAAATAAACAAAAGAAAAGTAAATATAAACTGATTTTGTATATAGTTAAATGATTTTAAGTAATTTTTAATTCAAAAACTATTGATAGCTAACTTTAATTTTTTTTTGATAATGTAACAATTGAAAAACAATTTCAATACGTATTTAGCTCACAGGCTATCAAAGCCTGAGAGCTAATGTGCCCACCCGTTCTATATGTATGTATGTATGTATGTATGTACGTATGTATGTACGTAACGCGATAATTCTTGATAGAAATAAGCGTTTTGCTTCAAATTTTGAATATAGGTTCATTGTGATAAGGCGCTTCCCTGATTAGTTTTGGGGGTTCATTGGCTAAGTATAAAGGGGGAAAGGGATGCTAATCCCCCCTAATTTAGATAAATGGGTTTTTCATGTAGAATTATCCAATTTCCTTCAAATTTTGTATATAGGTTAATTGTGAAAAGGCGCTTTCCTGATTGGTTTTGGGGATTCATTGTTTAAGTATAAAGGGGATAACGGGGGACTAATCCCCCCATTAATTTAAATAAATGGATTTTTCATGCAGAATTATCCGATTTTCTTCAAATTTTGTATATAGGCTCATTGTGGTAAGCCACTTCCCTGATTAGTTTTGGGAATTCATTGATGAAGTATAAAGGGGGTAACGGGGGCTACCCCCCCCCTCCCCTTAATTTAGATAAATGTATTTTTCATGCAGAATAATCCGTTTTGCTTCAAATTTTGTATACAGGTTCATTGTGATAAGCACTTTCCTGATTAGTTTTGGGGCTTCTTTGGTTAAGTATAAAGAGGGTGAAATGGGGGCTGGCTTAACCTCCCCCTTAATTTAGATAAATGTGTTTTTCATGGAGAATTATCCGATTTTCTTCAAATTTTGTATAGAGACTCATTGTGGTAAGGAGCTTCCCTGATAAGTTTTGGGGATTCAGTGGTTAACTATAAGGGGGTGGGAACGGGGGAAGATCCCCCCTTTAATATATTGTCGATTTCTTTATTTTTCGAGGGGGTTATTTCAAATAAGAATATAATATACAATTAGTGTGAATAGCTTGTGAGCTCAATGCCCTCAGTTTAACTGGGCAGTTTTCTTTTTTATTTAATTATGTAATTAAGTGATAAATAACGGAATATTGATCCCTAATGTGAAATGCTCTTAGTAGGTTTTGAAAAAATTAAATGGATCTATGAAATAACTATTATTTTCACCTTGAGTAGATTATAAATAAGCATATAAGACATGTTACATGCAGTAAACATGCAGGGTGACCACACAACGATATTTTTTTTTCTTTACATAACCGCTCTAATGCACATAGCAATTCCGTAATTTCAAATCTGAATTTTTTTATGATAGACAGCATACTGACATATTGAGATATTTCCTGCTAGACGGTTGACATGATTTTTTTATGATAACTTGGTTCAAGCGAAGATACTCCAGTGGAGTTTCGGGGCTCTAAATTGTACATTCTAATCAGACAGCGAACTAATTCTACATACATATGAATGTGGTAACAGGATTAATGCTATATTTATATGAAGTAATGTAAATGCTAAATATTTTAATAGAATTATAATTTAAGCCTTTTTATATGCAATTAACAACTGATAATTAATGAAACCTTCCAACCTTTCAAATTTTCTAATTATTGGATTATTTTTTCGCCTTAGATGCTTCATTATTAATATCATTCTTTTTTTTATAACAAACAATTATTTAACTGTGTATAAAGTTCTGCATATAAGCTAATTAATCTAATTTTTAATGTAATACACACAAAATAAACATTATGATGCCAAAAATTTTAGTAGTGGTATTGATTTTATAATAATTAATTTATACTATGGTTCAAGATTGTCCAAATAACCACAGATAAATTTGAAAAGTGAAAGTAATTGTAGCTTTAAAATCTTTAAATTACAATTATGATAATACATTTTGAGTCCCTCAGTTACAGCTCTGAATGATTGGAATTTAGCCAAAAAATCAGTTTGTTTAGCATTGCCGACCTCCTTTATATTTCATTTTAGATAATCTGGGTATTCACACAGTTTCTGATATTCAGTAGAAAAACGGAAAATGTCTAACTATTGGAAATGTTTCCAACTTGGATTACCATTTTTTATATTGCATTCAGAAAAGATTAATGAGAATTTTTTATCATGAAGCTATAACGTTACGAACATACTATCTGACTTCATTTAAAACGATATACAGAAAAAGTCCAAATATGGCTTACTTCCAAATTTTATTTCATAGTTAGTGTGACAACAAGAATATGCGTATTTTGCCTAAAGTGCTGTGTGACAACGTGTGTTAGAAAAGAAAACGATGCATCATATAGAAAGAAAGGTTGTTTACAAAATATTACAGAGATAAAATGCAACATGAATAGCAAAATTAAAGAGATTGATTGGCTCAGTAATAAACAGTCAGAATTTATTGAAGTATTTTAGTTCATAAAATATATTTATATGCTGTTATACTGGTAATAAAATTTGAAGAAAATGTTTTGTTTGATTATTTCAATTATACTTATGTAAATATATAACAAATGAGAACACCAAGAGATAATATACTTCGATAATTGCTAAAAGGTGTTATATCAAACAGTAAGATTGTTTTATAAACAAACTGTCTACATGTTTCGGATTAATCGAAGCCATTTTCCAGCGAAATGAGAATATTCTATAGATGTACGATCTATAATGCAATGATTTGTAGTAGTATTTGTATTAAGCTGATATAAAGTATAATAGAAAAACCACAGCCTTCGCAAGATTATATCAAGAAGAAACCATCCAAATAAATTTCAGTGAAAGTAAAATAATTTTTCCCTCCAATCTATACTATCCATCCATTATAAGAGAAAACACAGATTGTAACACGTAAAAATACAATATTTAACGATGAAGCATCGTTAAACTTACCAAAATTATGGGTTGATTTACTTCATGGTTACCACAATGAAAATAAGCATCAAAGTAAAAATAAATAACAAGTGAAGAGAACAGCCAATAGGAAAGCAGAAGGCATCAGCTAGTCACAGAAGACAATTACCTAGAATGCAGAACATAAGAAAAATTATAAAGAAAATGTATTGTATATTTAATCCCCATTTTACTTCCATTTTTTATGCATTTTATTCATTTTTTTTTTCAATTTTTTTTCAATTTTCTTCATAATTTTCCTTATTTTCTGCATTCTAAGTAATTGTCTTCTGTGATTGGTTGATGCCTTCTGCTTTCCTATTGGCTGTTCTCTTAACTTGTCCCTCTTTCAGTCTTGCTCCTGCCTTCAAAGTTGTTGGCCGTCTTTTTTGCGCCTGATGAAGAAAGACAAAGTTCTTTCGAAAGGCCTAGAGCATTCCTTATTTTTATGGTGTTATTGAAAAGTTTTTTAATGCTTTTAATTATTTTACTTTCTGTGAATTCTGCACACAAGGTTATTAAATAAATAAGCTTAAAATTCATATGTATAAAACTTTTTATGCAACATCATAATTGACGAGATTGAATGGGTTTGCAGCGAGCTGAACTTCATTCAAAACAAGAAGTTCGAAACTTATAAATGTAGATGAAGAAATGTCGTTAATGCTATGATTCTTATTTATCAACAAAAACAGTTATTTCATAATATACAATTTCCCCGTAAAAAAAAAAAAGAAAGAAAGAAAGAAAGAAAAAAAAACATAAATAATATTATGATGCCCAAAATTGTAGTAGTATTATTAATCATATAACACTTATTTTATATTAAAATGCAGTTCAAGATTAACCAAACTACCAGAAATAAATTTGAAAAGTGGTATTAATTGTAGTTTTAAACGTCTTTTAAACTACTATTTAAGACAATAAATTTTGTGTCGCTCGGTTACATCTATGAATGACTGGAAGTCAGCCAAAAAATCAGTTTGTTTAGTATTTTCGACCTCTTTTACATGTCATTTTTATCCTTTATATATTATTCCTTTTTTGAAATTGAGTTGAAGAACGGAAAATTTCCATTCTCGGCAAGATTTCTAACTTGAATTGCCAAGTTTTATATTTGCACTGAGAAAGAATTAATGAAACAGTTTGTCATGAAGCTATAATGTTTCGAATATATTATATGGCTTCACTTAAGACGATATCCAGAAACTTTTTCGATATGGCTGAGGTCCAAATTTTCTTTTTTAGTTAGTCTTTCAAACAGAATATATGTATATTACCCAAAATGGTCTGTGATATTTTCTTCGTATTATTTATTAGAAAATAAAACGATGCGAAATATACAATGAAAGAAAGTAATCTTAAAATGCAACACCATTCTTGAAGTATAATAAAATAAAAAAAAGGTTAAAAAAAAAAAGTTTAAAGAACGTTTAAAGAACTTTACTAGTGACGTTTTACATGCTTTCAAAAAGTAGGTAATGTTTAAAAACTAAGAAATCAACTAAATAAAAGAGTGAATGTAATTTAAAATTTTATGAAAACAATCATACTTATTTTGTCGTTTCGCATGAAATAATAAACTGTTTCTAAATTAACACTATTTACTCTGTATTACCAGTGGGCCCGTGCGAGGATTTCGCACTACAATCTAATATTTTTTATCAATGTGTAATATTTATTGGATGCAGGTTTAAACGTCTAAAGAAAAAGTAAGGATAAAAAAATCTCCAAACAACATTTAGTTTTTAATCAAGCCCGAAAATCATCTAATTTATTCCATCAAAGTTAGAGTAAAAACGAATCCAAGATTGCAAAAGGCACGCACGAGAAAAAAAATTAACAATCGTATTTTAACTGCATTAGAGGATGACGTCATCCGCTTTGAGAAAAACATGGGACATAGAAATATAAATCTAAACCTTTAAATTTCAATTTCGCTTTTTAATCATAAATATAAAATAAACCCATGCGGTGTTTTTTATAATCATTGCTTAATCATTGCTGAGCATCCTATAATGTGGTATTTTATTTTTGTGGCAACAGTAATTTGAGGAAAACCTTTCATTTCTTTCATGAAATTAACGCCGATTTAATTTTTAATTATCAGCAAATTTTAATCAAAAAACATGTTTTAGGAAAATGTAAGTGTCTTATGTCAGAACCCTGTTCAAAATCCTTCCATATGGTATATCATTCGTCGTTCTACGTTTCATATTTTCTTAGAAAAAGGGATGTTGACAGGAGAAATAATATATACGATTGGGCTGAACGTGCAGTGAAATATTTATTTGGTTCATAAACGTTGTTTTTATAAGATAAAAAAGCACTGAGAGTTTGAAACAAATATATTAAAATAAAAAATAAGAAATTATTTTAAATTATCTTTAGAAATTTAGTGGAAAAGGGGTTACATATTTCAACTCATAAACGTACCTTGAAGCTTACAAATAATATTTAAATGTGACAATACATAGGCTGGTGAGATAATTTTGTTCATAAGGAGAAATAAAAACAAGTTGGAAATTGTACGTTAAACGTGACAAATGAGGTGCGTTCTTACTATAACTAGTTTTACAATGTAAAAAAAAAAATCTTCGTTATTATTTCAGTGAAATGAATTATATCGTTTGTTATGAGCGAAATGAGCATGCATTTCTTTTCTCTTATTACGTATGCCACGCTTACAGATGCGAATTCTTTCGACACCAGATAGCACTGCAAAATTCACCATAGAGATCTTGCTTTGCGAATGATTACCTCCATGGTTTAATATTTCTATGATTCACGATGAACGAATCTGTTCTGTTTATTTACTTTATGGATATTGGGATAAATATTGGACTATCAACCTAATTTTAACTGAAGTTATCTCAGAATCTTTGCATTTTTGAATGCAACTCGTCTTTTAAACAAATAATTTTTTTTGAACGATCTTTCTAAAAATGTAACTTTTATGTAATTTTATTCGAAAAAATAATTTTGAATAAAAATGGCCACCTAGCATATAAAAAAAGAAATGGTCAACCCTTATTTGTTTTCCTCAGTCACATGACTTGGGCTTTTATTATACAGATTATGTATAGAATAAAGAAAACTTTTATAAAAAATCTTTTTAAGTTTTGATTCGATTTTCATAAAATTGGAAATGACTCAACAAATTTCTACAACAATTATACATATTAAATGTCTAACCATTCGGTTGGGTCTTAAAACGAAAGAGTGGATATTTGGCTTCTCAGAAAAGAGCTGTAATTTATTGGATCGTGAATGAGTTGATTTTTAAACGTTTCACTCATCTTGATTTGGATTTTTATTTTTCTAATGCACTCCAGAAGAGAGAATACTAAACAACTCATCTCGATAAAAAAAAAAGCAATCATTGGCGAGCGCATTCGCTGATGAGACGACAGGCGTGTGACGTCATCGAGTGCAGGCAAGCATTTCGCCTTTACAGCACGTTGTTGACTGTTGAAGTATTATTCGCGTTGTTCAAAGGGGCAATTTTAAAGAAGGAATACTTGAAAAAGTAAGAATTTCTGCTGTTTTAAATACTCTAATCATGTTTTTTATAATGATTCTGTTTTATATTTATTGTTATCCTAATCTATACTAATATTATAAAGGAGTAATTCTTGTTTGTTTGTTTGTAGGGGGTAATCTCTGGAACTACCGAACCGATTTCAAAAGTGATGGTGGCAAATTGATGGTGACAACCCCTGCTCCAACATAGGCTATATTTTATGTCGGTGCCACTAAACCCAGGGGGTGCAGGAGCAAAAAACGTTCTAAAATTGCGATTTTTCAGTTATCACACTGGCTGTCAAGCCCTGAGAGCTTGGCAGCCGGTTCTGTATGTATGTATGTACGTACGTAATGCGATAACTCTTCATAGAAATATCCGTTTTCCTTCAAATTTAGTTTATAGGTTCACTGTGTTAAGGCGCTTCCCTGATTAGTTTTCGGGATTGATTGGTCAAGTATAAAGGGGGGAACAAGGGTCTAATCCCCCCCCCTTAATTTATATAAATGGGTTTTTCATGCAGAATTACTCCGTTTTCCTTCAAATTTTGTTTATAGGTTCACTGAGTTAGGACGCTTCCTTGATTAGTTTTCGGAATTGATTGGTCAAGTATAAAGGGGGGAACAAGGATCTAATCCCCCCCCCTTAATTTATATAAATGGGTTTTTCAAGCAGAATTATTCCGTTTCCCTTCAAATTTTGTTTATAGGTTCACTGAGTTAAGGCGCTTCCCTGATTAGTTTACGGGTTTGATTAGTTAAGTATAAAGGGGGGGAACAAGGGGCTAATTCCGCCCCTTAATTTATATAAATGGGTTTTTCATGCAGAATTATTCCGTTTTCCTTCAAATTTTGTTTATAGGTTCACTGTGTTAAGGCGCTTCCCTGATTAGCTTTCGGGATTGATTAGTTAATATAAAGGGGGGGAACGGGGGGCTAATCCCCCCTTAATTTATATAAATGGGTTTTTCATGCAGAATTATTCCGTTTTCCTTCAAATTTTGTTTATAGGTTCACTGTGTTAAGGCGCTTGCATGATAATTTTCGGGATTGATTAGTTAAGTATAAAGGGGGGATCGGGGGCTAATTCCCCCCCCCCTTAATTTATATTAATGGGTTTTTCATGCAGAATTATTCCGTTTTCCTTCAAATTTTGTTTATAGGTTCACTGAGTTAAGGCGCTTCCCTGATTAGTTTTCGGGATTGATTAGTTAAGTATAAAGGGGGGATCGGGGGCTAATTCCCCCCCCCCTTAATTTATATAAATGGGTTTTTCATGCAGAATTATTCCGTTTTCCTTCAAATTTTGTTTATAGGTTCACTGAGTTAAGGCGCTTCCCTGATTAGTTTTCGGGATTGATTAGTTAGGTATAAAGGGGGGGGGGATCGGAGGTCTAACCCCCCCCCCTTAATTTATATAAATGGGTTTTTCATGCAGAATTATTCCGTTTTCCTTCAAATTTTGTTTATAGGTTCATTGGGTTAAGACGCTTGCCTGATTACTTTTCGGGATTGATTGGTTAAGTATAAAGGGGGGAACGGGGGGATAATCCCCCCCTTAATTTATTTAAATGAGTTTTTCATGCAGAATTATTCCGTTTTCCTTCAAATTTTGTTTATAGGTTCACTGTGTTAAGGCGCTTCCCTGATTAGTTTTCGGGATTGATTGGTTAAGTATAAAGGGGGGGGGGAACGGGGGGATAATCCCCTTAATTTATATAAATGGGTTTTTCATGCAGAATTATTCTATTTGCTTCAAAATTTGTTTATAGGTTCATTGGGTTAAGACGCTTCCCTGATTAGTTTTCGGGATTGATTGATTAAGTGTAAAGGGGGGGAACGGGGGCTAATACCCCCCTTAATTTATGTAAATGGGTTTTTCATGCAGAATTATCCCATTTCCTTCAAATTTCATTATAGGTTCACTGTGTTAAGACGCATCCCTGATTAGTTTTCGGGATTGATTGGTTAAGTATGAAGGGGGGAACAAGGGGCTAATTCCCCCTTATCTATACTAATATATAAAGTAGTAAAGATTGTTTGTTTGTAGAGGGTAATCTCTGGAACCACTGAAGCGATTTTAAAAGTGATGGTGGCAAATTAATAGTGACAATCCCTGCTCCAACATAGGCTATATTTTATATCGGTGCCACCAACCCCAGGGGGGTGCAGGAGCGAAAAACGTTCTAAAATTTTGATTTTTTGTATACTGAAGGAGATAGAAGCATCAAATTTGGTATGGTAGTTACTTATAACATGTAAATGCTCTGTAAGAACAAATTATAAAAACATTCGAAATTTAAAAGGGTGAGATGAGGAAGAAGTGTTCTAAAAACATTCTAAATTACAATTTCTATGGAATCTCTGAAACTACAAAACCGATTTCAAAAGTGATGGTGGAAAATGGATGGTGCCAGTCCCTGCTCCAACATATGCTAAATTTTATGTCAGTGCTACTACCCGCAGAGGGTGCAGGAGCGAAAAACGTTCCAAAAATATGATATTTTCAATACTGAAGGAATTAGGAACTTGACATTTTGTATGGTCGTTACGTTTTAAATGCTCTATAAGAACAAAGTCTAAAAAAATTCGAAGTTTAAAAGGCTGAAATAAGCAAAAAATTTTCTAAAAACATTCTAAATTACAATTTCTATGGAATCTCTGGAATCTAAGAATTTCTGCTGTTTTAAATACTCTAATCATGTTTTTTATAATGATTCTGTTTTATATTTATTGTTATCCTAATCTATACTAATATTATAAAGGAGTAATTCTTGTTTGTTTGTTTGTAGGGGGTAATCTCTGGAACTACTAAAGCGATTTCAAAAGTGATGGTGGCAAATGGATGGTGACAATCCCTGCTCCAACATAGGCTATATTTTATGTCGGTGCCACTACCCCGAGGGGGGTGCAGAAGCGAAAAACGTTCTAAAATTGCGATTTTTGCGATGCTGAAGGAGCTAGAAACTTGAAGTTCAATGAACATGGAATGATTTTTGTTTATTTTATTTCAATATTTTTCTTAATAATTCAAAATCTCATTATTTTCATAGAGAATAAATGGACATTTTTTCGTATATTTTAAAATGGTTGGTTGGTTTGGTTGGTTTGGCCCAAAGGGCTCGGTTTTGCAGCTTTTTTTAAAATGGTTAAATTTATTTTTCCGTTGCTAATACTTTATCACTGCCAGTATAAAATAAAACCCTGAGTAATAATTTTTAATCAACAATTTATTTTCAAGTGAAAAATTTCCACGTGAAAAATGAAAAGGAAATGAATTATTTAAGAATTAAACAGAATATAAGATGATGTCATATTAGAAACAAAACGTGCATTTTCAAATATTTGATAATAATACAAAGTGCATAAATACGAGTAAGTATGGAAAGCAAGCGAATATGATGTCATATATAGAAAAATAAAACAGATTTGTTTTGATGTTGAATTAAAATGATCTTGGGTTATCA
Source organism: Maratus michaelseni (assembly GCA_963931845.1). NCBI lineage: Eukaryota > Metazoa > Arthropoda > Arachnida > Araneae > Salticidae > Maratus > Maratus michaelseni. Next base: position 359,048,083 of record OZ007593.1, on the reverse strand, counting down.
AATTATTTGTGATTAATTTCTCTTTTTTTTCTTTTTCTTTTTGACATGAAAGGAATTATTTTAAATGTACGTAATATATGTATTTTAAATGTATGTGTTGTAAATTAAAGTTCTGTGTTTTAAATGAAATGAGTGAAAGATTTATATTTTTAATGAATTCAATACGAATGATGGGATAGGTTGGCGATTTATCGTCTGCACACGGCTAACATAAAGATACCATATTTTTAATTTAAATTTTAAAAATAAAAAAAATAAATAAATAAAATATATATGTATATATATATATATATATATATATTGGATGGCAAATGTCAATGATATGCATCGTCAAAATTATCCGTATCGAAATTCGGAAAATCTTAAAAAAAAATAACTATATTTTTTAAAAGAAAGTTGCTTTTCTCATAAAAGCTAAAAATTTAATATGATTGTGTCGAAGTAATAGCATTTTTCCTCTATCATTTTCCCACAATCGAAACACATTTGTAAATCGTCCTTTGGAACCGAAATTTAATTTTACATTTCTTTTAGTTTTAATAATAGGAAAAACTTTGTTGTCGTTTTTAAATATAGCTTTTTTTAAAGTTGTTTCATAATAGATTTTTGTAAAGTCTTGTAGGATAAGAAAAATGGCAAATAGATTTAAAATAGATTTTAAAGCAATGTTTAAGTAAAATTACAATATTTTTTAAACTTAAAAAACAACAATGTTATCGAAAAGAAAATCGATTTTACCAACAAATTCGCGTAATGCAAAAGCAAAGAAGAAATCAAAAAGTAATGAATCTTTTCTTCCAGCTGAATTGTGTAAACTTGAACAAGCCGATCGTGCCAATTTATAACATTATAAACGTGAAAGCGCGTTCTATATAGTAGAATTTTTTTTACATATAGGTAGAAAATTTCCGAGAATAACAAGGTTAGGGGTCTGTAATTAAGTCCATAGTCAATTTGCTTTTTTTTTTATTTATCAAGTGAAATTTGGCGCAAAATTAAATACATTGTTTTAACCAGATTTGTTTTTTGCGTGGTAAACACTTAATAGTATTTTAGATGATCATTTCCCCGCTCACCTTTGATGCCAACTATGACTGTAAAACATATTAAAAACTATTAGCCGATAATTTTCTAATTTTCTTATTGCTTCATGATGGTTCATACTTTAAACCTGAATCGGTCATGCCATTGTCGTTCAATTTTTATTCCTAATCCTAACCCTAATCGTATCCTATCCTAATCCTGATAATAACTTTAAAGAATATTCTTTGACACGAATATGTAAATTACATCAATATCCATAAATGGAATGAATGGAAAATAGAATAAATAGAAATGGCAAAATAAAATAACAAGAAAGTACATTTATTCGACACCAAACCCTAGAGAAAGCGTAAAATATTTCAAGCGCATGAAATAAATTAAAATAATCCTATATATACTAACAAAAATATGTAAATTTAGATAATCAGATTTGTGTCGTCGGTATTTATTTGCTAACAGTGTTCTTGACGCGATAGAGAAAATATCGAGGTTAAATTGGGCATAATTTAAAGTACTTTCTAGCAATCTTTATTTACATTTTAGAATCACATCAGATTGTTATATCTTTGTGAAATATCTATCAATGTATAAAATCCACAAGCAGTTTGTTCACTATTTACACCACTTAGCGTGAAACACTTAATTTAATATATAAATAAACAAGATAATGTAGTAAGAAATATATAACATATGTCTATGCAAATAAACAATATAATAATGCCCATTTAGCAATGCACACATATGCAAATTGTACACCAAATACCACCTAAAATGCACTGTTGTATAGAAGAATTCGGCCAGTGTTGTTTTTCGTTTTACGAAAAGGAATTCCTCGATTTTCACGATTTTACTGGGTCCTCCTTTTTTCATTAGTTGCAGTTTCATTTTCGCGATTGTATATATTATTTGGCATGAAATTTCACTTTTTTAAGACTGGGTTATGTCAAGTCCCCTATAGCAAACAAATACCGTATGGTCTCCTATGAAATGTGATAAAGCTTTGGTTAATTATATATGTTGTTAATTATCAAGTGAAATGTTTTGCTAAATTAATGCATTTATTCTTTTTTTAATGTTACGTGAACGAAGTCGCGGGTAACAGCTAGTTTTATATATGGCGTGATATGTTTCAGTTTATATCAATATTTTTAACAAATATGTCTTAACCCTAACATTTAGGACTATTTACACGAACGAACATTTAGAGATCTTTTCAGTTGGAAGGATAAATATTAAAAAATGCTCTAAAATATAATTATACAAATCCTTTGCCTCTCATTTTAAGTTTTTTTAATGTTGTTTCAATAAATATGATTTATAAATAGCTTTTAGTAGCAATTTAATCTTTTAAAGAAAATGTCTCGGCGGTACTGTGCGTTTGTTTATATAAAGGGGCTGATGCAGGTTTTTTTTCTTGGGGCCCATTTTGTGAAAAGTAAAGGTTATTTTTGTGAAATTTATTATATTTTTTTGAAAAATAACATTTTACAACGAAAGTTGAAATCCAGTTAATCAAATTCGAACCAAGCATCTATAAATAAAAACTTTTTTAAATCCTTTTGCTGAAGTTTTCCGCTCTGGTGAACTTGTTTGTTTACAAATTACACATTTTAAAACATCACAAAATAATAAATAAATAATAAATAGTAAGTTTTTATGGAATAGAATTTTGTGAAGGGACCATTTTATCAAATTGATTTTTGTGAAGGCACCCATTTTATTAAATACATTTGTGAAGGTAACCTAAACAGGCCCCAAATTTTTCCTGGATCGACCCCTAATATATATTTTTTTAATGATGTTTCAGAACTCTAACTTTCATAATACTATAATACTATAAATTGAAAATTGACTTGTCTGACTTTAAAAATATTGTTTTAAAGTAAACAAATTATATTTCTTATTTTAGTCTCAGTCTGAAGAAATTTTTCCTGGATATTTTTATTGACCTGCCTTGTTTTTCGAATGCGCATACATAAGTTTTTTTTAGTCATTTTATGTTGCTGAGAGTTAGATTATTTGAAATGTATCTCAAATATATAAGAAAAGCTTTAGAATATCTATTTCATGTTAACGAAAACTTTTGAAAAGTAGCTTTATTAGTATATATACTACTTTTCTAATATTTTAAAATAAATATACTTGATTTGTGAAGCTGTATAAATCCCATATTTTTTTTATCATATGTTGTTAAAAATAAGGTAAATATCTCCACTCCCGTATATTCACCGTGTGAATATTCCTAAATAGTATTAGGATTAAAACATTTAATGATAATATTGATATAAACTGAAAAATATCATGCAATATATCTAATAATATTGCATAGAAAACATAATCATTATATATATTAAAAAACCCCATGATTAAAGTATTTAAAACAGCATAAATTCTTATCTAATCAAGTATTCCTTTAAAATTCTCTTTTTGGATCAGGGGGGGGGGGGGGGGGTATATATTTCAAGCAGCTCAAAAACAACAACAAAATAAATAAATATAAAATGACACTTTTCACTTAATTGTTGAATGTACACATATATGTATACATTCAACATGCAACTTACTTTTTTTTTTTTTTTTGAAAAAAAAATATAATCTGTATCTGTTTATGAAATTTATTATTTTACAATAAAATATTACATCTTTACCATGAATTTCAATTCCCCTTCCCATCCTTTCTAGAAAAGAACTTGTATTTCGGAAGCTATAAATAATAAAATATATCAGAGGTATAAATAATAAAATATCATTTTTATAGAGTATAAAATAAGGTAGTTATTTATCATTATTTTTATTTGAAAACGTGGCAAGAATTCTGTGTTATTTTGAATTTCGTAGATAAAAATAAATCAAGGGTTACTGAATTTCATTTTAAATGGCTTGATTTTATTTAGTCAGTTGATTAGAAATCCCTCTAGGTTTTTTTTTTTTTTTTTTTTTTTTTTTTTTTTTGTAATTTTTAAGTGAGTTGACTCATCTCAAGAATGAGTTTATTAGAAATCACCCAAGGGGTTTTGGATTAACTCCAAGGGGTAACCAAGGGGTTTTGGTTACCAATCGCTCAAGAATTAATGGATTAAATCTGAAATGACCTCATTTCACTCAAGTTTGAATTGATTATAAATCACTCAAGTGCTACTGGATTTAACCTTCATTGATTTGATTTCACTCAAGTATGAGTAAAATAGAGATCACTCAATCATGAGTTGCTTAAAAACAACTCGTTCATTCGAGTTGTTTCAACTCTTCGTGAGAAGCTCACTTTCAAATCGTGAGATGAGTGGATTTCGGTTTAACTTGAGTTATTTTGGCTCTTTTGTTTTAAGAGAGATGTCTTGCGCTTTTTTTATATAGATTATGTATGATAGGAGTTACTATAATAAAGAAAACTTTTATTAATATCTTTGTTAAATTTTGATTCGATTTTCATAAAATTTGAAATGACTCGACAAAATTCTGCAACGATTATTCGTATATATTAAATTTCAAACCATTTGGTTGGGTAGTTTTTGCGCTATTACATGCGGACAAATGGACGGACGGGACGACGACTATAGGTGCTACGTATTTATATAATTACGAACGTACCTAAAAACGACAAAAAGTAAATCAATAAATGAATTAATAACTTGTTTCCTCTTTTGTGCTTTCTTTGCTTCCTCTTTTGTTTCTTGTTTTGCTTTCTGCCCCACCCTATAAACAATAGCTTAAGTATCTCTCTCTTATAATGAATTACTTCTTTATATACAAATAGAAAGATTTCTTTTATATAAAATCTCAGACAAATCTTGTATTAAACATATAATTTATTTCATTTATAGCTCATAAATTTTAATATTCTCAAAAGATAGCAGCTCTGAGGATTACATAATTAATGTTTGAAGCATCTTAATTATAGAATTTAAACAAAAATAAATATTCATAATTGAAATAATTGAGACTCAATGGCATGTTTTCCTAAAGCTTTTTAAGACTTGGAAAATTTTAGAACTTTACCTAAAGCTTAAGAATAAAAAAATTGACTAGTTGCATGATAACACAATAAAATTCGTTTCTTAATTTAATCAGAAAAATAAGGGATTATGTTATGTTTTATTTAATTTAAAACTTCTTGTAAAAAAGATATGAAAACACAGTATGTTTTACTGTTTAAAATTTTTTATCATGTTTATCATTTATAAACAAGCATTTGTTTAAGTAATAATAACCATAAGTAATTTTATAAATGAAATGAGATATTTTTACATTTAAATTAAATTTTTAAAATACAGAATTGTTTAAACAATTAGAAATAAATAATGTTACACATATATTTAAGAAATTTCGTGTGGAAGAAATATTTTTAAAATATGCAGGAAACCTTAATTATTAAATATTATTTCTTTGTGAGTAATTAATTAATTTACAAATGAAAAATATCGCATTTCATTATCTCGTTTTGTTTTAATTTGCAAAATTGATATCCCCTTCTTTTATATCAAATTGAATTTAGAATTAATTCCTTCTCATTCAGTTTCTTTTTTCCTTTAGAAGCTAGAATAAATAAGATGAATTACAATAAGATATTTTGAGAAAGATTGAACAGTTTGTTAAATTATTTTTAAGTGAGTTTTTACATAAAACTTATTATATTAATTACATTTATAACGTGAACTTAAAATCAAAGGAAAAAGTACCTGAGTATCTGTAGGTTAAATAAATTTAGAAAAGCTAGTACATTACAATTAATGTAATTTTTAAAATCAACTGGAAAATTAAAAAAATTACGATCAATTAAGTTTAAAATTACGATAAATTAAGTTTAAAATTACGATATTCAAAAACTGCCATAAATATTTAAGCGTACAAAGTTACATAAAAAAGTGTTTCAAAAATTGTTTTGTTTTTTCTTAATTTCAAAGCCATTTTCTATGATTGTTCTGATTTATCTGAATTAATAGAACTGAAAATTAAAGAATTGAAAATTTTATAAATATCATATTCCCTATAAAACTGTCCTTTTATAAAAATTTACTGTTATATGAAACGTTCAGACAAAACTTAAGGACTATTGTTTATTTAAGAGATTGTTTTTTACATTGCGCTTAAAATATCCTCTAAGTTAATTTATTAGTTTCGATTTAAAGAAAACTTCTTAGTTATGTTTATTAGCAAAGATAATACTATCTAGTCACTCTTAGTATAAGAAAGAACGAAAAATCATGCATCATCTATAGATTATTAAACACTTTTTAACACTAACAGAATATTATAAACTTATTTTTTCCTAGAATGAAATAAGATATCTAAATAAGCAACTTAAAGAACCCACATAACTCATTAAAAATCCATTTTCAGCCATTGCTGTCCATATCCGGTAATGTGTGCGAATTTTTCCATGCTGTCCTATATATGATCTATAGAATTTTTAAACTTCACGTAATACTCTCAAAATTAGATAATGCATACCCCAGCGGAAAATGCACATTCAGCAATTATCGATCTTAATCAGACCTGTAACCAAATACTTTTGGCCATCTCTACACTGCAAAAAAAAAAAAAAAAAAAGTGTTGATTTTACAGTATAATACTGGCATCCCAGCTGCCAGTATTATACCGTAAAATTAACAGTAGTATACAGTAAAATAAGCAGTAATACGCTGCCGCGCATGGATGCCAATATTATACTGTAAAATCAACATTTTTTTTTCTTTTTGCAGTGTATAAATGAACGATAAATGTTATGCACTCCATAATCTATAGACATCATGTTGTAGTACACTTCAGCGATTTTATTATGTTTGAAGTATCAAAAAATCATTAAAATGCTCCGCAAACAATTTTTCCCTCATAGACCATAATGTAATGGAATTCATTTGCGCATCCCTGGAAACAAACTATCAATGCAACTTTTTCTTATACTCCAGCAAAAGCGGGTTCTCACATATCTCAGTAATGCATATCAATCTCATTATGTTTAAAATATCGTAACATCAATAACATGCATTATTATTCCCCATATACCATAATGTAACGTTATTCTTGTGAATGCCCCTGTAAACGACTTATAAATGCTACACACTTCATTTTCAATATGGAACATTCTATTGTAAGCGCATAAAATTTTCATTGCAATACGAGTATATTTACGCGAGTTAAAGCACGGAAAGACGGCAGACAGACAGACAAACATAATTCATATACTTTTCAAATATGTTGGAAAGTGTGAAAAATTTTAAAACAATCATGTATAGGAATCGATTTTAGACATGCGCTCTGCTAAGCGCACTAAATTACAATCTTTTACATCAAGTTAAAAACTAATTTCATAAAAAGGTTCATTTTACATTTGTTATGGCTTCCTGAATAATGCATAACTGAATCTTTTTAGATATTTTTTGGGATATTTTCTGTTTCTAGTAAAGACATATATAATACTTATAAAGCAATTTTTTTCATTAAATTTTTTTAAAGTAGCTTGATTATAGGAATTGAATGCATATATTCCCTTCTTAAGGTGTAAGGCTTGTAGATTACAAACTATTATATTAAATTAAAAAATAATTTAATAAAATTCTACATCATATGTGATTTGATTTCTGATTAATGTGTAACAGAAGGTTGTTTTATTATTACTGTAAATAATATCTTTAAATATTGTAATACAGAAGTGTAACAAATTATAAAACCTTGTAAAAATATACTTATTTTGATTGCTAAAAGGCGTAAAATAAAAACATTCTAAAAAGTAAAATAAGTTTATTAGACTGTTGACATGTTACGGCTCCACCCGAGCCATTATCAAAACAAATAAGAATATTCTATAATTGCACGATCTATGATGTTATTATTTGAAACGCTATCATTCAATTTGTCATGTACTTTTTTAATGTAACGATGCAGCATAATTTAACTTAAAGAAAATTGTGGCTCGAGTTACTCCATGGTTACAAATATGGAAATAAACATGCAAGTAAAAACAAAACAAAACTAAAACAAGAACGAAAAATCATGCGTCAAGCATAGATTATGTAACACTTTCCAACGCTTCCAAAATAATTTTACGAATCATACTCTTTTATAAGCTAAAAGATAACATCTAAGTAATCCGAATACTTTATTCAGTCCTGTATAGGATCTATAGATTTGTATATATACTACATAGGATGCTAAATTTTAGTTCAGTTAGGAAACACGTAGCACAGTTTAAAATTCTCCGTCTGGAGTTAAATAATACGGAAATGTGTTCCCGAACTTTTGTACTTCCCTGTATAGGATCTACAGAATTTATACACACCACGTAATATACAAAAAGCGATTTAAAATTAAAATCGCATTCAGTAACTTAAAACGCACTTCCAGGAATTATTGTTAACATACAGTAGAGAATTCTTTTGTGTGTCCCTGTAAATGAACGATAACTGCTATACACACAATATTCTGTAGTAAGTCTCTTGTAATGAACCTTATATAAATTTCAATGCGTTTAAAATAGTGAAACATTATTTAAATAAACCGCAGACGATTTTTCTCCATAGACGTAATGTAACGGAATTCTTTTGACTGTCCCTGTAAAGTAAGTATAAGTGCTATGCACACCCTATTCCATATTAAGCTTCTTCTAATGCACCTTAGTGATATATATAAATTTCAATGCGTTTAAAGTATTGAAACATTATTTAAATAAACCGCAAATGATTTTTCCCCATAGACCGCAATGTAACGGAATTCTTTTGAGTGTCCCTGTAAAGAAACTATAAGTGCTACACACTTCCGTTGAAATAGGGAACATGCTATAGATAACGATTATAACATATAAAATTTGCAGGGCAATCCGAGCATATTTACGGGAGTTAGAGCACGGACAGACGGCAGACGGCAGACGGCCAGACGGCCAGACGGCAGACGGCCAGACAAACCGAAGTCATAAACACTTTTCAACTAGGTTGGAAAGTGTTAAAAAGTAACATGCGTAATTAAAAAAAATACGTGAACAATTAAATGATAGCGTTTCAAATAATAACATCATAGACCATGCAATAGAATATTCTTATTTGTTTTTATAATAGCTCGGATGGAGCCAAAACATGTCAACAGTCTAATAAAACTTATTTTACTGTCTAAAATGTTTTTATTTTACGCCTTTTACTAATTAAAAGAAGCATATTATTGTAATACAATTTTTATGTTCAGTTTCTAAATTTATAAAATACGGAAAATATCATATATGTCCTCCTTTGTGACCTACAAATATAGATTATATCAACTGATTTTGTTTTCATTAAAAGTAAAATTTATCATTAATTAAATTTACTATTAATGAAATTTATTACTAGAAAAATAATTACTTTCCTTTAAGTAAAGTTAATTTAAATAAAAGCAATATAGTTAAGACCTTATTATCTAACCAAAGAAATTGAAGTGGTATTAACCACTTCAAGAGCGGTGGTTCATTTTTGGACCACTTAGTTTTAATACGTAAATGCGATATTGTCACCAGAATTTTTGAATGAAAATTTCCCTTTTTACCACTTTCCAACTTAGTTGAAAAATGTTTATGACTTCGGTTTGTCTGCCGTATGGCCGTCTGGTCGTCTGTCCGTGCTCTAACTGCCGTAAATATGCTCGGATTGCCTTGCAATTTTTATATGTTATTGCCGTCATCTATAGCATGTTCCCTATTTCAACTGAAGTGTGTAGGACTTATAGTTTTTTTACACGGACACTCAAAAGAATTCCGTTACATTACGGTCTATGGGGAAAATCATTTGCGGTTTATTTTAATGATGTTACACAATTTCAAACACATTGTAATTGATATATATCACTAAGGTATATTACAAGAAGCTTAATATGGAATAGGGTGTGCATAGCACTTATAGTTACTTTACAGGGACAGTCAAAAGAATTCCGTTACATTACGTCTATGGAGAAAAATCGTCTGCGGTTTATTTAAATAATGTTTCACTATTTTAAACGTATTGAAATTTATATATATCACTAAGGTGCATTACAAGAGGCTTACTACAGAATATTATGTGTATAGCAGTCATCGTTCATTTACAGGGGACACACAAAAGAATTCTCTACTGTCTGTTAACAATAATTCCTGAAAGTGCGTTTTAAGTTGCTGAACGCGATTTTAAATTTAACTCACTTTTTGTCTATTATATATACAAATCTAGTATATATACAAATCTATAGATCATATACAGGGCTGAATTAAAGTATTCGGATATTTTTCCGAATATTGTATATGTTGAAAATTCCTGAAATTACATTTTTAAATATGTTACGCGTTTTCCAAATTGTTTACTTAGATGTTATCTTCCAGCTTATTAAACGATAATTATTTGTAAAATTATTTTGGAAGTGTTGGAAAGTGTTACATAATCTATGCTTGACGCATGATTTTTCGTTCTTGTTAAATTCTGGTGTCAATCAACCATTTCAGTATTTTACGAATTGAAGTACTTTCCCCTGAAAGGGTTAACTATGTCGAAATTGTCAAAATTGACGAAAATGGTTATTTTTGTAATTGTGACCCAGAAAATTCAATATGCGTTTTATAGTGGTAGTATAACGAAATTTTAATACGTTTAAGAAAGCTTTTTATCTTGTTTACGAAACCAAATATTATTAACATAAAAACATAAGTGAAAAATATTTTATTCTGTTCAAGCAGCCACATAAATTTAGTAGTCCGCAGTAAATGGAATATATTTGTAAGATACGTCTTGAATATATTGAATAGATTTTAAACATGCACCAATATTCTCTTCTAAAAGTTTGTATCATGAGATTCACTAAACAAATAAAGCTAACTGATAATAAAAAGTTTTATGGCGTTTTGGTAGAATTTTCTTTACATATATTAACCGCCTCAAGGCAAATGTAAAAGCTAATGAAAGAGAGGAGTAGCTGAGAAAAATATGTAGCTTATTCATAATTTGTGGTTTTTAAGACTTTTAGAATGGTGCTGCTTAATTCAAAGCAAGTTTGCCTGAAGTGACGAGTGATAAAACGTAATGTCGACGTTATTGAAATGGGGAATGTTTAAGGTCATAAATATTTCATTACCTCATAGAGCTGCAAAAACCAATAACTTTATTTGAATCGGTCATTTCAAAAACCGCATAAGTCAAGTTTTTTTTCAAATATACATTTTTTGTCGCAAAGGCGTCCTTAACCACCTCAGTAGCTACCCCGAGTTAAATCGGGGAGTAATAACACTGTTTCACTATCTAAACGGCCGTTGAAGTGGTTAAATGTACACTGCAAAAAATAATTGTTGATTTTACAGTATAAAACTGGCACCCAGCTGCCAGTGTTATACCGTAAAATTAACAGTATTAAACAGTAAAATAAGCAGTAATACGCTGCCGTGCAAGCAGTAATACGCTACCGCGCATGTGTTATTACGGGTTACCAGTTGTTGGGCAGACGACTTTCATGTTACATTTAAATCAGCTTAAACTTATCGGAATTATTTCCATAGAACAAACTTTTTAAGATCTAAACTAAAACTAAAACTTTTGAGTGTTGCCAAATTTGAAAAGCAAAATTACATAAAATTGTGAATTGGATAAATATAATACAACGTACGGATAAAAACTATAAATTATGCCACAACAAATCTACTTTTGAATCTTTTAAAAGTTCCATTGTTACAGTTTAACAGCGGTTTGCCATATTTTGATGAGCGTTTATTGGCACATAATTAAATATATTGTTGTTTCAAATCCCATACAAATGTACGAGTTACAGAAAATATTTGGCGATTTATCACCTGTGGCGCACTAGTTGGAAACTGCCTTTAAAATACCCAATTATCTATATTATATTATACAATACAGTTGTATATAAATGCTTTTGCAATTGTCTTTTAATATTTCTACTACATAATATTAACTATAGAGTGACAATATAGAAAGAAAGAAAGAAAAGGGTTACTCCAAATAGTATTATTGGCGACATTGTTGGCGCAGTGTATTTACCTTGTACGGATCGTAAAAATCAGTACACATTAAGCATAAGCACTGAAATCAGTGAGTTACACAGTTATCAAAACTGTAGTATACAGCACGATTATGACACATTATCCAAGACGATTAGGTGAGAATAATGATAAAATTTTTAATCTTCCGTAATCGAGTCTACTGCCAAGGTTAGCGTGAAATAAAAAATATATTAGCAACAATATGGTTTAATATAAATATAGATATTATTAAAGGCTTTAAAGACATTAGATGAGAATAATGATAAATTTTCTTAATCTTTCGTAATCGAGTCTACTGCCAAGGTTAGCCTGAAATAAAAAATATATTAGCAACAATATGGTTTAATGTTAATAGAGATATCATTAAAGGCTTTAAAGACATTAGATGAGAATAATGATAAATTTTCTAATTTTCCGTAATCGAGTTTACTGCCAAGGTTAGCGTGAAATAAAAAATATATTAGCAACAATATGGTTTAATGGTAATATAGATATCATTAAAAACTTTAAAGACATTAGATGAGAATAATGATAAATTTTCTAATCTTCGATACTCGAGTCTATTGCCAAGGTTAGCGTGAAATAAAAAATATATTAGCAACAATATGGTTTAATGTTAATATAGATATCATTAAAGGCTTTAAAGACATTAGATGAAAATAATGATAAATTTTCTAATTTCCATAATCGAGTCTACTGCCAACGTTAGCGTGAAATAAAAAAAAGATATTAGCAACAATATTAATGTAAATATGGGTATCACTAATGTAATAAATAAATAAATAAACTTTTTAACCAAAAAAAAAACGGCTTCAAAAACTACTAAAAAGCGAAAAATAAACTTTTTAACCAAAAATTGAACCGACTTCAAAAACTACTAAAAGCGAAATATAAACTTTTTTACCAAAAATAGAACCGACTTCAAAAACTACTACAAAGTAAAAAATAATTTTTTTTAGATAATAGTTAATAAGAAATTAAATTAAGAGCATTGTATTTACCATGCATATTATTATATTTATGTACATTAATTTGATTTTTTGGAGTCGGTTCCAGCCAAGCCAAGTACAAAATTCAAAACAAAATTTCCAATATAAAACGTAACACGTGTATAAATTACATCTACATAAATACGAGACAATAAAAAAAAAATACATATAACTCATCAAATGGTAGAAAATACAATGATTTAAATGATTAACTAATTTCCAAAGCAATGTTTTGTCGACATATAGTTGCTAATCTCATTTGAAAATACACATTTATAACATCAGATGAAATGTTTAAAAATGGTAACATGGCTTTAACTTGGCTTGGCTGGCACCGACTCCAAAAAATCAAATTAATGTACATAAATATAATAATATGCATGGTAAATACAATGCTCTGAATTTAATTTCTCATTAACTATTATCTAAAAAAAATTATTTTTTACTTTGTAGTAGTTTTTGAAGTCGGTTCTATTTTTGGTTAAAACATTTATTTTTCGCTTTTTAGTAGTTTTTGAAGTCGGTTCTATATTTGGTAAAAAAGTTTATTTTTCGCTTTTTAGTAGTTTTTGAAGTCGGTTCAATTTTTGGTTAAAACGTTTATTTAACTTTCCTATCCTTAATAAATCTAATCGATTCGTTTCTTTAATTTGATTTCCTTCGATTCGAACCAGAAAAATGTTCATAAAGTAAGTTCAATAAATGATACGGAGACCATAGACGTAAAATTAAATATATTAAATAGATTTTGAAACGTTCTGGTGTGAAATGTTTTTATCAAGGCTGAGTAAAATTTCGACAGGGTAGGAAGCTTAATGTCATGTTAAAGTTTGTAAAGTTAAATTTCTAAAATCGCGACGAAATTCTGTACAAGGGAGATCTATATAAGGAGCACGAAAAATATACATGAGCAAGAAGTATTAAAATGAGAGTATCATTTTTTTACAATAATAAAAGGATATCAAAATATCAATTTATGAAAACGAAAGTTAGCGATAAAGCCATATAAATTTCTTGTTAGGATTAAAATCTACATCTTCACTAGATTTTAACTACCCACACAAGGGTGCTTTATTTTATCTCATATACATTTTGATTTTTTCATATATCTTTTTTTTTCTTTTTTTTTTATTCATTTTTTCTTGTTTACCTATACACTACATTTTCAACATCATTGCGAATAAATAACATGTGGAAGTGTTGAGTCATGCATTCGGAAAATTCTATTTGTCTATCTTATAACCATTATTTTGCCTTATGAATATATTTCTATTCTATAATAGTTTATTACAAATCTGAATTCTCAAATGCATATACTCAAAAGTAGAGATATATTAACGAATAAAAAACAGTATTAATCTGTTAACTAGAACCATTTAAATTTTAAAGTTAAACATTAAAACACCCAGGTAAAAGGATCGCCCTTTTTTCATCAGTGTTTGGAAAAGCATAAAAAATAAACAAACTCCACAACCACCACTAAATTAATAATCTTCAACAGTTTTCTAAAGACGTATCAATCTTACTTTCCATTAGTTACTGAAAAAACGTAATTTACATTAAATAAGGCTAAGTTCTGCAACGTATATATTGAAACCAGATACGCATAACTTAAAATTATTCAATAAACAATATAATTAAAATAAATTCAAACAATATCCAAATAAAACTGCTAAATAGCGGTATATAGAATGCAAGATGAACACGTTTCCACCCGCTTTCAGAAGAAAAGCAAAAATATTTAAAATATTATTTTATATAGCTTGAACTTTGGGCACCCTCTGTCACCTGGGAATAAATAAAACTAAATTCTCTTACCATTTTCAAAAACAATAGCCATCATTTCAATTTTCTTGCCTCTTCTTTCGTTTTGAGCATCCACAACAAATCGTTCTTTTGCAAGACTTTTAAAGCTGATGCATCATTTACAAATTTTCAGATGAAGGCATCCGGATGTAATCATCTCACCAATTCTATAGTATGTACTCTGAAAAGACTTGCTGCATAAATTTTGTGTTAACAATACTTGTTACTCAAGATAGAATGTTGAAAACTCTCACCTGCAATACTTCTGTGCACTTTTTAAAGTTTTACGATCACATTTAACATAATTATATTAATCACCTTGTATGAAAAACGAATTTTTACAGCTTCATAAAGCACCCCTATCTTGCCGGATAACTACGTTCTTCTACTATTCGCCGTTGATCAGAGCAGATACTTAATTGGTCTCAAAACTATAGTCGCGTTCTTTACGCATTATATGGAAAAACAAGAATATCGTGTTCTATTATAAATGTTCGCTGTTAAATTTGTAAATCTACGTCAAGTTTTATTGATTTGTTAATTATTATTTTATCGCTTTGGCTTTATATAATCAAGTATTAAACTTCTTAAAACGTATTTTCTAGAAATAGGTTCCACTCATTTTCAGAAGAATTTCGAATCATTGATTCATTGTCATCTTAATGATTTTAGTTACTTAACAGCTAGATCTATCTTATGTAGTAACTAGGTATACGAAGTGTTCTGTCAAAACCGAATAGAAGTTGCAGGGTGAGATTTCTAGCTCGGAGTACATCAAGGAACCTTATTTCTACGATGCATTGTTTTCGAGGAAAATTCAAAAGAAAAAGTATAACTTAGCAACTAGTGTACCGAAATTAAGCTTTATTGGAATAATGTAGAGCTGCAACTCAGTTTTTCGAGATATTTTCCTATGTGGATATCTGATGGAATTGGTATATTTAACATCATTTATTACAGAAAGATACATGTACTTCTCCAAGTTCATTTTACATTTGTACGCTACGATGTTGGATCATATTCAATTAGTCGTCTGGACGACATGCGCATGCATGCTTTGATATTCGCTGTGATCATTTTGAGCTCTGTATAAACACCGTGACATATAGAGAGTATGGTTCCGTTTTTAATAGAGCAGCTTTCTGTGACATCATACTTGTAATAATTATTTAGTCATTCCAACTGCCATCCTGTACAGACTATTTTGATAAATTTTAAGAAGTACATATTTTATCTCAACAGTTTATTTGCGATCATTTTAAAGCTTTAATCGCAAGCGCAATAATAAAGTAAATTTAATTTAATCTTTATAAAAATTTGTCGTATTTACAATTTGACTTTTTGTTAACCATAAGCCAGATAGAATATCTATTCTAGAAAATACTTATGTTCTTTTCTTAAACAAATTTGTTGAGAAAATTAATACATTTGGCAAAGTTCCAAGGTGTATATTCACGCGTCACATTTTTGTAAGATAACATAATACACTGGAAGTTCTAAAACGCTTTATTTTGTTTTATAGCAGCTTCATTCATAAAGTGATTCCCAATGCAAATATATACTTCGCTTTCTAGAAGGCGTCTGTTTTATCTGTGGATAATTTTTTTCTACATTGTATTCAATTTCTCAAACTGAATAAGATTTTTAACCTTTGAAAGGAAACAGGGGAATAAAAGAGTTGGCAGAACGTAAGTAAACTAATTTTTTGGCGGACTTCCAGTCGCAATAAAAGCTAACTGAGTTTCTCAAATTACATTGCTTTTGAAATTGCTGTTTAAAAACATGTAAATCAAACTAATTTGAAAGAAAAGTTTCTTTGATAATTTGAATCTGCATCCTAAATTAGATGCTGGTAAAACACGAGTTAGATAAAAATCCAATTGCAAGAAGTATTCTTGTTTCATCAGTGCAATTTTTTTGTTTGGCTTCGCCACAGCATTTATAATATACAAAAATAAACAAAAGTTCATTTTTCATATTAAACAAGGTTATTTTATATGTTACAAATTAAAAAGTACATCCCAATGTGTTTGTGAGTTTAAACATTAAAGTTTATCGTTAAGCTTAAATTACTTTTTCAAAATTTATAACAAACCCTTAATATATAATATCATTAATACTGTATAGTAATAACCCAATATGTTTGATCACGTGACACCTTTTCTTAAATATCTTAAATCTCGTCTAAGAAACATGACTTCATGGTGTGTTCGTTTAAACTTACTGCAAATCAATTCATCATGAGATCATTTTTAGCGGGTTCAAACCCCTCTTCATTTAAATATTTGTTAAAAGCTAATAATTTTTAAAAAGGGACTACGTTATTTCAAAGTGAAAGTTGTAGTCGAAATCTAAATTCACTTTCATGTAAGATAGGTTGGGGGGGGGTGGGTTCAACGGCCAAACGCGCAATGCGCAATCAATGGTTAAACTCACATTTCTCTTTATCACAAGAGGTTTTGTATTACTATATCTAATATTTTCTTTAAAAGGTCTGTGAATAAAAATATGTTTTAAGAAGTATATACGTCTTGTATTTTATTGCAATTAGTTCACTTCGTATATGCATGCATGTGTCTGCCTGTCTGTGTGTGCCTGCCTGCCTGTCTATCTGCCCATATGTCGGTTTATAACTATAATTATTTAAATGTGTCACTTTAAAATTTTTATTAAGTGGTATGCTGTAACTGAAATTTCTTTTACAGACTCCATTGTCAGCAGTTTGGTGAGATTCTTTAAATTTTTTTATTGTATGCTATGCTATAACTAAACAATTCAGATTCCTTTGCGAGCAGTTTGGTAAGACACTTTAAAATATGTTATTTTCTGCTATGCTATAACTAAACATTTCAGATTCCACTGTATGCATTTTGGTAAGATGCTTTAACATTTTTATTATATACTATGCTATAACTAAACATTTCTGTTTCAGAAACTTTTGAATTCCGTAACTATCATACTTAACGATAGAGTGCGACACCCCACTGAACTTTCTCTCCCCTAAAACTAAAAAATAAATAAATAAAGGAGGGGGCAGGGATGACCACCTCAGGAAACCCGGCCTAAACCTTAGAGTTTGTGTGCAATCCTGAGGAGCTGACACACCTCTATCACCAGCGAGACCACAGTTACAGAATTATGTATACAAGTTTTACAATATAATATTACAATTTTTCTTCTTCTCAGAAGTTTACAATTGATGTATATGGAAAAATATGATACACACATACAGTTATTATAATTAATTCGATTATACAATTATACAGTTTAGACCATTTCCAGAATATGACTATATACAAGTACTGTGCAGACTTCATATTTAGGATTTTTGGTTAAATGCGATGCAGATTCTTGGTTAAATACTTCTAATACAATTAATAATATACTAATATGAATATACAGATGCGAATACACTGAAAATTTACAAATAATATGCAGATACTAATAATATACAGACAGTGTGATGTTAACTCTCATTACAACAATTATTATATTCAAATACAAAATACAATTATTTATATACATATGTACAGAGAAAACAGGACCCCTGCTAGATTGGACAAGCGGGCGCCCGACTACAGAGGAAGAGGATTTGAAAATAAAAATTCATTTTTTTCAATGGGGCACGCGTGGATAGTGGTCGGACTCTACCATAACCGATACCTCGTACTATCAGACATTTAATTTTTTTTATTAATTTAGGCCCCTAAAATACCCCCTTCTACTATAAGATGCTTCCTCCTCCTAAAACCCCTCTTCTATAGCACACCCTTTTGCCACCATCATAGACTTAAAGTTCCTATTTAACCATCGTACTCTAAAAGAAGAATTTTCCACCACCCCACCACCCCACCACCACCCGGGGCAGAACCGGTGTTTTTCAACTACTGCCAGATTTCATTAAACAGCGCACAGTGTGGTATTTAGTCCCAAAACCTGGCCAAAATTATTTTATACTTCTAAAAGCTACACATCTATGTTTTTATTAGCTCACAGGCTATCAAAGCACGAGAGCTAATGTGCCTGCCGGTTCTGTATATACGTACGCATGTATGTACGTACGTATGTATGTATGTACGTATGTATGTACGTAACGCGATAACTCTTGATAGAAATAACCGTTTTGCTTCAAATTTTGTTTATAAGTCCATTGTGATAAGGCGCTTATCTGATCAGTTTTGGGGGTTCATTGGTTAAGTATAAAGGGGGGAACGGGGGGCTAACTCCCCCTTAATTTAGATAAATGAGGTTTTTCATGCAGAATTATCCGATTTTTTTTTCAATTTTGTATATATATTCATTGTAATAAAGCACTTCTCTGGTTAGTTTTGGGGGTTCATTGGTTAAATATAAAGGGAGGAATGGGGGGATGATTCCCTTAATATATAGTCGATTTCCTTATTTTTCGAGAGTCAAGAGTATAATATACAATTAGTGTGAAAAGCCTGTGATCTCAATGTCCTCAGTTTAACTGAGCAGTTTTCTTTTTTATTTGAATTGTAGAGTGAAAACGGTAAAATAAAGTCTTATTTATAAATGAAAGCATTTATTCATCAGTTTCATCGCTATTACTGTCTTTAAGAATACTAACATTTGTAATATCCCTTTCTGATAACAGATATAAAACTTCAGAAGATAAGGGCTATCTTTTCTAGTTTGTGTTGCATTTCATGCCAGTTATTATTCGGTCAGAAGTTAAAAGAAGCCTATTCAGGACATCAATGTACAGGCCAATCGCAAAAACTTTCTTCTGTAGTTTAATTTAAATGACCTAATAGGTTTATTGCGAGCTTCAGCAGCCTCTTCAGATAGTTGGCCTATTGGCAGAATAGCTTTTTTTTATAAAGTCTGCTCCATGACGAAGTACCTTGTGCATTGTAGGGGACATGGGATAAAAGCCATATAGCGACGCATACAATTCAACCGTCTCTTAGCAATATTTTTCAAATTCTTCTGTATTAATTTTGTATTAGTAGTGTTTTCTCCAAATATTGTCCTTGTTTTTATGAGTAGCTACCCATTTTTGTTTGAACTGATTTTTAATAACGGAGAGCTTTTGCTTCATCTCAGCTATCCTTGGATCACCTTCAGAATAATTTCTCAATAATTCTTCTGCATAAATTGATGATCTCCATCAAATGTTGACTCATTTGAGCATTGCATGATGGTATACAACTCATTTCGAGTCATAGATCTCAATTCAGAAGACCCTGTTACCAAAATAAATAAAAAAGTAAATAGCAGTAATTTATATAAAAAATTGTAGGAACCAACAAAAAAATTCGTTAAAAATAGGGGGGCGGTTTCGGGCGGCTGATTTTTTTATAATTGGCTTGTATACTAAGTACTGCATATTACACAATAGTTTTCATCGCTTAAATATGTTTAAAAATATAACAAACTCCTTTCTAAATATTATAAATAATTATTTAGGCCACTATTAACTATATCTAAGTTGTCGACCATATAGACAAAAAATCTGCAGGATATTCATTAGGTAAATGTAGTGCGCTTCTTCTTAGAATCACTTCAGTTTCGGAAATTAAAAAAATACTAGATGGAACCCGTCAAAATTTGACGGAAAAAAATACTATAACAATATCAGTAAAATAAGCTTCTTTATTATTTAAAAAGGGGTGCGTATGAAACAGTCTTTCAAATATTTTATTTTAAAAGTTTTTTCCCCCCAGTCAAATACAGTACAATTTCCGATGCAAACTCCAAACAAACAATCCGTAAACAACTGTGTAATGCAGATCAGTTTGACATTACCGCCATATTCCCCACGGCAAGAAAAAAATTTCATGGACCTATGAAGTATATACAAATAGTATATTCCTACGGTCATATCATATTCAGTAAATAAAAGAACATAAATAAAGCACAAATCTTCCCCCCTCCCCCCACCGGTGATAATGCAACCGAATGAGCTCCTATGCGCATGTGCATTGCATCTGCCCAAAAGCAATGTCGAAATTCGATGTTAAAAAAGTTTTAAAATGTCCTCTTTAATCATTGTTCGTTTCAAATCCATATCTTCTAAAACGCATCCATTGTTTTAAGCTAATCAGTTTTTATGTAATTTTTTTACAGTAATAAATCAATCGGCCAACGAGGGAGATTTTTAATGTTTTCAAGTGTAATTTATTTGTATTTTTTCTTCGGTTCCTTTACATAATCAGGATGATTATCCCCTTTCCATCACAGTCGGGGATATTTTCCCTCTTATACAGTTGGCAAATGTAATAAGATATAAAAATACAATTCCTAGCATATTCTGATATCTGATGGAACATATACATCAACGAATTCAACATATCAATTTTATGCTATTCATAAACTATAAATAGTTTGTTTTTTTTGACAGATTTTCGTTTAGCGCTAAAATGCTCTATCTTATGGATAATCTGATCTGATAATTTATCACTGTTTTTATTATTATTATTATTATTCACTTTTTATGATGGTTTGGAAATTCTATTTTCAATTGTGTCAACTTTCCCAGGGGCTATTTTACATTACTGAAGCAAACTGGTGGTCATTGATAAGATAGAATTGGAAAACTCTTCATGCTTGAAAATTATTTAAAAAGTCGTTAAATTAAGCGACAGTTTTCAAATAAATTTGAATCGAAAGCTAATTTTTTTTCTAATTGATGATGTAAGAATTGAAATTGTAAAATGTAGTAAAAAATAGAAATTTGTAGTATTTAGAAGTGATGTAACCACGATGAAAGCTAAAGCGATAGCGCCGTTTGTTGTCACAACCGTTGTACATTTCTAAAAATTGCCACTGTATTTTGGCTGGCATCCAAAAGTCGAAAACAATTTTTTGACACCGAAAGATAAATTCACAGTGAAAGAAAAAGGACTTTGCGCTAATAAGGAACTGTTGAATGAACTTATAATAAACCTACCAAAATAATTCTTATGGAATATTAGTCTTACATTGTTTATTCTAGCTAAAAATACAATCATTATTTCAAGATTTTTTTTCTACCCTAACTCTATTTTTAATAATCTTAAATTTCCTGAAATGCTTTACTTTTGTGATTTTTTTTTTATTAAAAAAGGTAATCTTCTAACCTATAATTAAAAAAAGTAATTCGTAACATGTAATCAAGGTATGCAATCAAGATGAAGAAATCAATGACGTCTCCAATTCTAATTTTTATAATTATGAGTGGAAAAATCAGTTAAAATTACGTCATGTTCACACAATCATAATCATATACATTTTTCTCTTTAGTTTTATCAATGTTAAAATGAATTTCAAGGTAAGCATAACGTGATTTTCACCGGCGCAACTTTTCACACGTACTTTATAACCGTTACTTTAATGCTTAAACACCATGCATACAAATAAAAATATATTTTGCATTTAATTGGAATGAAAAAATGGCATCAACAAAGTTATAATGCATAATGATAAAATAAACCCAATGGAGAATATTCCCGTGACGTCACAATAAATATGAATTTTTATTCGCTTTTAAAACACGCGGATAAATATTTTTAAGGAAACTTAACTTGCAAATTAAAAAATTCGGCCTGAAAGCCGCGTGCTTTTAATATTCATTATTTCCCTTAATATCCTCCTAACTACAGAGTTCAGAGAATAAACTCTATGCCTTGCAACTGTGGGCGTTATCCGATTATGACGTCATTAGCAGAAGTAAAAGTTTAATTGAAAATTACGGCTAATTAATTAAATTTTCGAACAAACGAATACACAATAACAAATCTGTGTCCAAATATCTTTCATTTAAAAAAAATAATGATGTAATTTGATGCAGTAGTTTGGTCTCACGGAATGTCGAAAGAAATCGCTTAGCGTTTTAAATATATAGATAGCGAGTGATTCTGAATTTTGATTGGCTTATAAAAAGAAAATAAACGTGTTATCATTGGTTTTTAAATTTTTTTTGCCGTTTTTCAGAGTGTGGCAATAGGAAAGAATTATTGCATTAGAAATTAAAAAAAAAAAGATTTCTGTAATGACAAACTATGGGAGATGTTTGAAAAAAAATGATAAAGAATGATCTGAGAAATTTTTAAAGTTGACAATAATTTTACTCGCATTCTAAAACGTATTTACATCAAGTTTCGTTCAAATCGGACAAAAATGTAGATTTATATAAGGAACATTCATACCAAGAACGGCTTTTATATGTAGAGATATTTGACAGACGATTTTTGGTTATCACTACATAGTATAAAACAAAGTCGCTTTTTCTGTCCCTATATCCCTATGTACGCTTAAATCTTTAAAACTACGCAACGGATTTTGATGCGGTTTTTTTTAATAGATAGAGTGATTCAAGAGGAAGGTTTATATGTATAATAACCATACGTTTTGCTTTGTAATTTCAGATAAATCACTACATAGTATAAAACAAAGTCGCTTTTTCTGTCCCTATATCCCTATGTACGCTTAAATCTTTAAAACTACGCAACGGATTTTGATGCGGTTTTTTTTAATAGATAGAGTGATTCAAGAGGAAGGTTTATATGTATATCCATTAAATAGTGGAGAAATACTGTTATTTTTGAGGTTTTTAATGTGATGTCGTAAATAATTTCATTTTTTCCGCTTATACATTGCAAACGCAGGCTGAACCCTACAAGATTTATCAAAATAATGTACTAATTATTGTACACATTAAAAAGGTCTACAGAAAACACAAAGAGATGAAGGTTTTCAAGGTTAACCCGAAGCAAAGCGAGGGAGGGCCGCTAGTGTAGAATAAGTCGAATCATGAAATTTGAATACACAAAAATATGTTTTTATTTCTTGGAAAATTTGCTTTAATATTAACAAACCAGTGTGCAACAATTTACCTTTGGAAAATTAGCAGCTAAGTTATATATTTTTATCTCCAAACACATTTAAATAAATGCACTATGTCATTTAAACAGATTTATAGTAATATTTCTAATATGCGAAAAAATTCCATTATCTCCTCAGAGTTACATCAGTTTCGAATTTCAAATTATAGTGAGTGAATCTGAATTTTTATTTGGTTTATAAAAATATTGTCCATACGCAGTTTCTTTTGATGGCAACGGGAGAGAAATTGGATTAGAAATTGAAAAGAAAAACAGATTTCTGTAATGATAAATTATGGGAGATGTTTGAAAAGAGTTGCAAAGAATTGTCTGAGAAATTTTTAAAGTTGACAGTAATTTTACTCGTGTTCTAAAGCAAATGTACATCAAGTCAAATCGGACAAAAACTGTAGACTTGTATAAGGAACATACATACATACCAAGAACGGCTTTTATATATATAGATTTTTAAATGATGTTAATCGATAACACTGATTAACAAATCTTAATGAATTTTCTATTCCTATATATACATTGGGTGTTTCCTACTGATTTCAAGGTGCTGAAAAAGAATGTGTTTGTAAAACTTTTCTATCACCCTCCAATTTTAAGGAATTTCATTTATAAGTTTTGAATTATATAGGCTATCGTATAGCAGTATAATTGGTCTTTCGGCGCAATTGTACTGCTATTTCTTTGCTCTTGAAGTCTTTTTACATATATTTTGTTTATAATTATCCTATATCCCTCTAAAATATGCGAAAAATCTGTAGAGGTTGTGTTAATGAACCTGATTTTTATTGCTATGAGTGCAGGGTTCTAACTTTGAAAAAGCATCAATGCACTTTTACGCCGCTAGTAAACCAGTTAAGTACTGCTTTCAACCTATACAGGTCATCTCAAATTTATCTGCTGAAGCAGATCGGTACGGTAGTTATCGGTTCACTTGGGCATAGTGACTTCTAACCGCTGCCCCACGTTTCGCCTAACATGCTTGTTCTGCTATTTAAGTTGTTATGTGAGATTCCTTCTCACTCGACCTAGGATGTCTTCCATCTCTCTCCACTCGCTTCGTACGTTTATTGGAGAATCATCTCTTCAACAAGAGGACGTGCCAACTCTCGCCCCACCCAGGAGTGAGCCACTGCTCTTTATTTGGTCCTACATTTACAAAATATTTACTGCAATTATGAGTAGCTACATCTAGATTTTGCTACTTTTACATTTCATCCATAGGGGTGATTTAGGTCGCCGCACGAGAGCGGCGTTTATTACACATGTTAGACTTGAATATAGGAATAGAAATAAAACATCGATATTTACATATATTTACACTTGCCATTTAACTTTTGCCTTTAACTTCTCTCTTCACTCTTCACTCTTCACCTTTCTCTTCACTCTTTACCTTCTCTTCACTCTTCATGCTTCACTCTTACCTGTCTCTTGAATTCCGTCCCTTTCTCTTCACTCTCTCTTCGCTCCATTCTTCTCTTCCTACTTCACCTCTCGAACTTACCTGAACCAAAACCATTGGTTTTGCTTCACACACTTCGAAGGGACTACCCATTAATGGAACCTATCTAAGATGCGGCTCCATTTCTTTGAGAAATGCCGTGAGGGCCTTCCTCCCTTCCGGAACAAGGAAGTAGTTCCGGACGGTTGAAGCAGTTAGCTTCGGACAGAGCCTATCCCTGAGAGGTTGCGTTCCAATGCAATCCACGAGTAAATGTCTACTCGTGGCCAGATCCGGGTCTGTACAAATGGAGCATCCCCGCGTGAGAAGTCTTACCTTGAAGCGGTGAAAATATTCCGGGAATGGTCCATGCCCTGTAATCGCCCAGTTGCTTAGAGTGGCAGTCCAGGCGCGTTCTTCCGACACTTCCTTAATTATGGTGAACACACGCCGCTAGTAAAGACTGTCTATCACGTGTACTTTGGATGTAAAGTAGGTAAACAAGATAAAAAATGGGCACCTCATTCCTGTTGTACACGATGTGCTGAAAACCTCCGGCATGGGTGAAAGGTACAAATAGGAGTATGCCATTTGCTATACCCATGATATGGCGCGAGTCGGAGGATGATATAAATGACTGCTGCTTTTGTATTACAAAAATTAAAGGATTCTATGCAAAAAGTAAAGATATAATGAAGTACCCGAACTTATATTCAACAATGCGACCAGCATTTCATAATGATTAATTACCAATACCGAAACTTCTAAATAATTTTACATCTGACGATGCAGCAGTAGAAATTGAAATTGATGAGGTTGAAACTTCCTCTACTTCATCTGATATAAACTATTCTCCTGACATAAATGAAGAACCATATCTAATTAAAGAATAATTAAATGATCTTGTGAGAGACTTAAATTTATCAAAAAAATACTCAGAAGTACTTGGATCAAGATTGGGATTGGTGAAGAATTTCATTAAGGCGATGCATAAAGAAGGGTGTGGATTTCAATACCTGCAAGAACAATTTCCATCACTAAGCTACGCAAAAATTAAAGAGGGTATTTTTCTTGGCCTACAAATTAGGCACCTTATGAAGGACAAAAACTCTGAAGATACATTAAGTGTTTTTGAAAAAGCAGCATGGATTGATTTAAAAAATGTTGTGGCATATTTCTTAGGAAATAACCGAAGTTCTAACTATGAAAAATTAATTAAATACATGTTAAAAAGTTATAAAAATTTAGGATGTTTAATGTTATTGAAATAATTTTTTTTAGCGTCTCATTAAAAATTTTTCTTTGAAAGTTTGGGAGCTGTGAACGGCAAGCATGGAGAGCGCTTCCACCAAGATATTTCAATAATGAAAACCGGATATCAAGGCAGGTTGACGCCTAATATGCTTGAAGATGACTGTTGTAACCTTATTATAGAAGCTAGTGATTGTGTCTATAAGAAAGCATTAATAGTTAAGACATTTACTGCTACATAATGCATGAAATTTGGGAAATTTCTTACGAATATCATTTCTTTTCAGAAAAATTATCTTACATTTTTCTGAAACATTAGAAACAATGTATATTTTCAATTTAAATATTAGTTTTAAGTTTTCTAAGTGTTTATTTAACCGTTTATTTCTACCAAAATACCAAATGACAAAATTTATAAGGTGCATGTATGGAATAAATACTACAAATTGAGATTTTCAAGAGTTTAAATTTTTTTTAAATCTGTGGGTGATGGAATATTTTTCATGTCATATTATTTTTCAACAACCCATAAAATATAAAATTCACCACTTACTTAATGAGGAACAGAAACCTTGTTTATCAGTGTAATTAAAGTGATCCCATGCGAAAAGATAAAATTTTAATTGTTTTATAAAGGGTGATTCCAAATTCATGGTACAAGATTTAACGGCTGGTACAGGACACTGTAACAAACATTTTTTGTATAGGGAATAGGGGTCGGAAATCCATTTATGTAGTCAAAAATACAGGGCGTCTCACTCCAAATCAAAATCGAGTTTTCATTCATAACTTTAACAGTAGTGAATATATTGTAACAAAATCCTTACAATAGGCTTACAAGTCATACAAAGGTGAGTGTGTTGCGAATGTTGGAAAAATATATTCACTACTGTTACAGTTATGAACGAAAACACGACTTCGGAGTGGAGTGAGACGCCCTGTATTTTTGACTAAATAAGTGGATTTTTTAGGAGAAATGGCGCATTGTTTCCATTAGTTTCCATGCTAGGAGAGATTACGCAGCCTATTGGTAAAATTGCCTAAAACACTGAAAAATTAAAATGGACTAGTTTTAAGTTAAACGTGTTATCAAGTAACTTAATGATATTTTGTAATCTTATCTGGACACTTGCTTTTTCTGATTATTTAATTTTTTTTCCCTTTAATTAAAATTATTTTATTTCTTATCCTTTAATAATTACGTTGAAATATTCACTCCTAATACAATAATATTTGTTCACAAAAACCTTACAACAATGTCATTTAAGTGTAATTATTATTGTTAACAATTTAATTGTAGCTGTTATTAGTAACAGTCTCGCCTACCCATGTGCGCAATTACACCAACCCTGTAAGGACAGATTGCGCAAAACAACTTTTTTGGTTTTATTACAACTTGTCTATTAAATTACAACATAA
Organism: Maratus michaelseni; assembly: GCA_963931845.1. Taxonomy (NCBI): domain Eukaryota; kingdom Metazoa; phylum Arthropoda; class Arachnida; order Araneae; family Salticidae; genus Maratus; species Maratus michaelseni. The sequence continues at coordinate 359,020,315 of OZ007593.1, read as the reverse complement.
CAACAAAATAGCAATGGAAATGCATAAAAAACAAACGAAGTCAAAATTATTCATGGATAGTTTAGCAAAAATTAATATTTAGATTTTTTATTGTTATTCTTTTGAATTGTGCGCAGACTCTCCTAGCTTTACCTTAAATTTATTACGTACATGCAATTTAAAGAGTCTAAATATTTGTTTTTCTGTTTTACAATCATATATTAACATATCTTTATTTTCTTTCATAATTCTGTAGCAAAAAGAATTAGAAAACTAAATTGCTGAATTATAAACCAATTTACATTTATCTTCTTTTATTTATTTTAGAGTAAGCCAAATTTGTATGAAAAAATTAACTCTATTAGCTGTTTTTAGCACTTTCCAACTTAGTTGAAAAGAGCTTATGACTTCGGTTTGTCTGTCGTATGGCCGTCTGCCGTCTGCCGTCTGTCCGTGCTCTAACTCCCGTAAATATGCTCGAATTGATCTGCAATTTTTATATGTTATTTTCGCTATCTATAGCATGTTCCCTATTTCAACGGAAGTGTGTAGCACTGATAGTTTTTTTTACAGGGACACTCAAAAGAATTCCGTTACATTGCGGTCTATGGGGAAAAATCATTTGCGGTTTATTTAAATAATGTTTCACTATTTTAAACGCATTGAAATTTATATATATCACTAAGGTGAGAAGAAGATTAATATGGAATAGGGTGTGCATAGCACTTATAGTTACTTTACAGGGACAGTCAAAAGAATTCCGTTACATTACATCTATGAAGAAAAATCGTCTGCGGTTTATTTAAATAATGTTTCATTATTTTAAACGCATTGAAATTTATATATATTACTAAGGTGCATTACAAGAGGCTTACTACAGAATAGTGTGTGTATAGCAGTCATCGTTCATTTACAGGGACACACAAAAGAATTCTCTACTGTCTGTTAACAATAATTCTTGGAAGTGCGTTTTAAGTTACTGAACGCGATTTTAATTTTAACTCGCTTTTTGTCTATTACGTGGTGTGTATAAATTCTGTAGATCCTATACAAGGCAGCACAAAAGTTCGCGAACACATTTCCGTTTACTGACAGAAACTCCAGAAGGATAATTTTAAACTCTGCTACGCGTTTCCTAACTAAACTAAAATTTAGCATCCTATGTAGTATATATACAAATCTATAGATCCTATACAGGGCTGAATAAAAGTATTCGGATATTTTTCCGAATATTGTAGCTGTTGGAAATTCCTGAAATTATGTTTTAAATATGTTATGCGTTTTTCAAATTGTTTACTCACATGTTATATTTTAGCTTATTAAACGGTATGTTTTGTAAAATTATTTTGGAAACGTTGGAAAGTGCTACATAATCTATGCTTGAAGCATGATTTTTCGTTCTTGTTTCATATAAACCTATATTTTAAACAAGATTCTCCAATGCTTTCTTTCTTTTTTTTTCCAATTTTAAAACTGAATTTGAGAGCAAACACTGCAAAAAGAAGGGATTAAATTAAGTATCATCAGATTTCACTTCAAATTCTAAAGAAACAAGATCGGTGATAACAGCAAAGGAAATAGTTCACCTTTTCCATGACAAATGTATAAATTATTATGAACTAAATGAGATGAAATAAAATCAGGTTACGTTTATTAAGTTGCACTTTTATTTTATTTTTACGTAACAATTATTAAACATACGTGAAAAAGATGGGGCTCGCAGTAAGTATAATCATTCATATAAAATCATCGTAAATTATTGATTGAATTATACAATCTTTGCGCAATGTTCCACACTAAAAAAAAACAAGAACGAAAAATCATGCGTCAAGCATAGATTATATAGCACTTTCCAACGCTTCCAAAATAATTTTACAAATCATACCGTTTAATAAGCTAAAAGCTAACATCTAAGTAAACAATTTAGAAAACGCATAACATATTTAAAAACATAATTTCAGGAATTTCCAACATATACAATATTCGGAAAAATATCCGAATACTTTTATTCAGCCCTGTATAGGATCTATAGATTTGTATATATACTACATAGGATGATAATTTTAGTTCAGTTAGGAAACGCGTAGCACAGTTTAAAATTCTCCGTCTGGAGTTTGTCAATAAACAGAAATGTGTTCGCGAACTTTTGTGCTGCCCTGTATAGGATCTACAGAATTTATACACATCACGTAATAGACAAAAAGCAAGTTAAAATTAAAATCGCGTTCAATAACTTAAAACGCACTTCCAGGATTTATTGTTAACAGACAGTAGATAATTCTTTTGCGTGTCCCTGTAAATGAACGATGACTGCTATACACACAATATTCCGTAGTAAGTCTCTTGTAATGCACCTTAGTGATCTATATAAATTTCAATGCGTTTAAAATAGTGAAACATTATTTAAATAAACCGCAGACGATTTTTCTCCTTAGACGTAATGTAACGGAATTCTTTTGACTGTCCCTGTAAAGTAACTATAAGTGCTATGCACACCCTGTTCCATATTAAGCATCTTCTAATGCACCTTAGTGATATATATAAATTTCAATGCGTTTAAAGTAGTGAAACATTATTTAAATAAACAGCAAATGATTTTTCCCCATAGACCGCAATGTAACGGAATTCTTTTGAGTGTCCCTGTAAAAAAACTATAAGTGCTACACACTTCCGTTGAAATAGGGAACATGCTATAGATAACGACAATAACATATAAAAATTGCAGAGCAATCCGAGCATATTTACGGGAGTTAGAGCACGGACAGACGGCAGACGGCCAGACGGCAGACGGCCAGACAAACCGAAGTCATAAGCACTTTTCAACAAGGTTGGAAAGTGCTAAAAAACGGTTGATTTTACGGCACCCCAGATGATACTAGCACCCCAGATGCCACAATCAACAGGTTTTTTTTTTTTTTTCAGTGCAGATAATTTAACGATATTTTAGGCTGTATGTTGAAATATTCTGTATTTTAATATATCTCTTTCATATGACTTATATTTTTAAAAAATCTCCAATCTCATTTAGATTTTTTTTTCTTGTTCAAAGTTTAAAAATACATTTGATATCAAACACTGCAAAAATAGATTAGACAAAATATTACAACCATCATAATATAGGGTTCGTACGCTTTTACCACGATTTTTAATAGAAATTTCGTCTTATTTAAATTGCAGAAAAGTATTACAAATCTTGCAAGTAAACGAGGCGTCTACAATTTCTGCTATTTAAATATTAAATAGAAAAATTGTATTAAAAATTGTCGAACCCTGTAAGAAAACTAAACATATATGAAATAGATATTCTTGAAAGCAACCTATTTCTTATGTAATACGTCTTAATGGAGTCTATGATGATTTCTTTTACAATTTATTTTTTCTTGTTTATATTTTAAAAATGCACTGCACGACAAATACAGATTAAATGACGTATCGGCAAATCTTGCCTAAACAAAATGAGTGGCAACAAAAAACTTAAAATTATAAATAACAAGTTTTACAACAAAATATCAAGGTTTTTTTTTTTTTTTTTTTTTTTTTTTTTTTTTCTGAATTGCCTATCTAAAATAAGAAGAGTATTAAAAAAATAATTATTTAAAAAATATATATGTAAGATTAAGTATGTGAAGCATTATACGTTGTTTCTATATTAAGTAAATAGTTTTAAACAATATTCTTAAGAAAGTTTTTTCTGTGTTTCTTCATTGCATGCAAGATTTTGCATATTCTGTAACACATAAACTTTTAATATACACTTTGATATCAAACCGTCTGATGGCATATCATTTGGTAGAGCATCTAGCTCAGTTGGCAACATTTTGCCAAAAGGAGCGAAATGTGGCTAACTTTGTGACTTTGTTTACTGTCAACTGGGCAACAACTTAATAACTGTTTCAACCTTCATTCCCATTGAAATACATGGGACTTAGTTAAAAATTAAAAGTTATTAAAAGAAATACATTGACCCGTAGTTACCCCCAAAATGACCCACTAATTGAATTTTCTCGAACTTGTGACCTAGCTTAATGATCTTCTCGTACCCCAAAATGGTAGGATACAAAATTCAGTCAAAATCGTTAGTGCCATTTTTTTAGATAAAATTTGTATATATATACGCACATTTAGACACACACACATAGACACAAAATTTTCTTGTATTATAATATATTATAACTCTAGTTCTAAGGTACTTGTACTCTTAATAAGACCATCAGCCTATATCTTGTAGGGAACGTCTTGGGCCAACAAACGGTAGCATATACCTGACAGTTTATGTATCATTGACATGTGCGGATAGTTTCAACCACAACCGATACTGGCTTCGTCGTCATTTTTGAACCACTGAATCTTTCGACACGTCGTCGTTGTTAAAATCAGTAAGTAATATTTCATATGAAATTATCATAAATTATTGATTGAATTTTTACATATTTGCATGATGTTCGAGATAATATAATGAACTATTAGACTGTATGTTGAAATATTCTGTATTTTAAGAAAAATATGGACTCTATTAAAGTGGTGATTGAGAAATATCAATAGAGTCAAGGGGAAATGGAATCAGCAGTTTGGGCTGTTTGAAACGCCATGCCCGTAAACAGAGCAGCCACAGAATATTGTGTTACAAGGAGAACACTTTGTTTTGTTCTGTTTTGGTGTAATACCTGTAAAATATATATTAATTAAAATTAAATCATGTAGGGTAAGTCTGGGATTGTTGCCCTATTTAAGCCCTCCTTCATTTTTATGTTTATAGCTACTATTTTTGTAGTGCACATGTAATCTATCTACTCCAAATTTTATGTAGAACATCATAAAAAATATTTCTTTAATATAAATACCATATAAAATAGTGTTTTTATCAAAAAAACTCAATCAATGGCCAAATATTCCGGACTGTAGGGTTAGATACCCCAATTGTTCTGGAAAGCTGCACCCCTACGTATTGGAATATGAAGCATAGGTAATTGACATTTATAAGTTAAAATCTGGATTTACATTTCGCTTAATATCCCATTTACATCAAATTTAGGTTTTTTTTTTTATACTGAGCTTACAGGTTTTGTACACTAATCTTGCATCGCACACCCTCATCAAAGGATACACTGCAAAAAATGACTGTTGATTTTACAGTATAAAACTGGCACCCCAGCTGCCAGTATTATACCGTAAAATTAACAGTATTAAATAGTAAAATAAGCAGTAATACGCTGCCGCGCAAGCAGTAATACTGTTAATTTTACGGTATAATACTGGCAGCTGGGGCGCCAGTTTTATACTGTAAAATCAACAGTTATTTTTTGCAGTGTATTTGCTATTCTCAATTGCAAACTGAGCAAGGAATTCAATTTAAATTAGCATTAAGCTTATCATCCAATAAATAAATAAATATATAAAACATTAACTTTTAATGCATCAATAAATATTGTTATTCATTATAGTGTATTATGTGCGTTATTCTCTGTGCAATTGAAAGGGCCAGGAGAAAAATCAACTTTATTCAATTTCATTCAATTTAGAGAAAAACACATATTAAAGTGAACTGACTTGCTTCTTCCAAATCATCGCATTAACTCTGCCCAATTTTATGCAAGCCTACGTTGTTTTGCACAGAAAATGATAGCATACCGTCAAAGTTTCTATCATCAACAAACACCGTGAGGTTTTTCTATAAACCAATGGTTACCAACCTGGGGCGTAAGCCCCACCGGCGCGGCGGCCAATTTGGCTGTTTAGGAGGCAATTCCAAAAGTGTTTCTGACACATTCGTTGTCGATTTTTTTTTTTTTTTTTTTTTTTTTGGTAATGTAGTAGACTAAAAATAAAAGTGATACATGCAAATTTTTATAATGCTTTTTTTTCTGTTGAATTGTAAAAAGGTTTCATAAGTTTAAAATAGAATTTAAATAAGAATAATTATATGACCAACTAGCCGGGCTTCGCCCATCTAGACGGTCGTTTCCGAGGCCATTAAAAAAAGGATAAACGAAATTTATTTCGTTTGAATTACTCTCTAAATGCCGGCAACAATACAAACTCGGCGTTTCAACGTATGATTTAAAAAAAACTAAGGCGTAATCTTATTGCACCATTTGATCAGAAACTAAGTTGATTTGAAGAAGCACTTTTAAACTGTTACAAATAATTCTTCTTAAAGTTCTTAAAATTACATTTACTTTCATGAATGTTATTTCTGTTGTTCCAAAAAAAAGTTTGTTACGATTTTCTAATTTGAAATAGACTCCGATTATGAAAAGTATTATCACTAAATGCATTAGAAAAATATTTTTTGCTGTTTTTAATAACATATAGCAACAGGAGAGAAAAAAAACAATGGCACTTCGAGAGTGCCGACAGAAGTGAAAACTTGAACAATTACGTGTGTATTTTTTGAATCATCAGGAAACGTTTTATTCTGCAGGAAATACTTTTAAATGAAGTGGTTTTTTTTATTCATTATTATAAACTACTACTACAAAAATTATATTACAATTTTCATTTAATGCACTATTGTACATGAAAAATAATGCATATTATTTTACTCACAAAAATTGCAATCTATTGCTTAAAACGTAAATTTACAAAAACATGAAATATGAAATTTAATTAATTGGTATTCTTTGAAATGAATACCAATGAAACTTATGAATTTTCACTCACAATTTAAACAACTCTCAATACATTCATCATTTCTTCCATGAGATGTAGTTTCATATCTATTGTAATAACATTTACAGTCGAACTCGGTAATAGCGTCCTCGGTTATAGTGACAACTCGGTTATAACGTCAAATTCCACAATCCCCACGAAACGCCCATAGACACCAATGTTATAGTAACTTGGAAATAACGACATAATTTAAGCGGTGACCCCGGTTATTGCGTCAAAAAATATGTACAAACTAACATATTTATTCTCAGAAAATGGGGCAGTATAATCTTTTTTCAGAACAAGGAAATCCAATTCGTCACCGATGGGAGACATTGAAATCACAGCTGGTTCAAGTTCACCCCTACACACAATTTTTCGGACCTGTCCTGCAGTATCGGACAGGAAATAACTCTGGGAGGGGGGGGGGTATGCACTGAACAGGGTGAAACTTCTACTCCTTATCTATCTAAATAAATAGCGTCGATGAGGGAGAAGAGGGAGGAATCGAATTCCATTTGGTGCTTGACCAACGAGATTCTAAAAGAGTATAGCGTTTCTGACCTGACTGCAACATCATTCGTTTGGTTTTCAGTTCTCTCGTGCTTTGATTATTATGGAATCCGTAAAAAGAAAAGTTCTTTCTTTGAGTGATAAAGTTAACATTATTAATGCATTGAATAAAGGGAAAAAGAAAGCTGAAGTTTGCCGAGAATTTGGATTAGTAAATTCAACTGTGTGCTCTATCTGGAAAACAAAGAGAAAATTTTAAGTGCCTTTGAACAAAATGGCAAGAATGTTAAGCGAATGAGGAAGCCGGATAAGGAAGATCTTGATGGGGCTTTGCTAAAATGGTTTAAACAGCAAAGAACTATGAATGTACCGATCAGTGGTCCAATGTTGATGACAAAAGCAGAACAGCTTGCCAAGTTGCTTGGGCATACAAATTTTGTTTGCTCCAACGGTTGGATAGATCGATTTAAGGCACGTCACAGCATAGCGTTTCACAAGGTATGTGGAGAAGAAAAAAGTGTCGACGATAAGTGTGTTCAGGATTGGCTAAGCGATGTATGGCCGAAAGTTCGACAAGGCTACGCAGACAATGACATTTTCAACGCAGATGAGACTGGCCTCTTTTTCAAGCTTACTCCCGATAAAACTCTTTCATTTAAGAACGAAAAGTGTTCTGGCGGAAAATTATCAAAGGAAAGAATTACAGTTCTTGTATGCGGAAATATGACTGGATCAGAGAAGAAAACCTTGACCGTGATTGGAAAGTCCAAACGTCCAAGGTGTTTCAAAAACGTCAAGACGCTTCCGGTCAACTACCAACACAGTCGAAAGGCTTGGATGACATCCGAGTTGTTTGAAGCTGAATTGAGGCGATGGGATAAGGAACTCTGTAAACAAAAGCGAAAGATTCTACTCTTAGTAGATAACTGTCCTGCCCATCCTGGTGTGAAAAATTTGCAGAGAATACAGTTGGCGTTCCTACCACCAAATTGTACAAGCAAGCTGCAACCTATGGATCAAGGTGTCATCAGAAGCCTTAAGAGCAACTATCGGAAATGCGTGCTTATGCACATTTTAGAATGCTCTGACGAAAATAAGGTTTGTAGTATAAATCTTTTAAATGCAATTAATTTTTTGGATAAAGCCTGGAGACGTGTTTCAGAAAAAATGATTCGAAATGCATTTCGACATGCCGGTTTTGTTTCTGCAGAAGAAAGGGGTAGTGAAATCCCACAAAGAGAAGAAGATGAAGAAGATTTGCCTTTGTCAGAGTGGAATCGTCGATTCGGAAGGTCTGATGATTTGCCTTTTCGTGAAAATTTAGACGAATTTGTTGCTGTAGATGACGATGTGGTAACTTCGGAACTTAAATCTGATTTGGAAATTGTTCGAGAAGTGCAAGAAACAGAGGAAACTGTCAGTGATGACGAAGAAGGACAAGAAATGGATGAAGATGAAGTACCACCGCCTGGAATTAAAGATGCTCAGCAAGCAATAAGATTGTTGTCACGTTTTTATGAATCCCAAATCACAGATCCAACGATCTTTAAATTTATTGGACACATTGAAGATGACATAGAACGAAAATTATTTTGTTCGAAAAATAAACAAATGAAGATTGAACATTTCTTCTCTCCAAATATGTCCTCCTAGCTCTAATATTATGATGTTATGTAGGAATAAATTCATTTTTTCCTTGGAAAAATACAGTAAGTGTAATTTATACTTATTTTATAATTTATTATACAATTTATACCACCATACCATTATATACTCATTTTATAATTTATTATAAAATTTATACCACCATTCTTTCTTTTTAGGTGTAAATAGCGTAGCGTATACGCGTTCTTTACTTATACTCCATGTTTCTGACCCAACCTCGGTTATTACGTCATTCGGTTATAGCGTCATAATTATTGTGGTCCCTTGAATGACGCTATAACCGGGTTCGACTGTATCTGCAAAATAGGGTTCCCGCTTCCTATCACTCCAAAAATGATGACTTCTTTGCTGCATGTCTTGTTCACGATATTCGTGAACATTATGTTTTTTCTATCTTCATACTGCGCGTATTGTTTGCGGTATCTATAATTTCTATCAATAAACTTTTCTTTTCTATAAAATGATTTCACTTCATTTCAATATCAGTAACCACGTTTCTTAAAACTTTCGTGAAATTTTTCATTATTTTCATTTTTTTATATCACTTCCGTCTATTTCTTTTCTCGTGCTCGTAAAATTATAATATTTTCCGTGTTTTGTTATTTCATTTTCATCTTTTGATTTGGTCTCGCGAGTTGAGTCCCTTTTATCTGTTTTCACCGCGCGTACTAAATTTATCTTGAAATTATTTTCTCAATTATTTTTATTCATAATACCAATCATTTCGTTTTCTGCACGTGAACTATTTCCTTTTGATACTTTCGCTTCATTGTATGAATTGGCAACATAATTTAATTTTTTATCGGAATTATTTACAACTTTAAGACAACCTACTTGAAAAGTATTTCGCTAGCCAACAATTTTAATTAACTCTTCATCTATCGCCAACTTTATTTTGCGGATCACGTCTTGCCCTATTACAATATCGTATTCGAGAGATTTTGAAACATAAAATTTCGTTGATATAAGAAACCCATCGACACGTATTTCATACACAAAATATCCAATTAGATTTACAGTTTCTCCGCCAATGTCAGTTAATAAGATATCAACAGAAGACAAATTTGGCGACCCAATATGACGTAACATTCGTAACTGAATAAAGAAATATAGCTGTCTGTATCAAACAATAGATTTGCTTCTTTGCCTTTTATATTAATTATTTTACCCATTCCATTAGGTTTAGACTTATTTCTGATTCGAATTGTAGCAATGTTAGCTTTTTCCTGTGCATCGGCATTAGGATTGTGATTTTGGCGATTATAATTTCGATAGTTTTCGGTAAAGTCTTGACTGAACTCATTAGTTTGACCGTTATTGCTATTATTACACTGAGACGCTATGTGGCCTTGAGAGTTACATCTATCTAAAACACCTAATTTGAGATTTATTTATTTTGTTTTGGTATTGGGTATGAAAGAATGATTGTGAATTTTCATTTTTACTTACTTCGGGTTTTCTATCTTCAAAGTGGGGGAAAATTCTATTCATGGTTTTAACATTACGTCTCTCCGCATCATAATCGTCTAATTTACTTACTAATACGTCTACATTTTTAATTTTTGGAAGATCATCAATAAAATGTGCTTTCATTTCTATTGGTAACCTTTTCTTAATTTGATCTACTACTATTAATTTTTTTAAGGATTCAAAATCAAATACTTTAAGACCGCTAATCCATTCTTCCAAATAATTTCTTAATTCAAATGCTAAATCGCGCCAAGTGGCTGAAGATTCTTTTTATGTGACATTAATTTCTACCTAAATTCTTCTGGCGTCATTTTAAAGCGTTTAAGAAGTAAATCTTTTACGTAATCGTAATTGTTTGCCAATGTTTCTGGTTCACTAGCTATAATATTGGCGATTTTTAACGGAATTAAACTTATCAAATGTGTGACCCAATTTTCTTTTATTATATTCATTCGAGAAATTTGTCTTTCAAATAATGCTAAATAGAGACTAATATCACTTTTGCTGTCAAAGTGAGATATTAATTTAAGCAAATATGGTTGCTTACCTGAACCAGCTATTGTAGAATCGTCGCTAAATATACAGAGGTGTCGGTAACAGTGACGGTAACAGTGTCGCGAGTTCAATGGTTTTTTCCCAACTCAAAAAATGCCCAACGCGCTTAAAGAAGTTTTCACTTCAAAAATATTTGAAGTACTTTAAGTAAGATTTGAAGTAAGATTTCTAAACGTAAACCTAATTCGCATTTTTTTACACCAGCCTACATCGTGAACGATCACCTCCATGGTTTAATATTTTAAACGTTCACGATGAATGAATCTTCCGTGTTTAGAAAATCTTCAGAAGTGTTAACATTGTTTATAATGATGATGTAACAATATTTGTCTAAAAGGTGCAACAATACAATGTTAACAATCACAATGGACTCAACAATGGTACAAAAAAAGTACAAACGCCTGGCATATGCAAAAGTGAAGCGGGCATCCCGGAAAAGTTGATGACAGTCAAATGCTTTGCGCTTTTATTATATGGATAATTTTTTTTTAATTTTTACACCCCTCCGCTGTTTTCATTTTTTTCATATTAAAAATATCCATAATTTTTCTAGTTATTAATGTATTTTACAATGTTTAGCAACGTTTTCGATTATTTATTGAATTAGCATTATGTTGTGTTTCTATCTGGTCTGTAGTATGTCACATGAAGAAACTTTTACATGTGAAATTGATAAAGATGCGAATCTTGAAAGGCTTCTTGTGTATTGTGTTATTCTTAGAAAGAAAATTTAGTGTCCCAAATCTTTTCCACCAACTCTTAATAAGTTACTAATTAAGTAATTATAGAATGTGTCAATGTTATCCATTTTAAAGCTAAAGATGCGAATCTTGAAATGCCTCTTGTGTATTGTGTTATTCATAGAAAGAAAATTTAGTGTCCCAAATATTTTCCACCAACTCTTAATATGTTACTAATTAAGTAAATATAGAATGTGTCAATGTTATCCATTTTAAAGCTAAAGATGCGAATCTTGAAATGCCTCTTGTGTATTGTGTTATTCATAGAAAGGAAATTTAGTGTCCCAAATCTTTTCCACCAACTCTTAATAAGTTACTAATTAAGTAATTATAGAATGTGTCAATGTTATCCATTTTAAAGCTAAAGATGCGAATCTTGAAATGCCTCTTGTGTATTGTGTTATTCCTAGAAAGAAAATTAAGTGTCCCAAATCTTTTCCACCAACTCTTAATAAGTTACTAATTAAGTAATTATAGAATGTGTCAATGTTATCCATTTTAAAGCTAAAGATGCGAATCTTGAAATGCCTCTTGTGTATTGTGTTATTCATAGAAAGAAAATTTAGTGTCTCAAATCTTTTCCACCAACTCTTAATAAGTTACTAATTAAGTAATTATAGAATGTGTCCAATGTTATCCATTTTAAAGCTAAAGATGCGAATCTTGAAATGCCTCTTGTGTATTGTGTTATTCATAGAAAGAAAATTTAGTGTCTCAAATCTTATAGAATGTGTCCAATGTTATCCATTTTAAAGCTAAAGATGCGAATCTTGAAATGCCTCTTGTGTATTGTGTACACAAGAATATGCCTTGAAGAGGCACTTGAAATGCCTCTTGTGTCCCAAATCTTTTCCACCAACTCTTAATAAGTTACTAATTAAGTAATTATAGAATGTGTCAATGTTATCCATTTTAAAGCTGAAGATGCTAATCTTGAAATGCCTCTTGTGTATTGTGTTATTCATAGAAAGAAAATTTAGTGTCCCAAATCTTTACCACCAACTCTTAATATGTTACTAATTAAGTAATTATAGAATGTGTCAATGTTATCCATTTTAAAGCTAAAGATGCGAATCTTGAAATGCCTCTTGTGTATTGTGTTATTCATAGAAAGAAAATTTAGTGTCCCAAATCTTTTCCACCAACTCTTAATAAGTTACTAATTAAGTAATTATAGAATGTGTCAATGTTATCTATTTTAAAGCTAAAGATGCGAATCTTGAAATGCCTCTTGTGTATTGTGTTATTCATAGAAAGAAAATATAGTGTCCCAAATCTTTTCCACCAACTCTTAATAAGTTACTAATTAAGTAATTATAGAATGTATCAATGTTATCCATTTTAAAGCAAAAGATGCGAATCTTGAAATGCCTCTTGTGTATTGTGTTATTCATAGAAAGAAAATTTAGTGTCCCAAATCTTTTCCACCAACTCTTAACAAGTTACTAATTAAGTAATTATAGAATGTGTCAATGTTATCCATTTTAAAGCTAAAGATGCGAATCTTGAAAGGCCTCTTGTGTATTGCGTTATTCATAGAAAGAAAATTTAGTGTCCCAAATCTTTTCCACCAACTCTTAATAAGTTACTAATTAAGTAATTATAGAATGTGTCAATGTTATCCATTTTAAAGCTAAAGATGCGAATCTTGAAATGCCGCTTGTGTATTGTGTTATTCATAGAAAGAAAATTTAGTGTCCCAAATCTTTTCCACCAACTCTTAATAAGTTACTAATTATGTAATTATAGAATGTGTCAATGTTATCCATTTTAAAGCTAAAGATGCGAATCTTGAAATGCCTCTTGTGTATTGTGTTATTCATAGAAAGAAAATTTAGTGTCCCAAATCTTTTCCACCAACTCTTAATAAGTTACTAATTAAGTAATTATAGAATGTGTCAATGTTATCTATTTTAAAGCTAAAGATGCGAATCTTGAAATGCCTCTTGTGTATTGTGTTATTCATAGAAAGAAAATATAGTGTCCCAAATCTTTTCCACCAACTCTTAATCAGTTACTAATTAAGTAATTATAGAATGTATCAATGTTATCCATTTTAAAGCTAAAGATGCGAATCTTGAAATGCCTCTTGTGTATTGTGTTATTCATAGAAAGAAAATTTAGTGTCCCAAATCTTTTCCACCAACTCTTAATAAGTTACTAATTAAGTAATTATAGAATGTGTCAATGTTATCCATTTTAAAGCTAAATGTGAGAGTCTCATTTTGTGAAGATTTAAATGCCAACCATATAACACTTTTATTTAATACTGAGGTAAGTAGGAAAGAAACAAAAAAAATATTTTTGGCACAGAGACGAATAATTCACAGAATTGTGTTAAAACACATTTGTGACAGAAAATTCACCTCTTTGATAAATTTTATCAAGTTGGAAATTGTATGTCAAACGTGACAAATGAGGTGCACTCGTACTATAGCTAGTTATATATATATTAAGATCTTGATTATTTTTAATTCTGTGAAATGAATTATATCGTCTGCAGATTAATGTCTGAAATAAAATCTCATCAAAAACGTCACCTGTAAAAAAATGCATCCAAGTCTCGTGACTCTTTTTCCGTAAAAAGTTCTGAGATCGTGTAAAGCCAAGTTTAGCTATCTTATTAACTCTGAAATTTTCATTCACAAATCACTCCTAGCCTCTACATCTTTAGTTAAATATTATTTTGTGACTTGGCAATTACCCAGCACAGGGAAGTTATTACACTTTACTATGTTATGGGATGGGATGAGATAATATGATTAAACCTAATTATATACGCACAGGGAAGTTATTACACCTTAATATGTTATGGGATGGCATGGTATTCTTTGATTAAGACTATTTATATACATCACATTCTCGTGCTACGTAATTGCCAAATCACAAAATAATATTTAACTAAAGATGTAGAGACTAGGAGTGATTTGTGAATGAAAATTTCAAAGTTAATAAGATAGCTAAACGTGGCTTTACACGATCTCAGAACTTTTTACGGAAAAAGAGTCGCGAGACTTGGCTGCATTTTGTTACAGACGACGTTTTTGATGAGATTTCACTTCTTTTTGTAAGTAATCCTCCTTTTCTTGATTTTGGGTTCTTTTTGGCGATCATCCACTAATTTTTGCTAAGCCCACACTCTGTCCCTATTGTTTACAGGTATCAAAAATTTGATGCTTTAGTTTCGTTTGCAAAGTACTGTAGATAAAAAGAAATTTCAGGTTCCTAGGCAAGCACTAAGTTATGGGAGGGGGAAGTCAAAAGTACTCTCAATTGCTTCCAGGAAAAGTGCTATCCATCTGAGATATTACTCGCAGCCCTAGATACTTGATATTTAGTATAAAAGTACTTTTTAGTATAAAAAGAAAGCCAACATTAAAATTTCCAGAAATTTCTAATAAATCAAACTAACATTTTATCGTTTTTTTCCGTCTTTTTTTTTTTATTTAAGGATTTTTTTAATTTTTTCTTACTTTGTATACTAAACCCTACCTTTCTGCCAAGTGTCAAACTTCTAGGACTACAAAATCGAATTATTTTCAAACTTTCGACTTGTTATAAATTTATGGATTTTTCGATTTTAATTCTAAATTACCTGATTGTCATGCCAATATAGTAATTCTTTTATCCGTCTTCTTAGGATCATTTAGGTTCAATTTAGAGATAAATCAAGTGAATCTTAGAGTCACCATGATTTTATTTAGAAAGGACTATCAAGCTATAACCAGCGAGTAATATCGGGAGGAGAGGGGGAGCTGTGAAAATTTTTGTGGGGCTAACATCATTTAACAATCCATATTTCATATGCAAATTAAATAGAGTATAACCGGTGAAAGAAACCAAACCTGTATATAAAGAAATCGCCTATAACGTAGCCAGTCTATAGCGGAACTTTTCTATAACGAAATTCGTAAACGAAAGAAAGAAAACCATAATCCGTGGGAAATAACATAAAACAATTAGGGGCGGTGTACTAGCTAATAGGACAATTATCTTAAAACTAATGTTTCTAGCACTACAAAATCAAATTGTTTTCGAAATTTTGATTTTTTAAAGATATTTCGATTTTTCGATTTCATTTTCGAATTTAACGAATTTTTTAATTGATCCTTTTATTGAATAGTAAATACTACCTTTATACCAAATTTTAAGTTTCTAAGACTACAAAATCAAATTATTTTCAATTTTTGATTTTTTCGAATTTTGTCTAATTTTCTGGATTTTGTAATTTTTTCTTATTTTGTATCCTTTATTACAAATTTCAAGTTTCTAGCGCTACAAAATCGAATTATTTTGAAATTTCCGATCTTTTTCGAGTTTTTTATTCTATTTTCGAATTTATTGTGTTTTAATTTTTCCTTTTTCTGTATCCTAAACAATAAGTTTACGCCGAATTTTAAGTTCTAAAGCTACAAAATCGATTTTTTTTTCAATTTTTCGATTTTTTTTTTCGAATTTTACAGTTTTTTTCTTTTTTTCTTTTTCTGTATCCTAAATACTACCTTTATTCCAAATTTCAAGGTTCTAGCTCTACAAAATCGAATTATTTTCAAATTTTCTTTTTTTTTTCGATTTTTTTATTTTATTTTCGATTTTTGTTGTGTTTTAATTTTTTTTCTTTTTCTGAATCCTAAGCACTACCTTTACACCAAATTTTCAGTTTCTAAGACTACGAGATCATATTATTTTCAATTTCTCACTTTTACTTTTTTTTTCTTCTTTTTTTTTTTCTTTTAAATTTTTGAAAATTTTGATTTTTTTTTTAATTATCCGTATTTTTTAATTTTTCCTTATTTAGTATCTTAAATATTACCTTTATTCCAAATTTCAAGTTTCTAGCGCTATGAAATCTAATTATTTTTAAATTTTCCTTATTTTTCGATTTTTTCGATTTTTTTCGATTTTTTTATTTTATTTTCGAATTTTATTGTGTTTTTTATTTTAACTTATTTTGAATTCTTTACCGCGAATTTTAAGTTTCTAGGGCTAGAAGTTCAAATTATTTTAATTTTTTCAATTTTTTTTCGAATTTTTCGAATTTTTGAATTTTTTTTTTTCGAATTTTCCAGATTTTTGAATTTTTCCTTATTTTGCATCCTAAATACTACCTTTATTCCGAATTCCAAGTTTCTAGCGCAACAAAACCGGATTATTTGAAATTTTTCGATTTTTTTATTTTATTTTCGATTTATTTTTGTGTTTTTTGTGTTTTTTATGTTTTTTTTTTCTGAATTCTAAACACTACCCTCACACCAAATTTTAAGTTTTTAAGACTACAAGATTGTATTATTTTCAATTTTCAATTTTGTTTGAATTTGTTGAATTTTCGAATGTTTTTTCTTTTTTTTGGGGGGGGGGGGGGGGGGGGATTTTCCGGATTTTAGAATTTTCCCTTTCTTTGTATCCGAAACACTAGCTTTATTCCAAATTTTAAGTTTCTATGGCTGCGAGATCTACCCAATCTTTTTGATGACGCGTTAGTGAGTGAGTGAGTGAGAGACAAAAAATGGAAACTTTGAGTTCATATATCGTCTGCACTAGAAAAGACAGAATCAAGAAATTTCAAATTTTGGTCCTATTTGCCACATACTCTATATAAACGAAGTTTTAAATTTTTGGGATACTCCAGCGCAGCAATATGGGGGGGGGGGTCAAAAGTGCCCTGGGTTGCTTCTAGAAAAGGATGCTTACGGCTGTGCTTTCTCGACTTGGCGGAGGCACTGCCGTGCCTCAAGAGAAGTATCTCGTTCACTTGACGGTTAAACCTCGGAAGCTCCTATAACAAGAAAGCAGCTGGTTTTTTTAAAAGATTCAAATTTCTTAATAAATATTTTTATTAATATCTACTAAAGTTTTGATTCGATTTTCATAAAATTTGAAATGTCTCGACAAAATTCTGCAAAGATAATATATTTTAAATTTCCCACCATTCGGTTGGGTAGTTTTTGCGTTGTTATATGCGGACAGGCGGACTGACCAGACGACGACAATAGGTGCTACGTATTTATATAATTACGACTGCACCTGAAAACGTGAAATGAATATTGTTAATGCTCGGTTACGCTTCCTCCCAGGATCCCGATTAACCTCTAAATCTAGGGGAAGCACGATATCATGTTGGGGGCCCCTTTCATTTGACAACTGTTTTCTTATTTCTACATTCATGAAAACTCATCAATGATATTAATATTATTCCCCGGAAGTACCTTAGTCGAAGTCGCATATATATTTCATTAAACAACTATTTTATGTTCCCTGTAATACTTCAGATATGTTTAGTACATATAGCTGTATGCCCAATTTCCTCGGTGGTTTCTAACTGGCACATCAGCATGCTATATGATTAATTAACATCCTATTAGTGACATTCATATTTCCCTGTTAAATAAGTTTCGTGAAGTAGTTGCGTGGATCTTTTCTTGGATTAAAACAAACTTCCTTTTCCAAAAAAATTTAAAATATAATGTAAAAAAATTAAAATGAGAATTAGAGAGCCTCTTAACAGTCATTTAGGGAGCCCTCTTCACAGTCATTTAGGGGGGCCTTTTAAGTTTTAGAGGGTAAACATGTGCTTCATACGTGCCTTTTGGATAATCAGGACCTGATTCTCCATGTAAATAGAGTTAACTTTTTAAATAACAAGAAATTTGTGTTACAAAAGGAAAGGGGACGGGCATCGTAATTTTAAAGTGATCTATGCGGGATTTCGGGGGGGGGGCGTGGCCAATAAAAGATTAGGAACCACTGCAATAAACATTTAACTTTCTCTTCAATTGTTTAACAGCTTCAAAAATTATGCCTATGCAACTCATTAAATTTCCTATTTCCGATAGTAAACTTATCAACGCTTTTTTACTTTATTTATTATTTTGAAAAATGAATATAACATTCACACTGAAAAATATTTAAAATAATACTCAAAATTATTAAAACTGATAGCTACTTCATTATTTTGGTAGTTCTTATTTTTTAAGTCTATGTTTAATATTTTAAAGGATTTTGTGTGGGAAAATAAGATATTTGATTAACAGAAAAATGGGTAAATATTGTCTATGATTTTAATTCATTAAAAAACTTTCAATTCAGCTGAAAAGTTTCTGATTAACATTATAGGAAAAATATGTTGTATAATGTCTAAGAAAATGATTCTAAACTGTTATACTACTCATCATTTGATTCTGAAATTCCTCGTAGTTTTTTTATCATCTAGCACTAAATAAAATTAACAGAAATGTTATTGGAAAATTTGCTCATGTAACCATAATTCACTGCCATAAACTGCATTTGCATTTGAATATAACTCAGTTTGTGAGTGCTTGCATCAAAATGAAAGGATCATAACGGAAACATATTGACTCGATTACAATTCCATTTCGCATTTTCATCGAATGTATCATCAGATGTATTTCAATTGAATAATGAAAGGATGACTTTCCAAACGCTGTAAAAATACCATTACACAGTTATGAGATTACAGTTTTCATATAGGAATAGGTTACTCATAGTCTGAATTTAGCTGTCGCATATAAATTAATGTCTTATATTAAGATAACATGGATCCTTTATAGAAAATTAAAGATATAACAAAATTATTGAACTATTAAAGAATTATTTCGGCTGAAAGTCTTTAATTGTTATAATTCAATGTTTTACAAGATAATATAAAGGTATTTAAGATTTTAGTTGCGAACTTAGATGTTAATGTAAAGTGTTATTTAAAGTAATTGGCAAGCCCATGTCAAATTTTTATTCATTATTATTAAAATTTCAGATAATATATATAAAAAATATATCATAGACGATTATATAGCGTCGAAGTGCGTCGAAAATAATCCTGGTTGTGATGTTAAAAAAATGTAAAATTAAAAAGCAGAAATAGCTTTGATCACTCATTAATGTTTAAGCGTTATTAAATATGAGCTTATACAATGATTAAATTATATATATTAAAGTGTAATTATTGCTTAACGTGATAAAAACATAACACAAAACGTTTAAAAATACCTTTTAATATAGATTACATATGTATCCTTCGCTCTAACGGCGACATCTTCAGATCAAAATGATAAATAAAATATTCTCACAAAGTTGATAACATGTCCAATGCAAACAGGTGCTTAAATTGGTCAAACTGGAAAACGTGAAAATTATTATTTATTTTATTTTTATTGCTTTATCCATCTGTAAAGCATCGCTTGCCAAATTTTAGGTAATTCAAAAGAAGCCGATTCGTTTTAAATGTTATCGTTTCGCGAATATATTTCTATTGATTCACGGATAATGGATGGGAAATAAACTATTGATTGAAAAAATTATTTTACTATTCTTGAAATCAATCTGCAACGGCTCTATTCTATGTTGTCTAGCTAAGGCTGTAAGGTTTATTCTGTTATATTTGATATCTGCCATAGGTTCTTTTATTTTAGTTTTAAATTTTCTGTTTGTCATTCCTATATAGTATTGTACTGTTCCATCTGCCTTGGTGAATGAAATATCATATACACCGGAAAGTTGATCAGGCTTTATTGGATCTATTTTTCTACATACTATGTTAAGGAAAAATAGATCTAATTGAACCTGATCAACTTTCCGGTGTTCTCTATCGCTTGCAGACGATTACAAAATATTAATCCGTTTGCACTTTAAACAATATAGAAAGTTCAGCATTTGTTTCCAGCTAATATTCAATAAACAAACTTAAAACTTCATTAAACAATAATTAAAACTGGGGAATCAAACCCGGGTTACAGAACATAGGCAAAAACCATTCTCTTCTAAATCTAATACATTTTTCATATTTTTATTTCTCAAGGTTGCTACATTTAGTGATACTTTTTTTTGTTGTTTGTTTGCTTTTCTTGTGTGTGAAGCGCTCATACATGCGGTATAGTTATCCATCCGTTTTTTTTTCTTTTTTTTTTTTTTTTTTTTTTTTTTTTTTGTATTAAGCGTTCATACATGCGATATTGTGATCGCGATATTAACGTATTTCAAGTATTAATATTATTATTATTTTTTTTTTGTATTCCCAATACAGCAAGATCGCTGCATCTAGTGATGTTTTCTTTGTTTTGTTTGCACTATACTTATTATTCGTAATCTTATGCATGCGATATAGTGATCGCGATATTAACAAATTTCATGTATATTTGTTTTTTCAACTTCGCAATTATCGTTAAAAATTTTTGTAATACTGATGAAATGTGAATTAAAACGTTGTTTCTTACTGCTCATATTAACTTTTATATATGCAACTTTTTAAATTTGGGAAATAAAATTTTTATATTTCAGTCATAAAAATGCAATATCTAAAACAATATATTCTGTTTATAGTATCTATTAAAATATCCGATGTTTGTTTATGGTCTAATTAAATATTTCTTCTTTTAAATTCTTAAATTATTACAAAACATCCTTTTGTCCAAAATCGTCTGAACAAATCGAATTTTGTATCCGGTATATCGCTACTCTCATATAAAGGCACCCTATTCTTGTGACGTTTTATGCCAAAATTCATTAATTTTATTATCTGTAACTATTTAAAAATTTATAATGGCAACATTCTTTTATTTGTTTACTGGGCGTTTCAAAATTCATGCTTGAAAATTATTTTAAAAGCCATAATAAATCAGGCAATTAAGAAATAAGTTTTCAAACAAACTGCATATGAAATTAGATTTTCTTTCCTATATAATGGTGTAAAAATTGAAAATGTGCGATTTTTAGAAATTTAAAAAAAGTTGGAAATTGTACGTCAAACGTGACAACCGAGGTGCGTTCGTACTATAGCTATATAAATAATCAGATCTTGATGATTTTTATATCTGTGAAATGAATTATATCGTCTGCATGCTGTGAAATGAATTATATCGTCGTAATTTCTGTAATTATATAAGTATCTCGGTCGCTTGACGATTAAACCTCGGAAGCTCCTATAACAAGAAAGCACCGATTTTTTTTTTATTCAAATTTCTTAATAAATATTTTTATTAATATCTTCTAAAGTTTTGATTCGATTTTCCTAAAATTTGAAATGTCTCGACAAAATTCTGGAAAAATAATATATCTTAAATTTCCATTTGGTTGTGTAGTTGTTGCACTGCTATACGCGGACAAACGGACAGACAGACGAACGGACCAGATGACGACAATAGGTGCTACGTATTTATATAATTACTAACGCACCTAATAAGTGCAGTAGCAAAAATCTCAAAACTGAAATTTCATCGTCAAAAGTTGCCATTCGTAAAATGACGTCAGCATTACGCACGGACACGTTTGTCCTTTATAATATAGATAGATAGATAGTATATAAATAAAACACAAATTTAACACACATGTGATTGAAATATTACGCTTAAAGCAGCTGAAATTACCAGAATAATAAAAAAAACTTCTGTAGATAACGAATTTTTAGCGTTTTCTTCGGCTATTAACTTCTGGCACGAAGCCAATACGAAATTATCGCTTTTAATAAATTTCAAAATTTTATTTGAATATATAATTGACATATTTCATGTATAAATGCTCATTGGTGTTGTAGGGGGCAAGCTAAAAAAATAATAATAATGTGAAAAATCTATTATAGTTTTCAATTTTTAGAAAAAGATAGTTTTCACATATTTTCTCTATTCTGGGAAACCCGGGTTGAATGCCCTAGTATATACAAAATCCTAACGAAACTGCTTTATGAAACGATTTTATGAAACGACTGATTAAACGAATGAGATGAATTATTAAATGAATGTATGTCGATTGCCAGACCAACACGGACGGTAATGTCATTTTAGTATGTTATCACAGTCATCTACAGCATGTTTTTTGCCGAAACGTAAGTGAAGGCTCACTGTGGAGACGCGAAAAGTTTTTGGTTTCTGTCTGTCTATGTGTCTTTCTGTCTACTTCCGCGATAACTGCCGTAAAAAACGTTCTATTAGGTTGATTTTTGGTGAGTATGTTGGCGAGGTACCCGGATTGAGCTGTATAGTTTTTAGTTACATTTTATTCCTTCGTTCGAAAAATATAGAACATTTATTTTTAGGTCATAATGCTTTTCAATGAGAAGTCAGACGATTTTTTTAAATTTTAACATTCACCGAAAAGAAAATGTCGCATTGGGATAATTGTAAATGCTAAATTATGGATTCTAAATTTACGAAATGGAGATCTTAATTTAATCATATCGCTTTGAAATTTTGCCAATATATTTATTACAATTTCGAAATTAATTGCATAAATTATTGGGAAATTTTATGCATTAATTTGAAATGTATGAAATAATTTTAATTTCTCATTTTTTACAAAAATTTCCAATGCATTTTTTTTCTCTTTCATTAAATAGTTGCTAAGCAACTCTATTTCAAAGAATATGAAAAAGAATATCGAAAATTCAAGTGAATCGCATTATTTTGACGCGAAATTTTATTAAAAATAGCTAATTTTCGGGTTATATAAGTTTTTAATATGCTTTTTTTAATGAATTAGATGAGAATTTATTTTAACTACTAAAAAATGATTACCAAATCGGTTTTCCAAATGAAAATAATAAAAACGTCGAATGCTTAAATTGAATATAGGTCACATAAGAGGAATTTACATTTGTACAAGTATATTTTATACATGAAATTTTATTCAATTTCAGCAACATATAATGTTTAAAGGTTAAAATATAAGTATTCTTTTAAGGATAGGATAAAATCTCTTGTACAGAGAGATGGTTATTCTAATGAAATTAAAGTAGTAAATTGATTCAGACATATACTCAAAAAATGAAATAGCGCAATTACAGTAAATTGAGAATAGAATATTAAAGAGACAACAGGGGGTTCAGGTAGGTGGAGCCCCCCTGAAGTAATGTATTGTTATTCTGAAAAAATACAGTAATAAGTAGTTTATCCTATCATTGCATAACATTGTGTTTAATGCAATACTTCTAACATTTCCGGAACTTTAGATAAATTTTATATTCTTTTAAATGTATAAATAACTTAAAAAGATTGAATTTTGGGGTATCAAATATTATGCAGATAATGTTAAAAATGAGTGAGTTTAATGAACAATGATTTGTAGAGCTGACGTTGAGGCCTTTGATCTGTAGATTTACTAGTTTTAGAAGAGGGTGTGTACAGCATTTATGGTTATTTTGCAGGACCGCACAAAAGAATACGAATATATGAGATGAATATATGGTAAATGTGGGTTTTGTAAAACGATGACGGCTATGAAATTTTAGTATGTTATTGTCTTCACCAACAGCATGTTTTTTTCTCGAAGAAAATGTATATAGCATTTGTAGTTATTTTGCAGGGCTGCGCAAAAGAATACAAATATATAAAATGAATATATCGTAAATGCGGGATTTGTAGAATACTGACGGTAATGAAATTTTGGTACGTTTGTTGCAGTCGCCTACAGCATGTTTTTCCTAGAAACAGGTGTTATATAGAATTTACTAGCTGTTAACCGTGACTTCGTTCACGCAACATAAAAAGAAGAATAAATACTGGGAGCGCTAAGCAAAATTAAGCAAAATATTTCAATCCCGATAATTAAAAACGTTAACTAACTATTTTTCACATTTCATAGGAGACAATACGGTATTTTTTTTGTTATAGGGACCTTGACATAACTCAGTCTTAAAAGAGTGAAATTTTGTGTCAAATAATCGCGAAAATGAAATTGCAACCAATGAGAGCCAAATAAAATCGTGGAAATAGACGAATTGGGTAAAAACAAATGTCAATTTCAACTGATAAATAATTTTACTTTTAACGCCTTTGTGAAACATTTTAAAAATCATCCTTCAAAAAAAAATTAATTGGAAATAGTATATGCTTTTTCTTTAAATTCAATTATGCCTCCTTGGTTTAATGTATAGCTGAAACAAATCTTGTTCTCTAAATGACAGTATGTTGACAGGCATTTTTTGTTCTCCAGAATAAATTGATTCATGAAGTTTGAATATGTGAAAATATGATTTTATTTTTCGGATAATTTACTGAAATCAAGATTTTGTTTTCACCATCTATTCAAAGTGAAAATAAATACTGTTTTTCAGTTTTAATGACAAAATGGTGTAAAAAATATACTGATCTGTTTTATTTCTCCTTTTTTATGCACAAATATGGAGTAATTTACTTTCCGTTTTTAGAGAAACTTCGTTAAAATTTACAAAGAAAAAAATCTTGGCATCTAATTTAATTTTTTAAATTCTGAGAGTTTGTGTGACATCTTCGGATGAATGATAACCAATATTAAGTAAATCGCGTTGCGTTCGATAGTCTATGAGTAGTTGCGAAATACAAACACATGGTCAAATTTTAATACAATAGCTTCGTGTTCATCTTCCTTTTCTTAAAATTATGATGTGATTTTTAGCGGAAAACTCTCATCTGTATATTACGAATACTCATGCTTAATAATCAGTATAGATAAAAACACATTTAATTTTTTTTGTTATAAATATGGTGTGAAACTCATCTACTTACTTACTTATCCTTGTATTTATTAATGTAAGGAAATGATTCACACTCATTTTAAAACATATTGGAAAATTCCCGTTTTATTGCAAATATGACGTCTCTTTTCCCACAGAGAAATCCCTTTTTATGACATATTTCTTGTTAATTTTCTTTTCCAGGTAATTAATTTGAATGCTGGCATAGGGGAAATTATGTTCTTTAACGAAATAATATTAAATCTTTAGATTTTATCATCAAAAACGGAACTATTAACATTCGTCATTTTTTAGGTAATCGAGTTATTTCTTTTAGTTTTAAGAATGAAAGAACTATTTCTCGCTATCCATGACATCATTTTCGACATGGATAATTTTGCGGAGCATATTATTGACATTTGCTAACCATTTTCTTTTCAAACTTCTTTTTACTTTTTAAAAATTTAAATAAAAAATACGGTATAGTTATATTAGCCGTGCGCAGACGGTAAAAGTCAAGTATTGTTACCATACAAAAGAAAAAAAGTAAAGAAAAAACACAAGATCATTTTATTTCACCATCAAAGCATATCCGCATTATTTTCTATGTATGACGTCATATTCGTCTGTTTCCTAGGGTTACGCATATTGAAACCTTGTATTATCAAAAACTAAAAAAAAAGTACGTTTTATTTATAATAATATTATTTAATCTTTTTTTTAATTCTTTAATTTTTTTTATTTCATTTTCATTTTTCACGTGAAAATTTTTCAATTGAAACTAAATTGTTGAGTAAAAATTATTATTCCGATTTAGTTTTGGCAACGATAAAGTATTAGCAACGGTAAAGTAAATTTAAGCATTTTAAAGTATTATACAAAAAATGTCCATTTATTCTCTATGAAAATAACGAAATTTTGAATTATTAAGAAAAATATTTGAATAAAATAAACAAAAACCAGCCTATGTTCATTTGAGTGTTATAATCATCCTATATGCAAAGATACAGGATCATTAAATGCTCCACTTTGACGCTGGCTTCAGCCTAACATTTGCACACAATCGGATTTATAATATTTCTAGCTATTAGGATAGTTATTTTACAAGGCCTCACAGAAGAATACCAATATATGAAATGATCAAATATTAAAAGTGGTATTTCTAGAATACTGACGGTAATGAAATTTTAGTATGTTGTTACAGTCACCTACAGCATGTTTTTTCTCGAAGAATGTGCATGTAGCATTTATAGTTCTTTTACATGACCACACAAAGAAGACGAATATATGTTAAATCTGGAATTTGTAGAATGCTGACAATAATGAATATATATACGTATACAGTGGTGGCCAAAAGTTTGGACATTTTTTGAAAGTTTCATGTTTTTCAAATTTGTGTGCTTGTAGAATATATTAATTTTCACTTAAATACAAACATTTATATATCAAATTGAAGGTAATTTAATGTAGAATTTAATAATAAATACAGTATTACAATATCTGTATTACAAAAAAAGTTATGCTCATTTTAGTAGAACAAACAAACACAAATCGTTTTGAATAAGGACGTGTTTTGTAATAAAAGCGTACTAGCC
The DNA here is from genome assembly GCA_963931845.1 of Maratus michaelseni. Classification (NCBI taxonomy): domain Eukaryota; kingdom Metazoa; phylum Arthropoda; class Arachnida; order Araneae; family Salticidae; genus Maratus; species Maratus michaelseni. Next base: position 358,993,715 of record OZ007593.1, on the reverse strand, counting down.
AATCACAAACACTGTTCTGAGGACCAATCAAATGTCTGTAACTATAGTTTAGGTTATTTGGATGGTAAAAGAGTTATTGTTGTGGAAATATTTTGCGGAATGATGCATACTAGTACAATTAAATAGAGTATTGCTGTTTTTGAATATTAAAAGTCCTTTTTTTATAAAACTAATTTTAAACAATGTCATCAACAAGAAGAACTAATTGGACATCTATAAAAAGAAGCCGAATTATCATATTGAGAGAAAATGGCCTCTCTTATGCTGAAATTGCAAGACAAGTTGGTGGTTCAGTGACTTGTTCTGGTGTACGAAAGTTCTGTTTACGTTATGAAAAAACGAAATCAGTGGAAAATAAGGCCAAATCAGGCCGAAAAAAATGCACAAGTGCTACTGCCGATAGAAAAATTAAACGGCTATGCCTTCAAGATAGAAAAATTTCATCAGATGCCATTAAATGTGAAATGAATGCAGCGGGTATTGCAGTAAGTTCAAGAACAATAAGAAGAAGTTTATCAGGATTGGGACTACAAGCTAGAATTCCATGGAAAAAACCATATTTAAATCAAAAGCAACGCGAAAAACGTGTTAAGTGGGCAAAAGAACACATTAAATGGTCAGAAAATCAATGGAAGCAAGTAATCTGGAGCCATGAGAGTAAAATATCGCTCTTTGGTTGTGATGGTAGAAAATACGTGAGAGGTAGGAGAAACACTTCATCCTGATTGCATTGAAGCAACTACAAAAAACCCAACAAATGTCATGATTTGGGCATGTATGTCTGCAGATGGTGTGGGCCGAATTCAAGTGATTGATGGCATCCTGAATGCCAAAAAATACATCGAAACTGTCCTGGAACCAAAATTGATACCTTCCATCAGGGATCTCTTCCCCAACAGCGCACCATTTATTTTTCAGCAGGATCCAGCTCCATGCCACACAGCAAAAGTATGCAAAGCATGGTTTCAAAATAAAGGCATAGATATATTACCATGGCCAGGAAACAGCCCTGATCTCAATCCAATTGAAAATTTGTGGCGACGTTTGAAAATTTTTGTACGAAAAAAACGTCCATTCAATAAAAGACAACTTTTTGAAGCTATAATTGATTCTTGGCACCATGTGATTACGAAAAATGAACTCCAAACACTCGTTCACTCGATGAAAAGACGCTGTGAAGCTGTCTTATAAAATAAGGGTTATCCTACTAAGTATTGATTGTGTAAGTATCACTTTAAAAAAATGCAAATCTAAGATACATCATACTATTAGTTGCATAACTTTTTTTGTAATACAGATATTGTAATACTGTTTTTATTATTAAATTTTACATTAAATTACCTTCAATTTGATAAATAAATGTTTGTATTTAAGTGAAAATTAATATATTCTACAAGCACACAAAGTTGAAAAACATGAAACTTTCAAAAAATGTCCACACTTTTGGCCACCACTGTTTAAATATGGAGGTGTGGTGCAGTTGTCTGGAAAATACGCAATGCTTAATTATAAAAAAAAGGAATGGGGAATTTGCTTTAGAACTACGATGCAAATGCACATTTTATAATGGACTTTGATTCGACAATTTTATATGCAAATTGGTGTAGTTATATTTATATATTTATTAATTCATATTAAATGTATTCATATTCATTAATATTTAATAAATTTAACGATTAACTTGTATTTAATTTTTAGCTTACTGCGGGCAATATCATATTATCTTCTAATACAAAGTATATTTTCTGAAAGGAGGATATAATGCATGTATTAATTTTTATTTTTTTATTATTTGTTCGACCCTCTCCCCCTAGATCATGTGTATTTAATTTTTAAGATAGTTTGAAGACACATTAAATGTTTTCGTAATTATTTTCAAAATTTAATTATTATTAATATTAATTCCTTAACATCTTAATTCTATTCATTTTTTATTTTTTATTAATTATAAATTAACTTAAGTGATGATGGAATGCTGTCACAGGAATTTAAATGGTGATATGTCATAGCTATGTATCAATATTTATGTGAAACATTAATCAATAATCATCAATTTCACCATTTTTCACTTTTTTAAATACATCAGTTATTCATTTTTATAATACAATTGTATAAATTTATTAACATAATTTTATTTATTATTTAATAATTTATTATCTGTCTTTTGACAGTATATGTTTGAAAACGTAATCTATTAATAGTAATAAATTGTTTTTATTATATAATAGATATATTTTCTAATAATTCAACAGATGGCAGCACCTCACTGATTCAATTGAATATGGGGGTGTTCAATTTTAAATTTTCTATACAGGGTGCTGATGTTATATATTGGGATGTGTGCTTGACTATGCTGTACATGTTGATCCATGGTCCATCATTTTTATAAAACTTTTTTTGGCAACATATGCTGGTAAACTCCAATGCTTGTATTTTGAGCTGACTCATGCTTGGATTTTGCTTCCAATGTGGTAATTTTATGTTTTTCCTCCTCTATCCTTTCTAATCTTGTTTTATTGTTTATTTATCTACTTTCTGGGTGTGGTTGTCCCAAATTCCTATTCTTTAGCTATTTTATGGCTAATTGGAAGATGAAACCACACACACACACACACACACACACACACATATATATATATATATATATATATATATATATTTACGTGAAAACATTGAAACATTTATAAAGTCATGCGAAGCATTTTTACATTATCATCATACAAGCGTCGTACTACGTATTAAGCATTCATATCACTTTGACATATCATGTAGCTTCCTATGATTTATAAGCATAAAAAGAAAGAGAAAGACAACATAAGAGAAGCATTCTTGAAAAAGGAAGTTTTTGTGACAAAATGTTCAAAAAAGGAAACATAGTAGAACAGAGAAGACTGTCTTAGTTTTTGCAATTGTGTCTGTAGAAATTGAAAGAATAAAACATTTTGACAAATTCTTTCAGAGCACGTCTTCTTAAATTATGTCTTGAGCAATGTTTTCATTCAAAGAGTACTTGAATCTAATTTTATTTTTTCAAGAGGATGTGCTTATTTTAGTAATCTGTTAAATTGTGAAAAATATGGTATTTCTGAATAACAATTTCATGTTTATTTTACTAAATTTTAACAATTTATTTATAAAATTAGAAATATGACGAGCTACCAAAGTACAAATCTTTTGAATAAATATTTTCATATTGACTTAGAAATGGTTTATTTTAGTAATGGGTGGGTTTATTTTAGTAATGTGGTTAAGTTCTGAAAAATATAGTATTTCTGAATAATAATTTTATATTTATTTTACTAAATTTTAACAATTTATGCATAAAATTAGAAATATGACGAGCTACCAAGATACAATAGTTCAAATTTTTTTGAATAAGTAATAATTTTTATATTGCCTTGGAAAATGATTGTACAATGGATTCTTAAGAGCGAGTCGACAGTATCGTCATAGCTAATAGTATAATAACAATTAATTGTGGGATACAATCGACAGTTTTTACAAACAAAATATCTCGTTCAAAAACAGTTTCCTAAATTTAAAAACAAATTTAAAAATTATTTCAAAATTGTATATTTTTTAAGGATAATTAAAGAAATAAGAATAAAAATAAAATAACTAAAATATTTTAATATCAGTTTGTCATACTTTTGCAAACAAAAAATAAACTTATTCCGTAAATCTTCCATTGGTAGAAAAAATAATTATGCAAGGAAATTTGCTTAGATATTTTCTGAGTTGAAGAAAAAGGAAAAAAGAGCACGAGGTTCGAACTTGAAACATCTTGAACAGGATATTATTTTAAATCTATATTATATGATAGAAGTGATTACAATAAACATAAATAGTTAAAAACCTTTTAAAAAACAGACCTACTAATTTCGTACACACAAACAGTGACATTCTCAAGTTCAGTATTGATAAATAAATATTTTCGCAAAAAAATTTAAACATGTACTTGATAAACAAGCATTTTGAGATAGCAGGAATCACGAAAGCATGTGCTTTACTAAAAATGGTCATCTGTAAATGGGGTTTATTTTAACTTTTTTTTTTATTTGTGAAGCATCTCGCGCCAAATTTTAGGTAACTCAAAGGAAGCTGATTCATTTCATATCGTCACGCTGTGCATATAGATTTCTATTGATTCGCCGATAATAGATGGAGAATAAAATCTTTATGGATAACTTATTTTGTTATTTTTTAATATTAATCTGTAAATGTTCTAAATTATGTAGTCTGTATAAAGCTGTAGTTTTCCTGATGTGTTTGATGTATGTTATATGTATTTGATATATGTTATACCTTAACATCTATTGACTTTTTTTGTGGTATTAATGAAAGTGTCCATAACTAATAAAAATTTTTATAACCAGATTATTTTTATAGCATTCCAAACATAGTCTTACCCTTTTGACTCGCTACATTTCGATATCACCTAAGTTTTTTGTTTGCTAAGACTTGTAAAATGTGAGTATTGACATGTTTTTACATTTTATAGTTCCTTTGTATTATTACTTAAAATAGATTTAGAAGTCTTGTGTATGAAAATAATCAAGGGATTATTTATTCAAAGACCAATGCATATTTACAGTGTGCGATAATATATTAATCAAATGAAAACAAAACAAGAGTTAAAAGGCATGCATCAAGCATAAATTGGGAAGAACTTTCCTATACATTCAGAATACTGTATCAAAACTTCCCAGTTTACTCAGATATAAAAGATGAGAGCTAAGTAAACAATTACGAAAACGCATAACACATTTGAAGACATAATTTTAGCAATTACCATCAATATCCGGAAAAATATCCGATTTCTTTTGCGCAACCCTGTATATGACGTATATATTTGTATATAAACTACATAGTATGAAACAGTTTAGTTAAGTTGAAATTTCGTGTTAAGCCATTTCCATCAATAAACGGAAATGTAGTCCAGATTGTTTAGACGTTTCACGTATATCTACGAGAAAGCAAGAATCGACACTAGATACTGTTTCTGATACACAGTAGATACTGTTTAGATACCCTATATAAGATCTGTAGAATTTATACGACGGATATTCTAATACTAAGTAATATGCAAATACCGATAATACTAAATACAGATACAGTGCAATAATACAGTAATACAGATAATACTAAATACAGGTACAGTACAATAATACAGTAATACAGATAATACTAAATACAGATACAATACAATAATACAGTAATACTAAATACGGGTACAGTACAAAAATACAATAATACAGACAATACTAAATACAGATACAGTACAATAATACAGCAATACAGATAACTCTAAGTAATATGCAAAACATTTGCTAAATTTAAAATCGCGTGCCACAACTGAAAACGCACGTTCAGCATTTATGGCTCATAGTCAATACTGCAACCGTATTCGTTTGTGTGTCCCTGTAAATGAGCGATGAATACTATGCACACAATATTTTATAGTAAGTATATTGTAGTGCGCTTTAGTAATGTTATATAAATTTCGATATGTTTTAAATAATGTATCATCAATAAAATGCACGCAAAGAAGTTTTCTTCATACACCGTAATGTAACGGAATTCTTTTGAGTATCTCTGTAAACGAACTATAAATGCTGCTCACTTCATTTTCAATACAGAACATACCATAGTAAACCTCAATATTATCTATCAATTGTATGGCAATCCGAGTATATTTACGCGAGTTATAGCACGGACAGACAGACAGACAAATCGAATTGATAAATATTTTTTAACTATATTGGAAAGAGTTAAAAACATTAAAATTTCACATATTTGTCTTATTTAGAGCTAAAAATAGTTGAAAAAAAATGATAAGCGATCTGGTAGATTCTAGATGGGGATTGAAGGGTTAAAAATCACAATAAAAGTCCGCTCATTTAATGTACACCGATAAAGGCAGAGGCATTTTCAATTTAGTTTGAGCTAATATTATACTACCGAACTTCTTAATAATGTAATCAAAATGACTATATCATTTCTTCATTTAATTTATTCTCTAAGTAATCTAATTAAAAATCTACCCTAAATAGAAAAATTAGTTGCATCCGACAACTGAAAACTCACGTCCAGCACTTACCCCTCATAAGAGAATATTGTAACCGAATTCGTTTGTGTGTACCTAAAAATAAATGATAAATGCTATGGTTACCATGTTCTACAGTACGAAGCTAGTAGTGCACCTCACTAATGTATATCAATTTCATCATGTTTGAAATCGTGTGACATCGTTAAAATATATTACAAACGATTCCCCCCCCCCCCCACAGGCCACAATATAACGGAATTCTTTTAAGTATCACTGTAAACGAACTATAAATGCTGCACACTCCATTCTCTTCAATACCAAACATTACATAATACACCTCAATAACATATGTCAATTTCATGACAATCCGAGTATATCAAAATTCATCAGAGGGAACTGTGACTACCTCTGTAGATTTTCATGTCCCTCGAGTTCTGGTAGCGCAAGTGCGGGTCGGGAAAACCTGATGTAAGGCCTAGGACCTGGCTCCCTTTTGAGTGTCCAGACCCGAAGCTGTTGGGGGACCCCGGCTCGTCCCCAAGTGTAACGTTGTTGCCTCTCAAGTGGTTGGGAGTCACCACAAATCGCAACGATCTATGTCGTCCTTCACTTGGGTTCAATGGGGGTGATCAGCAAGTGGCGGCGCCCCCAGCGGTCATAGAGCACACGGGAACTCTCCTGGTCTTGCTCGTTATAAGTCCCTCAGGACTTGGGTACGGCGGTTGGCCTACCAGACGGGCGCCCCTCAGACGTCTGGCGGTGCAGCTCAGTTTTATATCAAAATACATAGGGCGAAATGTGAATTTCCCCTTACTTTATTCATAAAATATCAATATGAGATTCGATAGATCACACTGTTACGTAACAGGTGATATTTAAAAGACACAAATAGATGTTAAAAGATATTTAAAATGTTTAAAAACTGTCCAAGTACTTTCGGCTGGCTACCTCGACCATTATCATGGAGAGAAAATCCTTACTAACTGCCGTCTTACGCAAGGAAGACGGTAATTAGAAGGCAGAAGGTTACGAAATTTCGTGAAAGAGTTAAAGAGCATAAATCAGATATTAGACTTGGCAGCCCGTCTACTGCTTTATCCCGGTTAAATCGTAAACAAAATATTGTAGTAGATTTCAATCAATCAAAAATCATTTATCCATCATCAAACTAATAAACACCCGTTATCAGAGAATCTATAGAAATATTTGTGTAAAGGGGATCTGGTTTGCAACGATACAGTATCATACAATATACTCAATATATCGTTTAATGTAGTGAATATTAAAAGATAAAGTGCACAACCCCTCGCCCCTCTCCCTCTTTTCGCATAGTTCACAAAGTTGTTTACATTATCCTCCAGAGTATCTATAGAAACAAACTCAAGCAATACCCAAGAAATAATGAACTTTTCCACCTCAAGACGAAGCTAGAGTTCAGATGCGTAAAACGGCAGTCAGTAAGGATTTTCTCTCCCTGATGATGGTCAGCGTAGCCGGCTGAAAGTACCTGGACAGTTCTTAAACACTTTAAACATCTTTTAACATCTATTTGTGTCTTTTAAATGTCACCTGTTAAGTAACCTACCTAAGGGACCTATCTAAATTTAATCCGAGTACATTTACGCGAGTTTGAGCACGGGCAAACGGGCAGACAAACTGGAATCAAAAACACTTTCCAACTATGTTGGAAAGCTTTAACAAGTTGGCAATTGCGCTTCAAACGTGGACAAATGACGTGCATTCGTACTATAGCTAGTTTTATAAATATTCAGATCTTGGTGCAATAGCTGTTGCACTTTTATGCAAAAATGCATGAACACAAAACTTATTTATTTGCAGATTTTTATATTATAGATATCAATTTTATTTTATGAAATTAAGTTTCAATACCTTTTTACAAAACAATTAATTACAATTCTGTTACATTAAAATTATACTATGAGCAAATATCCAGTACAAGACTATGTAAAAAAATCATCGTTATTATTTCAGTGAAATTAATTATATCGTCTGTTATTATGTTATGATTAATTTCCGTAATAAAATATTACGTTGAGTAAAAAGTTTTCCGCCAAGGGGAGATACCTTCGCGCAAACAGCTGTCATTCGTGCGGTTGTTAACTTTTCAGCCAACCAATTTTTGTATTCGAAAGCAGAGCACAGGGCCTATATGACTGTGTAATTTGTTTGTTAAAAATTTATTATCTTGTGCTTCAAAAAAGTGTTTAAAATGAAACTATCCAGTCAGCAGATCAGAAAGATTATTTACTATGAGTTCCGTAAAAAACTCAGTGCGACTGAATGCCACAGAAAGATGTGTGAAAGTTTAGGAATCAATACTGTTTCTTATGATACAGTCAAAGTTTGGTTTCGGTATTTTAAAGCTGGAAATTTCAGCAGTGAAGATGAACCAAGTTCCGACCGCCCTATTGAAGTTGATTGTGAGCAGTTAAAGCAAATCATTGATCAAGACAGAAATGTTTCAACACAAACTATTGCGTTAGAGCTTAACATTTGCCAAAAAACAATAGTTCACGCTCTACAACGCATAAACCTAACGTTTAAGTTAAACCGCTGGGTGCCTCGCGAATTGACAGCGGAAGCCCAAGCGCAGGAGAAAAAACTGTTGTTTGGCTCTGCTCAGAGATCAAAGGAAAGAGAACATTCTGGACAGAATTGTGACCTGTGATGAAAAATGGGTGTACTACATCAATAGAAGCCATAAAAGGAAGGTGGTTAGAACCTGGGGAATCAGCTGGCTCTGTTGCAAGACGTACCTTAACTAACAAGAATGTGCTCCTCTGCATCTAGTGGAATTGTCGTGGAATCCTGTACAAAGAGTACCTGAAAAGCGGACAAACTATCAACAGTACAATATACCGCAACATTGTAATCAAAGTTTGCGATACCATTCGCGAAACACGAAGAAACGAGTTCAGAGGAAAGGTGGTTCTCTTTCATCAAGATAACGCCCGGCCACACGTTAGTACGATAACCGGCTGGACGCTCTACAAGCTGGAGTGGGATTTGATGCAACATCCACCCTATAGCCCCGGCATGGCCCCTTCAGATTTCTATCTCTTTTCACATCTGCAGCTGCATCTTGATGGCACAATCTTCCATTCAAATGAGGAGGTCATAAATGAGGTCAATCTCTTTCTAGACTCGTGCACGCCACAATTTTTCGCAGAAGAAGGGATTGAAATGTTGCCAAAAACGTCGGTAAACGATTGTAGATTTAAACGGAGATTACTATCCTCATTAGCTTTGATGATTTAGTATGTATTTATCATTTTACAATAAAACATTTTTTGGCGGAAAACTTTTTACTCAACCTGATAAGTACATTTTAAGATGGCAACATTTTATCTTTTGTTGACATTTACTGAAAATTCCAATGGGAAACTTAAGCCTAGCTTTGAAGTTCTCAAAGCTTGAAATCCGTATTTAGACTCTTTTTCCATTTAATATATTTTTCTCTGGAGACATCTTTCCAAAAAACTATCGGTAGATTATAGGATTGCTATAATTAAACAAATTTAGTGTACAAATTCAGTTTTTAAATTCAGTAATGCGAAAATAATATGATTCCATCTTAAATAGGACGCAATCACCACACAGCAGCCTAATAATCACTACCTATCATGGGATATGATTGAATTAATTACGTATGATAGTATTTAATAGAATGGAGAAAACTTTTATTAATATCTTTTTTAAGTTTTGATTTGATTTTAATAAAATTTGAAATGACTCGACAATATTCTGAAACGATTACACATATTAAATTTCAAACCATTCGGTTGCGCAGATATATGCGGACAGACGGACGGAACAGACCATGACTATAGGTGCTACGTATTTATATAGTTACGAACACACCTAAAAAAGAAAATAATTAAAGTCAAATCAAGTTATTTAAAGTAACTGAATGGTTATTTAATGATGGATAGATTTATGTTCCTAACTTTCCATCATAAAATTAATTATTGATTGTAATTAAGCATTTATCTTAGTTTTCGTAATTTACAATATTAAATTAATGGATAAGGAATGAAAAGTTCTATTGGATATAGGATAGATAGCAAAGGAAATAAAAGAGCAAACCCTCTTACAATTAAATTAAAGAATTCAGAGCATTTTCCCATCTTTATCGAGTTTTCGCAATAACCAAATTAAGGATCTAGTAACAATGGAAATATGTGGATAAATTAAAGTTAGGTCAAATTATTTAAGAAAACTGAATTAGGGATAATATTATGGTCCCAAAATGACATCATGAAATTAAATGATTATTGTAATCAAACATTTAGTTTAGTTTTCTAAATTAACATTGATGAATTTTGAACTGGGTGTTACAGAAAAAAAAGTGCGACAGAAAAAAAGGAGAAATTGTGCTTACCATTCTTTTTTCGTGATAAACATTTTTGGAAAAAAATATTATTTGCAGTCAATTTCACATTATATATTTTTCCTCCAAATTTAATTCAATAAACAAAAAAAAAAAGGGGGAAGCTCTTTTAGGAATTTTCATTGTATTAAGCTATTTTTTAATGTTTAGTTATACTACATGAACTATATTATCTCTTTTTGTTCGTTAAAACCTGGTTCTTGTTAAGTCAGAGAGTTTCTACACGAATTAAATTCATGGCTGATTTTCATGTTATTAATTTTCATGAAAATAAAGAAAATATTTTTCTGATAAATTAAAATATCGTATTTATAAATAATACTGTCTCGTTAAAAATATAACTTAGTGCTATTGTATAGCGCAGTCCGTGTCAAAAAAGAAAAGAAAATCAAGAACGGGAAATCATGCATCAAGCATGGATTATGGACCAATTTCTAATACATCCAGAAAACTGTAACGAAACTTCACTATTAAAAAAGGTGAAAGAAAATTTGTCGTAAACAGTTAGGAAACATATAAAACGTTTAAAAATCCAGTTTTTGTTATTACCTTCCATAGTTAAAACTGTAGTCGAATTCTTTTGTGTAACCCTGTATATGATCTAAAGATTTGGATATATACTACATAACATGATAAAATTTAGTTCATTTGAAAATTCACATGGAGAAATTGTCGCCAGTCGATGGAAATGCACTTGAAATCTTTTATACAACTCCCTGTATATTAACTAAAGACTTTTGTACACATCACATATTAAGCTACAATTTAATTTAGGTAAATAGGCATAAAGCAACTTAAAACTCACTTCCAGCATTTACCAACCTTAAACGACAATGTATCTTGTTTTTTGCGTAGCCCTGTATATGAATTTATTTATATTCCATAAACTTTTATTAATCTACTCAATATAGTTCAGCAGGAAAATGCGTAACACAATTAAAAATACCCTTAAGCAATTCGCTTCCATAGTCAGTAATACTTACGAATTCCTTTGTGTAGCCCTGTATATGATAAACAGAATTTATAAACACCACAGAAAAACTCGTCTTTATACACTAAATTATTTCTCATTTTTTAACAAATAATTTCCGTAATAATTCCAGAAAATATGCTTTTTCCGTGAATTCTTTGTGAAAGTCTGAAGAAGAGGGGGAAATTTCGTTTATTCCCTGCACGCATGTTTATTGGCTCTATTAAAACTGAAGTTCGAATTTATTTTAGAAATAAAAACTAAAAATTCAATAAATTAAAATTTCGAATTTATTTCATAAACAAAAATAATACTTTCGAATTTAAAAATGTAACAAATAATTTTTTCATTCCTTTAAAATTTTTCGCACTTTATTTTTTAAAGTTATAAAAAAACACTCGCACTGAAAATATATCCTACAGGAACACATTTAAAAAATTATATAATAGTTGAACAAAAAATCGATTATCTCAAAAAAGCAAATATTTTTTATAAAATTTATTTTAAAATATAATATTTATATTTTACATATAACAATCAAATTAAGAATACATATAATTCAGGATTTTATCCTCTATTAATATTAAAGTCTTAATACCCCAACCATCATCTCATAACGACGAAATCTCCCCGCAATTAACCTCAAAATTACCAGATTTCTAAACCCCAAATTGTTTAAGGCTCAAGCCACCATTTGAAGAAAACCCGTATCATCGTTTCAAACTCTTATTCTAGCAAGCGCCCTCCGGCTTTACCGGTAAAACACTTGACTCAAAGCACTGACGTCCCTAGTCAGTCCCTGAGCCCAAGGACAGCCAGAAAATATTCTTGAAGTATATCAAATAATAAATACTCCCGTAATAGTCCACAGATGGCAGCACAAATAGAGATGTAATTGTTAAAACCGGAGGTTATTCAAATAACGGAAAATTTCCCCCCTGTAACGCAGAAAAAAATAAACAGAAATTCTTCAAATAACGGAAATAGTCAGGCAGCAGTGCTGCCAGGAATATTTGAAGGAAGTACTTCTGAGAGAGTATGCAAAAATTTAATTAAACTTAAAATTCCAAACCAAAGTTGAAAACGCACTTTTCACACGTCGACTGTAATTATTGCACTAAGACTGTAACCGAATTATTTTGCGTGTCCCTGTAAATGAACTATAAACGCAATGCACGCCATACTATTCGGTGAGCAATTTATAGTGCATCTCAGTAATACATATAAATTTCATTATGTTTGAAATAGTGAAACATTTCAAACATTTTCAACAATTTAACTTACATTTAAGTAGGTAATATTAATATAACTTTAAACTTTAACTTTAAGTAGTTATATTAATTTAATTAGTTAACTTACAATTTTTTCAAACATTTCAGATATTACACAGGAAATGATTTTTCCCTGTAGAAAATTGTGTAACAGAATTCTTTTGTGTGACCCTGTAACGAATAATAAATGCTTTCCAAATCATATTTTTGAAAAGGCATGTTTTAGTACGCTATATAATTATCTATCAATTTCATCATGTTTCGGCTGGCATCATCAAAATACACTTGAAACGATTTCTTCCCGTTAACCGTAATGTAACGGAATACTTTTGACTGTCCCTGTAAATAAACGATACTGCTACACACTCCATTTTCAATAGGGATCATGCTATAGTAAACGACGATATCATACAAAAATTTCAGGGAAATCCGAGTATATTTACTCGAGTTAGACACGGACGGACGGCCAGACGGCCATAAAGACTTTTCATCTATGTTGGAAAGTGTTAAAAAGGCACATCCTCCTTCATTCCCAGATCACTTACAATAAAAACACGACAAAAGTATTCTTTGATTAGGAATAATGTATTCTTTCAGAATGTGAATATAATTTTTTAAATAGGGGTCGTCTACATATTAAAATTCGTGCTAACTTCATTTTTCAAATGTTAACGCCTATTTTCGATAACATATTTGAATTATTTGGATCAGACCAGGCCGGAAAAACTGTAGCTTCTGCACGTTTCTTAAATCTTCACAGAGTTGAAAGAGCTCAAAGTTTCAAGATGCTAGTGTTAAATCCACAAGCCTAACATTAATGTATATCTTCTCAAAAAATCATCCGATCAAAATGTTTATTTTTAATGAGATACAACGAACAGACCCAAACATACTCCAGGCATTTTTTCGATTCAAAAACCTATTTTTATTTTTAATTATAAAAATTATCAATAAGTTCATTTTCAAAAAAATTATGAATTATGACCTACATTAAATCAATATATATAGAGAGAGAGACGTGTATGTCCCTATATTTCACTTTGCAGCCACAACTACTAAGCGTAGACAACTGGCTTTTGTGTGTGGTAGTAGCCTCGTGTTTCTCATCGTGCACTGTGGTGGTTGCATGTTGGCAGCTGTGGGTGTGTGGGCAATATGGTGGTTGAAAGTGGTCGACCTAGGGTATTTTTATATTTCGAAAATAGACGTGTGTGTCTCTATATTTCACTTTTCAGTCACAACTACCTAGCATAGACCACAGGTGTTTGTGTGGTAGTAGCCACAAGTCTCCCCTTGTTCACTATGGTGGTTGCATGTCGGTAGCTGTGGGTGTGTGGGAAATATAGTGGTTGAAAGTGGTCGACGTAGGGCATTTTCATATTTTGACCAAAGTGTTCTAAAAAATGTTTGGAATCTTCTTCAACGGGTATTAGTTCATTCAACTTAACATGAACTTATTAAAATATAGATCACTAAAAGTAAGATGATTTCAAGCCTCCTAGCGGTGGAAATTGAAACTAAACGATATTCCAGTGCGTGCGTAGCATGTCTGCTATACAATGCCGTAGGCAGCGAAGACGAGTGCCGGAGTTTTGTTCGGAAAGAGGTTTGTTTAGAACAGAATGCGCATAAATGAATATTTTTATCGAAACAGCAAAAAAAAGATTGATTCCCGGGCTGATTTCCGGGCAACGCTGGACGTATCAGCTAGTTTTACATAAAAGGTATAAAGTCGTACATTTTACAATTCATTCCTATCATTAGTTTTTGCAATATAGAAAAAGTTTACTTTTCTGCTGTTTTCGTGTTATCGTTTGCATGCGCAGAAAATAAAACCTTAAAAAATAACCTGGAAATTTTTAAGGAACCTTCTTTTATATAAAGTGAGTTTATTCTATAAGATCTTAATTTTATTTTTTGAAATTTGTGGTAAATCTTTAACACATTTTCTTTTATAACTTTACTACCATATCTTTTTCATTATTAGTTTATCTAAAAACTTCTGAAAAGAAATTACGAAGAACTTTTAAACTATGGCCCCGAATAAAGTAATTCATTTTAAAAGAATATATAATTAAAGTGAAACTACAAAAAAATTCTTATTTCAAAAATAAGTAATGAATCAGTATTTTTCAGGAACAACTGTACAGTTACCGTACAAAAATACTTAAATAAAAGTTAATATTATACTTATATAATTTATTTATATACTATTCTAATTTACATTATTCATCAATTTTTATAGTTTTCTTAAGAAATCACAAATCCTTATATTTATGAACATTTCAGATTTGAGTTTTAGAAAATTAAATTATAACTAGCACTGATAATTATGATGACAATGGATGTTACTTGTTTTTCAGTTGCAAAGGAAGTAAATTTTAATTTTAAAAAGTTCAAATCAGAAATTGAGAATTCTAAATATTTGAGGGACATTGTGAAGAATTGGTTTCCAACTATTTTTACCTACTTCTTCATGCAGGAAGTGGAATTGCTGTCAACTAAAAAATACGAGTCCAGCTGTTCGCCCTGCACGAAAAAATAAATTTTCTTTCAAGCAGCAAATTAAGGAGAAACTTGCGAAATTCTCGTCCGATAGTGAGTAGATAGCCAAACTTGCATAACTCAGTGATATATTTTACTGGTAAATGAATCAAATATAGTATTTCGAGGCCAATTTCCAGGTGTGTTCAAATTATGAAATAAAATACCGTGTGCGCATAAATTCGTTAAAACTTTAAGATTTCATTAAAAAGAAACAAATGATGCAAAAAAAAAATCGTTTTTCAGGAATGAGATTAGAGGGAGATAGCTTTTTTTTTAATAACAAAACAATTTTGGATAAAAAATTACTGATAATTTGAGCTGCATACATAGTATGAAGCTGATTTGGGAAACTCAGGATGTCAATAAAATCCCTCAATGAACACAGATTCTTCATTCGATGCCAGCAGTGCGCTGTCGTTACCAGATCAAGCGCTCTTGATTAAACTCTTTTACTAGAACAGGAAATCAGCAAGTGTCGCATTGCAAACATTCCACACAGCAAAATAACTGAAGACGAGAAAAAGCCTATTTCATGTGGGATACTGAATCTTATCAGACGCTTCACAGAAATGGGTCTTTTACTATAACATTACATATATCTGCTTCATATTATGCATGCCAGCATTACGCTATCGTTACCAGATCAAGCTTATGTTTTGTTAAATTGTTTTACAAGAACAGAGAATCGGCAACTGGCGCATTGCGAATATTCCGCACGGCGAAATGACTGAAATCGAGAAAAAGCCTGTTCCATGTGGGATACTGAAGCTTGTCAGACTGGGTCTTTTACTATAACATTACATACATCTGCTTCATATTATGCATGCCAGCAGTACGCTATCGTTACCAGATCAAGAACTGTTGATTAAAATATTTTACTAGAACAGAGAATCGGCAACTGGCGCATTGCGAATATTCCGCACGGCAAAATGACTGAAGACGAGAAAAAGCCTGTTCCATGTGGGATACTGAAGCTTGTCAGACGCATCACAGAAATGAGTCTTTTACTATAACATTACAGACATCTGCTTCATATTATGCATGCCAGCAGTACGCTATCGATACTAGATCAAGAACTGTTGGTTAAAATATTTTACTAGAACAGAGAATCGGCAACTGGCGCATTGCGAATATTCCGCACGGTAAAATGACTGAAGACGAGAAAAAGCCTGTTCCATGTGGGATACTGAAGATTGTCAGGCGCTTCACAGAAATGAGTCTTTTGCTATAACATTACATACATCTGCTTCATATTATGCATGCCAGCAGTACGCTATCGTTACCAGATCAAGAACTGTTGGTTAAAATATTTTACTAGAGCAGAGAATCGGCAACTGGCGCATTGCGAATATTCCGCACGGCAAAATGACTGAAGACGAGAAAAAGCCTGTTCCATGTGGGATACTGCAGCTTGTCAGACGCTTCGCAGAAATGGGTCTTTTACTATAACATTACATACATCTGCTTCATAAGAGCAGGGAAGACCGAGCTATGCTCGGTCAAAATTAAATTTGAGTTCAAATATCATGACCCATGACCAAAATGACCCACTAATTGAATTTTCTCGAACATGTGACTTAGCCCAACAGTCTTCTCGTGCCGGAAAACCATAGGATGCAAAATTTAGTGTAAATTGAGCCGCTTTTTAGATATTGACCCACAATGGCCCAGAAATGACCCACTGATCGAATTTTCTCGAACATGTGACCTAGTCTAATGATTTTCGCGTGCCCGAAACTCATAAAATACAAAATTTAATCAAAATCGTTAGAGCCGTTTTTTAGATAAAATTAATTTGACCCGCTTTGACCCAAAAATGAGCCCTAATCGAAAGTTCTCGAACATGTGACCCAGCCCAATTGACTTCTCATGCCCGAAAATGGTCGGATACAAAATTTCGTCAAAATCGTTTGAACCGTTTTTTAGATACAATTAGCTAGACCATGACCCAAAGTGACCCAAAATGACCCACTTTCTAGAGCATGTGACCAAGCCCAATGGTTTTCTTGTGCCCCAAAACGGTAGGATACGAAATTTCGTCAAAATCGTTAGAGCCGTTTTTAAGATAATTTTTGCATATATATATATATATATATATATATATATATATATAACCACCCACAAGATTTGCTCGTATTAGAATATATGATTATGCATGCCAGCGAGATATATGGGTAACTTCGAAATATAACCACAACTTTTTTTTGTCGCTAAAAAACCAATATCCCTCCAATCCCATTCCTGCAAACTCAATTTTTTTTAGCATCATTTGTTTCTTTTTAATGAATTTTTAAACTAGATGAATTAATAATTGCTAATTTTAGCTGAATTCAGTAAGTTTTTAAATTTTTAATGAGCTTATGGCGCATTCAGTAGATGCTTTTCAAAAATAAATATTTTGGTGGTTAGCTGGAGAAGATCTGTAAATTTTCAAAATTTTTAAAAATATGTTACAGGGAGAAGGATGTCAATCGGCAGGTGACAGCCATTGCTCAACCGCACTTTCATAACTCACAAAATATAATGTTCTTTATTAACCAAAGATAGAAGATCCCAGGCCTAGGCATGAGAATATACGAGGTATGGTCAAAAAGTTCCCGGAATAGGTCAATTACAAATTATTAAAAAATAGAACAATAATTTTACCTTATTGGCCTTCAAATTACTTTCCTCCTGCATGTACACACTTCTTCCAGTGTTCGTATAACTGTTCAAAGCACTCCTTGAATCCATTTTTTGAGACGTCCTTCAGTGGCTTCATCGCATTTTCGATCATCTCATCTGAATCCATACTGTGTCCCTTCAATTTCATTTTCAGCTGTGGTGCTAAACATCCGCTAGTGCTATGTCGGGTGAATAAGGAGGGTGTTCCAGAGTGGTAACACTGTGTCAAAAAAGGTAATTTTTTACAATCAGACCGTGATGTGGTGGAGAATTGTCGTGTAAAAAAGACCAATCATTTGTTGCTCATTTTTCAGGTCTTTTTCGTCTGATTGCATCTCGTAGTCTTTAAGGATCTCCAGGTAAAGTTCTTTATTGACAGTTTGGCCGTCAGTAATAAATTTGTAGTGAATGACGCCTTCGTAATCAAAAAACACCTTCAACATTACTTTCCCTTGTCTATTGTCCAAGCGAAATTTTTCCTTCCTCTGTGATGTTTTTGCTGACCTTTACGAAAACGCTTATGCCATTGTTTCCATATGTTTTCTTCAGCATCTCGAGCGACTCAAAAGGCGGTTTCTCGAGCAAAACGCAGAATTTGATGTTTGCACGCTGCTCTAAAGACGACATTTCAAAATCCGACGAATGAAAAATTCGCTTTGTCAGTAATTATCTGCAGCTAACGTCAACAGTACCGGAAATGAATTCCAGATTCCTGTGTGTTTTCCTTATCAGTGCTGCCAACCTCCAAAAAATATACTTCCCTCCAACGAACACCTGCGTGAATGTAGGCGAACATTCTGGGAATTTATTGACTCTACCTCGTATGTTAATAATAGAAAACGCATAACATATTTAAAAACATAATTTCATGAATTTCCAACATATACAATATTCGGAAAAATATCCGAATACTTTTATTCAGCCCTGTATATGATCTATAGATTTGTATATATACTACATAGGATGCTAAATTTTAGTTTAGTTAGGAAACGCGTAGCACAGTTTAAAATTCTCCTTCTGGAGTTTCTGTCCATAAACGGAAATGTGTTCGCGAACTTTTGTGCTTCCCTGTATATGGTCTACAGAATTTATACACACCACGTAATAGACAAAAAGTGAGTTAAATTTAAAATCGCGTTCACTAACTTAAAACGCACTTCCAGGAATTATTGTTAACAGACAGTAGAAAATTATTTTGTGTGTCCCTGTAAATGAACGATGACTGCTATACACGCACTATTCTGTAGTAAGCCTCTTGTAATGCACCTTAGTGATATATATAAATTTCAATGCGTTTAAAATAGTGAAACATTATTTAAATAAACCGCAGACGATTTTTCTCCATAGACGTAATGTAACGGAATTCTTTGGACTGTCCCTGTAAAGTAACTATAAGTGCTATACACACCCTATTCCATATTAAGCTTTTTGTAATGCACCTTAGTGATATATATCAATTACAATGTGTTTGAAATTGTGTAACATCATTAAAATAAACCGCAAATGATTTTTCCCCATTGACCGTAATGTAACGGAATTCTTTTGAGTGTCCCTGTAAAAAAACTATAAGTGCTACACACTTCCGTTGAAATAGGAAGCATGCTATAGATAACGACAATAACCGATAAAAATTGCAGAGCAATCCGAGCATATTTACGGGAGTTAGAGCATGGACAGACGGCCAGATGGCCAGACGACGAGACGGCAGACGGCAGACGGCCATACGGCAGACCGCAGACGGCCAGACAAACCGAAGTCATAAACACTTTTCAACTAGGTTGGAAAGTGTTAAAAAAAGGAGGAAAACCACTTCAATGGCTTATTTTCCAAATACATGCCAATGAGCTTATCTTGAGCCATTTGCTCTAGCATCTTGACGGTACAACAAATGGGCCTCAAAATTTTACAGGATCTATTGGCAAACCTCTAAAAGATTGTGAACTTCTTCCTCTTGTACATTATAAGAGAACTAGCTGTTACCCGTAACTTCGTTCACGTATCATTAAAAGAGGAATAAATGCATTAATTAAGCAAAATATTTCATTCCCGATAATTAGAAACGTAAATAATTAACTAACTCTTTGTCACATTCCATAGGAGACAATACAGTATTTCTATGTTATAATAGAGGCCTTGACATAACTAAGTTTTAAAAAAGTGAAATTTTGTGACAAATAATCACGAAAAGGAAACTGCAACCAATAAAAAAAGGCGGGCCAAATAAAATCGTGTAAATCGGCGAATTATATGAAAACATATGTCAAGTTTACCTGGTAAACCATTTTACTTTTAACGCCTTTGTGAAACGTTTTAATAGCAATCCTTCAAAGATAATGGAAATAGTATATTCTTTATCATTAAATTGAATTCTTGTGAATAGGGAGCAATTATTGTAGACCTAAATGCAAGGAGCTTAAATTTGCCTCCTTGATTTAATCTATAACTGAAAACAAAATCTTTATTTCTAAATGAAAATATGTTGATAGACGATTTTTGTTCTCCAGAATAAATTGATTCATGAAGTTTGAATATGTGAAAATACGTTTTTATTTTTCAAAAATTTTACTGTAATCATGATACAAACATGCGGACAGATTTTAATATAACAGATTCGTATTTATTTTTCTTTCATTTTTCTTTTAATCATGGTGTAGTTTTTGGCAAAAAGCTCTCATCTGTATGTAACTGATATTCATGCTTAATAATCGGTATAGATAAAAAAAACATTTCAATTTTTCAATTTAAATATGTCGTGAAACTAATCTACTTTCTATACTTACTGATCCTTGTATTATTAATGTACGGAATTAATTACCGCTCCTTGTAAAACACATTTGAAAATTCCCGTTTTATTTCAAATATGACGTCACATTTTCCTCAGAGAAATCTCTTTTTAATGCCATAATTCTTGTTAATTTTCTTTTTCTGGCAATCAGGATGTAAATTTGAGCGGAAAACTCACATTTGTATGTAACTGGTACTCAAGGTAATTATTAATCAGTATCGATAAAAAATATTTCAGTTTTTCATCTTAAATATTACGTCCATTATCTATCTACTTTCATTATACATTGATATTCATGATCCTTGTATTATTACGACTATTTGAAAATACATGTTTTATTTATGACGTCATATTTGTAGGAGGATCATTTTCATAGTTCCATGGTCCAAGCGAAATCTATTTTTAAGAATATAATTATTGTTCATTTTTCCTTCTAATTATAACGCAGTTTTTTGACAGAAAAAGATCTTTTTAATGTAACCGATATTCATACTTCATGTATAATAACAAATACTCCATATTTTTGTTTCAAATATCACGGAAATTCATCTTCTTTTGAATTCTTTTTCATTTTCATTTTTCACGTGAAAATCGTTCAATTGAAAATTAATTGTTGAGAAAAAAAAATTCCCTGTTTTTATTTATTGGCAACGATCAAAGAACTAGCAACGATAAGTAAAAGGCTTAAATTTTATGGAAAAATGTCCATTTATTCTCTATGGAAATAAAAAAATTTTGAATTATTAAAAAAAAATATTTGAATAAAATGAACAAAAACCGGCCTATGTTCATATGAAGGTTATAATCAACGTATATGCAAAGATACAGGATAATTAAATGCTTCATTTTGACGCTGGCTTCAGCCTAACATTTGCACACAATCAGATTTATAATATTATTAGGATAAGCTGTGCTTTGCTAGAAAATGCTAATAAAAAGGATTTAAGCACGGATCAACTCTATTTGCTTGAGATATGTGAAGCAATTTCTTCGGGATTGTGTCCCGAAAAACTGTATAAAAGAAATCCTGATAAAATTGTGCATTCTAGAGGGCTTACAGTGGCAAATAAAATTCTTAGGCTATACGTTTATTCAAGTGAACCGTCTGAAAATTTGTTAATTCTGACAAATTTTATACTAAGAGTTTATTCAACTATTTGGTTTCAAATTAAAACTAAGCCTTCATGCATTTATGGAGCTAAGCATTTGCATCAAACAGTTATGTTATCATGATATTTACCAAAGGAATTACAAACAATAATAGATCCCGTAATTCAACGAAATGGTTATTTTTGTCATCCGGAAAATATTTTGATTGCCATGTTAGCTGACGATAGGGATTATGTAAGAGTGTTGGTACCACGTAGAATAATAAAATCTTGAAAGTCAATAAATTCTTTACGTACGTTCAAGTTACCTGAAATCAATTTTGAAGCCATAGACTATATAGATTTTATAAATTGGGCTGAAGTGACCGTGACAGAACCACCATTAACTAAGTAATTAGATCATAATATTCTTACAAAGCCCCTATCCTAAATCCAAAGCCAATAGATGAAGCCATCTTACCTAATATTAAACTATTCCCTTGTCACAATCAAGCCAGTGAAAGATGTGTGAAACTTATTACGTAGGCTTCTTCTGTTGTTTATGGTCCTTTCAGACGCGGATGGGTTGATTAAAACTTGTCTGGAGTCTCGGAAAAAAATGCTAGTTTTTGAAACCAAAAAACAGCATGGACTACTATAAAATGGTAACTTCATTGCTTGTAAATTGTAATAGTAAATTATTTTTACCTTATTACAATAGTTCTTTAAAAATAATTAGAAATTATATTTTCTTACATAGGTTAAGTAAAAAATATAAAACAATTACAATTACCCAAATTTCATATATTTAAAAAAAAGTATAGTCGTTGAGTTAGTATAATAAAAGCGAATTTGATATAAATATTACATAATTTTACTATAAATATATAATAATAATAATAATAATTCGATGATCATCCTTTTAAATTAAATTATTATTAATAGTTTGTATATTTGAGGAAAAAAATGGAAAAATGCACAACTTTTACGTTTTTTCTCAATATTCAATTACCTTGGGGCAGTATTTAATATTAATATTTTTCAAATATATTTTATATTTAGAATGAGGATATGATAGAGAAACTTTCCCACACCACCCCATTTTGATTTGGTGAAACAAAAAAATTTCATAGGCGAGCGCTTTTACGTTTTTTCTTAATATTCAATGAACTTGGGGCAGTATTTAATATTAATATTTTTCAAAGATATCTTATATTCAAAATGGAATATGATAGAGCAACTTTCCCACACCATCCCAATTTGATTTGGAGAAAAAAAAAACATTTTTCCATAGGCGAGCGCTCCACCCTAGCCATCATGCTAATAACTAGGATAGGTTTGTGCTGAAAAGCAATTTAATTGTGAAATAAAAAGAAAAGTTTATCTGTTATTCGGTACTCTAAAAACGACAATTTCAAAATTGAGCAAAAATACTCAAATTTGAGTATGTCGCATATTCAAAATTATTTAAGATTGAAACATGTATATACTCATTCCTGAAAACATGCACACACTCAAGAACAAAACATCATGTGCTCATATTTGAGTATGTCCATGTTTCAAAAATAAGTTTGAACTGATCCTAATCATTTTTGAGTATGACCATGTTTGAAAAATGAGTATGAACTCACCTCTATGTGCTCATTTTTGTGTATGTCCATATTTCAATATTCTGAGTATTGCTGGTATTTCAGAATTGAAAGCATTGGGTCGTCCTATTTGAAACAAAAAGTTTCATAACAAAATGAAAACATCGATTTACTCAGATTTGAAAGTGTCATTTTTCTCAGTGACAGTGAGCAACAATCTAACAGATAAGAGTTAGTCCCAACTACCAAAATCTTATTTTCGGCTCTCCATAAAAGATGAATACCTATATTTAAAAAGTGATTTAAATTTCGATACAATTCCCAACAACATTTTTGCGACGAAAATATATTTTTATCTGTTACAACAATTAGAACTTAGAACCGATCTCAGATTGAAATACAACCAACTCTCCGTCTCGCAGTAACGTCATTGGAGTCAAAAATCCATGAACTTATTTCTAACAAGCAAGAAATATTTTTACACTAAAGTAATGTGACATTTAAATTAGTTTCAGACTTTTTATATTAATTAAATTGACATTATTAATTTTTTTACACTTTAAAAAACTTTTTACATTTCTTTGTTATGATTAAATACACATTTACGATTTTATTACAATTAAATACGAGGGTTAGCCGGAAAATAATATTCTCGGGCAACCAAGACATCGGCTTAATGTAAGAACCTACAATCTAGGCTGACTCACGCTCCCATTTAATTGCCCGTAGGAGAAGAACGATAGGCTACGCCGTGTGGAGAACAATCGCTGATTGGTCTAAGTGAGCAACAAAATGCTTCATGTTTCAACCTGTATGAAAGTAGTCCTAGCTTAATGCGAGAGTGATCCCTACGTTATTTGGTGGCGTACGATCAAGATACTGCGAATGGCGCTGACGCAGTGCCAACAGAAAGCTCGGATATGCGGTCCAGTCTAAGCCGGGCAGATATGCAGATCAGACCTTTTTTGCAATCAACAACCATGGAAAAAAGAGAAACTGAGAATTTGGAGGTCTATGAATGGACAGGGATACTGAAGGGTACTGAAATTCATAAAAGGCTCCTGGATGTGAATGGTCCACCTGTTATTGCCGTTCTTGGTTGAGAATGATTCGTCTATCCCTTGGTTCCAAAGGAGTTCCACCTCTTTCCGGAATTGAAGAAGACTCTCAGAGGAAGGCCATGTGTACACCAATGAAGACAACCACAAAACAGCTCTCTCATATACAATACACACAATTTTTCAAGAGGTTTTTTTTTCGTAAAGCTTATGACAAATAGAACAATGTCCTTTGTGGTTTTGAGGGAAAATAAAGTAAGCCTCCTTCTTTACGTAATATAGTAATTGTATATTTAATATTAGTTTATTAAATTATACTGTGTAATATATTACGCAGTATATTATTTGTGTGAAATGAAAATTTTACACTTAGTAGTCTAGAAAAAATTATCTTTCGACTAACCCTCGTAAGTAATTATAAATTTATTACGGTAAATATAGTTGCTTTTCATATTATTAAAACGGAAGTTTTTCGATGATTAATGTACATATGTATTTATATTTTATATAAATTCATATTACTGATACGCAGGATTATTAATGATATGCAGCGAAAATTAAAAAATCCCGTAACAAGCAGTGAGCAAGGAAGATACTGTGTAAAACATCCCTTATCTTCCTTCTCGTTCCTTTTAATTCTATGGTGAATTTAGAGGTGAACGGTTGGCGAATGCTGGTCTTGGAAATATGCAGAGCAAGCAGTACTGCGCACTGAGTCCTAAAACGTGTGTATGCCAGATTTAGTCCAAACGGGTGTGAAATTCTAGGCAGTATAGATAAACTATAGAAGATGGTTGAAAAAAGGAGTAAAGGGTGTTCTGCGAAACTTACCAAGTGGCCAGTATTTTTCGCCAGATTCTAAAGCACACGTGTCACATTTTGTGCGTTGTTCTGAAACCAACGTTGCAGTGAAAAAATAACGTTACAAAGATTTAATTTCTTATGAAGGAAGCGATTCTGCTTAAAATATGTATAAATTATGTTGAAAGTTAGTCGTAGTAAATAAAAAAAAAAATTAAAGAGCAAGGCAGAAATACAACTTAGATTAACGCTTCTCTTTCTGTGTCAAAAAATAGTAAATAGAGGGAAATAAGAATATAAAAGAAAAATAAATTCAAAAGGCATACATTTTATTAATACTGCACTGTAAATTTTGCTGACTTTATCCGAAACCTTTTGAATAAAATGGAAGAGAGTTTTATTTGTTTATTTATACATTTTTAGTAAAGTTATAAATAAAAACTTCGAAACTTTTTATCTGAAGTTACAAAAGAAAATAAGGCTTCTTGAAATTTATTGGCTGTTTTATGATGGGATTTTGAAAAGTAATAAACAAGTGCAATTTGATCAAAGAAACTCACAAAGATAAAGTTCAGTTAGATGTAAAAAGATAAAGAATTCTTATTCAGAAACTCAACTTTAAACATTTTCTTAACTAGTCGGATGTGCCAATCCCAAAACTTTCTTCTATCAGGTTTCACATATACTAAAAATGAATCTCAGCACCAATTTATATAACAGTCTAACTGAATCTAAAGTTTTATTAAATTCCGTACATTAGTTCTTGAGGTATGAATATCACTAAAATCGTGTAAATCCCGAAAAATGCAGCATACCAGCGTCACCTGTTCGGAGATTTACACCAAAACTTAATCAACAGAAACTTATGTCAACGTCTAATTGAACCTGAAGTTTGATTAAAATCCGTGCATTAGTTCTTGAGATATAGTTATCGTGAAAATCATGAAAAAAGTAGCACGGCAGCGCCACCTGTTAGGCTATTTACACCAAAACTTAATCAGCATATATTTATGTCAAGGTCTAACAGACTGCGAAATTTTATGAAAATCACTGCATTAGTTCTTGAGATAGAGCTATTGCGGAATTCTCAAAAAATGCTGCATAGCAGCGCCACCTGTTGCGCGATTTACACCAAAACCTAATCAGCACCAATTTATATCAGGGACTAACTGAATCTAAAGTTTTATTAAATTCCGTGCATTAGTTCTTGAGATAGAGCGCCCATGAAATTTTTGTCACATGCAGACAGACAGAGTCACAGACTCACAGACACACATTTTCTAAAAACAGTCAAATCGTGTTCTAGACCTTCTAAAACGTATAAATCCGACGAAAACCGGAATTCGAAAATTTTCATGAATCCAATACTTTATTCTTGTACAGATAGAAGAAAGTAAAAAGTTAAACAATAGTGACAGTGGCGATAATAGAGTTACAACATTAGAATCACAATTCTTCTTGTAAAGGTAGAAGAAAGTAAAAATTTGTAATGAAGTCTAATCAATGGTTAATATATCTAAAAAAAGGAAAATTTCTGCTTATTTAGAAATATGCAAATTAAACTTAAATTAGACAACTGAATGATTCAGTATGATTTTTTTTTTCAAAAATACCGCGCCGTCCCGAAAATCAGACAAAGTTCACTGTTACAGCGCCACCTTCAGGCCTATTTTCTAACCTTTCTTCTAAATATTGCCATGTTTTTTTATACAAACATCGGCCTGTTACATTATATCTAAATATAAAATTTTGTTGAAAAATATTCATAAGTTCTTCGTTTAAACTGCAAAAAATCGCCAAAATCACACAAAATATGCTGTCACAGCACCCCTTTTAGTCGGAATGTCCTTAAATGCAACTGGGACCGGCCGACTATAGCCAAAAACATATAAATTAAATTTTGTTCAATTCTATGCATAATAGTAATCATTTTATCATCATCATTTTATTTTACAGGGATCACCCTGAAAATAAAATGCACGAAATGATCTATAGCTACAGCACACGAATATATAGATTCGTGTACTGTAGCTAAAGATTATTTCGTACAATATGTGTAATCATCATATTGTGCAATATGTGTATTCATTTGTGTAAGAATAGCACCTATCTTCATGGAGATTTAGCGATTTTTTTTTTTACTTCGAAAAGTTCTTGCATGTTTTTTGCTTATATCATGCAGTGTTTTCAACCAAATTTAACACCTGTTTCAGAAAATCTGTCAAAACGTAGTAGAAAAATCGTAATGCAATTGGAATATAAATATATCAAACATTTGATGAAGTATGAGCAGTTGTATGAAATATTTTTTATCTGCGCATGCGCGAGCGATAACAAAGATTTTTTATTTAATAGTTAACTCTATAGAGCAACTCATATAAAAAAGCCAGTCAAATACCGTGAAAGTTCAGAACGATATCGGCGATAGAGTGAGCTGGTTTTTAGTTGGTCTCTAAAAATAGTTGAATGATAAGGGATTTTCCACAAATTTGGAAAACTTTATTGTACCAGGTTATAATCGTTTCAGAACAGATCCTTTTATTTTGATAATTCTTTCTTTGTTCGAATAGGCTCGTTAGTGTAGTTTTCCAAAGAGAACTAAAATATCATTAAAAATTGAAAAATAGTATGTAAATAAAAAATGATAATTTGTGAAAAATCCCTTATCATTCAGCAACTTTTTAGAGAGCAAATAAAAATCGCATCACACTATCACTGATATATTTCTGAATTTTCACCACATTTGACTAGTTTTTTTTATATGAGTTGCTTTATAGAGTTGACTATTAAATCATGAAAACAATCTTTGTTATCGTTCGCGCATTCGCATATAAAACGTATTTCGTACAACTGCTCATATTTCATCAAATGTTTAATATATTTATAGTGCAATTACACTATAATATTTTTACTACACTTTGGCAAATTTTCTGAAACTGGCGTTAAATATGGTTCAAAAGACTGCATAATGTAAACAAAAAACATGCAAGAATTTTTCGAACTTTTTAAAAAAATCGCTATATTTTCAATAATATATGTGCTATTCTTAAAGAAATGAATACATATATTATGCAATATCCACACATTCGTGTGCTGTAGCGACAGATCATTTCGTGCATTTTACTTTACGGAGTGATCCCAAATATTATTGTTTTTCTTCGATTTTTTGTTGGCCCCCTCATTGCCCTCCTGTTCAAATCGTCATTGATAAATATGAGTTCAAACATATTCTTTATAATCCTGAAGTTTCAGAAGAATCCGACATATATATCTTTAAATATTCGACAAAATGTATAAAATTGAAAGTGTCCGGTGACCAATGGCCGTATGGAGTGTATTAAATTTGTTTCAATTGTACGCGTAACTTCATGCACTTTTCGATGATACAAAGAGGACACACACACACACACACACACGGACAGACAGACATTTTGTAAAAGCGTTTCGGGATCTCTGACCCCTGAAACATGTAAATCCGTGAAAAACTGGAAGTCGAAAAAAATATTCAATTGCAGTACTTTCTTCTATTATAGATAGAAGAAAGTAAAAACCTTAAAACTTCTACTATATTAGACATACTTATATCCTTCCAAAATGAAAGTTAATATAACAATTTTATCGCCATTCTAAATTTAAAGGGGCTTATTTATTATTTATTTGAATACTTATTTTTAAATATGACGCTAAGGTTTTCTCTATATTGTTATTAAATAAAGCTTATTATCTGTATGTTCAATAGAGATAAACTGTAAGCATATTTAAATAACGATTTTTAAATACAAATCCATGGGGGTGTGGAGGTTCTCCATTTTCATAAAATAAAGCTAGTTACATATATTTTTTCGGTGAAATAACAAATTATTTTTGTTTATTTATATCTTCCTACATTAATAATAGAATGCGATACAGCTTTTCTTTTGAGTGTAATGCAAAAATTAAAACAGATCCTCTCAGCACACCGTTTACTAATCACCTCAAAATCGTCTTTATGTATTCTTTAAAGTAATTTGGCGCAAAAACAACTTCGCTTCATGTAAAGTAAAATGATGTTTTTTTTAATTAAGACAAGATCATGGGGTCAGTCCCAGCCATCTGTTGCATCTTTTATAAATCTATAAAACCACTTTGAAACTTTAGAATGTTATATAACTTTTAAATTGACTCTGATATTTTCATTTTATAAAAGGATGTTCTATATCTTATGAAAGTTTTCATGGTAATAAATTGTATCTGAATTAATACGTATCTTATTAATACAAGGAAAAACAATTGTTATTTTTATTATTTAAGTAACAAGATTATAAATTAGTCACTTTATTTTTCAATATCTATGGCATCAAATTATTTTTAAATTATGTGATGAAATTGTCAGCAGTTTTGATTGTTTACTTTACGAACGGCGACGATCTTCTGTGATTGGGTTGAACTCGGGTTGCCGCTCTGTTTGACTATAGCCTTTTTCGCTCCATCAATTACACATTTGAAAATCAGCTTGTACAAAATGGGTAAGAGTAAAAAATATTGCTTCCTCTCGGACTCTTACAACAATGTTATGGACAATATTCTTGTGTTCGAGGCTGCAAAAATTCATCTGCCTGCCTTTGAATAACATACAGAACCACGGCTTTGAAAAGCACTGTGTTTAGAAAAATTATGCTTATGTTTTATACTTATATCAAGTTTTAAATGTTTCCGGAACAGTTATAGCTTATGCATTAATTATTTCCTTTATTTTAATGCACTTTCATGTGTATTTTTCATGTTATTTTTAGAATGTAAGTTGTTTATTCTAATTATTAAGTATATACGAATTTTCTAATATGTATTTATCGAATAGTAATTCGTACAAAATAAATCTAAATATTTTACGCATGCATTTACATGTTCTGTATTTATACTGCATCACATGATGAAATATATAAACAAACTTGCTAGCCGCCCTACTTTTATGCCATTTGATTACCACTCTGACGTCACATGAATATTCCCGATAAGAAAATCGTTTTAAATGTAATCTTTTCAATATGACGTAATTTTCAAAATTAAATGCGTTTCGCTTGGAATAATTTAATTGTCTTAAGCTTTTCTTTCTTTTTTAATATTCACGTGTAACTACATTTTTTATGACATAATTTACCTCATTTACTGCTTTTAACACGCGATCATTTAATTATTATTTTAAAATGTTGCTGATGTTTTTAACAGTCACGTGTAAATACATTTTTAAATTGAAAGGAAATATTATTTCGCATTTTTACAATTTGGCAACAATGTAAAATATGACATTTCTAAATGTGAAATATACCTTTATTGAAATAATGTAAATTTGAATTTAAAAAAATTAAAACAGTCCAAAAATTAGCCAAGTTAGAAAAATAATTACACACTGCACGCCGCAAGCTTGTCAAGTACGTCCCTGCAAAATAGGATTAAAGTAGTAAGCCTAATTTTTGTTCCTATTAAACTTTTTTAACAGGACTATTATGACCAACTTCAACATTAAATAGCTCTTAAAATAATTTTTAGATTTAAAAGCTGTCTGATTCAGCGTGTTTATCGAACGTTTTTCTATAATACTACCAATTTTCATATTTTTATCTGCAATAGTTTTCTTAATATTAGCCGAGAAAGACTTCCGGTCACAAAAAAAGTATTTAGGATGTTGACAAAGTTAGTTGCTATTTTTAAGAATAGAGAGAAAAGTGCAACTATACTGCAAAATGCAAGAAAGTAAAAATATTTTTATAGGCTTCTTCTTTAGAACACAACATTTTGCATAAACTGTGTAAAAGGTATACTGCAATCATTACTCGCGTATTATTTATTAAACCCCATAATAATAATGATTAATATGTGTATCACACTTTTCTACATATGCTTACGAAATAAACACAGAATGAGCAAAGCTCGTAAAAAAAGAAATCTCCCATCCTTCCTGTATATCTTTTAGAATAAACGCTGTTTACTGTAAACCGTGTAACACATTTTAAATTAGCACACGCAATATTATAATTGCGTAAATAAATCATTTTTTCTTCGAATAAACTAGTTTTAAAGGGAAGCTGGGGATGACTGCGTGAGAAGTTTTGAATAAAATTATCAATTCATATCTTTCATGCGTGGTAATTTTTCTTTCGTTAATCTTAATTACAAGGATGCACTTAAAATTTATACTATATGAGCAAAATTATTTAATTTATTAACTCCAAAATAAGATAATTCTGTCTGCCCACATTATTATTATAATATTTACAACATGTAAATATTTGATAATCATATATATTATTTCTGTTGTCAACATATCTTTTTCAATGCATTTACAAAACGCAGAACGATGAATGAGGTATCATTCGATTGAACCGGCTTTTGACATCGTACACTCTCACATTTCGTTGAAACACGTTGGTTGATTAAAAATTACAGTTAATTAAAAATTAATGACGAAACGTTTCAGAATTTTTCAATTCTTCAATTTAGACTAATAGATGGCACTAGATGGAAAACTGCTCGACATCGATTTCATAACATCGTTTACATAAATAAAATGAAAGGTTTTACCCAAATCAATGTTGATTCCACAATAATCACAGATTTCAGTGTGAAAGCCCCTTACGGGTCTATACTGCGGTTATGTGATAAAATAGAAACGAATTACAACAGCTTTTATACTTTTCGTATTAATTTGCAGCCGATCAGCATATTCTTCAACATCTCTGCGCTTTCATCTCGACTTTTTGCATTTTACTAACGAAATCTGGTTCTGCACTACTAGTAAGTTCCGGAGTTATATGAGGTATTTGATCAAATATGATTTGCAGCAAAAGAGTTGTTTAAAATATTTTGTGTTATTCACATCCATTTGAAAGACACTGTAGTCATCAATTACAGAATATTAATGTAAAAAAGAAAACAAACTCTTTTTAATTTGCTCTGGACAATCAATTGCCAACCGTGGCAATTTATATGTCACTAAATCTTTTCATTATTAGAGGAAACCGATGTTCATTATTGAGATTGATTTTTTTTATAACAATTTAAAAAGGAACAAAAAGTCACTAAATTGAGCTACAGTTTTCAAACAAAATTCACTCGAAAGTCTTTTTTTTCCCTAACCGATAATGTAAAAATTTAAATTATCGCATGTTTAGCAGTGGTATAAAAGAAATAAAAGCGAAAGCCATAGCCTCAGTCGTTTCCATCATCGACAAGAAAACAAACGCAAATTAAATACATTTCTAAACAGAGTTACTTGGTTTTGGTCAAGTGAACTACGATTTTTTAAAGGCGACAGAAAAGTCCGCTGTGAAAGAAGTATGACTTTGTCGCAAATAACACTACTTGACCTAAAGTTGAAATAATCATCATATATATCATTTCTCCTGTCAACATCCCTTTTTCTAAGAAAATATGAAACGCAGAACAACGAATGAGATACCATATGAAAGGTTTTTGAACCGGCTTCTGACATAGCCCACTTAACAATTCGTTAAAACATGTTTTTGAGTAAAATTTGCTGAAAAATAAAAATTAAATCGGCATTGTTTTCATAAAAGAAATGAAAGGTTTTCCTGAAATTATTGTTGCCAAAAAAAGTAAAATACTACATTATATGATGCTCAGCAATTATTATAAAAAACACCGCACGGGTTTATTTTATACTTATGATTAAAAAGCTAAATTGAAATTGAAATGTTTAGATTTATATTTCTACGTCCCATGTTTTTCCCGAAGCGGATGACGTCATCATCTAATGCAGTCAAAATACGATTGTTAATTTTTTTTCTCGCGCGTGCTTTTAGCAATCTTGGATCAGTTTTTAGTCTAACTTCGATGGAATAAATTAGATGATATTCTGGCTTGACTAACAACTAAATGTTGTTTGCAGATATTTTTATCCTTGCTTTTTCTTTAGAAGTTTAAACCTGCATCTAATAAATATTACACATTGATAAAAAATGATACTTGTCTATTATCCCGTCGACCACTTTTCATAACAAAAAACTATCGCCAAATAAACGGAAGAACGTTGCCATTGGAATATCAAAAAATAAATAAAATATAAGAATTTAAGGACACAATTGTTATTTTAATTAATAAAATAACTACTAAATCAGTAAAACATAATGAAAAATACACGCAAATGTCGAGTGTAAAACCACTAGATGACGTATCAAACACGCATAATGATTCTGACATTAAGTAAATGGGACGGTATTTTTGGCGTTTAATCTTACAGTTTGGCGGTAGTTTTTTGTTATGAAAAGTGGTCGACGGGATATTAGAGAAGTACCTAAAAAATATTAGATTCCAGTGCGAAATCTTTGCACGGGCCCTCTGGTTCAGTAATATTCTACAATTTCAACTCTAAACATTTAAACTACCATTAAAAAAACACGCAGTTAGTCATTTTCATCTAACTTACACATTCACGTAAGCGTTCAACAGAAAAATCAAAAGCCAAAATGCATTCATAATTGATTAAAAAACCATCTTTTTGGGTACATGTTTCTATCTGAGTGGAATGTTCACACAACTTCTGTTACATTATTTTCAACATTCGCAGTAATTAATAGATATATTACATTTTCAAGCGGATCTGTTCATTAATGCACTATTAATAAGCAAATTATAAATTATAATAATGTACTAAAAAGGAAAAAAATGTTGAAGGACAATTGATTGAAATAAATACCTTTTTTAAAATAAATAAATAAATTGCGAGTGATTTTTTTATCAAATATTTCAAATATTTATCAATATATAAAAAAATTTTGTTTAGAAAATAATAAAATGGATATACAGTTTAAATCTAGCTTCCTGGAAAGAAAAAAAATCGATTCACTTCATCCATGGAATCGAACCCACATCCATTTATACACTGGCATAACTGCAGTTTAATCAAAGAACATCAGCTTATTTCTGAAACAATCAATCACATTTACCCATCCTTATTGTAAATATGTTTTTGACCCTTGAGGGATGGGAAAGGCAAATTATTTATATATATATATATACAGAATATTGTATTGTCCAGTGGCACCAACATATATGCGCCGGTGAGGCCCGAGCTAGAGTCCTGTATCGGGTCGGGTTACCCGCTTTTACCCTCACCCTACCCGACCCGCGGTTCGGATTGGGTCGGGTTGACACTATATTTTTCGTTGCGGTTCGGGTCGGGTTTCGGGCTGAGATATTGAGGATTCGGGTTGACACGCTTTTCCAAAAGAATCTTCACAATATTTTTGCAGGTTAAAAATATGTATACAATAAGGCCTCCATAACGGACATTCTCGAAAATTGAAGCTTTTTACGCTACTTGGAAAGAAGGAAAAAATGCCATTATTCTGATCACTTGATCATAACTCCTTTTTTTTTTTTTTTTTACAAACTGTGTTCTGTGCAACAATTTGCGAATGTCAGCGACAAATCTCAGTTGCAGTGTCATAGATTTTTCCATTGACTCTTGCTGATAAAACAAAAGAAATTGCTAACTCACGGAAAGAATAAATTTTCTTGCGGTTAACCCTTACCCTTTATATACTAACGCATTATGTTATATCTTATGTTTTAATACCGAGTATTTTCTTTGTGGACTACTTTTTCATAATTGTATTGAAATATGGATTAATTTTCTGTTCCTTCGGTTTCGGGTCGGTTTCGAGTTAACTTTAAGCAAAATTATCAAGTTCGGGTCGGATACACAACCCAACCCGTGCAAAATTATAATTCCTTGTCCTCAATTTCGAGTGTAGATTGAATCTTTCGACAAAATCTAAAAGTAGAGAAATAGTGACTAGTTTTGAAAAGTAATTTGTAGTCGCTACTTTTTAAAACAAGTAGTTGTAGTTGTAGTTAACTACATTTTTGATAAAGTAGTTGTAGTTCGCTACTAAAAAAAAGTAGTTTTTCATACCCCTGACTTATTCACATTCAAATATGTATTTATTTTCATAGTTCTGTTCAAACTTTTGTGAAAATCCCAACAATTGAACATGCTAAAACCTGAAAATGAGCCGGAAGAATTATTCAAGGTTAAATCTGACTCGCAGAAAAAAAATAAGTCATCCTGACCCGAAAAAATAAATAAAAGCAACCCGACCCGCTGCAGGACTCTATTCAACGATCTCGAGGTGTCCGTTATTCCGAGGTTTCACTACATTTGAATATTAAAGAATATATATTTGTCCATTTTTCTATATATAATATAAAATTGGTATTAGAGATATAATTGTAGATTACTTTTCATTATAGCGTTAAAACATGATTTATTGTCCTTTCATTGCGGGGGTGGGGCGGGTTGCGTGTCGCCAAAAATTATTTTTGCGGGTTCGGGTCGGGTTGCGGGTCCAGAATTTTTTTGTAGGGTTCAGGTAGGGTTGCGGGTTGAGTTCAAATGGAATTTGAGGGTTCGGGTCGGGTACAACCCGTGCAGGACTCTAGCCCGAGCCCTCCCAATAATTTGCTATCACAGCTTACCGAATTTCCATTGTTCTATTATTTATTTACACTGAAACAAAATTTCATTCTGTTGACGTTTACAAAATCATTTTGTTTGAAAAACAATAGAGACAACAGTTAAAACAAACAATCAAGACATACAGGAGAACAAAAAAAAATTTTTTTGATGGATGTATAGTTTGATTTCTTTTAAAAATGTACTTCCTGCATACTTTATCAGCGAGTATAAATCTAATCATCACTCGTTTTAATTATCACTCGTTTTAATGACTTGACTTAGACGTATAAGGCATTTAGATGGCTGAATTTATTTTCTTTATGTGCTTTTTGCGCTTTTTAATTTGCAGTTGCATTCATGGTATGATAATTATGATAAATATTAGTGTCTTTATAAGGATAAGGTCATGAGAGTATAATTTAATAAATTACTATTTTATACTTAATAATTAAAACATAAATTATAACTTTGCGCTTAACTTAGAGTTATCCTCCCCCCACCCCTTCATTAAAAAAACACTACTCGTGCCATTTTACCAAAAAGTTTTGAGCCCACCCAATATTTAAAAAAAATTGGCGCCACTGGTATTGTCACCGGAAATATGTCATACTACCAAAAATTAAACTAATTGTAGCACAGAAAGTATGTAACAATTGGATTTCAAGATTTGAGCCAAACGGACGTACACAGCAAGTTAAATAAAAGCTTGTAAAAAATAATCTAGAATACTTTTTTATAGAGCAATGAGTTGATATCTTAATGATATCATAATGATTTAAATTTATACTATATATGAGCAAAATTATTTAATTTATTAACTCCAAAATAAGATAATTCTGTCTGCCCACATTATTATTATACTAATATTTACAACATAGAGTTTTTTTTTCTTCTACTTTCACTAATGGATGAAACATTTAAATTAGCTTGATCTAAAAAAGTCCTTCCGGCCTGTACCGGGAGGAAAAGGTAGCTTTCCTATGTCTTCGTTTTAAAATTTTAGCTAATGTTACACGAAAACAGCAAGCTAAAATGCAAAGAAAACATTTACAAAAGATTCGTTAATACTGAAATTGAATAAGAAATTCGCCAAATTATTGAGCTATAGCCAAATTGGCTTCATTTATGAAAACTTATTTTGGTCGCCAAATTTGGCGATATTTCGCCAAATGTCGCCAAGTTTGGCGAGAATTTGGCGCTAACGGATATGAATATATAGTTTTATGCGTATGATTGGGAAAATGATTACAACAATCAAAAGTTTTGCAATGTGCTGTCTTGTTTCAAAATGTCAGCCACCCTAGAATTTCAAACTGCTGTATCTCAGCCATTTTTTAAGATAGAGGTAAAACAAAAAATGCTCTGGAATCCTTGTATCAAGGCCTAACACGTAATTAAAAAATAAATTTGAATTTTTAAATTTTTTGTTTATTTATTTTATATTTTAAGTTAATTTAAATCTTTAAATGGCCGCCATCTTGAAACAAGATGGCGGACCAAGCTGGCTAACGAACTCGGTCGAGACATTTGTGACCTTAATACACACAATTAGTTTCATCAAAATCGATTCATAAATACGGGCGTTATCGTATGACATAGGTCAGATATATATATATATATATGGATATATATATATATATATATATATATAAATCAACATTTGAACGGAGGGTGGTTTTGGGGTCTGGGGGTCATGATCCGTGAAAATATATCGAAATTTTCCGGAACTGCTTTCCTCCGAACGGCTGCAATAGGTAGCTTTATACTTTTTTGTATTGAAAGCTACCTAAAATGGGAAAAAATTCTTTTCTGAACATTTTTTTTAAATGACAGAAATCGCACAAAAATTCCGATTTAAGCAGTTTACAAATTATTTTCATAAAAGAAATATTTAATCTTAATTCAATTAAGTCACTTCTTTTTCACCCATTCTATTTGCAACATTTACTGAATACCTCTGCGTATCCTAAACGGGCACATATGCCATAGTTTCTTTTACAAACAAATAAACAAACGTAGTACTTTTATTTAACGGAAGAAAACATTTCATTCCACAAATGTGGATATTCTCTCTCTGCTTCGGACATTCTGTTTACTTCTTAGATTATCTAAGTGACTATTTCACTCTTTCATTTCTCTCTACATTCATACAATATGACTTTTTTTTTCATTTTCGGTTGCTAATATTAAGCAAATGGCTACATTCTCAGAATTCTCCTGTTTATTAACAACGAAATATAATATCAGAAATAAAGAGAATAGAAAAACGCATATTTAGTGTATTTTCACTACTTTCATCAAATAAAGAGAAATAATTTGCTGTAACAAATCTTTTGAATTATTGCAAATAGTTTGGAAGCGTCCTGTGACATAGTAATAAAGATTCTACCTTTTTTAAATAAAAAAGTGAAAGATTGTTAAATTTTAGAAATTTCTTCTATCTTTACAAGAAGAAAAAGTATTGGATTCGTGAAAATTTTCGACTTCCACTTTTCGACGGATTTATACGTTTTAGAAGGTCCTGAACACGATTTGACTGGTTTTTGAACATGTCTGTCTGTGAGTCTGCCTGTCTGTGTATGTGTGTGTGTCTGTATGTAACAAACATTTTGTGGGCGCTCTATCTCAAGAACTAATGCACAGAATTTCATCAAACTTCAGATTCAGTTGTACCTTGATATAAATTGGTGCTGATTCGTTTTCGGTGTAAATCGTCCAACAGGTGGCGCTCGAATGCTGCATTTTCCACAATAGATCTATCTCCAGAACTAATGCACTGATTTTCATCAAACTTTAGATTCAGTTAGACGTTGACATACGTTGCTCTTGATTAGGTTTTGGTGTAAATAGCAAAACAGGTGGCGCTGCTATGCTGAATGTTTTAGGATTTACACGATTTTAGCGATAGTCGTGTCTCAAGAATTAATGCACGGAATTTCATCAAATTTCACTTCTCTGTTAGTTTTCGACATAAGTTGGTGCTGATTAGATTTTCGTGTAAATCATGTAACAGGTGGAGCTGCTACGCTCCATTTTTTTTTATATTCTAAAATGCATAGTTACAAAAATTACAATTTTTGAAGTATTAACATGTATGAGATAGAATAAAATTTTGAGATTGTCGCATCCGACTCGTTTTTCCTAGTGATTGATAATACACTGTAAAAATTTTCGTTCAACGTCAGAAAAAAAAAGGATTCAGAAGCAGCAAAACATGGTTTACTTGATTTTCCGTTGTGTTCCCATCGTTCAGACAACTTTTCAAAGCAAATAGCGGAAGTATGTTGTGGAAGCTACGCCTGTGAATCCTGCACAAATGAAATAACCACAGCATTTACATTGAATCTATTCAATGGAGCGCGGTTGGGACAGGTCCAGAAACATTAAATATATTGAAGCAAGCTTAAAGAGACAAATATGTTGCTGAATGACTGATTGTCTCTGAATCTGAGTTGTGTAAATGATAACTCCGTTGTACAAATTCAATCCAGCTGCTGTCATTATTACGTGATTCTACCTACACAAGAAAGCAGTATTAGATTCGTGAAAAATTTCGTTAGAAAATTTCTGTCTGTGAGTCTGTGTGTCTATCTGTATGTGGGTGACACACATTTTGTGGGCGTTTTAACTCATGAACTACTGCATAGAATGGGATGAAATTTTCTATGAAGTTCCAACTGGTGCTGAATAGTTTTAGGGAAAAATCCCCCAAAAAGGGATGTTTCAAGTCAAAGATTTGTTCGACTTATGTAGCGTTTGTATCTCCAGTT
Source organism: Maratus michaelseni (assembly GCA_963931845.1). Lineage (NCBI taxonomy): Eukaryota > Metazoa > Arthropoda > Arachnida > Araneae > Salticidae > Maratus > Maratus michaelseni. The sequence goes on along the minus strand of OZ007593.1, from coordinate 358,954,256 downwards.
TATGTCTGCATAATTCCACAAAACATCAAATTTAGAATTCTCATGATAGGAATAGATTGTCATTCAGTTTTGGTTGCAGTCATCTAAGAGGGAGTGCTTGAAAGTTGACCTATTTTTAATAGGCAATGCCTAAATTACCAGTTTAAATGCACGGAATGCAACAAAATTTAATGCTTAGCATCCTCAATATGGGGATAACATTATCATTCATTGTTGGTTGCAAATATTGTTGGTGCCGAAATTCAATAATTTGTTCCAAAAAGGCTATATTTATATCTTCAGTTTAAATGCCTACAATTCAACGAAACTTTTGAATCTTTATCATGGGAATAAATTGCCATTTGATTTTGGTTGCAGACTTCTAAGAGGAGATGCAGATATTCAACGATTTTTTCGAAATATGCGATGCTTACATCTCCATTTTAAATGTACGCAAATAAATTTGCTTTTCCTTCATTAAAAGTCTTCATTGTCCACGATTCCATAACAATATTATGCGTTTATATATTTAAAAAAAACTATTTCTTAAATCGGTGTAATTTCTTGTACTATTTAAATCATTTATTTAATTTGATTTACACATAAGAGGACTTAAAAGGGAGGACCACTGTATACAATCTCAGAGAAGTTATTTTAAGGTGGTTCTCAAATGAACTGCTCAACAACGCGAAATTTTCTGACTCAGTTTTAAATGCAATGGCATAAGATTGGCACGCCTGACTATGGAAGTGATTTGCAATCGAAATCAGTTTTCCATTTTTGATAAATAGATTAATTATCGAGTTATAAGCGAATATTTTCTCCTTTCTCGATCTGCTGCCTCGAGAATTCGGTTCAAAACGCCGGCTGTGACAGTATTTTCTGAAAGATCTTCTGCCTTTACCAAAAAATGTCAAACTCACTTCTTTGACAAAGCTTAGTTTCTGAATAAGAACAACTGCCAATTTCATGCGTTTTCCAATAAAAATGAATTCAAAAAATTATTATCATTTATTGCTCGTGTACAGGGACACACAAAAAAACTAGTTAGATTAAGGTCTATGGGGGGGGGCCGTTTTCGATGCATTTTAATGCTGTTACAATATTTCAAACAAAATGAAATTGATATACCTTACTCAGGTAGAGTAGCACATGTTTTCTGGGGAGTATAGAATAAGTATCATTTATTGTTCATTTACAGGGACGCACAAAACAATTCCATTACACCATGACCTATAGGAAAAAAAGGTTTGCGATTCATTTTAATATTCTTATGATTCTTCAATTGAAAAGGATCACTGAGCACACAGAAAAAAGTTTTGTTGAATCAACAAAAATTTGTTTGCCCCAACGAAACTTTTTGTTTAAATATGGGTCAATGGAAATTTCGTTTGAATCAACAAAAAAAATATTGTTGATTTTTTTTGCAATTCCAAAAAAAAAAATTGTATCGTCAGCAAAAAAATGTTTTGTTAATTCAAGTAAAATGGTTCAATTTTACTTGAATTAACAAAATTATTTTTGTTACATAGATATATGCTATGTATTATTTTAACAATCTATTTTCTTTTTTCAACAAACTATATTTTGTTTGTTTAATCAATAAAATATGTTATATTACGAACTTGTTTTGTTTATACTACAAAAACATTTGTTAAATGAACCAATCTACATATGCAAATTTAAATATTTTTTAATTCATTTTCAACAGTGAATTACGCTTGTAAACCTTGAACAATAACAAGTGAATTTTATCGGGCTTTTTTTCAAAGCGCAAACCGAGAGAATGAAAATTGCCCATGCCGGGAGTCGATCCCGGGTCCTCAGAACAGCAGCCTGACGCTTTACCACTGCGCTACCAGGAACGATATCGGAGTTCGGCATTTCTCACTCTTATATATGTCGGAACGGCTGCAATCGCAGCACAAGATGGAATGTCATAAGGAGCACGCAAATTTCTGCGGCAAACATGAGACGACAGTACAAAGCACAGCATACGGCAACACATAGTTAATTTTTTATTCATTTTCAGCAGTGAATTACGCCTGTAAAAAGCAGGATAAAAATTTCCTTGTTATTATTCAAAGATTACAGGCGTATTTGACTGCTGAAAATGAGATAGAGCTATTGCAGAAATCACGAAAAATGCAACATAGCAGCGCCACCTGTTGCGCGATTTAAAGTAAAAAGTAATCAGCAACAATTTATATCAGAAAGTAACTGAATAAAAGGTTTTATTAAATTCCGTGCATTAGTTCTTGAGATAAAAACAGCGAAATCGCGTTCAGGACAACCGGAAATCGAAAATTTTCATGAATCCAATTCTTTCTTCTTGCAAAGATAGAAGACGGTAATAAATGGGACAGGGGGATTTTTAAAACTACCTTTGTCCGTCCCAGTGAAAAAAAAGTTTTAATTATCCCAAAATTGTGTTAATCATGTAATTATATAGCTATATAAGTCAAATAAATCAAGTTACGTAAGAGAGATATGGCTACTACACAAGAATTTAAATTTTTCAAAAATAACAATTTTGCTGGAATTACAAAAATATTGTAAAATTAAAAGAAACAAATTTTGTTAGTTCAAGTAAAATTGGTGAAATTTTGTTAAAATTTTGTACGAGTGTTAACAATATTTTTTTGTCCAAGCAACAAAACCAATTTTTTTACTTGAACTAAAAATTTGACTAAAACAACCAAAATGTACTCAACAAAACGGGTTTTGTTGTTTTAATCAATTCCTTTTTCTGGGTGAGGTGCAGTAAACGTGTTTTCTATAGATTAAGGCGTGCGTAGCATTTATATTCATATACAAATAATTCGCTTACACGACAGGCTATGATCGATTCCATTGTACTAAAAACAATGAGATTTCTTAACTGTAACTGTATTCTTGTTACTGTTAGAAAGTGTTTCATAATCTATGCCCGGTGCCTTATGTTTCGTTCTTGTTTAGTTTAGTTTGTTTATTGTTTATTAAGATGAGAGAATGCACATTTTATCAACGCGATATTCTGTACTTCTCTTATTATGTTACGCTGTCTTTCTTCATTTTAGAGATTCTAGTCGGGAATAGTGCATCGTTTTTGGCTCAATCAATAAAAATTCATAATTTTCAGAGAATCTGCAAAAATATTTACAAATAGCTTTTTACCTAACTGAAGGGAAAAAAATCATAGGAATATAATTTTTCATAAATGTTACATTTTTAAATGTCCCAGGCTATTATGAAACTGTATGTCTTTCCAAAATTAATCTTAATATTCCAGAAATTCTTCATAGAATTAAAAAACTCGGAAGAGACAATTATGAACAAAATTTTGCTGTAGATTTAATATTATTGTTTTTATTTATTTATTTATTTATTTTACAGTACATTAACTGAAATCGGATTATGCGGATTAACCGGGACACCTCCACCACCACCACTACAAAAAAAAAAAAAAAGAAAGAAAGAAAGAAAAAAAGATTAAAAGTAAGGGCGAATTTGGAACGTTACGAAGTTTTAAGTAACGATGATATTGTGTTGCATGTCACTTTTGGTTCAGAAGAAACAAGGAATTTCGAAGAATGTTCTGAAAGTGATAAAGAAAGTATTGTAACTCATCAAAAATTAAGTCACGGCGACGCATTAGTACACACTGAGGCGTTACTTAACTACTTGGAGCAAGAAGATGAGAACACCTGCTGAAAAAATGATGTTGAGAAATTTGCGCAGTTAAATTGGGCGAAGAATAAATGAAAACGAAAAGAGACCTATCATTTCATTCTTCACAAAACTCTAACACTTCACAAAACAAAATTTCTATTTTTTTTTTATATTGTACTAATTGTAAATCTAAATAACATTAAAATATATGTTCACTCTTTCTTTTGTATTAATTAATTATTAATGTCCTTTTGTATAATAATTTGACATTTTCTATTCTTTTTCCAAAATTTTAATCAACATTTGCACAAATTCGATTATCCGGGATATTCGCTTATCCGGGAAGATGCAATTCCTGTCCATCCCGGTTAATCGAAAGTCTACTGTATCTTATTTTTTAACACGGCTCTGCTACACACACAGAAGTTCACTTATGAATAATACAATTCAAAGGCCAGTATCCACTTACTTTTGTTTAAGGATATGTAAGTGACTTTTCTTCTGAAGAAGGAATAAATACGCTGTTACAATTGTTATCTTAATTTTCTGCCAGTTCGTCACCTTAGAAATAAATTGACATAAATGTGATATGTCATAATGCTTGCAATCAACTGAAAAGAGGCTACCAGCTCTGCAAGTCCATTTCAATTAATTTATTTTTAAGTTTGAAGATTTTATTTGAAATGACAAAAAATATATAAATTAAGTAGTTTGCATTTTAGTTGTATTTGTGTAAATAATTGACAGATTTAAAAGCGTAAAAAGAAAAGTTTTAAAGAGAAATGAGCTTTTTATATATATAAAGCATATGCAAATTACTTATTAATTTATTTAAAGAATGATTCAATTATTTTCCATTTTGCATGAATGGTAATTTGAAAACGAAAATAAGAAATTGCAATTTGAATTTATTTAAAATTTTTCATTTCACATTCTCAATATTTTCTCATCATATATGTCGTGTTCAATTTAAGGACCATTGATTACTACAGGTTCGAAATTGAGAAAAATCTCCTAATGACTGAATTTAAGATATTAGGAGTAAATTTAAAAGAGAAAAGTGCAATCTTTATATTTACATTTAAAGGTAAGGATGTTACTTTTTTTATACCTGATATTTGTATCGTAATCCATATTTCTACTACTATGATGAAAAAAAATCTTTTGCTTTCAGTTTGTTTAGGTAATTTTCAATACAAAAAAGTATAAAGCTACCTATTGCAGCCGTTCGGAGGAAAGCAGTTCCGGAAAATTTCGATATATTTTCACCGATCATGACCCCCAGACCCCAAAACCACCCTCCGTTCAAATGTTGATTTATATATATATATATATATATATATATATATATATATATATATCTGATCTATATCATACGATAACGCTCGTATTTATGAACCGATTTTGATGAAACTAATCGTGTGTATTAAGGTCACTAATGTCTCGACCGAGTTCGTTGGCCATTTTGGTCCGCCATTTTTTTTCAAGATGGCGGCCATTTAAAAATTTAAAACTAAAATAAATATACAAAAAAAATAAAAATTCAAAATGTATTTTTTAATTACGTGTTAGGCCTTAATACAAGGATTCCAGAGCATTTTTTGGTTTACCTCTATCTTAAACAATGGCTGAGATAGAGCAGTTTGAAATTCTAGGGTTTCTGACATTTTGAAACAAAACAGCACATTAACGCGATTACTCGCAAATTATTTTCTTTCATTCTTGTAACAATTTTCCCAATCATACGCATAAAACTATATATTCATATCCGTTAGCGCCAAATTGTCGCCAAAATTGGCGACATTTGGCGAAATATCGCCAAATTTGGCGACCAAAATAAGTCTTCATAAATGAAGCCAATTTGGCTATTGCTCAATAATTTGGCGAATTTCTTATTCAAATTCAGTATTAACGAATCTTTTGTAAACGTTTCTTTGCATTTTAGCTTGCTGTTTTCGTGTAACATTAGCTAAAATTTTAAAACGAAGACATAGGAAAGCTACCTTTTCCTCCCGGTACAGGCCGGAAGGACATTTTATAAATCAATTTTGATGAAACTAATTCTGTGTATTAAGCTCACCAATGTCTCGACCGAGTTCGTTGGCCAGCTTGGTCCGCCATTTTATTTTAAGATGGTGGCCACTTAAAAATTTAAAACTAAAATAAATATACAAAAAAGTTAAAAATTTAAATTTATTTTTTAATTAAGTGTTAGGTCTTGATACGAGGATTCCAGAGCATTTTTGGTTTACCTCTATCTTAAAAAATGGCTGAGATAGAACAGTTTGAAATTCTAGTGTGGCTGACATTTTGAAACAAAACAGCACATTAACGCGATTACTCGCAAATTATTTTCTTTCATTGTTGTAATCATTTTCCCAATCATACGCATAAAATTATATATTCATATCCGTTAGCGCCAAATTCTCGCCAAACTTGGCGACATTTGGCGAAATATCGCCAAATTTGGCGACCAAAATAAGTTTTCAAAAATGAAGTCAATTTGGCTATTGCTCAATAATTTGGCGATTTTCTTATTCAAATTCAGTATTAACGAATCTTTTGTAAACGTTTCTTTGCATGTTAACTTGCTGTTTTCGAGTAACATTAGCTAAAATTTTAAAACGAAGATATAGGAAAGCTACCTTTTCCTGCCGGTACAGGCCGGAGGACTTTTTTATGAGTTGTCGGATGCAATCTATGTTTTGCATTAAATGAAGTAAAACATTGAAAAACAAATCTCACAGGATGGGGATAGTTCGTTTTAGATAGATTTTAAGATAATTGTCCTATTAGCTAGTACACCTTCCGTTATTGTTTTGTGTTATTTTCTCCGGATTATGCTTTTCTTTTCTTTTGTTTACGAATTTTGTAATAGAAAAGTTCCGCTATAGAATATCCTTCTGATTGAAAAACAAGAACGAAAAATCATGCGTCAAGCATAGATTATGTAACACTTTCCAACGCTTCCAAAATAATTTTACGAATCATACTCTTTAATAAGCTAAAAGATAACATCTAAGTAATCCGAACACTTTTATTCAGCCCTGTATAGGATCTATAGATTAGTGTATATACTACATAGGATGCTAAATTTTAGTTCAGTTAGGAAACACGTAGCACAGTTTAAAATTCTCCGTCTGGAGTTAAATAATACGGAAATGTGTTCCCGAACTTTTGTGCTTCCCTGTATAGAATCTACAGAATTTATACACACCACGTAATATACAAAAAGCGATTTAAAATTAAAATCGCATTCAGTAACTTAAAACGCACTTCCAGGAATTATTGTTAACATACAGTAGAGAATTCTTTTGTGTGTCCCTGTAAATGAACGATGACTGCTATACACACAATATTCTGTAATATGTCTCTTGTAATGAACCTTGTATAAATTTCAATGCGTTTAAAATAGTGAAACATTATTTAAATAAACCGCAGAAGATTTTTCTCCATAGACGTAAGGTAACGGAATTCTTTTGACTGTCCCTGTAAAGTAAGTATAAGTGCTATGCACACCCTATTCCATATTAAGTTTCTTCTAATGCACCTTAGTGATACATATAAATTTCAATGCGTTTAAAATAGTGAAACATTATTTAAATAAACCGCAAATGATTTTTCCCCATAGACCGCAATGTAACGGAATTCTTTTGAGTGTCCCTGTAAAAAAACTATAAGTGCTACACACTTCCGTTGAAATAGGAAACATGCTATAGATAACGATTATAACATATAAAAATTGTAGGGCAATCCGAGCATATTTACGGGAGTTAGAGCACGGACAGACGGCAGACGGCCAGACAAACCGAAGTCATAAACACTTTTCAACTAGGTTGGAAAGTGTTAAAAATCAACCATGAAAATGAACAAGAACGAAAAATCATGCGTCAAGCATAGATTATGTAGCACTTTCCAACGCTTCCAAAATAATTTTACAAATCATACCGTTTAATAAGCTAAAAGATAACTTCTAAGTAAACAATTTGGAAAACGCATAACATATTTAAAAACATAATTTCAGGAATTTCCAACATATACAATATTCGGAAAAATATCCGAATACTTTTATTCAGCCCTGTATAGGATCTATAGAATTGTATATATACTACATAGGATGCTAAATTTTAGTTCAGTTAGGAAACGCGTAGCACATTTTAAAATTCTCCGTCTGGAGTTTGTCAATAAACAGAAATGTGTTAGCGAACTTTTGTGCTGCCCTGTATAGGATCTACAGAATTTATACACACCACGTAATAGACAAAAAGCAAGTTAACATTAAAATCGCGTTCAGTAACTTAAAACGCACTTCCAGGAATTATTGTTAACAAACAGAACTGCAAAAACTATAAGTGCTACACACTTCCGTTGAAATAGGGAACATGCTATAGATAACGACAATAACATATAAAAATTGCAGAGCAATCCGAACATATTTACGGGAGTTAGAGCACGGACAGACGGCAGACGGCCAGACAAACCGAAGTCATAAGCACTTTTCAACTAGGTTGGAAAGTGCTAAAAACGGTAATTCAGTCCCAATCCAGGATTTTCGCCGATCTCTGTTTTGCTTACCACTGTTTCCAAACAATAAAAATTTTTGTGTTATATTTCTATTTCAAATGTCATAGAAATATATGTCGAAGATTTTTCTTTGGAAATAATGCTATTAAAAAAAGTCCTTCTGGCCTGTACCGGGAGGAAAAGGTAGCTTTCCTATATCTTCGTTTTAAAATTTTAGCTAATGTTACACGAAAACAGCAAGTTAACATGCAAAGAAACGTTTACAAAAGATTCGTTAATACTGAATTTGAATAAGAAAATCGCCAAATTATTGAGCAATAGCCAAATTGGCTTCATTTTTGAAGACTTATTTTGGTCGCCAAATTTGGCGATATTTCGCCAAATGTCGCCAAGTTTAGCGAGAATTTGGCGCTAACGGATATGAATATATAGTTTTATGCGTATGATTGGGAAAATTATTACAACAATGAAAGAAAATAATTTGCGAGTAATCGCGTTAATGTGCTGTTTTGTTTCAAAATGTCAGCCACCCTAGAATTTCAAACTGCTCTATCTCAGCCATTTTTTAAGATAGAGGTAAACCAAAAAATGCTCTGGAATCCTCGTATCAAGGCCTAACACTTAATTAAAAAATAAATTTGAATTTTTAATTTTTTTTGTATATTTATTTTAGTTTTAAATTTTTAAGTGGCCGCCATCTTGAAATAAATTGGCGGACCAAGCTGGCCAACGAACTCGGTCGAGACATTGGTGAGCTTAATACACACAATTAGTTTCATCAAAATTGATTTATAAAAAGTCCTTCCGGCCTGTACCGGGAAGAAAAGGTAGCTTTCCTATATCTTCGTTTTAAAATTTTAGCTAATGTTACGCGAAAACAGCAAGCTAAAATGCAAAGAAACGTTTACAAAAGATTCGTTAATACTGAATTTGAATAAGAAATTCGCCAAATTATTGAGCAATAGCCAAATTGGCTTCAGTTGTGAAGACTTATTTTGGTCGCCAAATTTGGCGATATTTCGCCAAATGTCGCCAATTTTGGCGAGAATTTGGCGCTAACGGATATGAATATATAGTTTTATGCGTATGATTGGGAAAATTATTACAAGAATGAAAGAAAATAATTTGCGAGTAATCGCGTTAATGTGCTGTTTTGTTTCAAAATGTCAGAAACCCTAGAATTTCAAACTGCTCTATCTCAGCCATTGTTTAAGATAGAGGTAAACCAAAAAATGCTCTGGAATCCTTGTATTAAGGCCTAACACGTAATTAAAAAATACATTTGAATTTTTATTTTTTTTGTATATTTATTTTAGTTTTAAATTTTTAAATGGCCGCCATCTTGAAAAAAAATGGCGGACCAAGATGGCCAACGAACTCGGTCGAGACATTAGTGACCTTAATACACACAATTAGTTTCATCAAAATCGATTCATAAATACGAGCGTTATCGTATGACATAATCATATATATATATATATATATATATATATATATATATATATATAAATCAACATTTGAACGGAGGGTGGTTTTGGGGGTTTTGGGGTCTGGGGGTCATGATCGGTGAAAATATACCAAAATTTTCCGGAATTGCTTACCTCCGAACGGCTGCAATAGGTAGCTTTATACTTTTAGGTAGCTTTCAATACAAAAAAGTCCTTCCGGCCTGTACCGGGAGGAAAAGGTAGCTTTCCTATATCTTCGTTTTAAAATTTTAGCTAATGTTACACGAAAACAGCAACTTAAAATGCAAATAAAACGTTTACAAAAAATTCGTTAATACTGAATTTGAACAAGAAATTCGCCAAATTATTGAGCAATAGCCAAATTGGCTTCATTTATGAAAACTTATTTTGGTCGCCAAATTTGGCGATATTTCGCCAAACTCGCCAATTTTGGCGAGAATTTGGCGCTAACGGATATGAATATATAGTTTTATGCGTTTGATTGGGAAAATTATTACAACAATGAAAATTTTTGTATTGTGCTGTCTTGTTTCAAAATGTCAGCCACTCTAGAATTTCAAACTGCTCTATCTCAGCCGTTTTTTAAGATAGAGGTAAAACAAAAAATGCTCTGGAATCCTCGTTTCAATGCCTAACACTGAATTAAAAAATAAATTTGAATTTTTAATTTTTTGCATATTTATTTTAGTTTTAAATTTTTAAATGGCCGCCATCTTGAAACAAAATGGCGGACCAAGCTGGCCAACGAACTCGGTCGAGACATTGGTGAGCTTAATACACACAATCAGTTTCATCAAAATTGATTTATAAATACGAGCGTTATCGTATGACATAGGTCAGATATATATATATATATATATATATATATATAAACTTATTGCAAAAATTAACCATTGAAACAGAAAATATATATATATATATATATATATATAATAAAACTGTAAGTCATGTGACTGTCCTCAACAGTTCCGGGATGCCGCATCGCTTTTTCATATGCCAAGCGGCCATTTTTATTCAAAATTATTTTTTCGAATAAACTGCATAAAAGTTACATTTTAAGAAAGATCGTTCAAAATAAATTAATATTTGAGAGATGACTTGCGTTCAATTATGTATATATTCTGCAATAACTTCAGTCGAAAGATTCGCAGTTCAAATTCTCTATTCATAAAAGTAAACAAAAAAAAGATTGATTCGTCGTGAACATTTAAAATATTAAATCATGGAGGTAATCATTCGCAAAGCAAGTTCTCCGCGAATGAATTTTTGGACCGCTGCCTCGCGTCAAAAAAATAATTCGCACCAGTGAGACAATCAAAGTTTACCATAATTATGTGCTATACAACTCAACTTTCGGACTTTTTCTTGACGTAAATTGAACTCATGTAATAATATTTAATGAATCAGATTTTTAGCATTTTTAAAATCGCTAATACAGCTTTTATTTATTGCGTGTACAAATTAGAAATGATACTTTGATTTTGAAATCAAATGTTTTGATTTATGATATTATTTCTTATTTATTTATTTATTTTCTCTTTTAAATGAAAAGTGTGAAGTATTTTAAATTTATGTAATATAAGCATTTTAGATTAAAGTTAAGTATTTTAAATGAAATGAGTGACAGGTTTATAATTTAAAATTAAATTATTTGTAGTATGAATGACGGTGTTGGGAACGATATTTGGCGAATTATCATCTGCTCCCGGCTAACAAAAATACTCATAATTAAAAAAAAAGAATAAAAATAAATAAATGATAGTTTGTTGTAAATAAATATTGATATACATATCAAAAATAATTTATAGAATTAAAATAAAAAATAAAAGTAAATAAACAACAATTTCCATAACAAAGTTTTCACCAAATTGGCGGGGGAGGGGGGGGGGGAGGGGAATCGCGCCAACGTGCGTATGTGACATTTGTGCCCAAAAAATATGCGAAATGCTACCATGATCGCAAAAGTTCATGATTTGTCTATTAGAATCTTCCGATTTGGCGAAGGATTAAGGGAAAATTAAATTATGAATAAATGTAACGTGTTGCAATGTTTAACATACATTTAAGGGAGACCAAACTGGTCGCCAGTGGCGGCTAGTGTAAATGTCAATAAATTGGCATATTCTAAAAATGTTCAACCGAATAAAATTTCAAATAATTTCCAGAAACCGAAAATTAACAATGTAAATAAGTGGAATTTTGAAGTAAATAAATATAAATTACAATGTTATAGATGTGGAAATCCATCACATCTCGCCAACAAGTGTAAGCATATAAATACTATTTGTAAAATATGTAAAAAAAGAGGCCATCTTGGTAATGTATGTAAAAGTAATTCTCAGAAACAAACAAATGTATTGCAAACTGTCGACATTTTATCTGTCAGCCATGATAAAAGTTCTACACCTATAAAAGTGTGGGTTTTAATTGAAAACAAAACTAAAGCTGAAATAGAGTTAGACACGGGCTCCGGAATTTCTGCGGTACCTATAAATCGTTTTCGGAGAATTTTTCCGAATAATAAAATTTTTCCACCAGATGTTCAATTGAGAACTGCAACGGGTGAGGTGTTTACACCTGTGGGTTATGTAACAGTAGATGTTTCTTATGCAAATATTACTAAAAAGCTTAAATTGTATTTAATTAAAGAAGATAATTTCCCACTTTTATTTGGCAGAGACTGGGTAGCTGCATTTAATTTGTTTCCCACAAATTTGAAATCTGTATATGTAAATGAAAGTGCAAATTCTACTGAAAAATTGAATGTATTATTAAATAATTTTTCTGATTTATTTTCGGATAAAGTAGGGGAAATAAAAGGTTTGAAAGCCGAACTTTATCTAGAAAAAGGTTCTACGCCCATATTTTGTAAGGCTAGAACAGTTACTTATGCTCTACGTAATGCAGTAAATGATGAAATTCAAAGGTTACAGGATGAGGGTATTATTAAACCTGTCACCAATAGTAAGTGGGCAACTCCTATAGTTCCAGTGGTAAAACCTAATGGTAAAATACTTTTATACGGAGACTTTAAAGTTACAGTAAATAAATTTTTGAAGGTGGAAAAATATCCTTTACCTAGGGTAGAGGACATGTTAGCTACTTTAGGTGGTGGTTTACATTTTACGAAAATAGATTTAAATTAAGCTTATCTTCAGTTACCTGTAGACGAAAAATCACAGGAATTGTTAACTATAAATACTCCGAAGGGCTTATTTCAATTTTTAAAGTTACCAATGTGTCTTACTAGCTCTCCAGCAATTTGGCAAAGATCTATTGAACAAATATTAAGTGGTATTGATGGTGTCTCTGTGTTCATTGATTATATTGGTGTTACAGGGGAAACGGATGAAATTCATTTAACAAGGCTAAAACAAGTCTTAGAAAGGTTACGTGAATATAATATTAGGATTAATAAAGATAAATCAATTTTTCTGGCTGACCATATTACATATTGTGGTTATAAAATTGATAAGCAAGGTATTCATAAAACGCAAGATAAAATTGAGGCTATTGTCAATGCTCCTAGACCAATTAATGTGTCACAAGTTAAAGCTTTTTTAGGCTTAGTCACATATTATTCTAAATTTGTGCCAAATTTATCTACAATTGCTCATCCTTTAAATCAATTGCTCAAAAAGAATGTGAAATTTACATGGTCTCCTGTTTGCGAACAAGCATCTAAAAATATACAAAATGAAATTATTTCAGAAAGAGTTCTTACACATTTCAACCCTAAATTGCCTTTAGTGTTAGCAACAGATGCTTCTCCATACGGTATCTCTGCAGTTCTTTCGCATGTGATGCCAGATAATGTGGAAAAACCAATTGGTTTTGTGTCCAGAACGCTTACTAATGCAGAAAAAAAGTATAGCCAGGTGGATAAGGAAGCACTAGCTATTATCTTTGGAGTAAAGAAATGTTTTCAATATTTATATGGTAATAAGTTTACTTTATTTACAGATAGTAAACCACTTGTTTCTATTTTTTCTCCAAATAAAAGTATTCCTGTCCTTTCAGCTGCTCGGTTGCAAAGATATGCATTATACTTACAAGCGTTTAAATATGATATTCGCCATAAGAAAACATCCGAACATGGAAATGTCGATGCTCTTTCACGACTTCCATTACGTAGTGAAGATTTACCCCCGCAATTAAATTCAAGTAATGTAATTGATGAATCTGATTTTTTTCAAATTAACCAAATTTCTACGTTGCCTTTAAACGCCAAATCAATTGCTGTAGCTACAAAATCTGATCCTTTATTACGTCAACTTTTTCATCATCTAATTTCTGGTTCTCCAATTCCTAAAAATTTACTTTTTGGTCACAAACAAGAAGAATTTACTCTTCAACATAGTTGTATTTTAAAAGAATGTAGAGTAATTATCCCAGAAGTTCACCGCAAACAAATTTTACATGATTTGCACTTTGGACATTTCGGTATAGTGAAAATGAAGTCCTTACCTCGCAGTTTTGTTTCACGGCCAGGAATTGACCAAGATATTGAAGATCTTGCACGAAATTGCACTACTTGTGTCATTTAAAAAATAATCCTCCTAAGGTACTCATCATTGGGAATGGCCTACAGCTCCATGGCAAAAATTCACATCGATTATTTTGGTCCGGTGATGGGTAAAATGCCTTTACTTGTGGTTGATGCTCATAGCAAATGGCCTGAAGTTTTTATTGTTCCTAATACAACGTCAGAACATACAATTACTTGTCTTTCTTCTCTTTTTGCCAGATACGGGTATCCTATATCTCTGGTATCTGATAATGCAAAACAATTTACTTCTGAAGAATTTGAGACATTCTTGAAGAATCATGGGGTTAAACATAGATTTAGTGCTCCATACCATCCAGCTACAAATGGTCAGGCAGAGAGATATGTACAAATTCTCAAACGAGGATTAAAAGCCTTATCTTCTGAAGCTGGTACTTTATAGATGAAAATAAATAAGTTTCTTTTAAAATATAGAAAGATGCCTCATGTTACTACGGGGGAAAGTCCTGCATCTCTATTTCTAAAGCGAAATATTCGAACGAAAATAGATTTGATAATTCCAAATGTTACAAATTTTGTGCATGATAAACAAAATGCGAGAAAGGCCAATTCTAAAGTAAAAGAATTTCAAATTAACCAGAAAGTGGCTGTAAGAAATTATACTCCTGAAACCAAGTGGAAAATTGGTCGCATTATTGCAAGAGAGGGCCAGTTGCATTATAGAATTCAAGTTGGTTCGAATATTTGAAAAAGGCATGTTGATCAGATAACTAATGTCGGTTCGAAGATACATTTAACTAATAATTCAAATTCTGAAGAGAGTGAAACAGAAAGTCACAAAAGTGATAATGCAGTTGTTAATCAACGTGATGCTCAGCTAATGCCGCCTAGTGTCCCAGATCTTCGACCAGCTGACTCTGTTGTCCCATCTACTCCAAATCCTCTACCAGATTACTCTGTTGTCTGATCTGCTCCAAATCCTAAACCAAATGACTTTGTCCTCCCAAATACTCCAAGTCCTGCTCCAGTAGACTCTAAAGTGATACTGTCAGTTCCAAAACCCATGGTGCCCAATACTTCTATTGATGATGCTGCAGATACTTTAAATACTAACTCTTCTTCTTCCCTACAGGTACCTGGAAGCTCCACCAAGAAAAGAAAAGCTCCCACGAAGTTTCCCAATTAAGGAGGGGAGACTTATGGTGTTTAGTTTGGTATATAATTACTAGATGGCAGCACCACAGCGAATTACTACGTCACTTACCGGTAAAGGTTAGTTTACTGTAAAATGTATCTGTTACGTACGTTACTTGTGATGTGTTCGATGTTGTGATTGTGATTTAAATGTAAATTAAAAGTCTTTAAAGTCTACCTCGAGTTATTAATAATGCTGCTGACTCAATTACTTTAATTTACGTCTTTAATATATAATAGCGATGATGATTCAACACATCTAAATTCAACAGAGAAGATAATATCGCTAAGGCAAAAGCGTTAGTCCTCTGAATAATATTAAACATTTGGATTTAAGAGCACCTATATTAATAACGAGGAACAGTCAGTTTATTATCTGTAACGATATACTGTCAAATTAGTGTATGAGACCAGCAAAACTCCGAAGACAAACTAAATACAAAGAGTATGCAAACAAACCAAATGACTTTTTTTTAAAGCACTTTAAAAGAACTGAAAGCAAGTCAGAAATGAAATAAAAGACCACAATTGGTTTCAATAATGTAAAGGTCGTTTTCACCTCATATCAGGTATCTCTGATGGTAGTAAAGTCTGCAAAACTTCACACGATTTCAGCGAATTGAATTATACCTGCTGCTAAAGCAATGATCATGACAATGATAGAAGAAAAATAAGCGAAGGATTTAAATTTCATTTCATTATCTATTGATACTGTTAAGAGCAGAATCACAGACTTGTGTGACAATTTTGAGAACTAATAGAATGAACGTGTCAAAATTAGTCCTTTTTTCACATTGCAACTAGATGAGAATTTAGATATTTCCAATAATGTTAATTTGATAGTTTTAGCCTGTTATGAATTTGCTACTCAGATATGTGAAGGTTTTTGCAAACGCCTTCTAACTCGCACAATTGCTGTATTATTCACACGTTTAGACGGTTTCATACAAGAAAAAGAAAGAAAGAAACCGGTCAAGATGTATTGCAATAAGTGCAGATGGAGCTTGAGCTATGAGTGGAACTGTTAATGATTTGATGTTTGATCAGCTTCGTTGAAGCTAAAACACCACATGTAATTTGAACACACTGTTGTATTAACCGGGAGCAGTTGTTTGCCTGAAAATTCTTGAAGATTTGAAGACTACATTCAACGAAGTTGTTTCAGTAGTAAACTATATCTAAACTAACTAGCTTTGATGTTTGATATAATTTACTACTGAAACAATTAAATTAACTTCAATTACACAGGTCAACACAAATCTGGGGTTTGAGAAATAACACTTTTTTCTTAGTAAATCAGACACGCTGATCACAAATATGACATTAGTTTTTGCTATCACCCACAGTGTTTTTCACAAAACAAAATAGAAGGGGGTGCCTCTTAATAAAATTAATGTGTAATATTTATTAAATAAAATACATTCTTAATAAAAACAAAAATTAATTTCTTAGTAAAATGACATTAATAAATGTTAAATTACAATACTGCACTAAAGGATGTGAAATATAAATATAGATGGCGCCACTTTATGTGTTGATATTTGCCTGAGAAGGCTCAATTTTCTCCCGCGCATTTGTAATGAGACATACGTTTATTTTGTTCCTTTATTGATATCTTACGTTTGTTTTGTCACTTATTCAAGCATAGCATATTCATTCATAGAGGTATGGCATCAAGAGGTTGTAAAAATCCAGGATCAAAAAATGTGATTAGGCAGAACTTAGTTGATCCAAAAGAAGTCCTCTTGCCTCCCCTGCACAATAAATTAGGTTTAATAAAACAATTCGTAAAACCCTTAGATAAAACAGGGGATAGTTTTCGATATTTAAATGAAGTTTTTCCACATTTATCGGAAGGTAAAATCAAAGAAGATGTGTTCGTTGGCCCAGATATAAGACGGTTAATGAAGGACGAAAAATTTGAGGAAAAAATTAAATCAGTCGAGAAAGATGCATGGGTTAGTTTCAAAGAATTTCTCAGAAATTTTTAGGAAATTACAAAGATCCTAACTACGCAACGATCGTTGAAAAAATGCTTCAAAACTTTCAAAAACTAGGTTGTAACATTAGTTTAAAAATGCATTTTCTGCACCCCCATCTTGAATATTTTCCTGAAAATCATGGTGAAATGAGTGAAGAACAAGGTGAGAGATTTCACCAGGACATAAAGTACATAGGAAAACGCTATCAAGGACACTGGAATGTAAATATGTTGGCAGATTACTGCTGGGGGCTAAAAAGAGACACTAAACCAGCTTCAAAATCTAAAAAACACAAGCGTTCTTTTGATGATAAAGAAAAGTAATTTTACTGTATATACTAGAATATAATTTCTTTTAAAACTTGCACACACTTTTATATATGTATATATGATTTTAGTTATTTATCTGATTTTTTTGTACATTTTTTAATGAATGTGGTGTAGATTGTATATTCTCAAATTCCAAATTCTTAGTTTCTTAATTGTAAAAACTCCTGACGTGATACATAAAAATGAATATTATTTTTGAAATAAGCATAGTAGATTTCTTACAATTTACATAAATTCATGAAAACCCCAGACAAAAAGTTAAATTTTGTAGGCCTGTGTTATATACCAAAATTTTGTGAGAAGATATTGGAGGTAAACACTAGCAGCTATTTATGCATGCATTAGGTGGCTATCACGTGGGAAAATGCGATTTAAAAATTTTAATTTTTGCACTGCGTGATGCAGTAAGACTGTTTTAATGGAATTCTAAATTCCATTTGAAAGATCATTTCAATTATTTCTCCTGGCTGGCCAAGGTTGCATATTTAACAGTTATTTTAAATTTCCTGAATAATACACATTTTCAAATTCCAAGAAAAAGTAGAAGCCACGATAAAAAAAAGTATTTGCAAGTTATCGACTTGAAAATAATATTTTTTAATCATATCAACATTATTCGATATCTTACAAACTTCTCACGATACAATTTTCCGTGATATTATTGAACATTTTGTTATACATCTGAAGACACCTCTCACACCTCAGGCTTTATTTTCCTCCCTCGAAGTCACAAACAGAGTGTATAAGCAATCGATTTAATTTCCAAGAAACCTTGACATTTTTAGAGCTAGAACAACATTTGAAATTACCATGCGATGGGTGCATGAAAATTGTTTTCCATTGCCTTTCCAAATTTTTGGTTGTGCATGAGAAATACCTCTGCAGAACTAGCAGAAAAAGCTACTAAGTAATTACTTCCCTTCTGCGCCGCATATTTGTGTAAAAAAGACTTTCTCCAAGCTTGTACACATGAGAAACGAATGTAGACATCGCCTGGATGTCGAACTAGATTTACGGAAACATCTATGTAATAAAAGCGTAAGTCATGTGACTGTCATCAACAGTTCCCGGATGTCCGCTTCACTTTTTCATATGCCAGGCGGCCATTTTTATTCAAATTCAAAATTTATATAATAAAAGCGTAAGTCATGTGACTGTCATGAACAGTTCCGGGATGTCCGCTTCACTTTTTCATATGCCAGGCAGCCATTTTATTCAAAATTATTTTTTCGAATAAAACTACATAAAAGTTACATTTTTAGAAAGATTGTTGCAAATAAATTAATACTTGAGAGATGACTTACGTTCAATTATGTATATATTCTGCAATAACTTCAGTTGAAATTAGGTTCGCAGTTACTCTATCCATGAAAGTAAACAAAAAAAAAAAAGATTCGATCATCGTGAATAATAGAAATGTATAAAACTATGAGGGTTAATCATGCGCAAAGCAAGTTCTCCGCGAATTAATTTTTGGAGAGCTGCTTGGTGTCAAAAAAATATTTCGCACCAGGAGCTGCGAAACAATTCACAATGTTTACCATAATTCTGATTGATGAAGGGCTATACAACTCAACTTCCTTCCGGATTTTTTCTTGGCGTAAGTTGAATGCAAACAAATACAACTCATGAATAATATTTAATGAATCAAATTTCGAAACGAATTGCCAGTTAATTTGGTAATGTATTATACGTGACAGGAAGAGAGATCACCGAAAATGATTGTTAATCGCTCATTATATTTACCATTATTAATGACCAATCGCGTTCAAAACAGTAATTTAATATCCTTCTATATTAAAATAAAGTAATCTGGAACTGAGCCAAAAACGAAATGGACCAATCAAATTCTGCGTAGATATTCCGGGTTATTCTCATCGCTTTTTTACTAGGGACTTTTTTGAGGAGCTATTACTTTTTTTCTAGCCATCTTACGGATTCGAAAATCATACCACCAGACGCGAAATATAACAAGCTTTCAGAAATTAAAAAAATTATCACGGTCGGACAATAAAAACTCAAAAATCCCTTAAAAATCGAGTAAAAAATCTTTTATTGAAAAAGTCATTTTTTTATATTGTTGCCAATTTCTAAATAAGAGCAAAGGATTATGTTTTATCTCAAATAAAAAATGTATTTGCGCGAGACTATTAAAAACAATAATGAAAGTTTAAAATAATAATTAAATGATCACGTGTTGAAAGCAGGAAATAAAGAAAATTACGTCATAAAAATTGTGTTTACACATGAATATTAAAAATTAAAAAAGATGAATTAAATGAAAAAGCATTATAACCAGTTAAATGAAAAAGCATTATAACCTGATTACAGAAGAAAGTCGCCGTCCGTGATATCATCATCATCATCATCTTTTTAAAACAGGATACATTACCAGGTTTTAAGAGGCTGTGAAATCAGAACGGGGGTTGGTGAGCGTAGCGAGCAGGGGGCAGAGCCCCCTAGTATATATATATATATATATCTGATCTATGTCATACGATAACGCCCGTATTTATAAATCGATTTTGATGAAACTAATTGGGTGTATTAAGGTCACTAATGTCACGACCGAGTTCGTTGGCCAGCTTGGTTGGCCATTTTGTTTCAAGATGGCGGCCATTTAAAAATTTAAAACTAAAATAAATATACAAAAAAAATTAAAAATTCAAATTTATTTTTTAATTAAGTGTTAGGCCTTGATACGAGGATTCCAGAGCATTTTTTGGTTTACCTCTATCTTAAAAAATGGCTGAGATAGAGCAGTTTGAAATTCTAGGGTGGCTGACATTTTGAAACAAAACAGCACATTAACGCGATTACTCGCAAATTATTTTCTTTCATTGTTGTAATAATTTTCCCAATCATACGCATAAAACTATATATTCATATCCGTTAGGGCCAAAATTGGCGACATTGGCGACAAAATTGGCAAAATTGGCGACATTTGGCGAAATATCGCCAAATTTTCTGACCAAAATAAGTCTTCATATATGAAGCCAATTTGGCTATTGCTCAATAATTTGGCGAATTTCTTATTCAAATTCAGTATTAACGAATCTTTTGTAAACGTTTCTTTGCATTTTAACTTGTTGTTTTCGTGTAACATTAGCTAAAATTTTAAAACGAAGATATAGGAAAGCTACCTTTTCCTCCCGGTACAGGCCGGAAGGACTTTTTTGTATTGAAAGCTACCTAAAACACCAGTGAAATCCCTTTTTATACATCATTTTAAATTCGTATAAGCACAAGATTGGTTTTTATAATTAATACTTTTTTTTCGCTAATACTATATAATCTTAAAAAATCATTTGGCGCCAAATGGCAGATTATTTTTTTTTTTTTTTATCATTGTGCTTTATGAGAAACTAAGGATTTTCTGTGATAAAAAATCAGCAGCAATTGTCTTATTCGTCCCTATTCGGGTCCATAGACAAGGTTAGCGACAATCATGACCGATGCTTGCAACAATCTAGTTTCAAGATTATGAGATTGGCAACAATAAGATACGATGTTTACAACAATAAGATACGTTTTGCGCCAAACCACATTTGTTAAAATACACAAATTGCCTGCAGGCCTCATTATGGATTTTTTTTTTCGTTTTTGATCTTCAACAAGCCTTTTCACTTCCCTGTGGGTTGAATTTCAAAAATTGCTGAAATATGTGTTTAACCCTTTTTTAGTAGACTCACTACGCTGCATATCACGCTTCTGTCAAAAACTGCTGCTTAGATATGGTGAAATGGCTTTCGAACCCCCTTTAATCCCTTTAGAAGTTCAATTTCAAAAATCCTTTCTTATTGGATCCTTATTATGTATTGCGAATACATACCCAAGAGTTCAAGTTTCTAGCTTCTATAGTTTTGTCTGTGCATTCATGAATCAGTCAGTAAAGTCAAAAGTCTCTAACGAGTTGCGTTTCTGACTGTGAATGCGTTTTAAAATTTATTACCTTTTACGAATTAATTGAAACGTTTTAATACCCTTATGAAATCATTGTATTGCTTAAAATTAATGTTATAAAATTCGATATATATATATATATATATATATATATATATATATAATTCGATTATTACAATATCTGAAATATTATTCCAATAAAGTGTAAAAAAAATCAATATGTTATATTTATGTAAAAGGGAAATAAAGGCAAATGAGTGAAAAACAAGTCAATAATGTGATTGTATATATATATATATATATATATATATAAAACACTGCAAGATACAAGTGCTACAAGATAAAAGAAGATGCCTTTCCTATACTTTAAAAAACTCACATATAAATAATGTTTACAAGTGGGGAAGAAATTTTTTCAGTAGAAAAAAATATTTTGTATTCGCTATTAAAATTTATAGCTTTAAAGTCGAAGTACTTATTGATGCAGTTCATTTGACAAGTATTAACTTAAGAACGTCGACGTTTGTTTCTAGAAGACTGAATTATGTAGTGATCGCCTCTAATTGGCAAATTAGTGTTCTATAGTATTCGTTAAACTGCTTCTACAAAAAATGCGCATTGAAATGTTTAGTGTTTGCAATAAGAAGACAAATATATCCTTAATTTTAAAAAGATTATTTAATATTATGTTTATCTTTTGAAGGTTTTTTCATTCTTTTAAATGAAGTTCGAACAAATACTAGGATTTATAACTGAAATACACAGTAAAAAATTCCGTTATTTTCTCGCAAAATTTTCGCATTTCTTCTGAAAATGTTTCCAGACGTAAATGATTTCTTAAATCTGGCTGAAGTAGCGATTAAATAGCGAGCACCGTGTTTCCACGAAAATTAGGCCGGGCCTTTTGCTCCGAAAGATTCATTAGGGCTTATTTTCTGAAGATGTCTTTTTTTATGCAGAACACTTTACATTTATATGTCGGTGGCGCAGTTAATTTAAACGTGGAAAATGTTTCTTATTTGTATCAAACAATTCTTGAATAGAAAGGTAAGTAAGCATGCGTTATCTTACCTGATTTGATATTCAAACCTGGATAGAGTATCCATATTGGAAGATTGTTAACTGGTCGGAGTTTTCCATGTATACAACATAATCCATTGAAATCTATGATCTGCTAAGTAATGCACGTTCCTGAAATTGAATTACTTGTTAGCACGTTTTTAACTGCACAGTAGAATGAATGTGAATTATCCTTTCCATTTAATTAAGATTTAATATATGTAATTTTGTTTTGATTATACATTCATAGAGCATTTACATTACTCTGACATTTAACGCGTACTACATTTTCAGATTATACTGCAGAACTGAGAGTCTAAAGTTTTGAGTTCTTTGGTAGCCTTGGATGACGTCACAGGGAAAAAACACATAAAGTTTTTTGATCATCTTCCTTTCACGTGGGCGGTTGTTCCCAAGTACGTCACTATGATGAAATAGTTCTGAATGGGTTTTTGAACGAGATAATTATAGTCATTTTGTTGCAATCTTAAAGTACTTGATTATTCGCTGATTGATGAGTTGTTGATTCCAAATAGAAGATTATCCTATAATTGGGATTTCCGTCACTTCCCCTTAATCTTCTATGTAGGATAAGGAAGTAAGTTCAGATTATTTCGGTGTTTAATGAAATCAGGCTTGGGGTTGGGTTTTGTGAGTGAATCCGCGGTCATAAATTCTGTGGGACAATACTTTAAATCTATTATTCCATCCTCCTTGAGTTGTCTTATCGCGTGAAATTTTATGTCGATGTGTTTACTTCTTCGAGTATGTTTTTCGCTTTCAACCATTTTGATACATGGCTGATTATCCTCAAATATTGATATGGGTTTCTGTTGTGGTAAATTTAAATCTTCCAAGAGATTTGTTATTCACAAGATTTCTTGTACTGCGTTACTTACAGAAATGTATTCAGCTTCTGCTGATGAAAGTGCAACACATGTTTGTCTCTTGGTTATCCAATGTATGGGATATTTTCCTAACATAAATATATTCCCGCTGGTAGATCGTCTAGTTTCTGGATCACCTCCGCAATCTGCATCTGCGTAAACTTCGAGAATAGTCTTATTTTTCGAACTTAGGGTTAGGTTGAGATGTTTTGTATTGTTTACATATGTTACGATTCTTTTGACAGCTTTCCAATCCTTTTCGCGAGGAGTTTCATTTCTACGACTGAGTATGTTGACCGCTGCTAAAATATCGAGTCTAGTTAATGTTGAAATGTAGAGTAATGTTCCCGTGGCTTGTCTGAATTTAATATTGTTAGGTAATAGATTTTCATCATCGTTGAGTCGATTGTAACCTGCTTCCATAGGTGTGCTGTAGGGTTTTGCATTTTGAAGATTGAGTTTATCTACCAATTCTTCAATTTTTGAATTTTGGTTTAAATAGAAATTCTTATCGTCTCTTTTTATATTTATTCCGAGATAGTTATTGACTTCTTCTAAATCTTTGAATTCATATTCCCTTTTGAGATTGTTTATTAACTCGATTATTTCTTCGTTTTTTTCCAGCTATTAATAAGTCATCCACATAGACTATAATGTATGTCGAGTTTTCACCATTTTCGCGTATAAAAAGACATGAGTCTGATGTACTTTGTACATATTTTAAAGCTTTGAGACTCTCGGAGATTTTCGTGTGCCATGCTCTGGCTGCCTGTTTAAGACCATAAGTTGCCTTTTGTAATTTACACACTTTGTTTTGTTGATTCGGAGCTATGTAGCCTTCCGGCTGTTTCATGTATACCTCTTCTTGTAGGTTTCCGTGTAAAAACGCTGTGTTAACGTCAATATGATTAACCTTGAGGTTATGATTTAGTGCTGCTATGGGAAATACACGGATTGTAGTATGAGAGACAACTGGAGCAAAGGTCTCGTACTCCGAATTTCTGACTGTATCCTTGAGCTACTAGTCGTGCTTTATAGGTTTGCACTTGGTTTAGGTTGTCGCGTTTTAATTTAAAAGTCCATTTTGAATCTATCACTTTCTTGCCTGGTGGCGGATCGACTAATGTCCAAGTTTTGTTTTTTGCTAGGCAGTTGATTTCGTTTTCGGTGGCTTTAAGCCAATTTTGCCTATCGTGTGGATTTTTCATCCCTATGATATCGTTCCAATTCTTTGGTTCATTTGATTGTGTGTCTTTAACTAAACAGACAAATCTGTCTGGTGGTACTCCTCTATTAGATCTATTGGACCTTCTTGGTTCTATTTGTGTTTGTTTGGATTCGCATGGTTGTTTTTCACTAATGTCAATTTCAATGTAATTTTTATGCTTTTCTTCTTGATTTCTATCATCAGTGGAGATTTCTTCGAGATTTGAATTTTCCTCAATGTTGTTTGAGTGCTTTATTTCATGTTCTATGAACTTTACCGTTCTGGCAATTATTATTTGTTTGTCTTTTGTATGTATACGATATCCTTTGGATCGTGTGTCGTAACCGAGAAAAATGCCTTCTTGTGCTCTATTATCAAGTTTTCCTCGCTGTGTTTTATTAATGTAAACAAATGCTTTACATCCGAAAGTCTTTAAGTGTTTGAGATCAGGTTCGATCCCTCTCCATAGTTCGTATGGAGTTTTATCATTCGCTCTTGTTGGTAATCTGTTTTGTAGATATGTCGCGGTGTGTATTGCCTCTCCCCAAAATTGTTTATTTAAATTTGCTTCTGAAAGCATGCTGCGTGTCATGTCGAGTAGGCTTTTATTCTTCCTTTCCGCTACGCCATTCTGGCTCGGATTGTGTGGAATTGTGAACTGGTGTAATATCCCGTTTTCCTTTAGATATTCCTCAATTTCATTGCTCGTGTATTCTCCTCCATTATCGGATCTTATTTCTTTCGGTTTTCTACCGAATTGATTATGTACCATTGCAATGTATTCTTTCAATTTATCTATTACTTCACTTTTCTTAGATAATAGGTATATTGTTGTGTATCTCGAGTAATCGTCGATGAATGTGAGAAAATACTGTTTTCCTCCCAGTGTTGGTGTACTTATGGGGTCACAGACGTCACTGTGTATTAATTCGAGAATTTTGTTTGCTCTATTTGTAGCCGATTTAGGACATTATTGTGTCTGCAGTTCTTAATTTTTATTCCGTTAGCCAGCTGTTTTTAACAATTGTTTTGATTGCTTCGTAATCACGATGTCCTAGTCTCGATGTCATACTTCTAAACATTCTTTATTATTATTACAGCTGAGCGTAATGTTTACATAATTTTCTGCATTTTCTAAGTGGTTTGTTTGTTCGATTATGTATAAATTGTTTTTGTTCTTCGCTCTTATGTAGATTTCGCCATCGAACGTTAAATCACATTTATCATTTTCAAATATTAATTTACATCCATTTTTAGTTACTTTGCTTTCCGAGATTCTATTAGATTCTAGTTCTGTTATCAGTACGCGATCTTCGGATTGATTAGTTTTTGAGCTTATTTTGTGATCATTCGCGTTTTCGTGACAGTCAGTGTACTCTTCTATAATTCTCTGTGTTTTCATAGCATAGTGATGACGCGAAAGGTTTCGATTTATTTTTATTATTAAAATTGTTCATAGTTTGATTTGTGTATTTGTTTTTGTTGTGCTGTGTGTATCTGCTCTTGAGGTGATAGCACTCGCTATTACTGTGATATGTCATCTTACAGTGGAATTATTTTTGTAGTCGTAATTTGCGTGTTTTCTTTGTGTTTTAAATGCCTTTTCCGAGTTCTTAGTTTGTTCAGACATTTCTTGTCTGCGATTATATTCGTCGATAAGCTTGCTTCTTATAAAATATGGGGATAATTCGGCTTCGGGCCTTGCTTCTAATGCGGTGAAAAGCGTGTTGTAGCTGGGCGGTAATGAGCATAGAAATAGTAATAATTTGTTACATATACGGATAATTTGTCTACAATTTGTAGAATATTTGTTATATGAGTGGTCATGTTACCGTGTTCGATCAGTTTAGTACTGTACAGTTTTCTTCACAAGTACAGTTTGCTACTCAAATTGGTTCTTTCGTGTGTATTTTTAAGAGCTTCCCAAGTTTCCCTACTCTCTTAAAACGAAAGAGCCAAAATAACTCAAGTTGAGCCGAAATCCACTCATCTCATGATCTGAAAGTCAGCTTCTCATGAAGAGTTGAAACAACTCGAGTGAACGAGTTGTTTTTAAGCAACTCATGATTGAGTTATCTCTATTTTACTCATACTTGAGTGAAATCAAATCAATGAAGGTTAAATCCAGTAGCACTTGAGTGATTTATAACTAACTCATACTTGAGGAGGGGAAGGAGAATTAAAATTCATGGTAAAATGTAATAATTCATTGTAAAATAATAAATTTCATGAACAGGTAGATTATTATTTTAGAAAATCCAGTAGCACTTGAGTGATTTATAACTAACTCATACTTGAGGAGGGGAAGGAGAATTAAAATTCATGGTAAAATGTAATAATTCATTGTAAAATAATAAATTTCATGAACAGGTAGATTATTATTTTAGAAAAAAAAAGTAATTTGCATATTGAATGTATATTAATTTATGTTTACATATATGTATATATTCAACAATTAAGTGAAAAGTATCTTTTTTTTTTGTTGTTGTTGTTGTTTCTGAGCTGCTTGAAATATATACCCCCCCCCCTCCCGACCCAAAAAGAGAATTTTAAAAGGAATATTTGAAAAGATAAGAATTTCTGCTGATTTAAATATTTTAATTTTTTTTTTTTTTTTGTTATAATGTTTATGTTTTCTATGCAATATTATTCGATACATTGTATGATATTTTTCAGTTTATATCAATATTATCATTAAATATGTTTTAATCCTAATACTATTTAGGAATATTTACACCGTGAATATCCGGGAATGTAGATATTTACCTTATTTTTAACAACATACGATAAAAAATATGGGATTTATACAGTTTCATAAATCAAGTATATTTTAAAATATTAGAATTCAGACTGAGAATAAAATAAGAAATATAATTTGTTTACTTTAAAACAATATTTTTAAAGTCAGACAAGTCAATTTTCAATTTATAGTATTATAAAAGTTAGAGTTCTGAAACATCGCTAAAAATATATACTATCAGGGCTGGATCCAGACAAAATTTTGGGCCTATTTAGGGTCCCTTCACAAAAATCAATTTAATAAAATGTTTTCCCTTCACAAAAATCAATTTGATAAAATGGGGCCCTTCACAAAATTCCTTTTACTAAAATTGATCCTTTCACAAAATTCTATTCCATAAAAACTTATTATTTATTATTTTATGATGTTTTAAAATGTGTAATTTGTAAACAAACAAGTTCAAAAAAGAGAAAAACTTCAGCAAAAGGATTTTAAAAACTTTTTGTTTATAAATGTTTGGTTCGAATTTGATTAGCTGGATTTCAACTTTCGTTACAAAATGTTATTTTTCACAAAAATATAATAAATTTCACAAAAATAACCTTTACTTTTCACAAAATGGGCCCCAAGATAAAAAACTTGCATCGACCCCTGACTATATAAACAAACGTACCGCCAAGATATTTTCTTTAAAAGTTTAAATTGCTACTAAATGCTATTTATATAAATCATATTTATTGAAACAACATTAAAAAAAAACATAAAGAAGAGGCAAAGGATTTATTTCATTATATTTTAGAGTATTTTTTAATATTTATCCTTCCAACTTAAAAGATCTCTAAATGTTCGCTCGTATAAATAGTCCTAAATGTTAGGGTTAAGACATATTTAATAAAAATATTGATATAAACTGAAAAATATCACGCCATATATAAAATAACAATTAATATAAAACAGAATCATTATAAAAAAACATAATTAAAGTATTTAAATCAGCAGAAATTCTTACCTTTTCAAGTATTCTTTCTTTAAAATTTTAACAACGTGGTGTTAGCCGCGTACTACACACCACACGTCTGTCGTCTGCTCAGCGGATATGGGGACAGTGAGGTCACGTCAACTGCGTCAGCTTACTGGATTTCCGCTCGCCAATGAGTGCTTTTTTATCGAGATGAGTTGTTTAGTATTCGCCCTTCTGGAGTGCATTAGGAAAATAAAAATTCAAATCATGATGAGTGAAACATTTAAAAATCAACTCATTCACGATCCAATAAATTAGAGCTCTTTTCTGAGAAGCAAAATCCACTCTTTCGTTTTAAGAGAGTAGCAGTGTTGAAATTTTTTGCATGCACAATTTGTGCGTCTTCTATGCTCAGGTTAATCAAAGCTCTGTCTTTGCGGTCTTTTTTATTCCAATCCTCGTTTAAAGGAGTTGGTGGTTGTTCGGAAATTACCTCGAATAATTCTTCCTTTATAAGAAGCATTTCGAGCTTAAATTTCCAATTGGAGTAGTTGCTCGAATTTAGCTTCTCGATGAATTGACTTTCTTTTATAGTAGCCATTTTTATTTTCTATCTTTATTTATTTTCAAAGATATTTAATTTTATTTTATTTGAATCGCTCTTCTTTGCGTTCGTTTTTATTTTCTATAACGGAAAGTTTATTTTCTTTTTCAGCATATAGCAAATGTGCTTAAATGTTTTATTTGATACATACGTCAGTCCTCATTAATCTGTGAATCTCTCTTCGTAAAACGAAAAACAACACTGAGAGATTTCTTCTATACAACAGTGCATTTTAGGTGGTATTTGGTGTGAAATTTGTGTATGTATTCATTTCTAAATGGGCATTATTATATTGTTTATTTGTCTACACATGTGTTATATATTTCTTACTACATTATTATTTTATGTCTTGTTTATGTATATATTAAATAAAGTGCTTCTCGCTAAGTGGTGTAAATATTGAACAAACTGCTTGTGGATTTTATACATTGATAAATATTTCATAAAGATATAACAATCTGATGCGATTCTAAAATGTAAATAAAGGTTGCTAGAAAGTACTTTAAATTCTGCCCAATTTAACCTCGATATTTTTTCTATCGCGTCAAGGATACTCTAAACAAATAACTACTGACAACACCAATCTGATGATCTAAATTTACATATTTTAGTTAGTATATATAGGATAATTTTAATTTCGATAAATAATTTAGATCATTATCTAGCTAATGTCCATGCAGTCTTTATCTAAATAAAGTCTATCATAATACTATTTGGCTCGGATCGAAATACCTTGGTGATTTCTCGCATAAATAAGAGAACAAATCTTCAGAGAACAGAAGAAAAGTTACTAATTTCATCAAATAAAGGTAACTTGAAAAAACATTCTCCACGATTCTTGCATATTGTTGGACATTTTCACCGCTAAAACTTAGCAGTTAATCATGTCATATCTTTAAACTCAATACATTATAAACGAATCAATTTCACAATTCGAATATTGGTGACTCACTTCAAAGCAGCAACATATTATTAAAAAAGAGCAAATGTCACGAAAATCTGCGTTCTGCAAACCCATATCAAGCATTAAATATCCAAGAGCGCAGTATTATATACGCTGAAGCAGATATATTGAACAGCTAATCACGATTCCGAAAAAGGTACGAACTATATTCTTGTGGCAGCAAAAAATTGACGTTCGAAGGTCCTTGCGAGAAACGACGCGAATTTAGCTTGGAATAAAAATATTTTTAAAAAAATAGTACAAACGATAATTTTAAATATAATAAATTTGACTTTTTAAGAATTAAGAAATAAAAAAAAGTTTTTTAAGAAAAATAATTTCGAGAAGCGTTCTTTAGAATATTTTGAAGGGAAAGTAAATATTAAATAAGCATTTTAAATAGAAAGGAATTTAAATGAATGACATAAATGGAATATTGTTTAAGAGAGGAAAATTTATTAAACTAGGGTTGTAGGATGAATTTAGAAATGGAAATTCTTTTATGTAATAATTTTAATAATGTGCGGATCTTAATTTTTGTAATATATATACAGAGCGAACGATAGATAGATTGATATATTATTTGGCCCAATAACAAATATTTAAGATCAAAGCTAGAATTAAGCTTTGAACAATTAGTCTCTAGTACATATTTTGATAACTAAAACAATTGCTTTAATGAAAAGCAAATAGTTGCTCTCTCTATTTTCTACTTCAAAAAGTAGTAGATTATGCTAATTACACTGACGTACTAACAGCAAAACCAATCGAATTATCTCATGCCTATGAAAAACCTCTCATGAGGAAAATATATAAATTAGTTTTTCAAACGAGCCTCAAAAGGTGATTTTCGATTGCGATTAGCTGAAATAAGATTACATAAGACTAAAGCTAATTTCTTTTGCTAGAATATTTGACGACAATCTTTTGATAGCATATCACATAATTTTATGGTAATTGAAGTGAAAGTTTGTCGTTTATCAGATCGATATAAAACATTAATAAAGTCATTTTATGCACAAAATAACAAATAATAGAATGAAAGTTAATCGGAAATATTTCTGCTATATAGAAAATAAAAAGACAGCTAAAGTAAAAGTTTAAAAAGGAAAAAAAAAAGAAATTGAAATATCATTTCAATGGTTCCTCATGAATGTTTATATTTGAATAGCACTATGTCTGTAAAGTAATTTCGTCTTATTTAATATTGAAGTTTTGCGATTAAATGGGGCGTATATATTACTATTCAGACATAGTGTTATTCAAAAATAAGCACACTTGGAAACCCAGGTATTCATAAGACATCACGAAGATAAATAAAATAAATGGCTCATGTTTAAATGATATTTCTGAAATGCATGAAAAGATAAATTATAAAACTGAATTATTGACAAATTATCGCACTTGGAGCTAGATATAACTCAGTTTGTACATTCTCGTATTGAAACAACCACTATGTCCGAATAGTAATATTTGTCCCATTTAATCGCAAAACTTAATCGCGTATTAAATAAGATAAAATTACTTTACAGAAATAGTACTATTCAAATATAAATATTCATAGGGAACCCTGAAAATGATATTATTAATTAATTATTATTAATTAATTATTAATATAATTATTAATTAATTATTATTAATTAATTATTATTTTATTTTTTTTTACTTTTATTCTTATTTTGGCTGTCTTTTTATTTTCTATATAGCAGAAATATTTCCGCTTAATTTTCATTTAAATTCATTTACTCTCTTAAAACGAAAGAGCCAAAATAACTCAAGTTGAGCCGAAATCCACTCATCTCACGATTTGAAAGTCAGCTTCTCATGAAGAGTTGAAACAACTCGAGTGAACGAGTTGTTTTTAAGCAACTCATGATTGAGTTATCTCTATTTTACTCATACTTGAGTGAAATCAAATCAATGAAGGTTAAATCCAGTAGCACTTGAGTGATTTATAACTAACTCATACTTGAGGAGCGGAAGGAGAATTAAAATTCATGGTAAAATGTAATATTTCAGTGTAAAATAATAAATTTCATGAACAGGTAGATTATTATTTTAGAAAACAAAAAGTAATTTGCATATTGAATGTATACATATCTATGTTTACATATATGTATATATTCAACAATTAAGTGAAAAGTATCTTTTTTTTTTTTTTTTTTTTGTTGTTGTTGTTTCTGAGCTGCTTGAAATAAATACCCCCCCCCCCCTCCCGACCCAAAAAGAGAATTTTAAAGGGAATATTTGAAAACATAAGAATTTCTGCTGATTTAAATATTTTAATCTTTTTTTTATTTTGTTATAATGATTACGTTTTCTATGCAATATTATTCTATACATTGCATGATATTTTTCAGTTTATATCAATATTATCATTAAATGTTTTAATCCTAATACTATTTAGGAATATTCACACAGTGAATATACGGGAATGGAGATATTTACCTTATTTTTAACAACATATGATACAAAAAATATGGGATTTATACAGCTTCACAAATCAAGTATATTTATTTTAAAATATTAGAAAAACAGTATATATACTAATAAAGCTACTTTTTAAAAGTTTTTGTCAACATGAAATAGATATTCTAAAGCTTTTCTTATATATTTGAGATACATTTCAAATAATCTAACTCTCAGCAGCATGAAATGACTAAAACTTATGTATGCGCATTCGAAAAACAAGGCAGGTCAATAAAAATATCCAGGAAAAAAATTCTTCAGACTGAGAAAAAAATAAGAAATATAATTTGTTTACTTTAAAACAATATTTTTAAAGTCAGACAAGTCAATTTTCAATTTATAGTATTATCAAAGTTAGAGTTCTGAAACATCATTAAAAAATATATATATAAACAAACGCACAGTACCGCCGAGACATTTTCTTTAAAAGATTAAATTGCTACTAAGTGCTATTTATAAATCATATTTATTGAAACAACATAAAAAAAACTTAAAATGAGAGGCAAAGGATTTGTATAATTATATTTTAGAACATTTTTTAATATTTATCCTTCCAACTCAAAAGATCTCTAAATGTTCGCTTGTATAAATAGTCCTAAATGTTAGGGTTAAGACATATTTGTTAAAAATATTGATATAAACTGAAAAATATCACGCCATATATAAAATAACAATAAATATAAAACAGAATCATTATAAAAAACATGATTAGAGTATTTAAAATAGCAGAAATTCTTACCTTTTACAAGTATTCCTTCTTTAAAATTGCCCGTTTGAACAGCGCGAATAATATTTCAACAGTCAAAAACGTGCTGCCAGTTGTCCGGAAGGCGAAATGCTTGCATACCTGTGACGCATGCCTGTCGTCTG
Organism: Maratus michaelseni; assembly: GCA_963931845.1. Lineage (NCBI taxonomy): Eukaryota > Metazoa > Arthropoda > Arachnida > Araneae > Salticidae > Maratus > Maratus michaelseni. The sequence continues at coordinate 358,920,978 of OZ007593.1, read as the reverse complement.
CTCAGCGAATGGTCAGGTCAGCCGCATTGACATGTCCGCTCGCAAAAGAGTGCTTTTTTTATCGACTTGAGTTGCTTAGTATTCGTTCTTCTGGAGTGCATTAGAAAAATAAAAATTCAGATCAAGATGAGTGAAGCGTTTAAAAATCAACTCATTTACGATCCAATAAATTGCAGCTCTTTTCTGAGAAGCCAAATCCACTCTTTCGTTTTAAGAGAGTACACATGAATACTAGAGGGAAAATGTTCTTTCAAATGGAATTTGTACAAAACTGTATCTCAATTTACTGATTTTTTATGGTTTTTAAAATAATTTTCACGCATGATTTTTTAAAAATATATCTCTATCGCGTAGAGCCCAATTACAAAAGAATAACTCGTTTGCACTTAAAACAATATAAATATATCAGCATTTGTTTCCGGTTAATATTCCATAGCGAAATTAAAACTCCATCAATAAATAAATAAAAAAAAATATAATAATATGATAACACACAAATTTGTTAAATGAAAACACAAATTTAACAGACCCGTAATCCTGCTACGCGCATAAATCACTCAAATTATCAGAATCAAAAAGGGTGTTGTAAGTAGCGAAAACTTTGGCGATAACTCCTGGCCTGCGGCTAAAACGAAAATATCACTTTTAATAAATTTCAAAACTTTATTTGAATACAGTATTGATATACAGGGTGACACATAAATACTGCAAAGGAAATAAAAAAACATAACTTTTCACTGAACGTCCCGTTTTATTCACCATTCGAAAGAGAAGAAAATTCTGTACAAGAAACAATCAATATCATTCGAAAATGCTTCCTCTCGCGACGATGCAGGAGGCTAGATACTTCTGGAAATTCTACAAGATGACCGCGACTATTTCCGGCGTGATTTCGTTTCTTTAAATTTTAAAACGTTTGAGGACGCGATGAACTTGTTCCCGGTTCAATTTGAGAACCTTGGCGATCGCAAGAATCAGCATTCCCCGCTTGTAGTAGGCGACGATGGCTTCTTTAAACACAATGTTTTCCTGCAAAACAGTGGATTAATATCGGCAGAAATAACAATTACACAACAAAAAATCACGAAAAACACGAATAAAACAATAGTATAGCTCAAAAACGCGAAAAACATTAAAATAAATCTATTTTTAATACTTGGAAATTTTTCCATAGAAAATTTCTCACGCCTCGCATTTATAGTATTTCAAATTTTAATTGCTTACAAGGCGTATAGCCAACATAGTGATAAAGTATCAAAGCCGGGACTCGAACCCGGATCATTAGTATAGCGCATTGATGTTTTACGTTCTGATTGATACGTTCTACGTTGAACGTCCACTGGCGTTCGATTGAATATTCAATCATCGATGCCTGATTCTCTTTAGTTTCGTGTTTGCCCCAGGTTTGGTGGCTCACGGAAAGATATTCCATCTTGTGCTGCGATTGTAGCCTTGCCAACATGTGATAGTGAGAAGTGCCAGGCTGGGTATTGTTCCAAGTCAAAGCCATTAAATAATAAGCCCAGTCAGATAGTGTTAAATTTGTTAGCGGGGACACTAGCGCCATTCCTCTGCTGCGGAAGGAGGACAAAACAGAATTGAGTAGCAGAGAAACGATACGATTTATTTATATCGATATTTTATACGATTTTTATCGTTTGTATCGATTTTTTGTTTTTGCACTTCCTTTAAAAGCTTGCTAATTATTGGGATATTTTACATTAAAGCTAAAATTATAAGAAAATTAAAAGAAAATTGGAATTTTAAATATTTTTTTTGTACACATTTTAACAAAAAACTGATAGTTTAACAAGAATATTTTATAACAATATTTCATGATGTTAAATGTTTTTGAGATTTTTTAGCAATTTAATAATAATTTAAAATCTAGTAATTGAAATATTTACTCAATAAGAATGAAGATTATTTAAAGATTTTATGCATACAGGATAACTAGAATAGAAAAAAAAACTGAACATTTTTATATTTTATTGGATTTTTAAGAACTATGCAATTAAAAATTTTACAATTTATCAGAAATTTTTTCATAAAATAAATAAAATATAAAACGAAAAGAAAAAATAAAATTTAACATCATGAAATATTTTTGATAAATTATTAGTTTTTTGTTAAAAATATATACAAAGAAATATTTCAAATTCCAATTTTATTTTTATTTTCATAATAGTTTTAGCTTTAATGTAAAGGCCCCAGTAATTAGCAAGCATTTAAAGGAAGTGCAGGTTAAATTGCCCATAACATCTCACAATTTTGTATTCAGCATATCATTTTTTTAACACCGTCCAACCTAGTTGAAAAGGGTTTATGACTTCGGTTTGTCTGTCCATGCTCTAACTCTCATAAATATACTCGAATTGCCCTGAAATTTTTGTCGTTTACTATAGCATGTTCCCTATTTCAACTTATAGTTTTTTTACAGGGACAGTCAAAAATATTACGTTACATTACAGTCAATGGGAAATGATCATTTCAAGTGCATTTTGATGATGCTACGTCATTTAAAACATGATGAAATTGATATATAATTATGAAGCACATCAAAACAGGCGTTTTGTAGAATATGGTATGCAAAACATTAATTATTCATTTACAGGGTCAAACAAAAGAATTCTGTTACACATTGTTCTATGGAAGAAAATCGTTTGTAGGTTAATATAGTGATATTTCACTATTTCAAACATAATGAAAATTATATGCATTACTGAGGTGCACTTATTAATTTCTCTCATCAAAGTGGTGTGAATTGCATTTATTTACAGGGAGACACAAAGATATCAGTTACAGTACAGGTGTGTTATTTAGAGTCAATGTGTGATATGTGGGTTTCAACTTTGGTTTGCGTTTCAAGTTTAACTATATTTTTTCATAGTACATGTGTTTATAAACTCGGTTGTTCATATACACGGCTACACAAGGGAATCCGTAAGTATTACAGATTATGGGATTGAATTACTTAAGGGTAGTTTTTAATTGTGTTAACCATTTTCCTGCTGAACTATGTTTAGTAGACTAATAAAAGTTTGTAGTATATAAATAAATTCATATACAGAGCTACACAAAGAAAAATATACATTGTCATTTAAGGTTGGTAATTGCTGCGAGTGAATTTTAAGTTGCCTTTTAGCTTAATTATTGGTGTGTACAAAAGCTTCAGATAATATGCAGGGCTGTGCAAAAGATTTTGAGTGCATTTTCATTGGTTAGTGAAAATTGCTAAATGTGAATATTCTAACTGAACTAAATTTTATCATGCTATATATCCCCATCTATTGATCATATACAGGGCTGCACAAAATAATTCGACTACTTTTTTGACACTGGAATGTAATTTTGACAACTGTATTTTTCAATATGTTATATGTTTTCTATAATGTTTACTTACATATCTCCCTTCACCTTATTTAACGGTGAAGTTTCATTACAATTGTCTGGCTGTGTTGGAAAGTGTTTCATAAACACAAATAATTTTTTGTTCTTGTTTTTAATACATTGATCTAGTTCTAGTTGCTAAAATTTTATATTTACAAAGGAACCACTTTTGGTGCACCTCGCACCTAGCATCCATACATGGTACATTTCGTAGCCCTATACATAAAAGTTAGAAAACTGACAAAATTTCTCTATTAAAGTCATATTTTTAATTTTTTTATACTATATTATTTTTTCATTATTGGATTTTTAATTGATAATTTCATGCCAAAAGCGAGTCAAGTCGCCAAATAGGGTGCTATGAATCCAAACCACTACTGACACAGCAGAAAAGTATGACATTCGTCCAGGGTTGTCTGAAAAAAGTCTACAGTCAATGTCACGCCACCAAAAATGCAATTATAATGTTGAAATTTTTCAAAATGAAATTCGTAGGTTTTTAAAGAGTTTTTTAAACTTCTTTCAATATTTTATTCTTACTATTAACTAATTTGTATTTTAAAGTATTTAAAAAACTTCTCTGTTAATAGTCCAATAAATGGTCTCGAAAATTGCATTTTCTGAAAGTTATGCTGCTGTAAAATAAAAAAATGATTTTAACACAAAATTTTCAACAATTCTCAAACTTCGTAATATAGGGCTTTAAAATGCCACCCTGTCTCAATGCTAGGTGCGAGCTGCACCAAAAGAGGTTCCCTTGTTAGTAAAAAGCTTATTTAAAGAAATCAATATAATTTACCCTTCTCTCTTAAAAAACTACGAATTTTCATTAAATAAATATTTTATGTAAAAACAGATCATCATGAAATTTTGTAAAAAAAATTCTTGCACTTTTTGGTTCAAATATCCACAGATACTTTAGAAAAGAAAAAGAAAACTTATGATTTTAATAATTTAGTAAACTGCAGCTAAAATGCTACTTTAAAAAATAATAAGACTTCAAACTTTTAATGTAACTATTGGATTGCTCGGAAAGTTGGTTCGTACTGGAAAATTCTATTAGACATTAAATCAGACAGCTAATGTCTAATAATTGACTGGCAGAATTTTCTGGTACAAATTCTTAAGCAGAAGGAACTTTCTGAATAACCCAATATATGTATTTAATGACTAATTAGCAGATAGTTAACTATCAACATTTGTATAGATTTCTCTGTGGCATATGTTAAATTTAATCGAATCATTGCCTCTAGTATGTGAATTATATACTATATCAGAGATGAATTCAGCGGTTGGGGCAGGGTACACATACACCAGATGATTTGCAATTTTATGCTTTTATTTTTATATTATGTTAAAATTGTTATTATAAGACATTATAAGTAAGCTGTATTTCAAAACACAGGTACAATGACAAAGATTGTGCACTTAAAAAAAATGAAAAAGTTTCCTGTTGGAAATGGAATTATATTTACCCTTATCGATAAGAAAACTTTTCCGAATCTACAAGGAATAAAATCTGGAAAAATAGAAAGTTGTTTCTTTCTGTCAAGAAACTTTTCCTTTTTGATTCAGAAACTTATCTTTAAATACAGAATAAATTCCTGTAGATTAATGAAATCTCTCCTTATGTATAAACAAAAGCTTCCCAAATCAATAAGTAAACTCATCTTTAATAATAGAATCAATTCCTATAAATCTGTATAACTTTCAATTCACACAAAAAAGTTTTGAAAGAATAGACAGAAAACATTCCTTTTTAAAAAAGAAACATTTCTGAATTATTCATTCGGGAATCTTGAAAAAGGTAAAAATACCTCTGTAAAATAGTAACTTTCTTTTCTTTATGGAAATATATATTTTTTTTTAATCAGAAAAAAATCCCGTATCATAAAGACTTTTTCCTTATAAGGAGTAAGAACAATGACAGATGAAAATACTCACCTCTTGGACACTATTTTTGTTTCCTTTTATCTAACTTAAATATTATTAAGAATCTTTTTTGCATGCCTATTCACACAATCAAAATTACAGATAAATGGGTAATAAGAATAATTCAAGTATGTTAAGATCATAAAATAGATTACTTTGGTATGTTTTGTATTACAATGGTCCAATTTAACGTATTGTCATCTTTAAATTTTATTTATTTGTTACAAGTACACTTTTTTATGTTCATAATATACATAGCATACTTCTTGTTTATTTGTAATCTGCGTGTATACGTATCCTTAATATATTCAGTCAAGATAAAAACAAAAGCAAAATTGTCCAAAACAAACCATTTCGCCTGCTAAAATGTTCCCGCACCCTTAAAACCCCTTTTTTTTTTTTTTTTTTTTTTTTTTTTGTGAAAAATGTAAATTGTCATATAAATGTAAAACAAATCTGGTGAAAACAATTTAGCTTTATCTTTAAATGGTTTTCTTAATTGAAATGAATTGGAAAAATTATCAACATGGAACTGAATAGACATAATTCAAAAACATTGTTTAATACTAACTATTCTCTCGTTTTAGCAGTGATGAATTCAGCAAAAGGCTTGGAATACACACAGTGGAGGATTTGTGGTTTTATGCTTATAAATATAATTTTTTATGTTTAAAATTATATCATAAGTAAGTTGTCTCTAAAAACACAGATAAAACGACAAAGTTCATTGTTCATACACTTGAGAACGATTTTATGTTTATATTTGTTGTAGAAGTGCAATGTTCACCCTCCCCCCTCCCCTTTTGGAAGAGAATTTTAGTTTTAACACTGACCTTCACAGTACCCATAACCAAAAATAATAATAATATTAAATTTAATGCATTTCATTTTGTATGGAGTGTTTTTAAAAAGGTAAAATTCTACATATTTTTTATGTTATATAAGTTAGTTGTTTCTCAAAATACAAATATATCAAATAAAATTCAAGCACTTTTCAAGGATGTTCAAGGGTTGTTTTAGATCAAAGTGTGAAAAAAAGGGAGAAAAAAAAATACTTTTCAAAAATTAAAATCAGATTTTTTAATTAAGGATTTTTTTCCTTCCTAAGTTAAGATATTGATATGCAACTTAGATTTGTAGGAGGTTTTAAAAATAATCTGTCTTCATACTTCAGGTATTCTTGTAAAAATCTTTTTAAAATAATGTGTACTAATATATATATATATATATATAAATATATTATTATAATAAATCAAGCTGTCTTAATGAAGACAAATTCTGGAACAATGTTATTTTTTGAGTTGGCAGAAGTAATTTAGTAACATACAGATCATTTAAAAGTAAACTAAGACAGTATTTAGAAAAAAAAATACTGTATACAATTGTTTAGAAATCAGATAATCTTTAACTTCAAAAACAATTTCCCCAATTTTACTTTACAAACATACATTAAAAAGTACTTTTTATTTCAGATTGTTTTGTATCTTTTCTATTGTTATAACTCAAATAATACAAATAAATTTATTTTTTTTTTTGTCAGCTCATATCTAGATGTAAAGTATTTTGATCACCTGAAAATTTTTTCAATCATTTTGTACTTTTTAGTATTATTATTCATTTGGAGGAAAGAATCTTTCTAAATATATTTGGTATTTTTTATGTTAGCCGGATGTCAATTATATAGAGATGTAATCAATGGCACGCAGCTAACATAAAAATAGCAGTTATTTGTATTCTTTAATTTTTATTTAGTACTTTACTTAATTATTACTATTAAGTAGAAGCATTAATATGTGTCTTTGTGTAGAATATTATAGTGAACATGGTATTTTCAGGTACTTTAATAAGATGTTTTAATAAATTTACAATCAGCAGAAAAAGAAAAAAAAATCTTATCTATTTATATTATTAAAAGAATTTTCAAGTTTCTGTTCAAGAGAAAACATATAATTTTTTTTTTGATTGATTATTTATAAACATATGTAGACTTCCAGCGTTTATTATCTGTATTTTGTGCTTTCAAACGCTGTGAAACAAACATAGATAAAATTTGAAATATATTATAGAATAAACAACAGTAGTATTAATGTATCAAGCATAGTAGAGCAAAAATTTTGGCTTATTTAATCTAAATAATGTGAAGGTCGTTTAATTTTTTCAAGAATAAAATTTCAACATTGATTTACATCAATGATAGATCTTATTTTTAATCAGCTTACCATAATTTAGGTATACACAACATTACATAAATTAAAATGGTTCTAGAATAAATATAATACATAAGAAAAAAATCACCACATTGCTTGACTATTTCAAAGAATTCTTATCAGATCTTTAGATATTACGATATATATTTTTTTCAAGACAATATATTAAAAAAAACTTTTAAATAATAAAGTATAGTTATTTAGTAAGGTACATTTATACCATCGGTAAAAATATCATACATTAAAAAGTAAAGTAATATCACTACAAGACAAGAGCAGAAGTGAATTCTCAAATGAAGTTGCTTTTCATGATATTGAATTTTTTACTTAAAGATTTGCGATTAAAGAACATTACTTCAAAATTAGAAGTAAGATAGGGATTTCCCCTTATTTCTTATTACTGACTTCTCCTATTACTTAACATTTAATCAAAGTAATTAACTTAACTGCAAAAGTTATGTGGTGGATAGACAATAAAGATGATCATTTAAAAGAACAAACACATTTATTAAACATTTAAAAACAAACAATAAATAAAAATGAATGTTTCAAAATTATATTATTTTGTGATACTTTATATTTAATTGAAATAATAAAATACAGCTCACAGATGCAAAATATTTACATCTTGAGATATTAGATTAAGATAGCTGTTTGCAGAGTGTGTGCTTCTGGTGTCATTAAAGTTCATTACCATGATGATATAGAGCGATCACCACAAAGTCTGTAATTATTATACAAACCGATTTCCGACTTACTCTTTTCCTGAATTCCAATAAGCTTTATCCATCGCTGACATCTAAGGAAGACATAAGAATTCAAATTTGAATTAATATAAATTATGAGCATACAATTTGTGGATGTTTACAGGTTGAATAGGGGAGATTTACTTGATGAAATTTTATCTTCTTAGGAATACTAACGATTTAAAAGAGAGAATTTTTAAAACGTAAACTGTTGGCATCTGATGCCTACTTTCTGATGGTGAAAATCTTGTTTTAATAATTATATTAGGTAATGAGTAATCGCGCTTCTAAATTTCCCCCGTAGACTAACATTAGATTTCATGATCGGGAGTTTCAGTGAAGCAGCCCCTTAATAATGCATGTGTTGTTACTTATATATGCCATATGTACATCGTATACACATGTCATATACGACCTTTACTTAACAAATTTAATAAAATCTAGTAACGAAGAAAACATTTCGCAGGTAAAAAAATATATATATGTAATTTGACAAAACACAAATTTTTATTTTATGAATTGTGAAAAATTTAGAATAATATATAATTAAATTCAGAAAGATAACAAACTTCCTTTTGTAATATAATCTCTAAAAAAAAATAATGCTGTAAAGGCCGAATTAACTGGCATGTCCGAGAAATGCTGATGCCTCAGCAGTTGAGTGCTATAAAATGGTTATCTGATGATTGGGGGGGGGGGAGAATTCAACATTGACACCATGTCAAAAAAAAAAAATATTTAACAAATTACAATAACCATTAGGAAAATGTTCCGAAAGCTTAAAAAAAAAAATGCCTGTCAAGGTTGCAGTTATGATTTCGCCAACATCATCGCAAAACTTATATATGCATCCTAGATACGCATATATATATAATATATATATATATATTCCAAACACTCCTATATGTGCCATATACGTCATTACACACATATTATTAACGTCTTATGTGTCATATATACATCATATACACATGTCATATATATACGTCATATATGCATTATATATGACTATAACTTGGCCATATACGTCAAGAAATGTTATATATATATCATATATTATTATAATGCCATACATGCTTTATAATTTGGCGATAAATCTTGGTCGCTTGGCGATTCATCTTTGGAACCCGTGATAACATGAAAGTACCCAAATTTTAATCATATCAGCATAAAAATAATACAGAAATAGGGATCTGTTTCATACTTTAATGTTTAAAAAACGAGAGAAAAGTATGAGCATGTCAGGAATTGGCACAGATGCACCATGTTGAATTTTTTTTTTCTCGCCAATTTGGCGAAAACTTTGTTTTGGAATATTAGTTACAAATAGTATGCAATAATAGCACGTGATTTTTTATTTCAATATAAAAATAAATAAATGGTAGTTTGATGTAATTAAATATGTTACTTTGATACTTTTCTATTGATAAACATGGTAAAAATAATTTATAGAATAAAAATAAAAATAAATAAACAAAATAATCGGTTTAACATGTGAGGCATAAAATTGCCATTTTGTTGCAATTGCGCCAACATGGTTTGTATATAACATCTGTGCCCAGGAATTTTAACATAGTTGAGCAGAAAAAAGTCTTTTTTATGTAAATCGCCTTAATGATAAACTGTTAATATTGATAAAATAAATATTTGCGTATTAATAATAATTAGTATATAATAGCTGTTCACAATATATAGACACAGAACTTAAAAAACAAATTGATTTACATAATATGGATTATTTAACCAATGTGGAACAGATGCTTTACACTCACGCAAACATATAAACATAAGTTTGGCTACTTTTTGTTGGCGTGATTTTCAAGACCGCGCCAAATGAATAACTTAATTTTAATACAATGACTAGGTTGCCATTAAAGGAAAAAATCCCCTAAATTTGGCAACTTTTTCCTTTTTTTTAACCGATTAATTTTTTTTTTTGCGTGAGTGTAAAGCATCTTAGCCACCAAGGTTAAATAAATAAACAGTAAAATAAAAATTTTGAATATACAAAATCGTATCTTAATCTCACTTCTCTAGGACCAGATTTTGGATCTTAGCGAGTATCGCCAAAGTTGGAAAGATTTTTTCTTGCGTATATTTTGCAGACCACTGCAGCATCTATACCAAATATATATATAGGGTAGATGTGCCAGTAATGGACACCCTTAAGGAATTTCGGTACTTTTTGGTTAGCCGGGCGCCAGTGATATATGTACATATATAAATACATATGTATATACACACACATATATATATACATACATATATGTATATATATGTGTATGTATATATATGTGTATGTATATATATATGTATATGTAGATATGTATATATATGTGTTTGTGTGTATATATATCACTGGTGCCCGGCTAACCGAAAAGTACCGAAATTTCTTTAAAAATTATTTTTTATTTAATAGTTATAATTGTTATATTCCACATTTTTTAATATTATATTAATCTACCAACAATATTTAACCATGCTCATAGTCACATTTCCCAATGTGAATCGAAATTTAATTGTAAATAACAGAAATAAATCAAAACACCCTAAATTCCAGTAATGGACACCCCACAAGATGATATTATGATTGTATTTAAAACTAGAATTTAAAGAAAGCATATTAATGAAATAAAAAAGGCTGAATTTCTATTGGTTATTTTTTTTACAAACCAAAAATGTTGAAGGTGGCCCATTACTGGCACATCTACCATATATATATATAAACACAAAAATATCCGATATTTTCAAAATAAACAATGTATTGACGATTATAAATATTTTCAGATATTGCAGTTTAAACTAAAATAAATCAAACAAGAAAAGATTATTTCAAATGAAAATTTAAATAATGTATATCTAAATTAAACAGTTTATCTTTCAGTGGATATTTCATGTAAATAATATCTCGCACAATTATTGGTTTTACATTTAAATTATCAACTTCAAACTAGGAAAATATATTTCTAGCTCTAAAAAAGGGCACAATTAATATCAGTTGAAAAATTCATTTACACTTATTTGACTGAAAATATCATACACAGTATTTAGAAAATAAATATTAAGTATATGAAAATAGCGAACATCATGATATTTTACACATAAATATTGGCTATACCTTATATATCACCGAACTCTGTTGGTTTAAACTATTTATTGGAAACAGCGTAATTTTTAAGTACCGAATCGTTAGAAAACTATTATTTTATTTTCAGCCTTCAATGGTCGAGCTCTGATATAACAACTGTGTGAATAATATATTTATAAATATTAATTACATTTATAAATCTGCATATCAGAGACAGATTACATCAGCTCCGCAATTTTATTTTGAAATCATTTTATGAAATATTTATAACATTTAACCAGTTTAATTTATTTCATATTTGTTTTATTAAATAGTAATTATAAAAGTTGTTTAAAGAAGTTTAAATTCTAAGGGAAAAACCAATTCCATATCGCCATTTCTTCCGTATACAAACTATTCACAAACCGAAAATAAAAACATTTAATTAATTTAAATTAATCTTACTTGAGAAAAAATTGATTTATATGTGATTCTTTTAACCAATGTTAAATAAAGAAACAGTAAAATAAAAATAAAAAATTTGAATATGCCAAATCGAAATTCAAAACATAGAACTTAACTTACCCCGTCATTGTGGTGTGTTGCCATTCCTTCACGACAAATCCACCATCCACGAATCGTTCCAGCACTCCCAACCGCTAGATGGCGCTATTTTCAACTTGCGAAAAGTTTCCCATTTATCTGACTGGGCTTATTATTTAATGGCTTTGTTCCAAGTGGTTCAGTGGGTAGAACGTCAGTGCGCTATACTGATGACCCAGGTTCGAGTCCGGCTTGGATACTTTTTCACTATGTTGACTATACGCCTTTTAAGCAATAATAATTTGAAACATTAAAATAAATTGATATTTTCATCACGTCACAGTATTTATGTGCCATCTACTATATATATAAAATGCAAATGTTCCGACCGTTTATAACTTGAGTTCTACTGGATGGATTTTTATGGGACTTACACTGTTACTTAGATAATTTTTCAGAGAAGATTTTAGTATATAACGTATCATTTTCCGTTTCTTAGTTCTATAATTATGGGGGAAAGTTCTATAGTTAGGTGAACCTGATTATGAAAGATTAGCCTTTTTGAACGGTTCTACTGGAGGTTTTTGTTTTGGTATTGTTTTCAGCGATACGGAAGAACATTCCAGGCAAAGGTCCATATTGCATCGATATATTTCGTTTAATTCAAAGCTCGTTTGGAGAAAACGACCAGCGTAGTGGACCAAGCATGCTAGTTTTTCATATAAAAATGCTTTTTGATATTTTTAGTGGGCCATCTAAAAATATATATTAAATGTAAAAACCTATTAGACTTTTCAGTTAAGAAAAATAGTTTACACTCGTATTCTGTGACCAGGGAACCTCGGGCTTGAATCCTTAGTACACTGCTCAAAACAATTAAAGGATATTGCAGTTTTAGGTGGATTTTGTATCTGGGAAACTTTTTAGCTGATTGATACATGGTCGACAGACATAGTAGGTTATATGAGAATAAATTACACATGTTTGGCAGAAAAAAATGCATTTTATTGCGCATTTGTGTACAAAAGGAAAAAAACACAATTTGTGCATATGAGAAAAAAAGAATAAGAAAAGGTGTTTTCTTCAAAGAAAATCATTTTCAGTAGGGGGTATGGTTTCCACGGGCGGCCAGCAACGTTGAACACCTTTGAAGCATGGACTCAATGAGGCTATTAATGACGAGTTGGGGTATTCTGCCCCACTCTTCCAGAAGAGCTCTTTCCAGTTCTTGGAGAGTTTGTGGGGGTTGTTGGCGGCCAGAAACTCGTCTTCCTAGAGCGTCCCAAACGTGCTCGATTGGATTCATGTCTGGAGAACACGCTGGCCATTCCATTCGAATGATTCCTTCCTCGAAAAGGAAATCCTCCACCAGGTTTGCACGATGTGGCCTGCAGTTATCGTCCATTAAAATGAAGTTATCTCCGATTGCTGCAGCGTAAGAGACTACAATAGGTCTGAGGATCTCATCCCTATATCGGTGACCAGTCAGAGCTCCATCTCGAATGATGTAGAGGTCAGTGCGCCCGTCAATGGAGATGCCACCATACACCAACACTCCTCCACCGCCAAATCTGACACTTTCGTGCACGAACGCAGGATTATTCCTACTGCCACGGTCCCTCCAGATGAAAATACGCCTATTATCCGGATGCACAGAAAAACGGGACTCGTCAGAAAACAGAATATTGCTCCATTCATTTCTCCTCCAATTGACATGCTCGGTTGCCCACTCCCTGCGGTCGCGACGATGCCTTGATGTTAATCTAACACATACCATCGGTCGGCGAGCATACAGACTTACAGCATGGAGCCGGTTTCGGACAGTCTGAGTTGAAATCGTGGTGCCTGTATCCGAGCGAAGGTGTTGTTGGAGAAGAGTAGCGTTCATCTTTCGGTGTCTCCGAGCTGTTAACGCTAAATACCGATCTTCATTGGGCGTTGTTGCCCGTCTACGACCTTGCCCTGGTCTTCGGCCTGCACATCCACGCTCCAAAAAACGGTTCCAGATCCTGGAAATGACACTTTGTGACACTCCAATGGCTTGCGCTACTTCGGCTTGAATTTGGCCCCCTTCTAACCTACCAACAATTCTCCAAGCTTCAGAATCTGTCAAATGACTTCGCTGAGACATCGTACTCATCGAAACAAAGCAATCACTGAATGCCGATCATCCTTGTCTTCATTCTCTTTTATCCAGTTGAAAGTCAAATTTCATTCGCTGCCGCTGAAGCGACGTTTTTGACGTCGAACTCAAAATTTGCATACTCCACAGTTTGAAAAACAGAAAAATTTGCATTTGTGATTCTCTTCTTCTATTTTCGGTAAAAAAAATTTCGTTTATATCTTTATTTTATATAAAACTTCAAATATCCTTTAATTGTTTTGAGCAGTGTATTTTTAAAATGTGATTTGATCTGTTTTTCCCCTCTGTACACATTAATTTGTTTTATAAATATTTGTTAATATATGTCTAAAAATAATAAAGTATGTCTTCCATTTTTCTGAATTACAAACATTCTTTCTGTAATATGAAATATTTTGGTTTTTCTATATAATCCTGAAGAGTTATTTTAGTTATATTAATATATGTCTAAAAATAATAAAATATGTCTTTCATTTTTCTCAATTACAAACATTCTTTCTGTAATATGAAATACTTTCGTTTTTCTATATAATCCTAAAGAGTTATTTTAGTTATTATTAAAGTTTCAAAAATAGAAATTTATACCAACATACATATTTTTGTATGAATGCATTTAACTACACAATTTGAAATTTGAATGTATAATAAGAAACTGTGCGTTTAGAGATATCATATTTAAGTGACCTGTAACTCTAAATAAAAGAATAAAAAACAAAACTGTCAGCATTGTTCTTTTAAAACTTAACAATAAAATAAACAAGTTGGAAATTGTACGTCAAACGTGACAAATGAGGTGCGTTCGTACTATAGCTAGTTATATAAATATTCAGATCTTGATGATTTTTAATTCTGTGAAATGAATTATATCGTCTGCAGATTAATTTCTGTAATAAAATAAGTATCTCGGTCGCTTTACCATTAAACCTCGGAAGCTCCTATAACAAGAAAGCAACGATTTTTTTTTATTCCAATTTCTTAATAAATATTTTTATTAATATTTTCTAAAGTTTTCATTCGAGTTTCATAACATTTGAAATGTCTCGACAAAATTCTGCAAAGATAATATATCTTAAATTTCAAATCATTCGGTTGGGTAATTTTTGCGTTGTTATATGCGGAGGGACGGACAGACAGACGGACGGACCAGAAGACGACAATAGGTGCTACGTGTTTATATAATTACGAACGCACCTAAAAATAACGTGTATCATTGCTCTGTTTTTTACACTTTGAAATTCAGCAATTATGTCCGAAGTACCCCATTTTAAAAGTTTAAATATAAAAACTATTCCAAATTAGTCAAAAAGTATACTTTTTTTTTTTCAGAGACTGTATATCGGATTTTAAAATGCATAGAAAACATAATATAGCTTAAAAAAAAAAAAAAAAAAAAAAAAAAAAAATTATGATTATTGCTAAAAAGTAAATATGTACACATTATTTTTTTAAACGTTGTAAAGTCGACAATAAAAGTTTCAGCTGCTTCTTACCTTATCTTTCATTTAACTTTTAAACTCTAACAATAATTAGCTCTTCAATATAGTCTTCGATGAAAGATGCTACCTCTAATTTGCACTATAATGGGCAAAATAACGGCTAATAAACCATTTTCCGTCTAGTATGTTTAGCTTAAAAGCATTTTTAATAATTTAAAAATAAAAGAAATTATGCCTCATCATCACTATTTTTCCAAAACATGCTAGAAAACTTTACTCAATTCATAAGATTTTATATTTTTAATTAAACATATTCAATCAATATGAGTACAAAACATTTATCAACTATAATTTATTTTTACTTTTTTAAAAAAAGCATGAAGGTGCGTACACTCCGTAGAATTTCCAAGATTTCTGATTAGAAAATTTATAATTAATATTTAAATTGCAGTATTTGTAATATGTTTCTGCGATTAAATAAGGCGAAATATTCTATTGAAATTTTGTGGTAAATTTTGTACGGATTATATAATATATTATTATATTATTATATTATTATATAATATATAATATATAATATATTATTATATTATTATATTATTATATTATTATATTATTATATAATATATAATATATAATATATAATATATAATATATAATATATAATATATAATATATTAATATATTAATATATTATATAATGCGTACAAAATTTTCTGTACCGAATATTTAACAGGATTTTAAAAACATAGAAATCTAGATAATATTTTCAAGTGAAAATTAATTTTATTTATAACTAAGCTGACCTGGCCGACGCACAGTGGGCGTTTTAAGGATCTAGGTGGACAAAATTTTTGCGTTGAAGTTTAATTAGGTTTTGCTGGGTTTACGAATGTATCAGTAATCAAATAGTCAAACAGTGATAAATATTTGGCTTATTTAATTATTTATATTATTATTAGTATTATTTATATTATTATTATTATTTATATTATTATTCTTTATTTATATTATAATATTGTATTGTCATTGGAACTACACATGTATTCAAAGTTACAGCTCAATCGGATAATTAAAAGTGGTTTAAAATGGACTTGCAAGATTTGAACTAAACATACATGCACACACTTCAAGTTAATACAACTTAATTATTTGAAAACTTTCGCAGGAACTTTCTGAAGTTTCCAATGCTTTAGGAATGGCACTTTGATTTAAAAAAATGCTTATTTCTTAATAATGCTTAATACTGTGTTGAAAGTCAAGATGAAATTTGAAAACAAGATGGCGCTTATTTTCAAACAACAATAGGTTAAATCTTGTGACAAACATGTGTGACATATGTCCAGTAAACTCCTGCTTTCGAATAAAACAGAAAAGTCACAGCTTGCTTTCGAACTTGCAGAAAAATAATGCAACTGTTGAAAGTCTCTCAAATCAACTGCCTTCTTTGCGGTTCTAGTTAATCGGCACATCGGGTTTTTTCGACAAAACTCGTATGGATCTCGACGAAAGAGACATTCAGCTACCAGTAGACACGGTCTTGTTAAATTCCGAGAGTATCGGAAAAATGAATTTTGTCTCCCTAGATCAGAGGTTCCCAAAGTGTGCTCCGCGGAGCCCTTGGGGCTCCGCCTATACTTTTCAGGGGCTCCGCGGCGTTGCAGGGAAAAAAAGCAAAACATGAAAGAAATTAGCATATTGCAAGGGAGATTATTTTGAAAGTATGTAGGAGTTTGTGCATGTGTGTGTGTCAAAAATAAATGCATCTATCACTGGGTTGAAAAATACTACAATATATGTTTTTAAATCATATAAAAATTTGCATTATACGTGTATCCATTTTCTATATAATATTTTTGGTTTCAACTACTTTATTTTATGTTTCTGCATTTAATGTGTTTTAAAAATTCAATTCAAAATAAGCTACAAGAAATAGTATTCTGAATCGAATGCACAACGTCAATAGAAAGAGCAAAGGCGCGCCAGTGCTGTTATCTCTGCTTTCCGGACAAAAGGGATAACAGTTTTGTTCTTTGGAGCTCCGCCTATTCATATGTTTATACTTAACTCTTTTTCGCTTAGTAACTAGGTTCTAACTTCCCAATGAGGTAAGTGTGTCTCACATTTTTTATTTTCTTTCGCTTCACTCTTCGCGATCTTTAAAAAATTGATTCTCTCATCGAATTCACTCTTTGCGATATTTTAATCTCAACTGCATACTGAAGTAAGATGGTTATCCCAAGGAAAATCGTTGACACGTTTGCTGGAGTTGCGTGCAAAGGTTGAAACCCTTTTGGCAGATCACAACTCTCAACTAGCAACAGTTTTAAATGATGAAGATTGGTCGTGTAAATTGGCGTATTTGGCGGACATTTTTAGTAAAATGAACGAAATGAAGTTACCGTTACAAGGAGAAAGTGTTACTGCTCTTGATGCAAACTCCAAAGTGTCTGCATTTAAGAACAAGAATTCCGACCAAGATTCTGGTCGGAGTGTGTAGAAAAGACAGATATAAATTGCTTTCCTCTTACTATGTTCTTTAATGAGCATAACATCCAGTTTGAAAAAAATATTTCAAAAAACTGTTCAAGATCATCTCGAAGCCCTGACAGATTCATTTGAGCATTCTTTTCCAGCTGCTCAAAATAAGATGCTGGACGATTTTAAATGGGTACTAAATCCATTCAGTGTAAAAAAAAAACCTCACAGATTAAGCTCTGAGGAATATGATACTCTCATTGATTTAACATCAAAAATCTCTTTTCAAAACCAACATATCACAGAAATTTGGTGTCATTTGACAGAGGAATTCAAAATTTTGTCCGACGCAAAATAAATTTTACTCCGATTCTCAACGAAGCTGGATCCTCCGCTTACACAAGTACGAAAACTAAGCACAGAAGCCGGTTAAATGGAAAGCCAGACATTCGCTTACAATTGTCGAAAATTGCACCAGCTATCAAAAAACTGTGCAAAACAATTCAACCGCATTTTTCATTCTAAACTTTTATACGTTATTGCTCGTCACACTTTGTGCAGAATAAAAAAAAATCTATCGGTATTTAATATTTGTATATATTGTATATCGTATTATTTTTATTTTAAAAATTTGAATTTCCTTAAGCTGTTTATTTTAATTTTATTAAATTTTAGTTATTTAAATCTTCTATCCTATTTTTCATAATTGTATTTAATTTTTAAAACATTGTTTGTCGCTTAAAACGTCTTTTTTTTATAAGATCTTATATCATTTAAAGCCCCACACTATATTCATTTTACATTTGTGTATATATATCTCTTTTATTTTTATAACTTTGTTTTATTTAATCTGTGTATGTTATTTGTATTAATTTTTAGTTATTTAAATTTTCTATACTGTTTTTCATACTAAAACAATGTTTATCGCTTAAAACATCTTTTTTATAACATCTTGTATCATTTAAAGCCCCTTATTAGATTCATTTTACATTTGTGTATATTGTGTGTATATATTTCTTTTTTTATATATAACTTTAATTCCTTTAATATGTTTATGTTATTTGTATATTTAAATTTTCTATACTGTTTTTCATAGTAAAACAATGTTTGTCGATTAAAACGCCTCTTTTTTTGTAACGTCTAGTATCATTTAATAAACCCCTCATTAGATTCAATTAATATTTGTATACGTTGTGTATATAGTTTTCTTTTTTTTCTTTTTGTAACTTTAATTCCTTTAATCTGTTTATTTTATATTTATTAATTTTTAATTATTTAAATTTTCTATGCTGTTTTACATAATTGTACTTAATTTTTAAAGCAATGTATGTTACTGAAAACGCATTTTTTTAACATCTTGTATCACGTAACAACCTCTCTTTAAAATTTTGTTTTAATTGGTCTCGGCATTGGCTAAGATTCTTATGTTATGATGCGACATTTTCCTATCAGAAATAAGGCTATAGCAATTAAAAATATATATTGGTTCTTTACATTTCTCATCACACTAATAATCTAAACTTTTGCTCAGCTCCACCTCTTGCTTAGACTTTTCGTCAATGAGTACTCATCCTGATATAAATTTAACCCCACCCATATATCCTGTTTTGATAGTAAAGTTTTTCTACTAGTTGCAGTTCTTTTAACATGTGCAGTTTATAACCGTATATCTATTTTGAGGCAAAAACAATGGTGAAAGAAAGTTTCTTTCAAAACTATAATTAATAGCTAATTACATCACATAAAACATCCAAAAAAAGTGAACGATGCTGCACCTAACAATACAGTTTATAGATTTCGCCCCGCCCACTTAAACACTAAAATGATGATCTGCTTCTAAACGTATTTTTAAAAAATGGTTCAAAAGAAGAAGCTCAGCGGCGATTCGTTTTGCATGTTTAGAAGTACGAGAAACGTAAAGAAGAACGCAAAAAGAATCCGTAATCATATGATTCTATTACGGGTGGGCGGGACTAACGAAAACATGTTATATAATTACTCATGGGCGATTGGGCCTACGCATTTTCTCTCTTTTCGCGAGTAGCCTATTGGGATTATACAGAAGTCTCTCTTTGTAAACGAAAACTGTACAACTTACTTTTTTTTCTGTGAGTGTGTGGTTTTCGCCGTAAGTAATAATAGTTTCACGTAAGCCCCAATGCAATGCATGACCCAAACAGGGTTACTATTTTTATCTTTAATTCCGAGTTCATACTGGAAATCCCGAAAGAATAGTTTTTATTTTAAAAATGGATGTCAGTAACCCCTAAACAGTATTGCTCGAACGTCGCTAGGGTGAGAAGAATTTGTTTTCTTCGTTACTAAAAGCTTTCAGAAACCACAAATTTTTAACTATAATTTTTGCTGTATTTGGCGGATGAATCTCGATTATACAAGCCAGATATTTTAATACAAAAAACTGGTTTTTAGTCCTTATTTTTAATTTATTGTGTCCAATAATAGTAATATTAAATAAAACTATTAAGGGGTTAAATAATAGAAAATTTGATTTTCAAAATGTCTAGTATGAATTCAGAATTTCCGTATCAAGAAAAGTGCCAAAATGAGAACCTTGGCCCCATGTTGGAAACTACTGGTTCGGACTCTTATCCAGCAGATCTTTCTCTGCTCCATAGGCATAAAAAAAACATTAATTTGTAAACCATAGAGTACCGGAGGGTTAAGGGGCTCCGCCTTAGAAATTCTTCACAAAAAGGGCTCCGCGAGCCCAAAAGTTTGGGAACCACTGCCCTAGATCATCAAAACGCCCCACTGTGCGACGTCTCGGGCCATAATAATAGTCTTAAGGTATCTGACTACGTTTAAAAAGTGGTTTTCGACCAAAATTTTCAAAACGATTTTATTACATTTTATTAAAGTCCAGTATTGTACCTTTCCAAAACTGCTTTTATTTTTATTGTACGATAAATAGAACCGGAGTTGTAGCGGTTTTTTTACTACTCAATAGCTGTCACTCAAACTGGAAGTACTGTTTAAAGGACCGGAAGTACTATTTAAAGGTACTAACTGGGAGGGGGGCAGCAAAACTATGGCCTTCTAGAAATAAACAAAGGCTCAGTTCTTAAAAAAAAGTGCATGGCTCATAAAAACAGTGAAGTTTAGATGCATATTACTGTGCAAATTCATGTAGTAAAACAGAAATCTAAACTTTAAATGCATTTTTTGGAAGATGTAACTTTTGGTGAAAATTCCATACGCAAAACATAATTTCTCAAAAAGTTATTAGAACATCACTATGAAATTTAAATTTCGTCTTATTTACACTATTGGGAAGGCAATGAACTAAAGATTTAATTTTAGAATAAATATTTTTTGTTTTATGGATGTTTTCGTGGAAAAACATTGATGAATTTTATCAAAATCAGCATGTAAAAAGGTGCGATGTGCTATAAATTTTGAAACATTTAAAATATCTCTTAGATTTTAGTTCATTGCCTTCACCAATGTCATAAGTATGAAGTGTTAAAAGGAAATTAAGATACATACAATATATTTTTCTATAGCGTGTTTTGCGTATTGGGCCATATTTCGCTAAATTTTACCACAAAATCCCCCATTTACCAAAATTTCATGAATGAATTAAATATTTTTTGCTTTTCTTCACAGTTTCTAGTCATAATATTAATAAAAATAAGTTCAAAAAATAGTTAAATAGTTTGTTTTTTTTTTGGAAAAAATCGCTCCGTACGTAGTCAGGCAACTTAAATATACCTAAAATCCCTGATAACGAAAATCTTTCAAAACGAACCAAACCTTTCGTTTCCCATTGTCTTTGGCAGCGTACAGTCGCGTGTTTTCTTCTAACTTTTTCTTCCCTTACTGCCGTTTAATATTTTTCAAAAAGATTCTTATTCTCGAAATCCTTTGAAATTTTTATGAATTATAAATATAACGTTTCCAAAGCCTGTGTTTAAAAAAAAAGAAAAGAAAAATATTGATATTTAGTGGTAAAAGAAGTCTGGTGATAAGAAATTTAATTAGTGGTAAGTAGTTAGTAAGAAATGTAATTAATAAAATTTAATTTAGTGTTAAGAAATGTATTCGTTTCTTTTTTTTCACATCGGAACATTTGATATTAAAAATAAAATAGTCTGTATTGTAAACTCTTTGAATTTTTTTATAGGTTATAAATATAATATTTCCGAAATCTGTGCACAATTTTCGTGCAAAAATATCAATACTTAGTTGTAAAAAGGCTGTGTTTCCTTTTCGCTTTTTTTTTTACATCAGGTCAACTAATATTAAAAACAAAATAGTTCTTATAGTCAAAACTCTTTGAAATTTTTATGAGTTTTAAATATAATGTTTCGAATGCCTGTGTATAATTGTCGTCAAACAAATATTAATATTTAATTGCAAAAATGTGAGCAAAAGCTCCCACGTATTCACGTTCTAAGAGAATATTGAGCAGATTTATTATTATTTTTTAAATACTTTTAATGTTCCGAATCATTCGAGATCTTTATATGTGATACAAATTAAGTGTCCAAAGAAATTGTGATAAAATACCAATATTTAGTTACTTTTAGCTTAGAAAAAAGTGTGTTTGGAGGAGTCGCAAAGTGACTTTCTATCGCGAATTATTTCAAAAGTTTTAATATTCGTATTTTTCAAAATGGATTACACTGTCGTAAGAGAAAAAAATATCCGGATTAAGTGGGCATTTTTTGAGTTGGCGTACCTCGAAATGTGAAGCAGTTGCGGGCTTGGAAGAAGAGGAAAAAGAGATACGAATTCGAGTTTTCTTTAAAAAAATTTTGAAAGGGTTAAAATTCGTATTTTTTTTAAACGACTGCGCCGTTCGAAAGTAAAAAGTATAAGATTTAAGCGTGTATTTTTCGTTTTCCCGTGTTTTGAACGATTTAGTTGACGGGGACTTCGAAAGACGCGGAAAAAAAATAGCCGTTAACGGCCAACGGATCTTCACTGATAACGATCTTCCGGAATTTGCGCCGAGAAAAAAAAAAGTCTTTCTGGGGAGAGTTCGTTGTGGTTATTAATTAATATATCGGTTAATTAACAATAAATGTTAAATATGAGATTCAGGTCCATCAAGACCTGCTTTGGACTATCCTTACCTAAACATAGTTGCCAACCTCCCGATTTTTTACATACCAGTATTTTTATGTAAAAATATTTGTTTTATGTAATCGTACAATTTCTTCAATTTAATAAAGCGAAATTTTTTACAAGATTTCACTGGTATTCAAAAAATCGGTAAGTCCTAGAATGGACTGACTGATTTTAAAATTCAACCAGAGGGGCCCGTGCGAGGATTTCGCACTGAAATCTAATATTTTTTAGGTACTTCTCTATTAACCCGTCGACCGCTTTTCATAACAAAAAATTACCGCCAAACTGTAAGATTAAACGCCAAAAATGCAGTCCCATTTACTTGATGTCAGAATCATTATGCGTGTTTGTTACGTCATCTAGTGGTATTACATTCGACATTTGCGTGTATTTTTCATTATGTTTTACTGATTTAGTAGTTATTTTATTCATTAAAATAACAATTGTGTCCTTAAATGCTTATATTTTATTTATTTTTTGATATTCCAATGGCAACGTTCTCCCGTTTATTTGGCGGTAGTTTTTTGTTATGAAAAGTGGTCGACGGGATAATAGAGAAATACCATTTTTATCAATATGTAATATTTATTAGATGCAGGTTTAAACTTCTAAAGAAAAAGCAAGGATAAAAATATCTGCAAACATTTAGTTGTTAGTCAAGCCAGAATATCATCTAATGTATTCCATCAAAGTTAGACTAAAAACTGATCCAAGATTGCTAAAGGCACGCGCGAGAAAAAAAAAATAACAATCGTATTTTGACTCCATTAGAGGATGACGTCATCCGCTTCGGGAAAACCATGGAACATAGAAATATAAATCTAAACATTTCAATTTCAATTTCGCTTTCTAATAATAAGTCTAGAATAAACCCGTGCGGTGTTTTTTATAATAATTGCTATGAGCATCATATAATGTGGTATTTTATTTTTTTTGGCAACAATAATTTCAGGAAAACCTTTCATTTCTTTCATGAAAACAATGCCGATTTAATTTTTTAATTTCAGCAAATTTTAATCAAAAACATGTTTTAACGAATTGTTAAGTGGGCTATGTCAGAAGCCTGTTCTAAAACCTTTCATATGGTATCTCATTCGTTGTTCTGCGTTTCATATTTTCTGAGTAAAAGGGATGTTGACAGGAGAAATAATATATAAGGATAACTTCCAAACGGTGACAGATATTTTAAAAATTCTTGCAGGAAAGTAATGTAAGATGTCAGAAGTTTTTTTTCTTACACTACGATTCATGATTTTAGTTCAAATTACCAGCAATAGATGGCACTGCGAGCGACAGGAGTGCAATCCAGGCCAAAACTAAAATCACCCAGCGTTGATGCAATGAAAAGAGGTTCAATACATGAAGTCGATCTCATTCGCTAATACAATTTTGTTCTTAGGGCCCAATTCTGAATAAGATTTTATTGGTGAATGAGACCCACTCCTTGTATTCAACCGCCTTTTATCACATCAATGCTGGTGATTTTTGCTTTTGTCTCGATTGGATGTATATTGCTCGCAGCGCCATCTATTACTGATAATTTGAACTAAAATCAGAATTTGCAGTACAAAAAAAAAAAACTTCTGACATCATACATTACTCTCCTGCAATAATTTTTTTAATATCTGTCACCGTTTGGAAGTTATTGAATTTTAAAATCAGTTAATGCTTTTTAGGACACCCGTTATACACATATGTATTATTTACACAGTATTTTTTTGTAAATAAAGAATCATTCAGCAGTACTTGCTCGGATAAAAACTATAAAAATATGAAAAAATATCAAAACAAACTGAAAGAACACTTTTAAAATACAAAATATTTTGTTGAACCAGGGATTTATATATAATTCATAAAATAATAAAATAATTAATAATATAACAAAATAATTATAGAAAGTATGCAAAAGTGTATCAAACGTGCTAGTTTGTTCATAAATCTAATTTTTGGCCATATACACTAATGGTGCCCGGCAGGGAGGGGCCTGGTTAGCAGTAGAAAAAAATTAATAATAAATATAAATATAATTTTTGAAATTTATTTACGTAACTGCGAATTTACGTAAGTCGCGTGAGACGTAACTCGGGGGTTGCCTGTATATGTTATCTTAATAACTTATTTTCTGTGTCAGTGATGAGCTATTACCTTTAGGTGTGGGATCCATCTCTTTAATAAACTGAGTAGCTATAAAAGCATTATAATACTGTAAAAATCTTATATTGAAGTAGAGTGAATATTTTCAATCAAAATTAATAGATTTTATCTGACGGGTAAACTATTATAAAAGGCTGTTTTATAGTGTTATGGGATAACACGAAAAAAATAAATGACAGAATTTTCCAGCAAAATTAATGAGCTCAATCTGACAGAAGATAAATTTAGCACTTGCTATAAATTTTAAAAGTCATATATTAGCTAATTGTTTTTAAAATAATTTTTCCATGAAAGACATTTTTAAATATTCTTTTTGACGCAATTCATCACTGTCATGCATAGTTACATAAAACTTTAATAATAGGCACAGACAAAGTACTGCTAAAAAATATGATGCTCTTTATAAGTGAAAAATCATCTAAAATTACAAAAAAAAAAATGTTTAAATTAAAATAAAAGAATAACGAAAAAACCTACTATTCTCTTAACCATTTTATGGGCAAATAATTGTGTTTCTGTAATACTGAATTCACACCAGAATTTTCGAAAATTTTATTTGAAAATAAGGAAATGGAATTTTAAATGTAAGTAAACTTAACTATAAGTAAGTAAAACAGAAACAGAAACAGTTTATTGTTTCAATGGTATTCCCAGTTGTAAAAGAACTCCACTTATAGGAGTAGTTGTATATCACATCATACAGGAGCCATGAGAAAAGGAGTATAAATGTAGCAAATTAGCACTAGAAAACGAAAGAAAAGAAAAAGATTCGACTGAGAACTTCATCAGCCAATCCGAAATAAGCAAGCCAGCCAATCAAAGTTAACTTGCGTAAAGCAGCCAATCAAATTTAACTTGCAACATTAAACAAATCTTGTTTAAAATTAAGCGGTATAAAAATATCCCACCGAGGGGTTAAAGATATCAGTTAGAATGTTAAATTTGACACTTCCTCAAAATTACAAAGATCCCCATAAAGAAACAAAAAAAAAATCATACGTCAAGATAGATTATGAAACACTTTCCAAAATATTCAGATTACTGTAACAAAATTTCACCGTTTAATAATGTGAAAAATTATGCCAAAGTAAAAAATTCGGAAAATGCATAACACATATGAAAACCCATTTTCAGAAATTACCATTTATATTCGTAAAAACATCCAAATACTTTTATGCAGCCCTGTATATGATATACAGAATTCTATATATATATATATATATATACTACGCAGTATGCAAATATTTTGTTTAGTTAGAAAACGCATAACACTTGAAAATTATCTTAAAACAGTTTCCGCCAATAAGCTGACATGTACTCGAATTCTTTTGTGCAGCCTTGTATATGATCTATAGAATTTATACACACTAAACAGAAAATTAATTACATTTAAAAACGCATACCACAATTGAAAACACACTTCAGACAATTATCGCTCATAGACAGTAATCTAACTGAAATATTTTGTGTGTCTCTGTAAATGAATGATAAATATACTATGCTTACTATATTCTACAATAAGCATCTTGTAGCTCACCTTAGTGATATATTTCAATTTTATTATGTTTGAAATAGTCTTACATCATTAAAATACATTACAAACTATTTTTCTCCATAGACTATAATGCATTAAATTTTTTTGAGCGTCCCTGTAAACGAACTTTAGATGTGTTACACAGTTCATTTTCAATACTGAACATGTCATAGTAAATCTCAATAACATACATCAATTACATAGCAATCCGAGTATATTTAAATGAGTTAAAATGCGGACAGACAGGATGCCAGACAAAACAAATTTATGAACACTTTTCAACTATGTTGCAAAGTCATTAAGGTGTTGAATAAACTGGTGCAATACTATAAAAGCATAAAAAAACTTCTTAATAGCAACATAAAAATAAGGAATGCGCTAGGTCTTTCGAAATAACTTTGTCTTTCTTCGTCAGGCGCAAAGAAGACGTGCAACCACCTTGAAGGCAGGAGCAAGACTCAAAGGAAAAGAGAGGGAAAGAGGGACAAATTAAGAGAACAGCCAGTAGGAAAGCAGAAGTCATCAGCCAATCACAGAAGAAAATTACTTAGAGTGCAGAATATAAGGAAAATCTTACTTATAATAAAATCCAAAGGCGAGAAAGTGTCTGTAACGGTACCGGTTTGTACCACTCTGCTCTGCGAGTCGACTGTAGTTAAACGCCATGTTAGGCTTACTGAAAAAGATATGCTAACACATAACCAGTAAATGATAATTTCTTCTACTTGAAATAATGTCTGTTCAGCATATTTTCGTATAAAACATGTATATCATATCCAGTTATAATGTTTTAAGTTTTAAATTAAAAATAACAGATTAAAAATCCGATTACCTGATGTAAACAAACGGATAATGTTGCCATTCAAAAACACAAATCCCATATCTAAAAAAAAAGGAATGACTCTTTGAACGTTTCATTAAAACATCCGATTATGCTCTTAAAATACAAGTTAATATTTGCATATTATTAGAAATTTCATGTGAAAATTTCCGAAATTACATTTCACTTTGCTAATCATTATTATAAAAATGATTTGAATGCAAAAAAAAAAAGTGTGGTGAGTCATTCACTTTTGAGAATAATTCATAAAAATTATTTGTACTGTACTGGCAACGTAACGTGTGCTTTACTGTTTTAACATCTTTGTTGATTCTCCAAATGCTATTTTGAACACGCGGTGGATTTGAATCTGTTCAATTTATCAGTTTTTATTGTCGTTTTATATAGTTTAGGGATCGTTTTATATAGTTTAAGGATCGTTTTAGCGATGCCTGATGAAATTGATGAAACGCCGACTGAACGTAGGCTGCGATTAATTAGAGAACGACAGTTGAGGTGGCGTGCTCGGCAATCACAAGCAACATTGGACCGTATAAGGGAAGAAGATCGCCAACGTCATCAAAGTCAACGAGCTGAGATCAGAGCCAGTCAACAAATTGAAAATGAAGCAATTCAAATAGACCATGGGCCAGTTTCTGACACTGAAGGTGATATTGAAAGTCACAGTTGTGGTTCTTTAGAATCTATCTGCCAGTACTGTCAGGCACTTCATTTTCCGTCTGAAAGATTAAGTAGTGGAAAATTTAATAGCTGTTGTCATAAAGGAAAAGTTAAACTTCCTGCACGTCAAACTTTTCCACTTTTTTTGAAAGATATTATGAGCAACCCAAATTCACCAGACTACAGAAATTTTCGTGAAAATATACGCTGCTACAATAGTGCTATTTCTTTTGCTTCAATGGGTGCAAAATTAGCATAAAATGTTCCAGGTCGTGGACCTTACTGTTTTCGGGTGCAAGGACAAATATATCATGTCACTTCACATTTACATCCTCAAGAAGGTGAACAAAGGAAATTTGCTCAATTATATGTTCTTAATACAAGTCAGGCTGTTCAAGAACGCTTAAACATTCCTCAAAATGAAAAGTGTTTACGTCATATTTTGAGGCACTTAGATCTCATGATGCAGGAAATAAACCCGTTTGCTCAAGCTTACAAAATGATGTATGAAATTGAAAGGCAGAGTCATGAAGAGGCAGCGAGAGATAATCTTCCAGTACCAAATGTTCACATGTTCTTGCGTAGAGATCGACACTCTGATCAAAGACGGTACAATTTGCCAACAGCAAATGAAGTTGCCATGGTATTTCAAAATGACGATGGAGAACCACCATTTGAAAGAGATATCAGAATTTATCCTCGCACTCCTGAGCACAGCACTAATAATTTTGTTTCTTTAAATATTTTGAGTCCAAACTTAGATCCTATGACGTATGCAATTTTTTATCCATATGGTGAAGCTGGCTGGCAACCAAATTTGGTGCTTGATCGCTATCCTGGATCTACTGAAGGTTTACGAAAAAACGTATCTATGCTTCAGTATAAAGTGGCACAAACTACTATTAGACGTGGTGAATTTAATCCTATTTTGTATGGAGGGCCACTTACTCAACAGTGGGTTATTGATTCCTACCTTCAAGTGGAAGCAAACAATCTAAATTTTGTCAGGTACCAACAATCAAAATTACGATGTGAAGAGTATGCTGGACTTGCAGATTACGTTTTTCAAGCAGCAGCAAATGCAAATTTACCAGCTGGAAGAGCTGTTATACTGCCATCTTCCTTTCAAGGCTCACCTCGAAACATGCGTGAAAGGTATCATGATGCCATGGCAATTGTGACAAAATTTGGTAAACCAGACATTTTTTGTACTTTTACATGTAATCCCAAGTGGCCTGAAATTGTGAATAACTTGCCTGATGGACAGACATCATCTGACAGACCAGATTTAGTAGCTCGCGTGTTTCATATAAAATTACATGCACTGTTAGATGATATCACAAAAGGGGAGCTCTTTGGAAAATGTGTTGCGCACGTATATACAATAGAGTTTCAAAAACGTGGACTACCCCATGCTCATATTCTTTTGATTCTTGAGCAGGAATTCAAATTCCATGATGCTTCACAGATTGATAGAGTCATAGTGGCAGAGCTTTCAGTTCATCATCCTCGATTACATGAAATTGTTTCGAGGACTATGATACATGGCCCATGTGGAACTCTTAACCCAAAATCACCTTGCATGGAAAATGGTAAGTGTAGCAAGAATTTTCCAAAAACATTCCAGCCTGAAACTAGAGTCAATGTTGATGGTTATCCATTTTATCAACGCCGTGAAGATAATAGTGTAATTATTAATGGAAAACCGGTTGATAATCGTTGGGTTGTGCCATACAATCCTGCACTCTTGCTGAAGTACGACTCGCACATTAACATAGAAGCCTGCACCAGTATCAAATCTGTAAAATATATTTACAAGTATATTTATAAAGGTTACGATTCTGCTAATGTTGTCATTCATGAAAACAACAATCAACATGAATTTCTACATGATGAAATTTCAAATCATGTGAATGCCAGATATGTTAGTGCACCTGAGGCAATGTGGCGTCTCCTGGAATTCAAAATGCATGATAAATCACATTCTATGATAAGACTTGCCATCCATTTGCCACATCAACAAATGGTTTATTTTCAACAAGGTATGGAAAATGCAGCACTTAATCAAAATCGTGACACAACTCTCACAGCTTGGTTTAAATTAAATCTTTCAGATGTAAATGCAAGACAATACCTATATGCAGAAATACCTCTTCATTATGTGTTCGAAAAAGGTATTTGGAAACCACGACGTGGAGGAAAAAAAGTTTTGGCTAGAATGTTTTCTGTTTCTCCAAAAGACATTGAGCGTTACTGCCTTCGTCTACTTTTGCTCAAAATTCCTGGGGCAACTAGCTTTGAGAACTTGCGAACTTTCGAGGGGGTTATCTTACCTACGTTCCTTGAAGCAGCTCGCCAAAGGCAGCTTTTGGCTGATGATCAGGAATGGGACAGATGTTTATCAGAAGCCTGCGTTTTTCAAATGCCTGCACAGCTCAGGCAAGTATTTGCTTTCATTTGTCTCTTTTGTAATCCATCTAATCCTCTTGAATTGTGGGAAAAATTTAATGATTCTTTCTGTGAGGATTTTAGGATGAATTTCAATGATTTTATTGCACAACAACATGCTTTACACAGTATTCAAGCAATATTCAAGAGCCATGGTGTTACCTTAAGTACATTTAATTTGCCAACGCCCAGTCCACTGGATTATCAAGATCAGGTTTTAGTTTATAACCATATCAGTGAAGCCTCTGATGCTATTGAAAAAATTGCATCTTTGAACTTGCAGCAAAAGGAAGCTTTTACAAAAATCGTAGAAGCATTTGACGATGAGCAAATAACTCCACGATGTTTCTATTTGGATGGTCCAGGTGGATCAGGTAAGACATATCTATATAATACTCTTTTGGCCTTTATACGGGGACGTGGTGAAATTGTTCTTCCTTATGCCACCACTGGCATTGCTGCCGTTTTGTTAAAAGGAGGAAGGACCATTCATAGTGGTTTTAAACTACCGGTTCCAATATTGGAAACTTCAACATCTTCAATGCGTGTCATATCAGATGAAGCAGTAACTATCCGTCAAGCAAAGATTATCATTATTGATGAAGCTACAATGATGACAGTTCATGCTTTACGTTGCATAGATGCTCTGTTAAGAGAGCTAATGGGAAATGATAATCCATTTGGCAATAAAGTTATGTTGTTGGGAGGTGATTTTCGTCAAACATTACCAGTCGTTGCACGAGGAACAAAAACTCATGTAATTGAAGTTTGCATAAAATCAAGTCCACTTTGGGAACATTTTCTTCATTTGAAACTGTCACAAAATATGCGTTCTGAAGGCCAAACTGAGTTCAACCAATGGCTTTTAGATATTGGTGAAGGAAAAACTTTATCATTTCAAAATTTACCATGTGATGTTGTACAAATTCCATCTAACATGTTATGTACTGGTTCAGTCATTACAGAAATATATGGAAATGAAATTAATACAAACTGCATTCAAGAACTTTCCTCAAAAATTATTTTGACCACTACTAACAAGGATGCAATGAAATTGAACAACGAAGTTCTGAATCTTCTTCCTGGAGCCGCATCTGAATTTTACAGTGCAGATTCATTCGAGTCAGATTTATCAGAAGGTGAGACAAACTTTTCGCAGGAATTTTTAAATGAACAAACTCCCTCTGGAATGCCTCCCCATAAATTAATATTAAAAGTTGGTGCTATTGTGATGCTTCTTAGGAACATGAATTCTAAAAATGGTTTGTGCAATGGCACCAGGTTAATTATTCGAGGTCTATATCGACATTTCCTGGATTGTGAGATCCTAACTGGTGCTAATAAAAACGACAGAGTGTTTATATCAAGAATTGACCTTTCACCAAGTGATACAAATCTTCCATTTAAACTTATTCGGAGACAGTTTCCTATTATTATTGCTTTTGCAATGACTATTAATAAGTCACAGGGACAAACATTCAACAGTGTTGGTCTGCATTTAGAGGAGCCAGTCTTTGCACATGGTCAACTTTATGTTGGACTATCACGTTGCAAAGAACAAAATAAAATAAAAGTATTTATCCGTAATACAAATCTGCAAGGGCAACTTTTATCTGATAGTAGAGTTTTCACAAGAAATATAGTTTTTCCAGAAATTATTTTCTAGAAAAAAAATACATACCCGATAATTAGTATGAATAAGTAGTTCTATGATGTTAGTATCTATAGTATTATTAATGAAAAAAATGTTTCAATTGTGCATCTAATTTTCTGCTGTTTTTGAAGGGCTACCTCTCGAAGCTTTTATTCTCAAGCTGAAATGATTTTGCTTTATGCTTCTACAGGTATTGCTGCCATTTTGTTGTGTCATTTTTGAATTGGGGATTGTATACTAGATTCTTGAAAAAACTTCACAATATGTTTGTTATTCTTTTTGCGAAAAACTACATTATAAGTATACAATTTGATGCGCTAACATTTTGATTTTGTTTAATATTGCTGCTGAACTTCACACTAAAAGGTAAATTCATTTTTTTTTTTAACCTGTATTATGTAAAATGTAAATTTTGTCTGATAGTAGAGTGTTTACACAATATATTATAGCTTTTCTAGAGATTATTTTCTAGAAAACTTTTGTATCTATTGTATTACTAATGGAATCAGTTATTTAATTGCACCTAATTTCTGTTTTTGATAAGCTACCTTTAAAAAAAAAATTTTTTTTGTTTTTTCATTACTGGAATACTTTGCTATTCAAGAAAACATTTAAATTCATATTATACTATTTTCTGAAAAACAGATACTTACAATATTCAAATTTACAATATATTTGTTTTTATTTATGGAAAAGATCCCTACAATTTGATAAGCATGCAATTTGCTGTCATATTTTTTGGGCTAACATTTTATATTTATAAATATCACTGAAGAACTTTGCACTGAAAAAAAAAAAAATCTGGAACCTGTATAGTATTATTACTGTTTACTCTAGGCCAGTTTGGCATGGCACAGTGCTTTCCAGCTCTTTTTAATTTCTTATGTGCCCGGCGGCCCTTTTTCATTATAACTTATGTTCACGATGGCCCTTACTGCCACTTTTTGACTCACACATGTTTATCATGTTATTTTTGGTAAAAACTACATTATATTCATAAGTGTACAATTTGCTGTCTTATTTCATGTGCTATCATTTTGAATTTGTTTAACATTCATGTTGAACTTCACACTAAAAGGTAAATTCATTTTTTTTTTTTTAACCTGTATTATGTAAAATGTAAATTTTGTCTGATAGTAGAGTGTTTACACAATATATTATAGCTTTTCTAGAGATTCTTTTCTAGAAAACTTTTGTATCTATTGTATTACTAATGGAATCAGTTATTTAATTGCACCTAATTTCTGTTTTTGATAAGCTACCTTTTTTAAAAAAATATATATATATATATGTTTTTTCATTACTGGAATACTTTGCTATTCAAGAAAACATTAAAATTCATATTATACTATTTTCTGAAAAACAGATACTTACAATATTCAAATTTACAATATATTTGTTTTTATTTATGGAAAAGATCCCTACAATTTCATAAGCATGCAATTTGCTGTCATATTTTATGGGCTAACATTTTGTATTTATAAATATCACTGAAGAACTTTGCACTGAAAAAAAAAAAAATCTGGAACCTGTATAGTACTGTTTACTCTAGGCCAGTTTGGCATGGCACAGTGCTTTCCAGCTCTTTTTAATTTCTTATGTGCCCGGCGGCCCTTTTTCATTATAACTTATGTTCACGATGGCCCTTACTGCCACTTTTTGACTCACACATGTTTATCATGTTATTTTTGGTAAAAACTACATTATATTCATAAGTGTACAATTTGCTGTCTTATTTCATGTGCTATCATTTTGAATTTGTTTAACATTCATGTTGAACTTCACACTAAAAGGTAAATTCATTTTTTTTTTTTAAACCTGTATTATGTAAAATGTAAATTTTGTCTGATAGTAGAGTGTTTACACAATATATTATAGCTTTTCTAGAGATTCTTTTCTAGAAAACTTTTGTATCTATTGTATTACTAATGGAATCAGTTATTTAATTGCATCTAATTTCTGTTTTTGATAAGCTACCTTTTAAAAAAAAAAAAAAAATTATGTTTTTTCATTACTGGAATACTTTGCTATTCAAGAAAACATTAAAATTCATATTATACTATTTTCTGAAAAACAGATACTTGCAATATTCAAATTTACAATATATTTGTTTTTATTTATGGAAAAGATCCCTACAATTTCATAAGCATGCAATTTGCTGTCATATTTTATGGGCTAACATTTTGTATTTATAAATATCACTGAAGAACTTTGCACTGAAAAAAAAAAAAATCTGGAACCTGTATAGTATTATTACTGTTTACTCTAGGCCAGTTTGGCATGGCACAGTGCTTTGCAGCTCTTTTTAATTTCTTATGTGCCCGGCGGCCCTTTTTCATTATAACTTATGTTCACGATGGCCCTTACTGCCACTTTTTGACTCACACATGTTTACCATGTTATTTTTGGTAAAAACTACATTATATTCATAAGTGTACAATTTGCTGTCTTATTTCATGTGCTATCATTTTGAATTTGTTTAACATTCATGTTGAACTTTACACTAAAAGGCAAATTCGTCTTTCTCTAACCTATATAGTATTATGTACAGGGCTTGAAATTCAATTTTTCCAAGGAGGGGAGTCTCCCTACCAACATTTTTAAATGGAGGAGAGTTGTAATGTTTGGGAGGGAGAAAAAAAATCTTTAAACCCCACTATTATTTTACGTGCTATTTAAAGAATTACATTAATGCAGACATGACAAAATACCATTGAAAAAATTAAGTCAACTGAGAATATGTAAAATGTTTATTTTTATTATAAAAAAGGGAAGAAAATTAAGTTTTATATATGCAGTGTATTTTTCAAGTTCCATTAAATGTGTTAGGGACCCTTAACAATTAGGTTGTTAAATAAATTTCTGAATTTAGATTTTATTTGATTGAGATTCACCAATCGATCGCGGAAAAGACGCAAAGTTCGTCGATCAGTCGCGGAAAAAAAAAAGCAAATTTCGTCGATCCATTGCAGAATAAACGCAAAGTTCGTCGATCTGTCCGCAAAAAACGCAAGGTTCGTTGATCAGTCGTTTAAAAAACGCAAAGTTCGTTGACCAGTCTCTTAAAAAACGAAAAGTTCGTCGATCAGTCTCTTAAAAAACCTTAAGTTCGTCGATCAGTTGTAAAAAAAAAATGCAAAGTTCGTCGATCTGTGGTTGAAAAAATGCAAAGTTCGTGGATCTGTCGCAGAAAAAATGCAAAGTTTGTCGATCTGTCGCGGAGAAAACCACAAAGTTCGTCGATCTGTCGCGGAAAAAACGCAAAGTTCGTTGATCTGTCGCGGAAAAAAATGAAACGTTCATCGATCAGTCGCTGAAAAAATGCAAAGTTCGTCGATCAGTCGTGGAAAAAACACAAGTTCATTGATCTGTCATGGAAAAAACCGCTAAGTTCATCGATCAGTCACGGAAAAAACGGAAAGTTCGTCAATCGGTTGCGGGAAAAAAAAATCACGAAATTTATCGTTCAGTTGCAGGTAAATTAAATAACACAAATTTCTCCGAAAATGCTGAAATTTTTTGGGCGGGAGGTTCCCGCTCACGATTTCTTTTGGGTGGGATATTTCAAAATTTTCGGCGCAAATCCCGCAATCCCGCCCTGAAATTCAAGCCCTGATGTAAAATGTGTATATTTTAAAAATCTTTCTGTATTATTAGAAAAATGTCTTTTTACTGTCATTTTTGATGAACTGCTTTCTTAATGTGGAGAGTACTGTAATACTAGATTCTTGAAGCAACTTCACACTATGTTTGTTATTGTTTTTGTGAAAAACTACATCATAAGCATACAATTTGCTGTCTTATTTGATGTGCTAACATTTTGATTTTGTTTAATATTGCTGCTAAACTTTACACTAAAGGCTAAATTCTTTTTTTTTTTCTTTTTTTTTCTAACCTGTATTATGTAAAATATGAATTTTGATAGTAGAGTGTTTACACAATACATAGCTTTTCTAGCGATTATTTTCGAGAAAACTTTTGTATCTATTGTATTACTAATGAAGTAAGTCTAAGTGCTTTAATTGCACCTAATTTCTGTTGTTTTTGATGGCCTATCTGTTTTTTTATTATTATTTTTTTTTTTTAGATTTTTGTCATTACTGGAATACTTTGCTATTCAAGAAAACATTAAAATTCATATTATACTATTTTATGAAATACAGATACTTGCAATATTCTAATTTACAATATATTTGTTTTTATTAATGGAAAAGATCTCTACAATTCATAAGCATGCAATTTGCTGTCATATTTTATGGGCTGAATTTTTGTATTTGTAAATATCACTGCAGAACTTTGCACTAAAAAAAAAAAAAATCTGGAACCTGTATAGTAATATTAGTGTTTACTCTAGACCAGTTTGGCATGGCACAGTGCTTTGCAGCTCTTTTTAATTTGTCATGTGCCCGGCGGCCCTTTTTCATTACAACTTATG
Organism: Maratus michaelseni; assembly: GCA_963931845.1. Lineage (NCBI taxonomy): Eukaryota > Metazoa > Arthropoda > Arachnida > Araneae > Salticidae > Maratus > Maratus michaelseni. The sequence continues at coordinate 358,884,216 of OZ007593.1, read as the reverse complement.
TTCACGATGGCCCTTACTGCCACTTTTTGACTCACAATATGTTTGTCATGTTATTTTTTGGTAAAAACTACATTATATTCCTAAGTGTACAATTTTTCTATTTTATTTCATGTGCTATCATTTTGAATTTGTTTAACATTGATGTTGAAATGATGTTGTTTTTGTTACACTAAAAGGCAAATTCTTCTTTCTCTAACCTATATAGTATTTTGTAAAACGTGTATATTTTTAAAATCTTTTTTTATTATTAGAATAATGTATTTTTTCTGTCATTTTTGAGGAACTGCTTTCTTACTGTGAATTGAGTAGCTAATATTCATAAACATGCAATTTTCTGTCACTTTTTATGTATCTTACTGCTTTATATTTGTTTTTTATTACTGTAAAATTTGGTTCCTCAAGAAAAGCTAAAATATACTCTATCATACTAGGGATGCATAACCTTTTTATGAGGAGGTCCACATACGAAAATGTCTCGGTTCTCGAGGGCCACATCAGTAACACAGATAATATGCTCTTTTTTTGGGGGGGTGGGGGGGATGATCTATGGCATATAATCAAATGAAAAACACGTTTTCAAAGGGAAGGCAGTTTTCCAAATTTTTTGGCAGCCAATCAACAACATTCGAGATTTTTTTACATCCAATAAACAAATCTCGCGAATTTCACATGCTTGGTCAACGAAATTAGTGTTTTCTCAAGTGCACGATTGGTGAAATTCGCATTTTTTCCGCATACAATCGACAAAACTCATGTCTTTGGGCTTGATTGATGAAACTCGTGATTTCTCCTGGCCAGATCGACAATATTTACAGTATTTTTTTTAATAGTGACTGACAAAATCCTCAACTTGGGAATTTCCTATGTGGATATCTATAGTATTGGCTAGCCAATTAACGAAATTTGTGATTTTTAACTGGCTCTGACGAAACTTGCAATTTTTTTCACAAGGGAAATTGTCGAAATTCATGATTTTTTTTTCTGTCATCCATGACAAAAACTGAAATTTTTCCAGTTATAAATTTGATAAATTCACGGGCCCAAACATAACCTATTGTATGCCACAGGTTGTGCATCCCTACTATCATACTATTAACCTAGACAATTATTTAAAACTAACAACATTTTAATGTTTTGTGCAATTATTAAACACTTTCCGAGTCTCGATTTAATTTTGCGTATGTAACATAACGATTAGCAATGTGATGTGTTAAGCTCATTAGAAACTTATCGATAACTTTTTTTACAGAAAATTTCACACATGGATTTTTTTTTTTATGTTTAATTTGAATGTTTTTTCCATTTGTTGAACTATTTCAAAAATTGAATATTGAGTCAATATCCTGTCATTTTTGACGGGGGGGTATATACTAGTTATAAATAAAATTGAAAAAGAAAAGCAGAAGGCATCAGCCAATCACATTTCTTCATATTTTTTTTTCAATTTTCTTCATAATTTTCCTTATGTTCTGCATTCTAGGTGATACCCTTCTGTGATTGGCTGATGACTTCTGCTTTCTATATGCTGGTCTCTTTAACTTGTCCCTCTTTCCCTCTCATTCCCTTGCAGTCTTGCTCCTGCCTTCAAGGTGGTTGCCCGTTTTCTTTGCACCTGACGAAGAAAGACAAAGCTCTTTCGAAAGACCTAGCGCATTCCTTATTTTTATAGTGTTATTAAGAGTTTTTTTATGCTTTTATGTTGCAAAGTGTTAAGAAGCTCATTTAAGGGACAGTGATAAGGGAATGGGACACATTTGATTCGTTATATCTTCATATATGCTACTATACAGTTAATATTAAACAGTGAGCTATACAGGGATTTTTTTAATAGAATGTTAACTGTATTTGTCAAATTTCACTAAAATAAATTTTGAAATCGCTCAACATTTAAAAAGCATTACATTAATGATTAAGCTTCTATACGATTTCATATTTTTATATAGTGTTTTATCTAAAACCCTGAAAAGAAATTTAAAAATATATATATAATAAAAAATATGGTCTGAAAAGTTGTCAGTGACCATAATAAAATATACATAAAATAAAAATATTTTTAAATTTCTAATTTGAAAAGTAAATAATTGAATCATTTAAATTGAATCAATTGAATCCTTTTTTATTACTTTCCTGAAGCTAATGCTATTTCCGTTCAGTCTTGTACGAAACAAAAAATTTTATGTTTTCACTTTTGTATTTTTATTATTTATTTATTTACATATTCATGTATTTTTAATCACTATTTAAGTAAAAATAGCATTCACATTTGTCACCAGACAATGTTAATAAAACATATACATTCCTGTTTTGTTAATTAGCTCTTGGATGCGTCACCATCTTAAAGTTTCCTTTAAAGAAATGTTTAATTTTTAATGGCCATATATAGTAATTAGAATGACTTTTCATTCAAATTCCTTTTACTTTTTTCCATTGTAAACAAATTAATTATTCAAATGTTAAAGGCTGTAAACCTGTACAGAAGAATTCTTTTTCTTGTTACTTTTATATTTACAGTTCATAAAAAAGATTTTTTTTTTAATGCTAAATAGGGCTTTTGATTGAGATTTTCATTTTTCATTTTCCTATTAAAAGTAAATGTTTTACAAAGCATGACATATTTTCTTGAATATCGTAATTTTCTCATGAAAATTTTGGAAGCGCTACAAAATATTTTACAAAGTCCTTAAGAGAGACGTTGAAATTTAATATTCATCTGAAATGACATCTTAATTTTACATCATAACGAAATTTTAGTAGTTAGTAAAAGTTACATTAAAGGCACATACTGCATTAAAACATTCGTGACGACTGACGTCAATTCGCGGCTTTCGTATCTGTGTAACCTAATCTATAGTCGATACTTTTGCATTTTATATGTTACATTATTTCTCAAAAATACAAGCAATGTTTACATTTATACAGTTGTTGTAGTATGTATCCACTTGTCTGCAGTATACATATAAATACTTCGATTACAAACAGTATCATTGTTACACAGGATCCCTTATAGCTAATCTTAGCCCTCTTATAGCTCATTTCTAAACTGTTAGTTTCTAGCTCACAGGCTATCAAAGCCTGAGAGCTAAGGTGCTCGCAGGTTCTGTATGTACGTATGTATGTACTTGAGTAACGCGATAATTCTTGATAGAAATATCCGATTTGCTTCAAATTTTGTATTTAGGTTCATTCTGATAAGGCGCTTCCCTGATTAGTTTTGGGAGTTCATTGGTTAAGTATAAAGTGGGAAACCGGGGACTAATCCCACCTTAATTTAAATAAATGGGTTTTTCATGCTGAATTATCTGATTTGTTTCAAATTTTGTATATAGGTTCCTTTTGATAAAGTGCATCCCTGATTAGTTTTGGGGATTCATTTGTTAAGTATAAAGGGGAAAACGGGGGCTAATTCCCCTCTTAATTTAAATAAATGGGTTTTACATGCAGAATTATCCGATTTGCTTCAAATTTCGTATATAGATTCGTTGTGATAAGGCGCATCCCTGATTAGTTTTGGGAGTTCATTGGTTAAGTATAAAAGGGGGACGGGAGTCTAATTCCCCTGTAATTTATTGTCGATTTCTTTATTTTTCAAGGGGCATTATTCTTTGAAATAAGAGTATAATATACATTTAGTGTGAATAGACTGTGAGCTCACTGCCATCAGTTTAACTGGACACTTTTCTTTTTATATTAATATTTTTCTAATATAGTTAAAAAGTGTTATGAATTCGGTTTGTCTGTCTGCCGTTTGTCCATCTGTCCGTGTTCTATCTCTCGTAAATATACTCGGATTATAATGTCATATTGAAGTTTACAATAGAATGAACGGTATTGAATATGAAGTGCGTAGCATTTATAGTTCTTTTACAGAGACATACAAAAGAATTTCGTCACATTATGGTATAAGAAGAAAAATCATTTGCGGTGCATTTCATTGATGTTATGATATTTCAAATATAATGCGAGTGATATGTATCAGGGAAGTGGACTTGTATATCACATCTTAAGAGTATAGAATGATTTGCATTTACATTTCGTTTACAAGGACTCACAAAAGAATTTCCTTATATTATTATCTATGGCAAAAAAACATTTTGGTGCATTTTAATGATGTTATGATATTCAAACATAATGAAATTTAAAAAAAATCACTTAGTTACACTAAAACTTGTTTTCTATAGATTACGGAATGTATAACATTTATCGTTCCTTTACAGAGACGCACAAAATAATTCGGTTAGAGGACTAACTATGATCTATAAATGCTGGAAGTGCGTTTTGCGGTATGCATTTTTAAACTTAACTAACGTTTAGTGTATTACGTGGTGTATATAATTTCTATAGATTACATACAGGTCTCCAAGAAAGAATAAACACACGGATATGGACAGAAAATGTTAAAACATTATTATCACTGTGTTAATTGTTTCGAAATTGTTTATTTAGATATCTCATTTCCTTCTCAATATTGGGACGTGTTTCACAATCTATGTCTGTTGCATGATTTTTCGTTTTTGTTGAAGCATGGTTACAATTGCAAAAATGTTTAAAATATTGTTCTTCAGTTTTATCAAAATCTATTTACAGCAAAATATATAAATTTGCAAAAGTTACGAATTGAAATTTTTTTTATGGCCCTTGGACCCTATAAGTTATGTGTAGAAAAATATTTTCCATGCAACATAAAACAGCAAAAATTCTATTCATTTACGACCAAAACCGTAATCGAGTTATGGTACTTTGAAATTTATGAATTTTTAGATTTTTCCGGTACTAAAAGTGAAAAAATGCATTAAAAAAAAGCAATTTTTTTTTCAGTAAAATTCTCAAAAGATAATCTTATGTTCAGTAAAATATTTATTATTTATTTACATACTTAAGGGGGAAAAACTTTGCAGCAAAAAATGTTGGTTACAGAAATCGCATTAGATATGAAGCTAATGATTTCAGTACTTTAAAATTACGTCGGAAACCCGTAACTTCCCCGTAAGGAAATTACATATTTTAAGGAGAATAAATCTGATATGGATAATTCTCAAATAAAGTTACAAAACAGTGTCCAACAATATAATTAAATTTCCAGTTAAGAAAGATAAATTATTCTTATTTTATACAAATATATGGAACTTTTTGAAGATAATACAATAACTGTTGAATAGCTGTTTCTTAAAACATTTTAAGTATTTTCAGTTTATAATGCTCAATTTTTGAAAAATTGGCTGTCCCCAATCAGAAACTCCGAAAAGAAAGCCTTGAAAATACAAGATACGGAATGGAAATGTGTTTAAATTATACATAATTTCAAAATTAGATACCTTATGCCTCAATTAAAATGTAAACTGAGAAAACATTTTAATTATAAAAATATAATATAGCTTGAAATAAAATGTCCCCCAAAAAATGCACGTTTTCCTATGTCCTACCTGTTACCAAGATTTTCTAATGAACCTATTACACAGTAAATGACAGCACATGGCTCAAGACTGTGTACATATATGAAGATTTAGTCCACATGGCGTTTACATTCATAAAGTGGCAGAATATATTTTTTTAATTTTTTGTAACAAAAAATTAGGTAAGTACACTTTTATCCGTCTACTATGTTACCTTTCTATAGATAATATAAATAACTGTTAAAATTGGTAAATATAATTAATAGTAAGTTTATGTATGTATGCAGTAATACAAGGCTACTTAAGCCTCTATAATGTCTTGAATAATTTTAAAAAATGGAAATCTCCTATCTGTTCATTCTGTTACCTGTCCACTCTGTTACTACACTGCAAAAAATAATTGTTGATTTTACAGTATAAAACTGGCATCCCAACTGCCAGTATTATACCGTAAAATTAACAGTATTAAACAGTAAAATAAGCAGTAATACGCTGCCTCGCAAGCAGTAATACGCTACCGCGCATGCGCGGTAGCGTATTACTGCTTGCGAGGCAGCGTATTACTGCTTATTTTACTGTTTAATACTGTTAATTTTACGGTATAATACTGGCAGTTGGGATGCCAGTTTTATACTGTAAAATCAACAATTATTTTTTGCAGTGTAGAGTAGTTTTTCCATTGAATTACAACTCATATTTTATTTCAAATTATATTATGGTATGTTTCTAAAAGATTTTATCTACGTGAATTAAATATTAGGGGAATAATTCATATTATTATAATGAACTTTTTAGAAGAATTGATATGTCTAATTATTTAAACCATATTATAATAAATTTTTTAGAAGAATTCATATGTCTAATTAAAAAAAGAAAAAATAGTAACAGAGTGGACATATATTTTTTTTCCTATCCAAATTGCCAATATATTTGAAAAAAAAATATTTGTTTTATATAATATTTGTCGCCACTTTAACGAAATATACAATAAATTTGAAGAATTAAAAATAATTGTTATGTCGAGAAATGTAATAAAGTGTAATAAATAAATAAAATGTAATAATAAATAAAAAATAGGCAAAAATAAATTTATTATAAAATTCAACTAAATTCCAGAAGATAAAGATCGCTTTAATGAAAAATATAAAGTCTTTATTCAAAAACTGCACCTTAAATATTCTATAAGAGACAGTCTTGATTTTTTTTTAAAGAAAAAAATAAGATAATAATTATGTATCTTAATAAATTTAAATTTTTATATTTATTATTATATTTAAATGTCAATATTAAATTAGGGAATTATAGTGGACATTGTGGACATTCTGCTCATGTGTTTGACAAGAATTAACCATTTTTTCTATAAATAAAAATAAAAGTGTAGAAAAACTTTCAGTTTTCCTAACACGAGATGCAAATGTCAGTAATTAAAATAAAAAAATATATGAAATTTAAAAAAAATGTTCAAGACATAATCCATTTCTGAACTTTAACTTTTTTTTAGAATGACCCATAAACCAACTTGATAAACGCTTATCTTGCTGTGCTAAGAAAGAGAGAAAGGGTAGCAAATACGAAATTCAAAATGTTTTCATTCTCTTAATACCGCTTTGAAAATTTCGCTGAATTTATATTAAACTCCTTCGATTAACTGGAATAGGAGTTTTCGTAGAAGAGCTATAAATAAAACCATCGATACTTTTTATCTGAATCTATTAGAAAAAAAATATAAGGTAAATAAACTTTCTTGAAATGTATTGCCTATTTTATGATGATTCACTTGGGATTTTTAAAAGTAATAAACAAGTTACTTTTCTTCAACTAAATTCCAGAAGATAAAGATCGCTTGAATGTAAAAAAATAAAGTCTTTATTCAAAAACTGCATCTTAAACATTCTAGAAGAGACATTCTTGATTTTCTTTAAAAAGAAGAAAACTAAGATAATAATTATGTATAGCAATAAATTTAAATTTTTATATTTATTATTATATTTAAGTGTCAATATTAAATTAGGGAATTAGAGTTTTTTCTTCATTATCATTCAATAAAGCTAGTTACTTGCACTTGCAGTAGAATTAAATAAGTTGTTCCTTTTATTATTATTATTTCCCACTATATATAAGAAAATTTTTGCCTTTATTTTCATTCTTTTAATAGTGAGCGTCAAAAAATTGGTTTTACCTTAACTTTTGGAGGCCAGTGTAGTAATAATTTCTAATTTCTAATAATATGTATAAGAAATAAGTAAAATGATTTAGTAAAAAAAATTTCAAAGGGTGCAGAGTTCCCTTAACAGTTTAATACTTTGAAAGCTACTGTTTTTTAAAGTGAGAAAGCGAGTGAGAAAGCGAGTGAGAAAGCGCATTAAGACATCGCGGTATTTTGATTACGTTTTTTCTTTCTTTTTTTGGTGTTCGAGTCGTGACTAGAGCATCGTTTCTTGAATGGTCGTCGAATAAAAGTGAATTAACTTCAAGCAAAACCTAAGTTGTCATTTACAAATTACTCTTCACTTAGCTATAAGGTGAAAAATCACAAAACTGTTTTCAAAAACAATAATTGTATTTTTGTTACCGTAGTCTTTTATTACCGTAAAGCATAACTCTGAACCAGATTATTCTTCCAGAAAACGTTCATAGTAACTAAATATCGGCGAAACAGAATTCGAAAATTTCTTCCTGTAGATCAAGTTTTTTCTTTTTTTTTTTTTTAAGTTTTCAATAGTTTATGCATGCGGATATTCAATTATATGTAATGCTATTAAAAGACCAACTTCCATAAAACTTTTCTTAACCCATCAGCACTCGCGCCCCTTTCCATTACGTTACTACACGCGCGGGATAAATTTTGCCCCAATAAATTTTCTTGTGTCAATTTCCCCCCGGTTACATTATAAACAAAAATTTATATTTTGAAATAAACTGTAAATCAATAAAGGACATAATTTAACTTAAAATAAAAAGTTCTTTTATATTTAAAGCAAAAAAAAACATAAAATCTCACACTAAGATTTTTTTTGCATATCTGGTACATACAAAGCTTTTACAATCCAAATTCAGCCATGAAAATACAAAAAAAAACATAAAAATGATATATAGAAACTATTTGTGCAAGAGTTGTTAACGTTTAAAAGAAAAATTATATTATTATTTGCACACTATATTTTTTACATAAACATTTGCATTAACATTTTCCTATCATTATGGGTTACGTTATAACACGCGTGGGGAAATTTCCTCCCATGTGACATTTTTATAACAAAAGAATGGAAAATACACAACCGGAGGTAAATTCTTTTTGGCCACATCTTGACATCATTCAGCTTGAAATGTACTATAAAGTTCAGAATGATCAGGAACTATTTTCGCACATTTTTAAGTAATAGTTGTAAGCTGGGGTAGATTTTATCCCAGCGCGTGTGCTGACGGGTTAAGGGATGTGTAAATATATTTTTTTCCATCAAGAAAAGATAAATATAGTGAATCAATTTTTATAATATTTTTTCATCAATTTCTCACCATACATAGTAACAAACTGACGCAAATGTGATAATCTATAATACTTTCATACTTTCGAAAAGAGGCCAATGTATTTCAATTAATTTCGTTACATTTCTAAAGATTTCATATGAAAAAAAAAATAGTTTTCATTTAAGTTACATTTCTGCAAAAGAATGGGAGATGAAGATGGCGTAGAAAATGTATTAAGGCTAAATGAGATTCTTTTTTCAGAATGTAAAAACAAATTTCTTACTAATTGATTTAGAAAACGATTCAGTTATTTCCTTTTTTTTTAAATTTAATGGTAATTTTAAAATTGAAAAATGGGACTGCAATTTGTATTCATTTAAAATTTTTCATTCCACATTCTCATTATTTTCTCGTCATATTAAACTGTCCTGTTTATTTAAATGATTATTGATTACAACAAGTTCGAAATGGAGAAAAATTTCTTAGTTTATTAAATTTAGAATGTTAGGAATGTAATTAGTCAATTTTATTTACCTACTTACTCTTATTACAATTTTATCTCTTACAATCTCTTTTATCTTATTTTATCTCTTTTATCTCTTTTATCTTATTACAATTTTACTCTTATTACAATTTACTCTTATTACAATTTTATTTGAGTCAATTTTATTTACTCATTTAAATGAAGAGATATTACATACTTTGCTACTTAATATATTTTTTAATATATGCAATACTCCTTTTATTATAATAAACAAGTTGGAAATTGCACGTCAAACGTGACAAATGAGGTGCGTTCGTACTGTAGCTAGTTATATAAATATTCAGATCTTCATGATTTTTAATTCTGCGAAATGAATTATATCGTCTGCAGATTAATTTCTGTATTAAAATAAGTATCTCGGTCGCTTGACGATTAAACTTCGGAAGCTCCTATAACAAAAAAGCACCGATTTAAAAAAAAAATCAAATTTCTTAATAAATATTTTTATTAATATCTCCTAAACTTTTGATTCGATTTTTAAAGAAATTGAAATGTCTCGACAAAATTCTGCAAAGATAATATATTTTAAATTCCAAACCATTCGGTTCGGTAGTTTCTACGTTGTTATATGCGGACGGGCGGACGGACAGACAGACGGACGGACCAAGCGACGACAATAGATGCTACGTATTTATATAATTACAAACGCACCAAAAAAGCTTCTTCCTCCATTTTTTTTTATATTGATATTTCAAATACCTCTTTTATTCAGTTTTAAATACTTTATCTCTTTAATCCAGTTATCGGTCTTTTAACTTTTTACTCGTTTTCAAATTAACTTCTAATTTTCTTCTAATTTTGTGAAAATAAAAATTACCAATGGACCCGTACGAAGATTTCGCACTGCAGTCTAATTTTTTTAGCAATATCTAATATTTTTTTATGCATGTTTAAACTTCTAAAAAAATTAAGGACTGAAAATATCTGCAAGCAACATTAGTCAAATCATCTCATTTATTCCATCAAAGTTACAGTAAAAACTGACCGAAAATAGCAAACGCTAATATATGTATATATATATATATATATATATATATATATATATATATATATATGTCGTATTTTATCTGCATTAGAAGCTGACATCGTCTGTTTCGTAAAAAAAAAAAAAAAAAAAAAAAAAAAAAAACATGGGATAAAGAAAAATAAATTGAGTATTTGAATTTAAATTTTGCTTTTTAATAATAAATATAAAATACACACGTGCAGCAACTACGTCACACTTTATCTTTATTGAACATTTTTTTTTAATCATTGCTACAGTATTTTATTTTTGTGGCAACACTAATTTGAGGAAAACCTTCCATTTCATTTATGAAAACAATGCCGATTTAACTTTTAATTGATTGCAACTTTTAATCAAGATACATGTTTTTTTATGAAATGTGCGTGTACTATGTCAGAAACCGCTTCAAATTCTTTTCATATGGTATCTCATTCATCGTTCTGCTTTTTTTATTTTCTTAGAAAAAGGGATGCTGACAACAGAAATAATATATAGGATCAAACTCGATTCAAATACATTAGTTGATCTTATTGGTTTATTGATATTGTTTTCATAGAAAATAATCAATCAGGGTGGGGGGGGGGGGCATGGTTCAAAATCATTTAATGTAATTTTTACATAGTAGAAATACAACTTTGTTTGTTTTTTTTTAAATTATATTTTTAATTATTTAATAATCTATTTTGCAAAAGTGACACCTAGCCAGACAATAAAGCAGACAATGAGAGTGAAATTTATACGAGACAGGCCTTAAAACGAGGCCTTTCCAACAAATTAAAATATGAAAATTAGAGCACCCGTTCAAACGTTATGCTTGGATTATACTTAAAAAACATACAAACCAATTACATAATCTCCTTTACTGTAAGTCGATTAACTCGACTCGTGTTTAAGTAACATTAGTGAAATTCGTGAAAATATAGTTTATAGAACTGAATTTATTAACAACTTTTCGCACTTCGATAAAAAACAAACTGATTTGTACATTCTCTCAACGAGACAAAAGAACTATATATAAAAATGAATTGACTACAATTTTATTTCTCTCTTTGATTCCGAGAGATATTTATTTCTACTGAATAACGAAAGGGAGATTTTTGAAATTCTGATAATATACGATTAAATAAACTGCAAACAAATAATATAAAAAAAATAAGTCAATTCCTACTTTTTAATCATAAATATATAAAATAAACCCGTGCAGCATGAATGTACCACGTTATCTTTATTGAACATTATTTTATAAGCAGCGTTGTGATATTTTATTTCTGTGGGATCACTAATTTGATATAAATCTTTCATTTCATTTATGAAAACAATGGGAGGAATTTTTTCTCACATTTAAAACTAAACTTAATTAATTAAATTTAATTAATGAAATTAATATTTGAAAAAACTGTATTAACATATAGTGTCATCTACTACAAGTTTAAAAAAAGTTATTTGAACTTGAGTGGATGAATAGAAAATATTTTATTAACGATTGAAAATTTGAACAAGATATATATAGAGAGAGTGTGAGCTAATAGTAGGAATTTAAAAAAAAAAAAAATGTTGATTTTACAGTATAATACTGGCATCCCAGCTGCCAGTATTATACCGTAAAATCAACACTTTTTTGTTTGTTTGTTTGTTGGTTTTTTTTTTTGTTTTGTTTTGTTTTGCAGTATACACAATACAATGATGAAATTAAGTTTTCGTTAACAATAATATTTATTCAAAAGCTGGAACTAAGCAATCAGTAAATAAATTTATGGTGACAAGTACAGTTGCGAAATCGATTAAAAACAGCCAATATTTATGTTCCAGTTTTCCAACAACAAATGAATGTATTTCAATATATTAGCACAATTTTACGAGGGAAAGTCATTAAGTAAGTCACAAAAGATAATTAAATAACAACTTACAATGATATTCACTTCAATACTAATTTTATTTCTCAACGTTATTCTCCACCAATATTTATGCACTTATATCACCGTTTTATCGGTGCCTCAACACCAGCTGCATAACGTTCTTTGGGTTGCTGTCTAAGCCACATTAGGACTACAAGTTGAACCTTTTCATCAACTGTGAACATCCTCTTGCAACTTCTTCAACATCCACCATACAGCTTCGACTTAGCCCCAAGAGATTTCCATCTGTTTAGTCCACTAAAAAACCATCTTGGAAGCAAGATGATGTTCACAGAGGATCACCATTGCACATTTATAGGCTACAACTTTTTAGCACTTTTTAAAGCATTACAAGGATAGCCGGTTTCCACACTATGTATTCTAGGCGCTGTAGTATGAGTATGTGTATGTACACAAAGCAGATTAATACCATGTCATTAGAGAATTAAAAAGAAAATCTGACGTCCTATTGGAAGTTTAACGAATTTTTTAAATGTTTGAGAATGATACAAAGCGAGTATCAATATGAGTAATAGAGAATAGTAAATATATGAGTTTGAGAAACATATTGAATCGTGATAAAAATCCGATTATGGAAATATTCGATTATTTTAACATTTTAAAAGTGTACAACATGTTTAATTTTGAAATTATTTTTTTTAAATATCGCATTTAGTCCGCATGAGAGATATTATTATGACAAAATATAATAGCGGGCTTCTGGTTTAGATATTCGAAAAAAACGAGAAAAATAGACCGATAAATTTTTACTTTATAAAAAACATGATTTTTTTTTCTAAATGAAATTTATTTTGATTTATTAAAGAAAGGATAAAGTGTTTTGAAAGGAATATTAAACGAAACCCTTTGAGCGATCTTCGATCACACTTACCCACTTGTTATGTTAATCTATCGCAGTGATAACTACATAACTAGAAATTATATAAGTACAATGATAACTACAAAATAAAACAATGTTACCTGTTTATTTATTGTAAAATTATTTATTAAAAAATCTTTTCGTATTACGGAATAATGCGCATTTTTATGATATCATAGGCGCTTTTTACATTTTCATTATACGTGCATATAAAGTATGTATATCATTTTAACATATCGTGTAGTTTTATATTTTTAGATCACATGCAAGCCTAAAAAGAGAAAGAAAGCTACAAAAGTGAAACATTCTTCTTGATAAACGTAGCATTTTTCTTATGACAACATGTTCAAAAGATGAAACATGTTATCACAAAAAAGACTGTCTTAGTTTTTGGAATTGTGTCTGCAGAAATTGGAAGAATAAAGCATCTTGATAAACTCTTTCTAAGCACGTCGTGTTCTACTTCGTCTTCAGCAATGTTTTCATTCAAAAAATGCTTAAATCTAGTTGTTGTTTTTTTGTTTTTTTTGTAGAGAAATAGTTTATTTTAGTAAACAATACAAAAAAGTATAAAGCTACCTATTGCAATCGTTCGGAGAAAAATAAATTCCGGAAAATTTCAATATATTTTCACCGATCATGACCCCCAGACACCGAAACCACCCTCCGTTCAAATGTTGATTTATATATATATATATATATATATATATATATATAGATAGATATATCCATATATATATCTGATCTATGTCATACGATAACGCCCGTATTTATAAATCGATTTTGATGAAACTAATTGTGTGTATTAAAGTCACTAATGTCTCGACCGAGTTCGTTGGCCAGCTTGGTCCGCCATCTTGTAATATACAAAAAGTTAAAAATTTAAATTTATTTTTTAATTAAGTGTTAGTCCTTGATACAAGGATTCCGGAGCATTTTTTGTTTTACCTCTATCTTAAAAAATGACTGAGATAGAGCAGTTTGAAATTCTAGGGTGGCTGACATTTTGAAACAAGACAGCACATTACAAAAAACCAACGATTAATTTATGAGTTTTAGTGAACGCGATTTATCGCAAATTATTTTCTTTCATTGTTGTAATCATTTTCCTGATCATACGCATAAAACTATATATTCATATCCGTTAGCGCCAATTTCTCGCCAAACTTGTCGACAATTGGCAAAATATCGCCAAATTTGGCGGCCAAAATAAGTCTTTATAAATGAAGCCAATTTGGCAATAGCTCAATAATTTGGCGAATTTCTTATTCAAATTCAGTATTAACGAATCTTTTGTAAACGGTTTCTTTGCTTTTAGCTTGTTGTTTTCGAGTAACATTAGCTAAAATTTTAAAATTTAGATAGAGGAAAGCTACCTTTTCCTCCCGGTACAGGCCGGAAGGACTTTTTTTTACGTGAAGAAAACAGAAAATAAAAAGAACAAATAATAGCTACTGTTTTCTCGGTTAAAAGTATTATATTATGGGACCTGCAAAAAAATTGGACTTAAACTTATTCCTCAAAAATGTATCAATGCTTTATAAACAGCTTGTATTAATCTACTGATGTAAAAGTATCATCATACAAAATTTGATGCGAAATAACAAAGCATTTAAATGTTATCTATTTAAAAAAAATTGTAGATATGAAATGCTTTATCTTTTCTATATTATCGTGAAGACCTAATATAGATTTTATTACGGGTAAATTTATAACAATATGGGTATATATGTATCTACAAAAACAACTTTTCAAAAGTAAAAAAAGCCAAGCGTAAAAAAATAAAATAAAATAAAATAAAATTTGTGGCTAAAAAATGGTGTGATATCAAATTTCCAAGCTATTATATTACTTATTTAACTTTTTCCCATTCAATAAGTTATCATATATATAAGTCGAGTGCCTACGTATATGTTAATAGAAATCTTTTTCTCCTGTACTAAATACATCCTAACGAGTTTCTGAAAATTCAATTTTTTTTTCAAATTATGCATGATGGGCTTGGCGGCCATCTTTGCATATTATTCACAAAATTCTAAGCACCAAAATCCGAAGTTCAAAATTGTTATTTAAGCAAACATTTTAAGCGTTACATTTATAGACTTGTATGCTCTGAAAATTGTGTCTTAAGATAATGATGACTTATCTTAAAGATTCATCTTATGATTTATATTTTAGAGTAATTAATAATTTCAAACTAGTAAAAATCAATTTCTCAAAATATCAGTCTTATCTAATTTATCTGTCTGTAGTTAAAATCTGAAGTTCGAAATTTTTATAAACATATTACATTGCAAACATATTACGCTTTTACTTTAGAAATTTGGGTGCTTAGAAATATGGAAAGATGGCCGCCAAGCCCATCATGCATAATTTGAAAAAAAAATTAATTTTCAGAAACTCGTTAGGATGTATTTAGTACAGGAGAAAAAGATTTCTATTAACATATACGTAGGCACTCGACTTATATATATGATAACTTATTGAATGGAAAAAACTTAAATAAGTAATATAATAGCTTGGAAATTTGATATCACACCATTTTTTAGCCACAAATTTTATTTTATTTTATTTTATTTTTTTACGCTTGGCTTTTTTTACTTTTGAAAAGTTGTTTTTGTAGATATCATTTCTTTTTTTAAAAAATAGATTAAACATAATTTAAATAATCTAAACATTAGAAATAGTTTAAAATTACATTTTACTTTCAGTCATTGTTTAAAGAGTTAACTAGAAATGCCAGTAGATTTTTCAATTAAACTAATTACACTCTTAAAAACAACATACTAAATGTGGCTTGTTATAATACTTGTTATCCTGCGTTAAAATATCACTGACTTATCCATGAAATGAATAAAATGGAATACGTACACAGCGTGTCAGCGCTGCATTTGAAATCAAACGTGATATCACGCTCTTTTATAATTAGCACTAGCTGGCTTCGCCCGCTAGCGGGCCCCTAATTTACATCGGGGCCTCGAATCTTGTAAAACCTCGAATAAGATAAACCTCGAACCGAACGAACCTCTGACCTTGTTTCCCGCTGCCTTCGGCACCGGATAATCCCTTAATTTGCACATCGAAAAGTATAAACCTCTAATCAAACGAACCTCCGACACGGGTCCCCGCTGCCTTCGGCACCGTATAGCAGTCATGCTGCGCGCGCTCAAGTTCCATCTTCCACCACCAGGTTGCGCAATCTGTTCTATATGGACCTCGGGCACTGAAATCGTCAAGGCTATAGATGTCGAGTCGAATGAGCTATACCCCATACAACCAGAGATAGGAAAGTGCCCCCCGGTGATGAAAAAACGAATTAAAATTGGAAATCTCTATCAATGTCGAGTCGAATGAGCCATACCCCGTCGTGATCCGACCCATAAAAACAGAGATAGGAAAGCGCCCCGGGTGGTGAAAGCTAATCGCGTTCGGAAGGGGGGGGGGCAAATGGGGGGGATGAACACCGGAGATGCATAATAGGATTAAGCGGTCACAGACCTTTCCAACGATGTATCACAAGAGGGGTATGTGCAAAATTTAGAAAATACACCCTCCGCATGCATTATATGATTAAGCGTTCACAGACCTTTCCAACGATATATCACATGAGAGGTGTCGGCAAAATTTAGAAAATTGCCCCCTTTAGGGCGAGGGTGAAAGTGGGAGGATGGACCCTGAAGATACCTAATATGAATAAGCGGTCACATGCCTTTCGAACAATATATCACATGAGTAGTGTCGGGGGGGGGCGTAAAATGTGGGAGTGACACCTGTGGTGCATAACATGAATAAGTGGTCACAGCCCTTTGTAATGATATGTGAGATGACGGATATCGTTAAAATTTAGAAAAGTGCCCCCCCCCTTGTGTAGGCAAAACGCGCTCCACCCCACCCTATAATTTTTGACGCGGCATTATTTTTAAAATTTATGTTATGTGTTATAAAATATCGTAAAGTTTCAAACAGATAGCCTTATTATACTTCCTAATTTTGTTCATTGGAATTTAATATATTTGCTGAAATTACTATTATATATAGAATAATATAGAAATAAACCCTCCTTTAGCTTGTAATTAAGATATATGAACAATTTTTAGAATTTCTGAAACCTGAGTTATATTTATTTATTTATTCATTTATTTATTTTTTGTTTATTTATTTATTTATTTTGCGTTGCCCTGTGCATGTTTGGAATTTCTTAGCAATTTCTTAGATTTACATTATTTTATTCAATTCATTGTACTGTTACAATAAATTTAAATGGAAACTTCACTTCTAAAACAAAAATAATTTAACATCTGGATTTCATTAATTTATAGGAAAGTGACGTGAAAGGTATTTCTGCGAACAAAAAATGCCTGTCCTTTACCGTTTTTTTTTTTTTTTTTTTTAGAAATAAATGCATCACATTTAATTCATTTCAAAAATTTTGTTTACGTTTGGAAAGAAATTTTAAATGCCGATAACTCTTAATGTATACATTTTAGAAGGTATATCTTCCATCAAAAACTAATTTATTTTTAAAGATCTTTCTAAAAACGTAAATTATATATTTAAAATATTTTTTAAAGAATAAACATTACGTCTGATTACTTTATTTTACAATATTATAAGAACACGCATTTTATCAGACAATTAAATAGACTAAACAAACATGAGTGAAAAATTGACCCGGGCCAGGACTCGAACCTGGGACAATAGGCGTACCGTGCAGACACTCTGCGATTGAGCCACCAAGATCGATATCCTTGAACGGCAATTTCTCATACTTATTCATGTTAGAAACAGTCATCAGCCACAGTTTGCAGTCATATTTAATTGTCTGATGAAATGTGTGTTCTTATAATTATGAAGTTTTATTTTTTTTAAATATCGTTAGAAGAAAATGGCTGACTTGCAGATGAAATTTGATATGATTAACACGTAACTGATTTGTGCTATTATAATACACACTAGCCGCCACTGGCGACCAGTTTGGTCTCCCTTAAATGTATGTTAAACATTGCAACACGTTACATTTATTCATAATTTAATTTTCCCTTAATCCTTCGCCAAATCGGAAGATTCTAATAAACAAATCATGAACTTTTGCGATCATGGTAGCATTTCGCATATTTTTTGGGCACAAATGTCACATACGCACGTTGGCGGGATTCCCCCCCCCCCCCCCCTCACCCGCCAATTTGGCGAAAACTTTGTTATGGAAATTGTTGTTTATTTACTTTTATTTTTTATTTTAATTCTATAAATTATTTTTGATATGTATATCAATATTTATTTACATCAAACTATCATTTATTTATTTTTATTCTTTTTTTTAATTATGAGTATTTTTGTTAGCCGGGAGCAGATGATAATTCGCCAAATATCGTTCCCATCACCGTCATTCATACTACAATTAATTTAATTTTAAATTATAAATCTGTCACTCATTTCATTTAAAATACTTAACTTTAATCTAAAATGCTTATATTACATAAATTTAAAATACTTCACACTTTTCATTTAAAAGAGAAAATAAATAAATAAATACGAAATAATATCATAAATCAAAACATTTGATTTCAAAATCAAAGTATCATTTCTAATTTGTACACGCGATAAATAAAAGCTGTATTAGCGATTTTAAAAATGCTAAAAATCTGATTCATTAAATATTATTACATGAGTTCAATTTACGTCAAGAAAAGGTCCGAAAGTTGAGTTGTATAGCACATAATTATGGTAAACTTTGATTGTCTCACTGGTGCGAATTATTTTTTTGACGCGAGGCAGCGGTCCAAAAATTCATTCGCGGAGAACTTGCTTTGCGAATGATTACCTCCATGATTTAATATTTTAAATGTTCACGACGAATCAATCTTTTTTTTGTTTACTTTTATGAATAGAGAATTTGAACTGCGAATCTTTCGACTGAAGTTATTGCAGAATATATACATAATTGAACGCAAGTCATCTCTCAAATATTAATTTATTTTGAACGATCTTTCTTAAAATGTAACTTTTATGCAGTTTATTCGAAAAAATAATTTTGAATAAAAATGGCCGCTTGGCATATGAAAAAGTGAAACGGACATCCCGGAACTGTTGAGGACAGTCACATGACTTACGGTTTTATTTTAGAAGATGGTACGCGGTTGTTGGCAGAGTTTTATCTCTGTTTTGGCATAATTTTTTAATCGCCAAGTTAATTAACAGTTTTTTGCTAATTAAGGATAGAAAATAATTTTCTTTTACACTGGATTTTATAAAAGCACATAGATTACGTAATTACTTGTCCAGAAATGCAATCCTTTTTTTATTCTGATCAATATTAAGGCCTGTAAGTTGTTTGAAAAAAAAAGTTTGACGAAGAAAAAAGTGATCATTTTAAGTAACTCGACGTTTTTTTTTTAAATCTATATCTCTGTTTATAAATCACTTATGAAGATGAGTTTGGTCTTAAATTGAAGAAATTCTTCATTAGATTCTTCTAGTTTTCGTTATTTTTTTCTGCGATGCTTGGTTTATTTGATATCTCATATTTTAATCTGGCATGTTTTGTCGATTTAACATTGCGAGATTGTTTTCTGTAAGTAAGCAGTAGCGGTCTAGCCCAGTTCTTGGCGTTGTTTGTGTGGCGTTTTTTTTAAGCTTGGCTTGGCAGAGCGACCGCCCTGCTTGATAAATGTATTAAACTATATAATTTCCTAATCTCAATTTTATAATAAGAAACTATATGTTTGAACATATTGTAGATAATAATAGATAACAAAATTGTTAAATTATTCGTTCAGAGTATATTTTGAAATAAAGAATAGCGTTCATCATTGCTAAAGTTTCAGTAATAAAAACTATTCAAAATTAACAAAAAAAAAAATTCTTTAAAAAAAGTCTATTTGAGATATTTTAACATGCATAGAAATCGTAACCTAGAACATGTTTCCATGTATACAAAAAACAAGTAGTTTAATAATAATTGCTAAAAATATGAAAATATGCAATGTTGATGATAAAAATTTTAGATTTTTAAATTTTTACTTCATTTTTCCAGTAACCTTTTAAACTTTAAAATTTTAAGCTCTTCAATATATTTTTTCAGTGAAATATGCTGCCTTTAATATACATTATAATGGGCAAAATAACGGCTAATCAAGTATTTTTCTTCTGGCATTTAGCTTAAAAGAATTTTTAATCTATACTATTATATAAAGAGGAAACAGTGACTGACTGACTGACTGACTCATCAACGCCCAGGAGAAACTACTAAAGTCAGGATCACGAAATTTGGACTGTAGATTGCTGTTATGGCCTAGGCAAGCAATAAGGAAGGTTTTTTAACCCCCCTACCGAAGGGGATTTAAGGGGGTTTCGAATGTTTTAGATCATTTTGCCATACCTCAGCAGCAGTTTTAGGTAGGAGCGTAAAATTCCAGAAAATGAATTTACTAAAAAATAATTGAACACGTGTTTCAGCTATTTCAGAAATCCCCCCCCCCCCCCACCCGAAAGAGGCTAAAGGGGGTGGTCAATTGTTTTAGGTCATTCCGCCAAACCTAGCAGCAGTTATAGGAAGGAGCGCGAAAATCAGGAAAACAAATCTACTAAAAAAATGATTAAACACCTATTTCAGCGATTTTAGAAATTCCCCCCAGAAGGGGGTTAAAAGGGGGTGGTCGAATGTTTTTTCATTTCGCCTTATCTCAGCTGCACTTATAGGTAGGAGAGCGAAAATCAGGAAAACAAATCTACTAAAAAAAATGATTAAACATGTATTTCAGCGATTTTAGAAATTCCCCTTCCGGCGAGGGTTAAGGGGGGGGGGTAGAATGTTTTAGGTCATTTTGCCATATCTCAGCAGCAATTTTAGTTAAGAGTACAAAAATCAGGAAAACAAATCTACTAAAACATGATTAAACACGTATTTCGGCGATTTTGGAAATTCCCCCCAAAAGGGAGTTAAAGGGGTATTCAAAAGTTTAGGGTCATTTCGCCATATCTCAGCAGCAGATTTAGATAGGAGCGTGAAATTCAGGAAAACCCATCTACTAAAAAATGGATAAACACGCATTTCAGTGATTTTAGAAATTCCCCCGAAGGGTTTTAAAGGGAGTGGTTTCGAAAATTTTAGAACATTTCGCCATATCTCAGCAGCTGTTTTGTGTAGGTGTGCGAAATTCAGAAAAACAAATCTACTAAACAAATGATTAAACATGTATTTCAGTGAATTTAGAAATCCCCCCCTGCCCCCCCCCCCCGAAGAGGGTTAAAGGTGGATTCGAAAGTTTTAAGTCATTTCGCCATATCTCAGCAACAGTTTTTGGTAGGAGCGCGAAATTCAGGAAAACAAATCTATTTAAAAAAATGGTTAAACATGTATTTCAGCGATTTTAGGAATTCCCCCCTTAAAGTGGTTAATGGGGGGGTTCGAAAGTTTTAGGTCATTTCGCCATATCTCAGCAGCAGTTTTCGGTAGGACCGCGAAAATCAGGAAAACAAATCTACTAAAAAGATGAGTAACCATGTATTTCAGCGATTTTAGAAATTCTCCCCACCCGAAGGGGTTAAAGGGGGGAGTGGTCGAATGTTTTAGGTCATTTCGCCATATCTCAGCAGTAGTTATAGGTAGGAGCGCAAAAATCAGGGAAACAAATCTTACTAAAAAATGAGTTAACATGTATTTCAGCGAATTGCTGCCACACTTCTTAGCGGTGGAAAAACGGCACATTCTACATTTAAATTACCTTTGAATGTTTCATTTCAACGGGATTCTGTCTGTTCAATCCGAAAAAATGGACCACTTGGCAAAATTTTCCAAGAAGCTTCTTTAATAATGTGGTATGAATGTACCATGAGCCACCGATCGCATATTGAAGCAGTAGACAGATCTCTAAGAGACCTTAGAAATTCGGATAAAGCAATGGGTGGCATCACTTTTGTATTTACCGGTGACTTTCGCCAGTGATTCCCAGAGGAACTCGAGCAGACATTATTAAAGCCTCCTTGAAATCGTCTCATCTCTGGAATTCTATTGAATCATTAACCTTACGAACAAACATGCGAGCTCATTTGGGAGGTGGTGACAGCAGCTTTTCAAGTCGACTGTTGCAACTTGGCGATGGCAACATAACTGAACAAGATGGTGTAATTGAAATAGATTACCAATTAGGAACAAATGTAGCAACTCTTGAAGAATTAATTTGCAAAGTATATCCTGAAATAGAAACAATATTCGAAAAAGATTACACGTGGGCGTGCGAGAGAATTGTAATATCGGCTAGAAATGCCTCGGTTGATCAAATAAATGAAGAAAGTTTGAAAATAGTACCTGGTGACGAAAAATGCTATAAATCAATAGATACGGTAATAAATAGAGAAGATACAGACCATTATCCACAAGAATTTCTCAATAACCTCAATCCATCAGGCGTTCCATCTCACTGTCTCAAAATAAAAGTTGGCATTCCTATCATTTTAATGCGTAACCTTAATCCTCCAAATCTGTACAATGGGACGAGATTGCAATTAAAGCACTCAAAAATAATATTATTGAGACAGTCATCCTTACAGGACCAGCAACTGGACAAATGACGCACATTCCTCGCATTTCCATGATGCTTACTGACTTACCATTTCCATTTAAAATACTACAATTCCCTGTTAAACTTTCATTTGCAATCACCAACAAAAAATCTCAAGGTCAAACATACAAATATGTTGGGATTGATCTGCGACAAGAATGCTTTTCTCATGGGGAACTCTATGTCGGCTTATCGAGATCTGGAAATGCAGACAATCAATATGTTATGATTAAGTCATAAGTTAAGAAATAGTACAAAAAATGTTTGATATTCAGATATATTAAAAAAAATTTATTAGTTTCAATATACAGGAAAATTTATTTATCACATTTTTACAAGCTTTTAATTAAAGTTTAAAATTTCTAAGTACTGCAATTTTGTCTCACTCCCACTTTTATCCAATTTAGAACAACTTTTTTAAAGTACCTACACTTCTCTACCCTACATTGTAGTCAAAACATTGTCTACCCGTGCAAAGGCGGGACGGGCCGCTAGTAATTAATAAAACAAGAACGAAAAATCATGCGTAAATCATAGATTATGTAACATTTTCCAACGCTTCCAAAATAATTTTACAAATCATTACCGTTTAAGAAGCTGAAAGATAACATCTAAGTAAACAATTCGGAAAACGCATAACATGTTTAAAAACATAATTTCAGGAATTTCCAACATATACAATATTCGGAAAAATATCCGAATACTTTTATTCAGTCCTGTATAGGATCTATAGATTTGTATATATACTACATAGGATGCTAAATTTTAGTTTTGTTAGGAAACGCGTAGCAAAGTTTAAAATTCTCTTTCTGGAGTTTCTGTCAATAAACGGAAATGTGTTCGCGAGCTTTTGTGCTGTCCTGTATAGGATCTACAGAACACACCAAGTAATAGACAAAAAGTGAGTTAAATTTAAAATCGCGTTCAGCAACTTAAAACGCACTTCCAGGAATTATTGTTAACAGACAGTAGAGAATTCTTTTGGGTGTCCCTGTAAATGAACGATGACTGCTATACACACACTATTCTGTAGTAAGCCTCTTGTAATGCACCTTAGTGATATATATCAATTTAAATGCGTTTAAAATAGTTAAACATTATTTAATTAAACCGCAAACGATTTTTCTCCATAGACGTAATGTAACGGAATTCTTTTGACTGTCCCTGTAAAGTAACTATAAGTACTATGCACACCCTATTCCATATTAAGCTTCTTGTAATTAACCTTAGTGATATATATCAATTACAATGTGTTTGAAATTGTGTAACAGCATTAAAATAAACCGCAAATGATTTTTCCCCATAGACCGTAATGTAACGGAATTCTTTTGAGTGTCCCTGTAAAAAAACTATAAGTGCTACACACTTCCGTTGAAATAGGGAACATGCTGTAGATAGCGACAATAACATATAAAAATTGCAGGGCAATCCGAGCATATTTATGGGAGTTAGAGCACGGCCAGACGGCCAGACTGCAGACGGCAGATGGCCATACGGCCAGACAAACTGAAGTCATAAACACTTTTCAACTAGGTTGGAAAGTGTTAAAAAGAAATTATGTCTCAACATCACTAGTTTCCCAAAACATGCTAGTAAATTTTACTTAATTTATATGATTTTATATTTTTAATCAAACATACTCAATATGCGAAGAAAATATTTAACAACTACATATATTTTTTCTTTTTTCTTTTTTTTAATGTATGCAAAATTCGTACGCTCGTTGGAATTTCCAGGGAATCTGATTAAAGAATTTATATTTAATATTTAAATTGTGAACTTTGTAGTTGCATTGATTCATGGAAGACATTGTAATATTTTTCTGTAATTAAACAAGGCGAAATATTCCATTGAAAATTTGTGACAAAACTGTAGTCACGCATGTCAGGATTTTAAATAAATAGAAATCCAAAACGCATCTAAACATACGCAAGTGAAAATTTGTTTTACTTATACGTTTAAGTAATATTTATATACTTAAATATTACAAAACAAATATTACTTAAATTGTCCGTATTTCCGCAAGTAACAGCGCAAAAATTGCCCAATCGAATTTGAAATTAAATATATATAATCGATGCAAATTTTTGCCGAATCATTTCAAATTTTATGATAATCGTATCAAACTTAAAAATATATTAATAAAAGTTTTCTTCATTCTATTAAATCCTATCATATGTAATCTATATAATAAAAGTGCAAAGCATTTGTCTGTCATCAACAGTCCCGGGATGGCCGTTTTCCTTTTTCATATGCCAGACGGACCATTTTTATTCAAAATTATTTTTCTTTTAATAAAACTGTATAAAAGTTACATTTTTAGAAAGATCGTTCAAAATAAATTAATGTTTGAGAGATGACTTACGTTCAATCATGTATATATTCTGCAATAACTTCAGTTCAAATTAGGTTGGAAGTTCAAATTCTCAATCTATGAAAGTAAACAAGAAAGAGATTCTTTCGTCGTAAACGTATAAAATATTAAACCATGGAGATAATCGTTCGCAAAGCCAATCTTTTTCAAAGCTTGTTGATGTAGCCTGGTGTTTCTTCTAGCGATCATTGCAGGAATCGACATAGCGGCGTAAGCCAACCATATGATAGACATGTTACATGTACACCAATCAAATCGACCGTACTCATGCGTATAGTACACTCTAAAAGAAATCTGTGAAAATACAAGAGATTTTCCGTAAAATTTTACGGCGAAGTTTCATTTTTCCAAAACAACAGAACAATTTCAGTAAATGACATTAGTTCCGTAAAGGAGATTTCAAATCCGTAGATATGCAGAAAGTTTTCCGTAAATTTGATGGATTTTTTTTTCAAAACAGTACAATGTCCGTATTTCCCCATTTCCGGAAATAATGTTCATAGGTTTGTATACAGATATCGTCTTGTTTGAAATGCGAACTAAGATTGTTGTATTTACTAGGGTCCAGGGTCTTCTAGGATCCAGGCCTGGACCGGTCCTACCCGTGGAACCATTTTCTGTCATTAGACTCGGGCCAATCCTGGACCTCATTCTAACCGGGCCCGTGTCTGGACGATAATTTTTTGTGAAAATAATAATGATATTTTATATTTTTTAGTGAAATCTTTAGAAATTAATTTATTTATATAAATTACAGACATTTTTTTTGTTTTAAATCTACTTTTTTCTCTTTATAGTGCTTCAAATTATGAATTTTTTCACTGATATTTCAAAATTTTATTTTAATTTTACTAACGTGAGGCAATATTAGGTTATTAAAGGTTTCGTAAAATAATATCTTTGCAAATTATTGGTATTGAACAAAACTGATTTGTCTTATAAATTTGTGAATTAACCTAAATTTTATTATTTTATAAATTATAATTTTAGAAAGTTTATATTTTTTTCTTTAAATTTATAAAAATAATTAATGATTTTTTCTTTACTTTTATAAAAATGAAGTTTATAATTTTATAAACTTTGTAATATATTTAGTTAGTTTATAATTTTATAAAGTTTATAATATATTTAATTAGTTTATAATTTTATAAAGTTTATAATATATTTAGTTGGTTTATAATTTTATAAATTAAACTAAATTAATTTAGACTAAATTAATAAATCCAAGTTTAAACATACCTATCCCAAGGTCATTAATTTCAAAATTTTCGCTAAAAATCTATTTTTTTTTTTTTTTAAGGTTTCATAAAATAATATTTTTGCAAATTATCGGTATGTAGGTGTTAAACTAAGCTGATTTGTCTTATAAATTTGTGAATTAAACTAAAATTTATTATTTTATAAATTATAATTTTACAAAGTTCATATTTTTTTCTTTAAATTTATAAAAAATAATTAATAACTTTTTGTTTACTTTTATAAAAATGAAGTTTATAATTTTATAAAGTTTATAATTTATTTCGTTAGTTTATAATTTTATAAATTAAACTAAATTATCAAGTCCAAATTTAAACTTACCTATCCTAAGGTCATTAATTTCAAAATTTTCTCTAAAAATCTATTTTTTTTTTTTTTTTTTTTTTTTTTGATTTTTTAAAATTATTCAGTTTAACAGAATCGTACACAAAAGCTCTCAGTAAATATTAAATATAATAATTTAATTTATTATAAAATTGTTTATTCACATAAGTTTTTATAATAAGAGATAAAGAAAATTTACTTTAATAGCATGTAATAAATACGTCTGCTTAAGATAATTATTGTTTTTAGAATTGATAAATAGATCAACAGACAAATAATTTTAAAAGGTATATGTACTATTGCAAAAAGATGCAATCATTAGTCTTAATACAATATTTTACGCATATAATATATAAAAAGTTAAAATTTATCTGTTATAAAGCATCAAATAATAAAGCAAGATATTAAGAATTATGAAAATAAAATATTGGAAAAGTCCATCTAACTATAAAACCTTTACGTTTTTGCATCATTAAAAGCATGTAAAATAAATAACAACATTTGAGGGAACGAAGTGTCCGGTCTTAGCGTAATGGTTCAGCCCGCCAGTTTACTACACAGAAGTTTCCGCATTCGAACCCCTTCGTGGCAAGTGTTGGTTATTTACTGAAGTGAAGAAAAAAAATAAAAAGCTCCTTGAAAATAATTTTTTTTTGGTCCTATAAAATTTATTTTAGCGATATAAAAATTTCTAAAAAATACGGAAGATATCAGTTAAAAAACGGAAATTTAAAAACGGATATTTCAGAAATCACGGAAAATTTCCTGGAATTTACGGAAATTTTTTTCCGTTAAAATAATGAAATAGTACTGGCGTCTCGATTGCAAGTACAATTTCCGTTTTTTTTCAGGAAATTTTTTTTACAGTGTAGGAGCCATAAAGAACAGATAGACGTATCTTGCTATACAAGTAATTTCATAAACAATGATATCCACTGCCCTTTCCTTATAAGCCAATCAAAGTTTAGCGAAATTATGTTATGTTAGGTGCAGATGATATAATTCATTTCACTGAAATAATAACGATGATTTCATTACATTGTCTTGTATTGGATATTTGCGCATGGTATAATTTTAATGTAACACAATTGTATCTAATTGTTTGTAGCTGTTACACCAAGATCTGAATATTTATAAAACTAGTTATAGTACGAACACACCTCATTTGTCACGTTTGACGTACAATTTCCAATTTGTTTAACTATGCTTTAGTATGAGCATTTTTGTAAAACATGTAATACAACTATTGAATGTTACATTCGATTAATATTAGAAAAAAATCATTTATCAGCCGTAGTATCTCTGTAAGTGATTTGCTGCGTGAGTGATGAGCTATCGCTTTTAGGTTTGAATGAGATATTTTTTTTCTTTAATAAACTGAGTAGTTTTGAAAGACTTATAATATTGTAAAACTTTTCCATTAAAGTAGGGAGAATATTTCCAATCAAAATTAATAGATTTTATCTGACGGTGAAATTCTTGAAGATAAAGGTTGTTTTTAAATGATATGTGGTAACAAGAAAAAAGAAGTGACACAATTCCTCAACAACACTATAATTTATGAGCTGAATCTGACAGAAGATAAATGTAGCATTCGCTATAAATTTTAAAAGTGATACATTGGATAGCTGTTTCAAAATAAAAAATTTGTGAGTAACTTTTTTTATAAACTGTTCTTGACGCAATTTTTCATTGTCATACGTAGATACGTGAAACTATAATATTAGGCAGAGACAAAATGTTGCTAATATTACAAAATTTTGTGCAAATATGCTGTTTTAAAATTTAAAAAAATAAAACCTTCTTATATTACAAATAATTGTTTTGATAAAGAAGGAAGAAAAAAATTATCAAGCTCTTAAAGATATTAGTATAAGCATTAAGTGTTAAATATTCAAGGATGCACATCTTATGATTCCATGTGTGTTTAAAAACCAGCATAAAAACCACCCAGTTAAAGACTTCGGTAAAGGAACGGACAATTTTATTTCAGTATATCCTGAATTGATTCATTAATACAGTTGAATATGGTTATAATGTCATCACAAGACATAATGAAATTTTGTTGTTAAAACGGGTTCTCGTAAAATCCGAGCTTGCTATGCGCGAGTTAAACTCAAGTTCAATTTCCGTGTGACACTAATTTTCATAAAATAAACAAAATATTTTAAAGAAAAATAATACTAATTCCTAAAACTGTTTTGGTAAAAATATTTCTGTATTTTGTACTGCTTAAAAGAAAAAAAAAAAAAAAAAAGTTGTTGTAATTCTAAAGATTCTTCAGACTGATACGTAAGTGTTAGCATGAAATTGAAACAAATCGGTAAATAAATCATACGAGTAGTAATTTTTCCGACTGAGTGAAAATAAAATTTGTTCAGTCCGGGACTCGAACCCAGAACCTTTAGCTTTAATTTTCACTACTCTTCTAATTGAACAATCTAGACGATATCTCAGCCAATACAATTCACTCGGACAATCATTTGGTATTGATATTGGTCTGTTATTTGAGAAACACAACAGAATAGACCACAGGTAAAGGAACTCCATTAAACTATAGATACGTAGTTACACTTTTGTTAATTCCACACTATCAAAGTGATTGGTAAATAAATCATACGAGTTGTAATTTTTCCAACTGAGTGAAAATGTGTCCAGGGCGGGACTCGAACTCAGAACTGTTAGCTTTAATTGTCAACGCAATTGAGTTATCTGGACGATATTCCAGCCAATAAATACAATTCACTCAGACAACCATTTGGTATTGACATTGGTCTGTTATTTTAGAAAGCTCGACAGAAAAGACCACAGGTAAAGGAACTCCATTAAACTATTGCTACGTAGTTACACTTTTATTATTCCCACACTATCAAACTGATTGGTAAATAAATTATACGAGTAATAATTTTTCCAACTGAGTGAAAATGTGTACAGGGTGGAACTCGAATTCAGAACCTTTGGCTTTAATTGTCAACGCAATTGACATCTCAGCCAATAAATACAATTCAATACAATACAATACAATTCAATAAATACAACCATTTGGTATTGACATCTGGTCTGTTATTTGAAAGAGTTCGACAGAATAAATAATAAGCAAAGGAACTACATTATTAAGTAGCACAGTTTGTTGACCCATCGTTGGCGGTTTGTGGAAACCGTTGGGAAATGGTAAGATAGGGAATTACAGGGATGTCAAATGGTTGGGAAATGGTTGGATAGGTAATGGTAGGATAGGGAATGGTAGAGATGGCAAATGGTTAGGAAATGATAGCTGCAGAAATCTATCTAATTTGGAGCGTATCTGAACGGGGTTCCACCATTCTGAAGCATTCTGAGCAGAAAACTGTTTGACCACTATTGGGCCTTTATTGGCAAATGATTAGTTGGTAATGGTACTGCAAGACAGGCATTTCTTACTATGGGCCAACGTGGAACGACAATTAGCCAACAATTAGCCAAAGTCGGCCCAACCATTTTGTACAACTTGGGTAATAGATACGTAATTACACTTTTATTATTTCAATACAATCATATTGATTGATCAATAAATCATACGAATAGTAATTTGCGCTATATCTGCTCATAGAGATAGTAATTACTAAAAAGATAGTGAAGCAAAGCTTTTCTATCTGTGAAACAAATATAATATAAAGTCTGTTGATGAAAAAAATTTAAAATGAGTAAATAATTTATAAAATTCCAATATGAGACCTGACAGATCCCACTGTTTACTTAACAGGTGACAAGACAACTTAAAAGACACAAATAGATCTTAAAAGATGTTTAAAATGTTTAAAAACTGTCCTAATACTTTCGGCAGGCTACCACCGCCATCATCAGGGAGCAAAAATTCTTACTGACTGCCGTCTAACGCATCTGAACTCTAGCTTCGTCTTGAGGTGGAAAAGTCCATTATTTCTTGGGTGTTACTTGAGTTTGTTTCTATGGATACTCTGAATGATAATGTAAGCAACTTTGTGAACTATGCGAAAAAGCAGGGGGGGGAGGCTGGTTCATACACTTTATGTTCTAATATTTAGGACAGTAAACCATATATTGGGTATATTGTATGATACTGTATCGTTGCAAACCTGATCTCCTTTACACAAAATATCTATAGATTCTCTGATAACGGATGTATAGTAATTAGATTATGGATAAATTATTTTTGCTTAATTGAAATCTGTTACAATATTTTGTTTGAACCCACCCTCCGTTTTCGCATAGTTCACAAAGTTGGTAACATTATTATTCAGAGCACCCATAGAAACCAACTCAACTCAACTAAGACCCAAGAAATAATAGACTTTTCCACCTCAAGACGAAGCTGTAGTCCAGATGCGTAAGACGGCAGTCAGTAAGGATTTTCGTTCCCTGATGACGACGGCGGTAGCCGGCCGAAAGTACTAGGACAGTTTTTAAACATTTCAAACATCTTTTAACATCTATTTGCGGCTTTTAAATTGTCTTGTTTTGTCACCTGTTAAGTAAACAGTGGGATAAATATCCCAGCATTTCACATCCGTCCGGCATGACTTCGCTACACTGCGCAGTGCTGAACCGCCTCATCAAAAATCAATTAGCAACCGGCCAACTAAGAAAAAGCAATTAAAGCAACAAGACGCACTGAAGCCACGGCGTATAGATTTAACAAACACATCTTCGCCAAGTGGAGAGCAGGCAAATCCTCGCTTCGTTGCCAGGTATCAACTCATTAAGCTAGGCAAAAGCCTGACAGGTAGGGGCCTGGTCAACGGTCTAAAAAAGTAAACAGTGGGATCTATTGGGTCTCATATTGGAATTTTATGAATAAAGTAAGGTGAAATTTGCATTTTGTCCTATGTGTTTTGAGTAAATAATTATCTACTTATAATAAAATACAAGTGTAGAAAGTGTTGGTAACCATGCCGGATGCGACCACTCTGGTCTGCGAATCGACTGTAGCTAAACGTTATGCTAGTCTTAATGAAAAACATATGACAGCTAAGTGATAATTTCTTCCACTTGAAATCATGTCTGTTCAGCATATTTTAAAATAAAACATGTAAATCATATTCAATTATAATGTTTCAAGTTCTAAATTAAAAATAACATTGGATTACTAGATTTACCAGATATAAACAAATGAACACTGTTGCCATTCAGAATCACAAATTCAAAATATAGAAACAAATAAAAAACTCTTTGAACGCTTCATTTAAAGAATGCGGGTTAAAATCCGATTCTAATCTTAAAATATTTGTAAAAGCATATTAAAGCCTTGAAATAGTTTAATTTTCAGCATATTTTCATATAAAACATGTATATCATCATTTCTATAAGCAATTTTTTCTGCAAATACTTTTAGCCAGTTGAAGTTCAAAATGAAACTCAGAAATAGCATGCTGGGTGACAGCCTTCGTAGGGATTTCTAAACGTTGTTTTGGTGACATCTGTCAGCAATTAATATAAACGAATGAAAAAGAAAACTTCAAGACGTATTGATTTATTTCAAGATCAACTTTTAAAAGCTTCAGCTATATAACTTTAAAATTTCATTCAATATAAATAAAATGTAAAGTAATGTTATTTCTTTCTTAAAATTTTAATTTATTTATATCAATATTTAAGAGCTTAGCTTATATCAACTTAATTTTTCAAATTTTGTTTGCATTGTAAATATAATTAATATTTCTTAGTAAATGTAATTAAAATTTATATCAATGCATATCAAATTTTCATTTTTAACATAGTAACATTTGAACTTTGTAGTGAAAAACATTGTAATTTAATAAAAGAGTGTGAAAATATATTTTTTTAGTCATACTAAAACAAATAATAATTGTAATTTACTTACAAAATAAAATAAAAATATTTTTATTGGTAAAAATTTATTATAGTTTTCATTAGGCATATTTTTAAAATAAGAAAATTCAGGCTTTAATTCGAGATACACTTTTAAAAGTTTAAGTTATATAATCTACTTTCATCGCTGTATACGTTTGAAATATTTCTTCATTACTGAAAAACTTTGTTCTTACTATCATTTTGGATGGGCTGTTTTCTTACTGTGAATTAAGGGGCTAATATTCATAAACATGCAGTTTTCTGTCTCTTTCCATGTCTATTTTTCTGCTATATAGGGGAAAGT
This sequence comes from Maratus michaelseni, assembly GCA_963931845.1. Taxonomy (NCBI): domain Eukaryota; kingdom Metazoa; phylum Arthropoda; class Arachnida; order Araneae; family Salticidae; genus Maratus; species Maratus michaelseni. The sequence goes on along the minus strand of OZ007593.1, from coordinate 358,851,385 downwards.
GGCCTAAAATAATCCAACTTAAGGGAAAAAATTGTGTAAAATAACATAACTGTTTAAATAAAACTTTTGCCCTTTACTAGTATGTTTTACACTATATTTTGCATTATAAGCATATTTTAATGGTTTTTTAAACCCAAATTGAGTAATGAAAAAAATAGATTTTTTTTTAAGTGTCCAAAGGATCATTTTACCCTCACCAAAGGACAAAATGTTCCTTTATTTAAAAATAATTGTGAATTGTTTTTTATCATCAAAATAAAGGACATAAAAGTAATTAGGAAAATACATAAGTGTAATTCACATCTAAACACTTACTCCATTAAATAAACCAAGTCATATTTCTGTACATGAAAGACTGTATTTCTAAATAAATATGAAAGTTAGTGCTTACCTTATAACAGATGTTATAAAATCAAATTTTTCAAAGGATTCTATTCAGACGCGTAATACTGCGATCGCTTGAATACTGCCATTGCTACTTCTTCACTTATCGCAACTAGTATATGTGTTACCCTGTAAATAGCGCAACCTGTCTGGAAGAAAACATATGGGGATCGTTTTGTCCGTTAGTATCATTTTAGGCCACCTTCCCCAATTTGTTTCTTCATTGCTGGAAAATTCTGTTCTTCAAGAAATATTAAAATTCAACTCTATTATACTATTAACTTAGACAATTTAAAACTAACAAGATTTTAATATTTTGTGCAATCATTAAACCATTTCAGAATTTGCGTTTAATTTTACTTATGTAACCAATACGATGAGCCATGTGCTGAATCTTTCGCTTGGTGAATCTTTGGTGAATGGTGGCTCTTTAGAAACTCATTGATAAAAAAATTGTGCAAAAACTTTCGCACATGAATTATATTTTTAATATTTTATTTGAATATTTTGTCCATTCCTTAAATTGATTCAGAGATTAAATATTGAGTAAAAATATATCCTCATTATTTGTATTTGTAGAAATCATTTGTCATTTTAAAAATATACTTTTCTACAATACAAACCTTTCACAATACAAACCTTAATAAAATCTTCATAGTGTTAGTTTGTATAAGTCTTATGAAAATGAAACACAAATCAACTTTTCGTCATTTTTGACGGGGGTTATATATTAGTAAAGCTATAAAAATGCGATAAAACTGATTTTTTATCATTCGAATTTTAAAATAATAAAAATTTATTTTCAGTATAAATTGCAAATTTTTCAAGAAAGACAATTAAGGTGACTGTCTGCATTCGAAAAGTCGATTTTCGAATACCTGGGTATTTTTTCAAAAAATATTGTTATTCAAACTTTTCTCTTTCCAAGACCCCTTATTCTTTTGTTTTCACTTCAATTATAAATACAGAGTTACAGTTTTTGTGAAACACTGCTTGCTGTGATTTTACAATCATACTTCACTTACAAATTTAGTTTTCTCAAAATTTTGCGTTTCGAAATAAATTTACACTGTTGATATGATATATCTCAAATAATATACAAGATAATTTGAGGAAAGTTTCAGATGATGCTTTAGAAGTTCTTCTAACTGGAATGAACTAAGAGATTTGTTGTCGATGCAATATTATTTTATGAATGGTTTTGTTTGAAAAATGCTTTGCTTGAAAACTGTTTTGATACCATATGTACTCTTTATATAAAGGAAACTGGGATAGTCGCATTGGAAATATTTGTAGATACCCTTATGATCAAATTTCACTAAAATACCACCTTTAATCGGCCAGTTTTTCATAAAATATTACATTAATGAATATCCTTTTATAAAATTGTATGCTTTTATTTAATATTTTATGTAAAAACCACCAAACATATTAAAACATATCTCTATTTAAAACGTAGTTCAAACAATTGTAAGTCATTTTGGTTTTTAAAAAAAAAAAACATTTTATTTTGAAATTTCATCTCATTTTCAGAAAATAATTCATTGAATCATTATTTCTAAATAACTTTTTATAAGCTAATACTGATCTCATTCAGTTTTTGTAAAAAAATTAAAAAATTAAAAATAAAATAAAATAAAATAAAACAAAATAAAATAAAACGTTTAATTTTTTTCTCTCAATTCCTTATTCATCTAATTTTTATCACTTTCTAAACAAAAGAAGCTTTTACATTTGTTACCAGACAATGTTCATGAAACAATATATTCCTATTTTTGTAATTACTTTACTTCTTAGATACTTCATCGTTTCAAAAGTGTCTTTAATAAAATATTTAATTTTTAATGATCACACGTGTAACGACTTCTCATTCTAATTGTCTTTGGTAAAGTAAATTAATAATTCAGACGTTTAGTTCCGAAAATTCCAATAAGATTTTTTATTACACACTTTCATTTAACTTGGTTTGTTGACTGTCTGTCTGTGTGGATGAAATCTTGCAATCGATTTTTGACCAGCTTCCGTCAAACCGATTTTCCTCAAATGTGACACACGAGTTCAGTACCAAAGACAATGTAATTTTCAAGTATTTTCAAGGCCGTACCTCATAAAAGACAAGATCTAGGGGCTATAAAACGCTTTTCGCGCAAATATTTCTTAGTAAATTTAATTAATATTTATATTAATGCATATAAAATTTTTGTTTTTTAACATTGTAACATTTGAACTTTGTGGTGAAAAACATTGTAATTTAATAAAAGAGTGTGAAAATATATTTTTTTAGTCATACTAAAACAAATAATAATTGTAATTTACTTATAAAATAAAATAAAAATATTTTTATTGGTAAAAATTTATTATAGTTTTCATTAGGCATATTTTTAAAATAAGAAAATTCAGGCTTTAATTCGAGATACACTTTTAAAAGTTTCAGTTATATAATCTTACTTTCATCGCTGTATATGTTTGAATTATTTATTCATTACTGAAAAACTTTGTTCTTACTGTCATTTTGGATGGGCTGTTTCCTTACTGTGAATTAAGGGGCTAATATTCATAAACATGCACTTTTCTGTCTCTTTTCATGTCTATTTTTCAGCTATATAGGGGAAAGTGACCTAAAATGATCCAACTTAAGGGAAAATAATTGTGTAAAATAACATAACTGTTTAAATAAAACTTTTGCCTTTACTAGTATGTTTTACACTATATTTTGCAATATAAGCATATTTTAATGATATTTTAAACCCAAATTGAGTAATGAAAAAAATTGATGTTTTTAAAGTGTCCAAAGGATCATTTTACCCTCAACAAAGGGCAAAATGATCCTTTATTTCAAAATAATTGTAAATTGTTTTTTTATCGGAAAATAAAGGACATAAAATTAATTAGGACAATACATAAGTGTAATTCACATCTAAACACATACTCATCTAAACACATACTAAATACATAAGTAAACCAAGTCATATTTCTGTACATGAAAGACTGTATATCTAAATAAATATGAAAGTTAGTGCTTACACCCAGAAAAAGGAATTGATTAAAACAATGAAACATGTTTTGTTGAGTACATGTTTAGTTGTTTTAGCAAAATTTTTAGTTGAAGTCAAAAAATTGGTTTTGTTGCTTGGATAAAAAAAATATTGTTAACACTCTTACAAAATTTTAACAAAATTTCATCAATTTTATTTGAATTAACAAAATCTGTTTTTTTAATTTTACAATAATTTTGTAATTCCAGCAAAATTTTGTTGTTTTTGCAAAATTTAAATTGTTGTGTAGTAGCCATAACTCTCTCACTTAACTCGATTTATGGGACTTATATAGCTATATAATTAAAGGATTAACATAATTTTTGGATAATTAAAACTTTTTTTCATTGGGACGGACCAAAGTAGTTTTGAAAATCTCCCTGTCCCATTTATTACTTTCTACTATCTTTACAAGAAGAAAGTATTGGAATTATGAAAACTTTCGACTTCCTGTTTCCGGCGGATTTTAGAAGGTCCTGAACACGATTTGACTGTTTTTAGAAAATGACTGTCAATGACTCTATCTGTTTGTATGTGACAAACATTTTGTGTGCGCTTTTTCTCAAGAACTAATGCATGGAATTTAATAAAACTTTATATTCAGTTACTTCCTGATATAAATTGTTGCTGATTCGTTTTTGGTGTAAATCGAGCAACAGGTGGCGCTGCTATGTTGCATTTTTCGAGATTTCTGCAATAGCTCTATCTCATTTTCAGCAGTGAATTACGCCTGTAATCTTTGAATAATAACCAGTGAATTTTAATCCTACTTTTTACAGGCGTAATTGACTGCTAAAAATGAATTAAAAATTAACTATGTGTTGCCATATGCTAGGCTTTGTATTGTCGTCTTATGTTTGCAGCAGAAATTTGCGTGCTCCTGGTGACATTTCCAACTTGTGCTGCGGTTTGAAGCCGTTCCAACATTCATAAGAGTGAGAAATGCCGTCCTCAGATATCGTTCCGTGTAGCTCAGTGGTAGAGCCTCAGACCGCTGATCTGAGGACCCGGGATCGACTACCGGCTTGGGCAATTTTCACTTTCTTGGTTTGCGCTTGAAAAAAAACAGGATAAAAATTCACCTGTTATTATTCAAGGTTTACAGGCGTAATTCACTGCTGAAAATGAATTACAAAATAGTTAAACTTGCATATTTAGATTGGTTCATTTATCAAATGTTTTTGTAGTATAAACAAAACAAGTTGGTAATATAACATATTTTATTATTTAAACAAACAAAATATATTTTGTTGAAAAAATAAAATAGATTGTTAAAATAACACATAGTATATATCTATGTAACAAAAAGAATTTTGTTAATTCAAGTAAAATTGAACCATTTTACTTGAATTAACAAAACATTTCTTTTGCTGACGGTACAAAAAATTATTTTGGAATTGCAAAAAAAAATCAACTGTATTTTTTTTTTTTTTTTTTTTTTTTTTTTGTTGATTCAAACAAAATTTCCATTGACCCATATTTAAACGAAAAGTTTTGTTGGGTCCACCAAATTTTTGTTGATTCAACAAAACTTTTTACCTTATAACATATGTCATAAAACCCAATTTTTCAAAGGATTCTATTCAGACGCGTAATACTGCGATCGCTTGAATACTTCCATTGCTACGTCTTCACTTATCACAACTAGTATATGTGTTACCCTGTAGATAGCGCGACCTATCTGGAAGAAAACATATGTAGATCGTTTTGTCCGTTAGTATCATTCCATCTAGTCCGTTAGTAGCCATCTTCCCCTATTTGTTTCTTCATTACTGGAAAATTCTGTTCTTCAAGAAATATTAAAATTCAACTCTATTATACTATTAACTTAGACAATTTTAAACTAACAAAATTTTAATGTTTCGTGCAATTATTAAACCATTTCAGAATTTGCGTTTAATTTTGCTTATGTAACCAAACGATGAGCCATGTGGTGAATCTTTAGCTTGAATCTTTGGTGAATGGTGGCTCTTTAGAAACTCATTGATAAAAAAAAAATTAAAAAAACTTTCACACATGAATTATATTTTTAATATTTAATTTGAATATTTTGTCCAATCATTAAATTGATTCAGAAATTGAATATTGAGTAAAAAAAGATATCCTTATCATTTCTGTTTGTAGAAATCATTTGTCATTTTTAAAATATACTTTTCTACAATACAAACCTTAATAAAATCTTCACACTGTTAGTTTGTATAAATCTTATGAAAATGAAACGGAAATCAACTTTCCGTCATTTTTGACGGTGGTTATATACTAGTAAAGCTATTAAAATGCGATAAAACTAATTTTATCATTAGAATTTTAAAATAAAATAAAAAAATTCAGTATAAATTGCAATTTTTGCAAGAAAGACAATTAAGGTGACTGTCTGCATTCGAAAAGTTGATTTTCGACTACCTGGGTCATTTTTTACAAAAGAATATTGTTATTCAAACTTTTCTCTTTCCAAGACCCCTTATTCTTTTCTTTTCACTTCAATTATAAATACAGAGTGAGCGTTTTTGTGAAACACTGCTTGCTGTGATTTTACAATCATACTTATGATATGAACTCAAAATTTATGAACTCAAAATTATGATATGAGTCAAAATTTTGCGTTTCGAAATAAACTTACACTGTTGATATGATATATCTCAAATAATAAACAAGATAATTTAAGGAAAGTTTCAGATGATGCTTTAGAAGTTCTTACTGGAATGAACTAAGAGATTTGTTGTTGATGCAATATTATTTTATGAATGGTTTTGTTTGAAAAATGTTTTGCTTGAAAACTGTTTTGATACCTTATGTACTCTTTATATAAAGGAAACTGGGATAGTCGCATTTGAAATTTTCGTAAATACCCTTATGATCAAATTTCACTAAAATACCACCTTTAATCGGTCGGTTTTTCATAAAATATTACATTAATGAATATCCTTTTATAAAATTGTACGCTTTTATTTAATATTTTATGTAAAAACCACCAAACATATTAAAACATATCTCTATTTAAAACGTAGTTCAAACAATTGTAAGTCATTTTGGTTTTTAAAAAAAACATTTTATTTTGAAATTTCATTTCATTTTCAGAAAATAATTAATTTAATCATTATTTCTTAATAACTTTTTATAAGCTAATACTGCTCTCATTGAGGTTTTGTAAAAAAATTGAAAAATAAAAATAATAAAATAAAATAAAATAAAATAAAACGTTTAATATTTTTTTTCACTCAATTCCTTATTCATCTAATTTTTATCACTTTCTAAACAAAAGAAGCTTTTACATTTGTTACCAGACAATGTTCATGAAACAATATATTCCTATTTTCGTAATTACTTTACTTCTTAGATGCTTCATCGTTTTAAAAGTGTCTTTAATAAAATATTTAATTTTTAATGATCACACGTGTAACGATCACACGTGTCTTTGGTAAAGTAAATTAATAATTCAGACGTTTAATTCCAAAAATTCCAATAGGATTTTTTATTACACACTTTCATTTAACTTGGTTTGTTGACTGTCTGTCTGTGTGGTCTTGCAATCTATTTTTGACCAGCTTCCGTCAAACCGATTTTCTTCAAATGTGACACACAAGTTTAGTACCAAAAACAATGCAATAGTCAAGTATTTTCAAGGCCGTACCTCATAAAAGACAGGATTTAGGGGCTATAAAACGCTTTTCGCGCAGGCAGAAAATATTTGGTAAACTAATCGGATGTGCCAATCCTAAAACTTTCTTCTGTCTCATACAAGTTTCACATACACCGAAAACGAATCAGCACAAATTTATGTCAAGGTCTAACTTAATCTAAAACTTTATTAAATTCCCTTCATTAGTTCTTGAGATATGACTATCTCTAAAAACGTGTAAATCCCGAAAAATGCAGCATAGCAGAGCCTTCTGTTGTGAGATTTACACCCAAAACCTAATCAACAACAACTTATATCAACATCTAACTTAATCTGAAGTTTGATGAAACTCTGTACCTTAGTTCTTAAGATATAGCTATCGTGAAAATCATTAAAAAGGTAGCATAGCAGCACCACCTGTTGGGTTATATACACCAAAACGTAACCAGTATCTATTTATGTTCAAGGTCTAACATAATCTGAAGTTGGATGAATTTATGTGCATATATCTTGAGATATAGCTATCATGGAAATCGTGAAAAATGTAGCATGGAAGTGCCATATGTTGAGCGATTTACACCAAACCTAATCAGCACCAACTTATATCAGGGACTTACTGAATCTAAAGTTTTATGAAATTCCGTGCATTTGTTTTTGCGATAGAGCGCCCACAAAATTTTTGTCGCAGACAGACAGACAAACCCACAGACTCACAGACAGACATTTTCTAAAATCAGTCAAATAGTATTCAGAACCGTCTAAAAAGTATAAATCCTCCAAAAACCAGAAGTAAAATTTTTCCACTAATCCAATGCTTTCTTCTTGTGCAGATAGAAGAAAGTAAAAAGTCAAACAATAGTGACAGTGGCGATTATAGAGTTACAACAATAGTATCACAATTATGATTTCAATTCAGAGCCAAATCACACGCTTGCTAAAGTACAGCAACAATGCGAGTCACAATAATGATCAAAACAAAGAAATTGAGCTATAAAAACGCGTTACTTAAATATTTAAAGATTATATTTCTTATTTATAATGTAATTACTCATCCATAGTGTGTTGCGATTCCTTTACCTAAAATTTATTCTGCTGTGCTGTTCCAAATAACAGTCCAGATGTCATGGCCAAATGATTATTCTGGACGACTATTGTGTTGATTGGGGGTGTCGTCCAGATAGCTCAATTGGAAGAGCATTGGCAATTGAAGACAAAGGTTCGAGTCCCAGTCTGGACATATTTTCGCTCAGATGGGAAAATTACTACTCGTATGAATTATTTACGAATCAGTTAATTGTGTTAAAAATATATCCTTCTATATTAAAAAAAGTAATCTGGAACTGAGCCAAAAACGATTTAGAAATGTACCAATTAAATTCTGCGTAGATATTCCGGGTTATTCTCATCGCTTTTTTACTACGGACTTTTTTGAGGAGCTATTACTTTTTTTCTAGCCATCCTACGGATTCGAAAATCATACCACCAGACGCGAAATATAACAAGCTTTCAGAAATTAAAAAAATTATCACGGTCGGACAATAAAAGCCCAAAAAATCCTTAAAAATCGAGTAAAAAATCTTCTATTGAAAAAGTCATTTTTTTATATTGTTGCCAATTTCTAAATAAGCGCAAAAGATTATGTTTTATCTCAAATAAAAAATGTATTTGCGCGAGACTATTAAAAACAATAATGAAAGTTTAAAATAATAATTAAATGATCACGTGTTGAAAGCAGGAAATAAAGAAAATTACATCATAAAAATTGTGTTTACACATGAATATTAAAAATAAAAAAGATGAATTAAATGAAAAAGGATTATAACCAGTTAAATGAAAAAACATTATAACCTGATTTCAGAAGATAGTCGCCGTTCGTGATATCATCATCATCATCATCATCATCATCTTTTTAAAACAGGATACATTACCAGGTTTTAAGAGGCTGTGAAATCAGAACGGGGGTTGGTGAGCGTAGCGAGCAGGGGGCAGAGCCCCCTAGTATATATCTATTATATTTCTTATTTGTTGCTGTTGTTAGTTTTGTATTTGTAGCTGAAAAAAATTAAATAAATAAAATAAGACTTTTGACTGAAAATTTCATTTTTCGTTTTCTTATTATAAAAAAGGTATTTTATGTATTTTATTAGAAATAATGTACTAACAAAATTTATTGACCATATTTTCCTGAATTCTTACTTTATTTTCAAATGATTTGAGTTTTATAGTGCTATAAAATGTTCTATAAAGTTCTTAAAAGCGAAAAAAAAAATTTAATTTCAAGAAATGGCAACTTAATTTTACATCGTAATGAAATTTTAGTAGTCAGTGAAAATTAGACTGATGGCACATTCTGTACCAATTTATCAATAAGCGAAAAAACTATATGAGAATGCAGTTCAGTGTATTTCTTTTGAAATAGTTTTTTAAAGTGAATTGAGATTAGCCTTCTTTTCAAGTATACTGGGTGTTCGTAAACTGTCTTTTCAAAATAAAAGAGGCTATAGTACCCAACAATATGAAACATGTTTGTATTGAAAATAAAGGTCGCAATTCACTGTGATGGTTTGAGACCATATTAATTCATGATGATAGGATTAAAGTAATCCCAGAATAAAAGACGTGGTCGGTCTTGATTGACTCATATTGTAAGAGGATTATCCTAGCGAGAAGATCTTTCTTGTCCATTTCAAGTAAGAATGAAAGACTTTTCATGCTTTGTATAGCCTTTCTAAATATATGTGGACTTTTTCTATAAGAAGATTATCTGAAGGGGTTTAAAATGTGCCAGGTAGGTATTCATATGAGTAGTATGAGAAAAGAAATGGATTTCGGATAATCAAGAGATTAGAAGAGGGGGGACAAGGGAAAAAGGGTGTATCAAAAAGTAGGATCTGAGGTATTATACAGATGGAAGACGATGCAGTTTTTTGACAAGGGGAGAGACTTTTTTGCGTTGTGGGTAGACGGACCCTGTTTTTGGAGATTAAAAAAAGCAAACGTTCCTTGGATGTATGTCTTATGATATCATCTAAAATTTGACTATCATGTTTTTACAATTGTTATTTTTAAATAAAACTTTTTCGTTTAATACAAACTCATTATGTTTTAATTATATGTATGTGACCACGATATCACACCGCTTTACCACCCAAAAATACAGCGGTTCTCACTCTAAACTAAATCCGGATTTTCGTACATAATTTTAACAAAAATGACGATTACCAAAGACCAACTTTCCTTTGTGCTTAATGTAATGTCATCGCCAGAAGCGCTATAAAGGACCATCAAGCGCATCTAAACAACACTGAACTATAAGCTCCATAAATCAAAATGAAACTGACAAATAAGGATGGTGTTACTTAAGGAATTGCAAAACCCTTTTACCACATCTCGTGATACCATCACCTTTCACACAAAACATCTTCTAAAACATCTATGTTTTTTGTTAATGTTCAAAAATTCGGGTTAAGACACCTGCACTTTTAACTGAATATTGGATTGTGGTTCTGGTTTTCTATATAAAAATTGTTTACAGGGCCGTGCTTAGGGGCCGTGCTTAGGAAAACTGGGCAGTTTTCTAGGGCTGGATAAAATTTTATAATGCATGCAATAAAAAATTATTTGCACCAGTTTCTAGGCGTTAAATAACTTCCCTAACATTAAATAGATTTTTAAAATATTCTTTTTCTGATAGTCTGGCTGGCTTTCTATTCGTTTTTCTATTTCTTCTTTAAGCCATATTTCTGAAGACGCCTTGAACCCCTAAAATCTTTGGATCATTTTTGCCTATTCTTAGATCTCTCTCTCTCTCTCTCTCTCTCTCTCTCTCTCTCTCTCTCTCTCTCTCTCTCTCTCTCTCTCTCTCTCTCTCTCTCTCTCTCTCTCTCTCTCTCTCTCTCGTTCTTCTGGATTTCAGGAATGAACTTGCTATCGAAGAATAGTGATCAGTATTTTATATGTGGTTACTATCCATCCAAATAACAAAGTACTTTTCATGTGGCATCCATGTAAACAACTCCATTTCTACATGTTTTTACTAATTATTCATAAACATAAATTGATTGGGCTGGAATTTTGATCCAGTTTTCGTTTTTATAGATTTAATTTTAATTTTTCACACAAGAAAAAATAAGTATCAGTGTATCAATAAAAGCATCTCTTTATTGTATTTTATGTTGGCTGAGTATTAACTGACATCTCTACAAATTTGTTTTGGTTTTGTTGATAGCCCAGAGACGACTGTTCCTTTGTGAAAACGTGTCTTAAGACCACTAAAATATTTCACCCAGGAACTTAAAAACCTAGATACGGTGCTAATTGTTCATCTTTATGACTGCTATCATCTATCTTATTTTATAAATACAGATTATGAACCCCCTGTTTATTCTATAATAACCTAATTTTACCACTAATGCTTGACTAATTTAGTTAGTCGTTTTTAATTCAGTTTTAATTTTATAATTTTGCTTTTTATCTATTTATTTCTCCACGTTTAATCCTTTTCATTGTTGTCAAATCTATTTATCTGGATGAGCTAAAGAGTTAGTTATAACTGGCGAGAACTGTATGTTTATATTTTGTTTCTATTTTAATATAACTTGTTGGAAACATCGATAAATTTTCAATCTTTAACCTTTTGAAGGACGCTGGTATATCATTTATATGAATTAATTTTAAGTCCACTTCCCCAATTACCAAAATTCATTCCAGAATTTTGTTTATAAAATTTTGTTTTTATAATGTAAGTGGGAACAAAATATTTATTTATTTTCAAATGAAATTGTTAATAAATTTTAGCGAGTTTTCAGTTTATCAGAAACACAATTATTTAGCCTCTGAAAGGGTTGATGAATACTCCACTGCTGCTGTTAGTCTGTTTTGACCCACAAATGGTATACCATCAATTGGATGTTGTGTCCAAATTATAACTTCATGCAATATCTTCATTCTTTGAGCAGAAACGTTTAATTTCAATGAAATTTAATGCCAGCTGTGGAAAGCGAAACGCAAGAAAACATTTCTAGGTTGCAGAATGATGCAAATTGTTTCAATAATGGCTATATTGCTATTGAAGTTGATGACCGTACAGGGCAGACATAAACTTCAACAATGACAGATAACGTTAACCGTGTTAAAAAAATTCATCTTTGAAACATAGATAATATAAATTTGATCAATTCGATGCGCACATTTCACCTGAAGCTAAATTACCATATGAAATTCCACTATCAATGTAGCATATTTAATTAAACAAAACAGATGTATCACTGCAGTCGTATTTGAACTCCTGTTCATGTTTTTAAGTTCTCAGATGGTCTGATTAAAGATTTAAACAGAGGTTCATAGCTGTTCTACTCTCACATGAGATGAGACCATATCATCCAAAACTACTAATCTGTCTGATTTATTTTCGACTGATTATTCCCGTATGTATTCGTTTCCATTTTCTTTAAATTTTTCTGCACTTTTGGTTTAATCAAAATTGTTAACTTTACGTAGGTTAGCATGAAAGGAAGAACTCTGTCTCGAGAAACCCCTTGATTTAGGTAGCTTTTATTGCAAAAAGTAAGAAGCTACCTATCGCAGCCGTAAGGAGGAAAGCAATTCCGACAAATTTCGGCATATTTTCACCGATCATGGCTATTGGACCCAAAAACCACCATCCGTTCAAATGTTGATTTATATATATAGATATATCCATATATATTAACTAGCTTCATCTGCCATCTTGTTTCAAAATGACACCCATTTAAAGATTTAACTTAACAAAGAGATGTACAAAAAATTAGAAATCATCAAAATGTTTTCCTTTAAATTTGGTTTTGATACAAGGATTCCGGAACATATTTTGTTTTGCTCTTGTCTTAAAAAACGGCTGAGATATACTAGCAGTTTGAAATTCTAGGGTGGTTGACATTTTGAAGGGATTCCTCCATATAAGCGGGTTTAATTTATAAGTTTTAGTGAACGTGGCATTTCACAAATTTTTTCGCTAACATCAAATTCTTGCCAAGCTTGGCGACACTTGGCAAAATATTTCCATATTTGGCAACCAAAAATAAAACGCCATACATAAAGCCAACTTGGATATAGCTGACTAAGTTAGCAAAATTCTCATTGAAAGTCCATATTGACCAAAACTGGGGATGAATCTTCTATAATCGGGGGAACACTGACGCACCGTAATTTGGCGACTTTTCGATTGACGATATTTACAAGCCGACTCCAAACCAATAATTTAATACAATACACTGTAAAAAAATTTCAGAAACGTTTCTGAATGTAACGGAGACCTGTGCTGCACGATACTAACAGAAAGGTTTCTGATTCGATCAGAAAAATGTTTCGGCTAAAACACGGAACCTTTCCGATCCGTAATGAAACCTTCCTGAATATATCTGAAACCTTTCTGAATATATCGGAAATCTTTCATTACGGATCGAAAAAGTTTCTGAATATATAGGAAATCTTTCAAAATATATTGGAAAAGTTTCTGAATATATCGGAAATATTTCATAATATATCGGAAACTTTTCTGAATGTATCTAAAACCTTTCTGAATATATCTGAAGTGTTTCTGAATATATTTTTATCTATTTTTATTATATATTATCTGAATTTTAAAAGAATACTTGAAAAGATTAGAATTTCTGTTCTTTTAAATATTCTAATCAAACTTTTTTTTTTATAATGATTCTTTTTTCTAGGCGAAATTATTCGGTATATTGCGTGACATTTTTCAGTTTGTATCAAAATTTTATCAAATATGTTTTAACCCTAATATTTAAGAATATTCACGCAGTGAATATTGGGGAATGGAGATATTTACCTTGTTTTTTAACAACATATCATGAAAAAAATATGGGATTCATACAGCTTCACAAATCAAGTATTTATTTAAAAAAAAAAAAAAAAAAAAAAAAAAAAATAGCATATATACTTAGAAAGAAAACTTTCAAAACTTTTCATTAACATGAAATAGGCAAACTAAAGCTATACTAATATATTTTCGATACATTTCAAACAATCTAACTCCCAGCAACATAAAATGATTAAAACTTATGTATGAGCTTTCCAAAAGCAATGCAGCTTCAGAGATCTGTTTATCTGTTAATTTTTTTGGTCCTTAAAAGGTAATTTTTCATATTAAAACAAGACATTTCACAAAAATTCTCATCTTAAAACTGGGACCTTCACAAAATTTTTCGTTCCGAAACAGAATCCTTCACAAAATTCTTTGTCTTAAAAACAAGACTTTACCACCTCAAAAACTGAACTTTTCACAAATTTAATGATTTAAAAATAAAATCTGACCTATCACAAAACAATTGAACTTATCAAAGTGCATAGCTTTTTTATGTGTAAAGGATAGATACAAAGGAACCTGATATAACGATAATTTCAAATTCACAAAATTATGACCGGAATTTTTAAAATATTAAAAAATACTTCAGTTTCACAATAACAGGACCCTGTGAGAAAAATCTGGACATAACCCTGAGATTAATAAAAACACCTAGGAATTTTCTTTTCAGAATTAGAATAAAATAAATAAATATAGTTTGTTTACTTTAAAACGATATTTTTAAAGTCAGACAAGTCAATTTTCAATTTATGGTATTGTAAAAGTTAGAGTTCTGAAACATCGTTAAAAATATATATATAAACAAACACACAGTACCGCCGGTAGATATTATTCTTTAAGAGATAAAATTGCTACTAAATGGTATTATAAATCATATTTATTGAAGCAACATTAAAAAAAACTTAAAATGAGAGACAAAGGATTTGTATTTTTATATTTTAGAGTATATTTTAATAATTATTCTTCCAACTCAAAGTATCTAAATGCTCATGTAAATAGTCCTAAATGTTAGGGTTAAGACATTTGTTAAAAATATTGATATAAACTGAAAAATATCACGCCATGTATGAGATAATAATGAATATAAAACAGAATCATTATAAAAAATATTATTAGAGTATTTAAAACAGCAGTAATTCTTACCTTTTCAAATATTCCTTTTTTAAAATTCTCTTTTTGGACCGCTCGAATAACTAACATAATATTTTCCACAGCCCCAACAACGAGCTGCTTTAGCTTTGCCGTTAACAGGGTAAACTGGTTGAAATAGTTGAGAAGATAAATATTTGGAATGCGCACAAACTGGTTTGCTATAGAAGAGGGTCGGTTTCAATCACCTAATCCTAAACATACGGAAAGGTTTCTGATGGTTTCAGAAAGTGAAAATAGCTCTCAGATATCCGATGGTATCAGAAACATTCCTGTTAGAATACTAAACGTTCCAAATATTTTTTACAGTGTAGCTAAGTTACCATTAAAGGAAAAAATCCCAAAATTTGGCGACTTTTTTCCCTTTTTATAACCAAAAAAAAAAAGTGCGTGAGTGTAAGACGACATCATAGTCTAATCGGGTTCCTCACATTTTAGTTTCGTGTTTACGAGTAAAATTAGCTAAAATCTTAAAACCGAGAAAAAAGAAATAGAACTACTTTTTTCTCCCAATGTGAAAGCCGTTCCCAGGTCGGAAGGACTTCTCTTTACGTTTATGCCTTTTTTAGAAGTATCGTCCTTTATCAAACATTTGTTGCGAGTTCTTCGATATGAACTGATTTCAATACAATTTTCATAATTCTAGATAGCAAAAATTATACCCCGCATATTTTTCTATTTCTTGTTAATAGAGTTTTACGAAACAAAAATAATGCTACATACAAAATTAACTATTTTGATTTTTAGAAAAGAGAAAAGATATTGTAAAACTAATTATAAAGTGAAATAAAAAGCAGTTACGTTTGTTTACAAAATAGTTTACGTTTCTCAAAATTTTACTTTATAGTAAATCATTTACTTCATTTATTAAAAAAAAAATCTGTCATCTCATTCAAATACAACACATTAAAGAAATAGCGCTGCTGCATATTCACCTACGTTTTCTGCTTTTAATTAAAATCACCGCACAATTTTTTTTACACGTTGTTCAGAGCATGTAATGATGCATTCATCTTTACGTTCGATAAATGAAAATTAATGAGCCGACTTTTTACACCCATTACTCTTGTTTGTCAAAGTTTGTTATTAATTAATGTTATGCTGAACTCCTACCTTAATTATTCTTCCCTCCCTCTCCACCCACAAAAAAAACTGCTTCAATACTCATTTTTTATTTAAGATAGAGCTATTTAATTTATTTATCCATTGGTACGGAAGTTTTTTGGCTATGAAATATGACAAAAATCAGTGTTTATTACTTTAGATAGTTGAAAACTAAATACAAAATGAACAAAATCAAGCATAATTCCTCTTTAATAACTAGTCGTTGGGAGCCACCGTAATACTTACCCATCATGGATATGCATAATGTAAAATATGAAAATAAAACATGTGTAAACTACTTATAAAATGCATTGCAATTCAAATAAAATCGTGGCTTGATGACGTCACAAACTTTAAAGGCTCGATTACTGAATTGCTTGAAAGAAACATCCTTATAACTCCAAAAATAATAATCCTATTAACTAGCGGTTTATTGCATCGGATTAAGCGTCAAATTTCCAATTAAAATATATCTTTAAAGTGAAATTTGTATGAAATACAGGGTCATGAAAAATCGAAGAATGTGGAAAATAGGATTCCAAATATCTCGGCAACTCATTAACCGATCGACTTCCTGCTTTATGCAAAATTTGTTTTTTTATTGTCTTTTATATTCATTTCTTAAAATAACCAATTTCGAAAATTTTTATATACCTTTTATCAGAACGAATATTTCGAGAGTCCGAAAAAATAGTTCCGGTTAATCGAGGTTACTGAAATGAAATAGGCTTCTTCCCATTATTACATACTAAGTACATACCAAATTGAAAGTCTCTATCTCAATTTTTTCGGGAGATAGAGCGTTTACAGACACACAGACATACAGACAGACGGACGGCAAATTTTTTTTCTAAAAATATGTTTTTCGGAATCTCCAGTGTCTGAAACGTGTAAATCCGTCAAAAAAATTTTTCGATTTTCAAAACGATTACAAGACTTACCCTATACTACGTATGATGGGTAAGTAAAAAGCTATGTGTTGCTGACGACTGGGAAATTCGCGAATCGTTGCCACAGATTAATCTCGGAAAATGAAACATTTGAAGTTACTGAAAAAATTAATAGCTCGAAAAGTATTTGTCACAAAATTGTCAGACAAACTTTGTTAGAAAGGTAAAAAATTGCATTTTTCTTGATATAAATGTCAAATCTAATGATTATGCCGTTTTTCAAATATTGAATTTAAAAAATTACCAAATTCGACAATAGAGTACCATAGCGAAATCGTCACACGTAAAAAGGTAATAATAACGGCCGTGTATCCTGACGTATACTGGCTATAGCACGAGCCACAAATTATAGTAGCCTTACTATTCTGTTAAAATATAAAAGTGAATTATGATGCCACGAGTGCGTGATTTTTATTTAATTTTAATATAATAATCTTAGAAACAAGATTTTGGAATTTTTTTTCAAATGGGATTAATAAATTGGGCAAAACTGTATATTATTTTGAGTTTAAAAGAGAAAAGGTGCGCGAGCGCTTTATATTATTTACGTTTCCTCGGGAACTTTTGGTCAGAATTGAAAGTTTAATATATCAAAACGTCACAAATTAAATCGGCAATAACCATAACGACTGCCCTTCAGTTCGTTTGGATAGATTTTCATTTAAAAATATAAAATCATTCAACATCGATTTTAGGTATTTTTAAGGTTATTACCACGGGTCCCGGGCAACGCCGGGCATGTCAGCTAGTGAAACATAATACAGAAGGTCATTCGCACTTTATGGAAACGATTTTCACAATTAATTTCTGAACATATATGCCATAATCTTTGCGACTTTTTTACTCTACTGTATAACCTTGATTCTTGATTATAACACTGGATCGAAATTTTCACCATAATCGATTTTTCTCTTAGCACAATCATATCAATTTTCTCCCACACCTCTTGGAAAACTTTCCAAAGTCTTCCAATGTGTTGTGAATAGCGCTTTCTAACGCACGCTTTAACAAACACATAGGGGGTGATAAATAATCATTTATCATAACACTGGATGAAACATGGCTTTATTTAAGTGAGTGTATCAAAAGAAGGGACATTTTTATCAATTAATAGAAAAAAGAAAGAAATGGGTTTGTGAATGTAAAGAAAAATTTCAAAAAGAATTCAGGATTGCTGTTGCATTTTGTTCTGAAATTAAATTAAAGGTAAATGCAATAAAGGTAAGGGGATTTAATTTTATTATCAGTAAAATATTTTAGAACCCATTTTTGAAGAAGAAATTCCAGCTTTATATGAAAAAGACATTAATTGAGCTTCATATGAACAAAGTCTCCCAGCCGCACTTTCATAACTTAACTGATGCATATTTATCAAAGAAAGAATCCCAAACGAAAATAAATTGTGTATTGATTGATAAAATGCATGTAAAATTACATGACGCAACCCCCTACCCCTTCATCATCAATGGCCTTTTTCTGAATTTGGATTGTTTAAATGAATTCACATACATTGAAAAGACTTTGGAAAGTTTTTACATGAGGTATCGTAAAAAACTAACATGACTATAACAAGGAAATTCTATTATCATAGAAATTTCGAGCCAGAGCTATAGCCAAAAGTCAAGGCTATCCAACAAAGCCAAATTGTTGCAAAGAATATACCATTTATGCGAAGAAATTAACTTTGAAAATCGTTTCGATAAAGTACGAACGACCTTCTGTGTATCTTTCTTTAGAGAAATCCCATAATGAACTGCCCTGGGTACTATTGAGAAAGTTAAGTAAATTTTACAATTCTAAATTTTTCAGAAATTTAAAATGAAATATTATATTTTAGAATTCAAAATGGTTTTTTATTGTAGTTTATTCATTTTTTTCTTATTTTTGAAATATTTCCCTTTTACATTGTTTGATACAGTGTATATTTTGCAATAAAGTTGTTTATAGATTTCTATATACAATTCATAGCATGCTAAAATTTAGTTAAGTTAGGAAGCGCAGAATAATTGAAAATTCCCATTAAACAATTTCCATCAATAAACGGAAATGTACTCGAAATATTTTGTGCAGCCCAGTATGTGATCTATAGAATTTATACAGACAATATAATAAGCAAAATTTAGTTAAATTTAAAAACGCGTACCACGAGTGAAAACGCACTTCCGACATTTATTGTTCATAGACAGTAATGTAACCGATTTTTTTTGTATATCTCTGTTAAATGAACAAGCACTACTGTGCACACCATATTCTATATTATTGTAGTGCACCTCAGTGATATATATCAATTTCAATATGTTTGAAATAGTGAAACATTAATAAAATACACCGCAATCGATTTTTCCCCATAGACCATAATGTAACGGAATTCTTTTGAGTGTCTCTGTAAAAAAACTATAAATGCTACACACTTCATTTCCAATAGCGAAAATGGCTTAGTGAACCTCATTAATATATATTAATTGCATGGCAATCCAAGTATATTTACGCAAGTTAGAGCACGGACAAACAGGACAGCCCTTCCCTCCACACCGCAGACAGACAGACAGACAAACCAACATTCATAAACACTTTTTAACTATGCTGGAAAGTGTTAAAAATAATTATAAACATACAATGGTGCTTAAATTTTCTTTTAAGTCTATTGTTTCGAATAATTGGTATGAACAATTACAATAATCAGTAAGTTTGTTTTTTTTTGTTGTTTTTTTTTAAATCTAGGATTTAGTGAATAAATTATTTCATTATTGAATTTATGATTTTTCTGTATCTTTAAAGTGTTATTTATACATGTTTAAAGACAAACATTCAAAAAATTTAATCATGTAGCTTTCAAAACCCTTCTAAACGAAATTTACTGTTAATCTACAGTTCACAGTTAATTTTTTTAAGTCGTTTCTAAACGTGCTGTTTATGTTACATCTATAGAATTGAAAATATGACTGAAAAATCACGTTAAATAGTGATCGCGTCAGGAGAAAGTAATTTTATTTCAGTGATAAATTCAATTTACGCCATAGTCGTCAAGCAGACATCGATAATTTGTAATTTTTAACTGAATTTTAAAGTATTGACAGCAACAATATATCTGCAATAACTCTGATAAAGTTCTTAGCTGTCAAAAACTACGACCAATAATTGGCCAATCGGAATCTTTCATTGTTATTGAAATTTGTATTGTTTGTTTAAATGTAATGTTGTAATCAGTTTTATAATTCTGTTGTCCAAAGAGCGTCTTTTGTTTTATAATAAGCCATTTTCATAACAAACCGTGTTAACCATGGAAACCTACCAGGTAAAATGAATGAAAATGCTATATCCTAAAAATACAGCGATAACAATAACAGAACTTTGTGCATAGTGCTCATAAATCGTTGAAACGAAAATCAAAAATAATGACGTTATTTTGATGCAATCATAGTAAAATCCCTGAGCTTTATAAATTGCAATTCATGTTTTCTTTGGCACGTGTAATAGAAAAATACACGATTTCACTGACAATAGGGAATAAATGCAAAAAAGTCAATCAAATAGTGTAGCATTTAGTGAAGTTCTATTTCGTATAGCTTGAAAATACTGCCTTTACTTTATAGACTCAACTAATGATAAAACATTAATTTATAATGGTAACTTATACTTTCGTTCATAAAAATTAAATCTTCAATGATTACATGAAAATGACGTCATTTTCTGGACGCTTTCAGTCGTGACGTCAATCATGAAGTTTTGTTTGAAAAGAGAGATAACTGGCTGTAAAAAAAAAGGTTGCTATGTTTCATTTCCCATACAAAATCGTAGACAATTTTACCACTGCATCTAAAGTATTAAAACTCTTAGCTATAAGGTATAGCTATAAGCTGCAGCTGTAATATAGAAACGAAATAAGAAATGAAACATAGCAACCGTTTGTTTAATGTTAGTGTGACGTCACACTGAAAACGTCTCATGGAAAGTGACGTCATACTTAGGAGATTTTATTTCCTGAATATTTTTATTGAAATTGAAATATATGCATTACAGCAGACATTCTCCAAATACATTTAAAGGAAGGTACTGCGTCATTTTAACGCATTTATAATACACTTTTTAAATTTTATATACGAGAAATGCGCATTATTTGCTCAGAATGACGTCAATTTCGGATGCAAAATATAGCAAATGGGTCTGAATTTTTATTGGCCTATAAAAACAAAATACACGAGTTAGAATTTTTTTTGTAATTTTTGTGGCGTTTTTTTTTTATGCTGTAAGGCAACAAAAACAATTTTTAGAATTTTTTTAAAAAATAGATTCGTATAAAGATGAATTATGTTAGGCAGTTGAAAAAAGAGATAGAGTAGTCTGTGAATTTTTTAAAGAAACCATTCATTTTACTCTTGTTCTAAAGCATATGTATATCGCGTTTCGTGAAAACCAGTCAAAATTTGTAGATTTGTATGTTATATAAACACACACACACAAACATATTAATTTTTATAGATATAGATAGATTACGTAATGTGAAAACCAGTGGCCAACTAGCGAGTTTTAACGTTAAGTTTATGGCACTTATGTTCTATAATTATTCCTCAAAAACACGTTTTTTGTCTTTTTTTTTTTACTCGAACCATGGTATGTATCACTGCGCTTTATTAGATGGTCGTCGACCGAACAGTTTAGGAGGTGTACAGTCACAAACATAGAGTTAGTCTGGCGACAGAGTTTTGTTCGCTTAGTTTACTCAGCTCAATCAACACCAGGCAGAATATTATTTTATTGTAAAAAAAAAAAGCTGTGATCGTATTAAAAAAGAAGCAAATTATTCTACTTCAGTGATAAATTTGAATCAGGTGAACACGAGTGGAAAACCAGAAAGGATGGAAAAAAAACGACATTATTTAAGATTTCTACTGCTTTGAAAAGTAGTAACAAATTGGAAATTGTACGTCAAACGTGACAAATGAGGTGCGTTCGTACTCTAGCTAGTTATATAAATATTCAGATCTTGATGATTTTTAATTCTGTGAAATGAATTATATCGTCTGCAGATTAATTTCTGTCATAAAATAAGTATCTCGGTCGCTTGACGATTAAACCTCGGAAGCTCCTCTAACAAGAAAGCACCGATTTTTTTTCTTTTAATTCAAATTTCTTAATAAATATTTTTATTAATATCTCCTGAAGTTTTGATTCGATTTTTAAAAAAATTGAAATATCTCGACAAAATTCTGCAAAGATAATACGAGGGTGGTTCAATAATTATTGTCCCTGACCTATAAACAATATTATTTTTCCACAAAGTCTCATTTCACTGTAATGCACTTCTGCCACCTATGCTGTAAAGCCACTATGCCTGCTTCAAAGAAAGTCTCTGGCTGATCTGAGAACCATTCCTCCACAGCCTCCATAACAGCTGCATTCGGGTGAAACTTCATCCCCCTGATAAGCTTCTTCAACTTAGGGAACAAATGAATGTCACTAGGGGCGAGGTCTGGAGAGTAAGGAGGATTTTACAACACATCAAAACCAGCTGCATGGATTGTGACAGAACTAACATGGCGTCATTGGGTCGGAGCATTGTCCTGGTGGAACAGCACTTTTCGTTGCAACATCCTGCGCCGTTTTTTCTTGATTACTTCGCGTAACTTAGGGAATATGGCTGCATAATAGGCCCCCGTAAGAGTATGTCCAACCTCCAGGTAGTGAATAAGGAGCACACACTTCGCATCCTAAAAAATTGTGGCCATAACTTTGGGTTCTGATGCTTGCATGTTGAACTTGCGGGGGGAGGTGAACTGCTGTGCTGCCACTCCATACTCTGTAGTTTGGACTCAGGATCATAGTGATGTAGCCATGTCTCATCCACTGTCACAAATATATCACAGAACTGCTTCAGGTCTGGCCCCATAACCAGCCCTTGAACATTGAACTCTGTCTTTCTGTTGTTGAAGGGATAACATTTTTGGTACACTTTTCTGAATCCTAAGTGTTCATGCACAATGGTTTCCACTGAGCCTACAGAGATGTGCAAGATGTCTTTTAACTGTTGCATGGTGATTCGTTTGTCTGCCATAATTCTGTCATGCACAGCATCAGTGTTTTCTGGGGTGCATGCTGTTGTTGTACGACAAGCACCAGGGCTTGTTGACAGCTTTCCCTGCCGCAACTGAATTTGCGGCACCAGTTCTTTACCACCTGGTAGGAAGGGACACCCATCTCCCAATACACTGACCATTTCCTCATGAATCTCCTTTGGGCTTAACCCCTTTTTCTGGAGGTACTTGATGACTGCTGGTTGTTCGGTTTTCTCCATTTTTCAAGCTAGGTGTCACCTCTCACGCTTAAAACGAAATCAAATATGTTAATATAGAAACTACAGTTCTGAAATTTAGCATATAGGCATCTAAGACATTAGGCTTCAATATTCCACATCTACCATCGCAGTACAAATATTTTAAACACACTCGGGACAATAATTATTGAACCACCCTCGTATATCTTAAATTCCAAACCATTCGGTTTGGTAGTTTTTGCGTTGTTATATGCGGACGGACGGACAGACAGACGGACGGGCGGACAGACAGACGGACGGACCAAGTGACGACAATAGGTGCTACGTATTTATATAATTACGAACGCACCTAAAAAGGGACGAAATGAGAATAAAAATTAAAAATAAGGAATAAATCTAAAGTTTTTTAGCATTTTAATTCAGCTGTTACAATTTGACAGACTTTAGCTAATACCACTTGGATTATAACTGCAATAGTCTTTTGTAATAAAGGTATAAAAATAATTCCAAGCTCGAAAACTAACTAAATTAAATCATTAAAAAAAGCTCTTTTTTGAAAATTTATTGTCTATTTATTAATGTTATGTTCAAAATTTTCCAAAAATAAAAAAGTGAATTTTGACTAATAAAATTCTCATATGCTAAAGTTATTCTGATAATAAAAAACGTTTTTTTGCATGTTTAACGAGAAAAAGAGCATTGTAATAAAAAAGGGGAAGTTTCAGAAAATTCATTTTATATGAAGTGAATGATTCTACTTAAGTAATACGTTAAATTATTTAGAATGTTAAGTCGGTAAGGAAATTAAAAAACAAACCAATTTGATTAACGATTTTTTTTCTATGGTATAAAATAATAAAAATAGGAAAAATAAGAATAAATATGTAAAGAAATTCAAAAGGTTGTCATTCTCTTAATACTGCACTGTGAATTTTGTTTATTGTATCTAAATCCTCTTGTATTAACTGGAATAGCTTTTTTTTTAGTAACGATATAAATAAATACTTCGAAGCTTTTTATCTGAAGCTAAGAAAATGGCATTTTTTGAAATTTATTGTCTGTTTTATGATGATATTTTGAAAAGTAATAAACAAGCGAATTTCGATCAATAAAATTTATACAGTTCATTTGAATGTAAAAATAAATACTTAATTCAGAAATTCTATTTTAAATATGTTATATTAGACATACTTAAATTCTTCAAAAAGAAAAAAATAAGGTCAGATAATAATTGTATCACAAGTCTAAATATAAACGTTTTTATTTATTATTGTATTTAAATAACTATTTAATACGAAGCTACAATTTGTTTTCTACATTGCAATTAAATAAGGATAATTATTTGCATTTTCAGTGGAAATAATTATCTTTAAAAGCGATATATAAATGTAAATATAGAATTTTTTCTACCTTGTCATTAAATGAAACTAATTATTTACATTTCAGAGTAAACAACATAGGGTTTTTTTAATATATTTATCTTTACTTATAACAGAAGACTAATGTTATAAAGCTCGTTGTAAGGCTCTTGTTCGTAAAAATCTAGAAACGAAAACAATTTCTTTCAAAATATCGTTTGTTAACCATCTTAAATCTTCTGTAACTAATCTTTCAAAACCCTTTTAAAAAAATTTAAATTAAAAGAAATAATTTGAGATATTTGCATCTGACGGCAAATCTAATGAAGTTTTGAAATAATTGAACAAAAAATAGTGTAATCGGTCTCAGCTATATATCACAATAAAAATTCTTTAGCGTTGTAAAAATATTCTTAAGCTTTAAAATGTTACACAACTTTATGGATGACACCAATATTTTATTTACTAAGCAGAAACGCTATTGCAATTTTTTTTAAACAAAATTAAATTCATTTACTATTTGTACATTTTACCAATTTTTCTTTTAGACATTATTCAAAAAAGCTTGTTAAAAAAATTTTACTAAAAACGTACCCCATTTAAAAAATGTAAAAACAGTCTCCAATTAAAATCTCTACCAGTCCACAAAAGCGCTTTCACCCCCGCTAGGGAATCATGGAGAGGAAGATAGTTAAAGATCAGAACTGATGATGCCCTAGCGGGGGGTGAAAGCGCTTTTGTGGACTGGTAGAGATTTTTATTGGAGACTGTTTTTACATTTTTTAAATGGAGGACATTTTTAGTAAAAAATTTTAACCAAGCTTTTTTAAATAATGTCTGAAAGAAAAATTGGTAAAATGTGCAAATAGTAAATGTACAGACATTAACAAGTGAACACCTGTTTTTAATATTAAATTCATTATTCATTATACAAATTAAAGGGGTTTTTTAGATATAAAAAACTATAAATTGATAGTTTTATTTTGTAATATAGACCAAATGAAAACATTTAATAGCTATACTAGGACTTCCCTCAAAGGGATTAGTCTGAGTGATATTGCTGAGAACACAGGGTTAACAATTACAATATAAAGAAAAAGAGCAAATTAAATGATAGAATTACAAAATATCATATATAAATTCATATACACTGTTAAAAAAATTGAAAAGAAGTATCGTTCATCAGATGTGTTGTCATATTTTTTTTTAACATGTGGCAAAGATTCTCATTTTCTTAAGCGCGTATTGCGCAAAACTTGAAAAAAAAAACGCCGGATCTTTTAAAACACCAATCTTTTTAAAGTTACGTAATTGGATTTGCAGCCAATAGATTATTCTATCAAGCATGGCTTAACGCAAATTTAATTTCATTGTTGCACCCTTTTTTCTGTGTGAATTTAAAATTTTTCTTCCTTGATTATATATCTATAATTTGTATAACTGTTTATAGAAACTCTTACACTTCAAACCACATTGATAGCATGCTTTGCTACAAACCAGATTGCAAAATTTTAGTCTAAATTACTATTAACGTATACAAAAAATCTTTCGATGACTTCTGTAAAATAACTTTTACATTAAATCTCCATATCGGCAAAATTGAAAAATTATATATATTTCAAAGTAAAGCTTAACAGATACTTCTTGATTATTCTCTAGGAGGCCCTGCCCCCAGCGCCTTTACTGCGCCAATCCGCATACTTTTCTTTTGCCTGTCTCTCCACAATCTGTCTGTTTCCCTATCCGTTCTCCTGCCCGTCTCTCTAACCGATTGGCTATCTCTCTACACGTCTCGCTACCTGTCTCTATATTTCTCAACCGGTCTCGCTACCCGCCAATGTATTTCTCTAACCGTCTGCATATCCGTCTAACTACTTGTATGTCTAGCCGTGTCTCTATCCACTTTGCTACCCATTTGTCTATCTGCCTCTCTACCCATCTCCGTACCCATCTACTGTCTCTCTACTCGTCTGTATACCCGTCTCACTATCCGTCTGTTTTTGTACCCGACACTTTACCCGTCTCGCTTCCAATCTCATTACCCGTCAGTCA
The DNA here is from genome assembly GCA_963931845.1 of Maratus michaelseni. Lineage (NCBI taxonomy): Eukaryota > Metazoa > Arthropoda > Arachnida > Araneae > Salticidae > Maratus > Maratus michaelseni. The sequence goes on along the minus strand of OZ007593.1, from coordinate 358,824,598 downwards.
ACTCGTCTGTACTCATCTCTCTACTCGTCTCTTTATCTACCACGCTGCGCGTCTCGCAACCTTTCTCGCCACATTCCTGTCTACCGGTGTCGCTACCTGTCTCGTGACCCATCTCGCTACCCCTCTGTCAACCCTCTTTTTACCTTTCTCTCTAGCCGTCTGTCTATTCGTTTCGCTACCCGTCAGCCTACCTATGTCGCTACTCGTCTCTCTACCCATCTCATTACCCCTTTATCTACCCGTTTGTTTACTCGTCTTACTACCTCTCGCCACCTCTTCCCAATATTTAAACAGTTCATTTAATATACAGAAGCCGTTTATCAGTTATTAAATGCAAACAGAAGTAATTTATCCAATAAGTGTAATCAGATGCATTTTTTAAAAAAAATACATACATAAACCTGAATTAATAATTCATCAGTTTTGTGTTCATAGTTGTTTATATCATTTGACAGTAAATCTCAACTTCTTAAACCTGAATTGTTAAACAAAACCCACAAGGTCTGTATAACTGCAAAGTACCCTGAGGGCTATATTAGCTACATGTTATTAAGTTAAGTGAAAGTTTCGTCGTTATCGCGTTTGCAGCCAATTGCTTATGTCAGAAAGCGTGGCTTAACGCCATTTTAAATTCATTACTGTAACTTTTTTTTTAGGGGGGGGGGGGTGTTCAAATATATACATTTAAATTAAAACTTTTGCCTCCATGCCATTAGTGTTGTTTGTATTATTAACTAATACCTTGTAGACCGAGCTTCATTTGAAACAAATGTAAAAGACTTCTTCTACAGTTTTTTTAGGAGAAACTTTCGTAATTGGGCCCAAAGCCAATCGGAGCATTTAATATCATTATTGTAACTCTTATAGAGTTAAAACAGTATTGTTGCTAGCTTTACTCTTGTTTGAGACCAGCCTTGCCTGTGTATCTGAATAGGGAAATGTTTCGTATCCAATGTCGGTTGGCGAAAAAAATTTAAAATGGTGCCAAAAGGTAGTTTTAGCATCTTACAAATTTTTTCGAGAGAGCGGTAAAACATGTTTTTCAAATATTTACAAACATACGTTTATTAAAGCATGTTTTTGCACCATCTTAAAAATTTAAGCACGATGCTAAAATAAAATTTTATCGCCATATTCGATATTTTAATAAGTAATGAAAATACACAAACAAACTTATTTAACAAACCTAAGAGGCATTTTTGTGATAAATAATTGTTATTGTCAGGGGGGTAAATTGTAAACAATTATTAAACGGCTAGTAAATAATAAATAGCATTTAAAATCTAAAAATGGAGAAGTGGTCCGTATAAAAATACAAAACATAACATTATACGCTTGATATATGTAATTTTTTTTTTCAGGCACAGATAAAAAGGTAAAAATCTCTTTTCCAAATGCCATTACAATTTAATATATATATATATATATATATATATATATACAAAATAGAAAAAATCTGCAAAAAATATATTTACATAATACTACATCTGCAAAAAAATAAGATTTAGAAAAAGTAAGCCAAATCCTCCAGATCCCAACAATCACATCGAAAAACTTATCACCAAAAAAGAACTCGCCAAATCTTACGGCACAGGAGATGGATTTTTCCCTCTGAATGTAGAATATTAGTTTTTTTCTTGTTCGATGGGTGATTATAATATAATTGTTTCATTTCACATACTACATACCGTTTGATATATTGGTACTTTTATGTTATCCTGGCACAGTTGATAAATCGCCAAATATTGTTCCTATAACATTTTCATATTGAATTCATTTCATTTAAATATAAACCTTTCACTCATTTAATTTAAAATACATGTTTTTTATTAATCCCATTTAAAATGCTAAAAAGATTTAAAAAAAAAAAAAGAAAGAAGGCCATAAATCAAAAACTTTTATTTAAACACCAAAGATTTTTTTTTTGTTTTTTTTTTTTTTTTACACACGCGAAATAAAAAAAAAGCTGCTATTGCTGAGATTTGCGCCAAATCTCTAATACGAAGTCTACCAAGTTATTGCGGGCTTTTTCTTTCAAACAGAAAAAAATCCAGATTAATTTTCGATTTCTACTAAATTGAAATATATTTTATTGTGCTGAATATTAGTGCGTGCATATTTTTTTGCTCCATGTACTCCATGAACTTTTCAATTCCGATTGTCTACGAAAATCTCCCGCCGGTGAAAATTAAGGCTCCTATAAGGGATTATAGGAGCTCTAGTGTATTATAGGAGCTCTAGTGAAAATGACGTACGCACAAAATTTTCGTGACGTATGTACTTTAATTGTGCTTTTTTATTTATTGTTTTAATATAATTTCCAAACGGTTTGACATTTATTCTTGATAATAAGTAGGCATCGTTGTCACCTTTATAGGTACCTGCTGTAAAAATTTGAACGAAATCCGTTAAATATTTTTTGAGTTATGCTTGACGAAATGTTTTACTATCCATCGTAGCTATATATGGGGCAAAGTAACACTGCGCTGTGTATGAGTCTTCGTTGCACTCTGACAATAACTATATATGGGGCAAAGTAATACTGCGCTGTGTATGAGTCTTCGTTGCACTCAGACAATAATGAAGTCGAAGCAAATCAATTGCTCTAATTTGTAAATTATTTTTCTCTAGTTTTACAAATTTGATTAAACGAATAAAATATAATAAATATTTAAGTACGTTTGTGTTACTTTTATTTTAACGGTTGAATTTTTATGCATACTATTCATTCTTCATTATGATTTAATTGTGATAATGAAGAAATGTTCTTAGTAATTAACTTTTTTATATGCAACAGCCAAACATTTGCCTAATTTCAAAATCTAAAACAAAAGGAAAGAAATTAATTATAACACAATTTGCATATTTAAATTTTTTTGTAATATTATGAATTATTTTTTAGAAATATTCATTATTTACTTGGAAAAGCAGAATGATAAAAAATACGTAAAAAACAGATGATTTTTTTTTAATAATTAATACACAAATCACATTTTCATATTTATGGTTTTGAAATACTATATACAAAAATGAGAAAAGCTGTTAAAAACTCTCACTTATCCTATATTATAATACGAGAAAATTATGTGTATGTGTGTGTTGAATATATAACCATTAAAAAACATCAGAGAAACATACAAAAATTGGGGGGGGGATGAATATGAATAATGAACACATACATATTTGAATAATATCCAGAAAAATGTAGAAAAATAATAAAAATAGAAGATTTTATCTAAAAAATGACTCGAACGAGTTTGACTAAATTTTGTATCCTACTGTTTTGTTGCACGAAAAGACCATTGGACTAGGTCACATGTTTGGGAAAATTTGAATAATGAGTCATTTTGGGGTCGCCACCGGAAGATGCATTATTTCAATGAGATTAAGGTTGAAACAGTTATTAAATTATTAAACAGTTGGCAAATTCCCAAAGTTGGCAACATTTCGTCAAATTCAGCGATATTTGGAGAAATATTAAAGACATTGACGATATTTGGCCGAAAAATCGAATTTTACCAATGACAAAATACATACTTGGCACCAAATGAAAGAATGTCACCAAATTTGTCGAGATTTTGGCAACACTTGGCAAAAAAGTGGCTTTTAGAATCTAAAGAAATTTTCTAGAAATCTCCAATAAGAACCGAGATAAGTGATTCAACCAGACTGATTCATGATTATACCATGATTCAACCAGAATACAAAAGTGATTTTAACCGAGCGTAGTTCGGTCGTCTCCGCTGGATCATATATAATACAACAAAAAACATTATTACATTTTGTGTTACATTTTGTAGGACATTTTTGTAGGACACAGATCAGAAACCACATTTTGTAAAACATGAATAAAATTTAACCGTTTTTGGTTTTGAGAAGCTACTGGTCATTAAAAGTGGAAAAGTACACTCATACGTCTTTGAGATATTTTGCATTTGTTTATTGTATTATGATTTTTCTTTACTTTTGAGGTGCGTTCGTAATTATATAAATACGTAGCACCTATCGTCATCGTCTGGTCCGTCCATCCGTCTGTCCGCATATAACAGCGCAAAAACTACCCAACCGAATGGTTTGAAATTTAATATATATAATCGTTACAGAATTTTGTCCAGTCGTTTCAAATTTTATGAACATCGAATCAAAACTTAAAAATATATAATAAAAGTTTTCTTCATTCTAACAAATCCTATCATACGTAATCTGTATAGTAAAAGCGCAAGTCATGTGACTGAGGAAAACAAATACGGGCTAACCACATCTTTTTCCAGATGCCAAGTGGACATTTTTATTCAAAATTATTTTTTTCGAATAAAATTGCATAAAAGTTACACTTTTAGAAAGATCGTTGAAAAAAATTGTTTGCTTGAGGGATGAATCTCATTCAGAAATGTATAGATTCTATGATAACTTCTGTGAAAATTAGGTTAACAGTCGAATATCTCAATCCATTAAAGTAAATAAACAAAAATTCATTCATCGTGAGTCATAGAAATATTAAACCACAGAAGTAATCCTTCGCAAAGCAAGATCTCTGCGGTGAATTTTACAGCGCTGTCTGGCGTCGAAAAAAAAAGTCGCATCTGTAAACTTGGCATACGTAAAAAGAAAAAACAAGGCATCCTCATTTCGCTCACAGCAGACGATATAATTTATTTCACTGAAATAATAACGATGGTTTTTTTTACATTGTGAAACTAGTTATAGCACGAAACGAACGCACCTCATTTGTCACGTTTAAAGTACAATTTCCAACTTGTTCAAGTTAGACTCGTGTCTACTATCTAATTTCTTGAATATTCGTTGAATAAAAATACAAGATAAATTATTTTCTAACTATCTATCTATATTATAAAGGACAAACGTGTCCGTGCGTAACGCTGACGTCATTTTGCGAATGGCAACATTGGACGATGAAATTTCGGTTTTGCAATTTTTGCTACTGCATTTTTTTTTTCTAAACATCGCACATTTTCAATTTTTACACCGTTGTATAGGGAAAACAATCTACTTTCAAATGCGATTTGTTTGAAAACTGTATCTTAATTGACTGATTTATTATGGCATTTAAATTGAATTTCACGCATGAGTTTAAAAAAAAAAAAAAAAAATCTATCTTTATCGCTCGCAGACGATTACAAAATATTAATCCGTTTGCACTTTAAACTATACAAAAAGTTCAGCATTTGTTTTCAGCTAATATTCAATAACGAAATTAAAACTTCAATAAGCAATAAATAAAAAAGTTTAAATAAAACACAGATTTAACAGACATGTAATCGAAATCAGCGCTTAAAACCATTGAAATTATCAGAATAGAAAAAGAAACCTTCTGTAGATAACGAAATTTTTTGCAATTTCTTCGGGTATCAACTTCTGGAACGAGACCAATTACGAAATTACAGCTTTTAATAAATTTCGAAATTTTATTTGAATATATAATTGACATTTTTCATATAAAAATGCTTTTTCTTGTTGTTAGGGGGCTATCTAAAAAAAGTATTAAATGTAAAAAATCTATTAGAGTTTTCATAATGGTTTAAATAAATGTTTTTCGCCTATATTCTCTGTAACCCGGGAAACCCGGGTTCGATCCCCTAGTAATTCTAAAAGACGTAACAATATTATACAAAAAATCCTTTTATTTAAGGCTTTTATCGAAAAATAATTATTCCTCTTATTTTTCTTCCAGAAATAGTTCGTATAAATACAATACTTGGCAAAACAGAATTATGAAATGTTTTCCTGTAGATCAAATAATTTCTTTAAAAAAACTCGTGCGGAAATTCATTTACATATTTTGCTATTAAAAGACTAGTTTCCATAAAACTTACTTTTCTTTATGCATACACTGATGAAAACCTTTTTCTTTTTTCTTTTTTTTTTTTTTTTTTTTTTGTGGAGGAACAACTTGTGTATCAATTTTTCATTAATTTGCCCAGCTTCTCGCCTGTTTCTATTATTTTCTTAATAAGTATTATAATTTTTAATTTAGTTACAACTATGCAAAAGAAAGAGAGATTGAAGAATATGCGAAAAGAAAATTTTAAAGAGAAAGGAGCTTTTCTACATAAAAGAAAAGTAAATCTATATATTTAAAATACAAGGCTGATTTTTCAGTCATCTGCTCTAAACTTTTTACTGAACCAATTTTGCTAATTATTTTTTCTATGAAAGCTGTTCGTTTGTAGATGTGCCCGCTCTAGCTATTTTTTTTAAATAATCCCCTTTTTATATTTTAATTAATTTAATCAATAATTAAATCAATAATTTTTTTAAACAATTTAAACAATTCTATAATACTTCAGTACGTAACTTTTAGTGAATTTTATTTGAACTTCGCACCCACTTACATATCACTTCTTTTCTTGGCTTTTTTTTTTTTTTTTTTTTTTTTTTTTTTTTTAACAGAACTTGGCTTCTTTTTTTCACAGTTATGTTTTTGTTATTTTATAGTTTTATAGAGAAATATATGATAACCGAGCTGAAGCAGGCAGTTTTCAAATGGAAGAATTATCGGAAGCGTTATTTAATAATGAAATCGGTCAAGATAGTTCAGTTAAATAAATTTTATAGGATCAAAAACTATGCTTAGCAATTTAACCCTCTTTTGCAAGCACATACTTGACTGGATTGTGGAGTGTGCAATCATTTTTTAAATTTATCTAATTTTTTAAGTTTTTTTTCCAATTTTTTATTCAAAATTTCATTACTTGAATAGAGATTTAATTCATAGTTTGAAATAGCCGTTTTTACCTACTGTTGCCAGATTTGAAAAAGCTTAAATAATAATATTTACAAACACTTTCAATTGAAAAAGATATTTACACGTGAATATTTAAAAAGAAAGAAAACTTCAAAATAATAAAATTATTGCGTACGAAAAGCATTTTTCAAAATTTGTTATGCCTTTTTCAAATTGTTTACTTAGACATCAACTTTTACCTTATTAAACAGTGGAGTTTTGTAAAACTATGTCGGAAGTGTTGGAAAGCGTAGTTTCATATTATCTACGCTTGACGCATGATTTTTCGTTCTTGTTTAAATTTGAAATAAGAAGAGATTTTTTTTTAATTACAAAATAATTGTTATACTTAAGCGAAATTTATCGTGCAAGTTCTCATTTTTTCAGTTTTCCAAAATTAGAGATCTATAATGAGTATCAGTTTAGAGAATAGTGTTTTTGGATCTAATGTAAAATTAATTATTCAATTAATGATTGTATACCAATGCAACTGTAAGAAGCATGACTTTGAAGAGCTCGCTATCCTGTAAAAAATCACAAAACTTTTTCCTGGTATAGAAAAACTGTGTATAAAAGTTTTATGAAACATTTAAAGTTTGGCTTTGTTACACATGTTTCTTAACACCTTTTTCTTACCTTCAAAAATCTTTAGTACAAGAACCAATTAGAAATTTCAGAAAAATTGTCAAAAGCCTCTTAAAAATGCAACTTTCAATGCAAATTTCATCACATTTATAATTTTTTGAAAACTGCTGCTTTCTGAAATTTCTGGTTTGTCCTCCTCAAAATTGTTACTAAGGTAAAGGAGAAGTGTCTGGAATCGTGTGTAAGTACGAAGTTACATTTAATTTTCGTTTTTACAAAATCAACATACATATATATATATATATATATATATATATATATTTACAATGTACAAGACAGGAGAACAAAGTAGCTATTAGGAGATAGATGTTGAAGAAAACGCCTCATTTAATAGAAAATTAGGTTCTACAATTTCTAATTCTGGTTGCCACCGTAATGAATGAATAAATTCGTCTAAAGTTGGGTAACTCACCCAGAGCCGAAACAAGGATTTTTTTCACCCGGGGCATGCTGGAAGTTTGGCTCCCCCTACCCCTTCCTTTCCAAAATAAATTTATAAACAGAAGTTTTTGATTCATTGCTTTTGTTTTTTATTTTAAATATGACATAATTCTTAGAAAGTTTATTAATCTTAATATTTATTGGTTTATTTCTTTAGAAATCGATCTATTGCAATAATTTCGGTTATGTAGATATATAGATAGATACATAGATAGAGATATAGTTAATATTAAATCACATGTGTGAAAAACAAAGGAAGAGATTGCATAAAAATCAAAGGAAAGAATACTACAAAAAGTAAACACATTAAAATGAAAATGCAAATATGAAAAACTCTGAATATCTTATGGATTCGTCAGAGGAGCTTCATAAAAATAATTCATGGTAAAGATATGTTATTTCGTCAAATATTGTCAGCATTAAGCCTAAAAAAGACAATATTAAACTCCTTATAGCAAATTAAAAAGAAAATCAAGAAATATGAAAATAAGGAACAATCCAAACAATAAATTATGATCCATCTGTAATAGCCAAAACACTAAAAAATAGTAGATACAACTCACCAGTAAAGAAAATGTGCAGTAATGATTAAATTAGATGCAAAAATGAGCCCTTTATGCAAGTCCATACTCTCTACTAAAGAATATGCTGAATCATGGCGAAAAAAAAGAATACTAAAATAAGATATGAGCTGGTGTTGCCACCTTCTTTAAAAAGAGGAGCAATATGCTTTAGATTAAGTGATTATTGTAAATCTAGATAGAAATAGATATGAAGATTAAAGGGGGAATAATATTGTAGTAAACCATAATTAATAGTATCAAATAATATTGAAAGATAAATGTCGGTAAATACTTAAAAATTGAATAGATAAAGAAGATATTATAAAATAATAATATAGATAGAAATAAATGAAAAAAGAGATAAATATGTAAAATAAATTGAAATAAAAAGTGTAATAATTCACGGGAGTGAAAATCTATTTCATGAGTCACTGTATATAATATAGAATAGAATGATAAATGATTGTGTTAAATGCATGATACTCATTTTTTTTATTAAATTTTAAAACTTTTTATAGCAGTCCCACATCAACCCTCCGTAATGGCATTTTCGATTTCATAATTTTGGGGAAGAAATTTTATTACTGTTTTGCTTTATATCGATTTTTATAAAGATTTTATAATTATTTTTTCAACAATCAAAGCCTGCACTCCATTATATTGCTTTCTGATTTTATACTTTTTAAACAAATTTAATGCCCAAACTGGTAAATTTAGATGAATGTTTTAATGCTTAATTTAAGAAGAAAGAAAAGAAAGGGGATAATTATAAAACAATGGTATATGTTTTAATTTTAATAAATTTGGCTTTATAAAAAGTGATAGATAAAGAATACAGATAGACACATAAACGGACTGGTGTGATTTAGAAGAATATTGCTGTAAACTGAAATATGTAGACAGGAATAAAACTTAGTAGTAAAATTAATAACATTAAATGAAAAATCATTACGTTTATCATAAATATTGAATGCTAGAGTATGATCAGAAAGAATAGTAATATTAACGTCCATAAAATTAATTAACACATGTTAGACAATTGCACCATGAATTATTATAAATAAGAATATATTCATAAAAACACATAAAATTGCTAAATTCACACAAAACAAGAATCTTTATATGCACTTGTATAAATAAATATGATGGTAAAAACATAATAATCTACGTTTTCGAACTGCTTCTGCAGTCGTCCTCAGGATAAAATATGATGTTGAAATGATCAAAAGTAGAGAAACGAAAGCATTTTGTATGATAGACGCTTCAATAGCTCAACAAATTGCCTCTCATACAAGACGCTTTCGTTTCTGTGCTTTTAGAAAATTTCAATATCATATTTTATCCTGAGGATGACTGCAGAAGCAGTTCGAAACGTAGATAGTACGTTTTTACCATCATATTTATTTATACAAGTGCATATAAAGGTCCTTGTTTTGTGTGTCATTTAGCAATCTTACGTGTTTTATGAATGCATTCTTATTTATTACAAAACCAATTGTAGAATTATTTAAATAGGTAGTGCTAAGTTCCAAATCAGAAAGATACACTACAGTAAGAAATATAGATTGTATATCATTAAGAAAAAAATAATTATGTCATCTATGTCTATCTATAGAACAAAATATTATTGTTAATAAACTTTCTTTCATAGAAATAGATATATACCTGATAGCATGCTGGAACTAGCTGCGTCTTGAGGAATATCCTGTATCTGAATAAAAATAGCATTATTTTGGAAAATATAGTTATCAAAGAGTAAAGTAATCAATATTAACGTTGTCAAGTAAATGTAATGATGAGAAAATTTCTATAAATAGTGAATTAATAGTAGATTGTAAAACTGCCAAAAAATATTGTTGAATAGTTCCTTGAAATCATACACTCTAAAAAAATCTGTGAAAATACAAGAGATTTTCCGTAAAATTTTACGGAGAAGTTTCATTTTTCCAAAATTACAGTACAATTTCCGTAAATGACATTAGTTCCGTTAAAGAGACTTCACATCCGTAAATATGCAGAAAGTTTTCCGTAAATTTAATGGATTTTTTCCGTATTTCTTTCAAAACAGTACAATGTCCGTATTTCTTGCAAAACAGTGCAATTTCCGTAAATGATGTTTAAAGGTTGAGTAAAGAAATCGCTTTTTTTGAAATGCGAATTAAGATTGTTGTATTTACTAGAGTTCTTCTAGGATACAGGCCTGGCCCGGCTCGACCCGCTGGCTCATTCTAACCGAGGCCATGTCAATTTATTGTGAAAAGAATAGTAATATTTATATTTTTATAATGAAATATTTAGAAATTTATTTTATTTTTATAAATTACAAAAAAAAAAAAAAAAAAAAAAAAATTAATCTACTTATTTTTTTCTTGATAGTACTTCAAATTTATATTTTTTTTTCACTATTTTTTTTTTTTATTATTTATTTATCTTTTTTTAATGTGAGGCAATATTGTGTTATTTAAAGGTTTCATAACATAATATCTCTGCAAATTACAGCTATGCAAATTGGTATTAAACTAAACTGTTTTGGCTTACAAATTTATGAATTACGCTAAAATTTATTGTTTTATAAATTATAATTTTACAAAGTTTACAATATTTCCTTAAATTTATAAAATTAGTTGATGTTTTTCGTTACTTTTATAAAAATCAAGTTTTTAATTTTATAACGTTTTTAATTTATTTCGTTATAGTTCATATTTTTATAAATTAAACTAATTTAATTTAAATTAAATCAGTTAGTCCATATTTAAATTTACCTATCCCAAAGTCATTATAATTTTTTTTAATATATTTAAAATGTAATGTTAAAAATATAATGTTTAACAGAACCTTACGCAAAAGCTCTCAGCATAGCTGAAATATAGTAATTTAATTTATTACAAAATCGTTTATTTGCGTAAGTTTTTTTAAATAAGAGATTTAAAAAAAATTATTTCAATAGAATGTAATAAACAAGTCTGATTAAGATAATTGATGTTTTTATTGGAATTGACAAATAGATAATCAGGCAAATAATTAAAAAAAAAAGTATATGTTCGAAAAAAGAAAATGTTGGTACCACTGTTGAATTCAGGGGGTGGCCCAGAGGGGACATCATCCCCGGAAAAATAAAATATCCCCCCCTGGAAGATTTGAGATTTTATACTTTTAATTATCAAAAAGTGCAATCCCCTCCCCCCCAGAGCAGAAATCCCTCCCGGAGAAAAATGTCTTAATTCAACACTAGTTAGTACTGTTGCAAAAAGAAGCAATTATTACTCTTAATACAATTTTTTTATGCATATAATACATAATAAATTAAAAATTATCTGTTATAAGGCACTAAATACTACAGTAAATTATTGAAAATTATGAAAAGAAAATATTAAAAACATTGGGAAAATCTGAAATCTCAAGAAAACAAATGAAATCTCAAGTTTTTGCATCATAAAAAGCGAATCAAATAAGTTACAGCATTTGAGCGAGAACCTCAACCGCTCATAGCGTCGGGGTCTAGGTCATCGGGTTAGTACACCGGACATTGTGGGTTCGATTCCGATCGCGGGTAGGGTTGGGTAAATTCTATAAACTCACTCTGAAATGAAAAAAAGAATGCCGAAATGTATCTGTCCCTTGTAAGGTTGTCTTCGCGAAATACCGTTTTTTTTTTTTTTTTTCTGGTAGTATAAATTTTATTTTAACGACATAAAAGTTCCTATAAAATACGGAAGATATCCATTAAATAACGGAAATTTAAAAACGGATATTTCAGAATTCACGGAAAATTTCCTGGAATTTACGGATTTTTTTTCCGTTAAAATACGGAAATAGTACTGGCGTCTCGATTGCCAGTACAACTTCCGTTTTTTTTTTTTTTTTTCAGGAATTTTTTTTTTACAGTGTACGTAATAATATTATTAACGTTTGTTAGTGCCTTGATATTATAAACTACCACAAAACTATTTTTGATACAATGAGTGTTATCTTTTTTGAGAGATAAAGAGTAAATTTGTGTGAGGGTATTTTAAAAAAGTGAATTGGCGCGTGTATTATAAGTATTATATATCCTACAATGACTGTGCAGAATTTTAAATTATTTTTGTGAAACTTAGGAATCATAACATTGTAAGGTTAATTGAAGTTTTTACTAGGCCTAATATTTTTATGGTAATTTAAAATATATCTTTGTTTTCTTCTAATGGAACATGATGAAGTGTGAAAACATCATTAGACGTAATTTCATTTGTTAGAAGATGGTCGTAGTAATATTTTCAGATGATGGCATAGTTATTGGCAGCCCTTTCAACATATGTTATGATGCAAATTGTTTTGTAGTTCACAAATATGCGGTTTAAGGTGGGAGAAAAAAAAAACAGAATATTTAGCAATATGTAATTTTTGTAAATTTTGTTGGAAAAGAAAAATTACATTATGCTCCCATTCTGTAAAGAATTCAATCGGTTTATTATAGTTGATACCTATTTTGTTAAATAGAGAAATCCAAATCATAAGTGAATTGTTGAATGATGGACTTAAGATATGACTGTGAGGGAATGCGAAACTTAGTGCCAAAGCGCATTAAACATCTTAAATGATAACTAATGAGACTGTCTAGATTACCAGTTATGATGTGTCCATGGTAGGAATTAATATATTTTGTTAATTAAGGTTCGTTGCATTTATATGAATGTGTGTCATTGTGTTTGAAAATTTAAGAGAATTTATTATAATTAAGTATTCTACGCCCTGAACTACCTATCAATGTAACCTATAATTTTTTTTAACAAAAACCGATATGTCGAAGTTTAAAATATGCGAATGAAAAATTATAGCTCATTTCCGCCAAGAAATGTTTGAGTTATGCATAAAAACTATCTGCATTGCAATCTATTTTGCAGCGATGAATGCGATTTATATGTAGGCAATCTTGTATGTATGTATATATTCATTTATTCGTAGGGGAACTGGGGGATGAATGGGACAAGGGATGTAAGGGGTAAGGGGGTAAGGGAGGGTATATAAAAGTACTTTTATGAATTATACTATGAACTGGAAATTTACATTGTTCATTGTTAATTAGATGATTAAGTTTAATTTTTTTTAAAAACTGGGTTAATAAAAGTAATGATTAAGTGTGAATTACTTTTATTTAAGTTCTTTTTTCTATGTTAGTGTTAACATTGAGAACAGTTAATCTAAAGTGGAGTAAATCAAATAAAGTATTACTAAAATGGGTGGTGAATATATTAGAAGTTAAAACCTTAAAATATTGATTAAGATGATACTTTGGAATTGCAAAGATGAATTTAATGTGGATTCTAAAAAAAAGTTCATGGAATTTCTTTTGTGCGTTGAACATAGTAATAGTAATATTATTGAAGCTATGTTTTTTTTTTTTTTTTGGTTTTTTTAAGTGTGTATGTTCAACATTGCAATTAAGAGGATTGCGAGAACTTTGATAATTACAGATAGCTGAACAATGTCCATTAATATGTTTATGAAGGGGACCACTAGTTTGACCAATATATTGCATATTGCAGAAATTTCAATTAATACGATGTATGACATTATAAGCGTTTACAGAAATTAAGGTGGGAAGCATTACAGAAATTAATTTGGGAACAATTTGCGACTGTTCAGCAAGAGGGAAAGTCAAACAACCTGAAGAGGAGTTTTTACTAAATTGAAGATGTGGTGAGGGAGAAGAAAAATGGTAGTGGGATGTCGATCAATGGCCGCAACCCTATAATGTACCATGTACCGGGAATTACGCTGAGAATTAACAGAGTCTAAATTGCCAGTCACTATAATAATTTACTTAGAACTGCCATATTGTATAAAAAAAACATGAATTGAAGCCTGTGGGGAGTAGATTAAATGAATGGATAACGAATAGAGATATAAACTACACTGCAAAAAATAATTGTGCAGTCGGTTACTGGCATCCCAGCTGTCAGTATTATACCGTAAAATCAACAATTATTTTTTGCAGTGAAGATAATAAGTAAATAAGAAATCATATAATGCAAATCTTGTCATCACGATAACGTCCAAAATACTGAACCAATTGGAACCTAATTGGGACAGTAAATTGATCCGTCAGCATCTTGAATGAGTTTGTTAGTCAAGTATGTAGTTGTTACAGTTCATTTACAGGGACATACAAAAGCAAAAAACATCCAAAAGTTGTCATCACGATAACGTCCGAGATACTGGATGAATTCGAACCGAACTGGGACAGTGTATTGCTCTTGCAGGTATCTTAGATGATTTCATTAATGAAATATTGTTTTGGTGGCTGTACGGACTCACCCAATGGAAAAACCGATCTTGTTTAAAGCACAGTAGGAAATTAAAGAATACATTTTTACTTTCGGTTGTCCGATTACATCACCTTTATTGCCGAAATTTCTTTATTTGTTTTTTGAACCGAAAGGCGAATCAAGTCTTCTTTTGACGTACCTTTTTACACTGGCGCCAGGATCATATCGTTGCTTGCTCCCCCCTAGTTTTGGCCCTGACTCACACGCCAACTAATCGCGGTCAAATAGTAATAACTGCAATTGCGGTTTTAGAACTCGACCAATAGTTCATGGCTCAATCTACTTTTACTAAAATAAAAATTGAAACATAAATTCCTTAAAAATATTTTCACCGCATTGAAAGTATCATACACATATTTATAAAATTTTACCAATTTTAAAATTTTACTGAAGAATAACTTCAGAGGAATTAAAATAGATCAGTCTGGATTTAGCAACAGTTACAACCAAACACTATCTAAAAGGATGGATACAATAAACTTTCTCAGTGTTAAATACATGTTTTTGTGTTGCAGATAAATTTTTATGCATATAAAAATTATTATCCGAGTCAACGACAAATATTTATGATGAGAGAAGGAATTATCATTTGAATACTTAGTCTTGAATGTATATTTCGGAAACTAAAACAACTTCTTGAATGAAAACAAAATAGTTTCTCTTTTTATTTGCTACTTCGTAAAGGGCACTTAGTGCATTATGCAAATTACACTGACAGACTGACGTACTAACAGCAAAACCAATCGAATTATTTCCTGTCTTAATTTTTCAAAGGTTCTTCAGAAGACGACTTTCGATTATGATTAGCAGAAATAAGATTACATAAGTTGTTCCGTCATAAAGCTAATTTGTTTGGTTAAAGTATTTGACGACATGCTTTTGATACCATATTCCATAACTTTTTGTAATTGCTGTGAACGTTTTTTGTTTATCACATCAACATAACCATGAATAAAGTAATTATATACACAAAATGATAAATATTAGAATGAAAGTTAAGAGATTTTTGTTGTTTTTGTTATTGTTGTTCCTATATATGAAATTATATTCGAGAAAGTAAATTTTATAAAGAGAAAGTGAAATTCAGGAATAGTTTCACCCGAAATTCCGGAGGTAAATAAAATAAATCCAGTTTTAAAAACTTGCATAAGTACCCCATGATAAAATAATGATAAAATTATTGAATCACAGAATGATAAAATAAACACAGAAGATCTGTTGCGGATCATATACAGCTGATCCTTCATCAGGTGTAAAACCACATGTGGTTTAAAGGCAATCACTCGAGGAAAAGAAAACGGGAAAAATTAGACAACTCTGATTTTTTGGTTGTTGCTATTGTGTAAAATATATTGCTATATATATAAAATAAAACTAGAAAAAGTTTAGGAAGAGAAAGAGAAATTGAGGTATGGTTTCACACGAAATTCCAAAGGTAAATAAAACAAATCAAGTTTTCAAAACTTGCATAAGAATGCCATGATAAAATACTGATAAAATAACTTGAATTACAGATTGATGAAATAAACACAGAAGATCTGTTGCGGATTATATAAAACTGATCCTACATCAGGTGTAAAACCACATGTGATTTGAAGGCAATCGATGTAGGGAAAGAAACAGAAAGAAATTGGACAACTCTGATTTTTTTTTGTTCTTGCTATTGTATAAAATATACTGCAAAACGACAAAGAGTAAGAATTTAGAGAGAGAAAGTGAAATTGGGGTATGGTTTCATGCGAAATTCCGGAAGTAAATAAAATAAATCTAGTTTTAAAAACTTGCATAAAAACGCCGTGATAAAATAAACTGAATCATGGAATGATAAAATAAACACACAAGATCTATTGCGGATCATATAAAACTGATCCTTCATCCGGTGAAAAACCACCTGTGGTTTGAAGACAGTCGCTCGAGAAAAAGAAAACCAGTAGAAGATAGTCACATACTTCTAATATACTATTTTTACTCTGAGAAGAAATTAGACAACTCGGTTAGGAAGAGGAAGATTCCATTAGGAACAATGGTAGGGTATCAGGAGAAAAATAGAGTAGTAGCACGTACAAGATAAAGCATATAATAAAGAAAGGAGGTAGGTTGAAAAAAGTTGAAGAAAAGGATGGAAAAAGAATAAAAAAAGTTAATCTAAATGTGCACTTTAAGGAGACCTTCCTTGTGAGATTAAGAACTGGATAAAAAATTTTAAATGTAAAAATGACGTTATGTTTAACAAAAAACATATTATAGAATTAAATAAGAAAAATTTCTGTTATCATTAAAATAAAATAGATTTGCTAAATGTGATTACAGTAAACATGAAGGCTTGAAAACTTTTGAATAAAAAAACGACTAGTTTCGCACGCACAAAATAACAGTGAGATTCTCAAAATCTGTAAAAATCAATTTGAATATGTACTTGATAAACGAATATCACTAGATATCATGTTTCACGAAAGCAGATGCTTTTACAAAAATTATCTTCCGTAAACGTGATTTATTTTATATTTTCGTATTTTTAAACTTATGCAGCATCTCGTGCCAAATTTTAAGTAACTCAAAAGAGGCTCATTCGTTGCATATGTTCTCGTTGCGCATATAGTTTTCTGTCGACTCGCGAATAACGAATGGCGAATAAAATCTTGATGGATAAATTATTTTACTATAATGAACAGAGCAAAGTATTTTCAACATTTTATTTTACTATTTTTAAAATTAATCTGAAAAGGTTCTATCTTGTGTAGTCTGGCTAAAGCTGTAGTTTTCTTCTTGTATTTTCTATTCTGTTCTTTCAGCCTCGTTTTAAACTTTCCATTCGTCATTTCTATTTAATATTCCAATGTTTCATCGGCTTAAGTGAGCGCTTCCCAATCTTTTTTCTTTCACGTACCCCTTGCTTAGGCTTTTTATTTCGGAGTACCCCCTTTTCTCAAAAACATGCCCCCTCTCCTCTCCCGCATAACGCAAACATACTTTTTATAAAATTAGTAATCTTCTCCTAATAGCTAAATAGTAAATTGACACAATGACAATCGACATTGACATTTTTAATCTGTTATTTTTTATCTTGCATTTTAAAGTTTATATTATATTTTATATTATTAGCTAAACACCAAAAGAAATCAATATATCATTAAAATAATTTTTAACTAACTTACGATGAAAGTTTATAACAATTTTGCATCATGATATACATGTAGTCAAACATGGCTTTTCATACTCTCAATGGGATCCTTGACATTTTTTATGGAACTGAGTTTCTTAAAATAAGGTTCAAACGAAGACAGATATAGTCTTATGTCAGGAGCAGCGTCGAGCTTATTCCTATATTTGTTCTTAATATATGCATAAGACTAAAATAATCTTTCGACAAGCTCTGTATTTGCGATAGGCATACAAGAACAAGTATTTTATAGCTTTATCGCTGAGTTTTTGCAACTTTTCTTCTCTACTATCCAAAAGTCAATGATATTTCTTTTTTTTTAATCAGATTGTAAAGTAGAATCAGTCAAAAGTTCAATAATTTTTTTGCTTTTTCAGAAACTGATAAATTTTCGGCTTTTTGAAAGAACCAAATTATTATGGGTTTGAATTCTAGTTATTATCTCTACTCCGCCCGCTTCGAATAAAGTCCTTTTAAGTGAACTATTTACTAAATTTTACAATTTCTGATAATTTTAGTTCGTTTTCAGATAAGAAACTGTAAAGTGTCTCAAAAAGGTTTGGCTAGTATTTTATGATGTAAGATTCCCAAAAATCTAATTTCTTAATCATACATTTGATTTTGTCTCGCATCTTAAAAATGGTTATGGAACTGTTCTCTAATCGTAAATTAAGTTTATTTATTTTTGGAAAATATCAGATAAGTATGTAAGCATTTCAAGCCATCCTCTTTCATGAAATTTAGAGTTCAGATGAAAACGATGATCTAAAAAAACTGGAACTTAATCCCTCAATTCAAACAATATTGCAAGTACTTTTTCTCGTGAAATCCACTTCATTCTGCATGTGAAAGTAGAGTAGCATAGATGTTGTCCATCTTTTCGCACAAAGATTTAAATAGTCTGGAGTTTGTTGAATTGGCATTAATATCATTAACAACATTGTCAGATTGATGAAGCACTTCCTCCAATGAGCCTGTCAGGGTTTGGTCGCTAGCGTGCGTCTGTGTATAGAGCAATGGATCCAAGCTACATGAATTGCAACTTCTTTGATGAGGCCGCGAAGCCTATATAACACCCAGAAATGTTTTCACCATCCGTGCAAACTCCACAGTAATTGGCCCAATAAATTTATTTTTCTCAGAAATAAATGGGAATGGTTTTAAAATGTCCATTCCTGCACATATTTCTGTAAGAGAATAGCAGAGTAACAAATTTTCGCTAAGCATGTTATCATTAAAATATCTTGCATTAACAAGCAAAATAGACAGATTGTAGTTAGCCGTACTTTCATCCACCTCTATTGAAAAGGAGGGATTCTTTTTTATTCTTTTAATTACTATAGACTCAATATCGGCAGACATGTCATTAGTTCGTCGAGCAACTGTATTGTTTGAGAAAATATATATATTTTTTCACAGGCTCTTCACGGTACATAAATATGAGGCAGCGTCTTTGATACAAGGATATATAAAATTTTTAGCGACTGTATGATTTCTACTACTTTTAGCAACATAAATTATTCTATACGATGCTTCAACAGCATTCCCATTACCTTTGATTGTGGAAAACACATAGGGCGGAATGGGGTGATTATTGGTCACTTTTCATAAAGATCCATATAACTCAGTAACTAAATTGAATTGAAACAAAAATTTTATACTTGCAGAAAGAAAATCCAATCCCTAACAATCTTAATTAGATTTATTTTTTTAATTATATATAATATTAATTAAAAAATGTCTGACCAATAATCACCCCGGCAATGGGGTGATTATTGGTCAGGGATGGGGTGATTATTGGTCATTGTTTTATGATCGAATACCAACATTTTAAACACTCACAAATTTAATAAATGATTAAATGAAACATTCTTGGAATAAATTTAATACTTTATATTGTTTATAAATATAAACAGAGTTTTGAAAAATGTTATAAAATAAAGAACATTACTAAAATGGTTGGAACTTCAAATATATTTCACAAAATAATACATTTATTTACAAAAGACTTTTGTATTTAAGGTATGCAGCTTGCATTTTATCTTCCTCAACCTGAAATGGCCCTGTACCATAGAGTCTAACTGGTCCATAAAACACAAAGGAGTGCTTCACTAGCGCAAAATCCGTTTTCTTTGGCCAACGATAATTTATGCAGACTTTTCCAAAAATTTGCAAGACAAAATATCATCCTGAATACTAATAACACGCCCGATGTATGGCATCTGTTGAAAGTAGACAGCATAATACTTCTCTACACATATGGCTTTATGTTCTTTCCTTAATTTATTTGTAGCTGAAATAGCAGAATTTTTTTTTTTTTTTTTTTTTTTTTTGCAGTTGCGGAATTTCTTCAGCTTCACCCGTTTCTACTTCTATATCTATATCCGTATCTTGTGTGCATTCCTGTGTTTTCTTTCTAGTCTCAGAGGATGATGCTACTGCATCTTCAGCTGTATTCTTGTTAATGTAAATTCTTTTTTGATTGTTTTTCATCTTTTCCTTTTTCAACTTTTTCATACAACTTAATAAAATCCTCGTTGGTGATAACTGCTGCATTTGTACTGTAAAAGATGTTCATTTACCAAATATACAAGTTAAATTTTCAAACTCTCCCCAATATCTCAGAAATGGATAAACAAAGGTTCAGTTATTTCAAATGTAATTTGTGTAAGGAGTTGCTGAAAAAATCAAAACAATGTGGTTCACTCTTAAAGTGTTGCCACATGAACTTGAAAAAACTTTTGAATGCAGACGCTGCTATCTAAAACTGACAAATATTAAACATTTCTGCACTATTTGTGAGTTTATAAGTAATTTTTAAGCTAAAATTACATGACCAAGAATCACCCCATGTATATAGGGTGATGTTTAGCCCTCTATTTCCCTAATGTATGTACTCATACAGTGTTCATATACATACATACGTATTCTATGCATATTTCTCTCTCTATATAACCCTTCTAGATCATCATGTAGCTAAATTTCATATTACAGGTACCTTATGAAAAAAAGGCACGATTTTGTAATCCCTTATTTTTTGCTCAAGTTTTATACATATGTCTAGTTAAAATATTTTTCTCATTAAATTATGTTTTGAACCAAAAAATCGTTTGTGTTACTGAATAACAATGAAATTGTCTAACATCCAGTATTTTTTTCTTTTGATTTTATCATTAGTATTAATGAAAATTTAATTGACCAATAATCACCCCATGTTGCAAGTGACCAAGAATCACCCCGGTCTGCCCTAAGTAAGATGCTACATTAGGGACCTTGATATTTGCTGAAAGAAACTGTCATCCTTTTGTTTCTAAAATGAATATTTTGTCTCTAAATGGCGCATTAATAAAGATGGTTATATGCTACCATTAAACAATATACCTCCACAAACAACGCATAATGGTTTTGGAAAATTTCATTTGTCGTGAATGAAAATCCATATTTCAAGTATTCATTATTTTATTTTATTTTCGTTAATAGAGCACTAATGTTTTCAGTTTTATTTATAGAATTAGGTTTATCACTTACCAGTACAAGCCTATTCAAAACTGCACTCAGGTTCTCTAGCACTTCTAAATAACCAGACTGTTTCGAAATACTTGCAGTTCCCGAATCATCAGGTTGAATTTCAATCGAAGTTGCAGTTCTCTTAAGAGTTCCGGATTTCAATCAGTTACACATTTTATGAACAAAACAAAATCATTCAAATAAAAAGAAAACATTCCAAATTAAATACTCATTAAAAGGAAGGGAGCTTTCCTATTAGTAAACTTTAGTGACATAACCCCGCCTACTCGAAAAAGAAAATAAAGGTCTGCTTTTCAACACGTTTTAAAATAAAAAATTACAACCAGAAGCTCTAACGAAATTTAGTCGTTCTGCAATTATTTTACTAAAAACGGAGCAATTAGATGAAAGTGTTGGAAAAAGAATATTGTATAATGATCAATGGCAGTTTTCGCGGATGGGGGAAATATATATGAGCATTCATGCAATATGATTATGAGGAGGCGGAGATGCTAGTGACATTGAATTAGCAATGAATTATTAGGTCTAGTCGACTTTTCCTGTCATTTTGGGTGTAAGATATTGAAGACATGAGACTAACTTTGTAATCCAAAACTATAAATTTCTTTATGTATTGTCAGTTAAACCATTTTGTGAATTCCGCCATTAACGTTATTAATTTCACGTACCCCCGGCAGGCCCGCCACGTTCTCCCAGGGGTACGCGTACCTCAGGTTGAGAACCGCTGGCTTAAGTGAATCATATACGCCGATAAAAATGTTAGCCTTTTATTAATTTATCTTTTTTTAAAACCTTTAACGTTTTAAGCTCTTCAATGTAGTCTTCGGCAAAAGATATCTTTAATTTACATTATAATGAGTAAAATAACGCTAATAAAATATATTTCTTAGAGTATTTAGATTAAAACTACTTTCATTTTTTTTCTTTAGCATTATCATTTTTGTTAAAGATGCCAGAAAACTTTACTGTATTGTACACTCAATCAACGCTAAAAAAAAAATCATTTATCAACCGTAGTGTATTAGTAAGTGATTTTCTGCATCAGTGATGAGCTATCGTTTTAATGTTCTAGGCACGTTTTTAGTAAACGGAGCAGCTTTAAAAGCATTATAACACTGTCAAAATTTTATAGTGAAGTAGTTTAAAAATTTTTAATCAAAATAAATAGATTTTATCAGTCGATGAAACTCTTGCAGATAAAAGACTATTTTAAAATAATGTGAGGTAACAATAAAAAATGAATGATAAAATTTTTCAATAACACTATTATTTATGAGCTCAATCTGGGAGAAGATAAATTTAGCCTTTGCTCTAAATTTTAAAAGTGACACACTTTCTAACTGGTTCTAATATAAAACTCTCATGAATAAAAATTTTATAAACTGTTCCTGACGCAATTTTTCATAAACATGCAGATTTATGCAAAAGTTTATTAATACAGAAACTGCTTATGATCTTTTTACATAATTCTATGTAAATGAACCGTGAGTTTCAAACAACTGTCTCAATACGAATAAAGAAATAAAAAAACATTATATTATGTTCTTAAAGAAATTGGTGGGTATGTTAAGTATCATACACTCATTCAAGCACATTTTACACCGATGTTTCTCATTATAAAAAAACAATCATATAAGATAGTTCTCAAATGACCTGCTCAACAACGCGAAACTTTCTGACACAATTTCAAACTCATTTTTAAAAGCAAAAGCGTAAACTTGGCATGCCTGGCTATTGAAGTAATTTGGAACCAAAATAAGATTTCCTTTTTTTTTTTTTAATAAACTAGGGGGCTCTGCGCCCTGCTCGCTACGCTCACCAACCCCCGTTCTGATTTCACAGCCTCTTAAAATCTGGTAATGTATCCTGTTTTAAAAAGTCCTTCTGGCCTGTACCGGGAGGAAAAGGTAGCTTTCCCATATCTTCGTTTTAAAATTTTAGCTAATGTTACACGAAAACAGCAAGTTAAAATGCAAAGAAAACGTTTGCAAAAGATTCGTTAATACTGAATTTGAATAAGAAATTCGCCAAATTATTGAGCAATAGCCAAATTGGCTTAATTTATGAAAACTTATTTTTGGTCGCCAAATTTGGCGATATTTCGCCAAATGTCGCCAAGTTTGGAGAGAATTTGGCGCTAACGGATATGAATATATAGTTTTATGCGTATCATTGGGAAAATTATTACAACAATGAAAGAAAATAATTTGGGAGTAATCGCGTTAATGTGCTGTTTTGTTTCAAAATGTCAGCCACCCTAGAATTTCAAACTGCTCTATCTCAGCCATTTTTTAAGATAGAGGTAAAACAAAAAATGCTCTGGAATCCTTACATCAAGGTCTAACACAATTTGAATTTTTAACTTTTTATACGTTTATTTTAGTTTTAAATTTTTAAATGGCCGCCATCTTGAAACAAAATGGCGGACCAAGCTAGCCAACGAACTCGGTCCAGACATTGGTGAGCTTAATACCCACAATTAGTTTCATCAAAATTGATTTATAAATACGAGCGTTTTCGTATGACATAGGTCAGATATATATATATATATATGGAGATATATATATATATATATAAATCAACATTTGAACGGAGGGTGGTTTTGGGGTCTGGAGGTCATGATCGGTGAAAATATATCGAAATTTTCCGGAACTGCTTTCCTCCGAACGGCTGCAATAGGTAGCTTTATACTTTTTTGTATTGAAAGCTACCTAAAAGATGATGATGATGATATCACGAACGGCGACTTTCTTCTGTAATCAGGTTATAAGGCTTTTTCATTTAACTGGTTATAATGCTTTTTCATTTAATTCATCTTTTTTATTTTTAATATTCATGTGTAAACACAATTTTTATGACGTAATTTTCTCTATTTCCTGCTTTCAACACGTGATCATTTAATTATTATTTTAGACTTTCATTATTGTTTTTAATAGTCTCGCGCAAATACATTTTTTATTTGAGATGAAACATAATCCTTTGCGCTTATTTAGAAATTGGCAACAATATAAAAAATGACTTTTTCAATAAAATATTTTTTACTCGTTTTTTAAGAATTTTTTGAGTTTTTATTGTCCGAGCGTGATAATTTTTTTAATTTCTGAAAGCTTGTTATATTTCGCGTCTGGTGGTATGATTTTCTAATCCGTAGGATGGCTAGAAAAAAAAAGTAATAGCTCCTCAAAAAAGTCTCTAGTAAAAAAGCGGTGAGAATAACCCGCAATATCTACGCGGAATTTGATTGGTCCCTTTCTAAATCGGTTTTGGCTCAGTTCCAGATTACTTTTTTTTTAATATAGAAGGATAAATTAATTATTGGGTTATAAGCGATTCATGTCATGTGACAACGCATTTTTTCCTTTGCTCGCTTCGGCGTGACGAGAATTCGGTTTGAAACGTCGACTTTGACAGTATTTTCTGAAAGATCTTCTGCCTTTACCAAAAAAAAATAGAAAAGTGTTTCGATTACATAATTTCTGAATAAGAATACCTGCCAATATCCTGCGTTTCTGAACAAAAATTAATTTAAAAATATGTCATAAAGGGACGAACAGCTTTAAAACGATATATTATTCCATCGGATCTTTAAAAGAGTTTTAGGCCGATTTTAGTTATGTATACCATGCGCTAGTGCTGTACAACTCGGTGAAAACAAAGAAACAAATAGCACTTGCTCGCTATAATCAAATTATCTGAAACCAACTGTCAACCATGCTATAAAATCCAAACACAGAAGTGAAACAGCATGGAAAGTGGCTAGTAAATGAATATATAATGAATAGTAAATGAATATAACAATGAATCTGTTTTTAACTGGCTACCATTTTGAAACAAGATGGCGGATGATGCTGACCAACGAACTCGGTCGAGACCTTGGTATGTGACCTGTGGGCGATGACGGCTTGGAAATATAGAGTACAGTCAATGAATCTGACTTCGAAGTTCTGTTCCAGTCTTCAAAGATGGTTTACTCCGAGAAACCTGTGACCAATGTCACACATCCCCGGTTTCTAAAATGTACCTTATTAACAGGGTTAGCAGTTTACATAGCTGGTGGTTAAAATAGAAGTTTATGTATAGCAATATATATTTTTTAATATTTTTTAAAACTCAGACTGACATCAATGGGAAAGCCACAGATGTATAGTCCGTAGTTCAGGTATTGACGGTTGGTAACTGCCCCATCGAAGAAGAGTCCATTTCGAAGAATGAATTGGGAGGAAGGGTTTCTCTAGGACAGGAACGACGAATCTATGGCAAACGGCAGATTATTTTCAGCACTGCGCAAATTCAGGTTCCAAATAAATATCTAGTAAAATTGCACAAAATACATTAAATTAGACTAGATGACTTTGTATGAATTCAATTAGTTCGATTGATTGTCGTTCTCACAGATTGGATGAAAAGTTAGCTTCTATATTCCATTTTTTAAAAATTCAACTCCTTTTACTAAAATACCCTAAGCTGGAATGTTTGGAACCCGATTACAGAATATTCAGTCCCGGTTTTCGATAATATTGAATTTAAATGCGCATTTCAGCATGAGAGTTACACCATAACAAAAATCAGATTGTTTCAAAATGTGAGCCAACCTAGAATTTCAAACAGCTATATCTCAGCCATTTTTTAAGATAAAGCTAAGGCAAAAATTGCTCCGGAATCCTTGTATCATGATCTAACAATTAACGGAAACAACTTTTTTAATTTATAATTTTATTATACATCTTTTTGAATTTTTTAAATAATTAAATTTTTTAACTTGCCGCCATTTTAAAACAAAAAGGCACATGAAGCTGGCCAAAGAACTGGGTCGAGACCTTGGTATGTCCTATACACATGATCAGTCATATTCATATCGGTTGATAAATATGAGAATTACAGCATAACAAAATCAGGTTATTTCAAAATGTTACCCTCCCTAGAATTTCAAAGTCATTTTTTAAGATAAAGCCAAAACAAAAAATGCTCCGGAATCCTTGTATCACAGTCTAATATTTAAGGAAACAATTTTTGCAATTTATAATTTTTTTGTTCATCTTTTTGAATTAAAAAAATTAAATATTTAACTGGTTACCATTTTGAAACAAGATGGCGGATGATGCTGGCCAACGAACTCGGTCGATACCTTGGTATGTCCTATACACATACTTAATCACATCGATTTCGGTTCATAAATAAGAGAGTTACAGCATGACAAATGTCAGGTATATATATATATATAGGATATGAATATATATATATATGTTACGGTCAATATGATTAATCCGGTCATTATCAATAATAAACGGTTATTATTATTAATGACCGTATTAATCATATAGACCGTAACATATATATATATAAATCAACATTTGAACGGAGGATGGTTTTGGGGTCTGGAGGTCATGATCGGTGAAAATATACCAAAATTTTCCGGAATTGCTTTCCACGGAACGGCTGCAATCGGTAGCTTTTTGTATTGA
Source organism: Maratus michaelseni (assembly GCA_963931845.1). Taxonomy (NCBI): domain Eukaryota; kingdom Metazoa; phylum Arthropoda; class Arachnida; order Araneae; family Salticidae; genus Maratus; species Maratus michaelseni. Next base: position 358,797,746 of record OZ007593.1, on the reverse strand, counting down.
AAGCTACCTAAAAGCAGACATTGCCGTTTGGAGATTTCGACTTTTAAGAGAAATGAAAAAATACAGGAAAGGGCAATGAAATATAATACATCTGGATGAAATTTATATTGATTGCAATCTGACTTTTTCAAGGAAAAGCAAAAGACTTGGTGCTGTAGTAGAAGAAAGAGCCGGGCACTGTCTAATCATGCTATACGCTGGGTTAGGATTCTGATATGTTCCAAATACAGATTTAGTTTTTAAGGCTGATGATTATCATGGTCAAGTACACTTCGACAATTTTAAAAAGTGACTGAAAAAATGTATTCCTAAAATTCCTTCTAATTTTGTGGTTTATATAGATAACGCTTCATACCATACACAAATTATGGATCCAGTTCCGAAAGAGTATGTTACAAAAAAAAAGTAGTCGAGTGGTTAAAGCAAAAAAATATTAACTTTGACAAAACTAGGAGAAAAGTAACACTTTAAGAGATTATTTCTGCGAATACGCGCATGCGCGGCAGCGTATTACTACTTATTTTACTGTTTATTACTGTTATTTTTACGGTATAATACTGGCAGCTGAGGTGCTAGTATTATACTGTAAAATCAACATTTTTTTTTTCTTTGCAGTAATATCTCTGAACAAAACATGTTGTCCATTTCATAGATGCATATCAATTTCATTATGTTTGAAATAATGTAACATCATTATAATGCATTGAAAACGATCTTCCCCGTTGACCGTAATGTAACGAAATACTTTTTAGGTTCCCTGTAATCTTACCATAAATGGTACGCACTTCATTTTCAATACCGAACATCCCATGGTAAACCTCAATAATATATATAAATTACATGTCAATACGAGTATATTTACGTGAGTTAGAGCACGGACAGACTGCATTCTGATAAAAATTTTCAATTAGGTTGGAAAGTGGTAAAAAATACTCCTTTGATCATTTGAATCTGATGAAACGTTTTTTTTCATTGTAACCCTATTTTACAATAGAGAGCAGTTACTAAAACACTGTAACTCCGTGATAAAAACAAAAATATATTTAAACTTTTGTTTCGAAACGTAAATAATTGTCTGATTATTTTCTTATTACTTTTCAGAAATTAATTATGCTTCCGTGCAGTTTTTATTTATTTATTATTTTTTTTTTATGCTTAAAAAGCAATTAATGCTTTTGTTTTCCATTTCTCAGATTTACATATTTCTCTAATTTTTATCATTTTCTAAAAAAAGAAATAATTTTCACATTTGTCATCAAACATCTTTAATGAAACGACTATGCATTCCTATTTTCTTAATTACGTCTTAGATGTTCTAGAATTTTAAAGTTTTCTTTAATGAAATATTTAATTTTTAATAATCACGCATTTAATGACTTTTCATTCTAATTTGTTTTATTATTTCCATTGTAAGCAAATTAATTATTTTCTATTTGCCTTTTTATTTTTCATTAAAATACGATTTTTCGAAACGTTCATTAGAACATATGCTTGAATTTTTCATCTTTTATTTGTCTTATTACAGGTAAATATTTTAATAGAAATGTTTAACTAATAATATTGCATGAACATATTTGATTGCGAAATGACTTGAGTTTTATAGCATCATAAAATGTTCTACGAAGTTCTTAAGAGAGGCAATAAAATTTAATATTCAAAAAATGATATCTTAATTTTACATCGTAACGAAAGCCGAGTAGTCAGTAAAAGGTTCATTGATAACACATTCTGTATTAATTTATCAAATAAAGCAAAAAGCTTTATCTTTAAGAAAAATGCTTCAATTCCTCAGAACTTATTCCTTTTTTAGCATTTTCCAACATAATTGTAAAGTTTTTATGAATTTGGTTTGTCTGTCTGTCGTCTGTCCGTCCGTGCTCTAACTCTCGTAAATATACTCGATTGCTATGAAAATTTTATTTGTTATAGAGGTTTACTATAGAATGTTATTGAAAGTAAAGTGTGTAGCAGTTATAGATATTTTTAGGAACCCGCAAAATAATCCCGTTACATTATGGTGTATGGGGGGGGGAGGAAATCATTTGCGTGGATTTTATTGATGTTGCGGTGTTTAAAAAATAATGAGATTGATATGAATCAATGAGATGGGCTACAACATGCTTTCTCAGGAGTATAGAATAAGTAGCACTTACAGTTATTTTACAGGGATGCAAAAAAGAATTCCATTACATTATGATCTATGGAGAAAAATCGGTTGCGGTGCATTTTACTGATGTTATGATACATCAAACAGGATGAAATTAAAAAATATCACTAAAGTGCAGCACAAGATGTTGTCTATATGGATTATGGAATGCATAGCATTCATCGTTCATTTACAGAGACACACAAAATAATTCGATTACAGAACTGACTGAGATTGATTATTGCTGGAAGAACGTTTTTCTCTGTGGTATGCATTTTTAAACTTAACTTTTTTTTAGTTTTAAGTGTATTAGATGGCGTGTATAAATTCTATAGATCACATATAGGTATACACGAAAGAATTCTCACACATTACCGGATGTGGATCGCATTTGCTGAAAACGGATTTTTATTGAATTGTGTATTTTTTAAATTGCAATTTTAAATATCTCATTTCATTATATGAAAAAAAAATAATAACAATATTCTATCAGTGTTGGAAAGTGTTTCATAATTTCTGCATGATGCATGATTTATCGTTCTTGTTTATACTTTGATGTTTTTTTTAGAAATACATAACATTTTATCGAAATTGAAGTGATACATTCCTGATTACCTATTTCAATACAATATTCAATGGGCAACTTCAAGATATTAAAATTTGAAGGGCCTCACATTTCTCTATTTCTAATAATATAGCTTTAAAACAATATTGACGCTTTAACATAGTTAAGTAATTAAATTTTAAAATCAAAAAAATGAACAAGAAGTAATTAAATTAATTAAAAAGTAATTAATGGAAATAAATAATAGTTATGTTTATATGAAAATCAAAATTTTATTTTAGATTTTTATTATTTCACGTTTTTTTAATTAATTTAAAAAAAAAATTTTTTACTCTATCTAAATACAACGAATTTAAGGAAATAACCTCTTTGCATCTCCATCATTTAACGTAATTAATTAAAATCATCGTAATTTTTTAATAAGCAATTGAGAGCATCTAATGGTACATTCATCTTTATGTTTGATAAATTAATGAGCTGCCTTTTTATGGCTATTATTTTTCATTGTCAAAGTTTGATATTAATTAATATTATGCTTAGCTCTTACATTATTTTTTGTAAAAGAAATAAAGATGTAACAAAGCTCTTGTTTACTTTTTAAAAAGGGGGGAACTTTTTAATTTATTTATCACTCGAAGCGAAGGTTTTTGCGATAAAATGTAACTGAAATTACTGGAGGTTTTTTACTATACATAGTTGAGAGAAAAATACAAAATGATAAAAAAACGGTAATAATTAACTCTTTTGATGAAGGAATCTTAGTAATGAACTGCCTTAAGCAATGTTGATAAGAGATAAATTATACATTCCTATTATTTAAGAACTGTAAATGCAAATATTATGTTTTAGAAATCAAAATTATTTTTATACGCTTTACTTTCTTCATTCTTTCTTATATTTTTTTTATTGCTCTCATAATCTTTCATGAACTCTAGAGCTCATAATAATAGCTGCTTAATTTAAGCAATCTATAAACTTAATTATTTTAACACAATCATACTTATTGGTAAAGAAATCATGCAGACTGTAATATTTCCAACTGAGTAACGTGCCAAAAAATTGTCTGAGTGAAATGTATCTACCGAATTTCTCCAGGAAAACTTAACTGGAAGAGTATTGCAGCCTAAGCCAAGGTCCTGGGTTCGGATCCCGGGTTGAACACTTTTTCACTGTGATGGAAAAATTACAACTCTCATTATATCTTTACCGATCAGTAAGATTGCGTTAAAGTAATTCATGTTATCAGTATGATTGCAATTATGTATTCAAATTTTATTGGAGTTCCTTTACCTGTGGTTTATTCTGTTGAACTCTTTCAGATAACAGACCAAATGTCATTGTCAAATGGATATTGTCTGAGTGCAATGTGTCCGCTGCATTTGTCCAGGATAGCTTAATTGGAAGAGTGTTGGTATCTTAAGCCAAGGTCCTGAGTTCTAAAAATTATAATAAAAATAAACTCGCTTGGAAACATTACAACTCTCATGATTTTTTTACCAATTAGTATGATTGTGTTAAAATAATTAAGGGTAATAATGCATCCATCGTTTATTGGGGTTCCTTTGCTTCTTGGTATTGTACTTGGTAAATTGATTCATGTGGTTTATTCTGTTGAACTGTTTCAGATAACAGACCAAATGTCATGGCCTGGTTGTCTGAGTGAAATGTCTCCGCTGGATTTGTTCAGGATAGCTTAATTGGGAGAGCGTTGGTAGCTAAAGCCCAGGTTCTAGCGTCAAATACTGTCCTGGACACTTGTTCACTAACTTGAAAAAATTGCAACTCAATCTATAAAATGTTTCATGAATCAGTAAATGTTTTATGGTCATGTGGTGAAAGTGCCCCAATACGGGTTTGTTCAAAACTCCTTCAGCTTCTTAAGAGTCTGTGTACTTCTTAGATTATCTGTAAGTAATAATTATTTTACTCTTCCATTTCTTTCTATATTCAAACAAGACAGTTTTTCCTGTATCGGAAAACTCTACTAAGCAAATGGTTATACTCTCAGAACTTTTTTGGCTATTAAGAAAGAACCATGTAATATTAGAAATAAAGATAATATCAAAACACGTATTTAAAACATTTTCGTTGAAAAAAATTTATCTGTAACAAAAAATATTGTATTTGTTTTAAATAGATTGGATATTTCTAACATAGTAGTAAAGATGCCATTTTTTAGGATTTCGTTCATCTCACGAAACCCTATTACCCCCGCTCCGTTGTCTGTCCGTCACAGAATCAGTTCTCAGAAACTATATAACTTACAGTCATGAAAATTTGTGTACTTATAGCTAAATACCTATTATGAAGATCAAAATCATAAAATTTGAAAAAAATCGTATTAATGTAATAAATAGAGATAAAAAACCAAATATCTATCAGCCTTTTTCTATTATATTTAAACATTTTTCATTATAACAGTTGTCAACAATTAAAAATCCACAATAAAATTCTTTCTACAATAATTAATTTTCTATTGAACGATTTCCATGTGAAAATGAAAATAAACAAAAAGTTTCACCAATTGAAAAAAAGGTTAATATGACGTCCTATTGGTAAAAAAACGGAAATTTTCAAACATTTCTCAATAATACAAGGTAATAATACATGAGTATGAGTATACAATAATACATGAGTATGAGTATGTGTAAATACAGAAAGCAGCTTAATATGACGTCATTAGAGAATTAAAAAGAAAATTAATCTGGCGTCTAACATTTTGAAGGTCTCTATACAACATGTTTAATTTTGTAATTAATTATTTTTTTTAATATCGCATTTAGTCCACATGACCGATATTATTATGACAGAGTATAATAGCTGGCTTTGCCCGCTATCGGGCTGGTTCAGATTTTCGAAAAAACGAGAAAAATAGACCGGTAAATATTTACATTATAAAAAACATGATTTTTTTTTTTTTGGGGGGGGGGGATGAAATTTATTTGAATTTATTAAATAAAGGATAAAGTGTTTTGAAAGGAATACTAAACGAAACCCTTTGAGCGATCTTCGATCACACTTACCCACTTGTTTTTATTATTATTATTATTATTATTATTATTATTATTATTATTATTATTATAAAAAGCGTAAGGGTATTATTTTACATTTTTCTTTGTCATATAAACTACAAGTGTGACAACACTTAAAATAACATATAGCAAGTATATTGTTCTTGTAAATTTCAAAGGATGAAGATCTCGAAATTCATATGTTAGGTTGAATTTAAGTAAGGTTGAATTCATATGTAAGTTTGTTCGATTGATAATCGCAACGAATGTATTATAGTTTTGGAAATTTCAACTTTAGTGATTGAACTTCTTGCAGAATTTGGGATAAAGTGGCTAGACTTTACAGATTTCTAGTGATTTTATGTTGAGAAGACTTTCAAGTTGGAAAATAAAATCACAGAACGTTAAGCTGTATGGCACTGCGGTAAGAAACTTATTGAATTATATAACTTATACGAATGAACATTAATTCCAACAAAATGGTTCATGCGTTTAAAAGTAACGAAAATAGCATAGTTATTACCAACAGATCCCCATTGACTGCTCCCTGTTAAAAAAGAATACAATTGATTTTATTTATTTTTTTAATGTCTGAGTTAGCCATAAAGAAAAATGTTACAAATAGTGTGTACGATTATGCGAACAGTAATATTCATAATATCATCTCATTAAAGTCCATCTCAAGCACAAGCATAAAATCTAAAATTTTAAAGAATAATAAAAAGTAAGAATAAATAGCATTTTTAATTTACGGATTTCGCAACTTCATTTAAATAAATGATATCAAAAGTAGAAAAAAATAAATAACATAATTCTAAAAAAATATAATTTAAAATATCTTCAAACGAAACTGTCTCAAAAGTTTATGCACAATGGCAAAAACAACTATATTTATAATTTTTACAAAACTGTTACATACAAATTATTTTTCCTTGATTTTGGATTAGTTCAAATAAACGTGCATCCATCAAAATTATTAGTTTTTGTAGGGTTTCTGGTGCCAAAGAGTACCATGCTTTCTCAATGGCCTCTTGGAGTTCTTCAAGAGTATCATACTGCTTTACATTGCTGTAAAAATGAAGGGTTAAAATGTCCCAGACATTCTCAAATGCGTTTATGTCTGGACTTTAAGCTGGCCAATCAAGAATTTAAAAAATTTTCTGAGAAAGCCACAGTTTTGTAGAATGCTATATGTGGATATATGGCATTATGTTGTTGAAAGATCCATTATGAATCACCCAAAATATCACCGAATGGAATCAAATATTGATTCGGCGTCTCTTGATATTTTTGGGGTTTTGTCTTCCTTTTGGAAAAGACAGAGAGGTCTGGCCGTAGAAGCCAAAAAAAAAAAAAAAAAACAGACTTGCCGCCTTGCTTCCTGCTGAAGAATGCCCTTGGTTCCTTTCGTAGATCGTTCTAATACGTGTTCCATCCATCAGGGCCATCTAAGCACAATTTTTCCCATCACAGAATAAAACAGCAAGCCATTAGTCTCGTAGGACATTTTTTTAGCCCAGTTAATTCTTGTCCGTTTGGGGTGCAGTTTGAGGCCCGGTGCGAGCCATTTTCTTTGGTATGATGTTATCAATTTTTTTAATATGTCTATGTGCAGTGCCTTTGGACACCTGCCCACCGAAATTATTTTTAATTTGCTGAATGGACAAATTTTGTTTAGCCACCAATCTCCGTATTTTCCGATTGGTCTGCACAGTCGTCATACGTGGTCGTCCACATCTTGTTTTCCCATTGAAATTATCATTTCTTGAGAGTACTTGATATATACCTTGCTTTGATCGATTTATAATTTTTAGCAATTTCAGAAACAGTTTTATTTTGCGATTTTAATTTTAAAACTTTTAAAATCTTCCTTTTTGCGAATTCTTTATCCTTCGGCAGTTTTTTAATTAGTGGAAATGATTTCTCCACTTTTATACTTTTATAAAACTGGAATGCAACGTCCTACAACGTCATTACACCCGTCCAATCCCGTGTTTTTTAAAAATATTGCATAAAGTGCTTAAACTTTTATGACAGTGTTTCTTCAAAAAAAAAAAAGAAAAAGAAAAAGAAAAAAAAATAGAAAATTAAATAAAAATTAATGTAATTTTTATTTTAACCAACAAAAATTGCTTATTTTATTTGATTTTGATTAAATGTCGAGTATTTATTGTATATTGGCTTCATATATTTTCTTCTTCAATTTTCTTTAAGTAGATTTGTAAAGTGCTTAAACTTTTGAGACCGTCTATATATCACACCAAACGCGAATGTAGCGTGATGCATACGAATAGTAGGGCATTTAAAAATTAAGCAAGATTATAACAAACAAGAAAGTGCTTTATATTTGTCACCAAAACGTTAGTTTATACGAATACTACAATTTTCTTAGCAAAATAACGACAAATAATTACATTTTAGTCGAATTCTGTATAAATTATTTTAAAAAGTGTGGTTAAATTAGAACTTATTATTTTTCGGAAGACACTTAAAATGGGCGATATAACGAGGATCAACTGTTATCTAAATGTCTGTATTCTTTTATTTAGAAATCTTCTAACTTAATATGTAACAATTTTATCATCCTATCGTACGTACAAAAATCATTCATATCTAAAGTAAAGATTTTTTAATGTTCACATTTCAATTTAAAACAAGAAAGAAAAATCATGCGTCAAATATGGATTATCATACAATTCCCAACACTTACAGAATAGTTTAACAAAACTTCGGCGTTTAACAAGGTAAAGATGATACATAAGTAAACATGAAATGAAATGAAATCGCCGTCTCGTGGAGATCCAGCCGTTAAGCTTACACTGCAAAAAATAGAAAGTGTTTCTTTTACAGTATAATACTGGCATCTCAGGTGCCAGTATTATACCGTAAAGTTAACAGTAATAAACAGTAAAATAAGCAGTAATACGCTACCGCGCATGCGCGGTAGCGTATTACTCAATCAAAGCGGATTTTTTTTTTTGTGTTTTAGCAACCTCGGAAAAAACCTCGGAAAATCCTTTAATTCACATTTTTTATTTGAGAGTGTGATATATACAGTCATTTTCACGATTAATGCTGACAATATTTGACGAAATAACGTATATTTACTATGAATTATACTTATGATGCTCCTCTGATGAATACATAAGTTTGGTTTTTGGCTTTAATTTTGTTGCAGTGTAGGAACTTTTCTCCACGAGGGTAAATGTTTATTGACATAAGTAAACATTTTAAAAAACGTATAAAACATTTCAAAACCATATTTCAGCAATTACCACCGATAGCCTGAAAGGTACTCCAATTCTTTCGTGCAACCCTGTATATGATCTATAGTATGCTAAAGTTTAGTTTGGTAACTATAATGTAACGGCATTCTTTTGAGTGCCTCTGTAAATGAACTATAAATGTTGTACACTTCATTTCCATTACCGTACATGTGGTAAATATTGATATCAACATATATCAATTACATGCCAATCTGAGTATATTTACGTGAGTGGCCAGACAGTGAAGCATGTGCAAACGGCCTGCAGACACGTGAGTAAAGCATGTGCAGACGGCCAGACAAACCGAATGCATAAATACTTTTCAACTATGTTGGAAAGTGTCAACATAGTAAATTGAGATAATTTTTAATTGCGTAATTGAATTAAGTATTTCAACCTTAAAATAAATTATTTTACTAACATACAAGATCATGTAATACAAAGTGTAAGCAATAAGTAGGGCGAATGATGAAATAAATCTTACACTGAGTTAGCCTCACATGGAAACTGTTTACTACCCTACAAATAGTCCCAGTCGTACACTATGCATCTCTGACAACGTGTTTACAAAACGTCGAAAGCTCATGAAAACTTCTCCAATGGTACAGCTTTTAATTCCCGTGTAACATCAGCTTGCGTTTTTTCAAATCCTGAGTCACGATTTTCCAAACAGTTTCTCGAGGGATATCCAATTTGTCCGACAGCATCCTGGTGGTTAATCGTCGATTTCGCTGCAACAGTTAACATACTCTCTGGGTGTTTGTCTCTGTTCTGCTAGTGTTGCGTCGCCCACTCCAATGCTCGTCTTCGAAGCTTTCACGGCCATCACTAAACTTTTTAAACCACGCGTACAGAGTCTTCAAGGTCACGGTTTCATCTCTGTATACCTGCTTCAGCATTGCATGAGTTTCGCCCGCTGATTTACCCAATTTGTACAATAATTTCAAATTGATTCTCTGCTCCATGCCACGCCACAAAACCACCGCACATAGACAAAAGTCGATATTAAATTTATTGAGACTTACAGGCGCACGAAACGACGCTCTACTGTTAACTGAATATTCCGGAACTGTCACTGATAATCGGGTTGTTCTCATTTTCTATTTGAGGGGTGATTCGCCCTACTTATTGTCACACCTTGTATATATAATTTTTTTAATTTACAGTATGATTTGTAGAATAATTTTTATGCAGACATTTATACTAGAAGACTTTATTCACTTAGTTCTCAAAAATTTCAAATCTACAGCAAACAGCAGGCTGAAAAATAATATAGATTGTTATAATTTTTAATTATACACCATATTTACTGATGGTAGTAATTGTCGAATACGTCTTTCGTAATCAACCAATGAAGCATGATTCACTCAACGATATAAATTAATGTAAATTTAAACGTCAATAAATGCACGCACTGTGAAAATCGATTTCAAAAAATAAAACGCACAGGCAACAAATTTCAGAAATATCCTTGTGATTGGAAAATATTTTCTGTAATTAGAAAAAAAAATCGTTTTTTGATTACAAAATATCAAGTAATTTTGAGTTTTGGTTCGTGTATTCGTGTTTTTAAGAATAAAAGAACATGCGCAAAAATTCCGTGTCTAATATGAAAAAGTAACCGCAGCACAGTTGCCGAAATACCCATGTGATTTGACAGAAATGCAGTTTTAGATTGATGGATGTCAGGTAAGTTTTACGTTAGACTGGTCAATTTCTGTATTTGGGGAAAAATGGGCAAATCAAAACGGAATTTTTTCTGTTTTAGCAACGAAACAAACCTCGTAAAATCCTTTAATTTACATTTTTTATTTGAGAGTGTGATATATACAGTCATTTTCAGGATTAATGCTGACAATATTTGAGGAAATAACGTATATTTACTATGAATTATACTTATGATGCTCCTCTGATGAATCCATAAGTTTGGTTTTTAGCTTTAATTTTGTAGCATCATTTCATTTGAATTTTATAGTGTCTCTTTCTTAGTTTTTCACACATGAAATTTCATTTTAACTATATATACGAGGGTAAGTCATTAAGTAAGTCACAAAAGATAATTAAATAATAACTTACAATGATATTCACTTCAAAACTATTTTTATTTCTCAACATATTCTCCACCAATATTTATGCACTTATATCACCGTTTTATCACTGCCCCAACACCAGCTGCATAACATTCTTTGGGTTGCTATTTCAGGGTTGCTGTGTCCCCATTAGGACTTCAAGTTGAACCTTTTCATCATCTGTGAACATCATCTTGCTTGCAAGATGGTTTTTTAGTGGACTAAACAGATGAAAATCACTTGGTGCTAAGTCGAAGCTGTATGGTGGATGTTGAAGAGGTAGCCAACCAAACTTTTGAATTGTCTCCTGTGTTCAACTTGAAGTCCTAATGTGGTTGAGACAGCAACTCAAAGAATGTTGTGCAGCTGGTGTTGGGGCACTTATAAAACGGTAATATAAGTGCATAAATATTAGTGGAGAATATGTTGAGAAATAAAAGTAGTTTTAAAGTGAATATCATTTTAAGTTATTATTTAATTATCTTTTGTGACTTACTTAATGACTTTCCCTCGTATGAATTATACTTATGAAGCTCCTCTGATGAATCCTTAAGTTTGATTTTTGGGTTTAACTTTGTAGTATCATTTCATTTGAATTTTATAATGTATTTTTCTTAGTTTTTCACACATGCGATTTCATTTTAACAATATATAGATACTGCAAAAAAAAGTGTTGATTTTATAGTATAATACTGGCATCTCAGCTGCAAGTATTATACCGTAAAATTAGCAGTAATAAATAGTAAAATAATCAGTAATACGCAACCGCGCATGCGCGGTAGCATGTACTGTATATATATATATATATATATATATATATATAACTGTACATATATATATTACTGGTATATGTATATATATATAAATATATATATATAACGCGAAAATATTATTATTCTGACCAACTACAAAATTTTTATAATCATAGTGAGACTTATCATTTGAAATGTAGTCTTCATTGCATATTTTGATAACTAAAACAATTTCTTTGTAAAAATCAAACAATTTCTCTCTTTATTTTCAACTTTGGAAACCACTTATGCTAATGGCATTATGCTAACTGAACTTACGTACTGGTAACAAAATCAATCGAATTACCCGCGATGCCTCAATGAAGCACCTCTCATGAAGAAAAATATATAAATTAATTTATCAAAATTGCCTCGGAATTTGACTTTTGATTGCGATTAGCCGAAATAAGATTGCGTAAGAATTGCCGCCAACAGTTAATTTATTTTCGTGGAACATTTGAGGACAATCATTTGATATTATTTTCCATAATTTAGCTGAAAGCTTTTTGCTTATCAGACCGATGTAAATCATTAATAAAGTTATTGTATGCATAAATGATGATAAAAACATGAAAGTTAAAATGAGAATTTTCTTTCGATGCAGAATAAAACTACAGTTTGAAATCTACTAATAGCTTAGAAAGAGAAAGAGAAATTGTAATATGGCGTTCTTATGATATGACGATGGTAAATAAAATAAGTGACTCACATTTTTATTATAAAGCAAAAACATGTCCGTGACTAACACAGACGCATATTGATGTTGGCAACACGACCAATAAATTTTGCTTACATTGCAAATATTTTAACTTACTTTTATGGTTTTAAAATAATTTTCAAGCATGATTTTTTTATGTATACAATCAACCTCTATCCCTTGCAACCTGATTACAAATAATAGTTTGTCATTTGCTTCCAATTAACATTCCGTAAAGAAATTAAAACTTCATCACTAACTAAATAAAATAATATATATAACACAAATTCAACGGACATGTAATCGAGCTACGCGTTTAAATCGCTGAAATTATAACAATCAAAAAGGCTACTGTAAATAGTGAAGTTTTGGGAATTTCTTCGGCTTATTAACTCCTGGTCATACTCCTGTCTAATACGAAAGTAACAATTTTAAAAAATTTCAAAACTTTAGTTGTAATATGCATAATTGATTTTTTCATATAAAAATGCTTATTGAGTTGTTAGTAAACAATCTAAATATATATATATATACATATATATATATGTATATTACATGTTAAAAATATAGTAGAGTTTTCAATTAAAAAAATAGTTTTCAACTACATTCTGTAATCCGGAAAGCCCAGGTTGAATACCCTAGTTTAAATATCAACAATTTAAAAGAAACATTTTCGGAATTTTTAAATGAAATGAAAAAAATATGGGGACTACCATTTAGGAAATAAAATATACTCACAAAGTTCCGAAGTAATACAAATTTATTATGATTATGCAATTTATAAGAATATAAATACATTATTTAACGATATTTTATGATTATATTTTAACAACGATTATTTTTTTGTTTCAAAGAACTTCATTGTAAGTTATGCATGTAAAAAAACATTCATGAAATGACTTTTCTTTTTTAATTAATTTATTTATTTATTTATTTATTTTGCTTAAAACGTGTTTTTCTATTACTTCTGTACAATATGGTTATTTAAAGACGAATATGCGTGATCTGAAGTCAGAATTATCATTCAATTAATTAATTCGGTGTGCATATTTTGATAAATAAAATTATTTAATGAAAAATAAATAGTTACTGCATTTATAGTTACTTAAAGTAAAAGCACTTAATATATAATACTAATTACACTAACGTACTAGCAGCAATCAAATTTTCCTTATGCCTAAATGAAACACCTCTCATGAAGAAAATATATAAATACATTTTTCAAATGTAAATCAGATTTTAGCTTTCGACTGCGATTAGCTGAAATAAGATTACATAATATCCTCCGTCAAAAGCTATTTGGTTTTGCTGGAGTGAGTATGAGAAAACAATGTATTTTTTGTTATATCTCATAATTTTCGGAAATTGGAGTGAAAACTGTTTATTTATCAAATCAACATAAATCATTAATAAAATCATTATGTACACAAATAACAAATAATTGGTGGTAGGCATGTCAAAACGTTTTCTATTATACAAAACACAGGGATAACCTAATATCCAGTGAATGTTTATAAAGATAAGAATTTGGTTCACGATTTCTTATGATATCACAAGTGCAATTAAAATATATAACTGATGCTTAAATACTTCTGAATAATGCTTCTGATTTGTGCGAAAGTATAATGTAGAAAAACGTGTTTAACTTACTAGAATTTTCAATAAAGTTTTGATATATTTCAAATATTTTCAGATTTATAAAATAAACATGTAATATGCTCTTATCTGTAATTATTAAAAAATGGTATTTAAGCAAAGTTGATTACTAGAAATTTATAGCCAAAAAGCAGTTAGATACATGATTTTAAACCAAATTCAAATCGAAGTAAAAATATTTCTTATTGACATATATTTTAATTGCTTATACTTTGGCAGATAATGATTGTTACTTTTAATGCTAATAGCAATTACTTTTAAATGTTATTTTTATATTAATTTTTTAAAGTATATTATATAAAAAGATATAATCAAAATAATATTATGCATTCATCGAAAATCAAATTACTTATCAAGCAAGTTTTCATCGTGAAAAAATTCTCTTATTTATGAAATCATCCAGGACTTTTTACATTTTCAACACACGAGCAAAATTGCGTTTTAAGTATGAATATCACATCTTTGACATATCATGTAAGCTTAGTAGATTACTCATTTGTAGATTACAAACAATCATAAGAAAAAGATAGACTACAAAAGTGAAACATTCTTCGTCAGAAACTTAACAGTTTATTCTTATGGCATCATGTTCAAAAAATGAAATATAGTAGCTGAAAACAAATCTTACCTTTTGGAATTGCTTCTGCAGAAATTGAAAGAACAAAACATCTTGACAAAACCTTTCTAAGCAAGTCGTGTTCTATTACGTTTTGAGCGATGTTTTCATTCAAAGAATACTTTATTCTAATTTTATTTTATAAAGAAGAAAATGTTATTTTATAAAAAGTAATAACGGCACTTTTGAGGTTGTACTTGTAAATGATAATTTTAAATTTATATTTATTTTATAAGAATATATGAAGAAAAATAGAAATATGACGAGCTATTCTGATGAGAAAAAAAATGTAAATTATTTGAATAAATATTATAAACACTTGTACAATGGTTGGTGGATTTTATGACGGTCGATTATCTACACGAAGGAACGAGACCCTAGGGGGAAGTGCCCTCCGTGGGGGGTCTTTCTAAGGGATCCTAACCCGTATTTACGGCAAGGTTCGATGAAAACCACGGAAAACTCCGAACGGTTAGGTCGACGAGCCCGACAGGGGTTTGAACACAGCACCTCCCGTCTACCAGCTTTGATCTCAGAACCTCTCAGCCACTGGTGGGGCTAACTGAACAATGGATTGATAAGAGACCATACTATCGTAAAAGTTCATAGCTGGGTTCAGCCGACTGTCTTTTCTCGTGATGGGAAAGTACAGTTTGGTAAAGGTTTTATCACCAAATCACCAGTTTCCCCCCAAATTTTGTATGATGATAGTTTACTATCATTTAGAGAAAATGCGTAAATTTTAAGATACATTATTCAGACAATTGCAAGAAAATGTGATATAAAATTTACGTAACAGATTATTTACAACAAACTTATATAAATTTGTATCGTATGACAATTTTACATTTAAATCGTATTACAATTTATCTGTGTATATGTAATAAGTACTCAACTGTTAAAGTACGTAATAAAATACTTAACAACATATCATTGCTTTGTTATTTAAACTTCAAATCAGGATGTTTTCTTTTACAAAACACTGTGCTGCAAAAACTATATAAAATTAGCACACGAATAATCTTTTTTAAAAACGAATTGTTAATAGTATAAATAAATCAATTATTAATAATATAAATTTTTTTAAATATAATATACAAATATATTAATGTATGAGTATGCTAATGATATTGGTCAGGTTTAAAAATGCGTAATATTATAATATGAAATATATTTCAAGTAAAAAGTGAGTTTTTTATGTTTATTGCTAAACAATCCTTTTTTTTTAATGCTATAAATATCTATAAAGTCAGTAATACATAATTTAGCTCTTTTTTTTCTTTTTTTTAAACTACGTCTTATGTTTAACTTTGATCCTTTAACATTATAATTTTTTTCAAAAACTGAATAAAACTTCAGTCAAAGATGTTACCTTAAATTTGCATTATAATGCATTATAAAAGCTAATCAAATATTTTTCTTCGAGTATTTAACTTTAAAGCACTTTCAATAAAATAAAAATAAAAATTAATTATGCTTCAACGACACCATTTTTGGAAAGCATGCTAGAAGATTTTACTGAATAGTATACTATATCAACATAAGAAAAAAATTCATTTATCAACTATAATATCTCGGTAAGTGGTTTTCCGCATCAATGATGAGCTATCGCTTTTAGCCTCAGTCATGTTTTTTCAAAGAGCCACATAGTTTTAAAAGCATTATAATATTGTAAAAATATATATATATTGATGTATAGAGTGAATATTTTCAATCAAAATGAATAGATTTTACCTGACGAGGAAACTCTTGCAGATAAAAGATAAAAAAAACTATACGATGTCACAAAAAAACGTCTAAAATGATTCGAAATCACGAAAAATTTAAATTCTATTATATTTTTCAATGGCATTATAATCTATGAGTTCAGTCTGAGAGAAGATAAGTTTAACTTTCGCTATAAATTTTTAAAAGTGGAACATTTGCTGTTTTTAGCATAAAATACATTTTTATAAGCTATATTTTGTTTTGACAAGAATAGTTACCGAAAATGTTTTATACAAATTATACCACTCTTTAAAATAGAAACACACATAGAAATCGCAAACAACTGTTTTAATACAAATAAAAGAAGAAAGGATGAAGTCCACTTATTAGTAAAAGTATTAAGCATTAAATATTCATGCATTCAGTCAAAATAAGCAGGCAATTTTAACTTTTAACTTTATAAATTCTTCTTTAAGTCATTTTTAGTTTGTTTTCATCATTTTAGTCGAATTGAAAAATATTAACTGATAGGAAATTAAACCTTGTTACTTCACAGTTCAACGTTCCTCACATCACGTGGCGGTCATCCACATTTCTTTTCAGAAGGGAAGCTATTTTAATAGTGATTGTCCAGTCCCTGTATATGTTGTAGGCTAATGGAGAAATCCAGTTCTTTATATAAAGAGCCAGGCTAATTGGAGAATCATCGTCCATTTCACAATCAGCCTAGTATTTATCACGCTCATTTCAAAGAACCTATGAAACCTTAGGCTAATTAGAAAATTGGCAACTATTTGTCCAAATAGCCTGGTTTTAACCAATTTTATTTTAATGAGTCCAGAGTAATAAATGTTTATCCAAAATTTTAGCATAAAAATAGCACAAGGAATTTTAACCCTATCGCTACGAAACCGCCTAAGACACCCGGTTAAGTAAAATACTGGCAGACCGCCCGAACGCTTATTCCATTTTCTCCCCTTTGTAAATATCCAACTATTGTAGCAGAGCAAGGGATTACTGGAATCAGTAGGTGCGAAGCCTCTTGTACTAGCCCTCTTAGGGAGGTTCCACTTTTACCTCTTACTGTACTGCAGACAAGTAGGCAGGTAGAAAAAGGGGGAGAAATAATCTCGCAACATATTTCGCGTCCGGGCGTTTGCCGTATTTTGAATGCTGTTGAGTTTTCAGACATCAATATTCAAAGGGTTAAATATTTGTAAAACAAAAACTATTATATTTACAGATTTGATTTACTAAGTGAGTGTCTAGGATTAGTCGATACTTTATTTTTATTTTGAGCGAACATTTAATGCAAACACCCCATTCTAAAGTATCAATAACATCTGCAGAAAAGGCAAATTTTTAGTGTTTTCCCAGAATTACGTAGAGAATATGGGTTACTACATGAAAGTAGCAACAGATACATAAAAGAAGTGCTTTATTCGCAGATTTGATTTATGAGCCTGACTCACATTAGTTAATACGAATACTTTACATTTATTTTATTTTAAATGTATATTTAGACTAAATTAAAATGTGCAATTTCTTTCATCAGAATAATTTTAGATACAAACTAAACCACGGACCATAAAATAAAATTTTATAAGTTTGTTAAATAAGTTTTTCGTTTAAGATATACTTTTTTATATTAATATCATAATAACGTTTCTTTAAAAAAAATGCATATGACTTCGTAGGACAAAAAGGAACGTAAATCATGGAAAAGGCACAACTTTCCAAATTATGCAAAGGGAAATAAGAAAAAATATAAAAAAGATTGAAAACTGTGCGCGGAGAGGAGCAAAACAGAAAAAAAAATTAAATTCAATACTCAAATTACTCAAATTATCCGTAAAGATTCATTATCTTGGACTTAGCCTATATGACACTAGGCTGTTTGATCAAACTGCTTGTCAACTTCTAATGAGTCTTCAACTGCATAGGTTCATATCAATCAGCCTGAAAAAAATCAGGCTGGTGCCAATTGGTCATTTTCCAACTAGCCTGAAGCTGCATAGGCTTATTCCAATGAGAATGAAAATTATATCAGACTATTTGGGAAACAATTGGTTATTTTCCAGTTAGCCTAGAGCAGCATATGCTCTGTAACAAAGTTTTTGTTGGATATTATCTATTTATTTAATTAATTAAACTCCCTTTCATCCCAAAAAATTCTTTAAATAGTTTTAGATATTCATCATTAATACATTAATTTATTGGGTTACATTTCCAAAGACATTTATTTCGTTCCCGTTCTGAAAATATCACATTCCTTTAAAGAACATTTCCAGATACATCATTTCATTGCCTGCGCATTTCTTTTAATAGAACAGGGAGTTAAAAAACGAAAACGTTAGTATGATTTGATTGATATTAAAAGTTTTACCTAAACACAGACGCATACAAGGTTGCCATTGCTAGCGAGTTACTACAAGAACACAATGGACATTTGTTACCTTTTGCGTATATTTCAAAATCCTTAAAACCATCAGAAAAAAGTATCCTGCTTTAAAGTTAAATATCATAGCAATTTATAAATTTGGAACAGCTTTCAAATACTATTTGTATAACAGGGATTTTATAATTCTTTCTAACAGCAATCCTTTAAAAAAATACAACAAAGCTACAAACACAGCTGATATAACTATATATTGTTTAGTTGAATTTTCAGTATACTACTACTATATTCTTTAACATATTCCAGGACTAACAAGTGTACTCTCATATTATTTATCCTACTGTAATTTTGACAATAAAGAAAATTATTTATCTAATCTCGTTCATGAAACTCAACCGCTGCCAATTGTTGATTGCGAAACATCTAACACTAACTCATCATCTAATGTCAATATTTGTCATCTAAATTATCTTGTCTCAGGTAAACAAACAAAACGAGATCCGTTGTTGGAAATTTCAAATGAAACATTCTGCACAGAATAAAAAAATGACACTAACTTAGCTAGAATTTATGATGATATATTAAGTAATGAACCGTCTCTAAACTTTCCAAAATACTTCATATACCCTGATACAAAAGCCAAACAAAGAAAATCTCATTAACATTTCATTCTCTTACCATATTGTAGTTCCTGATTCTCTTAAAAGTGAAGTTTTAACTATTTCACACCTCTTTGATTTTGGTCTTCCTAAAACTTAATGACTTTCTTTTTGCTAGATACTTTTGGAAAGGCATGCATGTTGATTCTCTTAATTTTGTTGCACCGTGTATCAATTACCTACAAACAAAACATTATCGCACCTATCTTGCGTCTTTCCAGCTTACTTACACGCTCAGACACCCTGCACTTGCAATAAGTACAGATTTCCTTGGACTGTTTGCTAACGGAATATATGTCTTATCTATTGGTGATCATTTTTCAACACACGACGATCAATATCCACTCACTGAAATTTTTTCTTCTAAAGTTGTTAAATGTTTGTTTAGTTACATCACTACCTTCGGAGACCTGCAGTTGTTTTCGACTTAGGATCACAGTTTACATGTTTGCAATATTTTTAATGATTATCTAAGCACAAAAATTCTTCAGAGTTCAGTTTTGCACCCGTAAAGCAACAGTATCTTGGAGAGAATAAACACCTCGATTAAATACTCTGTCACTACACTTTTACAAGAATGTCCCTCATTCTAAAATGCTCTATTTATCCATAAGTCACTTTACAATGGTTCGAAACATTCTTCTACGTTATTTTCCCCTAACTTGCTTAATTTTGGCAGAGAACTTTCATTTATCTTCTATACATATGACCAGTGCAGTAATCAACCATTTTTAAATTAAAAATATTGAAATATACAAATTACTTGATGATTTAAACAAGATATATGATAAAGCATACTCTAACATCAAAACAGCTCAAGATAAATGATTTCAAAACTATAGTCGTAAAGCTAAATTAATAAATATTTGTTTAAAAGATATTGTATTCGTAAAGTCTGTTGATAAATTTAAACTTAGCTATACTGGACCATATGGTGTAATATATAAATATTCACCTATTTCATTCTCAATCAAAAGGCTGTATACTGATGATGATTCAGCATTTCGTGAGCATATTTATAGATTACTGCTTGCACCACCTCGATATGGACATTTATTTGATTCTTTAAGTCATGTTCTAAATGATAACATTTCTAGTAACTTTCAACCTCCTCGTTATAATTTAAGAAAAAGATAATTTGTTGTCAACTTTAAATGTTTTTATAAATGGTATGTAAATTGATACTAACTGTTCAATCAACAGCCATGATTTTGGGTATGTTGTTTATAACTCATCTTTAACAACATTGTGACCGGTGCAGGTTTGTTTTGTTTCTGGAGATAATTTTTGGACAATATTTTATATCGCTTTGCATTTTGTTTATCATGGTGCACTTAATTTTATAACCGTAATATATATTTTTTCTATTATTGCACTTCATTTACACATTCAAGTTATTCTTTTTAGAAATTTCAACATCTAGATAATAATAGTTATATATAAAAAAAGAAAACGTGCAATATTTTAAGATTTCTTACATATGACTTAATAGTTACATAAAACTTTTTTAATTAACTTAACTTCAAGAATCTCACATGACTTGAACTTATTTTACCTGATAGTGTCAATCTGTCTCTCACTACTCTAGGATTTTGATATATAAGAGATATATACATTTTTTTATATTTTTACTAATTATTGCCTTCAGAAGTTTTGGTCCGTTTAAAATTATTGTCCTAAGGACCAAAATTATTCCAAATTATTGCCACGTCATTGTGCTGAGAGACTACCTTGAATTGGTGTTCAAATTCACTTTCCTTTTCCCAAATATATATAAGTCAAAACGTGCTCCTGTTGGAGATTAATGCGGTCTTCAGGAACCAGGGTGTCCATGTTGTAGTCAGGAAAGGCTGCAATACGGGTTATTATGTCATTTCCTTTCCATCAAGAGAAACGGCCTTAAGTCTGCGACATAATACTCGTTTCACATGACAAGAATTAGGACGGTTACCTCTTTTCCTGAGTTTTCCACTTGCTCACCTTTTCTTTTTTCTCTTTCCTGTGCCAGAACACAAATTTTCACAATTTTATATTACTTACTTCATATCACTCAATTTCATTAGATTCAATTTCAGCTTTTACATTTATACATATTTTTTATATTATTATAATTTTTTACATTGTGTCTCATTATTTTATTTGCTTGTATTTTGTGTTTATATTCTTGCTTAACTATAGTAAGATCCAAACTGGATCAAAATTTTTGAGAATGAGAAATTTTTACGTTGAATTTATTGTCAGCACAGAAAACGAATATTACCATCCTCAGATGGCACCAGAGAAATAAAAATTATGTGGATATCCTTCAAAACAAAACCCTATTGGACTGAATTACTAATGAATACAAGAAGTTAAAATTATCATGACAATAAGATAATAATATATTGAATTAAAATAAGTTTTGTATTTTTTTTTCCTGTTTATGTTAGTGTATATTATATGTGATGGGAAGAGACAAATTATTTAAGTAATTTTAGCGCTATATACTGTATACACTACAGATCTTTCTCGTTCGCGGAGTGAAATATGTAACAAAGTTTTCTGTTACATATTGTATTTTTATTTAATTAATTTTTCTCCCTTCCATCCGAAACAATTATTTAAATATTCGTATATTTTTATCTTTGATACATTAATTTATTGGGTTATATGTTCACGAGATATTTAGTTCGTTCCCGTGCTAAAAACTATATCTTCTTTTAAAGAACATTTCCAGATACATTCTTTCATTGCCTATGCATCTCTTTTAATTGACATAAAGTAAAAAAAGAAGTAAAACGCGCCTCTTTTTTTCTACCCGTACATGAAGTTCAGCCCTCCACGTTTGTTAAACAATAAAGAAAAATAAATGTCTACGCGTCATTCACACATTCCCCATTTTCTGCCACTCCTACTTTCTAAAAAATAATGTGATTTGATGTAATAATATTCTGTCGAACTTTTATGTATTTACTTTTTAGCGCTTTTCATATATAAGTTAGATGTGTAATTATATTTAAAATTAGAGAATATATGTCTAGAATCTGTAACGATCTTTTAAAATATTTCTCATCCGTTGTTCGGCTTCAAGCTAACTTTACTCTCAGAGTCAAAATGCTACCGCTCGGAAACTGCACAAAATGACACCTGCCAATTCTACACATATATCAGGATATTCAGATTCAAGTAAAACTCATTTAAATCGCCAAATGCTGTGTATCTCTTTACATGCGCTGAATCACAAAGGATTTGGCGACTTGTACTATTTTTACGCCAAAAGATGTTAATCTAGGTTACGAATTTTAATCACTTCTCTTCCGCTGTCTCTGCTATGTATTAGTTAAAATTTCATCTCCTGAAAGAGCATCAAAAGTTCGTTGGGGATTCATCAGTGCAAAATGTAGACAGAGAAAAATTCAACAATTGGCTGTAAATCAAACTTTATCTATTTTAGAGGAAGCAAGTTTATCCCGAAGACAATAAAATATTATAAAATATATCCTAAAACTCTATCCAAGTTATTCATTGTCTCCAAAAGCTACAGCAGAATGCTATCCGGTTTAAAAACCATAAGTTGTCATAGAAACTAGTGCTGAAACACAATTGCAAAATCTGCTGAAACATACATCATCACGTCTTTGCAAATATCTGGTTGAAATTTTAGTCAACTTTACAAAACAAAAAAGGAAAATTTAGAATTGCTTTCAAAATGAGTTTGTGATGGTTCTCAGCAGCAGTAATGCAGCCGAAAATTCGAGAACAATTCAGTCAGTGATGCTAATATTTTTCAAATCCCTTTTGTTCGTATAAGATTAACAACTATAGATAAAGAGGATATTCTATAATACATTTTTACTTGGGATTAATTCAACAGTTTCATCCTATTGAACTGGAACTTGACATTTCACCGTTCATCCTAAACTAACTCTGAAATGTCAAGTTCCACATTTATAATAGCTTAAAAAATAACTACAGTAAAGCATTTTGAAACATTCTCACTTCAAATACATAAAAAATAATTTTGGTAAACTTTTCGATTCAAATATCGCACTGTGTGATGTGCACATTAAAAACAACCATTTAAAAAATACCAATCTGGTAAGAGAACGACAGATTTAGTTCAGTTTTCCATTTACTAATTAGTATACAGTTGAACTCGGATATAATTAAATCAAAAAGACCTAAAGTATCTTTATAAGAAAGTAGCCATATACGCACAAAACTTAAGCTCAGATTTTTTTTTAAACTAAGGATGTTTTATGAAGCTATGACAACCCCCATTACACAACTTGGTCGTGCTGGTTTAGACAAATCCACTTATGAAAGAGAAATACTTTTCATTTTGTGTTGAGTTTCATGAGTTATGTTCAACACAATACGAACTGAATAAGTTAACAAGGAACAACTTTTAGCTCGCAACTAGCATTGAGACCTCGGGCATTTTATAGCCCTTAAAAGACATAGTTAGAGGCTAAATTTAAATTTCAATAAAATTTGTCTCAAAAATCGTATTTATTGATTTTAGAGGAGCATAAAATTTCTGAAATGCAATATTTGATACCACTTATCGAACAATTAACGTAAAAGTTTTTTTTTTAATTACTTGAAAATTCAAATTAGTTAATAATAAAAATAAAAAAGTTTAAAAAAGTATTTAAAAAGTTTAAAAAATTCACTCAAGAACATACGAATTTCATTTTGAAAAAATGCAACAGTATAATTGCATTTTCGGAGGCGCGAAATTGACGTTATTCGTTACAGTAGAACCAATTCGTTTCTCGGCAACCCTGACCGAAAGTAATAAGCGTCTGTCTGCTGTATGTGAATAGTGGTTTGGATTCTTATCACCCTATTTCGTGACTTAACTCGCTTTTAGTGTGAAATTAGCAATTCAAAATTCATTAATTTAAAATTAATTTATAGAAACATATATATAATGCGATTTTTGCAGAAATTTTTATCGGTACTCTAACCTTGAACTATAGGGCTATTAAAATGCACCAAGTCTCAATGATAGGTGCGAGCTTTACCAAAAGTGGTTCCCTTATAAGTATAAAAGATCAGATATGATACGTATCGGAAAAAATTAGATTGAATCAAGATAATTTATCAAGATATATATATATATATATATATATATATATATATATATATTAACAATTTAGTCAGTAACTTTGTATACGGAAGAGGAGAAGAGAGAGTTCAAACCAAATTTCAAACAGATCAAAAGCAAATTTTTCAAAATCAAATTTCAAAGCTTTTAAAACTTTAACTTTTTAAGCACTTTCTTTGTAAATGTATCAACTTTTTAAAACTCAATAAGTTTTTTTTAATCAAACACCTAAAACTGACACTCTAAACGTGAACTTTGTCGCAGATATTCAGAAACGTTTGATAAATTTAGGCAATTAGAAAAAATATACTGCGCTTAAAAAAACACTATCAACTGCTATGCTTTTATAATGACTTTACGCTTTAAATGCATTGTTCTATGCACCATGATCGTGATATCTTAGATAATATTCAATATAATAATTTAATGTAATTTTTTCAGAGAATATTTTAGATGTTTTTCATCATGAAATGGATTTAAAAAATTGTTGTTGACAGTTATTTTTTAGAAATTTCGTTTTTAAAGAAATTCGTAAATTTGGGGGGGGGGGGGAAATATATCGGTAATACAACTTTCTTTTCATTTTAAAATTTCCCTTAAATTTTAATGCATTTAGAAGAACACTCTTGTGTGCGGTGTGTATAAAGAAAATTGTGTTGTCCGCGTTTAAATTTATAATAAAGTGTTATATGTTTAGGTCAAATTTCACTAAAATTTACTTGAAAACCCTCTATTTTTCAAACCTTGGATATTAATGGTTAATCTTTTGCAAAAACTCATGTTTTTATTTAACATTTTATTTAAAAACTCGTTAAATAATTTAAAACACACTTTTAAAAAACGATCTTAAACGGTTTAATCACCTCAATGATGTGAAAATTAAAATATTTTGAAACTTTTAATCTGAAAATAAATAACTGAATCATTATTTTTTTTCTTCAGAAGCTAATGATGTTTTCATTCCATTCTTGAAAGAAATACTGCAGTAAAATTTAATATATTTTCCTAAAGGAAAATAGCTTTCACATTTGCCAGACATTGCTAATGAAACAAATGTATGTACCTATTTTATCAAAAACCTCTTAGATGTGTCAGGTTACTAAAGTCTGCTTTAATAAAATATATAATTTTTAATGATCGCATATATGATGACTTTTCTTTCTACCTGTAATAAGGCTTCAACTTTGTGTATTCATATTTCGTTAACAGCAAGGAGATATCTATTTAATTATATATATATTTATTATACATTATTTACAATTGCGGCCAAGCGCACCGCTACTTCGTACATACTGGCTTCACTGCCTTACATCTCGTCTCCGTAACTCTCCTGCAAGAGATATTCAATCCCGGACTAGCAGCGCCATCTCTGTTTATAAATGGATACTAATCGTCGAGATATGACACCCCTCCCCTCGTAGTTCAAACGAACCACTGGTTTAATCTGTCTGTTGCTTCTTCGAACAGGTTGATTGTCCTTTTTATCAGTCTTTATAGGTGCACTCTTCTGTAAGTCCACATCATTCTTTGTAACGGAATTGTCCTTTACATTTTTATCCATAGTATCATCACAATTATTATTCACAACTGTACCTGTTACAATATCATGTGAAGACTGAGATTGGTTAGATTTTTCAGCATTCTCGGCATTAATTTGCTCTTTATTATTTACATAATATCCAGAAAACTTATTTCTCTTAACTATCGAAACTATCGAAATCAGTGTTTTGTTTATCAAACTGACCCGTTTTACTTTCCTCTGACGTTTCATCACTTATTTCTCTGTTGTGTCTCAACTGATTAACATGACGTTTACACATTATTCCGTCATCTCTATTTACTAAAACCCATCTGCTCCCCAATATTATAATTTTTCCTTTAATCCATTTCTCCCCTTTTCCAAAGTTTTTAACAAAAACTGATTCATGAAGATTGTATTTATGTAAGGGTTGCTGTATTTTAGGTTTGGATGGTAATACCAAGTGTAGAGCTGTTCGAACTGACCTTCCAAACATTAATTCTGCGGGAGTCTTACCAGTGACAGAATGTGGGGTAGAATGATTTTCCAATAAAAATCGTGCAATTGACAAATTTATGTCACCCTTATCTAGCTTTTTAAGACAACTTTTAACAGTTTGAACATACCTTTCTGCCTGTCCATTCGATGATGGATGATATGGCGGAATAGGTGTATGTATAATTCCATTTGATTTAAGAAATTCTTGAAATTCATCACTTGTAAACGCACGTCCATTATCACTGACTAATTCAACGGGCAAACCAAATGTAGCAAAAATTCTACGTAGTACTCTAATAGTTGATTTACTATCAGCACTGGGTACCACCTGTACCTCTAACCATTTAGTATAAGAATCGACCACTATTAAAAATATTTTACCCTCAAAAGGACCGGCAAAATCTATGTGAATTCTTTCCCAAGCAAATTCCGATTCCCATTTTAAAGGTTTCATTTTAGGATTATCCCGAGCAAACATTTGGCATCTACTACAAGAATTAACCATTTGTTCTATTTCTTTGTCCATATTAGGCCACCAGATCACACCTCGAGCTTTAGCTTTCATGCTAGATATACCCTGATGAACGGAATGTAATAATTGTAACATTTTTTCGCGACCTTCATCTGGTATAATTACTCTATGTCCCCATAATAAACAATTTTCTAAACACGAAATTTCTTCACGTCTACGAAAATATGGTTTATATTCCTCGGATTTAACCGTTTTTGGCCATCCATATAACGCCCACTCTAAAATTTGTTTTGTTACTGGATTTTCAGTTGTCCACTTTGAAATCGTTTTAGAAGTAACAGGCCAATCATTACTATTAGAAACGAACATTATTTCCGATGGATTATTTACTACATTTACAGTTTCTGGAAGAGGTAATCTACTTAATGCATCTGCATTTTTATAATTTTTCCCTTCGCGATACTCAATTATATAGTCATACCCTGCTAACATTAACGACCATCTCAGCATTCTGGGTGATAATGTATCAGGTACTTTTTTTACAGGATCAAACAATCGAATTAAAGGTTTGTGATCAGTTATAATTTTAAACTGTTTACCTGCTAAATATTGATGAAATTTCGTTACACCAAAAATTACAGATAAAGCTTCTTTATCAATCATGGCATAATTTCTTTCAGTCTTATTCATCGTTCTAGATGCAAAAGCTATTGGTTTTTCTTTACCCTCAACAATGTGGCTTAACACACAACCAATTCCATATTCAGATGCATCACAGTTTAAAACAACATCTTTGTTTATATCATACAATTCCAAAACAGGCGATTTACATAAAAGTTGTTTAACTTTCTGAAATGCTTTTTCATGCTTCTCTGACCATGTCCACTTTACATTATTATCTAATAATCTATGCAAAGGTTTTAACACATCTGAAATATTAGGTAGGAAGTTTCTATAATAAGAAATTAATCCCAAAAATGAACGTAATTGAGAAACATTAGTAGGAAAAGGAGCATTCAAAATAGCATCAACTTTTTCTGGAATAGGCTTAATGCCTTCCTGTGAAATTTTATGTCCTAAATAGCTAACTTCCGAAACCATAAATTTTAATTTTTCCTTATTTAATCTTATACCATGCTCAGAAAAGCATTTCATAATACATTCAACTCTTTCAGAATGGTCGGATTCAGATCTAGCACTTATAATTACATCATCTAAAAATACACCAACATAGTCAAATTTCTTTAATATATTTTCAATTTTTCTTTGAAAAATACCTGGTGCACATTTTACACCAAAAGCTAGTCTTAAAACGTTAAATAAACCTTTATGAGTATTTATAGTTAAAATTTTACTACTTTCATCATCAACAGGTTGTTGTAAATAAGCATCTTTTAAATCAAACACAGTAAAGAATTTTCCACCTACTAATTTAGCAAACAATTCTTCCATTCTTGGAAGAGGATAATTATCATTTTCAGTATTAGAATTTACTGTTGTTCTATAATCACCACAAATTCGAACAGTACCATTTGGTTTTGGAACAATTACTATAGGACTAACCCATTCAGAATAATCAACAGGTTTTAAAATACCCTCATTTGTTAAGCGTTCCAATTCCAAATCAGTTGCTGTTCTCAAAGAAAAAGGAACAGGACGAGATTTTAGGAAAACTGGTTTTGCATCATTTTTCAAATTTATTGAAACGGGAGGACCTTTGATCGTACCGATCCCGTCAGCAAAAACATTAGGAAATTTTTAGATGTGTCAGGTTACTAAAGTCTGCTTTAATAAAATATATAATTTTTAATGATCGCATATATGATGACTTTTCTTTCTACCTGTAATAAGGCTTCAACTTTGTGTATTCATGTTTCGTTAACAGCAAGGAGATATCTATTTAATTATATATATTTTTTATACATTATTTACAATTGCGGCCAAGCGCACCGCTACTTCGTACATACTGGCTTCACTGCCTTACATCTCGTCTCCGTAACTCTCCTGCAAGAGATATTCAACTCTGGACTAGCAGCGCCATCTCTGTTTATAAATGGATACTAATCATCGAGATACGACAACCTGATTTTACTATTTATACTGCAAGCAAATTATTCAGACGTTAAATTTTAGTAAATATTCCTAGAATTATTATTTGTTATTATTTTATTCGTATTTAAAAATTTCTAAAAACCTTAAATAAGACGTACGACATAAATTCACCCTTTTTTTCCCAATTCAAAGTAAGTATTTTACTAAAAGTAATTTTACTGATAATATTGCATGAACATACCTTCCTGGATTATTATTTAATTTTAAATTAACTTGAGTTTTATAGCGCTATAAAATGCTCTATGAAGCTTTTAAAAGATGCAATAAAATTTAATATTCACGGAAGGATATCTTAATTTTACTTCATGGTGAAATTTAAGTAGTCAGTAAAAGTTATCCTGATAGCACGTGCTATATCAATTTTTCTATCAAATTCTGAAAACAAAATTCATTGTTTGCATTTCTTTCAAAACATTCAAATACAACACTATACATATCTATGTTCTAAAATAAATTATTTCACAGTTATTTTTTTTTTCCTACCTTCTTAATTTATTAAACGAATTGTTTTTACCTAATTCAAATACAACGTATTTAAGAAAATATCTCCGCTGCTGATTCATCTAAAATTCGTTCTGAATAATTAATTAACAACATAATACTTTTTTTTAAATCCGCTGAGAGCATCTAATGGTAAATTCATCTTTATGTTCGTTAAATTAAAATGAATGAGCTAACTTTTTATACTTATTATTCTTATTTCTCAACGTTTGTTATTAATTAATTTTGTGATTGGTTCTTACATTAAATTTCTTTTCCTAATAAAAAAAAAAAAGAAATATGCTATAAAAATCTTTTTTTATTTAAAAAGTATTTTTTTTTTTTTTTTTTTGTATTTCTTTATCAATCAGAGAAATGTTTTTGACAATAAAATGCACCACAAATCAGAATGTGTTTTTGTTGTTCTTGTTATTGTTATTTTTGTTGCTTTAAATAATTGAAAACGAAATTCTAAATGAACAAAAGCAAACGTAATAATTCATAATATTTTTTTTATTTCGAAAAATCCTCTTAATGCATAATTATTGATAAGAGATACTAAAATAAACTGTATATTCTATATCTTAGAACTATAAATGCTAATCTTATGTTTTAGAGTAAAAGATGGTTTCTTATTTTTCCTTTTTCATTCAATTTTTTTTTTTCAAAATCTCTTCACCTTCTAGTGTTAGCTGTTTAACTGTTTCTTGTATCAATAAATATTATAATTATTTTTTTATGTAAAAATACAACAAAACAGACTCCAAATAACCCAGAATTATGTGTTGTTGCTGTTGCTCTTCCATTTCAACTAAGGCTTTGGTTTATTGTAGTGGATTGGAATTATATTGGGTTGAGAAATGAGTCATAGCGGTTTACTTTCTTTTCCTTTTGGCTATATTTTCTTTTTTATTGGATGGTTAATTATGGCATAGATTCCAATTTTTTCTTCAACCATTCGTAAACGTATGACTTTAGCTATCAAGCCCAACTCAGTTTTCCTTGTTTATAATGTAATTGCAAGCATGACCTGAGGCACATTTTTGCTTATTTCAATTGTTTGCATTTTATAATCCTTCTAAATATAGTTTCTGTCTAAATTCACGTAGTTAACGAGTTTTGAATTTAATTTTCAGAGATTCTTTGATTTGAAACCAATCTTCATATTTGTCTATCATCCCGTATTCAAGTCATTCGAGATTTCCCTGGTCATGGTTTATGTTGTTATTTAGCACTATAGGAGAGTACTCTATAACTATCTCGCTTTGAACCGTTTAATGCATTAGAAATATCACTGATTTACATTTCGCTTTAATTTTTCAAACCTTCAACATTTTCTCATTTGAAAATTGTGTTGACTTCGACTTCTTTTCTAAGAGTTTAAAAACACTTCGTTGATTAAAAAACAACTTTAGCATCACTTCGTATCTCAAATTTACATAAATATCACAAATATGATTATACTTTTGAGCCAAGCAAAACACAATATTTCGCTTTTAGAAAAAATTGTTTCAATATTTTTGTAAATCAGTCTCGTTGCATAATTTACTATTTGTTTTAGGATTATGTTCCAAAATACCTGTGAAATTCTGAAAAAACTTTTAATAATTTTTGCGAATTGTCTCTGTGTTTAAACTTTTGTTCACAGTTGTAATGTTGTGATATATTTGAATCCGGAGAATTCTTTGCGTTGAATGCACAGAAGTTTAGATCTTTTATTGTGTGTGGCATAAGTAGCCTCTCGCCTCTTGAAATGGCTTTTCCAACTTGTCCAAACGTTCTCTGTGAGGTTAACATTCACGCTTTGCTTCAAGAAGGATTATTAGGAATTGATGACCACCTGACTGATGTACTACCGTGATGACTGGTGCACCACCCTCAATCGCTTACATGTGATTTATGAAGACACTATCGTCCAAGTCAGATCTGTCAACTGAGCGTAAAAACAAACCAGTCCAGAATGTATTTGATCTACTACGATACCCATGTATTGCATAACTGATTGCTGATTAATTATGCAAATGAACAATTATTGTATCAATGATGTACCTTCTAGTTCTAAATGAGCAGAAAATGGCTCAGACTATGATACTCTCAGTAGACATTTAAATTGTGTGAACTTTCATGACTTTAATGAGAAACGTAGCAAACTGCACTTTCATGCAGTGCAAAAAGAAAATTCAACGTGATTTGCCTGATTACGTTACATTTTTCTAATCGTCAGACGTCCAAATGAGGCTTTCTTGAGAAGCTGTGACTGAATTCTGTTATTCTTCCTTGAAATTAAAGGTTTTCTCACTGTCATACGCTGTCTTTACATATTCGCTAGAACTTTTTGAGTTTTCTTTACTGAAAGATTGGTTTGGACGAGCCTTCGTGAAAACTTTCTATTAGTTTCAAAACATTGGAATCACTTTTGTGTCATGCAATTCGTATAAGACGAGGCAAGTTACTCTGATGTTTAGGGAATGTAAGACACCAATTTGAAACTGTCATTTTTTTTCTGATAGCTTACAGTGTTTAAAATATATCCCCAAAACGTTTTCTTTTTCTTTTTTAATTATTTGAAGTATTGCAAAAGTTATAGCGATAAATATGTGGTTGCGTATCGGCAGGTAAAACCGATCAAACAGTCGCTGCACTTCCGACCGTCTTTGTATACAAATGTCATTGTCTCGGTGAACTACATTGCGGAAATTATAGTACAATTATCGCAAAATTATCATATAAAAAGCTAATTTTTAATCTTTAAACGTATTTTTCTCCAAACGACATTTTTTTTACATACCTGCGTGGGATGCTCGAGATCCGCTCAACCGATTTCCTTTAAATTTTAATCAAAATAATAAAAATTGAATTCTTTATGGCGATATGTAGGAATTATTTTGATATTTTATTATTTTTTTATTTTTTTACCAACATTTTAAGGCTATTTTTATGCATCCAAATTAATTAATTAATTTATTATTTTTTTTTAATTGTTATTTTTTTATTTTTAATGCTGCTATTTACACAAATATTTAAATTTTGAAAAAAGTCTACGCTACGCCATAGCTAATATGCTAAAGAGTAATCGAACTCTTTTAAAAAAAAGTTATATTTCAGGAATGCTTGTCGCAAGTGACCAGCTGACACTGCATTGTCTGGACACCCTTGTTTACATGAATGCAAAGGACAAAGTATATTTTTTTATGAAAAAATTACGAAACGTGTTATCCAAACACAACTTAATATATTACAAAAAACAAACCAACAGTTTATGTTATTATTGAAGCCCACAAAATACCCTAAAGTATGATTTTGTTTTCAACGTTCAAATTGCTGCCCCACCTTAAATTGTTTAGCAATCTCAGTCACATCTCTTGGATAACGAGATTTATTTCCAACAATTAAATGTCTTCGAGAAGAAAAAGTGTTCATTTTTGTCTAGATTCAAGTACTCGTAGCTTCATCTAAACGGTCCCGACAATAAGTCATTTTGTCATATTCAAAATACAGTACATACTTAAGAAATTGTTGATTTTAAGGTATAATAGTGGTATCTCAGCTGCCAGAATTATATCGTAAAATTAACAGTAATAAACAGTGAAATTAGCAATAATACGCTACCGCGCATGCGCGGCAGAGATTGCAAGTATATATTAGGGTGTCCCAAAGTTCAATGTAACTTTTTTTTTTTAGTTGGGTCTCACCCTCTAAAAAGTTTCTTCTACTCCTATTATTAAAATATATGAAATTATAGCTCATTTGGAAAAAATTAAGAGGTCCCTCAAGGTCACACAAGTTCACTAATTTTTGTAAAAATATGGAATTTTAATCAAAAGTATAAGCGTTGATCAATTATATATTTTATTTCCATTAATAAATTTTTAGTATCTATTTTAACAAAAAATAATAATAAAAAGCAAGATTAAATACAAAAACATAATTAAAAGCTGCACGCCTGCTAATTTTATATACTTTCGCCATACCTCAGTGATAGTGCTGTTCTTGTATACAATAACATTGTACCATTTTGGGAAAAATTAAGTTTGTCAATAAGACATAAGCAACATATCTTATAAAAGATTAAAGTTTTATATAGCAAACAAGTAGGCTTGATGAGAAATCGAAGAAGGAATACTGCAAAAGGCCAAGAGAATCAAAGAATGTATAGCGAAAATCTAATTAAAAGCTGCACACCTGCTAATGTTATATATTTTCACCATACCTACTAAAAAGCTTTCAATCAGTGATAGTGCTGTGCTTTTATGCAATAACATTGTACCTTTTGAGAGAAATCAAGTTTGCCAATAAGACATAAGCAGCATATCTTAAAAAAAGATTAAAGATTTATATGGCAAACAAATAGGCTTAATGAGAAATCGAAGAAGGAAAAATGCAAAAGAAAAAGATAATCAAAGAGCGAAAATCTGGATATCTTATTTGACATAAGTCACACGCTAATTCGGAACAGCTTATTAAAAATTAAGTGGATCGATCGTTTCTCAGATTACAAAAAGAAACGAGGAAAGGTTGTATTGGATCTCTGGACAGAAGGCTTTCTACATGTGAGAAAAGATCATGTGAACGACAGAAAAAATTTGCAAAGCGATTGAAAGCTGCTTTATCTCAAAATTCCTTTGCTTTATCAACTGCATCTTTTACATCAACAATGGATGAGACTAAGACTGAAAGTAAAAACTGTAAAGAAGACTTTGATGATGAATATGCTGCACAAATTACACTAGAAAAAAAATTACATTAGAAGCACACAGGTAAAGATGAACGAAGATAAAGGTCTGTCATAACACCAAAAGTTGCTGCTCTTTTTGACAGAAATAATATAAGTAACAATAAAGTTAACATTGTCACTTGCATCTGTCTTGAACATGGCTGCTGGTGGTGATAGTGAATCAGACTGTTCAAAAAGTACTGTTCATCGTGAACACTTACGTAATGAAACTGTGCAACAGAAAAAAATGGAGTTTAATGCTTCCAGATCAGTGGTTCATTGGGATGGAAAGTTATTACCTGATTTATTATTAAATGAAACAAGGAAGGTAGATCATTTATGAGTGTTAGTTTCCTCTCTAAAAGATAGTAATACAAAAATTCTTGGAATTCCTAAGCTGTTATCTGGTACAGGAGAAGCAACAGCTAATGTGGTTTTTGAACTTTTACAGACATGAAAATGTGATTCTCAGGTTATTGGTATGTGTTTCGACACAATTTCCTCAAATACAGGTAAATTCAAAGGAACATATGTTCTTTTTGAATATAAAACTGGATGAAACCTTTTCCGGTTAGCCTATAGACACCATATTTGAAGTGTTACTTTTAGATATAATTAATGTATGTGTTGGACCGTCAAGTGGACTTGAAATTATTATGTTTAAAGGATTTAGAGAAAAATGGATTGAACTTAACCACAACAATCCAAAATGTCAAAAAACACGATTAATAGCAGCATCCAACACTTTGAAAACTTTTATTATGAATCAACTTCTGACAGTTGCTAAACACTCTCCTAAAGATGATTACCAAGAACTAACAAATCTTTCCGTTCTTATGATTGGAATAGATGTAAACAATATTATTTGGAAACCAGGTGCTCTCCACAGAGCTCGAGACAAAAGCCATTTATTCATTAAAAATTAAACTACTGTTTGATGGAAATGAATCTATAATGCAATTTACACCTCAACAATTTCAAGGCCTTCAAACGTTCAATCAGTTTGTTGTATGCGTATACATTCAATCATGGTAGAGATGTCAGTCTATTGTAGATGCACCAGCGAACGACATTTTACTGATACAAAGATTGCATTAATATGATGATATAAAACTACGAAAAAGAAAGCTAAAGATGATTCTACGTCACTCCTATTATTTAAGTGAAGAAATTGCCACTCTTTGTTTGTTTTAAAAACTTCGGAGTGCCAAGCAGAAATATATGTTAATAACATCAGTGAAAAAAAGAATTTGTACTTAATTAAGAAACTTCCTTTAAAATTTGATGACTGAAATATCTCTCATAGCTTCTTTCATACCGCACAAATAGACAACAGCTTCCTAAGCCTACCTGTTGAGAAATGGCCAGAAACACAATCATTTAAAGAAGCTGAACAAATTGTTAAACATTTGCCGTGTGTTAATGATTGTGCAAGACATAGCATTAATCGAAGGTTTTAATGATGCAACAAAAGATGAACAAAAACAGCAGTTATTGCAGGTAGTTGACAGGTATAGAAAAACCTTGCATAGAAATATATATATATATATATATATATATATATATATATATATATATATATTTAAAAAATAATAGTTTGGTAAGTAACTGTAAATTATTATGGAATTAAAACTATTTTTTAAACGATTTGACGACCTTGAGAGACCTCTAAATATTTTTTTTTCAGCTGAAATTTTACAAGAGATCTTAAGTACCCCAAAAGAAACTTTTTAAGGGGTGAGAGTCCAAATATTTAAAAATTTATTTTTTTGGGACACCCTAGTATATATGCATATATGAATGGATAGATGTACATCGATGAGAAAGCCATTGTTGATTTAGAGAAAAAAAATGTCAGACCTGAAGCGTGATTAATTCTTCAAAAATATTTTTTTAAGTAAAGCGGCAAATTAACTTAGTAGTTTTTTTCCGTATTTATCCAGTTTCGAAGATCAGGAAATCTGTAAAATTTTGTTTTAACTATTGTCACTCGTGCAATTCATAATATAAATCACCGAAATAAATGAGAAATGACAACTTTAACCCTTTTTTAATAACAAAATCCACACCTTGATTATCATGTCTGCGAAAATTTTAGTCTATTTACAACAATCCAATATATTTGTTAAAGCAAATGCTGTTTTTTCTTTGATGAAAGTAAGAAAGTATAAATATGTTTTTCTATTATCCTTATTTCTCATATTGCATGTTTCTTTGTTAATAGCTAGGGGTATTCTGAGAATGTAGCTATTTGCTTAATATTGTCAACCAAAACAGAAAAAAAGCTATCTTGTGTGAATGTAAGATAGAAATGAAAGAGTGAAATAGTTTCTTGAATAATCTAAGAAATACACAGACTGTAATAAAGCAAAACGAGATTTCTCCATGTGTAGAATAAAATATTCCTTTCCCCGAAATAAAAAGATGTTTATTTGCTTGTAAATAAATATGGCATATAAGCTTATTTTAAGTCACGGATTATTTTAGAATCCTAAAAATGAAATAGACACGTAATAAAAAAAAGTGACGTCAATCGAAGTCAAGTACTTTTTTACATAAATGATATGTTAGGTGTTGAAAATTAAACTTTTGTGTCGTTTCTTTGACTGAAAAACAGGCTCGATTACTTGTGCATACTTTTATGAGATCAATCTCTTTTTTATTTATCCATTTATTCTTGAAATTACAAGACAAAATAAATCTGTCAAGTGCGAGTATAACTCACGTTCAAAAAGTTCCGTACATTGAATTTATTAATTACTATTTATTAATTAATAAACTCCTACTACGCCTAATTTTTTCATAATTTTAGTTTCAGTAAATTCGGAAATAGGATGGGGGTGGGGGCATATTTTTAAAGTACTTTCAACGATATCGCTGAAATTATAATACACCTAAAATTAAAACAAATATATTTTCGAGTTCGAAGTTACGAGATCTTTCGAACAATACCCTACACGATACATAATTTTTTTCAAGTACCTTAATTAATATCTCGGCTAATTACCGACAGTTGTTTTCAAAAATCATTATACAATATCTTTGGATGATTCTGTGTCGATAGATACCTCGAGCGCCCGTGAGCTCCCCTGCTGACCGCCTGAAAAGTAAAGTTTGCGTGTAACGAAAAAATGCGTTTTTCTCAAAAACTAAGTTACCTAGGAAAATCTCTATAATTTTCCTGCAAGGTTTAAATACACTTCTAGTAACCCTAATTTCTTCAAAATTTTAGTTTCAGTAGATTCGGAATGGGCATATTTTTGCAATGCATTTTTGACGATATCTCTGAAAATATAATACCTAAAATTAAAACAGATATATTTTTGAGTTCGGTGGTATGAGATCTTTTGAACGACACCCTACACGAAATACATATATAATTCAAGTAACTTAATTAATATATCGGCTAATTACCGGCACTTTTCCCGAAATCACATTTTCCCATTATCAACTATCTATTGGTGATTCTACTTCGATAAGTACCTTGAACACCACTCAACTCCCCCGCTGACTTCCCGAAACGTAAAGTGCATGTGTAACGGAAAAATGCGTTTCTCTCAAAAACTATAACCCTAGAAAAATCACTATAGTTTTCCTGCAAGATTTAAATAAACTTCTAATACCCCTAATTTTTCATAATTTTAGTTTTAGTAGATTTGGAAATAGAGGGGGGGGGGTGCAATATATTTGTAGTGCATTATCGACGCTATCTCTAAAAATAAAATATACCTAAAATTAAAACACGTTCGGTGTTACGAGACCTTTTACACGATACCCCACACGATATGTAAAAATATTTATTTTTTCAAGTAACTTAATTAGCCGCCCTATTTTTTTCCTAAACATATTTGAGAATGGCTAAGTGAGAATGGCTATGTGAGTCAGTAGACTTTATAACATTTCCGGGTTTAAACTTTCAACGTTCCGTAGTTTACGAGAAAAACGGCTGTGACAGATGGACATACAAACACACAAGTGATCTTATAATGGTTCGGTTTTGACTTTTTAAGTATGGAACCCTAATATGACTTAAACGTAACCCTTTTGCTCTACAAATAAGTATTCTAGAGTGCTTTTTACTTACCCATCATACGTAGTATAGGGTATGTCTTCTAATCGTTTTAAAAATCGAAAAAAAAATTTTTTTTGACGAATTTACACGTTTCAGACACTGGAGATTCCGAAAAACATATTTTTAGAAAAAAAAATTTGCCGTCCGTCTGTCTGTGCGTGTGTCTGTAAACGCTCTATCTCCCGAACAAATTGAGATAGAGACTTTATATTTGGTATGTACTTAGTATG
Organism: Maratus michaelseni; assembly: GCA_963931845.1. Lineage (NCBI taxonomy): Eukaryota > Metazoa > Arthropoda > Arachnida > Araneae > Salticidae > Maratus > Maratus michaelseni. The sequence goes on along the minus strand of OZ007593.1, from coordinate 358,758,976 downwards.
TAATAATGGGAAGAAGTTTGTTGAATTTCAGTAACCTCGGTTATCCGGAACTATTTTTTTCGAACTCTCGAAATATTCGTTCTGATAAAAGGTATATAAAAATTTTCGAAATTGTTTATATTAAGGAGTGAATATAAAAGACAATAAAAAAACAAATTTTGCATGAAGCATGAAGTCGATCGGATAATGAGTTGTCGAAATATTTGTAATCCTATTTTCAACACTCTTCGATTTTTCATGACGCTGTATTTGATCCAAAGTTCAATTCAAAGAAATATTTTAATTGGAAATGAGACGCTTAATCCGACGTAATAAACCGTTAGTTAATATGATTAACATTTTTGGAGTTATAAGGATGTTCCTTTTACGCAATTCAGTAATAGAACATTTAAAGTTTATGACGTCATGAAGCCACGGTTTTATTCGAATTGCAATGCATTTTATAAGTAGTTTACACATATTTTATTTTTATATTTTATATTATGCATATCCATGATGAGTAAGTATTACGATGTTCCCCAACGACTAGTTGAATTGACAATGATATCACAAGAGAATGGATTTTAGATATGCTAGACTCACAAGGATTACTAGAGTAACAAATCGTCTCGTTTTAGAGATTTAAAAAATAATGGAACAAAATCATTCTACAAATTTCGTACAGATGAAATAATCTAATAAGATAGTTTAGCAGCGAATTACGAATGCTTTATGCCTTCATTTTCTGTAGGATACATGACTAAACAAATAAAATCACAATAACGCCACATACACTGGCAATGCTATTAGGGTAGTATGCATTCGCTACATCAGCCTTTTATATCAGTTTCTTTACTCATGATTAACTTTTTGTTCGAAAATTAGCATTTTGTGTTTTTCCCTGAATTTATGACCATTTGACCTTACCTTGTAGCTTCTTAAGAAAGAATAAAAAATTCTCTGTGTTCGGAAACAATCAAAAAGCCATTTTTAGAAAACTTTGTTGGACTATTTTCAAACCATTTGGGACGTGTGTTTTATTTCGGTACGTAGAATATCTTTGTTTTGTTTTTTCAAAGGAAATATGTTAAAATAAAGCATTCATACCACAAATTTAAACAAGTTATTTATTTTACTGTCTTAATGTGGTATATTCAAAGCTTTCAATTTTGTTTTCTCTCTTTGTTTAACATATTTTAAACCTGAAACTTTAGTTCATAAATGAAATCAAATAAACGTCCCATAAAAAAAAATACATTTTATAATATACATTTTCTGATTTGAAAAAAACGGAAAGTTGGCAGCTATATATATACTAATAAAAAATAGTTTCGCACTCTGTGTCTGTCTGTCTGTCTGTCTGTCTGTTGGTGATGGCTAGGAAAATTTAGCGCACCTAGAAGTCTGAAAATTTAGGTGAGGATAGTCCAAAATCTGTCCTGTGCACATTTTAATATTTTAATTATTTACAGAAATATTAATTAAAATCCACAAAGAGCTCTCATCAAAAATACACCTTTTTTCTTCGGTTGGTTGGTTGTATAGAGTCTTCACACTAGTGATTAAATAAACCAGAGTATCGATGCATAGATAAGGACTTCTAACGAAATAGTGTTAATATGGATTGCAGTTTACCTCTATTAGAATTGCAGTAAACATTCATTTTTGAATTAAATCGTTCATGGTTTTTCGAGCAAACACTGAGAAAAATGACACTTTCAAATCTGAGTAAGTCGATGTTTTCATTTTGTTATGAAACTTTTTTTTTTTCAAATATGACGACCCAATGCTTTCAATTCAGAAATACTCAGAATATTGAAACATATACAAACTCAAAACTGAGCCCATAGAGGTCAGTTCATACTCATTTTTAAAACATGGACGTGCTCAAAAATGATTAGGGTCATATCATGCTCATTTTTGAAACATGGAAACACTAAAAAATGAACACATAGAAGTGAGTTCATACTGATTTTTGAAACATGGACATACTCAAATATGAGCACATGATGTTTTATTCTTGAGTGTGTGCATGTTTTCAGAAGTGAGTATATACATGTTTCAAACTTCAGTAATTTTGATACTGAGCCATTTTCACCATGCGACACTCTCAGATTTGAGCACATGATGTTTTATTCTTGAGTGTGTGCATGTTTTCAGAAGTGAGTATATACATGTTTCAAACTACAGTAATTTTGATTCGGAGCCATTTTCACCATGCAACACTCTCAGATTTGAGCACATGATGTTTTATTCTTGAGTGTGTGCATGTTTTCAGAAGTGAGTATATACATGTTTCAAACTTCAGTAATTTTTATTCGGAACCATTTTCACCATGCGACACTCTCAGATTTGAGTATTTTTTGCTCAGTTTTGAAAATGTCATTTTTAGAGCGCATAATTCCAAAGTCCTGAAACAATGTTATTGTAACTTCCTCATCATCAGGTAAATTACAAAATGGTAAAATTCACCCCAGCATCAGTAATAAATATTTTCGATTCGAAAAGTAGAAAATTAAGCTGCTTTGCGAGGTTACGATTAAAAAAAAGAATTAAAAAAAAAAGAATCCCGTCCAATAAATTGCCAATGCCAATGTTTGGTACGGTTTGCAATGAAAACCCTTTATAACCAGAGTTGAAATAAATGGCGCGTTAGCATCATTGACATCTCATACAAATAGACGCCGGATCAGCAACCCTTTTTTGAAGAAAACGTGTCTGTTTTCACCAGCAGGTGCTGGTGGGAGAATATTATGCCAAACAGGTTTTTTTACCGCTAAACTGTCACTGGAATTCCACCGTCTGTTTCTTTTATTACGAGAAAGGAAACAGAAAGTTGCCAAGAAAGGGATTACCGCCAGAAAGCGGCACCCTTTCGCCGTTTTTTGGCGATGAAAGGTGAAAGATGTTTTCTTCAACTCTCTTGGAAGAGAAGAAAGGGATCCGGTGTCCATTTATATTAGAAGTCAATGGTTAGCATACATTTTGGCATGGTGTTAGTATAACGGAAAAGTACCAGGAGTTCTATATATAAATAAATAGAAATGACAGATCCTGAAGGACACTAAAACTTCACCTGTAGCTTCAACTATGTAACTATTGAATGATCATTAAATTATTTATTAAAAAATCACAGAAAAGATTTATTTTATAATTATATATAGATATATGCATATTAACTCAAATTTGCTTTCTAGAAATGCCTATCATAAAAAAAAACTTTTTAGCATATTTAAATATTATTTGTTTGGTTTGTTTGTTAAATCATACATTTTTTAGGAAAATAATGTATTTTCTAAAAATATTTTTATCATGATTATATCAACTATTAATTCTTTTGTCTAAAATCCATTTTACATATAAAATATACCCGATTTTCTAAAGACTTTTAAAATGCCTTTCAGTTTATTTGATAAATTGCGTTTTTCGGCATAAAAGCAATTGCTTATCTCAAGGTGGAAAAATAGTTTAAATAGGTTTTTCTTCGATTGGCATTGATTGATTACTTAAACTAGCTAAATTTATAACGCATTTTACAACAAAGCATGTAAGATTCTTGTAAGTTAAATTTGAAAAATTATTCTGGCAAATAGCTTTATGGTAAATATCAAGCTAGAAGTATTTTATTAATATTTATTATGGCCAATTTCGTATAAATTCACAATAATATTTACATTAGCAGATTTTTAAAAACCCATGCATATATTATAAAATGATATACAGGGTGTCCCAAAAGTCTCCGTACAATTTCAAAAATTTATTACAAAAAAATAATAATAGGCCTACAGCAAAAATAATTACAACAGTACATAGAGTAACGTAAAAAATTTTTCTACTACCTTAGTATACTTGTACATGAGGTCCTTTCGTTGCACGAAGAATATAAAGTCGATATTCCAATTCTCTTCACGTGCGTTTCAGTATGCTAACATCAACAGTAGTTACAACTGTTTGATGAAATTTGAACAAAAGTTAATAGTCTCATGGAATTGAAACAAAACATCCAAACAGCAGTAGCTACTGTTGATGTTAGCATGACAAACGTTCGTGGATTGGATTGGAATATCGTCTTGATATTCTTCGTGCTACGAAAGGATCTCATGTTGAAGTTTACTAAGGCAGTAGAAAAAAACTTTTTAAGTTACTCTATGCACTGTTGTAATTATTTTTGCTGTAGGCCTATTATTATTTTTGTAATAAATTTGAAGTTGTATGGAGAATTTTGGGACACGCTGTATAACTTTTATCATCCAGGCATGAAGTCCCTTGTGGATCAAACGATACCTTCGCAACGGTTAAAATTTAATGATCCATTAATTTGTACAGGGGACGTTCCATTAAAAAAAGTCCTTCCAGCCTGTACCGGGAGGAAAAGGTAGCTTTCCTATATCTTCGTTTTAAAATTCTAGCTAATGTTACACGAAAACAGCAACTTAAAATGCAAATAAAACGTTTACAAAAGATTCGTTAATACTGAATTTGAATAAGAAATTCGCCAAATTATTGAGCAATAGCCAAATTGGCTTCATTTATGAAGACTTATTTTAGTCGCCAAATTTGGCGATATTTCGCCAAATGTCGCCAAGTTTGGCGAGAAATTGGCGCTAACGGATATAAATATATAGTTTTATGCGTTTGATTGGGAAAATTTTTGTAATGTGCTGTCTTGTTTCAAAATGTCAGCCACCCTAGAATTTCAAACTGCTCTATCTCAGTCGTTTTTTAAGATAGAGGTAAAACAAAAAATGCTCTGGAATCCTCGTTTCAAGGCCTAACACTGAATTAAAAAATAAATTTGAATTTTTAACTTTTTTGTATATTTATTTTAGTTTTAAATTTTTAATTGGCCGCCATCTTGAAACAAAATGGCGGATCAAGCTGTCCAACGAACTCGGTCGAGACATTGGTGAGCTTAATACACACAATTAGTTTCATCAAAATTGATTTATAAATACGAGCGTTATCGTATGACATAGATCAGATATATATATATATATATATATATATATATATATATATATAAATCAACATTTAAACGGAGGGTGGTTTTGGGGTCTGGGGGTCATGATCGGTGAAAATATATCGAAATTTTCCGGAACTGCTTTCCTCCGAACGGCTGCAATAGGTAGCTTTATACTTTTTTTGTATTGAAAGCTACCTAAAAGAGAGACTAGCTTGATAAAACAAGTTGGAAATGTACGTCAAACGTGACAAATGAGGTGCGCTCGTACTATAACTAGTTTTATAAATATTCAGATCTTGGTGTAATAGCTGTTGCACTCTTATGCAAAAATGCATGAATACAAAATTATTTTATGTGCACATTTTCATATTATAGATATTAATTTTATTTTATGAAATTCAGTTTCAATACACTTTTACAAACAATTAATTACAATTCTGTTACATTAAAATTATACTATGCGCAAATATCCAATACAAGACAATGTAAAAAAAAATCATCGTTATTATTTCACTGAAAAAATGAATTATATCGTCTGTTATTATGATATGATTAATTTCCGTAATAAAATAAGTACATTTTAAGTTGTCCATATTTTATCTTTTGTTGACATTTACTGAAAATTCCAATGTAAAGCATAAGCCTTCGATATCATTGAATTAATTACGTATGATAGAATTTGATAGAATGAAGAAAACTTTTATTATTATCTTTTTAAGTTTTGATTCGATTTTCATAAAATTTGAAATGACTCGACAAAATTCTGCAACGATAATATATATTAAATTTCAAACCATTCGGTTGGGTAGTTTTTGCGCGATTATATGCAGACAGACTGACGGACCGTGCGACGACTATAGGTGCTACGTACTTATATAATTACAAACGTACCTAAAAAAATCAATAAATATAGATATACAAACAACGGACTTCTGCTTTACTCGCGGATCTTCTCTGGTCGGTTTTTTTAAACGAAACTAGTTTTATGGAAGCAGTTTGGTCCCGGCGTTTCGGTCCCGCTGGCATTTCGGACCTACAATATTAAAATACTATTTTTTAACAGGGCCTGATGAAATCACAGGGCGATGTTGCGTGGCATGTGCTTCTCTTTGAGAGAACCCCCCCCCCCCAAATTTGATGTTGTTTTGATATTTTTGTGTTCTAAAACTTTTATACAAGGGCTATAGATATAGACATACAGAGGAGTACGGTCAATCTGAGCTAATATGAGACACACTAAAAAATATAGCAATTTTTTAATGATAATATCGGTTTTGTAATTAATTTGTAAGCAATATATCATTTTACTTATATCTATTACGATTACACTCAAAATTTAAAAAGAAAATTCCAAAAAAATATACATTACATAACCTTAATTTTTTTATAAGAAAAAACTTTTCTGTCACACTGCAAAACTTTTGACGAGCAACACTTAAATAAAAACTCAGCTAAATTATTGCCGAAACGTCAGCGAAGACTCACTGTGGAGACGCGAAAAGTTTTTGGTTTCCGTCTGTTTGTCTGTCTGTCTGTTCTGTGATAGCTGCCGCAAAAATGATCCGATTAGGTTGAATAAAATCTTCTGTACAAATGGATGATTAATCTAATGAAATTAAAGTAGTATGCATTCAGACATATACTCGAATAATGATGTAGCACAATTATTGGAAATTGATAATATAAAATTAAAGCGACAACGGGGGTTCAGGGGGGGGGGGGGGCGGATCCCTCCTAAAGAAATGTATTCTTATTCTGGAAAATACAGTAATAAGTAGTTTATCCTATAATTGCATAAAATTTTGTTTAATGTGATACTTTGAAAATTTCCGGAAATTTCAATAAATCTTATATTCTTATAAATGTATAAATAACTTTAAAAAATTGAATTTTAGGATATCAAATGTTATGCAGATTATATAAAAAATTAATGATATTAATGAACAGTGATTTGTAGAGCTAACGTTGAGGCCTCTGATCTCTAGATTTACTAGTTCTAATATCCTTTTATTTGGCAAAAAGTGTGATCTCATTAGCCCTTATAATTCGGAACTACGTTAAACTACGTTATGTTTAAAGTAGCCTGATTTATAAACCATCAAACTTAGTGGGATAATGTGAGACATTCTATGGAGCTATTGTGAGACAGTGTACAGGGCTAATGTGAGACGATGTATGGGCTAGTATGAAACAGTGTATGGGATGACAGGAGACAGTGTATGAGGCTAATTTGAGACAGCGTATGGGGCTAATGTGAGACAATGCATGGGGCTAATGGGAGACGATGTATGGGCTAATATGAAACAGTGTATGGGCTGGTATGAGACAGTGTATGAGGCTAATGTCAGACAGTGTGTATGGCTAATGTGATACAGTTTATAGGGCTAATGTGAGACGATGTATGGGCTAATCTGAAACAGTGTATAGGCTAATATGAGACAGTGCATGAGGCTAATGTGAGACAGCGTATGGGGCTAATGTGAGACGCTACATGAAGCTAATGTGAGACAGTACATGGGGCTAGTATGAGACTGTGTTTGGTAATGTAATAATACTATTCCGTTATATAACTTAAAACATGCACCACAAAATAAAGAGAATATGTTAGTATATTATTGTCTTTTTGTTTTCATGTGCCAGTTATGCTATTTTCTGTTTTTTCTCTGAACTTAATAGTATATCCTTCTATGTTTGTTACAGATTTTTTTATCGAATGATAGGAAATGCTAGTTAGTTGATTTTACATCTTACCTCAAGCTAAAAGTGACATTGAAGGTTAAAGGCTGTGTATTGTTTAACATAGAAAATTGCGCATAATTACAAACATAAAGGAAGTAGGAGAGTTCATCCGCAAAATATTTTAGATGAAGCCGAAAGTGGACATTCAATGGTGAATCATAGCGTTGTTTAGATAAATATCGTTAAATTGATAGATATTTTTTTTATCGTAAAACTATACCAATGCAAACCAGTCTACATTCTTCATCCCCTATCGTAACTCCTGCAAAATAATATTCATCAATTTCTCCAAGTTCTTTTGAGATGTTGCTTTTACAGATAATAAAGGTAAAATCTGCTGCAAAGAAGAAAAGAATAAGAATAGATGCTAGTTCAAAAGTTATTACAAGTGAAAGATGAATACAGAGACAGAAAATTTAAGAATAGAAAACGAAAAACAAGTAATATAAAAACTTTTTTTTTTAAGTCAATTCCTACTTAGGTTAAATAGAATTTTTTTTTACAGCGATCTACACGCTTCGCCACAGACGGTATTTATTCCTAAATTTATATTCTGCTAAATACCTTACATAAGAGAAATTTTTGGAATGTATTAAAAATTAAGTAAAAAATAAATAGCTAAAATACCAAAAATGAATAGCTCGAAAAGTATTTCTCACAAAATGGTTAGACAAACTGCGTTAGAAAGGTAAAAAAAATTGTATTTTTCTTGATATAAATTTAAAATCTAATGATTATGCCGTTTTTCAAATATTGAATTTCAAAAATTACCAAACTTCACAATAAAGTGCCATAGCGATGTTACAGTTAACGATAATACAGTTTTTTTTTCAAATATTAATAAATTAATAAAATTTTATTGTTTAATTTTAGTTTTATACTTCATTTCTGTTCAAAAGTATAGACTCACTCCACATTTATAGTCTCCTTCGCCCGCGAGCCGCCTGATCTTCGTCCGTGAACAGCCCCATTATCTTTTTACGTGTGAAGGTGAGACTATAAATATGGAATGAGTCTATACTTTTGAACAGAAATGAAATATAAAATTAAAATTAATTAATTTAATTTAATGAATGAATTAATATTTGAAAAAACTGTATTAACATCAATTGTCATCCAGTATAAGTTAAAACAAATTTATTTGAACTTGAATGGATGAATGGAAAAAATTTTATTACGATTGAAAATTCCAACAAGATATATATAGAGAGAGTGTGAGCTAATAGTAGGAATTTAAATAAAAAGCAAAAAACACCCTTAACAAGCGTAGTAAAGGAAAATAGTCAAAGAAAGGAAGTAAAGCCATAAAAAAAAAAGAAAATCAGAAAAGAATCAAACCAAATCATGATACTATCAGAGGAAAATAAGATACAAGTGTTGAAAACGATACAGGTGAAATTTAAGATGCTAAACATTACACAAGAACAGAAGTTATTACCAAAAGGCTGGTAGACTAAACTGTAAATGACAGAGAAAAGAAAAAAAATACATAATTATTATTGAAAAAGAAGAAAAAGTAGATGATTGATAAATTGCTCAAACAGACAGCACAGACAGTAAATAATTACCTTCTCTGCATGGTAGGAATGAAAAATCATTGACGCATTTCATTGCAAATGCCACATGGGAACAAAATGATTCAGTTGTTTATAACACACCAATATTTCAAGATCATATTGAAAAAGAAACTTTTGTTTTAGCTGGAGTTAGAAAATCCACTCACTCTAAATACGTTTTTCTCATAAACGAAGTAGATAAAATACGAAGGCACGATGACAGTTCAAGGTTTGACGTGTTCTAACGATTGATCTTAGGACTTATTTCGTGTGTAAAGAAAATAAAATCTTTGCAGTGAATATTATGGATACTGTTTCTGTAATGCATTTCTCTGAACACATTAAAAATCAGGAACACTACTTGTAATTTTCCTGTCTGTTTAATATGAAATAACTCCCTGAACAATGAAATAACTCAATTTGTCAAGATCGTGGACTACATTTTTATTTCTTTTTCAATCACGGGTGTTATATTATTTAAAATTTACTTCTAAAAACTCACACTGCAAAAAAAATTGTTGATTTTACGGTGTAATACTGGCATCCCAGCTGCCATTATTATACCGTAAAATTAACAGTAATAAACTGTGAAATAATAAGTAATACGCTACCGCGCATGCGCGGCAGTGTATTACTGCTTATTTTACAACTACTTAAAAATAATGTCTCGCACTTTGAACTCATATCCGTCTCATATTAGTCCCATTCCGTGATGCGAATATGAAACAGGATTTTAATATTTTTTCACCTTTATTTTTATGACAAATATATATTTTTTCCATAAACAGATGTGATAACGGAACGCAAACAAAGAAAGGAACCACAAAGGAAACAAAAACACAAATTACAGTATTTTTTATTTGGGACTAAAGTCAAAAGAGCGAAAATTAACAAAAAGTTTAGAATTTTGTCTTACTTTAACACTTACACCACTTGTCTTACTGTATCACACTCACTTAACACCTTTAAACACTTTATTGTTCATGTGTCAAACGATACACATCTATGCATTACAAAATTGAAATTTAACGAAATATTTATCAAAATGGACGGACCGAAATGTCAGTGGGACCTAATCACACGAGGCCAAAATGTCAGTGTGACCGAACCACCGGGGGACCGAAGTCTCCTGCTTCGGAGTATGGGCTTCACTGCCTTCAACAGCATAAATTTCGGGCTTCGACCACATTCGTTAATACAGTCATCACTAGTACAGAGGCCCTATAACCACCTGTGCGCTTCGCGCCCATAAATCGTCAATACCTCATTCAGTGTTTAAATCGTAAATTGGAATCCTAAGTAAGTAACTTTTTTTGCTCATATTTGCAGAAATAATATCAATTTAACTAGAGTGCACTTCGAGTCCATAAATCGTTAATACGGCGATCCTTCTGTAAATCATATATTGAAAGCAGACTAAAAGCACGTCGTGCCCATAAACTGTTAATAAAAAGTATTAAAATGGAGCATATTAGTATTTGATATTTTCATATGATTAAAAAATAGAAAAAAAGGTTTGAATAATAGAGCCTGGTGAAAAAAAAAAGGAATATTGTTCGTTTGACATTTATAATGTACTAAAATTTATCAAATTTAAAAACGCATAACACAGCAGTAAACCCGCTTTCAGCAATTATCACTACAAAACGATCATATATCTGAATTATCTGGTGCATTCTTGTAAAGGAACATTACGGTAAATCTAGGTTAGATGCTCCATCGGGTTAGTTGCCCCAGTCACTGTGTTTCAGCTATTGGACATGTGGACCTAGTAACGTCCTTCTTTCAATTTAAAAAAAAAAAAGTGCAGTAGACGAAGTTACGGTGATTTATTTCTTCAAATAAAAGTTATATTCATCAAAAAAATATAAATTCGGCTTTTGTTTTATGTTTTTATACGCTAGAGATGCAGCAAATGAAATATAATGTATTTATTAGAGATTTTTCATGAAATATTTAATGAATGTTTTTGAAACAGGTATCGAATAATGTGTTAGTTTATAGGTTGCAGCCATATTTCTTCCTATATCCAGAGCTACTGACTGGAGCATCTATTCCAATCAAGTGGGGCGTCTAATAGTGGGGATAGATGGCCAAAATCATTAAGTTTTTTGATAAAAATCCAATTTTATCTGGTATTTATATTAAAATAATACTTTTTATGAAAAACTACATAAAATCTAGAACAGAGAGGTTAAATATGCACTACAAAAATCATTACTATAAAAAAGAAAAATAAAGGGGGGCTTAAGAGGGGAAAGTATACCTGATTTACCCTAAATGTTCAATGGATCATGTTCTGCAGGGAAGATGTTATCACATTGCTGAATAACGGAGAATGCCGGGGCAAGTATCCCTGATTTACCCTAAATGTTCAATGGATCATGTTCTGTAGGGAAGATGTTATCACATTGCTGAATAACGGGGAATGGCGGGGCAAGTATCCCTGATTTACCCTAAATGTTCAATGGATCATGTTCTGTAGGGAAGATGTTATCACATTGCTGAGTAACGGGGAATGCCGGGGCAAGTATCCCTGATTTACCCTAAATGTTCAATCGATCATGTTCTGTAGGGAAGATGTTATCACATTGCTGAATAACGTATCAATTCATTATCGTAGAAACAGCTCAATCTCATTAAAACGTTATTCAAAAAAACAATTTCTATAGGCAGTAATGCAATCGATTTTTTGTGTATACCTGCAACTAAACAGTATAATTTACACAGATGATGCTCCACAGGAAACTTGTTGCAGTGTATATCAATAACACATATCAGTTTCAAAATGTTTGATTTAATATAACGTCATCTGGAGGCACGGCAGTGCCTCCGCCAAGTCGAGAGAGGACAGCCGTAAGCATACTTTTCTGGAAGCAACTCAGGGCACTTTTGACCCCCCCATATCTCCGCGCTGGAGTATCCCAAAAATTTTAAACTTCAATTATAGAGAGTATTTGGTCCACAGGACCAAACTTTAAAATTACAACTTTCTGTCTTTTCTAGTTCAGGCGATATATGAACTCAAACATTCGATTTTTTGTCACTTCTTACTCACTCGTTCACGCGTCATCAAAAAGATTGGGTAGATCCCGTAGCCCCAGAAACTTGACATTTGGAAAAAAGGTAGTGTTTTGGATACAAAGAAAGGAAAAATTATAAAATCCAGAAAATTCGAAAAAAAACATTCGAAAATTCAACAAATTCCATCAAAATTGAAAATTGAAAATAATACGATCTTGTAGTCTTGGAAACTTAAGATTTGGTGTGAAGGTAGTGTTTAACATCCAGAAAAAGAAAACATCAAAAACACCAAAAAAATCGAAAGCAAAATTGAAAAAATCGAAGAAATTGAAAAAAACCGAAAATTTGAAGACAATCCGATTTTGTTGCGCTAGAAAATTCAAATTAGGAATAAAGGTAGTATTTAGGATACAGAAAAAGGAAAATTAAAAAAATCCAGAAAATTCGAAAAAAAAATAAAAAAATTCGAAAAAAATTGAAAAAATGAAAATAATTTGATACGATAACGCTCGTACTTATAAATTAATTTGGACGAAACTAATTGTGTGTATTAAGCTCACCAATGCCTCGACCGAGTTCGTTGGCCAGCTTGGTCCGCCATCTTGTTTCAAGATGGCGGCCACGGAAAATTTTAAAACTAGAATAAATATACAAAAAAGTTAAAAAATCAAGTTTATTTTTTAATTAGGTGTTAGGACTTGATACAAGGATTCCAGAGAATTTTTTGTTTTACCTCTATCTTAAAAAACGACTGAGATAGAGCAGTTTGAAATTCTAGGGTGGCTGACATTTTGAAACAAAACAGCACATTACAAAAAACCAACGATAAATTTATGGTCAATAATGGTCAAGCAGGTGCAATCCCGAATGAATACTCCGTGTTATTATAACTGTAACTTTGACTTCGAAATTTTGATACGTTGCATTTTCTATTTGTTGATATTTTTGAACTATGATTTACGCTAAGTGAAATGTTGTTGTTGAAGAGGGATTTTCCATGTAAATCCGAAACGTCCAATTTTAATATGTTTTTAATGTTTTATGAAAGTGTATTGTAATGTCTGTAATTTTAATGATTTTAATATAAATTTATAAGTTTTAGGGAACGCGATTTCTCGCAAATTATTTTCTTTCATTGTTGTAATCATTTTCCCAATCATACGCATAAAACTATATATTCATATCCATTAGCGCCAAATTCTCGCCAAACTTGACGACAATTGGCGAAATATCGCCAAATTTGGCGACAAAAATAAGTCTTCATAAATGAAGCCAACTTGGCTATAGCTCAATAATTTGGCGAATTTCTTATTCAAATTCAGTGTAAACGAATCTTTTGTAAACGGTTTATTTGCATTTTAACTTGCTGTTTTCGAGTAACATTAGCTAAAATTTTAAAACGAAGATATAGGAAAGCTACTTTTTCCTGCCGGTACAGGCCGGAGGACTTTTTTATGAGTTGTCGGATGCAATCTATGTTTTGCATTAAATAAAGTAAAACATTGAAAAACAAATCCCACAGGATGGGGATAGTTTGTTTTAGATCTGGAGGCACAGCAGTGCCTCCGCCAAGTCGAGAGAGGACAGCCGTAAGCATACTTTTCTGGAAGCAACTCAGGGCACTTTTGACCCCCTCATATCTCCGCGCTGGAGTATCCCAAAAATTTGAAACTTCGTTTTTCTAGAGTATTTGGCACACAGGACCAAAATTTAAAATTAAAACTTTCTATCTTTTCTAGTTCAGACGATATATGAACTCAAACATTCGATTTTTTGTCACTCACTCACTCACTCGTTCACGCGTCATCAAAAAGATTAGGTAGATCCCGTAGCCCTAGAAACTTGACATTTGGAAAAAAGGTAGTGTCTAGGATACAAAGAAAGGAAAAATTATAAAATCCGGAAAATTCGAAAAAAAAAACATTCGAAAATTCAACAAATTCCATCAAAATTGAAAATTGAAAATAATACGATCTTGTAGTCTTAGGAACTTAAGATTCGGTGTGAAGGTAGTGTTTATCATCCAGAAAAAGAAAACATCAAAAACAACCAAAAAATCGAAAGCAAAATTAAAAAAATCGAAAATCGAAAAAAATCGAAAAATTTCAAATAATCCGATTTTGTTGCGCTAGCAACTTGGAATTCGGAATAAAGGTAGTATTTAGGATGCAAAATAAGGAAAAATTAAAAAATCCAGAAAATTCGAAAAAAAAAATCAAAAATTCGAAAAATCGGAAAAAAATTGAAAAAAAAAAAAAAAAAACCATTCGAAAATTAAAAAAAATCGAACAAAATTGAAATTTGAAAATAACACGATCTTGTAGTCTTAAAAACTTAAAATTTGGTGTGAAGGTAGTGTTTAGAATTCAGAAAAAGAAAACATCAAAAACACACAAAAAAAAATTGAAAATAAAATCGAAAAATCGAAAAAAATCGAAAAATTTCAAATAATCCAATTTTGTTGCGCTAGAAACTTGGAATTCGGAATAAAGGTAGTATTTAGGATGCAAAATAAGGAAAAATTAAAAAATCCAGAAAACACGAAAGAAAATCAAAAATTCGAAAAAATTTGAAAAAAATTTAAATAATTTGATCTTTTGGCCTTAGAAACTTAAAATTCGCGGTAAAGATAGTGTTTGGGATTCAGAATAAGTTAAAATAAAAACGCAATAAAATTCGAAAATAAAATAAAAAAATCGAAAAAGATCGGAAATTTTAAAATAATTCGATTTTGTAGGTCTAGAAACTTAAAATTTGTAATAAAGGATACAAAATAAGAAAAAATTATAAAATCCAGAAAATTATAAAAAAAAAAAAAAAAAAAATGCGAAAAAATCAAAAATTGAAAATATTTTTATCTTGTAGTCTTAGAAACTTAAAACTTGGTGTAAAGGTAGTATTTACTATTCAATAAAAGGAACAATTAAAATATTCGAAAATAAAATCGAAAAATCGAAATATGTTTAAGAAATCGAAAATTCGAAAACAATTTGATTTTGTACTGCTAGAAACATTAGTTATAAGATAATTGTCCTATTAGCTAGTACAACGCCCCTAATTGTTTTATGTTTTTTCCCCCGGATTATGGTTTTTCTTTTCTTTCGTTTACGAATTTCGTTATAGAAAAGTTCCACTATAGACTGGCTACGATATAGGCGATTTCTTTATAGACAGGTTTGTTTTCTTTCACATGTTGTACTCTATTTACTTCACATATGAAATATGGATTGTTAAATGATGTTAGCCCCACAAAAATTTTCACAGCTCCCCCTACCCTCCCGACATTACTGGCTGGTTATTATGGCTTGATAGTCTTTTCTAAATAAAATCATGGTGACTCTAAGATTCACTTGATTTATCTCTAAATTGAACCTAAATGATCCTAAGAAGACGGATCAAATAATTACTATATTAGCATGACAATCAGGTAACTTAGAATTAAAATCGAAAAATCAATAAATTCATAAAAAGTCGAAAATTTGAAAATAATTCGATTTTGTAGTCCTTGAAGATTAACATTTGGCAGAAAGGCAGGGTTTTGTACACAAAGTAAGGAAAAATTAAAAAATCCGTAAATAATAAGAAAAAGTCTAAAAAAAAACGAAAAAAAAAACCATCGAAAAAAGGAATATAGTTTGATTTATTGGAAATTTCCGGAAATTTTAATTTTGGCTTTCTTTTTATACTAAAAAGTTCTTTTATGTTAAATATCAAGTATCTAGGGCTGCGAGTTATATCTCAGATGCATAGCGCCTATCCTGGAAGCAATTGAGAGTACTTTTGACACTCCCCCTCCCATAATTTAGTGCTTGCCTAGGAACCTGAAATCTCTTTTTATCTACAGTACTTTGCAAACGAAACTAAAGCTTCAATTTTTTGATACCTGTAAATAATAGGGACAGAGTGTGGGCTTAGCGAAAAACAGTGGATGATCTCCAAAAAGAACCCAAAATCAAGAAAAGGAGGGTTACTTACAAAAAGAAGTGAAATCTCATCAAAAAGTCACCTGTAAAAAATGCAGCCAAGTCTCGTAACTCATTTACCGTAAAAAGTACTGAGATCGTATAAAGCCAAGTTTAACTATCTTATTAAATCTGAAATTTTCATTCACAAAATCACTCCTAGTCTCTACATCTTTAGTTAATTATTATTTTGTGACTTGGCAATTACGCAGCACAGGGAAGTTATTACACCTTACTATGTTATGGGATGGGATAATTTAACTAAAGCAAATTATATACGCACAGGGAAGTTATTACACCTTAATATGTTATAGTATTATTTGATTAAGACTAACTATATACATCACATTCTCGTGCTAAGTAATTGCCAAGTCACAAAATAATAATTAACTAAAGATGTAGAGACTAGGAGTGATTTTGTGAATGAAAATTTCAGAGTTAATAAGATAGTTAAACTTGGCTTTATACGATCTCAGTACTTTTTACGGTAAATGAGTTACGAGACTTGGCTGCATTTTTTACAGGTGACTTTTTGATGAGATTAAACTATACTTCAAACAATTATCGCCCATTCAGCATATCTGAATTCTTTTGAGCATCCTTGTACACGAATTACAAATGCAACGTACTTAATTTTTAATAGAAAACATGCTATAGTGAACCTTAATATTGTACGTCAATTTCGTGTCAATCTATGTATAATTAATATTGTTAAGGCGTGGACAGACAAAACGAAGTTATAAACACTTTTCAGCTATAATGGTAAGAGACCGATTATTAATTTGAATAAACTTAGACAGATTATTTATTAAAACAAACTTAGACATATTATAAATTTAAATTTATATGATTTTTTGTTTTATTTCCTGGCGTGCAAAGCAAAAATTTGTGAAAGTGTACTTATTTACTAGTCTTCTATTACAGATTTTTTTTAATTAAAAATATATTTAAATAAATCCTGAGAGAATAATAAATGGAACTACATTTTTACAGTTTTACATGTTTCCGTTCAGTTTTAACATTATGAATTATCTAGAAATTAAATTATTTCCCAAGAAACAGCATTTCATTGATTACCGATTACAGAAAACTAATTAAACGAAGGAACAGATGCAGAATAACTCATGATTCTGAAGAAATTTTATTTTTAGCGTATTGCTAACCTTAAGCAGAAAATGGATTTTATTTAATGATCCTATTTTGTGAACTCGTGTGTTCAAAGATGGAAGCATTATGCTTAGATCCTTATTACATTTGGAAATAAAATAATCGTAAGAATTATAATTCCAATATTGAGACATTTACCTAAAACGTATGAAAATGTTTGCTTGCTTTTTCACGCTTCACTTTTTAATAAAATTATTTTAGTTTGTATTTTTATTCTTAACCGTAATTCTTTTTAATGTAATTCTTCATTTGATCAAATAAAGACCTTACTTTGATTTTTTTTTAATTTATTTATTTATTTTTAATGACACAACAAAACATTTATATGCGCATAAGTCGAATAAACTAAATGTTAAATATATGCTAAAAAACTAATCTCACATACATAATCGCAATGCGGGACCGAAAATATACATTTGAGCAGATAATTTCACCTAACCTTGACTAACATGTTGATGTTACATAAAGTTGTATGCATGCGTTACTCCACCTTCTGTAGGGTACCAACTCAACCGAGTAGTTAGCAATCTGGCTCTTAACTGGGCAATTTGTTCAACATTCGCGAGTTTGGTACCAAAGTGGTGAAAGTGAGGTAGCTGTGTAAGATTTTAAGAGGGTTTTTTTTTTTTCCCTTGAAAGAGAAAAATACTCCGGATCACTTTCCGTTCAAAGGTTCTTGGAGGCTCCCCTGTTATAACACTACAATCAAAAACTAGCTTATGTTTTAACAAATCCCACTCTTTCCCCAACTTACACCTTATTTGAAACTGCCTTACATCAACAGAATTTCTGACGAATCAAATATCGACAAACGCAGATTCGAAAAGTAAGGATGTACAGAATACGAATCTTCGGATAATCATTTGCAACTTAGTATATATATAAATGAATAAACAACCTTTTACAGTAGATATAAAAGTTTTGAATTAATTTTTGATCCACTTTACTGGAATGCAACTTAATTTACAGTTTGTAAAAAAATTTCTGATTCTTTATATTTTTTTCTGAAAAATCCTCTTTTTTAACACTTTCCAACCTAGTTGAAAAGTGTTTATGACTTCGATTTGTCTGCCGTCAGTCCGTGCTGTAACTCCCGCAAATATGCTCGGATTGCCTGAAATTTGAGTATGTTATTGTTGTTTACTATAGCATGTTCCCTATTTCAAATGAAGTGTGTAGCTCTTATAGTTTTTTTTACAGGGACAGTCAAAAATATGCCGTTACATTACAGTAAATGGGAAAAAATCGTTTCAAGGTCATTTTGATAATGCTACGTCATTTAAAACATGATGAAAATGATATATAATTATGAAGCGCATTAAAACATACTTTTTGTAGAATATGGGGGGGGGGCAAAGCACTTATAATTCATTTACAGGGTAAAACAAAATAATTCTGTTACACATTGTTCAATGGGGAAAAATCGTTTGCAGTGTAATTTAGTGATGTTTCACTATTTAAAACATAATGGAAATTATATGCATTACTGAGGTGCACTATATATTGCTCTCTTGTGCATTGCGTTTATTTACACACAAAATATAATGGTTACAGTACATGTGCGATATTTACAGTCTATGTGTGATAAGAGCGTTTTCAACTTTGGTTTGCGTTTTTAAGTTTAGCTACAATTTTTCATAGTACGTGTGTGTTTATAAACTCCGTTGATCGTATGAGGGCTACATAAGGGAATTCGTAAGTATTACAGACTATAGGAGTGAATTGCTTAAGGGTAGTTTTTAATTGTGTTTACGCATTTTCCTGCTGAACTATATTTAGTAGACAAATAGAAGTTTGTGGAATATAAATAAATCCATATACAGGGCTATGCAAAGAAAAAGATACATTGTCGTTTGCGGTTGGTAATTACTGCGAGTGAGTTTTAAATTGCCTTTTAGCTTAATATGTGGTGTGTACAAAAGTCTTTAGATAATATACAGGCTGTACGAAAAATTTCGAGTGTATTTCCATCGATTGGCGAAAATTGCTAAATGTGAATATTCTAACTGAACTAAATTCTATCATACTATATATCCACATCTATTTATCATATACAGGGCTGCACAAAATAATTCGACTATTTTTTTGACACTGGAAGCTAATTTTGAAAACTGTATTTTTAAATGTGTTATATGTTTTCTAAACTGTTTGCTTACATGTCTTCTTTCACCTTATTTAACGGTGAAGTTTCGTTACAGTTTTCTGGCTATGTTGGAAAGTGTTTCATAATCTATGCTTGACGCATGATTTTTCTTTCTTGTTCTTTATTATTGTAGGGTTAAGTTGTGGCAAAATTGTTC
This sequence comes from Maratus michaelseni, assembly GCA_963931845.1. Classification (NCBI taxonomy): domain Eukaryota; kingdom Metazoa; phylum Arthropoda; class Arachnida; order Araneae; family Salticidae; genus Maratus; species Maratus michaelseni. The sequence continues at coordinate 358,739,286 of OZ007593.1, read as the reverse complement.
ACGGCATTTTTATCAAGGAACTCTATACGCGACTCGGTTTTGGAATGTGTTCGTACTGTCTTATGAGCTAATTTGTGTGTGTACGTGTGGATCTTTTCCTTTCCAGCCCTTAATTTTTACAAGTGAAAGGTCTCTGAAGAGTTGTAGTGTTGTTTTCAGAATTAAGTTAACCAGTAATGCGTGTTGTTTTTTGCTATAAAATGTGAAGCCTTCGCTGGTGAGAGATGGTTATTGAAACGCGCCTAGTCTTCAGCAGGAATCTCTAGTTGCCGAGCTGATTTTGCTGAATATCATGGCCCGTGTTATATCCACCCTCAAAGTGAGTTCAAGGAGGGAGGGTGGTAGGGAGAGTGGAGTATCTCCAGTGGTAAACTTTGAAACTGTAGGTTACTTTAATGCAGCTGTTTTTAAAGTTCACGAAATTTCAGTTAATCTAGTCATCTCCGGACAGGGATTGTTGAGCTTAAGCTATTTGGTAGGCCTCCCTGCCAGGTCGAAACCAGTTTAGACATCTTTGAGGATAAAATGATATGTGAGTAGTGCTTGTTCTTAGACATCTTAAATTGGCAGTGAGGACATTTGACGGTTTATTAAAACTAGGACTTCCCTCAAAGGGATTAGTCTGAGTGATATTGCTGAGAACATAGGGTTAACAATTACAATATAAAGAAAAAGAGCAAATTAAATGATAGAATGGCAAAATATCATACATAAATTCATATACACTGTTAAAAAAATAGAAAAGAAGTACCTTTCATCAGATGTGTTGTCATATTTTTTTTTAACATGTGGCAAAGAATCTCAATTTCTTAAGCGCGTATTGCGCAAAACTTGAAAAAAAAAAAAAAAAAAAACACAGGATCTTTTAAAACGCCAAGCTTTTTAAAGTTACGTAATTGGATTTGCAGCCAATAGATTATTCTATCAAGCGTGTCTTAACGCAAATTTAATTTCATTGTTGCACTTTTTTTTGTGTGTGAATTTAAAATTTTTCTTCCTTGATTATACATCTATTATTTGTATAACTGTTTATATAAACTCTTACACTTCAAACCACATTGATAGCATGCTTTGCTACAAACCAGATTGCAAAATTTTAGTCTAAATTACTATTAAAGTATACAAAAAATCTTTCGACGACTTCTGTAAAATAACTTTTACATTAAATCTCCATATCGGCAAAATTGAAAAATTATATATATTTCAAAGTTAAGCTTAACAGATACTTCTTGATTATTCTCTAGGAGGCTCTGCCTCGTGCGCCTTTACTGCGCCAATCCGCAGACTTTTCTTTTGCCTGTCTGTCTGTCTATCCACAACCTGTCTGTTTCCCTATCCGATCTTCTGCTTGTCTCTCTAACCGATTGTCAATCTCTCTACACGTCTCGCTACCTGTCTCTATATTTCTCTACCGGTCTCGCTACCCGCCAATCTATTTCTCTAACCGTCTGTCTATCCGTCTAACTACTTGTATGTCTCTATCCACTTCGCTACCCATTTGTCTATCTGTCTCACAACTTGTCTATCTGTCTCTCTACCCGTCTGGCTATACGCCTCTCTACCCATCTCTTTACCCATCTCCTTACCCATCTCCGTACCCATCTACTGTCTCTCTACTCGTCTGTATACCCGTCACACTATCCGTCTGTTTTTGTACCCGACTCTTTACCCGTTTCGCTACCAATCTCATTACCTGTCAGTCAACTCGTCTCTTTACCTACCACGCTACGCGTCTCGCAATCCTTCTCGCTACATTCCTGTCTACCGGTGTCCCTACCCGTCTCGTGACCCATCTCTCTACCCCTCTGTCAACCCTCTTTTTACCTTTCTCTCTAGCCGTATGTCTCTTCGTTTCGCTACCCGTCAGCCTACCTATGTCGGTACTCGTCTCTCTACCCATCTCACTACCCGTCTGTCTACCCGTTTGTTTACTCGTCTTTCTACCTCTCGCCACCTCTTCCCAATATTTAAACAATTCATTTAATATACAGAAGCCGTTTATCAGTTATTAAATGCAAACAGAAGTAATTTATCTAATAAGTGTAATTTTTTTTAAAATATATACATAAACCTGAATAATAATTCATCAGTTTTGTGTTCATAGCTGTTTATATCATTTGACAGTAAATCTCAACTTCTTAAACCTCAAGCTTTTTAAAAAAAACCACAAGGTCTGTATAACTGCAAAGTACCCTGAGGGCTATATTAGCTACATGTTATTAAGTTAAGTGAAAGTTTCGTTATCGCGTTTGCAGCCAATTGCTTATGTCAGAAAGCGTGGCTTAACGCCATTTTAAATTCATTACTGTAACTTTCTTTTTTTTAGGTGGGGGCGGGGGGAGGGTTTCAAATATATACATTTAAATTAAAACTTTTGCCTCCATGCCATTAGTGTTGTTTGTATTATTAACTAATACCTTGTAGACCGAGCTTCATTTGAAACAAATGTAAAAGACTTCTTCTACAGTTTTTTTTAGGAGAAACTTTCGTAATTGGGCCCAAAGCCAATCGGAGCATTTAATATCATTATTGGGTACTTTTCGGTTAGCTGGGCGCCAGTGAAATTTATATATCTATGTATACATATATATACATATATCTATACATACACACATTTATATATGCATGTATGTATATATACATATATATATATACACATACATATATGTGTGTATGTATACATAGATATGTATATATAGATATATACATTTCACTGGCGCCCGGCTAACCGAAAAGTACCCATTATTGTAACTCTTATAGAGTTAAAACAATATTGTTGCTATCTTTACTCTTGTTTGAAACCAGCCTTGCCTGTGTATCTGAATGGGGAAAGTTTCGTATCCAATGTCGGTTGGCGAAAAAAAATTTTAAATGGTGCCAAAAGGTAGTTTTAGCATCTTACAAAATTTTTCGAGAGAGAGGTAAAACATGTTTTTCAAATATTTACAAACATACGTTTATTAAAGCATGTTTTTGCACCATCTTAAAAATTTAAGCACGATGCTAAAATAAAATTTTATCGCCATATTCGATATTTTAATAAGTAATGAAAATACATAAACAAACTTATTTAACAAACCTAAGAGGCATTTTTGTGATAAATAATTGTTATTGTCAAGGGGGTAAATTGTAAACAATTAATAAACGGCTAGTAAATAATAAATAGCATTTAAAATCTAAAAATGGGGAAGTGGTCCGTATAAAAATGCAAAACATAACATTTTACGCTTGATATATGTAAATCTTTTTTTATTTTTTAATATTTCCGAAGGCACAGATAAAAAGGTAAAAATCTCTTTTCCAAATGCCATTACAATTTAATATATATATATATATATACAAAATAGAAAAATATCTGCAAAAAAATATATTTACATAATACTACATCTGCAAAAAAATAAGATTTAGAAAAAGTAAGCCAAATTCTGCAGATCCCAACAATCACATCGAAAAACTTATCACCAAAAAAGAACTCGCCAAATCTTACGGCACAGGAGATGGATTTTTCCTTCTGAATGCATTATATTAGTTTTTTTTCTTGTACGATGGGTGTTTATAAATATAATTGTTTCATTTCACATACTACATACCGTTTAATATATTGGTACTTTTATGTTATCCTGGCGCAGTTGATAAATCGCCAAATATTGTTCCTATAACATTTTCATATTGAATTCATTTCATTTAAATATAAACCTATCACTCATTTAATTTAAAATACATGCCTTTCATTAATCCCATTTAAAATGCTAAAAAGAGAAAAAAAAAGAAATAATGCCATAAATCGAAACCTTTTATTTACACACCAAAAATTTTTTTTTTTTAATTTACACACGCGAAATAAAAAAAAGCTGCTATTGCTGAGATTTGCGCCAAATCTCTAGTACCAAGTCTACCAAGTTATTGCGGGGTTTTTCTTTCAAACAGAAAAAAATCCAGATTATTTTTCGATTTCTATACTAAATTGAAATATATTTTATTGTGCTGAATATTAGTGCGTGCATATTTTTTTGCTCCATGTACTCCATGAACTTTTCAATTCCGATTGTCCACGAAAATCTCCCGCCGGTGAAAATGACGTACGCACAAAAATTTCGTGACGTATGTACTTTAATTGTGCTTTTTTATCTATTTTTTAATATAATTTCCAAACGGTTTGACATTTATTCTTGGTAATAAATAGACGTCGTTGTCACCTTTATAGGTACCTGCTGTAAAAATTTGAACGAAATCCGTTAAATATTTTTTGAGTTATGCTTGACGAAAGGTTTTAATATTCATCGTAGCTATATATGGGGCAAAGTAATACTGCGCTGTGTATGAGTCTTCGTTGCACTCAGACAATTATTTTCAAGTAGTTTTTATTTCCCCTCTCCCCCATTTTAGTTTATTCAATTATTAGTTGACCTGCCCGGCGTTGCTTGGGCCCATGATAATAACCTTAAATAAACCTCAAATTTGTGTGTTTTTAGGGTTCGGTAGTTAAAAAACAAAACTGAACCATTATAAGATCACTCCCGTGTCTCTCTGTTCGTCTGTCAGCGGCCTTTTATCTAGTAAACGAGAAAAGTTCAAACTTGGGAAAATTATAAAGCCTTTTTTACACACATAATTTCAGATAATTAGCTATTGGCAAATATGTTTAGGAAATATTTAAGGGGCTAATTAAGTTACTTGAAAAAACTTTTATTTTTGTATATCGTGTGAAAGATCTCGCGATATTGAACTCAAAAATATATTTATTTTAAATTTAGGTATTATATTTTCAGAGATATCGTCGAAAATGCACTGCAAAAATATATTGCACCCCCCCCCCCTCTATTTCCGAATCTACTAAAACTAAAATTATGAAAAATTACGGGTAGTAGAAGTTTCTTTAAACCTTGTAGGAAAACTATAGTGATTTTTCTAGGCCATATAGTTTTTGAGAGAAACGCATTTTTCCGTTACACATAAACTTTACGTTTCGGGAAGTCAGTGGGGGAGTAGAGTAGCGTTCAAGGTACTTATCGAAGTAGAATTACCCATGGATAGTTGATAATGATTTTCGAAAAGAAGTGTCGGTAATTAACCGAGATATTAATTAAGTTACTTGAATTATATATGTATATCGTTTAGGGTGTCGTTCGAAAGATCTCGTACCACCTAACTCAAAAATATATTTGTTTTAATTTTAGGTATTGTATTTTCAGAGATATCGTCGAAAATGCATTGCAAAAATAGGTCCATTCCGAATCTACTGAAACTAAAATTATGAAGAAATTAGGGTTAGTAGAAGTGTATTTAAACCTTGCAGGAAAACTATAGAGATTATCAAGTAACATAGTTTTTGAGAAAAACGCATTTTTTCGTTACACACAAACTTTACTTTTCAGGCGGTCAGCAGGGGAGTTCACGGGCGCTCGAGGTATCTATCGACGCAGAATCATCCAAGGATATTTGATAATGATTTTCGTAAACAACTGTCGGTAATTAGCCGAAATATTAATGAAGTTACTTGAAAAAAAATTTCTTTTTATGTATCGTGTAGGGTAGGGTATCGTTCGAAAGATCTCGTAACTTCGAACTCAAAAATATATTTGTTTTAATTTTACGTATTATATTTTCAGAGATATCGTCGAAAGTACTTGGAAAATATCTCCCCCTCCTATTTTCGAATCTAATGAAACTAAAATTATTAAAAAAATAGGGGCAGAAGGATTTTATTAATTAATAAATAGTAATTAATATATTCAATGTATAGAACCTTTTGAACGCGAATTATACTAGCACTTGACCGATTTTTATATCTTCAACCCGATTTTTCATGAATTTGTATTTTTTAATGAAAAATTATATATATATATAGTTCACATCTTCCAAATTCTCTGATATTTTAATCGGTGATAAAAATAACTGCATCCAAGCTCCCTTTATAATTTCGTGAAAAAATATACATATTTAGTATTGAAAACATGCCCGAAGCCCAGCAAAGCCGTGCTGAAACAGCACGGGTTTTGCCGCTTACATCGAAAATTTCTGAGATTATTATTTTTTTTTTATCTTTTAACTCCTCCAGACGTTTCAAACTTTTTGTGGGTGATGTAAATATGGTCTGCTGAGATGCTCTAAAAAGATTGTGTCGCAATATGGACATTTAGTTACTTTTAGCGTAGAAAAAAGATCGTCTCCTAGAAGCGCAAAGCGACCTGCGATCGTCAATGTTTTTGATAAGGTTAAACTTCTTATTTTTTTTTTTTCAAAACGATTTCACCGTCAAAAAGAAGAAGGTCTCAGCTTTAAAAGCATATCTTTTGTTTGTCAATACCTCTAAAATTGCGGCTAGACAGAGCGTTTCTGTAAGGGAAAACATCAACCGCGAAAAAGGCCCTTTTTGAAAGAAAAAATATTTCAAAGGGTTAACAACGATATTTTTTCAAACTGATTCCGGCGTTTAAGACATAAAAGTACGAACTTTAAGAATATGCCTGCCGTTTTTTCGTAACTTCGATTTTTGCCTTTTTTTCGGTTTGGCCGATGGAGGTTTCAGCAAAATGCCAAAAAACGCCATTATTAGTTCTTCCTTTCTTTCCGCTGGTAAATCAGGTTCTGGAGATGTGCGCGCGCCTCTGCCGATTTTTGCAAAAAAATGGCTTTTTTATGAGTTTTCAATTAATAGTTTGGCTAATTATAAAACAACAATAAAAAATCTGAGCCTCAGGTGCATCAAGAACTGCTTTGGACTATCCTCATCCAAATTTTCGGACTTCTACGTGCGGTAGATTCTCCTAGCCATCGCCGACAGACACACAGACACACACATACAGAGAGAGAGAGAAACTTTCTTTAATTAGTATAGATAGGACAAGTTTAGTTTAATTACTCTTCCGAGGCACATCCCAATACTATTTCCTTATTTTCTTTTAATAAACTGCTCTTTTTGCTAAATGTTAATAACTTGAGTGGTTGTTTCTCTTTAAGACATAGAAAGTCAAGACACCACCACTATTACAAAATATGCTGCATCATGTTACATTAAAATATATATAATTTGCTGCTTTCTACAAGTTTGACATTTATTCAGAAAATAGGTGGTTTTTTTGGGGGGTTTTTTCTTAAGTCAATATGGTTTTGATGTTTGACCATCGTATTGTTCTGGTACATCATCTATTAAACAAAATGAAAAATAAATGAGGAATGTGTATAAATTTTCATAAATGGGGTAATTTTTATGTTTCATACAAATATTATACACATGCAAACACTTTTTGTAATATTGCTTTAATACTGATTATCATTTTAGAGATAACATTTCTTTTATTACTTTCGTAAAACACTATAATATATAATGCCGTAAACATCATATCGAAGTCTATTTTTAAACTAAAATAACATTTTAATTCATTATAATATGTTTAAATTTCAATTACGTCACAAGCAATCACATGAAAATAATCCGCCATGCATTAAAATATTATCAGTTTAACAATAAGTAGCTTATGTTTGTCATTTACAGCACATTCTTTGTCCTGAAAGAAATTTAATTTGCGTCATGATTTTACGGATTAAAGGAAGAGAAAATTAATAAGTGTTGCAATAGCTGTATTCCTATCAAGGGAAATGAAGCGCTTATCAGAAAAAAAAAAATGTAAATAAAATATAAGAGACGAAAAAAAAAATTCTTATGAGAGTTTCCATCATGCACTCATAACAACATGCTATTAAATTCTCAAATGACACAATGTAACGGGGGAGGAGGAGGGTTAATATGTTGTTGTATCGAATTTAAAATATAATAGATAGGTGTTATTTGCAATCAAAATAATGAAGTTTATAAGAAAATATTTTTTTCTCAAGTTTTATAGCATTTATATCAACTGTTACTTTTTTTTTTACATAAAATTAGCTGTAAATTAAAAATTTCAAAAAAGTATGCCGTCACAACAGGAAGGGGTGGGAGGTAATCAGTCGAGTATGACATTTTTGTGGCATAAGAGGAGAAAGGGGAAATAAAACTTTAAAATTTTTGTGACGTAATTAATAAAGGATCCCGTAATAAAAGGATCCCGAGATAAAACTACTACAATTAAAATCCTTTTCCTATTTTATTCAGGTTCTAGAATACATCATAGATTTTTTCTTCCTTTCGGAGCATTCCTACGAAACAGCCCGGTATAAGCATGCGGAATTTTAAAAGTTAGTGCATGATTTCTGTAATCTATATTATAAAGCAAAAACATGTCCGGGAGTAACTCTGACGTCATATTGACTGTGCCAACGACCTGGCCAGTACATTTCGCTTTTACAGCAATTTTTGTTTACTTCTAAACATCGCACAATTTAAATTTTTACATCGTCGAATATGAGGGAAAATATGCTTTCAAATGCGTTTTGTTCTCAAATTCATACCTCAATTTACTGAATTTTTAGGGATTTTCAAAATTTTTCAAGCATGAATATTTTTAAACCTACGTGCAACCCAATTACGGAAGATTTACTCGAATGCACTTAAATCAATGTAAATAATTCGACATTTGTTTGTTTCCGTCTAATATTCCATAACTATATAGCCAAAAGAAATTAAAACTTCACGAATAAAGAAATAAATAAAATCAAAATTTAGCGGATATGTAATCGAACTACGTGCTTAAACGTTGAAATAATCAGAATCACAAATTGTGAAATGTTTCGTGATTGACCACTGGCATGCGACAAATACAAAAGTACCAATAATGTTTTTTTGCATACTTCGGAGCCAATTTAAGAAAAGATACTAAATGTAAAAAAAATCTGTCAGCGTTTCCAATAAAAAACATATCTGGAGGCACGGCAGTGCCTCCGCCAAGTCGAGAAAGCACAGCCGTAAGCATACTTTTCTGGAAGCAACTTAGGGCACTTTTGACCCCCCCCCCCCTCCCCCATATCTCTGCGCTGGAGTTTCCCAAAAATTTGAAACTTCGTTTTTCTAGAGTATTTGGCACGCAGGACCAAAATTTAAAATTACAATTTTTTGTCTTTTCTAGTTCAGACGCTATATGAACTCAAACATTCGATTTGTTGTCACTCACTCACTCACTCGTTCATGCGTCATCAAAAAGATTAGGTAGATCCCGTAGCCCTAATAACTTGACATTTGGAAAAAGGATAGTGTTTAGGATACAAAGAAAGAAAAAATTATAAAATCCGGAAAATTCGAAAATTCAACAAATTCCATCAAAATTGAAAATTGAAAATAATACGATCTTGTAGTCTTAGAAACTTAAAATTTGGTGTGAAGGTAGTGTTTAGCATCCAGAAAAAGAAAACATCAAAAACACCAAAAAAATCAAAAGCAAAATTTAAAAAATCGAAAAAATTGAAAATAATCGAAAATTTGAAGATAATCCGATTTTGTTGCGCTAGAAACTTCGAATTTGGAATAAAGGTAGTATTTAGGATACAAAAAAAGAAAAAATTTAAAAAATCCGGAAAATTCGAAAAAAAATTAAAAAATTCGAAAAAAAATGAAAAAATAAAAAAATGATTTTATCTTTTAGCCTTAGAAACTTAAAATTCGGCGTAAAGGTAGTGTTTAGAACTCAGAATAAGAAAAAATTAAAAACACAATAAAAATTGAAAATTAAATTAAAAAATCAAAAAAATCGAAAAACATCGAAAAATTGAAAATAATTCGATTTTATAGCGCTAGAAACTTGAAATTTGGTATCAAGGTAGTATTTAGGATACAAAAAAAGAAAACATTAAAAAAATCCAGAAAATTCGAAAAAAAATTCAAAAATTCGAAAAATTCGAAAAAAAATTGAAAAAAATGAAAATTATTTGATCTTTTAACCTTAGAATCTTAAAATTCGGCGTAAAGGTAGAGTTTGGAATTCAGAATAAGGAAAAATTAAAAACACAATAAATATCGAAAATAAAATTAAAAATTCGGAAAAATCGAAAATTTGAAAATAATTCGATTTTGTAGAACTAGAAACTTGAAATTTGGAATATAGGTAGTACTTATGATTAAAAAAATAAATAAATGAATAAATAAAAAATCCAGAAAATTTCGAAAATTTTAAAAAATCCAAAAAAAAATTGTAAAAAGATTGATTTGTTGGAGTTTTCCACAATTTTTAATTTTGTATCTGGAGGCGCGGCAGTGCCTCCGCCAAGTCGAGAGAGCGCAACCGTAATCATCCTTTTCTGGAAGCAACTCAGGGCACTTTTGACCTCCCCATATCTTTGAGCTGGCGTATCCCAAAAACCTGAAACTTTGTTTATATAAGTATGTGGTAAATACACCAAAATTTAAATTTTCACATTTCTGTCTTTTCCAGTGCAAACGATATATGAACTGAAAGCTTCGATTTTTTGTCACTCACTCACTCACTCACTCACTTACGCGTAATCAAAAAGATTAGGTGGATCCCGTAGGGCTAGAAAGATTTGTAATAAAGGTAGTGTGTAGGATACAAGGAAAGAAAAAATTATAAAATCCAGAAAATTCGAAAAAAAAAGCATTCGAAAATTCAACAAATTCCAACAAAATTGAAAATTGAAAATAATACGATCTTGTAGTCTTAGAAACTTAAAATTATGTGTAAAAAGGTAGTGTTTAGAATTTTAAAAAAAATAAAAAAAAAAAATAAATAAAAAATAAAATAAAAAATTGAAAGAAATGAAAAATTTGAAAATAAACCGATTCTGTTGCGCTTAGAAACTTGGAATAAAGGTAGTATTTAGGATACAAAATAAGAAAAATTTAAAAATCCGGAAAATTCGAAAGCAAAATTCGAAAAGTCGAAAAAGTCGAAAAAATTGAAAAATTGAAAATAATTTGATCTTTTAAGTCTTAGAAACTTTAAATTCGGCGTAAAGATAGTGTTTAGGATTCGGAATAAGGTAAAATGAAAAACACAATAAAATTCGAAAATAAAATAAGAACAATAAGGAAAATTTGAAAATAATTCGATTTTATAGCGCTAGAAACTTGAAATTTGGAATAAAGGTAATATTTAGGATGCTATTTAAGGAAAAATTTAAAAATACGGGAAAAAAAAAAAAAAAAAAAAAAAAATCCGCAAAATTCAAAAAAAAAAAAAAAAAAAGAAAGAAAGAAATTGAAAATAATTCGATCTCGTATTCTTAGAAACAGAAAATTTGTGTAAAGGGGTTCAGAAAATGAAAAAATAAATTAAAAACACAACAAAAAGCGAAAATAAAATAAAAAAATCGAAAATTTGAAAATATTCCGATTTTTTAGAGCTAAAAACTTGAAATTTGGAATAAAAGTAGTATTTAGGATACAAAAAAAGAAAAAATTAAAAAATCTCTAAAATTCGAAAAAAAAATTCGAAAATTTGAAAAACCGAAAAAAATTCGATCTTGTAACTTTAGAAACTGAAAATTCAGCGTAAAGGTAGTGTTATACAGAAAAAGAAAAAATTAAAACACAATAAATTCGAAAATAAAATAAAAAAATCGAAACTTTGAAAATAATTCGATTTTGTAGCGCTAGAAACTTGAAATATGGGATAAAGGTAGTATTTAGGATACATAAAAAGAAAAAATTAAAAAAATCTTGAAAATTCGAAAAATTGAAAAAAAAATTGATCTCGTAGCTTTAGAAACTGAAAATTCAGCGTAAAGGTACTACAGTCATTTAGGATACTGAAAAAGGGAAAATTAAGATACAATAAATTCGAAAATAAAATAAAATAAATCGAAAAAGATCGAAAATTTGAAAATAATTCGATTTTGTAGCGCCAGAAACTTGAAAATTGTAATAAAGGTAGTATTTAGGATACAAAATAAGGAAAAATGAAAAAATCCGGAAAATTAGAAAAAAAATTGAAAAAAATCAAAAAGTGAAAATAATTCGATCTTGTAGTCTCAGAGACTTAAAATGTAGTGTAGAGGTAATATTTACGATTCAAAAAAGAAACTTTTAAAAATTTGTAAAATTCGAAAATAAAATCGAAAAACCGAAATATCTGTGAACAATAAAAAATTCGAAAACAATTCGATTTTGTAGTTCTAGAAACATGAGTTTTATGATAATTGTCCTATTAGTTAGTACACCGCCCCTAATTGTTTTATGTTTTTTTTTCCCCCGGATTATGCTTTTTTCTTTTTGTTTACGAATTTCGATATAGAAAAGTTCCGCTATAGACCGGCTACGTTATGGGCGGTTTCTTCATAGACATGTTTGTTTTCTTTCACAGTTTATACTCTATTTAATTTGCATATGAAATATGGATTGTTAAATGATGTTAGCACCAAAAAAATGTTCACAGCTCTGCTATATTGGCATGACAATCAGAAAACTTAGAAGTAAAATCGAAAAATCAATAAATTTATATAAAGTCGAAGGTTTGGAAATAATTTGATTTTGTAGTCCTACCAGTTTGACATTTGGCAGAAAGGTAGGGTTTAGGATACAAAATAAGGAAAATTTTAAAAATTCGGAAAAAAAAGACAAAAAAAAATCGAATATAGTTTGATTTATTGAAATTTTCCGGAAATTTTAATTTTAGCTTTCTTTTTACCCTAAACAGTACTTTTGTGCTAAATATCAAGTATCTAGGCTGCGAGTAATATCTCGGATGGATAGCACCTTTCCTGGAAGCAATTGAGAGTACTTTTGACTTCCCCCTCCCATAACTTAGTGCTTGCCTAGTTACCTGAAATTCCTTTAAGGTAACTTCTTTGAAAATCAGTGGATGATCTCCAAAAAGAGCCCAAAATCAAGAAAAGGAGGATTACTTACAAAAAGAAGTGAAATCTCATAAAAAAGTCACCTGTAAAAAAAGTCTCGTAACTCAATTACCGTAAAAAATACTGAGATCGTAAAAAGCCAAGTTTAACTATCTTATTAACTCAGAAATTTTCATTCACAAATCACTCCTAGTCTCTACATCTTTAGCTAATTATTATTTTGGGACTTGGCAATTACGTGGCACAAGAATGTGATGTATATAGCTAGTCTTAATCAAATAATACTATAACATATTAAGGTGTAATAACTTCCCTGTGCGTATATAATTTGCCTTAATTAAATTATCCCATCCCATCCCATAACACAGTAAGGTGTAATAACTTCCCTGTGCTTTGTAATTGCCAAATCACAAAATAATAATTAACTAAAGATGTAGAGACTAGGAGTGATTTGTGAATGAACATTTCAGAGTTAATAAAATAGTTAAACTTGGCTTTATACGATCTCAGTACTTTTTACGGTAAATGAGTTACGAGACTTGGCTGCATTTTTTACAGGTGACTTTTTGATGAGATTTCGTCTACGTTCTGTTCGCCGGGCAGTATGTCGTGAATCTTTAATCCAGGTAGCCCGGGTTGAATTGCCTGGATTTTATAAACTTTTAAAAGTTCAAGTTCTGTAAAATTGAATGTGATTATCAAAAATTATAATACTTTCGCATTAACGTTATATTTAAAGAAAATACCGTTTATATTTCTTAGTAAAGGATTACAGATGCTGAGTTTTTAAATATCAGCTAAGTGACTATATAAGAATAAAATAGTTTATTTACAATAGAAAAACATTTAGTAGATAATTGTTAATAGAAAATTTAGTGCTATTATGGTAACACTGTCATTAGTACTTTTCAACAAATACTCATTGTATTCATATGTATTCATCAATACATGCTCATTCATATATATTTCATATAAATGCTGACGTCGTAATGATGTGTGCAACAACCTGATTAAAATGGTTGAATGTTGCAACAATGGAGCTATTCTTTTAAATTAATATGAGAGCCTGTGCTAATCACGGGAAGAAACGGTCAAGCTAATGTTAAGTCTACGGGAAGGTTATTTTCAAATTTCTCGCTCGCATTTTAATATTTTTAAATGATGTTATTTTGCATAGGATAGCTTTTTACTTTTTCGATTTTCGTTAAAGTTTTTTTTTATAAGCGGACATTTTCAATTTTGGAACCGGTTGAAACCGGTTCCGAAAGTGAAAGTGCCTTTATATAAAAAAAACTGGAACCAAAATGGAAAAAGTAAAAACTAACAACGTTAACAGATCGATCTCAGCTACCCTATGCAAAAAAAAAAAAAAAAAAAAAAAAAAAAAAAATCATTTAAAAATATTAAAATAAGAGCGAGAAATTTGAAAAAAGCCTTCCAGTAGACTTAACATTAGCTTGAGAGTTTTTTCGCATGACTAGTGTAGGCTCTTAAACAATCGCAACGTTATTTCTATGGAGGAAAATATAAGTTTTGGGCCGACGTTGCCCCCATCCCCTCAGGGATCAAATTTTGAAAAATCAATATCCAATTAATGTATTGCCCTCAGGAAAACATAGTACATATTCCAAATTTCAAAACTCACTGTCAACAGGAAGTGGGTGAAAAACGAGTGACAAGATTTGATTGTCACATACATACATAATTAAAAACTAAAAGAAATCATTTAAAAAAAAGGTATTTTCACTGTCTTAGATAAAAATAAAAAAAAAAATCATGAAAAAATATATATACTTTTTTATTTGACTCGTGCATTGTTCTTTTTGTGTAAACCCCTCTTTCGTGTCCAGCAGTATCCACTAACATATTTTAATTCCTTTTACTACTGTATCTTCGCTAATGTTTACATGCATTTACTTACAGGTTATTTATATATTAACACATACATATTTTTGTTTATGCAATTTCTACTTCTGTTTTAGTAAGACATAAATTACATTAATTTTAAAAATACGCCACCCCGTCGAAAAACTGGTACGTGGTACAGTAATTTCAGTACCATATTTTGATTTAGCGAGCTGAAATGTATAAAACTTAACCATTATTTTTACAGAAAGGATTTTTCTGCCGGCAAGTTTTACTAAAGCGCTAGCATGAATTCTTCAATACTAAAATATAATAAAGTAATTTAGTTATTTTTCGATTGATAATTAAGAATTTGATACACTTTTTCATTCAAAAAAGTTTTCTTCTTGTCGAAAATATCATAACAACTTTTTATTTTTCAGTTGAAAACTATAGTACTATATGAAATACACAATAATTATTTGTACTGCCCATTTCGTTCAAACATTATATTGTTTTTAAAAACATACTAAAAAATAGTGCACATGTCTAAAAGTTTCTAAAAAAACTTTCAAACACTCTAAAAAATGAGTCAAGATGTACAAAAGCTTTAAAAATATTTTCACCTCCTGGTCTGAAGCATCATCAGTAACTGTTGTTCTGCTTCTTCCTCGCGAGTCACTTTCGTTGAAGTCTTCCACATTTTCCCCTATCATCATCATCATCATCATCATCATCATCATCATCCCAAAACATGGTTTCAGGCTATAAGCCTGTTCCGGCCTCAATCCATCTTTTTCGCGGCCTTCCTCGGTCTCTTTTTCCCCTTTGCTTATATTAAAGGCTGCTTTTGGTATACGATCTCTATCCATTCTTTCGATGTGGTCCCTCCATTTCCTTCTGTAATTTCCTATTTTATTTAATATTGGTATAACCTCCAGCTCTCTTCTGATGTAATCATTCTTTACTTTGTCCATTATTCAACATCCCTTCACACTCCTAAAAAATTTCATTTCTGAGGATTGGATTTGTCTTTCATCATTTTTTGTGAATGTCCATGCCTCACTTCCGTATAATAAAGTTGGTATTGCCATTGTTTAAAAAAAAATTATTCTTGTGTTTTTTCTTGTATTTCGAAGAGTTCTTATAGTACCACAGATGTATTGAAATTTATGAAGCTTATTTTGTATATCGTTGTCATAGTCATAAGATATATCACATCCTAAGTAATTGAAATGTGAAATCTGCTCTATTGGATTATTTTCTAAAATAATTTTTGTTCTTATAGGATCTTTGCCCCTAAATGTCATTACCTTTGTCTTATTCTTTGAAATCCTTAAATTATAATATTTTCCAATTTTGTTTAAAGTAAAAATTGCACGTTGTAAATTGTCTTCATTATCCTGAAAAAAACAAAGATCATCTGCAAATAATATATTCTTATACATGATGTTTCCGAGATCTATTCCAGTTTTGATTTTATTTTTCCAAATTCTCATAACATAATCAATATATGTTATGAGAATTTGGAACACTTTCGTTGAAGTCTTCCACATTTTCCCCAATTCCTAATAATATGTGGCACCATCTATTATCAATTTATACATCTATTATCAATATCTATTATAACTTGTTAATTTCTTAACTTACTCAACTTTTATATAAATTACTCTTAAAAAAGTAGAAGTATAACAGTCCTATTTATTAAACTGTCACTATTGCTAAAAAATTTTTGGTGACAACAATAGACTAAGTTAATGAATAAACTTTAAAACTCTTCAATAAATATAAATTTTCTTAAAACATGTCTTGAAAGAAATGCTTAAGTGCCACACTAAGGATGATGGATGACTAGCTTCAGATTTTTAATAAAATAGCTGTGGTTGAAATTTCATTTCCTGGAAACGTGTCTATTTTAAGTTCTATACTGACTATTTTTATTTTTATTTATTAGCAAGAAATTGGATGTCTGTAAATTTTTTCTTGTAGGATAAGATAGATGGTTTACATAAATATTCTGATCCAGAAGATATCTAGTTCAAATTTCGAAATGATGTCAGATTTCTATGTTTCTAGTAATTGCAAATATTTTCCTTCCGTTCTGTATTAATAAAAGTTTTGGAATTTATTGGTATAATGGGATTTGTTCTGCAAAATTTCTGTACCATACAAAAAGTTCAAAACTCTTAACAGTCAAATTCTTGCGGACAAAACAGTTACGAAGCATTTTGGGAGGTATAAAATGCTGGATCTCAATAAAAAGTTTTGTTTTTGGCAAGAAAATGTTCAAGTTTTAAACACCACACAATGTCTCTATACGCCATTCGGAGGTGCAAATATTTTAAATGTTTACGCATGAAACTACTCAACATCTCAATTATATTGTCGAAATATATACCCAGAGGTCGGAAGTAGCGCGCTGCAAGTAGTGAAACTACAGCAGTCACTACTTTTTGCAGTAATTTGTAGTGTAGCGCGCTACATTTTGAACAATGTAGTGTAGCGAATAACGCGATACGAAAAATCAGTAGTTTGTAGCGAGAACCGACGCTACTTTTAACACTACTTCAAGGGGAAAAGTGCGATTCTGCAAAGCACGAGGCTGAAACTGTCTCCTTTTGTGAAAAATGTGTTCCGCTCAACAATTTGCAAATCTCAGATGCAGTGCATAGCAACGCATCGCATGAAGTCATAGATTTTTCCCATTCACACTTGCTGCTCAAATAAAATTCTAAAGCGACACTTACCTATTTACTCGTTATTAGGACTTCCTGTTTTAACGCCGGGTTTCTTATTATTCAGAATTACTTTATTTATAGGTTTACTTTTTTACATATACAGTTGATTGTCTGTAATTTTCTAGATTATAATATCTCTTATAATCTTGCTACGAAATTTGCAATCTATACCAATATTATAAAGTAGTAAAGATTGTTTGTTTGTTTGTTTGTTTGTTTGTTTGTTTGTAGGGGGTAATCTCTGTAACTACTGAAGAGATTTCAAAAGTGATGGTGGCAAATTGATGGTAACAATCCCTGCTCCAACATAGGCTATAATTTATGTCGGTGCCACTACCCCCAAGGGGGTGCAAAAGCGAAAAACGTTCTAAAATTTCGATTTTTTTTTATACTGGAGGAGCTAGGAACAAGAAATTTGGCATAGTAGTTACTTATAAGATGTAAATGCTCTCTAAGAACAAATTCTAACAAAATTCGAAATTTAAAAGGGTGAGATGAGCGAAAAGCGTTCTAAAAACATTCTAAATTACAATTTCTATATGGAATATCTGGAACTACAGAACCGTTTTCAAAAGTGATTGTGGCAAATTGATGGTGAAAGTCCCTGCTCCAACATAGGCTATATTTTATGTCGGTGCCACTACCCCCAGGGGCGGGTGCAGGAGCGAAAAACGTTCTAAAATTTCGATTTTTTTTTTATACTGAAGGAGCTAGAAACATGAAATTTTGCATGGTAGTTACTTAAAAGATGTAAATGCTCTCTAAGAACACATTCTAAAAAAATTCGAAATTTAAAGGGTGTGAGATGAGCGAAAAGCGTTCTAAAAACATTCTAAATTACAATTCCAATGGAATATCTGGAACTACAGAACCATTTTCAAAAGTAATGGTGGCAAATTGATGGTAACAGTCTCTGCTGTAACATAGGCTATATTTCATGTCGGTGCCACTACCACAGGGGGGTGCGAGAACGAAAAGCGTTCTAAAATTTCGATATTTTTTATACTGAAGGAGCTAGAAACATGAAATTTTGCATGGTAGTTACTTATAAAATGTAAATGCTCTCTAACAACAAATTCTAATAAAATTCGAAATTTAAAAGGGTGAGATGAGCGAAAAGCGTTCTAAAAACATTCTAAATTACAATTTCTATGGAATATCTGGAACTACAGCACCGTTTTCAAAACTGATGGTCACAAATTGATGGTGACAGTCCCTGCTCCAACATAGGCTATATTTTATGTCGGTGCCAGTACCCCCAGGGTGGTGCAGGAGCGAAAAACATTCTTTAATTTCATTTTTTTTTTATACTGAAGGAGCTAGAAACATGAAATTTGGCATGGTAGTTACTTATAAGATGTAAATGCTCTCTAAGAACACATTCTAAAAAAATCGAAATTTAAAAGGTGTGACATAAAGCGAAAAGCGTTCTTAAAATATTCTAAATTACAATTTCAATGGAATATCTGGAACTACAGAACTGTTTTCAAAAGTGATTGTGGCAAATTGATGGTCACAGTTCCTGCTGTAACATAGGCTATATTTCATGCCGGTGCCACTGGCCCCAGGGGAGTGATTGAGCGAAAAACGTTCTCAAATTTCGATTTTTATGTACTGAAGGTGTTAGAAACATTCATGAAATTTGGCATGGTAGTTACAAATAAGATGTAAATGCTCTCTAAGAACAAATTCTAAAAAAATTCGAAATTTAAAACTGTGAGATGAGCGAAAAGCGTTCTTAAAACATTCTAAATTACATTTTCTATGGAATCTCTGGAACTATCGAACCCTATTCAAAAGTGATTGTGGTAAATTTTTGATGGCAATCCCTGCTCCAACATAGGCTACATTTTACGTCGGTGCCACTAATCCCAGAGTGGTGCAGGAGCGAAAAATGTTCTAAAATTGCATTTTTTTTTTATACTAAAGGAGCTAAAAATTTGAAATTTGGCATTGTAGTTACTTATAAGATGTAAATACTCTCTAAGAACAAAATAAAAAAAATCGAAATTTAAAAGGGTGAAATGAGCGAAAAGTGTTCTAAAAACATTCTAAATTACAATTTCTATGGAATCTCTGGAACTACAGAACCGATTTCAAAAGTGATGGTGGCAAATTGATGGTGACACTTCCTGCTCCAACATAGGCTATAATTTATGTCGGTGCCACTAATCCCAGGGGGGTGCAGGAGTGAAAAATTTTTGAAAATTGCGACTTTTTTTATATTGAAGGAGCTAGAAACTTGAAATTTGGCATGGTAGTTACTCTCTAAGAATAAATTTAAAAAAAATCGAAATTTAAAAGGGTGAAACGAGCGAAAAGCGTTCTAAAATCATTCTAAATTACAATTTCTATGGAATCTCTGGAACTACAGAACCGATTTCAAAAGTGATAGTGACAATCCCTTCTTCAACATCCTCTTTAATATAAAGCTATGCGTTGCTGACGACTGGATTTTTCACTAATCTTTGCCACAGATTAAACTCGGAAAATGAAAGATTTAAATTTACTAAAAAAAATAATAGCTCGAAAAGTATTTGTCAGAAAATTGTTAAACAAACTGCGTTTGAAAAGTAAAAAAACGTATATTTCTTAATATAAATTTAAAATCTAATGATTATGCCGTTTTTCAAATATTGAATTTCAAAAATTACCAAATTTAACAATGGAGTACCATAGAGAAAAGATAATGATAAGGGCGACGTGTCCTGACGTTTATATTGGCTATAGCACGAGTCACAAATTATAGTAGTCTTATTATTCTGTTAAAATATAAAAGTGAACTATGAAATGTCAATGTTTTGTTTGATTAAAAATTCGTTAAGAGAAATTGACCAGCGTAGCGGGCGTAGCTTGCTAGTATGTGTATAAACTAACATTTTGGAGAAGAAACACAAAACCTTTCTTGTATGTTATCCTTTTAATTTCTTTTAATGCTCTCCGTTATGTCGCATTTATTTAATTGTATCTCGGCAGACGGGAAATAATGAGTGGTCGCTTTGTTACTTTTTAATCAGTTTTTTCAATTTCTAGTGTAAATTGAGCCCTTTGACAAAAACTGAAAGTAGCGAAGTAGTGACTACTTTTGAAAAGTAGTTTGTAGTCACTACTTTTTAAAACAAGTAATTGTAGTTAACTACATTTTCGATAAAGTAGTTGTAGTTCGCTACTATAAAAAAGTAGTTTTTCCGACCCCTGTATATACCATGTTCAAGAATTGATGAAACACATTGTTTTACAGAATCACAGTGAGTGGGCAATGAGGACAGAAGCACAAAATCACATTGGTAGAATTAATTGTATTTGTGTATTTCAACCACAATAACTTGACGTAATTTTATTCTAATTAATCATTGATTATAGTGGTAACCAGAGCTAGGAACTAATAGAACATAGTTTTTAATTAAATAAAGCGTTATCATCATCACATATATCATTTTAGATATTTTCTTTCACTGTAGTATAACTCTTCACGATCACAATCTAAGTTTTCGTGGTCAAAGTATAACGCAAGTGATTGCTAATTAAAACAAAATTAATAATAGATGGTCCTAAAAGTTGGCATGAAACTCTAAATTATAAAACTCGTTTAGATGTTCTGCATCTTTTGCATTTTATAATTAAAGGAATTGCAATAAATAGTTTAAATTGTTAAAAGACGCCATGGTAGAAGGCATCCGCCATTCATTAAAAATATTAATGTTAAGAGATTAAAAAAAGACAATTTTAAATATATCTGTATGAATATCGAATGCTGTACTGATGAATATCGTACTCTGTAACTACGTAGGTTTTGTGCTGAATTGCATAATGGCTTACGGTGCCTCAAACGTATTTCAGGAAGAAAAGGTGCAGTGAATAAGTGTTAATTTCTACCCATAGCTGTAAAAAATGAAAACTATTTTCAATGAAGTTTATAAAGAAAAAATTCCTATATTTTATAACTGAAAATTTTCAACACTAAAATTTTGATGGAAATAAACGAAGAATTTTTCACGATTTAATGAAGATGGAGGCCTCTTGTGACCCAAGGGTTTTGGATCCCGTTTACTCATATGATAATATGTGCCCGGAATGAGTAGATAGTAAGGAAGTAAAGATATATAAAAGAAATTCCTTCAATAAATTTGTATTTAAAATAATTTGAAATTTTCCGTAATATTCAGTTTGTTCTCACCTACTACCAATACACATAAAAACTTGAACATGCATAAAATCCCTTCCAAAAATCAATGTACCAAATTATATGTAATAAAATCGAGTTTACAATCGCTACATCAACAAAAAGATCAATAAAATAAGAAATCAATGTTTAATAAGACATGTGTGGTTGCTTTCTTAACACTTTTCAATATAGTTGAAAAGTGTTTATGAATTCATCTGTCTGTCTGCAGTCTGTCCATGCTCGAACTCGCGTAAATATACTCGTATTGTCTTGAATTTGATATATGTTATTGGGGTTTACTATGTACTGTTTGGTATTGAAAATGAAGTGTGCAACATTTATGGATCTTTTACAGGGACACTCAAAAGTATTACGTTACATTGCGATCCATGGGGGAAAATCGTTTGCGGTATATTTTAATGATGTTTCACTATTTTAAACATATTGAAATTGATACATATCGCTGAGGTACACTACAAGATGTTTACTGTAGAGTGTAAACATAGGATATATCGTTCATTTACAGAGACACTCAAAAGAATTTGGTTACAGTACTGTCTATGCACAATAATTGGTGGTATCTCGTTTTCAGTTAGGGTACACGTTTTTAAATATAACTAATTTTTTGCATATTATTTGGTGCGTATAAATTCTATAGATCATATACAGGACTGCTGAAAAGATCTCAAGTACATTTCCGTTTATTGACTTAAATTGCTGAAGGGTAATTTTCAATTGTGCTATGTGTTTTCTAACTGAAGTAAATTTTAGCACACTATGTATCATACAAATTAATAGGTCATAAACAGGGTTGCACAAAAGAAATCGGACATTTTATTTGACTTTTGGCAGTAACTGATGAAATTGAACTTTCAAATGTGTTATGCGTTTTCTAAATTGTTTAGTTGGAAAACGAATAACTAATTTGAAAGTCCAATTTCAGCAATATTTACCAAAGTCAAATAAAATATCCAATTTATTTTGTGCAAATTAGTTACGTGGTAATGGTCGGGGCTAGTTGAGCTAAAGCCAAAAGTTTGGCCTTCCCACCCGGTTCAACTTTGACTTTGTTTACGTGGTAAACTGTGCACTTTTGTTACAATATTTTGAATGTGTTGGAAAATGTTTCAGAATATATGCTTGACACATGATTTTTCGTTCTTGTTTCTGTTTTTTCGCAGCTTCTCGTATCATGTTCAACTGATGATAATTGCAGTCTAATGCCTACTTTTTTCTTTAAACGGATTCCTCATTCTGTGTTGGTAGTTGAAAAAGTAGGAAATCCTTGATAAGTGGGTGCCGTGAGATTTGTAGCCAGAAGCACAATTCTATACCACCCTCAAGTATTTTATTTTTTATCACCTTCAGTGAAAATTACATCTCATTAATAGAATAGGGCAGACTTTTTTTTTTACGATTAACAGTAGTCAACCGTAGTAATATTTACTCGAATGATTTATTTTTCTCACCTGTTTTTCAGAACAGTAACATGATGATTTAAATGCCATATAATAATTTCAGCTTACTAGAAAGTGCGTACAGTTCCTAATTCATTTTAATTTATTTATACTGCCTAAAGACATTTTTAATGAAAAGATTTAAGTAGTTTTCTCTTTTTTAGCAACGAATGTTGATGAAATGCGTTATTAAATAAAATGCAAAAGAAAATTTTATCAGTAAAAATGTCTTTTTTTCATTTCAAAGAAAATTGTGTTTTAATTGGATTATTATCCATACAGCTATATTTAGATATGTAACATTCCGAGTAAATTTTAATTCAATGAGAAAGATTGCAATTAAAATTAGATTAATTTTTACATGTTCTTATTATTTCCTAATTATATCTGGCTTATAGTAGTTTTTAGATGCAGTTACTTTTTTAATGTCAAATTTTGAAGTGGTAAGTTTTTATTTGAGTTTAGTAGCATAGAGAAACGAATCGATATCCAATAACAGATTTTCCTTCGCTATGCAACTAAAGTACGGCAATGTTTTCTTTCCATAATCGGGGTGATCTTATTTAAAATAGCATTATGTTTTCCCGACGAATAAAAGAAACAACAACTTACCGCTTAAGAGAAAGCACATTTGATTTTTTTTTTTTTACAATTATTTTACAATTCTGTCTTTATTTTTGTTTTTATTTTCATATTACAATAAATAAATAAATAAATAACTGTCTAAATTATGATAATTTTTAACTTTATACCTCAATTTCTACACTGAACTTTATATACATGGTAAAAATATTTATAAAAGATTATTTTAAATCTTTTAAAAAATAAAATAATTCATGTTTTAACGCATTTAAAGTAGATTTTATTTCACACATTAATTATCGAAAAAAAAAGAAAAAACGTTTTGTACAAGTAATTCAATTTGTTAAATCTATTTTATAAAATGTTATTTTCAAAAGAATTTCTTTTGTCTACATGCACACAAAATAGAAAAACATGAAACTTTCAAAAAATGTCCACACTTTTGGCCACCACTGTATATATTCCAAATTTCAAAACTCACTGTCAACAGGAAGTGGGTGAAAAACGAGTGACAAGATTTGATTGTCCCATACATACATAATTAAAAACTAAAAGAAATCATTTAAAAAAAGGTATTTTCACTGTCTTAGATAAGAATAAAAAAAAAATCATGAAAATATATATATACTTTTTTATTTGACTCGTGCATTGTTCTTTTTGTGTAAACCCCTCTTTCGTGTCCAGCAGTATCCACTAACATATTTTAATTCCTTTTACTACTGTATCTTCGCTAATGTTTACATGCATTTACTTACAGGTTATTTATATATTAACACATACATATTTTTGTTTATGCAATTTCTACTTCTGTTTTAGTAAGACATAAATTACATTAATTTTAAAAATACGCCATCCGATCGAAAAACTGGTACGTGGTACAGTAATTTCAGTACCATATTTTGATTTAGCGAGCTGAAATGTATAAAACTTAACCATTATTTTTACAGAATGGATTTTTCTGCCGGCAAGTTTTACTAAAGCGCTAGCATGAATTCTTCAATACTAAAATATAATAAAGTAATTTAGTTCTTTTTCGATTGATAATCAAGAAGTTGATACATTTTTTCATTCAAAAAAGTTTTCTTCTTGTCGAAAATATCATAACAACTTTTTATTTTTCAGTTGAAAACTATAGTACTATATGAAATACACAATAATTATTTGTACTGCCCATTTCGTTCAAACATTATATTGTTTTTAAAAACATACTAAAAAATAGTGCACATGTCTAAAAGTTTCTAAAAAAACTTTCAAACACTCTAAAAAATGAGTCAATATGTACAAAAGCTTTAAAAATATTTTCACCTCCTGGTCTGAGGCATCATCAGTAACTGTTGTTCTGCTTCTTCCTCGCGACTCACTTTCGTTGAAGTCTTCCACATTTTCCCCTATCATCATCATCATCATCATCATCATCCCAAAACATGGTTTCAGGCTATAAGCCTCTTCCGGCCTCAATCCATATTTTTCGCGGCCTTCCTCGGTCTCTTTTCCCCCTTTGCTTATAATTAAAGGCTGCTTTTGGTATACGATCTCTATCCATCCTTTCGATGTGGTCCCTCCATTTCCTTCTGTAATTTCCTATTTTATTTAATATTGGTATAACCTCCAGCTCTCTTCTGATGTAATCATTCTTTACTTTGTCCATTATTCAACATCCCTTCACACTCCTAAAAAATTTCATTTCTGAGGATTGGATTTGTCTTTCATCATTTTTTGTGAATGTCCATGCCTCACTTCCGTATAATAAAGTTGGTATTGCCATTGTTTAAAAAAAAAATTATTCTTGTGTTTTTTCTTGTATTTCGAAGAGTTCTTATAGTACCACAGATGTATTGAAATTTATGAAGCTTATTTTGTATATCGTTGTCATAGTCATAAGATATATCACATCCTAAGTAATTGAAATGTGAAATCTGCTCTATTGGATTATTTTCTAAAATAATTTTTGTTCTTATAGGATCTTTGCCCCTAAATGTCATTACCTTTGTCTTATTCTTTGAAATCCTTAAATTATAATATTTTCCAATTTTGTTTAAAGTAAAAATTGCACGTTGTAAATTGTCTTCATTATCCTGAAAAAAACAAAGATCATCTGCAAATAATATATTCTTATACATGATGTTTCCGAGATCTATTCCAGTTTTGATTTTATTTTTCCAAATTCTCATAACATAATCAATATATGTTATGAGAATTTGGAACACTTTCGTTGAAGTCTTCCACATTTTCCCCAATTCCTAATAATATGTGGCACCATCTATTATCAATTTATACATCTATTATCAATATCTATTATAACTTGTTAATTTCTTAACTTACTCAACTTTTATATAAATTACTCTTAAAAAAGTAGAAGTATAACAGTCCTATTTATTAAACTGTCACTATTGCTAAAAAATTTTTGGTGACAACAATAGACTAAGTTAATGAATAAACTTTAAAACTCTTCAATAAATATAAATTTTCTTAAAACATGTCTTGAAAGAAATGCTTAAGTGCCACACTAAGGATGATGGATGACTAGCTTCAGATTTTTAATAAAATAGCTGTGGTTGAAATTTCATTTCCTGGAAACGTGTCTATTTTAAGTTCTATACTGACTATTTTTATTTTTATTTATTAGCAAGAAATTGGATGTCTGTAAATTTTTTCTTGTAGGATAAGATAGATGGTTTACATAAATATTCTGATCCAGAAGATATCTAGTTCAAATTTCGAAATGATGTCAGATTTCTATGTTTCTAGTAATTGCAAATATTTTCCTTCCGTTCTGTATTAATAAAAGTTTTGGAATTTATTGGTATAATGGGATTTGTTCTGCAAAATTTCTGTACCATACAAAAAGTTCAAAACTCTTAACAGTCAAATTCTTGCGGACAAAACAGTTACGAAGCATTTTGGGAGGTATAAAATGCTGGATCTCAATAAAAAGTTTTGTTTTTGGCAAGAAAATGTTCAAGTTTTAAACACCACACAATGTCTCTATACGCCATTCGGAGGTGCAAATATTTTAAATGTTTACGCATGAAACTACTCAACATCTCAATTATATTGTCGAAATATATACCCAGAGGTCGGAAGTAGCGCGCTGCAAGTAGTGAAACTACAGCAGTCACTACTTTTTGCAGTAATTTGTAGTGTAGCGCGCTACATTTTGAACAATGTAGTGTAGCGAATAACGCGATACGAAAAATCAGTAGTTTGTAGCGAGAACCGACGCTACTTTTAACACTACTTCAAGGGGGAAAGTGCGATTCTGCAAAGCACGAGGCTGAAACTGTCTCCTTTTGTGAAAAATGTGTTCCGCTCAACAATTTGCAAATCTCAGATGCAGTGCATAGCAACGCATCGCATGAAGTCATAGATTTTTCCCATTCACACTTGCTGCTCAAATAAAATTCTAAAGCGACACTTACCTATTTACTCGTTATTAGGACTTCCAGTTTTAACGCCGGGTTTCTTATTATTCAGAATTACTTTATTTATAGGTTTACTTTTTTACATATACAGTTGATTGTCTGTAATTTTCTAGATTATAATATCTCTTATAATCTTGCTACGAAATTTGCAATCTATACCAATATTATAAAGTAGTAAAGATTGTTTGTTTGTTTGTTTGTTTGTTTGTTTGTTTGTAGGGGGTAATCTCTGTAACTACTGAAGAGATTTCAAAAGTGATGGTGGCAAATTGATGGTAACAATCCCTGCTCCAACATAGGCTATATTTTATGTCGGTGCCACTACCCCCAAGGGGGTGCAAAAGCGAAAAACGTTCTAAAATTTCGATTTTTTTTTATACTGGAGGAGCTAGGAACAAGAAATTTGGCATAGTAGTTACTTATAAGATGTAAATGCTCTCTAAGAACAAATTCTAACAAAATTCGAAATTTAAAAGGGTGAGATGAGCGAAAAGCGTTCTAAAAACATTCTAAATTACAATTTCTATATGGAATATCTGGAACTACAGAACCGTTTTCAAAAGTGATTGTGGCAAATTGATGGTGAAAGTCCCTGCTCCAACATAGGCTATATTTTATGTCGGTGCCACTACCCCCAGGGGCGGGTGCAGGAGCGAAAAACGTTCTAAAATTTCGATTTTTTTTTTATACTGAAGGAGCTAGAAACATGAAATTTTGCATGGTAGTTACTTAAAAGATGTAAATGCTCTCTAAGAACACATTCTAAAAAAATTCGAAATTTAAAGGGTGTGAGATGAGCGAAAAGCGTTCTAAAAACATTCTAAATTACAATTCCAATGGAATATCTGGAACTACAGAACCATTTTCAAAAGTAATGGTGGCAAATTGATGGTAACAGTCTCTGCTGTAACATAGGCTATATTTCATGTCGGTGCCACTACCACAGGGGGGTGCGAGAACGAAAAGCGTTCTAAAATTTCGATATTTTTTATACTGAAGGAGCTAGAAACATGAAATTTTGCATGGTAGTTACTTATAAAATGTAAATGCTCTCTAACAACAAATTCTAATAAAATTCGAAATTTAAAAGGGTGAGATGAGCGAAAAGCGTTCTAAAAACATTCTAAATTACAATTTCTATGGAATATCTGGAACTACAGCACCGTTTTCAAAACTGATGGTCACAAATTGATGGTGACAGTCCCTGCTCCAACATAGGCTATATTTTATGTCGGTGCCAGTACCCCCAGGGTGGTGCAGGAGCGAAAAACATTCTTTAATTTCATTTTTTTTTTATACTGAAGGAGCTAGAAACATGAAATTTGGCATGGTAGTTACTTATAAGATGTAAATGCTCTCTAAGAACACATTCTAAAAAAATCGAAATTTAAAAGGTGTGACATAAAGCGAAAAGCGTTCTTAAAATATTCTAAATTACAATTTCAATGGAATATCTGGAACTACAGAACTGTTTTCAAAAGTGATTGTGGCAAATTGATGGTCACAGTTCCTGCTGTAACATAGGCTATATTTCATGCCGGTGCCACTGGCCCCAGGGGAGTGATTGAGCGAAAAACGTTCTCAAATTTCGATTTTTATGTACTGAAGGTGTTAGAAACATTCATGAAATTTGGCATGGTAGTTACAAATAAGATGTAAATGCTCTCTAAGAACAAATTCTAAAAAAATTCGAAATTTAAAACTGTGAGATGAGCGAAAAGCGTTCTTAAAACATTCTAAATTACATTTTCTATGGAATCTCTGGAACTATCGAACCCTATTCAAAAGTGATTGTCGTAAATTTTTGATGGCAATCCCTGCTCCAACATAGGCTACATTTTACGTCGGTGCCACTAATCCCAGAGTGGTGCAGGAGCGAAAAATGTTCTAAAATTGCATTTTTTTTTATACTAAAGGAGCTAAAAATTTGAAATTTGGCATTGTAGTTACTTATAAGATGTAAATACTCTCTAAGAACAAAATAAAAAAAATCGAAATTTAAAAGGGTGAAATGAGCGAAAAGTGTTCTAAAAACATTCTAAATTACAATTTCTATGGAATCTCTGGAACTACAGAACCGATTTCAAAAGTGATGGTGGCAAATTGATGGTGACACTTCCTGCTCCAACATAGGCTATAATTTATGTCGGTGCCACTAATCCCAGGGGGGTGCAGGAGTGAAAAATTTTTGAAAATTGCGACTTTTTTTATATTGAAGGAGCTAGAAACTTGAAATTTGGCATGGTAGTTACTCTCTAAGAATAAATTTTAAAAAAATCGAAATTTAAAAGGGTGAAACGAGCGAAAAGCGTTCTAAAATCATTCTAAATTACAATTTCTATGGAATCTCTGGAACTACAGAACCGATTTCAAAAGTGATAGTGACAATCCCTTCTTCAACATCCTCTTTAATATAAAGCTATGCGTTGCTGACGACTGGATTTTTCACTAATCTTTGCCACAGATTAAACTCGGAAAATGAAAGATTTAAATTTACTAAAAAAAATAATAGCTCGAAAAGTATTTGTCAGAAAATTGTTAAACAAACTGCGTTTGAAAAGTAAAAAAACGTATATTTCTTAATATAAATTTAAAATCTAATGATTATGCCGTTTTTCAAATATTGAATTTCAAAAATTACCAAATTTAACAATGGAGTACCATAGAGAAAAGATAATGATAAGGGCGACGTGTCCTGACGTTTATATTGGCTATAGCACGAGTCACAAATTATAGTAGTCTTATTATTCTGTTAAAATATAAAAGTGAACTATGAAATGTCAATGTTTTGTTTGATTAAAAATTCGTTAAGAGAAATTGACCAGCGTAGCGGGCGTAGCTTGCTAGTATGTGTATAAACTAACATTTTGGAGAAGAAACACAAAACCTTTCTTGTATGTTATCCTTTTAATTTCTTTTAATGCTCTCCGTTATGTCGCATTTATTTAATTGTATCTCGGCAGACGGGAAATAATGAGTGGTCGCTTTGTTACTTTTTAATCAGTTTTTTCAATTTCTAGTGTAAATTGAGCCCTTTGTCAAAAACTGAAAGTAGCGAAGTAGTGACTACTTTTGAAAAGTAGTTTGTAGTCACTACTTTTTAAAACAAGTAATTGTAGTTAACTACATTTTCGATAAAGTAGTTGTAGTTCGCTACTATAAAAAAGTAGTTTTTCCGACCCCTGTATATACCATGTTCAAGAATTGATGAAACACATTGTTTTACAGAATCACAGTGAGTGGGCAATGAGGACAGAAGCACAAAATCACATTGGTAGAATTAATTGTATTTGTGTATTTCAACCACAATAACTTGACGTAATTTTATTCTAATTAATCATTGATTATAGTGGTAACCAGAGCTAGGAACTAATAGAACATAGTTTTTAATTAAATAAAGCGTTATCATCATCACATATATCATTTTAGATATTTTCTTTCACTGTAGTATAACTCTTCACGATCACAATCTAAGTTTTCGTGGTCAAAGTATAACGCAAGTGATTGCTAATTAAAACAAAATTAATAATAGATGGTCCTAAAAGTTGGCATGAAACTCTAAATTATAAAACTCGTTTAGATGTTCTGCATCTTTTGCATTTTATAATTAAAGGAATTGCAATAAATAGTTTAAATTGTTAAAAGACGCCATGGTAGAAGGCATCCGCCATTCATTAAAAATATTAATGTTAAGAGATTAAAAAAAGACAATTTTAAATATATCTGTATGAATATCGAATGCTGTACTGATGAATATCGTACTCTGTAACTACGTAGGTTTTGTGCTGAATTGCATAATGGCTTACGGTGCCTCAAACGTATTTCAGGAAGAAAAGGTGCAGTGAATAAGTGTTAATTTCTACCCATAGCTGTAAAAAATGAAAACTATTTTCAATGAAGTTTATAAAGAAAAAATTCCTATATTTTATAACTGAAAATTTTCAACACTAAAATTTTGATGGAAATAAACGAAGAATTTTTCACGATTTAATGAAGATGGAGGCCTCTTGTGACCCAAGGGTTTTGGATCCCGTTTAC
Organism: Maratus michaelseni; assembly: GCA_963931845.1. Taxonomy (NCBI): domain Eukaryota; kingdom Metazoa; phylum Arthropoda; class Arachnida; order Araneae; family Salticidae; genus Maratus; species Maratus michaelseni. The sequence continues at coordinate 358,708,358 of OZ007593.1, read as the reverse complement.
TCATATGATAATATGTGCCCGGAATGAGTAGATAGTAAGGAAGTAAAGATATATAAAAGAAATTCCTTCAATAAATTTGTATTTAAAATAATTTGAAATTTTCCGTAATATTCAGTTTGTTCTCACCTACTACCAATACACATAAAAACTTGAACATGCATAAAATCCCTTCCAAAAATCAATGTACCAAATTATATGTAATAAAATCGAGTTTACAATCGCTACATCAACAAAAAGATCAATAAAATAAGAAATCAATGTTTAATAAGACATGTGTGGTTGCTTTCTTAACACTTTTCAATATAGTTGAAAAGTGTTTATGAATTCATCTGTCTGTCTGCAGTCTGTCCATGCTCGAACTCGCGTAAATATACTCGTATTGTCTTGAATTTGATATATGTTATTGGGGTTTACTATGTACTGTTTGGTATTGAAAATGAAGTGTGCAACATTTATGGATCTTTTACAGGGACACTCAAAAGTATTACGTTACATTGCGATCCATGGGGGAAAATCGTTTGCGGTATATTTTAATGATGTTTCACTATTTTAAACATATTGAAATTGATACATATCGCTGAGGTACACTACAAGATGTTTACTGTAGAGTGTAAACATAGGATATATCGTTCATTTACAGAGACACTCAAAAGAATTTGGTTACAGTACTGTCTATGCACAATAATTGGTGGTATCTCGTTTTCAGTTAGGGTACACGTTTTTAAATATAACTAATTTTTTGCATATTATTTGGTGCGTATAAATTCTATAGATCATATACAGGACTGCTGAAAAGATCTCAAGTACATTTCCGTTTATTGACTTAAATTGCTGAAGGGTAATTTTCAATTGTGCTATGTGTTTTCTAACTGAAGTAAATTTTAGCACACTATGTATCATACAAATTAATAGGTCATAAACAGGGTTGCACAAAAGAAATCGGACATTTTATTTGACTTTTGGCAGTAACTGATGAAATTGAACTTTCAAATGTGTTATGCGTTTTCTAAATTGTTTAGTTGGAAAACGAATAACTAATTTGAAAGTCCAATTTCAGCAATATTTACCAAAGTCAAATAAAATATCCAATTTATTTTGTGCAAATTAGTTACGTGGTAATGGTCGGGGCTAGTTGAGCTAAAGCCAAAAGTTTGGCCTTCCCACCCGGTTCAACTTTGACTTTGTTTACGTGGTAAACTGTGCACTTTTGTTACAATATTTTGAATGTGTTGGAAAATGTTTCAGAATATATGCTTGACACATGATTTTTCGTTCTTGTTTCTGTTTTTTCGCAGCTTCTCGTATCATGTTCAACTGATGATAATTGCAGTCTAATGCCTACTTTTTTCTTTAAACGGATTCCTCATTCTGTGTTGGTAGTTGAAAAAGTAGGAAATCCTTGATAAGTGGGGGCCGTGAGATTTGTAGCCAGAAGCACAATTCTATACCACCCTCAAGTATTTTATTTTTTATCACCTTCAGTGAAAATTACATCTCATTAATAGAATAGGGCAGACATTTTTTTTTTACGATTAACAGTAGTCAACCGTAGTAATATTTACTCGAATGATTTATTTTTCTCACCTGTTTTTCAGAACAGTAACATGATGATTTAAATGCCATATAATAATTTCAGCTTACTAGAAAGTGCGTACAGTTCCTAATTCATTTTAATTTATTTATACTGCCTAAAGACATTTTTAATGAAAAGATTTAAGTAGTTTTCTCTTTTTTAGCAACGAATGTTGATGAAATGCGTTATTAAATAAAATGCAAAAGAAAATTTTATCAGTAAAAATGTCTTTTTTTCATTTCAAAGAAAATTGTGTTTTAATTGGATTATTATCCATACAGCTATATTTAGATATGTAACATTCCGAGTAAATTTTAATTCAATGAGAAAGATTGCAATTAAAATTAGATAAATTTTTACGTGTTCTTATTATTTCCTAATTATATCTGGCTTATAGTAGTTTTTAGATGCAGTTACTTTTTTAATGTCAAATTTTGAAGTGGTAAGTTTTTATTTGAGTTTAGTAGCATAGAGAAATGAATCGATAACCAATAACAGATTTTCCTTCGCTATGCAACTAAAGTACGGCAATGTTTTCTTTCCATAATCGGGGTGATCTTATTTAAAATAGCATTATGTTTTCCCGACGAATAAAAGAAACAACAACTTACCGCTTAAGAGAAAGCACATTTGATTTTTTTTTTTTTTTACAATTATTTTACAATTCTGTCTTTATTTTTGTTTTTATTTTCATATTACAATAAATAAATAAATAAATAACTGTCTAAATTATGATAATTTTTAACTTTATACCTCAATTTCTACACTGAACTTTATATACATGGTAAAAATATTTATAAAAGATTATTTTAAATCTTTTAAAAAATAAAATAATTCATGTTTTAACGCATTTAAAGTAGATTTTATTTCACACATTAATTATCGAAAAAAAAAGAAAAAACGTTTTGTACAAGTAATTCAATTTGTTAAATCTATTTTATAAAATGTTATTTTCAAAAGAATTTCTTTTGTCTACATGCACACAAAATAGAAAAACATGAAACTTTCAAAAAATGTCCACACTTTTGGCCACCACTGTATATATTCCAAATTTCAAAACTCACTGTCAACAGGAAGTGGGTGAAAAACGAGTGACAAGATTTGATTGTCCCATACATACATAATTAAAAACTAAAAGAAATCATTTAAAAAAAGGTATTTTCACTGTCTTAGATAAGAATAAAAAAAAATCATGAAAATATATATATACTTTTTTATTTGACTCGTGCATTGTTCTTTTTGTGTAAACCCCTCTTTCGTGTCCAGCAGTATCCACTAACATATTTTAATTCCTTTTACTACTGTATCTTCGCTAATGTTTACATGCATTTACTTACAGGTTATTTATATATTAACACATACATATTTTTGTTTATGCAATTTCTACTTCTGTTTTAGTAAGACATAAATTACATTAATTTTAAAAATACGCCATCCGATCGAAAAACTGGTACGTGGTACAGTAATTTCAGTACCATATTTTGATTTAGCGAGCTGAAATGTATAAAACTTAACCATTATTTTTACAGAATGGATTTTTCTGCCGGCAAGTTTTACTAAAGCGCTAGCATGAATTCTTCAATACTAAAATATAATAAAGTAATTTAGTTCTTTTTCGATTGATAATCAAGAAGTTGATACATTTTTTCATTCAAAAAAGTTTTCTTCTTGTCGAAAATATCATAACAACTTTTTATTTTTCAGTTGAAAACTATAGTACTATATGAAATACACAATAATTATTTGTACTGCCCATTTCGTTCAAACATTATATTGTTTTTAAAAACATACTAAAAAATAGTGCACATGTCTAAAAGTTTCTAAAAAAACTTTCAAACACTCTAAAAAATGAGTCAATATGTACAAAAGCTTTAAAAATATTTTCACCTCCTGGTCTGAGGCATCATCAGTAACTGTTGTTCTGCTTCTTCCTCGCGACTCACTTTCGTTGAAGTCTTCCACATTTTCCCCTATCATCATCATCATCATCATCATCATCATCATCATCCCAAAACATGGTTTCAGGCTATAAGCCTCTTCCGGCCTCAATCCATATTTTTCGCGGCCTTCCTCGGTCTCTTTTCCCCCTTTGCTTATAATTAAAGGCTGCTTTTGGTATACGATCTCTATCCATCCTTTCGATGTGGTCCCTCCATTTCCTTCTGTAATTTCCTATTTTATTTAATATTGGTATAACCTCCAGCTCTCTTCTGATGTAATCATTCTTTACTTTGTCCATTATTCAACATCCCTTCACACTCCTAAAAAATTTCATTTCTGAGGATTGGATTTGTCTTTCATCATTTTTTGTGAATGTCCATGCCTCACTTCCGTATAATAAAGTTGGTATTGCCATTGTTTAAAAAAAAAATTATTCTTGTGTTTTTTCTTGTATTTCGAAGAGTTCTTATAGTACCACAGATGTATTGAAATTTATGAAGCTTATTTTGTATATCGTTGTCATAGTCATAAGATATATCACATCCTAAGTAATTGAAATGTGAAATCTGCTCTATTGGATTATTTTCTAAAATAATTTTTGTTCTTATAGGATCTTTGCCCCTAAATGTCATTACCTTTGTCTTATTCTTTGAAATCCTTAAATTATAATATTTTCCAATTTTGTTTAAAGTAAAAATTGCACGTTGTAAATTGTCTTCATTATCCTGAAAAAAACAAAGATCATCTGCAAATAATATATTCTTATACATGATGTTTCCGAGATCTATTCCAGTTTTGATTTTATTTTTCCAAATTCTCATAACATAATCAATATATGTTATGAGAATTTGGAACACTTTCGTTGAAGTCTTCCACATTTTCCCCAATTCCTAATAATATGTGGCACCATCTATTATCAATTTATACATCTATTATCAATATCTATTATAACTTGTTAATTTCTTAACTTACTCAACTTTTATATAAATTACTCTTAAAAAAGTAGAAGTATAACAGTCCTATTTATTAAACTGTCACTATTGCTAAAAAATTTTTGGTGACAACAATAGACTAAGTTAATGAATAAACTTTAAAACTCTTCAATAAATATAAATTTTCTTAAAACATGTCTTGAAAGAAATGCTTAAGTGCCACACTAAGGATGATGGATGACTAGCTTCAGATTTTTAATAAAATAGCTGTGGTTGAAATTTCATTTCCTGGAAACGTGTCTATTTTAAGTTCTATACTGACTATTTTTATTTTTATTTATTAGCAAGAAATTGGATGTCTGTAAATTTTTTCTTGTAGGATAAGATAGATGGTTTACATAAATATTCTGATCCAGAAGATATCTAGTTCAAATTTCGAAATGATGTCAGATTTCTATGTTTCTAGTAATTGCAAATATTTTCCTTCCGTTCTGTATTAATAAAAGTTTTGGAATTTATTGGTATAATGGGATTTGTTCTGCAAAATTTCTGTACCATACAAAAAGTTCAAAACTCTTAACAGTCAAATTCTTGCGGACAAAACAGTTACGAAGCATTTTGGGAGGTATAAAATGCTGGATCTCAATAAAAAGTTTTGTTTTTGGCAAGAAAATGTTCAAGTTTTAAACACCACACAATGTCTCTATACGCCATTCGGAGGTGCAAATATTTTAAATGTTTACGCATGAAACTACTCAACATCTCAATTATATTGTCGAAATATATACCCAGAGGTCGGAAGTAGCGCGCTGCAAGTAGTGAAACTACAGCAGTCACTACTTTTTGCAGTAATTTGTAGTGTAGCGCGCTACATTTTGAACAATGTAGTGTAGCGAATAACGCGATACGAAAAATCAGTAGTTTGTAGCGAGAACCGACGCTACTTTTAACACTACTTCAAGGGGAAAAGTGCGATTCTGCAAAGCACGAGGCTGAAACTGTCTCCTTTTGTGAAAAATGTGTTCCGCTCAACAATTTGCAAATCTCAGATGCAGTGCATAGCAACGCATCGCATGAAGTCATAGATTTTTCCCATTCACACTTGCTGCTCAAATAAAATTCTAAAGCGACACTTACCTATTTACTCGTTATTAGGACTTCCTGTTTTAACGCCGGGTTTCTTATTATTCAGAATTACTTTATTTATAGGTTTACTTTTTTACATATACAGTTGATTGTCTGTAATTTTCTAGATTATAATATCTCTTATAATCTTGCTACGAAATTTGCAATCTATACCAATATTATAAAGTAGTAAAGATTGTTTGTTTGTTTGTTTGTTTGTTTGTTTGTTTGTTTGTTTGTTTGTAGGGGGTAATCTCTGTAACTACTGAAGAGATTTCAAAAGTGATGGTGGCAAATTGATGGTAACAATCCCTGCTCCAACATAGGCTATATTTTATGTCGGTGCCACTACCCCCAAGGGGGTGCAAAAGCGAAAAACGTTCTAAAATTTCGATTTTTTTTTATACTGGAGGAGCTAGGAACAAGAAATTTGGCATAGTAGTTACTTATAAGATGTAAATGCTCTCTAAGAACAAATTCTAACAAAATTCGAAATTTAAAAGGGTGAGATGAGCGAAAAGCGTTCTAAAAACATTCTAAATTACAATTTCTATATGGAATATCTGGAACTACAGAACCGTTTTCAAAAGTGATTGTGGCAAATTGATGGTGAAAGTCCCTGCTCCAACATAGGCTATATTTTATGTCGGTGCCACTACCCCCAGGGGCGGGTGCAGGAGCGAAAAACGTTCTAAAATTTCGATTTTTTTTTTATACTGAAGGAGCTAGAAACATGAAATTTTGCATGGTAGTTACTTAAAAGATGTAAATGCTCTCTAAGAACACATTCTAAAAAAATTCGAAATTTAAAGGGTGTGAGATGAGCGAAAAGCGTTCTAAAAACATTCTAAATTACAATTCCAATGGAATATCTGGAACTACAGAACCATTTTCAAAAGTAATGGTGGCAAATTGATGGTAACAGTCTCTGCTGTAACATAGGCTATATTTCATGTCGGTGCCACTACCACAGGGGGGTGCGAGAACGAAAAGCGTTCTAAAATTTCGATATTTTTTATACTGAAGGAGCTAGAAACATGAAATTTTGCATGGTAGTTACTTATAAAATGTAAATGCTCTCTAACAACAAATTCTAATAAAATTCGAAATTTAAAAGGGTGAGATGAGCGAAAAGCGTTCTAAAAACATTCTAAATTACAATTTCTATGGAATATCTGGAACTACAGCACCGTTTTCAAAACTGATGGTCACAAATTGATAGTGACAGTCCCTGCTCCAACATAGGCTATATTTTATGTCGGTGCCAGTACCCCCAGGGTGGTGCAGGAGCGAAAAACATTCTTTAATTTCATTTTTTTTTATACTGAAGGAGCTAGAAACATGAAATTTGGCATGGTAGTTACTTATAAGATGTAAATGCTCTCTAAGAACACATTCTAAAAAAATCGAAATTTAAAAGGTGTGACATAAAGCGAAAAGCGTTCTTAAAATATTCTAAATTACAATTTCAATGGAATATCTGGAACTACAGAACTGTTTTCAAAAGTGATTGTGGCAAATTGATGGTCACAGTTCCTGCTGTAACATAGGCTATATTTCATGCCGGTGCCACTGGCCCCAGGGGAGTGATTGAGCGAAAAACGTTCTCAAATTTCGATTTTTATGTACTGAAGGTGTTAGAAACATTCATGAAATTTGGCATGGTAGTTACAAATAAGATGTAAATGCTCTCTAAGAACAAATTCTAAAAAAAATCGAAATTTAAAACTGTGAGATGAGCGAAAAGCGTTCTTAAAACATTCTAAATTACATTTTCTATGGAATCTCTGGAACTATCGAACCCTATTCAAAAGTGATTGTGGTAAATTTTTGATGGCAATCCCTGCTCCAACATAGGCTACATTTTACGTCGGTGCCACTAATCCCAGAGTGGTGCAGGAGCGAAAAATGTTCTAAAATTGCATTTTTTTTTATACTAAAGGAGCTAAAAATTTGAAATTTGGCATTGTAGTTACTTATAAGATGTAAATACTCTCTAAGAACAAAATAAAAAAAAATCGAAATTTAAAAGGGTGAAATGAGCGAAAAGTGTTCTAAAAACATTCTAAATTACAATTTCTATGGAATCTCTGGAACTACAGAACCGATTTCAAAAGTGATGGTGGCAAATTGATGGTGACACTTCCTGCTCCAACATAGGCTATAATTTATGTCGGTGCCACTAATCCCAGGGGGGTGCAGGAGTGAAAAATTTTTGAAAATTGCGACTTGTTTTATATTGAAGGAGCTAGAAACTTGAAATTTGGCATGGTAGTTACTCTCTAAGAATAAATTTTAAAACAATCGAAATTTAAAAGGGTGAAACGAGCGAAAAGCGTTCTAAAATCATTCTAAATTACAATTTCTATGGAATCTCTGGAACTACAGAACCGATTTCAAAAGTGATAGTGACAATCCCTTCTTCAACATCCTCTTTAATATAAAGCTATGCGTTGCTGACGACTGGATTTTTCACTAATCTTTGCCACAGATTAAACTCGGAAAATGAAAGATTTAAATTTACTAAAAAAAATAATAGCTCGAAAAGTATTTGTCAGAAAATTGTTAAACAAACTGCGTTTGAAAAGTAAAAAAACGTATATTTCTTAATATAAATTTAAAATCTAATGATTATGCCGTTTTTCAAATATTGAATTTCAAAAATTACCAAATTTAACAATGGAGTACCATAGAGAAAAGATAATGATAAGGGCGACGTGTCCTGACGTTTATATTGGCTATAGCACGAGTCACAAATTATAGTAGTCTTATTATTCTGTTAAAATATAAAAGTGAACTATGAAATGTCAATGTTTTGTTTGATTAAAAATTCGTTAAGAGAAATTGACCAGCGTAGCGGGCGTAGCTTGCTAGTATGTGTATAAACTAACATTTTGGAGAAGAAACACAAAACCTTTCTTGTATGTTATCCTTTTAATTTCTTTTAATGCTCTCCGTTATGTCGCATTTATTTAATTGTATCTCGGCAGACGGGAAATAATGAGTGGTCCCTTTGTTACTTTTTAATCAGTTTTTTCAATTTCTAGTGTAAATTGAGCCCTTTGACAAAAACTGAAAGTAGCGAAGTAGTGACTACTTTTGAAAAGTAGTTTGTAGTCACTACTTTTTAAAACAAGTAATTGTAGTTAACTACATTTTCGATAAAGTAGTTGTAGTTCGCTACTATAAAAAAGTAGTTTTTCCGACCCCTGTATATACCATGTTCAAGAATTGATGAAACACATTGTTTTACAGAATCACAGTGAGTGGGCAATGAGGACAGAAGCACAAAATCACATTGGTAGAATTAATTGTATTTGTGTATTTCAACCACAATAACTTGACGTAATTTTATTCTAATTAATCATTGATTATAGTGGTAACCAGAGCTAGGAACTAATAGAACATAGTTTTTAATTAAATAAAGCGTTATCATCATCACATATATCATTTTAGATATTTTCTTTCACTGTAGTATAACTCTTCACGATCACAATCTAAGTTTTCGTGGTCAAAGTATAACGCAAGTGATTGCTAATTAAAACAAAATTAATAATAGATGGTTCTAAAAGTTGGCATGAAACTCTAAATTATAAAACTCGTTTAGATGTTCTGCATCTTTTGCATTTTATAATTAAAGGAATTGCAATAAATAGTTTAAATTGTTAAAAGACGCCATGGTAGAAGGCATCCGCCATTCATTAAAAATATTAATGTTAAGAGATTAAAAAAAGACAATTTTAAATATATCTGTATGAATATCGAATGCTGTACTGATGAATATCGTACTCTGTAACTACGTAGGTTTTGTGCTGAATTGCATAATGGCTTACGGTGCCTCAAACGTATTTCAGGAAGAAAAGGTGCAGTGAATAAGTGTTAATTTCTACCCATAGCTGTAAAAAATGAAAACTATTTTCAATGAAGTTTATAAAGAAAAAATTCCTATATTTTATAACTGAAAATTTTCAACACTAAAATTTTGATGGAAATAAACGAAGAATTTTTCACGATTTAATGAAGATGGAGGCCTCTTGTGACCCAAGGGTTTTGGATCCCGTTTACTCATATGATAATATGTGCCCGGAATGAGTAGATAGTAAGGAAGTAAAGATATATAAAAGAAATTCCTTCAATAAATTTGTATTTAAAATAATTTGAAATTTTCCGTAATATTCAGTTTGTTCTCACCTACTACCAATACACATAAAAACTTGAACATGCATAAAATCCCTTCCAAAAATCAATGTACCAAATTATATGTAATAAAATCGAGTTTACAATCGCTACATTAACAAAAAGATCAATAAAATAAGAAATCAATGTTTAATAAGACATGTGTGGTTGCTTTCTTAACACTTTTCAATATAGCTGAAAAGTGTTTATGAATTCATCTGTCTGTCTGCCGTCTGTCCATGCTCGAACTCGCGTAAATATACTCGTATTGTCTTGAAATTGATATATGTTATTGGGGTTTACTATGTACTGTTTGGTATTGAAAATGATGTGTGCAACATTTATGGATCTTTTACAGGGACACTCAAAAGTATTACGTTACGTTACGGTCCAGGAGGGAAAATCGTTTGCAGTATATTTTAATGATGTTTCACTATTTTAAACATATTGAAATTGATACATATCGCTGAGGTACACTACAAGATGTTTACTGTAGAGTGTAAACATAGGATATATCGTTCATTTACAGAGACACTCAAAAGAATTTGGTTACAGTACTGTCTATGCACAATAATTGGTGGTATCTCGTTTTCAGTTAGGGTACACGTTTTTAAATATAACTAATTTTTTGCATATTATTTGGTGCGTATAAATTCTATAGATCATATACAGGACTGCTGAAAAGATCTCAAGTACATTTCCGTTTATTGACTTAAATTGCTGAAGGGTAATTTTCAATTGTGCTATGTGTTTTCTAACTGAAGTAAATTTTAGCACACTATGTATCATACAAATTAATAGGTCATAAACAGGGTTGCACAAAAGAAATCGGACATTTTATTTGACTTTTGGCAGTAACTGATGAAATTGAACTTTCAAATGTGTTATGCGTTTTCTAAATTGTTTAGTTGGAAAACGAATAACTAATTTGAAAGTCCAATTTCAGCAATATTTACCAAAGTCAAATAAAATATCCAATTTATTTTGTGCAAATTAGTTACGTGGTAATGGTCGGGGCTAGTTGAGCTAAAGCCAAAAGTTTGGCCTTCCCACCCGGTTCAACTTTGACTTTGTTTACGTGGTAAACTGTGCACTTTTGTTACAATATTTTGAATGTGTTGGAAAATGTTTCAGAATATATGCTTGACACATGATTTTTCGTTCTTGTTTCTGTTTTTTCGCAGCTTCTCGTATCATGTTCAACTGATGATAATTGCAGTCTAATGCCTACTTTTTTCTTTAAACGGATTCCTCATTCTGTGTTGGTAGTTGAAAAAGTAGGAAATCCTTGATAAGTGGGGGCCGTGAGATTTGTAGCCAGAAGCACAATTCTATACCACCCTCAAGTATTTTATTTTTTATCACCTTCAGTGAAAATTACATCTCATTAATAGAATAGGGCAGACATTTTTTTTTTACGATTAACAGTAGTCAACCGTAGTAATATTTACTCGAATGATTTATTTTTCTCACCTGTTTTTCAGAACAGTAACATGATGATTTAAATGCCATATAATAATTTCAGCTTACTAGAAAGTGCGTACAGTTCCTAATTCATTTTAATTTATTTATACTGCCTAAAGACATTTTTAATGAAAAGATTTAAGTAGTTTTCTCTTTTTTAGCAACGAATGTTGATGAAATGCGTTATTAAATAAAATGCAAAAGAAAATTTTATCAGTAAAAATGTCTTTTTTTCATTTCAAAGAAAATTGTGTTTTAATTGGATTATTATCCATACAGCTATATTTAGATATGTAACATTCCGAGTAAATTTTAATTCAATGAGAAAGATTGCAATTAAAATTAGATTAATTTTTACGTGTTCGTATTATTTCCTAATTATATCTGGCTTATAGTAGTTTTTAGATGCAGTTACTTTTTTAATGTCAAATTTTGAAGTGGTAAGTTTTTATTTGAGTTTAGTAGCATAGAGAAATGAATCGATAACCAATAACAGATTTTCCTTCGCTATGCAACTAAAGTACGGCAATGTTTTCTTTCCATAATCGGGGTGATCTTATTTAAAATAGCATTATGTTTTCCCGACGAATAAAAGAAACAACAACTTACCGCTTAAGAGAAAGCACATTTGATTTTTTTTTTTTTTTTTACAATTATTTTACAATTCTGTCTTTATTTTTGTTTTTATTTTCATATTACAATAAATAAATAAATAAATAACTGTCTAAATTATGATAATTTTTAACTTTATACCTCAATTTCTACACTGAACTTTATATACATGGTAAAAATATTTATAAAAGATTATTTTAAATCTTTTAAAAAATAAAATAATTCATGTTTTAACGCATTTAAAGTAGATTTTATTTCACACATTAATTATCGAAAAAAAAAGAAAAAACGTTTTGTACAAGTAATTCAATTTGTTAAATCTATTTTATAAAATGTTATTTTCAAAAGAATTTCTTTTGTCTACATGCACACAAAATAGAAAAACATGAAACTTTCAAAAAATGTCCACACTTTTGGCCACCACTGTATATATTCCAAATTTCAAAACTCACTGTCAACAGGAAGTGGGTGAAAAACGAGTGACAAGATTTGATTGTCCCATACATACATAATTAAAAACTAAAAGAAATCATTTAAAAAAAGGTATTTTCACTGTCTTAGATAAGAATAAAAAAAAAATCATGAAAATATATATATACTTTTTTATTTGACTCGTGCATTGTTCTTTTTGTGTAAACCCCTCTTTCGTGTCCAGCAGTATCCACTAACATATTTTAATTCCTTTTACTACTGTATCTTCGCTAATGTTTACATGCATTTACTTACAGGTTATTTATATATTAACACATACATATTTTTGTTTATGCAATTTCTACTTCTGTTTTAGTAAGACATAAATTACATTAATTTTAAAAATACGCCATCCGATCGAAAAACTGGTACGTGGTACAGTAATTTCAGTACCATATTTTGATTTAGCGAGCTGAAATGTATAAAACTTAACCATTATTTTTACAGAATGGATTTTTCTGCCGGCAAGTTTTACTAAAGCGCTAGCATGAATTCTTCAATACTAAAATATAATAAAGTAATTTAGTTCTTTTTCGATTGATAATCAAGAAGTTGATACATTTTTTCATTCAAAAAAGTTTTCTTCTTGTCGAAAATATCATAACAACTTTTTATTTTTCAGTTGAAAACTATAGTACTATATGAAATACACAATAATTATTTGTACTGCCCATTTCGTTCAAACATTATATTGTTTTTAAAAACATACTAAAAAATAGTGCACATGTCTAAAAGTTTCTAAAAAAACTTTCAAACACTCTAAAAAATGAGTCAATATGTACAAAAGCTTTAAAAATATTTTCACCTCCTGGTCTGAGGCATCATCAGTAACTGTTGTTCTGCTTCTTCCTCGCGACTCACTTTCGTTGAAGTCTTCCACATTTTCCCCTATCATCATCATCATCATCATCATCATCATCATCATCCCAAAACATGGTTTCAGGCTATAAGCCTCTTCCGGCCTCAATCCATATTTTTCGCGGCCTTCCTCGGTCTCTTTTCCCCCTTTGCTTATAATTAAAGGCTGCTTTTGGTATACGATCTCTATCCATCCTTTCGATGTGGTCCCTCCATTTCCTTCTGTAATTTCCTATTTTATTTAATATTGGTATAACCTCCAGCTCTCTTCTGATGTAATCTTTCTTTACTTTGTCCATTATTCAACATCCCTTCACACTCCTAAAAAATTTCATTTCTGAGGATTGGATTTGTCTTTCATCATTTTTTGTGAATGTCCATGCCTCACTTCCGTATAATAAAGTTGGTATTGCCATTGTTTAAAAAAAAAATTATTCTTGTGTTTTTTCTTGTATTTCGAAGAGTTCTTATAGTACCACAGATGTATTGAAATTTATGAAGCTTATTTTGTATATCGTTGTCATAGTCATAAGATATATCACATCCTAAGTAATTGAAATGTGAAATCTGCTCTATTGGATTATTTTCTAAAATAATTTTTGTTCTTATAGGATCTTTGCCCCTAAATGTCGTTACCTTTGTCTTATTCTTTGAAATCCTTAAATTATAATATTTTCCAATTTTGTTTAAAGTAAAAATTGCACGTTGTAAATTGTCTTCATTATCCTGAAAAAAACAAAGATCATCTGCAAATAATATATTCTTATACATGATGTTTCCGAGATCTATTCCAGTTTTGATTTTATTTTTCCAAATTCTCATAACATAATCAATATATGTTATGAGAATTTGGAACACTTTCGTTGAAGTCTTCCACATTTTCCCCAATTCCTAATAATATGTGGCACCATCTATTATCAATTTATACATCTATTATCAATATCTATTATAACTTGTTAATTTCTTAACTTACTCAACTTTTATATAAATTACTCTTAAAAAAGTAGAAGTATAACAGTCCTATTTATTAAACTGTCACTATTGCTAAAAAATTTTTGGTGACAACAATAGACTAAGTTAATGAATAAACTTTAAAACTCTTCAATAAATATAAATTTTCTTAAAACATGTCTTGAAAGAAATGCTTAAGTGCCACACTAAGGATGATGGATGACTAGCTTCAGATTTTTAATAAAATAGCTGTGGTTGAAATTTCATTTCCTGGAAACGTGTCTATTTTAAGTTCTATACTGACTATTTTTATTTTTATTTATTAGCAAGAAATTGGATGTCTGTAAATTTTTTCTTGTAGGATAAGATAGATGGTTTACATAAATATTCTGATCCAGAAGATATCTAGTTCAAATTTCGAAATGATGTCAGATTTCTATGTTTCTAGTAATTGCAAATATTTTCCTTCCGTTCTGTATTAATAAAAGTTTTGGAATTTATTGGTATAATGGGATTTGTTCTGCAAAATTTCTGTACCATACAAAAAGTTCAAAACTCTTAACAGTCAAATTCTTGCGGACAAAACAGTTACGAAGCATTTTGGGAGGTATAAAATGCTGGATCTCAATAAAAAGTTTTGTTTTTGGCAAGAAAATGTTCAAGTTTTAAACACCACACAATGTCTCTATACGCCATTCGGAGGTGCAAATATTTTAAATGTTTACGCATGAAACTACTCAACATCTCAATTATATTGTCGAAATATATACCCAGAGGTCGGAAGTAGCGCGCTGCAAGTAGTGAAACTACAGCAGTCACTACTTTTTGCAGTAATTTGTAGTGTAGCGCGCTACATTTTGAACAATGTAGTGTAGCGAATAACGCGATACGAAAAATCAGTAGTTTGTAGCGAGAACCGACGCTACTTTTAACACTACTTCAAGGGGAAAAGTGCGATTCTGCAAAGCACGAGGCTGAAACTGTCTCCTTTTGTGAAAAATGTGTTCCGCTCAACAATTTGCAAATCTCAGATGCAGTGCATAGCAACGCATCGCATGAAGTCATAGATTTTTCCCATTCACACTTGCTGCTCAAATAAAATTCTAAAGCGACACTTACCTATTTACTCGTTATTAGGACTTCCTGTTTTAACGCCGGGTTTCTTATTATTCAGAATTACTTTATTTATAGGTTTACTTTTTTACATATACAGTTGATTGTCTGTAATTTTCTAGATTATAATATCTCTTATAATCTTGCTACGAAATTTGCAATCTATACCAATATTATAAAGTAGTAAAGATTGTTTGTTTGTTTGTTTGTTTGTTTGTTTGTTTGTAGGGGGTAATCTCTGTAACTACTGAAGAGATTTCAAAAGTGATGGTGGCAAATTGATGGTAACAATCCCTGCTCCAACATAGGATATATTTTATGTCGGTGCCACTACCCCCAAGGGGGTGCAAAAGCGAAAAACGTTCTAAAATTTCGATTTTTTTTTATACTGGAGGAGCTAGGAACAAGAAATTTGGCATAGTAGTTACTTATAAGATGTAAATGCTCTCTAAGAACAAATTCTAACAAAATTCGAAATTTAAAAGGGTGAGATGAGCGAAAAGCGTTCTAAAAACATTCTAAATTACAATTTCTATATGGAATATCTGGAACTACAGAACCGTTTTCAAAAGTGATTGTGGCAAATTGATGGTGAAAGTCCCTGCTCCAACATAGGCTATATTTTATGTCGGTGCCACTACCCCCAGGGGCGGGTGCAGGAGCGAAAAACGTTCTAAAATTTCGATTTTTTTTTTATACTGAAGGAGCTAGAAACATGAAATTTTGCATGGTAGTTACTTAAAAGATGTAAATGCTCTCTAAGAACACATTCTAAAAAAAATCGAAATTTAAAGGGTGTGAGATGAGCGAAAAGCGTTCTAAAAACATTCTAAATTACAATTCCAATGGAATATCTGGAACTACAGAACCATTTTCAAAAGTAATGGTGGCAAATTGATGGTAACAGTCTCTGCTGTAACATAGGCTATATTTCATGTCGGTGCCACTACCACAGGGGGGTGCGAGAACGAAAAGCGTTCTAAAATTTCGATATTTTTTATACTGAAGGAGCTAGAAACATGAAATTTTGCATGGTAGTTACTTATAAAATGTAAATGCTCTCTAACAACAAATTCTAATAAAATTCGAAATTTAAAAGGGTGAGATGAGCGAAAAGCGTTCTAAAAACATTCTAAATTACAATTTCTATGGAATATCTGGAACTACAGCACCGTTTTCAAAACTGATGGTCACAAATTGATGGTGACAGTCCCTGCTCCAACATAGGCTATATTTTATGTCGGTGCCAGTACCCCCAGGGTGGTGCAGGAGCGAAAAACATTCTTTAATTTCATTTTTTTTTTATACTGAAGGAGCTAGAAACATGAAATTTGGCATGGTAGTTACTTATAAGATGTAAATGCTCTCTAAGAACACATTCTAAAAAAATCGAAATTTAAAAGGTGTGACATAAAGCGAAAAGCGTTCTTAAAATATTCTAAATTACAATTTCAATGGAATATCTGGAACTACAGAACTGTTTTCAAAAGTGATTGTGGCAAATTGATGGTCACAGTTCCTGCTGTAACATAGGCTATATTTCATGCCGGTGCCACTGGCCCCAGGGGAGTGATTGAGCGAAAAACGTTCTCAAATTTCGATTTTTATGTACTGAAGGTGTTAGAAACATTCATGAAATTTGGCATGGTAGTTACAAATAAGATGTAAATGCTCTCTAAGAACAAATTCTAAAAAAATTCGAAATTTAAAACTGTGAGATGAGCGAAAAGCGTTCTTAAAACATTCTAAATTACATTTTCTATGGAATCTCTGGAACTATCGAACCCTATTCAAAAGTGATTGTCGTAAATTTTTGATGGCAATCCCTGCTCCAACATAGGCTACATTTTACGTCGGTGCCACTAATCCCAGAGTGGTGCAGGAGCGAAAAATGTTCTAAAATTGCATTTTTTTTTTATACTAAAGGAGCTAAAAATTTGAAATTTGGCATTGTAGTTACTTATAAGATGTAAATACTCTCTAAGAACAAAATAAAAAAAATCGAAATTTAAAAGGGTGAAATGAGCGAAAAGTGTTCTAAAAACATTCTAAATTACAATTTCTATGGAATCTCTGGAACTACAGAACCGATTTCAAAAGTGATGGTGGCAAATTGATGGTGACACTTCCTGCTCCAACATAGGCTATAATTTATGTCGGTGCCACTAATCCCAGGGGGGTGCAGGAGTGAAAAATTTTTGAAAATTGCGACTTTTTTTATATTGAAGGAGCTAGAAACTTGAAATTTGGCATGGTAGTTACTCTCTAAGAATAAATTTTAAAAAAATCGAAATTTAAAAGGGTGAAACGAGCGAAAAGCGTTCTAAAATCATTCTAAATTACAATTTCTATGGAATCTCTGGAACTACAGAACCGATTTCAAAAGTGATAGTGACAATCCCTTCTTCAACATCCTCTTTAATATAAAGCTATGCGTTGCTGACGACTGGATTTTTCACTAATCTTTGCCACAGATTAAACTCGGAAAATGAAAGATTTAAATTTACTAAAAAAAATAATAGCTCGAAAAGTATTTGTCAGAAAATTGTTAAACAAACTGCGTTTGAAAAGTAAAAAAACGTATATTTCTTAATATAAATTTAAAATCTAATGATTATGCCGTTTTTCAAATATTGAATTTCAAAAATTACCAAATTTAACAATGGAGTACCATAGAGAAAAGATAATGATAAGGGCGACGTGTCCTGACGTTTATATTGGCTATAGCACGAGTCACAAATTATAGTAGTCTTATTATTCTGTTAAAATATAAAAGTGAACTATGAAATGTCAATGTTTTGTTTGATTGAAAATTCGTTAAGAGAAATTGACCAGCGTAGCGGGCGTAGCTTGCTAGTATGTGTATAAACTAACATTTTGGAGAAGAAACACAAAACCTTTCTTGTATGTTATCCTTTTAATTTCTTTTAATGCTCTCCGTTATGTCGCATTTATTTAATTGTATCTCGGCAGACGGGAAATAATGAGTGGTCGCTTTGTTACTTTTTAATCAGTTTTTTCAATTTCTAGTGTAAATTGAGCCCTTTGACAAAAACTGAAAGTAGCGAAGTAGTGACTACTTTTGAAAAGTAGTTTGTAGTCACTACTTTTTAAAACAAGTAATTGTAGTTAACTACATTTTCGATAAAGTAGTTGTAGTTCGCTACTATAAAAAAGTAGTTTTTCCGACCCCTGTATATACCATGTTCAAGAATTGATGAAACACATTGTTTTACAGAATCACAGTGAGTGGGCAATGAGGACAGAAGCACAAAATCACATTGGTAGAATTAATTGTATTTGTGTATTTCAACCACAATAACTTGACGTAATTTTATTCTAATTAATCATTGATTATAGTGGTAACCAGAGCTAGGAACTAATAGAACATAGTTTTTAATTAAATAAAGCGTTATCATCATCACATATATCATTTTAGATATTTTCTTTCACTGTAGTATAACTCTTCACGATCACAATCTAAGTTTTCGTGGTCAAAGTATAACGCAAGTGATTGCTAATTAAAACAAAATTAATAATAGATGGTCCTAAAAGTGGGCATGAAACTCTAAATTATAAAACTCGTTTAGATGTTCTGCATCTTTTGCATTTTATAATTAAAGGAATTGCAATAAATAGTTTAAATTGTTAAAAGACGCCATGGTAGAAGGCATCCGCCATTCATTAAAAATATTAATGTTAAGAGATTAAAAAAAGACAATTTTAAATATATCTGTATGAATATCGAATGCTGTACTGATGAATATCGTACTCTGTAACTACGTAGGTTTTGTGCTGAATTGCATAATGGCTTACGGTGCCTCAAACGTATTTCAGGAAGAAAAGGTGCAGTGAATAAGTGTTAATTTCTACCCATAGCTGTAAAAAATGAAAACTATTTTCAATGAAGTTTATAAAGAAAAAATTCCTATATTTTATAACTGAAAATTTTCAACACTAAAATTTTGATGGAAATAAACGAAGAATTTTTCACGATTTAATGAAGATGGAGGCCTCTTGTGACCCAAGGGTTTTGGATCCCGTTTACTCATATGATAATATGTGCCCGGAATGAGTAGATAGTAAGGAAGTAAAGATATATAAAAGAAATTCCTTCAATAAATTTGTATTTAAAATAATTTGAAATTTTCCGTAATATTCAGTTTGTTCTCACCTACTACCAATACACATAAAAACTTGAACATGCATAAAATCCCTTCCAAAAATCAATGTACCAAATTATATGTAATAAAATCGAGTTTACAATCGCTACATCAACAAAAAGATCAATAAAATAAGAAATCAATGTTTAATAAGACATGTGTGGTTGCTTTCTTAACACTTTTCAATATAGTTGAAAAGTGTTTATGAATTCATCTGTCTGTCTGCAGTCTGTCCATGCTCGAACTCGCGTAAATATACTCGTATTGTCTTGAATTTGATATATGTTATTGGGGTTTACTATGTACTGTTTGGTATTGAAAATGAAGTGTGCAACATTTATGGATCTTTTACAGGGACACTCAAAAGTATTACGTTACATTGCGATCCATGGGGGAAAATCGTTTGCGGTATATTTTAATGATGTTTCACTATTTTAAACATATTGAAATTGATACATATCGCTGAGGTACACTACAAGATGTTTACTGTAGAGTGTAAACATAGGATATATCGTTCATTTACAGAGACACTCAAAAGAATTTGGTTACAGTACTGTCTATGCACAATAATTGGTGGTATCTCGTTTTCAGTTAGGGTACACGTTTTTAAATATAACTAATTTTTTGCATATTATTTGGTGCGTATAAATTCTATAGATCATATACAGGACTGCTGAAAAGATCTCAAGTACATTTCCGTTTATTGACTTAAATTGCTGAAGGGTAATTTTCAATTGTGCTATGTGTTTTCTAACTGAAGTAAATTTTAGCACACTATGTATCATACAAATTAATAGGTCATAAACAGGGTTGCACAAAAGAAATCGGACATTTTATTTGACTTTTGGCAGTAACTGATGAAATTGAACTTTCAAATGTGTTATGCGTTTTCTAAATTGTTTAGTTGGAAAACGAATAACTAATTTGAAAGTCCAATTTCAGCAATATTTACCAAAGTCAAATAAAATATCCAATTTATTTTGTGCAAATTAGTTACGTGGTAATGGTCGGGGCTAGTTGAGCTAAAGCCAAAAGTTTGGCCTTCCCACCCGGTTCAACTTTGACTTTGTTTACGTGGTAAACTGTGCACTTTTGTTACAATATTTTGAATGTGTTGGAAAATGTTTCAGAATATATGCTTGACACATGATTTTTCGTTCTTGTTTCTGTTTTTTCGCAGCTTCTCGTATCATGTTCAACTGATGATAATTGCAGTCTAATGCCTACTTTTTTCTTTAAACGGATTCCTCATTCTGTGTTGGTAGTTGAAAAAGTAGGAAATCCTTGATAAGTGGGGGCCGTGAGATTTGTAGCCAGAAGCACAATTCTATACCACCCTCAAGTATTTTATTTTTTATCACCTTCAGTGAAAATTACATCTCATTAATAGAATAGGGCAGACATTTTTTTTTTACGATTAACAGTAGTCAACCGTAGTAATATTTACTCGAATGATTTATTTTTCTCACCTGTTTTTCAGAACAGTAACATGATGATTTAAATGCCATATAATAATTTCAGCTTACTAGAAAGTGCGTACAGTTCCTAATTCATTTTAATTTATTTATACTGCCTAAAGACATTTTTAATGAAAAGATTTAAGTAGTTTTCTCTTTTTTAGCAACGAATGTTGATGAAATGCGTTATTAAATAAAATGCAAAAGAAAATTTTATCAGTAAAAATGTCTTTTTTTCATTTCAAAGAAAATTGTGTTTTAATTGGATTATTATCCATACAGCTATATTTAGATATGTAACATTCCGAGTAAATTTTAATTCAATGAGAAAGATTGCAATTAAAATTAGATAAATTTTTACGTGTTCTTATTATTTCCTAATTATATCTGGCTTATAGTAGTTTTTAGATGCAGTTACTTTTTTAATGTCAAATTTTGAAGTGGTAAGTTTTTATTTGAGTTTAGTAGCATAGAGAAATGAATCGATAACCAATAACAGATTTTCCTTCGCTATGCAACTAAAGTACGGCAATGTTTTCTTTCCATAATCGGGGTGATCTTATTTAAAATAGCATTATGTTTTCCCGACGAATAAAAGAAACAACAACTTACCGCTTAAGAGAAAGCACATTTGATTTTTTTTTTTTTTACAATTATTTTACAATTCTGTCTTTATTTTTGTTTTTATTTTCATATTACAATAAATAAATAAATAAATAACTGTCTAAATTATGATAATTTTTAACTTTATACCTCAATTTCTACACTGAACTTTATATACATGGTAAAAATATTTATAAAAGATCATTTTAAATCTTTTAAAAAATAAAATAATTCATGTTTTAACGCATTTAAAGTAGATTTTATTTCACACATTAATTATCGAAAAAAAAAGAAAAAACGTTTTGTACAAGTAATTCAATTTGTTAAATCTATTTTATAAAATGTTATTTTCAAAAGAATTTCTTTTGTCTACATGCACACAAAATAGAAAAACATGAAACTTTCAAAAAATGTCCACACTTTTGGCCACCACTGTATATATTCCAAATTTCAAAACTCACTGTCAACAGGAAGTGGGTGAAAAACGAGTGACAAGATTTGATTGTCCCATACATACATAATTAAAAACTAAAAGAAATCATTTAAAAAAAGGTATTTTCACTGTCTTAGATAAGAATAAAAAAAAATCATGAAAATATATATATACTTTTTTATTTGACTCGTGCATTGTTCTTTTTGTGTAAACCCCTCTTTCGTGTCCAGCAGTATCCACTAACATATTTTAATTCCTTTTACTACTGTATCTTCGCTAATGTTTACATGCATTTACTTACAGGTTATTTATATATTAACACATACATATTTTTGTTTATGCAATTTCTACTTCTGTTTTAGTAAGACATAAATTACATTAATTTTAAAAATACGCCATCCGATCGAAAAACTGGTACGTGGTACAGTAATTTCAGTACCATATTTTGATTTAGCGAGCTGAAATGTATAAAACTTAACCATTATTTTTACAGAATGGAGTTTTCTGCCGGCAAGTTTTACTAAAGCGCTAGCATGAATTCTTCAATACTAAAATATAATAAAGTAATTTAGTTCTTTTTCGATTGATAATCAAGAAGTTGATACATTTTTTCATTCAAAAAAGTTTTCTTCTTGTCGAAAATATCATAACAACTTTTTATTTTTCAGTTGAAAACTATAGTACTATATGAAATACACAATAATTATTTGTACTGCCCATTTCGTTCAAACATTATATTGTTTTTAAAAACATACTAAAAAATAGTGCACATGTCTAAAAGTTTCTAAAAAAACTTTCAAACACTCTAAAAAATGAGTCAATATGTACAAAAGCTTTAAAAATATTTTCACCTCCTGGTCTGAGGCATCATCAGTAACTGTTGTTCTGCTTCTTCCTCGCGACTCACTTTCGTTGAAGTCTTCCACATTTTCCCCTATCATCATCATCATCATCATCATCATCATCATCATCCCAAAACATGGTTTCAGGCTATAAGCCTCTTCCGGCCTCAATCCATATTTTTCGCGGCCTTCCTCGGTCTCTTTTCCCCCTTTGCTTATAATTAAAGGCTGCTTTTGGTATACGATCTCTATCCATCCTTTCGATGTGGTCCCTCCATTTCCTTCTGTAATTTCCTATTTTATTTAATATTGGTATAACCTCCAGCTCTCTTCTGATGTAATCATTCTTTACTTTGTCCATTATTCAACATCCCTTCACACTCCTAAAAAATTTCATTTCTGAGGATTGGATTTGTCTTTCATCATTTTTTGTGAATGTCCATGCCTCACTTCCGTATAATAAAGTTGGTATTGCCATTGTTTAAAAAAAAAATTATTCTTGTGTTTTTTCTTGTATTTCGAAGAGTTCTTATAGTACCACAGATGTATTGAAATTTATGAAGCTTATTTTGTATATCGTTGTCATAGTCATAAGATATATCACATCCTAAGTAATTGAAATGTGAAATCTGCTCTATTGGATTATTTTCTAAAATAATTTTTGTTCTTATAGGATCTTTGCCCCTAAATGTCATTACCTTTGTCTTATTCTTTGAAATCCTTAAATTATAATATTTTCCAATTTTGTTTAAAGTAAAAATTGCACGTTGTAAATTGTCTTCATTATCCTGAAAAAAACAAAGATCATCTGCAAATAATATATTCTTATACATGATGTTTCCGAGATCTATTCCAGTTTTGATTTTATTTTTCCAAATTCTCATAACATAATCAATATATGTTATGAGAATTTGGAACACTTTCGTTGAAGTCTTCCACATTTTCCCCAATTCCTAATAATATGTGGCACCATCTATTATCAATTTATACATCTATTATCAATATCTATTATAACTTGTTAATTTCTTAACTTACTCAACTTTTATATAAATTACTCTTAAAAAAGTAGAAGTATAACAGTCCTATTTATTAAACTGTCACTATTGCTAAAAAATTTTTGGTGACAACAATAGACTAAGTTAATGAATAAACTTTAAAACTCTTCAATAAATATAAATTTTCTTAAAACATGTCTTGAAAGAAATGCTTAAGTGCCACACTAAGGATGATGGATGACTAGCTTCAGATTTTTAATAAAATAGCTGTGGTTGAAATTTCATTTCCTGGAAACGTGTCTATTTTAAGTTCTATACTGACTATTTTTATTTTTATTTATTAGCAAGAAATTGGATGTCTGTAAATTTTTTCTTGTAGGATAAGATAGATGGTTTACATAAATATTCTGATCCAGAAGATATCTAGTTCAAATTTCGAAATGATGTCAGATTTCTATGTTTCTAGTAATTGCAAATATTTTCCTTCCGTTCTGTATTAATAAAAGTTTTGGAATTTATTGGTATAATGGGATTTGTTCTGCAAAATTTCTGTACCATACAAAAAGTTCAAAACTCTTAACAGTCAAATTCTTGCGGACAAAACAGTTACGAAGCATTTTGGGAGGTATAAAATGCTGGATCTCAATAAAAAGTTTTGTTTTTGGCAAGAAAATGTTCAAGTTTTAAACACCACACAATGTCTCTATACGCCATTCGGAGGTGCAAATATTTTAAATGTTTACGCATGAAACTACTCAACATCTCAATTATATTGTCGAAATATATACCCAGAGGTCGGAAGTAGCGCGCTGCAAGTAGTGAAACTACAGCAGTCACTACTTTTTGCAGTAATTTGTAGTGTAGCGCGCTACATTTTGAACAATGTAGTGTAGCGAATAACGCGATACGAAAAATCAGTAGTTTGTAGCGAGAACCGACGCTACTTTTAACACTACTTCAAGGGGGAAAGTGCGATTCTGCAAAGCACGAGGCTGAAACTGTCTCCTTTTGTGAAAAATGTGTTCCGCTCAACAATTTGCAAATCTCAGATGCAGTGCATAGCAACGCATCGCATGAAGTCATAGATTTTTCCCATTCACACTTGCTGCTCAAATAAAATTCTAAAGCGACACTTACCTATTTACTCGTTATTAGGACTTCCTGTTTTAACGCCGGGTTTCTTATTATTCAGAATTACTTTATTTATAGGTTTACTTTTTTACATATACAGTTGATTGTCTGTAATTTTCTAGATTATAATATCTCTTATAATCTTGCTACGAAATTTGCAATCTATACCAATATTATAAAGTAGTAAAGATTGTTTGTTTGTTTGTTTGTTTGTTTGTAGGGGGTAATCTCTGTAACTACTGAAGAGATTTCAAAAGTGATGGTGGCAAATTGATGGTAACAATCCCTGCTCAGACATAGGCTGTATTTTATGTCGGTGCCACTACCCCCAAGGGGGTGCAAAAGCGAAAAACGTTCTAAAATTTCGATTTTTTTTTATACTGGAGGAGCTAGGAACAAGAAATTTGGCATAGTAGTTACTTATAAGATGTAAATGCTCTCTAAGAACAAATTCTAACAAAATTCGAAATTTAAAAGGGTGAGATGAGCGAAAAGCGTTCTAAAAACATTCTAAATTACAATTTCTATATGGAATATCTGGAACTACAGAACCGTTTTCAAAAGTGATTGTGGCAAATTGATGGTGAAAGTCCCTGCTCCAACATAGGCTATATTTTATGTCGGTGCCACTACCCCCAGGGGCGGGTGCAGGAGCGAAAAACGTTCTAAAATTTCGATTTTTTTTTTATACTGAAGGAGCTAGAAACATGAAATTTTGCATGGTAGTTACTTAAAAGATGTAAATGCTCTCTAAGAACACATTCTAAAAAAATTCGAAATTTAAAGGGTGTGAGATGAGCGAAAAGCGTTCTAAAAACATTCTAAATTACAATTCCAATGGAATATCTGGAACTACAGAACCATTTTCAAAAGTAATGGTGGCAAATTGATGGTAACAGTCTCTGCTGTAACATAGGCTATATTTCATGTCGGTGCCACTACCACAGGGGGGTGCGAGAACGAAAAGCGTTCTAAAATTTCGATATTTTTTATACTGAAGGAGCTAGAAACATGAAATTTTGCATGGTAGTTACTTATAAAATGTAAATGCTCTCTAACAACAAATTCTAATAAAATTCGAAATTTAAAAGGGTGAGATGAGCGAAAAGCGTTCTAAAAACATTCTAAATTACAATTTCTATGGAATATCTGGAACTACAGCACCGTTTTCAAAACTGATGGTCACAAATTGATGGTGACAGTCCCTGCTCCAACATAGGCTATATTTTATGTCGGTGCCAGTACCCCCAGGGTGGTGCAGGAGCGAAAAACATTCTTTAATTTCATTTTTTTTTTATACTGAAGGAGCTAGAAACATGAAATTTGGCATGGTAGTTACTTATAAGATGTAAATGCTCTCTAAGAACACATTCTAAAAAAATCGAAATTTAAAAGGTGTGACATAAAGCGAAAAGCGTTCTTAAAATATTCTAAATTACAATTTCAATGGAATATCTGGAACTACAGAACTGTTTTCAAAAGTGATTGTGGCAAATTGATGGTCACAGTTCCTGCTGTAACATAGGCTATATTTCATGCCGGTGCCACTGGCCCCAGGGGAGTGATTGAGCGAAAAACGTTCTCAAATTTCGATTTTTATGTACTGAAGGTGTTAGAAACATTCATGAAATTTGGCATGGTAGTTACAAATAAGATGTAAATGCTCTCTAAGAACAAATTCTAAAAAAATTCGAAATTTAAAACTGTGAGATGAGCGAAAAGCGTTCTTAAAACATTCTAAATTACATTTTCTATGGAATCTCTGGAACTATCGAACCCTATTCAAAAGTGATTGTCGTAAATTTTTGATGGCAATCCCTGCTCCAACATAGGCTACATTTTACGTCGGTGCCACTAATCCCAGAGTGGTGCAGGAGCGAAAAATGTTCTAAAATTGCATTTTTTTTTTATACTAAAGGAGCTAAAAATTTGAAATTTGGCATTGTAGTTACTTATAAGATGTAAATACTCTCTAAGAACAAAATAAAAAAAATCGAAATTTAAAAGGGTGAAATGAGCGAAAAGTGTTCTAAAAACATTCTAAATTACAATTTCTATGGAATCTCTGGAACTACAGAACCGATTTCAAAAGTGATGGTGGCAAATTGATGGTGACACTTCCTGCTCCAACATAGGCTATAATTTATGTCGGTGCCACTAATCCCAGGGGGGTGCAGGAGTGAAAAATTTTTGAAAATTGCGACTTTTTTTATATTGAAGGAGCTAGAAACTTGAAATTTGGCATGGTAGTTACTCTCTAAGAATAAATTTTAAAAAAATCGAAATTTAAAAGGGTGAAACGAGCGAAAAGCGTTCTAAAATCATTCTAAATTACAATTTCTATGGAATCTCTGGAACTACAGAACCGATTTCAAAAGTGATAGTGACAATCCCTTCTTCAACATCCTCTTTAATATAAAGCTATGCGTTGCTGACGACTGGATTTTTCACTAATCTTTGCCACAGATTAAACTCGGAAAATGAAAGATTTAAATTTACTAAAAAAAATAATAGCTCGAAAAGTATTTGTCAGAAAATTGTTAAACAAACTGCGTTTGAAAAGTAAAAAAACGTATATTTCTTAATATAAATTTAAAATCTAATGATTATGCCGTTTTTCAAATATTGAATTTCAAAAATTACCAAATTTAACAATGGAGTACCATAGAGAAAAGATAATGATAAGGGCGACGTGTCCTGACGTTTATATTGGCTATAGCACGAGTCACAAATTATAGTAGTCTTATTATTCTGTTAAAATATAAAAGTGAACTATGAAATGTCAATGTTTTGTTTGATTAAAAATTCGTTAAGAGAAATTGACCAGCGTAGCGGGCGTAGCTTGCTAGTATGTGTATAAACTAACATTTTGGAGAAGAAACACAAAACCTTTCTTGTATGTTATCCTTTTAATTTCTTTTAATGCTCTCCGTTATGTCGCATTTATTTAATTGTATCTCGGCAGACGGGAAATAATGAGTGGTCGCTTTGTTACTTTTTAATCAGTTTTTTCAATTTCTAGTGTAAATTGAGCCCTTTGACAAAAACTGAAAGTAGCGAAGTAGTGACTACTTTTGAAAAGTAGTTTGTAGTCACTACTTTTTAAAACAAGTAATTGTAGTTAACTACATTTTCGATAAAGTAGTTGTAGTTCGCTACTATAAAAAAGTAGTTTTTCCGACCCCTGTATATACCATGTTCAAGAATTGATGAAACACATTGTTTTACAGAATCACAGTGAGTGGGCAATGAGGACAGAAGCACAAAATCACATTGGTAGAATTAATTGTATTTGTGTATTTCAACCACAATAACTTGACGTAATTTTATTCTAATTAATCATTGATTATAGTGGTAACCAGAGCTAGGAACTAATAGAACATAGTTTTTAATTAAATAAAGCGTTATCATCATCACATATATCATTTTAGATATTTTCTTTCACTGTAGTATAACTCTTCACGATCACAATCTAAGTTTTCGTGGTCAAAGTATAACGCAAGTGATTGCTAATTAAAACAAAATTAATAATAGATGGTCCTAAAAGTTGGCATGAAACTCTAAATTATAAAACTCGTTTAGATGTTCTGCATCTTTTGCATTTTATAATTAAAGGAATTGCAATAAATAGTTTAAATTGTTAAAAGACGCCATGGTAGAAGGCATCCGCCATTCATTAAAAATATTAATGTTAAGAGATTAAAAAAAGACAATTTTAAATATATCTGTATGAATATCGAATGCTGTACTGATGAATATCGTACTCTGTAACTACGTAGGTTTTGTGCTGAATTGCATAATGGCTTACGGTGCCTCAAACGTATTTCAGGAAGAAAAGGTGCAGTGAATAAGTGTTAATTTCTACCCATAGCTGTAAAAAATGAAAACTATTTTCAATGAAGTTTATAAAGAAAAAATTCCTATATTTTATAACTGAAAATTTTCAACACTAAAATTTTGATGGAAATAAACGAAGAATTTTTCACGATTTAATGAAGATGGAGGCCTCTTGTGACCCAAGGGTTTTGGATCCCGTTTACTCATATGATAATATGTGCCCGGAATGAGTAGATAGTAAGGAAGTAAAGATATATAAAAGAAATTCCTTCAATAAATTTGTATTTAAAATAATTTGAAATTTTCCGTAATATTCAGTTTGTTCTCACCTACTACCAATACACATAAAAACTTGAACATGCATAAAATCCCTTCCAAAAATCAATGTACCAAATTATATGTAATAAAATCGAGTTTACAATCGCTACATCAACAAAAAGATCAATAAAATAAGAAATCAATGTTTAATAAGACATGTGTGGTTGCTTTCTTAACACTTTTCAATATAGTTGAAAAGTGTTTATGAATTCATCTGTCTGTCTGCAGTCTGTCCATGCTCGAACTCGCGTAAATATACTCGTATTGTCTTGAATTTGATATATGTTATTGGGGTTTACTATGTACTGTTTGGTATTGAAAATGAAGTGTGCAACATTTATGGATCTTTTACAGGGACACTCAAAAGTATTACGTTACATTGCGATCCATGGGGGAAAATCGTTTGCGGTATATTTTAATGATGTTTCACTATTTTAAACATATTGAAATTGATACATATCGCTGAGGTACACTACAAGATGTTTACTGTAGAGTGTAAACATAGGATATATCGTTCATTTACAGAGACACTCAAAAGAATTTGGTTACAGTACTGTCTATGCACAATAATTGGTGGTATCTCGTTTTCAGTTAGGGTACACGTTTTTAAATATAACTAATTTTTTGCATATTATTTGGTGCGTATAAATTCTATAGATCATATACAGGACTGCTGAAAAGATCTCAAGTACATTTCCGTTTATTGACTTAAATTGCTGAAGGGTAATTTTCAATTGTGCTATGTGTTTTCTAACTGAAGTAAATTTTAGCACACTATGTATCATACAAATTAATAGGTCATAAACAGGGTTGCACAAAAGAAATCGGACATTTTATTTGACTTTTGGCAGTAACTGATGAAATTGAACTTTCAAATGTGTTATGCGTTTTCTAAATTGTTTAGTTGGAAAACGAATAACTAATTTGAAAGTCCAATTTCAGCAATATTTACCAAAGTCAAATAAAATATCCAATTTATTTTGTGCAAATTAGTTACGTGGTAATGGTCGGGGCTAGTTGAGCTAAAGCCAAAAGTTTGGCCTTCCCACCCGGTTCAACTTTGACTTTGTTTACGTGGTAAACTGTGCACTTTTGTTACAATATTTTGAATGTGTTGGAAAATGTTTCAGAATATATGCTTGACACATGATTTTTCGTTCTTGTTTCTGTTTTTTCGCAGCTTCTCGTATCATGTTCAACTGATGATAATTGCAGTCTAATGCCTACTTTTTTCTTTAAACGGATTCCTCATTCTGTGTTGGTAGTTGAAAAAGTAGGAAATCCTTGATAAGTGGGGGCCGTGAGATTTGTAGCCAGAAGCACAATTCTATACCACCCTCAAGTATTTTATTTTTTATCACCTTCAGTGAAAATTACATCTCATTAATAGAATAGGGCAGACATTTTTTTTTTACGATTAACAGTAGTCAACCGTAGTAATATTTACTCGAATGATTTATTTTTCTCACCTGTTTTTCAGAACAGTAACATGATGATTTAAATGCCATATAATAATTTCAGCTTACTAGAAAGTGCGTACAGTTCCTAATTCATTTTAATTTATTTATACTGCCTAAAGACATTTTTAATGAAAAGATTTAAGTAGTTTTCTCTTTTTTAGCAACGAATGTTGATGAAATGCGTTATTAAATAAAATGCAAAAGAAAATTTTATCAGTAAAAATGTCTTTTTTTCATTTCAAAGAAAATTGTGTTTTAATTGGATTATTATCCATACAGCTATATTTAGATATGTAACATTCCGAGTAAATTTTAATTCAATGAGAAAGATTGCAATTAAAATTAGATAAATTTTTACTTGTTCTTATTATTTCCTAATTATATCTGGCTTATAGTAGTTTTTAGATGCAGTTACTTTTTTAATGTCAAATTTTGAAGTGGTAAGTTTTTATTTGAGTTTAGTAGCATAGAGAAATGAATCGATAACCAATAACAGATTTTCCTTCGCTATGCAACTAAAGTACGGCAATGTTTTCTTTCCATAATCGGGGTGATCTTATTTAAAATAGCATTATGTTTTCCCGACGAATAAAAGAAACAACAACTTACCGCTTAAGAGAAAGCACATTTGATTTTTTTTTTTTTTACAATTATTTTACAATTCTGTCTTTATTTTTGTTTTTATTTTCATATTACAATAAATAAATAAATAAATAACTGTCTAAATTATGATAATTTTTAACTTTATACCTCAATTTCTACACTGAACTTTATATACATGGTAAAAATATTTATAAAAGATTATTTTAAATCTTTTAAAAAATAAAATAATTCATGTTTTAACGCATTTAAAGTAGATTTTATTTCACACATTAATTATCGAAAAAAAAAGAAAAAACGTTTTGTACAAGTAATTCAATTTGTTAAATCTATTTTATAAAATGTTATTTTCAAAAGAATTTCTTTTGTCTACATGCACACAAAATAGAAAAACATGAAACTTTCAAAAAATGTCCACACTTTTGGCCACCACTGTATATATTCCAAATTTCAAAACTCACTGTCAACAGGAAGTGGGTGAAAAACGAGTGACAAGATTTGATTGTCCCATACATACATAATTAAAAACTAAAAGAAATCATTTAAAAAAAGGTATTTTCACTGTCTTAGATAAGAATAAAAAAAAATCATGAAAATATATATATACTTTTTTATTTGACTCGTGCATTGTTCTTTTTGTGTAAACCCCTCTTTCGTGTCCAGCAGTATCCACTAACATATTTTAATTCCTTTTACTACTGTATCTTCGCTAATGTTTACATGCATTTACTTACAGGTTATTTATATATTAACACATACATATTTTTGTTTATGCAATTTCTACTTCTGTTTTAGTAAGACATAAATTACATTAATTTTAAAAATACGCCATCCGATCGAAAAACTGGTACGTGGTACAGTAATTTCAGTACCATATTTTGATTTAGCGAGCTGAAATGTATAAAACTTAACCATTATTTTTACAGAATGGATTTTTCTGCCGGCAAGTTTTACTAAAGCGCTAGCATGAATTCTTCAATACTAAAATATAATAAAGTAATTTAGTTCTTTTTCGATTGATAATCAAGAAGTTGATACATTTTTTCATTCAAAAAAGTTTTCTTCTTGTCGAAAATATCATAACAACTTTTTATTTTTCAGTTGAAAACTATAGTACTATATGAAATACACAATAATTATTTGTACTGCCCATTTCGTTCAAACATTATATTGTTTTTAAAAACATACTAAAAAATAGTGCACATGTCTAAAAGTTTCTAAAAAAACTTTCAAACACTCTAAAAAATGAGTCAATATGTACAAAAGCTTTAAAAATATTTTCACCTCCTGGTCTGAGGCATCATCAGTAACTGTTGTTCTGCTTCTTCCTCGCGACTCACTTTCGTTGAAGTCTTCCACATTTTCCCCTATCATCATCATCATCATCATCATCATCATCATCATCCCAAAACATGGTTTCAGGCTATAAGCCTCTTCCGGCCTCAATCCATATTTTTCGCGGCCTTCCTCGGTCTCTTTTCCCCCTTTGCTTATAATTAAAGGCTGCTTTTGGTATACGATCTCTATCCATCCTTTCGATGTGGTCCCTCCATTTCCTTCTGTAATTTCCTATTTTATTTAATATTGGTATAACCTCCAGCTCTCTTCTGATGTAATCATTCTTTACTTTGTCCATTATTCAACATCCCTTCACACTCCTAAAAAATTTCATTTCTGAGGATTGGATTTGTCTTTCATCATTTTTTGTGAATGTCCATGCCTCACTTCCGTATAATAAAGTTGGTATTGCCATTGTTTAAAAAAAAAATTATTCTTGTGTTTTTTCTTGTATTTCGAAGAGTTCTTATAGTACCACAGATGTATTGAAATTTATGAAGCTTATTTTGTATATCGTTGTCATAGTCATAAGATATATCACATCCTAAGTAATTGAAATGTGAAATCTGCTCTATTGGATTATTTTCTAAAATAATTTTTGTTCTTATAGGATCTTTGCCCCTAAATGTCATTACCTTTGTCTTATTCTTTGAAATCCTTAAATTATAATATTTTCCAATTTTGTTTAAAGTAAAAATTGCACGTTGTAAATTGTCTTCATTATCCTGAAAAAAACAAAGATCATCTGCAAATAATATATTCTTATACATGATGTTTCCGAGATCTATTCCAGTTTTGATTTTATTTTTCCAAATTCTCATAACATAATCAATATATGTTATGAGAATTTGGAACACTTTCGTTGAAGTCTTCCACATTTTCCCCAATTCCTAATAATATGTGGCACCATCTATTATCAATTTATACATCTATTATCAATATCTATTATAACTTGTTAATTTCTTAACTTACTCAACTTTTATATAAATTACTCTTAAAAAAGTAGAAGTATAACAGTCCTATTTATTAAACTGTCACTATTGCTAAAAAATTTTTGGTGACAACAATAGACTAAGTTAATGAATAAACTTTAAAACTCTTCAATAAATATAAATTTTCTTAAAACATGTCTTGAAAGAAATGCTTAAGTGCCACACTAAGGATGATGGATGACTAGCTTCAGATTTTTAATAAAATAGCTGTGGTTGAAATTTCATTTCCTGGAAACGTGTCTATTTTAAGTTCTATACTGACTATTTTTATTTTTATTTATTAGCAAGAAATTGGATGTCTGTAAATTTTTTCTTGTAGGATAAGATAGATGGTTTACATAAATATTCTGATCCAGAAGATATCTAGTTCAAATTTCGAAATGATGTCAGATTTCTATGTTTCTAGTAATTGCAAATATTTTCCTTCCGTTCTGTATTAATAAAAGTTTTGGAATTTATTGGTATAATGGGATTTGTTCTGCAAAATTTCTGTACCATACAAAAAGTTCAAAACTCTTAACAGTCAAATTCTTGCGGACAAAACAGTTACGAAGCATTTTGGGAGGTATAAAATGCTGGATCTCAATAAAAAGTTTTGTTTTTGGCAAGAAAATGTTCAAGTTTTAAACACCACACAATGTCTCTATACGCCATTCGGAGGTGCAAATATTTTAAATGTTTACGCATGAAACTACTCAACATCTCAATTATATTGTCGAAATATATACCCAGAGGTCGGAAGTAGCGCGCTGCAAGTAGTGAAACTACAGCAGTCACTACTTTTTGCAGTAATTTGTAGTGTAGCGCGCTACATTTTGAACAATGTAGTGTAGCGAATAACGCGATACGAAAAATCAGTAGTTTGTAGCGAGAACCGACGCTACTTTTAACACTACTTCAAGGGGAAAAGTGCGATTCTGCAAAGCACGAGGCTGAAACTGTCTCCTTTTGTGAAAAATGTGTTCCGCTCAACAATTTGCAAATCTCAGATGCAGTGCATAGCAACGCATCGCATGAAGTCATAGATTTTTCCCATTCACACTTGCTGCTCAAATAAAATTCTAAAGCGACACTTACCTATTTACTCGTTATTAGGACTTCCTGTTTTAACGCCGGGTTTCTTATTATTCAGAATTACTTTATTTATAGGTTTACTTTTTTACATATACAGTTGATTGTCTGTAATTTTCTAGATTATAATATCTCTTATAATCTTGCTACGAAATTTGCAATCTATACCAATATTATAAAGTAGTAAAGATTGTTTGTTTGTTTGTTTGTTTGTTTGTTTGTTTGTAGGGGGTAATCTCTGTAACTACTGAAGAGATTTCAAAAGTGATGGTGGCAAATTGATGGTAACAATCCCTGCTCCAACATAGGCTATATTTTATGTCGGTGCCACTACCCCCAAGGGGGTGCAAAAGCGAAAAACGTTCTAAAATTTCGATTTTTTTTTATACTGGAGGAGCTAGGAACAAGAAATTTGGCATAGTAGTTACTTATAAGATGTAAATGCTCTCTAAGAACAAATTCTAACAAAATTCGAAATTTAAAAGGGTGAGATGAGCGAAAAGCGTTCTAAAAACATTCTAAATTACAATTTCTATATGGAATATCTGGAACTACAGAAACGTTTTCAAAAGTGATTGTGGCAAATTGATGGTGAAAGTCCCTGCTCCAACATAGGCTATATTTTATGTCGGTGCCACTACCCCCAGGGGCGGGTTCAGGAGCGAAAAACGTTCTAAAATTTCGATTTTTTTTTTATACTGAAGGAGCTAGAAACATGAAATTTTGCATGGTAGTTACTTAAAAGATGTAAATGCTCTCTAAGAACACATTCTAAAAAAATTCGAAATTTAAAGGGTGTGAGATGAGCGAAAAGCGTTCTAAAAACATTCTAAATTACAATTCCAATGGAATATCTGGAACTACAGAACCATTTTCAAAAGTAATGGTGGCAAATTGATGGTAACAGTCTCTGCTGTAACATAGGCTATATTTCATGTCGGTGCCACTACCACAGGGGGGTGCGAGAACGAAAAGCGTTCTAAAATTTCGATATTTTTTATACTGAAGGAGCTAGAAACATGAAATTTTGCATGGTAGTTACTTATAAAATGTAAATGCTCTCTAACAACAAATTCTAATAAAATTCGAAATTTAAAAGGGTGAGATGAGCGAAAAGCGTTCTAAAAACATTCTAAATTACAATTTCTATGGAATATCTGGAACTACAGCACCGTTTTCAAAACTGATGGTCACAAATTGATGGTGACAGTCCCTGCTCCAACATAGGCTATATTTTATGTCGGTGCCAGTACCCCCAGGGTGGTGCAGGAGCGAAAAACATTCTTTAATTTCATTTTTTTTTTTATACTGAAGGAGCTAGAAACATGAAATTTGGCATGGTAGTTACTTATAAGATGTAAATGCTCTCTAAGAACACATTCTAAAAAAATCGAAATTTAAAAGGTGTGACATAAAGCGAAAAGCGTTCTTAAAATATTCTAAATTACAATTTCAATGGAATATCTGGAACTACAGAACTGTTTTCAAAAGTGATTGTGGCAAATTGATGGTCACAGTTCCTGCTGTAACATAGGCTATATTTCATGCCGGTGCCACTGGCCCCAGGGGAGTGATTGAGCGAAAAACGTTCTCAAATTTCGATTTTTATGTACTGAAGGTGTTAGAAACATTCATGAAATTTGGCATGGTAGTTACAAATAAGATGTAAATGCTCTCTAAGAACAAATTCTAAAAAAATTCGAAATTTAAAACTGTGAGATGAGCGAAAAGCGTTCTTAAAACATTCTAAATTACATTTTCTATGGAATCTCTGGAACTATCGAACCCTATTCAAAAGTGATTGTGGTAAATTTTTGATGGCAATCCCTGCTCCAACATAGGCTACATTTTACGTCGGTACCACTAATCCCAGAGTGGTGCAGGAGCGAAAAATGTTCTAAAATTGCATTTTTTTTTATACTAAAGGAGCTAAAAATTTGAAATTTGGCATTGTAGTTACTTATAAGATGTAAATACTCTCTAAGAACAAAATAAAAAAAATCGAAATTTAAAAGGGTGAAATGAGCGAAAAGTGTTCTAAAAACATTCTAAATTACAATTTCTATGGAATCTCTGGAACTACAGAACCGATTTCAAAAGTGATGGTGGCAAATTGATGGTGACACTTCCTGCTCCAACATAGGCTATAATTTATGTCGGTGCCACTAATCCCAGGGGGGTGCAGGAGTGAAAAATTTTTGAAAATTGCGACTTTTTTTATATTGAAGGAGCTAGAAACTTGAAATTTGGCATGGTAGTTACTCTCTAAGAATAAATTTTAAAAAAATCGAAATTTAAAAGGGTGAAACGAGCGAAAAGCGTTCTAAAATCATTCTAAATTACAATTTCTATGGAATCTCTGGAACTACAGAACCGATTTCAAAAGTGATAGTGACAATCCCTTCTTCAACATCCTCTTTAATATAAAGCTATGCGTTGCTGACGACTGGATTTTTCACTAATCTTTGCCACAGATTAAACTCGGAAAATGAAAGATTTAAATTTACTAAAAAAAATAATAGCTCGAAAAGTATTTGTCAGAAAATTGTTAAACAAACTGCGTTTGAAAAGTAAAAAAACGTATATTTCTTAATATAAATTTAAAATCTAATGATTATGCCGTTTTTCAAATATTGAATTTCAAAAATTACCAAATTTAACAATGGAGTACCATAGAGAAAAGATAATGATAAGGGCGACGTGTCCTGACGTTTATATTGGCTATAGCACGAGTCACAAATTATAGTAGTCTTATTATTCTGTTAAAATATAAAAGTGAACTATGAAATGTCAATGTTTTGTTTGATTAAAAATTCGTTAAGAGAAATTGACCAGCGTAGCGGGCGTAGCTTGCTAGTATGTGTATAAACTAACATTTTGGAGAAGAAACACAAAACCTTTCTTGTATGTTATCCTTTTAATTTCTTTTAATGCTCTCCGTTATGTCGCATTTATTTAATTGTATCTCGGCAGACGGGAAATAATGAGTGGTCGCTTTGTTACTTTTTAATCAGTTTTTTCAATTTCTAGTGTAAATTGAGCCCTTTGACAAAAACTGAAAGTAGCGAAGTAGTGACTACTTTTGAAAAGTAGTTTGTAGTCACTACTTTTTAAAACAAGTAATTGTAGTTAACTACATTTTCGATAAAGTAGTTGTAGTTCGCTACTATAAAAAAGTAGTTTTTCCGACCCCTGTATATACCATGTTCAAGAATTGATGAAACACATTGTTTTACAGAATCACAGTGAGTGGGCAATGAGGACAGAAGCACAAAATCACATTGGTAGAATTAATTGTATTTGTG
Organism: Maratus michaelseni; assembly: GCA_963931845.1. Classification (NCBI taxonomy): domain Eukaryota; kingdom Metazoa; phylum Arthropoda; class Arachnida; order Araneae; family Salticidae; genus Maratus; species Maratus michaelseni. The sequence goes on along the minus strand of OZ007593.1, from coordinate 358,670,597 downwards.
TATTTCAACCACAATAACTTGACGTAATTTTATTCTAATTAATCATTGATTATAGTGGTAACCAGAGCTAGGAACTAATAGAACATAGTTTTTAATTAAATAAAGCGTTATCATCATCACATATATCATTTTAGATATTTTCTTTCACTGTAGTATAACTCTTCACGATCACAATCTAAGTTTTCGTGGTCAAAGTATAACGCAAGTGATTGCTAATTAAAACAAAATTAATAATAGATGGTCCTAAAAGTTGGCATGAAACTCTAAATTATAAAACTCGTTTAGATGTTCTGCATCTTTTGCATTTTATAATTAAAGGAATTGCAATAAATAGTTTAAATTGTTAAAAGACGCCATGGTAGAAGGCATCCGCCATTCATTAAAAATATTAATGTTAAGAGATTAAAAAAAGACAATTTTAAATATATCTGTATGAATATCGAATGCTGTACTGATGAATATCGTACTCTGTAACTACGTAGGTTTTGTGCTGAATTGCATAATGGCTTACGGTGCCTCAAACGTATTTCAGGAAGAAAAGGTGCAGTGAATAAGTGTTAATTTCTACCCATAGCTGTAAAAAATGAAAACTATTTTCAATGAAGTTTATAAAGAAAAAATTCCTATATTTTATAACTGAAAATTTTCAACACTAAAATTTTGATGGAAATAAACGAAGAATTTTTCACGATTTAATGAAGATGGAGGCCTCTTGTGACCCAAGGGTTTTGGATCCCGTTTACTCATATGATAATATGTGCCCGGAATGAGTAGATAGTAAGGAAGTAAAGATATATAAAAGAAATTCCTTCAATAAATTTGTATTTAAAATAATTTGAAATTTTCCGTAATATTCAGTTTGTTCTCACCTACTACCAATACACATAAAAACTTGAACATGCATAAAATCCCTTCCAAAAATCAATGTACCAAATTATATGTAATAAAATCGAGTTTACAATCGCTACATCAACAAAAAGATCAATAAAATAAGAAATCAATGTTTAATAAGACATGTGTGGTTGCTTTCTTAACACTTTTCAATATAGTTGAAAAGTGTTTATGAATTCATCTGTCTGTCTGCAGTCTGTCCATGCTCGAACTCGCGTAAATATACTCGTATTGTCTTGAATTTGATATATGTTATTGGGGTTTACTATGTACTGTTTGGTATTGAAAATGAAGTGTGCAACATTTATGGATCTTTTACAGGGACACTCAAAAGTATTACGTTACATTGCGATCCATGGGGGAAAATCGTTTGCGGTATATTTTAATGATGTTTCACTATTTTAAACATATTGAAATTGATACATATCGCTGAGGTACACTACAAGATGTTTACTGTAGAGTGTAAACATAGGATATATCGTTCATTTACAGAGACACTCAAAAGAATTTGGTTACAGTACTGTCTATGCACAATAATTGGTGGTATCTCGTTTTCAGTTAGGGTACACGTTTTTAAATATAACTAATTTTTTGCATATTATTTGGTGCGTATAAATTCTATAGATCATATACAGGACTGCTGAAAAGATCTCAAGTACATTTCCGTTTATTGACTTAAATTGCTGAAGGGTAATTTTCAATTGTGCTATGTGTTTTCTAACTGAAGTAAATTTTAGCACACTATGTATCATACAAATTAATAGGTCATAAACAGGGTTGCACAAAAGAAATCGGACATTTTATTTGACTTTTGGCAGTAACTGATGAAATTGAACTTTCAAATGTGTTATGCGTTTTCTAAATTGTTTAGTTGGAAAACGAATAACTAATTTGAAAGTCCAATTTCAGCAATATTTACCAAAGTCAAATAAAATATCCAATTTATTTTGTGCAAATTAGTTACGTGGTAATGGTCGGGGCTAGTTGAGCTAAAGCCAAAAGTTTGGCCTTCCCACCCGGTTCAACTTTGACTTTGTTTACGTGGTAAACTGTGCACTTTTGTTACAATATTTTGAATGTGTTGGAAAATGTTTCAGAATATATGCTTGACACATGATTTTTCGTTCTTGTTTCTGTTTTTTCGCAGCTTCTCGTATCATGTTCAACTGATGATAATTGCAGTCTAATGCCTACTTTTTTCTTTAAACGGATTCCTCATTCTGTGTTGGTAGTTGAAAAAGTAGGAAATCCTTGATAAGTGGGGGCCGTGAGATTTGTAGCCAGAAGCACAATTCTATACCACCCTCAAGTATTTTATTTTTTATCACCTTCAGTGAAAATTACATCTCATTAATAGAATAGGGCAGACATTTTTTTTTTACGATTAACAGTAGTCAACCGTAGTAATATTTACTCGAATGATTTATTTTTCTCACCTGTTTTTCAGAACAGTAACATGATGATTTAAATGCCATATAATAATTTCAGCTTACTAGAAAGTGCGTACAGTTCCTAATTCATTTTAATTTATTTATACTGCCTAAAGACATTTTTAATGAAAAGATTTAAGTAGTTTTCTCTTTTTTAGCAACGAATGTTGATGAAATGCGTTATTAAATAAAATGCAAAAGAAAATTTTATCAGTAAAAATGTCTTTTTTTCATTTCAAAGAAAATTGTGTTTTAATTGGATTATTATCCATACAGCTATATTTAGATATGTAACATTCCGAGTAAATTTTAATTCAATGAGAAAGATTGCAATTAAAATTAGATAAATTTTTACTTGTTCTTATTATTTCCTAATTATATCTGGCTTATAGTAGTTTTTAGATGCAGTTACTTTTTTAATGTCAAATTTTGAAGTGGTAAGTTTTTATTTGAGTTTAGTAGCATAGAGAAATGAATCGATAACCAATAACAGATTTTCCTTCGCTATGCAACTAAAGTACGGCAATGTTTTCTTTCCATAATCGGGGTGATCTTATTTAAAATAGCATTATGTTTTCCCGACGAATAAAAGAAACAACAACTTACCGCTTAAGAGAAAGCACATTTGATTTTTTTTTTTTTTTTTACAATTATTTTACAATTCTGTCTTTATTTTTGTTTTTATTTTCATATTACAATAAATAAATAAATAAATAACTGTCTAAATTATGATAATTTTTAACTTTATACCTCAATTTCTACACTGAACTTTATATACATGGTAAAAATATTTATAAAAGATTATTTTAAATCTTTTAAAAAATAAAATAATTCATGTTTTAACGCATTTAAAGTAGATTTTATTTCACACATTAATTATCGAAAAAAAAAGAAAAAACGTTTTGTACAAGTAATTCAATTTGTTAAATCTATTTTATAAAATGTTATTTTCAAAAGAATTTATTTTGTCTACATGCACACAAAATAGAAAAACATGAAACTTTCAAAAAATGTCCACACTTTTGGCCACCACTGTATATATTCCAAATTTCAAAACTCACTGTCAACAGGAAGTGGGTGAAAAACGAGTGACAAGATTTGATTGTCCCATACATACATAATTAAAAACTAAAAGAAATCATTTAAAAAAAGGTATTTTCACTGTCTTAGATAAGAATAAAAAAAAAATCATGAAAATATATATATACTTTTTTATTTGACTCGTGCATTGTTCTTTTTGTGTAAACCCCTCTTTCGTGTCCAGCAGTATCCACTAACATATTTTAATTCCTTTTACTACTGTATCTTCGCTAATGTTTACATGCATTTACTTACAGGTTATTTATATATTAACACATACATATTTTTGTTTATGCAATTTCTACTTCTGTTTTAGTAAGACATAAATTACATTAATTTTAAAAATACGCCATCCGATCGAAAAACTGGTACGTGGTACAGTAATTTCAGTACCATATTTTGATTTAGCGAGCTGAAATGTATAAAACTTAACCATTATTTTTACAGAATGGATTTTTCTGCCGGCAAGTTTTACTAAAGCGCTAGCATGAATTCTTCAATACTAAAATATAATAAAGTAATTTAGTTCTTTTTCGATTGATAATCAAGAAGTTGATACATTTTTTCATTCAAAAAAGTTTTCTTCTTGTCGAAAATATCATAACAACTTTTTATTTTTCAGTTGAAAACTATAGTACTATATGAAATACACAATAATTATTTGTACTGCCCATTTCGTTCAAACATTATATTGTTTTTAAAAACATACTAAAAAATAGTGCACATGTCTAAAAGTTTCTAAAAAAACTTTCAAACACTCTAAAAAATGAGTCAATATGTACAAAAGCTTTAAAAATATTTTCACCTCCTGGTCTGAGGCATCATCAGTAACTGTTGTTCTGCTTCTTCCTCGCGACTCACTTTCGTTGAAGTCTTCCACATTTTCCCCTATCATCATCATCATCATCATCATCATCATCATCATCCCAAAACATGGTTTCAGGCTATAAGCCTCTTCCGGCCTCAATCCATATTTTTCGCGGCCTTCCTCGGTCTCTTTTCCCCCTTTGCTTATAATTAAAGGCTGCTTTTGGTATACGATCTCTATCCATCCTTTCGATGTGGTCCCTCCATTTCCTTCTGTAATTTCCTATTTTATTTAATATTGGTATAACCTCCAGCTCTCTTCTGATGTAATCATTCTTTACTTTGTCCATTATTCAACATCCCTTCACACTCCTAAAAAATTTCATTTCTGAGGATTGGATTTGTCTTTCATCATTTTTTGTGAATGTCCATGCCTCACTTCCGTATAATAAAGTTGGTATTGCCATTGTTTAAAAAAAAAATTATTCTTGTGTTTTTTCTTGTATTTCGAAGAGTTCTTATAGTACCACAGATGTATTGAAATTTATGAAGCTTATTTTGTATATCGTTGTCATAGTCATAAGATATATCACATCCTAAGTAATTGAAATGTGAAATCTGCTCTATTGGATTATTTTCTAAAATAATTTTTGTTCTTATAGGATCTTTGCCCCTAAATGTCATTACCTTTGTCTTATTCTTTGAAATCCTTAAATTATAATATTTTCCAATTTTGTTTAAAGTAAAAATTGCACGTTGTAAATTGTCTTCATTATCCTGAAAAAAACAAAGATCATCTGCAAATAATATATTCTTATACATGATGTTTCCGAGATCTATTCCAGTTTTGATTTTATTTTTCCAAATTCTCATAACATAATCAATATATGTTATGAGAATTTGGAACACTTTCGTTGAAGTCTTCCACATTTTCCCCAATTCCTAATAATATGTGGCACCATCTATTATCAATTTATACATCTATTATCAATATCTATTATAACTTGTTAATTTCTTAACTTACTCAACTTTTATATAAATTACTCTTAAAAAAGTAGAAGTATAACAGTCCTATTTATTAAACTGTCACTATTGCTAAAAAATTTTTGGTGACAACAATAGACTAAGTTAATGAATAAACTTTAAAACTCTTCAATAAATATAAATTTTCTTAAAACATGTCTTGAAAGAAATGCTTAAGTGCCACACTAAGGATGATGGATGACTAGCTTCAGATTTTTAATAAAATAGCTGTGGTTGAAATTTCATTTCCTGGAAACGTGTCTATTTTAAGTTCTATACTGACTATTTTTATTTTTATTTATTAGCAAGAAATTGGATGTCTGTAAATTTTTTCTTGTAGGATAAGATAGATGGTTTACATAAATATTCTGATCCAGAAGATATCTAGTTCAAATTTCGAAATGATGTCAGATTTCTATGTTTCTAGTAATTGCAAATATTTTCCTTCCGTTCTGTATTAATAAAAGTTTTGGAATTTATTGGTATAATGGGATTTGTTCTGCAAAATTTCTGTACCATACAAAAAGTTCAAAACTCTTAACAGTCAAATTCTTGCGGACAAAACAGTTACGAAGCATTTTGGGAGGTATAAAATGCTGGATCTCAATAAAAAGTTTTGTTTTTGGCAAGAAAATGTTCAAGTTTTAAACACCACACAATGTCTCTATACGCCATTCGGAGGTGCAAATATTTTAAATGTTTACGCATGAAACTACTCAACATCTCAATTATATTGTCGAAATATATACCCAGAGGTCGGAAGTAGCGCGCTGCAAGTAGTGAAACTACAGCAGTCACTACTTTTTGCAGTAATTTGTAGTGTAGCGCGCTACATTTTGAACAATGTAGTGTAGCGAATAACGCGATACGAAAAATCAGTAGTTTGTAGCGAGAACCGACGCTACTTTTAACACTACTTCAAGGGGAAAAGTGCGATTCTGCAAAGCACGAGGCTGAAACTGTCTCCTTTTGTGAAAAATGTGTTCCGCTCAACAATTTGCAAATCTCAGATGCAGTGCATAGCAACGCATCGCATGAAGTCATAGATTTTTCCCATTCACACTTGCTGCTCAAATAAAATTCTAAAGCGACACTTACCTATTTACTCGTTATTAGGACTTCCTGTTTTAACGCCGGGTTTCTTATTATTCAGAATTACTTTATTTATAGGTTTACTTTTTTACATATACAGTTGATTGTCTGTAATTTTCTAGATTATAATATCTCTTATAATCTTGCTACGAAATTTGCAATCTATACCAATATTATAAAGTAGTAAAGATTGTTTGTTTGTTTGTTTGTTTGTTTGTTTGTTTGTAGGGGGTAATCTCTGTAACTACTGAAGAGATTTCAAAAGTGATGGTGGCAAATTGATGGTAACAATCCCTGCTCCAACATAGGCTATATTTTATGTCGGTGCCACTACCCCCAAGGGGGTGCAAAAGCGAAAAACGTTCTAAAATTTCGATTTTTTTTTATACTGGAGGAGCTAGGAACAAGAAATTTGGCATAGTAGTTACTTATAAGATGTAAATGCTCTCTAAGAACAAATTTTAACAAAATTCGAAATTTAAAAGGGTGAGATGAGCGAAAAGCGTTCTAAAAACATTCTAAATTACAATTTCTATATGCAATATCTGGAACTACAGAACCGTTTTCAAAAGTGATTGTGGCAAATTGATGGTGAAAGTCCCTGCTCCAACATAGGCTATATTTTATGTCGGTGCCACTACCCCCAGGGGCGGGTGCAGGAGCGAAAAACGTTCTAAAATTTCGATTTTTTTTTTATACTGAAGGAGCTAGAAACATGAAATTTTGCATGGTAGTTACTTAAAAGATGTAAATGCTCTCTAAGAACACATTCTAAAAAAATTCGAAATTTAAAGGGTGTGAGATGAGCGAAAAGCGTTCTAAAAACATTCTAAATTACAATTCCAATGGAATATCTGGAACTACAGAACCATTTTCAAAAGTAATGGTGGCAAATTGATGGTAACAGTCTCTGCTGTAACATAGGCTATATTTCATGTCGGTGCCACTACCACAGGGGGGTGCGAGAACGAAAAGCGTTCTAAAATTTCGATATTTTTTATACTGAAGGAGCCAGAAACATGAAATTTTGCATGGTAGTTACTTATAAAATGTAAATGCTCTCTAACAACAAATTCTAATAAAATTCGAAATTTAAAAGGGTGAGATGAGCGAAAAGCGTTCTAAAAACATTCTAAATTACAATTTCTATGGAATATCTGGAACTACAGCACCGTTTTCAAAACTGATGGTCACAAATTGATGGTGACAGTCCCTGCTCCAACATAGGCTATATTTTATGTCGGTGCCAGTACCCCCAGGGTGGTGCAGGAGCGAAAAACATTCTTTAATTTCATTTTTTTTTATACTGAAGGAGCTAGAAACATGAAATTTGGCATGGTAGTTACTTATAAGATGTAAATGCTCTCTAAGAACACATTCTAAAAAAATCGAAATTTAAAAGGTGTGACATAAAGCGAAAAGCGTTCTTAAAATATTCTAAATTACAATTTCAATGGAATATCTGGAACTACAGAACTGTTTTCAAAAGTGATTGTGGCAAATTGATGGTCACAGTTCCTGCTGTAACATAGGCTATATTTCATGCCGGTGCCACTGGCCCCAGGGGAGTGATTGAGCGAAAAACGTTCTCAAATTTCGATTTTTATGTACTGAAGGTGTTAGAAACATTCATGAAATTTGGCATGGTAGTTACAAATAAGATGTAAATGCTCTCTAAGAACAAATTCTAAAAAAATTCGAAATTTAAAACTGTGAGATGAGCGAAAAGCGTTCTTAAAACATTCTAAATTACATTTTCTATGGAATCTCTGGAACTATCGAACCCTATTCAAAAGTGATTGTGGTAAATTTTTGATGGCAATCCCTGCTCCAACATAGGCTACATTTTACGTCGGTGCCACTAATCCCAGAGTGGTGCAGGAGCGAAAAATGTTGTAAAATTGCATTTTTTTTTTATACTAAAGGAGCTAAAAATTTGAAATTTGGCATTGTAGTTACTTATAAGATGTAAATACTCTCTAAGAACAAAATAAAAAAAATCGAAATTTAAAAGGGTGAAATGAGCGAAAAGTGTTCTAAAAACATTCTAAATTACAATTTCTATGGAATCTCTGGAACTACAGAACCGATTTCAAAAGTGATGGTGGCAAATTGATGGTGACACTTCCTGCTCCAACATAGGCTATAATTTATGTCGGTGCCACTAATCCCAGGGGGTGCAGGAGTGAAAAATTTTTGAAAATTGCGACTTTTTTTATATTGAAGGAGCTAGAAACTTGAAATTTGGCATGGTAGTTACTCTCTAAGAATAAATTTTAAAAAAATCGAAATTTAAAAGGGTGAAACGAGCGAAAAGCGTTCTAAAATCATTCTAAATTACAATTTCTATGGAATCTCTGGAACTACAGAACCGATTTCAAAAGTGATAGTGACAATCCCTTCTTCAACATCCTCTTTAATATAAAGCTATGCGTTGCTGACGACTGGATTTTTCACTAATCTTTGCCACAGATTAAACTCGGAAAATGAAAGATTTAAATTTACTAAAAAAAATAATAGCTCGAAAAGTATTTGTCAGAAAATTGTTAAACAAACTGCGTTTGAAAAGTAAAAAAACGTATATTTCTTAATATAAATTTAAAATCTAATGATTATGCCGTTTTTCAAATATTGAATTTCAAAAATTACCAAATTTAACAATGGAGTACCATAGAGAAAAGATAATGATAAGGGCGACGTGTCCTGACGTTTATATTGGCTATAGCACGAGTCACAAATTATAGTAGTCTTATTATTCTGTTAAAATATAAAAGTGAACTATGAAATGTCAATGTTTTGTTTGATTAAAAATTCGTTAAGAGAAATTGACCAGCGTAGCGGGCGTAGCTTGCTAGTATGTGTATAAACTAACATTTTGGAGAAGAAACACAAAACCTTTCTTGTATGTTATCCTTTTAATTTCTTTTAATGCTCTCCGTTATGTCGCATTTATTTAATTGTATCTCGGCAGACGGGAAATAATGAGTGGTCGCTTTGTTACTTTTTAATCAGTTTTTTCAATTTCTAGTGTAAATTGAGCCCTTTGACAAAAACTGAAAGTAGCGAAGTAGTGACTACTTTTGAAAAGTAGTTTGTAGTCACTACCTTTTAAAACAAGTAATTGTAGTTAACTACATTTTCGATAAAGTAGTTGTAGTTCGCTACTATAAAAAAGTAGTTTTTCCGACCCCTGTATATACCATGTTCAAGAATTGATGAAACACATTGTTTTACAGAATCACAGTGAGTGGGCAATGAGGACAGAAGCACAAAATCACATTGGTAGAATTAATTGTATTTGTGTATTTCAACCACAATAACTTGACGTAATTTTATTCTAATTAATCATTGATTATAGTGGTAACCAGAGCTAGGAACTAATAGAACATAGTTTTTAATTAAATAAAGCGTTATCATCATCACATATATCATTTTAGATATTTTCTTTCACTGTAGTATAACTCTTCACGATCACAATCTAAGTTTTCGTGGTCAAAGTATAACGCAAGTGATTGCTAATTAAAACAAAATTAATAATAGATGGTCCTAAAAGTTGGCATGAAACTCTAAATTATAAAACTCGTTTAGATGTTCTGCATCTTTTGCATTTTATAATTAAAGGAATTGCAATAAATAGTTTAAATTGTTAAAAGACGCCATGGTAGAAGGCATCCGCCATTCATTAAAAATATTAATGTTAAGAGATTAAAAAAAGACAATTTTAAATATATCTGTATGAATATCGAATGCTGTACTGATGAATATCGTACTCTGTAACTACGTAGGTTTTGTGCTGAATTGCATAATGGCTTACGGTGCCTCAAACGTATTTCAGGAAGAAAAGGTGCAGTGAATAAGTGTTAATTTCTACCCATAGCTGTAAAAAATGAAAACTATTTTCAATGAAGTTTATAAAGAAAAAATTCCTATATTTTATAACTGAAAATTTTCAACACTAAAATTTTGATGGAAATAAACGAAGAATTTTTCACGATTTAATGAAGATGGAGGCCTCTTGTGACCCAAGGGTTTTGGATCCCGTTTACTCATATGATAATATGTGCCCGGAATGAGTAGATAGTAAGGAAGTAAAGATATATAAAAGAAATTCCTTCAATAAATTTGTATTTAAAATAATTTGAAATTTTCCGTAATATTCAGTTTGTTCTCACCTACTACCAATACACATAAAAACTTGAACATGCATAAAATCCCTTCCAAAAATCAATGTACCAAATTATATGTAATAAAATCGAGTTTACAATCGCTACATCAACAAAAAGATCAATAAAATAAGAAATCAATGTTTAATAAGACATGTGTGGTTGCTTTCTTAACACTTTTCAATATAGTTGAAAAGTGTTTATGAATTCATCTGTCTGTCTGCAGTCTGTCCATGCTCGAACTCGCGTAAATATACTCGTATTGTCTTGAATTTGATATATGTTATTGGGGTTTACTATGTACTGTTTGGTATTGAAAATGAAGTGTGCAACATTTATGGATCTTTTACAGGGACACTCAAAAGTATTACGTTACATTGCGATCCATGGGGGAAAATCGTTTGCGGTATATTTTAATGATGTTTCACTATTTTAAACATATTGAAATTGATACATATCGCTGAGGTACACTACAAGATGTTTACTGTAGAGTGTAAACATAGGATATATCGTTCATTTACAGAGACACTCAAAAGAATTTGGTTACAGTACTGTCTATGCACAATAATTGGTGGTATCTCGTTTTCAGTTAGGGTACACGTTTTTAAATATAACTAATTTTTTGCATATTATTTGGTGCGTATAAATTCTATAGATCATATACAGGACTGCTGAAAAGATCTCAAGTACATTTCCGTTTATTGACTTAAATTGCTGAAGGGTAATTTTCAATTGTGCTATGTGTTTTCTAACTGAAGTAAATTTTAGCACACTATGTATCATACAAATTAATAGGTCATAAACAGGGTTGCACAAAAGAAATCGGACATTTTATTTGACTTTTGGCAGTAACTGATGAAATTGAACGTTCAAATGTGTTATGCGTTTTCTAAATTGTTTAGTTGGAAAACGAATAACTAATTTGAAAGTCCAATTTCAGCAATATTTACCAAAGTCAAATAAAATATCCAATTTATTTTGTGCAAATTAGTTACGTGGTAATGGTCGGGGCTAGTTGAGCTAAAGCCAAAAGTTTGGCCTTCCCACCCGGTTCAACTTTGACTTTGTTTACGTGGTAAACTGTGCACTTTTGTTACAATATTTTGAATGTGTTGGAAAATGTTTCAGAATATATGCTTGACACATGATTTTTCGTTCTTGTTTCTGTTTTTTCGCAGCTTCTCGTATCATGTTCAACTGATGATAATTGCAGTCTAATGCCTACTTTTTTCTTTAAACGGATTCCTCATTCTGTGTTGGTAGTTGAAAAAGTAGGAAATCCTTGATAAGTGGGGGCCGTGAGATTTGTAGCCAGAAGCACAATTCTATACCACCCTCAAGTATTTTATTTTTTATCACCTTCAGTGAAAATTACATCTCATTAATAGAATAGGGCAGACATTTTTTTTTTACGATTAACAGTAGTCAACCGTAGTAATATTTACTCGAATGATTTATTTTTCTCACCTGTTTTTCAGAACAGTAACATGATGATTTAAATGCCATATAATAATTTCAGCTTACTAGAAAGTGCGTACAGTTCCTAATTCATTTTAATTTATTTATACTGCCTAAAGACATTTTTAATGAAAAGATTTAAGTAGTTTTCTCTTTTTTAGCAACGAATGTTGATGAAATGCGTTATTAAATAAAATGCAAAAGAAAATTTTATCAGTAAAAATGTCTTTTTTTCATTTCAAAGAAAATTGTGTTTTAATTGGATTATTATCCATACAGCTATATTTAGATATGTAACATTCCGAGTAAATTTTAATTCAATGAGAAAGATTGCAATTAAAATTAGATTAATTTTTACGTGTTCTTATTATTTCCTAATTATATCTGGCTTATAGTAGTTTTTAGATGCAGTTACTTTTTTAATGTCAAATTTTGAAGTGGTAAGTTTTTATTTGAGTTTAGTAGCATAGAGAAATGAATCGATAACCAATAACAGATTTTCCTTCGCTATGCAACTAAAGTACGGCAATGTTTTCTTTCCATAATCGGGGTGATCTTATTTAAAATAGCATTATGTTTTCCCGACGAATAAAAGAAACAACAACTTACCGCTTAAGAGAAAGCACATTTGATTTTTTTTTTTTTTTACAATTATTTTACAATTCTGTCTTTATTTTTGTTTTTATTTTCATATTACAATAAATAAATAAATAAATAACTGTCTAAATTATGATAATTTTTAACTTTATACCTCAATTTCTACACTGAACTTTATATACATGGTAAAAATATTTATAAAAGATTATTTTAAATCTTTTAAAAAATAAAATAATTCATGTTTTAACGCATTTAAAGTAGATTTTATTTCACACATTAATTATCGAAAAAAAAAGAAAAAACGTTTTGTACAAGTAATTCAATTTGTTAAATCTATTTTATAAAATGTTATTTTCAAAAGAATTTCTTTTGTCTACATGCACACAAAATAGAAAAACATGAAACTTTCAAAAAATGTCCACACTTTTGGCCACCACTGTATATATTCCAAATTTCAAAACTCACTGTCAACAGGAAGTGGGTGAAAAACGAGTGACAAGATTTGATTGTCCCATACATACATAATTAAAAACTAAAAGAAATCATTTAAAAAAAGGTATTTTCACTGTCTTAGATAAGAATAAAAAAAAATCATGAAAATATATATATACTTTTTTATTTGACTCGTGCATTGTTCTTTTTGTGTAAACCCCTCTTTCGTGTCCAGCAGTATCCACTAACATATTTTAATTCCTTTTACTACTGTATCTTCGCTAATGTTTACATGCATTTACTTACAGGTTATTTATATATTAACACATACATATTTTTGTTTATGCAATTTCTACTTCTGTTTTAGTAAGACATAAATTACATTAATTTTAAAAATACGCCATCCGATCGAAAAACTGGTACGTGGTACAGTAATTTCAGTACCATATTTTGATTTAGCGAGCTGAAATGTATAAAACTTAACCATTATTTTTACAGAATGGATTTTTCTGCCGGCAAGTTTTACTAAAGCGCTAGCATGAATTCTTCAATACTAAAATATAATAAAGTAATTTAGTTCTTTTTCGATTGATAATCAAGAAGTTGATACATTTTTTCATTCAAAAAAGTTTTCTTCTTGTCGAAAATATCATAACAACTTTTTATTTTTCAGTTGAAAACTATAGTACTATATGAAATACACAATAATTATTTGTACTGCCCATTTCGTTCAAACATTATATTGTTTTTAAAAACATACTAAAAAATAGTGCACATGTCTAAAAGTTTCTAAAAAAACTTTCAAACACTCTAAAAAATGAGTCAATATGTACAAAAGCTTTAAAAATATTTTCACCTCCTGGTCTGAGGCATCATCAGTAACTGTTGTTCTGCTTCTTCCTCGCGACTCACTTTCGTTGAAGTCTTCCACATTTTCCCCTATCATCATCATCATCATCATCATCATCATCATCATCCCAAAACATGGTTTCAGGCTATAAGCCTCTTCCGGCCTCAATCCATATTTTTCGCGGCCTTCCTCGGTCTCTTTTCCCCCTTTGCTTATAATTAAAGGCTGCTTTTGGTATACGATCTCTATCCATCCTTTCGATGTGGTCCCTCCATTTCCTTCTGTAATTTCCTATTTTATTTAATATTGGTATAACCTCCAGCTCTCTTCTGATGTAATCATTCTTTACTTTGTCCATTATTCAACATCCCTTCACACTCCTAAAAAATTTCATTTCTGAGGATTGGATTTGTCTTTCATCATTTTTTGTGAATGTCCATGCCTCACTTCCGTATAATAAAGTTGGTATTGCCATTGTTTAAAAAAAAAATTATTCTTGTGTTTTTTCTTGTATTTCGAAGAGTTCTTATAGTACCACAGATGTATTGAAATTTATGAAGCTTATTTTGTATATCGTTGTCATAGTCATAAGATATATCACATCCTAAGTAATTGAAATGTGAAATCTGCTCTATTGGATTATTTTCTAAAATAATTTTTGTTCTTATAGGATCTTTGCCCCTAAATGTCATTACCTTTGTCTTATTCTTTGAAATCCTTAAATTATAATATTTTCCAATTTTGTTTAAAGTAAAAATTGCACGTTGTAAATTGTCTTCATTATCCTGAAAAAAACAAAGATCATCTGCAAATAATATATTCTTATACATGATGTTTCCGAGATCTATTCCAGTTTTGATTTTATTTTTCCAAATTCTCATAACATAATCAATATATGTTATGAGAATTTGGAACACTTTCGTTGAAGTCTTCCACATTTTCCCCAATTCCTAATAATATGTGGCACCATCTATTATCAATTTATACATCTATTATCAATATCTATTATAACTTGTTAATTTCTTAACTTACTCAACTTTTATATAAATTACTCTTAAAAAAGTAGAAGTATAACAGTCCTATTTATTAAACTGTCACTATTGCTAAAAAATTTTTGGTGACAACAATAGACTAAGTTAATGAATAAACTTTAAAACTCTTCAATAAATATAAATTTTCTTAAAACATGTCTTGAAAGAAATGCTTAAGTGCCACACTAAGGATGATGGATGACTAGCTTCAGATTTTTAATAAAATAGCTGTGGTTGAAATTTCATTTCCTGGAAACGTGTCTATTTTAAGTTCTATACTGACTATTTTTATTTTTATTTATTAGCAAGAAATTGGATGTCTGTAAATTTTTTCTTGTAGGATAAGATAGATGGTTTACATAAATATTCTGATCCAGAAGATATCTAGTTCAAATTTCGAAATGATGTCAGATTTCTATGTTTCTAGTAATTGCAAATATTTTCCTTCCGTTCTGTATTAATAAAAGTTTTGGAATTTATTGGTATAATGGGATTTGTTCTGCAAAATTTCTGTACCATACAAAAAGTTCAAAACTCTTAACAGTCAAATTCTTGCGGACAAAACAGTTACGAAGCATTTTGGGAGGTATAAAATGCTGGATCTCAATAAAAAGTTTTGTTTTTGGCAAGAAAATGTTCAAGTTTTAAACACCACACAATGTCTCTATACGCCATTCGGAGGTGCAAATATTTTAAATGTTTACGCATGAAACTACTCAACATCTCAATTATATTGTCGAAATATATACCCAGAGGTCGGAAGTAGCGCGCTGCAAGTAGTGAAACTACAGCAGTCACTACTTTTTGCAGTAATTTGTAGTGTAGCGCGCTACATTTTGAACAATGTAGTGTAGCGAATAACGCGATACGAAAAATCAGTAGTTTGTAGCGAGAACCGACGCTACTTTTAACACTACTTCAAGGGGAAAAGTGCGATTCTGCAAAGCACGAGGCTGAAACTGTCTCCTTTTGTGAAAAATGTGTTCCGCTCAACAATTTGCAAATCTCAGATGCAGTGCATAGCAACGCATCGCATGAAGTCATAGATTTTTCCCATTCACACTTGCTGCTCAAATAAAATTCTAAAGCGACACTTACCTATTTACTCGTTATTAGGACTTCCTGTTTTAACGCCGGGTTTCTTATTATTCAGAATTACTTTATTTATAGGTTTACTTTTTTACATATACAGTTGATTGTCTGTAATTTTCTAGATTATAATATCTCTTATAATCTTGCTACGAAATTTGCAATCTATACCAATATTATAAAGTAGTAAAGATTGTTTGTTTGTTTGTTTGTTTGTTTGTTTGTTTGTAGGGGGTAATCTCTGTAACTACTGAAGAGATTTCAAAAGTGATGGTGGCAAATTGATGGTAACAATCCCTGCTCCAACATAGGCTATATTTTATGTCGGTGCCACTACCCCCAAGGGGGTGCAAAAGCGAAAAACGTTCTAAAATTTCGATTTTTTTTTATACTGGAGGAGCTAGGAACAAGAAATTTGGCATAGTAGTTACTTATAAGATGTAAATGCTCTCTAAGAAGAAATTCTAACAAAATTCGAAATTTAAAAGGGTGAGATGAGCGAAAAGCGTTCTAAAAACATTCTAAATTACAATTTCTATATGGAATATCTGGAACTACAGAACCGTTTTCAAAAGTGATTGTGGCAAATTGATGGTGAAAGTCCCTGCTCCAACATAGGCTATATTTTATGTCGGTGCCACTACCCCCAGGGGCGGGTGCAGGAGCGAAAAACGTTCTAAAATTTCGATTTTTTTTTTATACTGAAGGAGCTAGAAACATGAAATTTTGCATGGTAGTTACTTAAAAGATGTAAATGCTCTCTAAGAACACATTCTAAAAAAATTCGAAATTTAAAGGGTGTGAGATGAGCGAAAAGCGTTCTAAAAACATTCTAAATTACAATTCCAATGGAATATCTGGAACTACAGAACCATTTTCAAAAGTAATGGTGGCAAATTGATGGTAACAGTCTCTGCTGTAACATAGGCTATATTTCATGTCGGTGCCACTACCACAGGGGGGTGCGAGAACGAAAAGCGTTCTAAAATTTCGATATTTTTTATACTGAAGGAGCTAGAAACATGAAATTTTGCATGGTAGTTACTTATAAAATGTAAATGCTCTCTAACAACAAATTCTAATAAAATTCGAAATTTAAAAGGGTGAGATGAGCGAAAAGCGTTCTAAAAACATTCTAAATTACAATTTCTATGGAATATCTGGAACTACAGCACCGTTTTCAAAACTGATGGTCACAAATTGATGGTGACAGTCCCTGCTCCAACATAGGCTATATTTTATGTCGGTGCCAGTACCCCCAGGGTGGTGCAGGAGCGAAAAACATTCTTTAATTTCATTTTTTTTTATACTGAAGGAGCTAGAAACATGAAATTTGGCATGGTAGTTACTTATAAGATGTAAATGCTCTCTAAGAACACATTCTAAAAAAATCGAAATTTAAAAGGTGTGACATAAAGCGAAAAGCGTTCTTAAAATATTCTAAATTACAATTTCAATGGAATATCTGGAACTACAGAACTGTTTTCAAAAGTGATTGTGGCAAATTGATGGTCACAGTTCCTGCTGTAACATAGGCTATATTTCATGCCGGTGCCACTGGCCCCAGGGGAGTGATTGAGCGAAAAACGTTCTCAAATTTCGATTTTTATGTACTGAAGGTGTTAGAAACATTCATGAAATTTGGCATGGTAGTTACAAATAAGATGTAAATGCTCTCTAAGAACAAATTCTAAAAAAATTCGAAATTTAAAACTGTGAGATGAGCGAAAAGCGTTCTTAAAACATTCTAAATTACATTTTCTATGGAATCTCTGGAACTATCGAACCCTATTCAAAAGTGATTGTGGTAAATTTTTGATGGCAATCCCTGCTCCAACATAGGCTACATTTTACGTCGGTGCCACTAATCCCAGAGTGGTGCAGGAGCGAAAAATGTTCTAAAATTGCATTTTTTTTTATACTAAAGGAGCTAAAAATTTGAAATTTGGCATTGTAGTTACTTATAAGATGTAAATACTCTCTAAGAACAAAATAAAAAAAATCGAAATTTAAAAGGGTGAAATGAGCGAAAAGTGTTCTAAAAACATTCTAAATTACAATTTCTATGGAATCTCTGGAACTACAGAACCGATTTCAAAAGTGATGGTGGCAAATTGATGGTGACACTTCCTGCTCCAACATAGGCTATAATTTATGTCGGTGCCACTAATCCCAGGGGGGTGCAGGAGTGAAAAATTTTTGAAAATTGCGACTTTTTTTATATTGAAGGAGCTAGAAACTTGAAATTTGGCATGGTAGTTACTCTCTAAGAATAAATTTTAAAAAAATCGAAATTTAAAAGGGTGAAACGAGCGAAAAGCGTTCTAAAATCATTCTAAATTACAATTTCTATGGAATCTCTGGAACTACAGAACCGATTTCAAAAGTGATAGTGACAATCCCTTCTTCAACATCCTCTTTAATATAAAGCTATGCGTTGCTGACGACTGGATTTTTCA
The DNA here is from genome assembly GCA_963931845.1 of Maratus michaelseni. Lineage (NCBI taxonomy): Eukaryota > Metazoa > Arthropoda > Arachnida > Araneae > Salticidae > Maratus > Maratus michaelseni. The sequence continues at coordinate 358,652,195 of OZ007593.1, read as the reverse complement.
GTAATCTTTGCCACAGATTAAACTCGGAAAATGAAAGATTTAAATTTACTAAAAAAAATAATAGCTCGAAAAGTATTTGTCAGAAAATTGTTAAACAAACTGCGTTTGAAAAGTAAAAAAACGTATATTTCTTAATATAAATTTAAAATCTAATGATTATGCCGTTTTTCAAATATTGAATTTCAAAAATTACCAAATTTAACAATGGAGTACCATAGAGAAAAGATAATGATAAGGGCGACGTGTCCTGACGTTTATATTGGCTATAGCACGAGTCACAAATTATAGTAGTCTTATTATTCTGTTAAAATATAAAAGTGAACTATGAAATGTCAATGTTTTGTTTGATTAAAAATTCGTTAAGAGAAATTGACCAGCGTAGCGGGCGTAGCTTGCTAGTATGTGTATAAACTAACATTTTGGAGAAGAAACACAAAACCTTTCTTGTATGTTATCCTTTTAATTTCTTTTAATGCTCTCCGTTATGTCGCATTTATTTAATTGTATCTCGGCAGACGGGAAATAATGAGTGGTCGCTTTGTTACTTTTTAATCAGTTTTTTCAATTTCTAGTGTAAATTGAGCCCTTTGACAAAAACTGAAAGTAGCGAAGTAGTGACTACTTTTGAAAAGTAGTTTGTAGTCACTACTTTTTAAAACAAGTAATTGCAGTTAACTACATTTTCGATAAAGTAGTTGTAGTTCGCTACTATAAAAAAGTAGTTTTTCCGACCCCTGTATATACCATGTTCAAGAATTGATGAAACACATTGTTTTACAGAATCACAGTGAGTGGGCAATGAGGACAGAAGCACAAAATCACATTGGTAGAATTAATTGTATTTGTGTATTTCAACCACAATAACTTGACGTAATTTTATTCTAATTAATCATTGATTATAGTGGTAACCAGAGCTAGGAACTAATAGAACATAGTTTTTAATTAAATAAAGCGTTATCATCATCACATATATCATTTTAGATATTTTCTTTCACTGTAGTATAACTCTTCACGATCACAATCTAAGTTTTCGTGGTCAAAGTATAACGCAAGTGATTGCTAATTAAAACAAAATTAATAATAGATGGTCCTAAAAGTTGGCATGAAACTCTAAATTATAAAACTCGTTTAGATGTTCTGCATCTTTTGCATTTTATAATTAAAGGAATTGCAATAAATAGTTTAAATTGTTAAAAGACGCCATGGTAGAAGGCATCCGCCATTCATTAAAAATATTAATGTTAAGAGATTAAAAAAAGACAATTTTAAATATATCTGTATGAATATCGAATGCTGTACTGATGAATATCGTACTCTGTAACTACGTAGGTTTTGTGCTGAATTGCATAATGGCTTACGGTGCCTCAAACGTATTTCAGGAAGAAAAGGTGCAGTGAATAAGTGTTAATTTCTACCCATAGCTGTAAAAAATGAAAACTATTTTCAATGAAGTTTATAAAGAAAAAATTCCTATATTTTATAACTGAAAATTTTCAACACTAAAATTTTGATGGAAATAAACGAAGAATTTTTCACGATTTAATGAAGATGGAGGCCTCTTGTGACCCAAGGGTTTTGGATCCCGTTTACTCATATGATAATATGTGCCCGGAATGAGTAGATAGTAAGGAAGTAAAGATATATAAAAGAAATTCCTTCAATAAATTTGTATTTAAAATAATTTGAAATTTTCCGTAATATTCAGTTTGTTCTCACCTACTACCAATACACATAAAAACTTGAACATGCATAAAATCCCTTCCAAAAATCAATGTACCAAATTATATGTAATAAAATCGAGTTTACAATCGCTACATCAACAAAAAGATCAATAAAATAAGAAATCAATGTTTAATAAGACATGTGTGGTTGCTTTCTTAACACTTTTCAATATAGTTGAAAAGTGTTTATGAATTCATCTGTCTGTCTGCAGTCTGTCCATGCTCGAACTCGCGTAAATATACTCGTATTGTCTTGAATTTGATATATGTTATTGGGGTTTACTATGTACTGTTTGGTATTGAAAATGAAGTGTGCAACATTTATGGATCTTTTACAGGGACACTCAAAAGTATTACGTTACATTGCGATCCATGGGGGAAAATCGTTTGCGGTATATTTTAATGATGTTTCACTATTTTAAACATATTGAAATTGATACATATCGCTGAGGTACACTACAAGATGTTTACTGTAGAGTGTAAACATAGGATATATCGTTCATTTACAGAGACACTCAAAAGAATTTGGTTACAGTACTGTCTATGCACAATAATTGGTGGTATCTCGTTTTCAGTTAGGGTACACGTTTTTAAATATAACTAATTTTTTGCATATTATTTGGTGCGTATAAATTCTATAGATCATATACAGGACTGCTGAAAAGATCTCAAGTACATTTCCGTTTATTGACTTAAATTGCTGAAGGGTAATTTTCAATTGTGCTATGTGTTTTCTAACTGAAGTAAATTTTAGCACACTATGTATCATACAAATTAATAGGTCATAAACAGGGTTGCACAAAAGAAATCGGACATTTTATTTGACTTTTGGCAGTAACTGATGAAATTGAACGTTCAAATGTGTTATGCGTTTTCTAAATTGTTTAGTTGGAAAACGAATAACTAATTTGAAAGTCCAATTTCAGCAATATTTACCAAAGTCAAATAAAATATCCAATTTATTTTGTGCAAATTAGTTACGTGGTAATGGTCGGGGCTAGTTGAGCTAAAGCCAAAAGTTTGGCCTTCCCACCCGGTTCAACTTTGACTTTGTTTACGTGGTAAACTGTGCACTTTTGTTACAATATTTTGAATGTGTTGGAAAATGTTTCAGAATATATGCTTGACACATGATTTTTCGTTCTTGTTTCTGTTTTTTCGCAGCTTCTCGTATCATGTTCAACTGATGATAATTGCAGTCTAATGCCTACTTTTTTCTTTAAACGGATTCCTCATTCTGTGTTGGTAGTTGAAAAAGTAGGAAATCCTTGATAAGTGGGGGCCGTGAGATTTGTAGCCAGAAGCACAATTCTATACCACCCTCAAGTATTTTATTTTTTATCACCTTCAGTGAAAATTACATCTCATTAATAGAATAGGGCCGACATTTTTTTTTTTACGATTAACAGTAGTCAACCGTAGTAATATTTACTCGAATGATTTATTTTTCTCACCTGTTTTTCAGAACAGTAACATGATGATTTAAATGCCATATAATAATTTCAGCTTACTAGAAAGTGCGTACAGTTCCTAATTCATTTTAATTTATTTATACTGCCTAAAGACATTTTTAATGAAAAGATTTAAGTAGTTTTCTCTTTTTTAGCAACGAATGTTGATGAAATGCGTTATTAAATAAAATGCAAAAGAAAATTTTATCAGTAAAAATGTCTTTTTTTCATTTCAAAGAAAATTGTGTTTTAATTGGATTATTATCCATACAGCTATATTTAGATATGTAACATTCCGAGTAAATTTTAATTCAATGAGAAAGATTGCAATTAAAATTAGATTAATTTTTACGTGTTCTTATTATTTCCTAATTATATCTGGCTTATAGTAGTTTTTAGATGCAGTTACTTTTTTAATGTCAAATTTTGAAGTGGTAAGTTTTTATTTGAGTTTAGTAGCATAGAGAAATGAATCGATAACCAATAACAGATTTTCCTTCGCTATGCAACTAAAGTACGGCAATGTTTTCTTTCCATAATCGGGGTGATCTTATTTAAAATAGCATTATGTTTTCCCGACGAATAAAAGAAACAACAACTTACCGCTTAAGAGAAAGCACATTTGATTTTTTTTTTTTTTTACAATTATTTTACAATTCTGTCTTTATTTTTGTTTTTATTTTCATATTACAATAAATAAATAAATAAATAACTGTCTAAATTATGATAATTTTTAACTTTATACCTCAATTTCTACACTGAACTTTATATACATGGTAAAAATATTTATAAAAGATTATTTTAAATCTTTTAAAAAATAAAATAATTCATGTTTTAACGCATTTAAAGTAGATTTTATTTCACACATTAATTATCGAAAAAAAAAGAAAAAACATTTTGTACAAGTAATTCAATTTGTTAAATCTATTTTATAAAATGTTATTTTCAAAAGAATTTCTTTTGTCTACATGCACACAAAATAGAAAAACATGAAACTTTCAAAAAATGTCCACACTTTTGGCCACCACTGTATATATTCCAAATTTCAAAACTCACTGTCAACAGGAAGTGGGTGAAAAACGAGTGACAAGATTTGATTGTCCCATACATACATAATTAAAAACTAAAAGAAATCATTTAAAAAAAGGTATTTTCACTGTCTTAGATAAGAATAAAAAAAAAATCATGAAAATATATATATACTTTTTTATTTGACTCGTGCATTGTTCTTTTTGTGTAAACCCCTCTTTCGTGTCCAGCAGTATCCACTAACATATTTTAATTCCTTTTACTACTGTATCTTCGCTAATGTTTACATGCATTTACTTACAGGTTATTTATATATTAACACATACATATTTTTGTTTATGCAATTTCTACTTCTGTTTTAGTAAGACATAAATTACATTAATTTTAAAAATACGCCATCCGATCGAAAAACTGGTACGTGGTACAGTAATTTCAGTACCATATTTTGATTTAGCGAGCTGAAATGTATAAAACTTAACCATTATTTTTACAGAATGGATTTTTCTGCCGGCAAGTTTTACTAAAGCGCTAGCATGAATTCTTCAATACTAAAATATAATAAAGTAATTTAGTTCTTTTTCGATTGATAATCAAGAAGTTGATACATTTTTTCATTCAAAAAAGTTTTCTTCTTGTCGAAAATATCATAACAACTTTTTATTTTTCAGTTGAAAACTATAGTACTATATGAAATACACAATAATTATTTGTACTGCCCATTTCGTTCAAACATTATATTGTTTTTAAAAACATACTAAAAAATAGTGCACATGTCTAAAAGTTTCTAAAAAAACTTTCAAACACTCTAAAAAATGAGTCAATATGTACAAAAGCTTTAAAAATATTTTCACCTCCTGGTCTGAGGCATCATCAGTAACTGTTGTTCTGCTTCTTCCTCGCGACTCACTTTCGTTGAAGTCTTCCACATTTTCCCCTATCATCATCATCATCATCATCATCATCATCATCATCCCAAAACATGGTTTCAGGCTATAAGCCTCTTCCGGCCTCAATCCATATTTTTCGCGGCCTTCCTCGGTCTCTTTTCCCCCTTTGCTTATAATTAAAGGCTGCTTTTGGTATACGATCTCTATCCATCCTTTCGATGTGGTCCCTCCATTTCCTTCTGTAATTTCCTATTTTATTTAATATTGGTATAACCTCCAGCTCTCTTCTGATGTAATCATTCTTTACTTTGTCCATTATTCAACATCCCTTCACACTCCTAAAAAATTTCATTTCTGAAGATTGGATTTGTCTTTCATCATTTTTTGTGAATGTCCATGCCTCACTTCCGTATAATAAAGTTGGTATTGCCATTGTTTAAAAAAAATTATTCTTGTGTTTTTTCTTGTATTTCGAAGAGTTCTTATAGTACCACAGATGTATTGAAATTTATGAAGTTTATTTTGTATATCGTTGTCATAGTCATAAGATATGTCACATCCTAAGTAATTGAAATGTGAAATCTGCTCTATTGGATTATTTTCTAAAATAATTTTTGTTCTTATAGGATCCTTGCCCCTAAATGTCATTATCTTTGTCTTATTCTTTGAAATCCTTAAATTATAATATTTTCCAATTTTGTTTAAAGTAAAAATTGCACGTTGTAAATTGTCTTCATTATCCTGAAATAAACAAAGATCATCTGCAAATAATATATTCTTAAACATGATGTTTCCGAGATCTATTCCAGTTTTGATTTTATTTTTCCAAATTCTCATAACATAATCAATATATGTTATGAGAATTTGGAACACTTTCGTTGAAGTCTTCCACATTTTCCCCTATTCCTAATAATATGTGGCACCATCTATTATCAATTTATACATCTATTATCAATATCTATTATAACTTGTTAATTTCTTAACTTACTCAACTTTTATATAAATTACTCTTAAAAAAGTAGAAGTATAACAGTCCTATTTATTAAACTGTCACTATTGCTAAAAATTTCTTGGTGACAACAATAGACTAAGTTAATGAATAAACTTTAAAACTCTTCCATAAATATAAATTTTCTTAAAACATGTCTTGAAATTAATGCTTAAGTGCCACACTAAGGATGATGGATGACTAGCTTCAGATTTTTAATAAAATCGCTGTGGTTGAAATTTCATTTCCTGGAAACGTGTCTATTTTAAGTTCTATACTGACTATTTTTATTTTAATTTATTAGAAAGAAATTGGATGTCTGTACATTTTTTCTTGTAAGATAAGATAGATGGTTTACATAAATATTCTGATCCAGAAGATATATAGTTCAAATTTCTCAGATAAAATATCTGCTATTTGTAAAATCTCTATTCGAAATGATGTCAGATTTCTATGTTTCTAGTAATTGCAAATATTTTCCTTCCGTTATGTATTAATAAAAGTATTGGAATTTATTGGTATAATGGGATTTGTTCTGCAAAATTTCTGTACCATACAAAAAGTTCAAAACTCTTAACAGTCAAATTCTTGCGGACAAAACAGTTACGAAGCATTTTGGGAGGTATAAAATGCTGGATCTCAATAAAAAGTTTTGTTTTTGTCAAGAAAATGTTCAAGTTTTAAACATCCACACAATGTCTCTATACGCCATTCGGAGTTGCAAATATTTTAAATGTTTATGCATGAAACTACTCAACATCTCAATTATAATGTCGAAATATATACCCAGAGGTCGGAAGTAGCGCGCTGCAAGTAGTGAAACTACAGCAGTCACTACTTTTTGCAGTAATTTGTAGTGTAGCGCGCTACATTTTGAACAATGTAGTGTAGCGAATAACGCGATACGAAAAATCAGTAGTTTGTAGCGAGAACCGACGCTACTTTTAACACTACTTCAAGGGGAAAAGTGCCATTCTGCAAATCATGAGGCTGAAACTGTCTCCTTTTGTGAAAAATGTGTTCCGCTCAACAATTTGCAAATCTCAGCTGCAGTGCATAGCAACGCATCGCATGAAGTCATAGATTTTTCCCATTGACACTTGCTGCTCAAATCAAATTCTAAAGCGACACTTACCTATTTACTCGTTATTAGGTCTTCCTGTTTTAACGCCGGGTTTCTTATTATTCAGAATTACTTTATTTATAGGTTTACTTTTTTACATTTACAGTTGATTGTCTGTAATTTTCTAGATTGTAATATCTCTTATAATCTTGCTACGAAATTTGCAATCTATAGGGGAGAGTCGTCCAAAACGGGGACGGCGGGTCAAATGGGGACATTCGGTTTCTCACTGATAAGTGCTGACATCTGGTGATCCAATGTACTACTATTATTCCTTTACATCAGATTGCCATTTTGAAAAGATTTGTTGACGCAATTTCCTGTTATTCTTTCTGCTACGAAGTTTTGAATTTTTAGCAAGAAAAAAGTTCGATTTTGCCCCTGCACTATATTGAGCTGTATGAATTTACATTTGAAGATTCAATTTTGGTAAGTAAATCATTTTTTTCGGTCTAGTTTTAAGTTATATTCTGATATGTTTCTTCATTTTCTATCTTACATGTGTGTGAAGAGATGCCATGTTTTCTAGCGTTCGTCATGGTCGGCTCAAATGGGGACATAGAGGGTAGTCCAAAATGGGGACGTCCCCGTTTTGAACGTCTCATAACAATTTTGAAATATGTTTTAATTTGCTTTAATTCTGAGATATTATGTTGTGAATTAAGTGCTTAAATTGAGTGTAAGAGATTATTTGTGTGCATAACGAATGTAGATTAAACAAAATTAGTTTTATAACGATTTAATAAAATTAATTTTATAATGATTAAATGTAATTATTTTTACAAAGATTAAATATAATTAATTTAATATAGATTAAATACAATTAATTTAATATTGATTAACTAAATTAAATAAATATTTAAGTTACAAAAATAAAATTTAATGTATAATTTTTTTTTAATGTCAAAATGATAATTTGTTCTGTTATTTACAGAACTATCATTTTATTTGAAGACGAGATGGGGCGCTATCAAAGGAAAACTGATCGACAGAGCTGGTCGACAGAGAGCATGGCTGGTGCAATCCAAGAAGTTTTAGAAGGGAAAATGGGTTACAGGAGAGCATCTAAAGCCTACAACGTTCCACAGACAACTCTGGAGAGGAAGGTGAAAGAGGCTCGACAGAAGGAGCTCTCTTCACAAGCGGCTGCTGCTAAATGCTTAGGAAGATATAAAACAGTTTTTTCGGAAGCCCAAGAGAAGGAATTGGTGGACCATCTGTTACATTTGGAAGAGAGGTTGTTTGGCGTTACGCTATCAGATTTGAGAACTCTCGCGTTTGAGCTAGCAGAGAAAAACAAAATTCCGCATGTTTTTAACATGGAACGGAGAATGGCTGGAAAGGACTGGCTTTATGGATTTCTAAAACGTCATCCAATATTAGCTCTACGTAATCCTGAAAAAACCTCAATGGCGCGTGCAAAAGGTTTTAATCGCGTCGCTCTCAAAATGTTCTTTGATTTATTAGAGTCATTGTAAAATATCAATTCTCACCCAATGATATTTACAATGTAGATGAGACAGGCATCTTGACAGTGCCCAATAAGCCATCTAAAGTCCTTGCTTTGCGTGGAAAAAAACAAGTTGGCAGTTTGTCATCAGCCGAGCGAGGGATACTTGTGACAACAGAAATCTGTGTCAATGCCGCGGGAAATTTCGTTCCAACAATGTTTGTCTTTCCTAGAAAGCGAGAAAATGCTCTCTTGATGGATGATGCCCCTCCTGGATCATTTACGGTATATCACGAGAGTGGTCGGATTAACAAGGAGACTTTCCTTGTTTGGTTCAAGAAGTTTGTGGAACATTCAAATCCAGGACCTACAAAGCCAGTGTTGTTAATACTTGATGGCCACAATTCCCATACAAAAAGCTTGGAACTGGTGAACTTCGCTCGGGAAAATAACGTGGTGTTGATATGCTTTCCCCCTCACACCACACATCGGTTGCAGCCACTCGATGTCTCTTTCATGGCACCACTTAGTGCCTTTTATGAGCAAGAGACAAGGAAATGGCTCATACATCACCCTGGACGCTACGTGACAATTTACCAGGTCGGAAACCTTTTCAAAAATGAATTTTCAAGAGCAGCTACTGTGCAAAATGCTATGAATGGGTTTAAAAAAACAGGGATATATATCCCTTTAACAGAGATGTGTTCCCTGAACATTTATTTGCGCCTTCAGAAACAACTGAAAAACCTGCTAACAACCCTTTAGAACGTCATTTAGCATCGAGTGATGGAATCGTCACACCCCAACCTTCCACTTCATCGTTTGGAATATCTCCAGCTATAGAACCCCAGACATGTTCAGCATATAACATTTCACCGAAAATAATAATGCCTCCACCACAAGAAATTGAACGCATGAAAAAAAAAGTGAATGACAAGAGGAGAGGTAAAACTGCCATACTCACTTCATCGCCTTATAAAGCAGAATTGGAAGCTATGGAACAGGAGAAAAATGAAAAGCAAAATAAATTGAAAAGAAAATTGGTCAAGAAACCCACCGAACCCAATCCTAAATATCCAAAAGCTAAAAATGAGAAGAAAATAAAAAAAAATCAAGATCCGTTATCATCTGATGAGGAAGAGAATAGCGATGACGCTTGCATTTTTTGTAATGAGCTTTACATTGACTCGAAACACAAAGAGGGGTAGATTCAATGTAGCAGCTGTCGAGGTTGGGCCCATGAAGCATGTTCAAGTGTTGACGAAAGAGATGTCAATTTCATATGTGACTTTTGTATTTGATTACTTTTTGTGACATTCTAGTAACTGTTAAAAAAAGGTAAAATTCCTTATCTGCATTTTGATTTTGCATTAAAGTCAATCTTTCTTTGTAAAACAAGTTTTTCTAATAAAATTTCGCAGTAGAACTTGAATTTATATGCTATTTCATATGAGTACCCCATTTTACCCACCCGGTTGTCCAAAACAGGGACTTCGAACATTTTTCAGAAAAATGGTTTTTTTGCCTATACTAAGGATTTTTTTTAAAAAATCCCCTTGCCATCTCATAGTCTAAGACATGCTCTAAACGGGAAATGCTTTGCCACATTTTTCTTATTTATAGATTTTTTTTTGCAGACAGAAATATGTTAGCGTCCCCATTTTGGACAACATTCCCCTACTAATATTATAAAGTAGTAAAGATTGTTTGTTTGTTTGTTTGTTTGTAGGGGGTAATCTCTGTAACTACTGAAGAGATTTCAAAAGTGATGGTGGCAAATTGATGGTGACAATCTCTGCTCCAACATAGGCTATATTTTATGTCGGTGCCACTACCCCAAGGGGGTGCAAAAGCGAAAAACGTTCTAAAATTTCGATTTTTTCTTATACTGGAGGAGCTAGGAACATGTAATTTGGCATGGTAGTTACTTATATGATGTAAATGCTCTCTAAGAACAAATTCTAATAAAATTCGAAATTTAAAAGGGTGAGATGAGCGAAAAACGTTCTAAAAACATTCTAAATTACAATTTCTATAGAATATCTGGAAATACAGAACCGTTTTCAAAAGTGATTGTGGCAAATTGATGGTGACAGTCCCTGCTCCAATATAGGCTATATTTTATGTCGGTGCCACTACCCCCAGGGTGGTGCAGGAGCGAAAAACGTTCTAAAATTTCATTTTTTTTATACTGAAGGAGCTAAGAACATGAAATTTGGCATGGTAGTTACTTATAAGATGTAAATGCTTTCTAAGAACACATTCTAAAAAAATTCGAAATTTAAAAGGTGTGACATAAAGCGAAAAGCGTTCTTAAAACATTCTAAATTACAATTTCAATGGAATATCTGGAACTACAGAACTGTTTTCAAAAGTGATTGTGGCAAATTGATGGTCACAGTTCCTGCTGTAACATAGGCTATATTTCATGCCGGTGCCACTGCCCCGAGGGGAGTGCATGAGCGAAAAATGTTCTAAAATTTCGATTTTTTTGTACTGAAGGTGTTAGAAATATGAAATTTGGCATGGTAGTTACTTATAAGATGTAAATGCTCTCTAAGAACAAATTCCAAAAAAATTCGAAATTTAAAACTGTGAGATGAGCGAAAAGCGTTCTTAAAACATTCTAAATTACATTTTCTATGGAATCTCTGGAACTACCGAAACTTATTCAAAAGTGATTGTGGTACATTTTTGATGGCAATCCCTGCTCCAACATAGGCTATATTTTACGTCGGTGCCACTAATCCCAGGGTGGTGCAGGAGCGAAAAACGTTCTAAAATTGCATTTTTTTTTATACTAAAGGAGCTAGAAATTTGAAATTTGGCATTGTAGTTACTTATAAGATGTAAATACTCCAAACAAAAAAAAATCGAAATTTAAAAGGGTGAAATGAGCGAAAAGCGTTCTAAAAACATTCTAAATTACAATTTCTATGGAATCTCTGGAACTACAGAACCGATTTCAAAAGTGATGGTGGCAAATTGATGGTGACACTTCCTGCTCCAACATAGGCTATAATTTATGTCGGTGCCACTAATCCCAAGGGGGTGCAGGAGTGAAAAATTTTTGAAAATTGCGACTTTTGTTATATTGAAGGAGCTAGAAACTTGAAATTTGGCATGGTAGTTACTCTCTAAGAATAAATTTTAAAAAAATCGAAATTTAAAAGGGTGAAATGAGCGAAAAGCGTTCTAAAATCATTCTAAATTACAATTTATATGAAATCTCTGGAACTACAGAACCGATTTCAAAAGTGATGGTGACAATCCCTTCTCCAACATCCTCTTTAATATAAAGCTATGCGTTGCTGACGACTGGGTTTTTCGCTAATCTTTGCCACAGATTAAACTCGGAAAATGAAACATTTGAAGTTACTGAAAAAAATAATAGCTCGAAAAGTATTTGTCAGAAAATTGTTAAGCAAACTGCGCTTGAAAAGTAAAAAAACGTATATTTCTTAATATAAATTTGAAATCTAATGATTATGCCGTTTTTCAAATATTGAATTTCAAAAATTATCAAATTTCACAATGGAGTACCATAGAGAAAAGATAATGATAAGGGCGACGTGTCCTGACGTGTATATTGGCTATAGCACGAGTCACAAATTATAGTAGTCTTATTATTCTGTTAAAATATAAAAGTGAACTATGAAATGTCAATGTTTTGTTTGATTAAAAATTCGTTAAGAGAAATTGACCAGCGTAGCGGGCGTAGCTTGCTAGTATGTGTATAAACTAACATTTTGGAGAAGAAACACAAAACCTTTCTTGTATGTTATCCTTTTAATTTCTTTTAATGCTCTCCGTTATGTCGCATTTATTTAATTGTATCTCGGCAGACGGGAAATAATGAGTGGTCCCTTTGTTACTTTTTAATCAGTTTTTTCAATTTCTAGTGTAAATTGAGCCCTTTGACAAAAACTGAAAGTAGCGAAGTAGTGACTACTTTTGAAAAGTAGTTTGTAGTCACTACTTTTTAAAACAAGTAATTGTAGTTAACTACATTTTCGATAAAGTAGTTGTAGTTCGCTACTATAAAAAAGTAGTTTTTCCGACCCCTGTATATACCATGTTCAAGAATTGATGAAACACATTGTTTTACAGAATCACAGTGAGTGGGCAATGAGGACAGAAGCACAAAATCACATTGGTAGAATTAATTGTATTTGTGTATTTCAACCACAATAACTTGACGTAATTTTATTCTAATTAATCATTGATTATAGTGGTAACCAGAGCTAGGAACTAATAGAACATAGTTTTTAATTAAATAAAGCGTTATCATCATCACATATATCATTTTAGATATTTTCTTTCACTGTAGTATAACTCTTCACGATCACAATCTAAGTTTTCGTGGTCAAAGTATAACGCAAGTGATTGCTAATTAAAACAAAATTAATAATAGATGGTCCTAAAAGTTGGCATGAAACTCTAAATTATAAAACTCGTTTAGATGTTCTGCATCTTTTGCATTTTATAATTAAAGGAATTGCAATAAATAGTTTAAATTGTTAAAAGACGCCATGGTAGAAGGCATCCGCCATTCATTAAAAATATTAATGTTAAGAGATTAAAAAAAGACAATTTTAAATATATCTGTATGAATATCGAATGCTGTACTGATGAATATCGTACTCTGTAACTACGTAGGTTTTGTGCTGAATTGCATAATGGCTTACGGTGCCTCAAACGTATTTCAGGAAGAAAAGGTGCAGTGAATAAGTGTTAATTTCTACCCATAGCTGTAAAAAATGAAAACTATTTTCAATGAAGTTTATAAAGAAAAAATTCCTATATTTTATAACTGAAAATTTTCAACACTAAAATTTTGATGGAAATAAACGAAGAATTTTTCACGATTTAATGAAGATGGAGGCCTCTTGTGACCCAAGGGTTTTGGATCCCGTTTACTCATATGATAATATGTGCCCGGAATGAGTAGATAGTAAGGAAGTAAAGATATATAAAAGAAATTCCTTCAATAAATTTGTATTTAAAATAATTTGAAATTTTCCGTAATATTCAGTTTGTTCTCACCTACTACCAATACACATAAAAACTTGAACATGCATAAAATCCCTTCCAAAAATCAATGTACCAAATTATATGTAATAAAATCGAGTTTACAATCGCTACATTAACAAAAAGATCAATAAAATAAGAAATCAATGTTTAATAAGACATGTGTGGTTGCTTTCTTAACACTTTTCAATATAGCTGAAAAGTGTTTATGAATTCATCTGTCTGTCTGCCGTCTGTCCATGCTCGAACTCGCGTAAATATACTCGTATTGTCTTGAAATTGATATATGTTATTGGGGTTTACTATGTACTGTTTGGTATTGAAAATGATGTGTGCAACATTTATGGATCTTTTACAGGGACACTCAAAAGTATTACGTTACGTTACGGTCCAGGAGGGAAAATCGTTTGCAGTATATTTTAATGATGTTTCACTATTTTAAACATATTGAAATTGATACATATCGCTGAGGTACACTACAAGATGTTTACTGTAGAGTGTAAACATAGGATATATCGTTCATTTACAGAGACACTCAAAAGAATTTGGTTACAGTACTGTCTATGCACAATAATTGGTGGTATCTCGTTTTCAGTTAGGGTACACGTTTTTAAATATAACTAATTTTTTGCATATTATTTGGTGCGTATAAATTCTATAGATCATATACAGGACTGCTGAAAAGATCTCAAGTACATTTCCGTTTATTGACTTAAATTGCTGAAGGGTAATTTTCAATTGTGCTATGTGTTTTCTAACTGAAGTAAATTTTAGCACACTATGTATCATACAAATTAATAGGTCATAAACAGGGTTGCACAAAAGAAATCGGACATTTTATTTGACTTTTGGCAGTAACTGATGAAATTGAACTTTCAAATGTGTTATGCGTTTTCTAAATTGTTTAGTTGGAAAACGAATAACTAATTTGAAAGTCCAATTTCAGCAATATTTACCAAAGTCAAATAAAATATCCAATTTATTTTGTGCAAATTAGTTACGTGGTAATGGTCGGGGCTAGTTGAGCTAAAGCCAAAAGTTTGGCCTTCCCACCCGGTTCAACTTTGACTTTGTTTACGTGGTAAACTGTGCACTTTTGTTACAATATTTTGAATGTGTTGGAAAATGTTTCAGAATATATGCTTGACACATGATTTTTCGTTCTTGTTTCTGTTTTTTCGCAGCTTCTCGTATCATGTTCAACTGATGATAATTGCAGTCTAATGCCTACTTTTTTCTTTAAACGGATTCCTCATTCTGTGTTGGTAGTTGAAAAAGTAGGAAATCCTTGATAAGTGGGGGCCGTGAGATTTGTAGCCAGAAGCACAATTCTATACCACCCTCAAGTATTTTATTTTTTATCACCTTCAGTGAAAATTACATCTCATTAATAGAATAGGGCAGACATTTTTTTTTTACGATTAACAGTAGTCAACCGTAGTAATATTTACTCGAATGATTTATTTTTCTCACCTGTTTTTCAGAACAGTAACATGATGATTTAAATGCCATATAATAATTTCAGCTTACTAGAAAGTGCGTACAGTTCCTAATTCATTTTAATTTATTTATACTGCCTAAAGACATTTTTAATGAAAAGATTTAAGTAGTTTTCTCTTTTTTAGCAACGAATGTTGATGAAATGCGTTATTAAATAAAATGCAAAAGAAAATTTTATCAGTAAAAATGTCTTTTTTTCATTTCAAAGAAAATTGTGTTTTAATTGGATTATTATCCATACAGCTATATTTAGATATGTAACATTCCGAGTAAATTTTAATTCAATGAGAAAGATTGCAATTAAAATTAGATTAATTTTTACGTGTTCTTATTATTTCCTAATTATATCTGGCTTATAGTAGTTTTTAGATGCAGTTACTTTTTTAATGTCAAATTTTGAAGTGGTAAGTTTTTATTTGAGTTTAGTAGCATAGAGAAATGAATCGATAACCAATAACAGATTTTCCTTCGCTATGCAACTAAAGTACGGCAATGTTTTCTTTCCATAATCGGGGTGATCTTATTTAAAATAGCATTATGTTTTCCCGACGAATAAAAGAAACAACAACTTACCGCTTAAGAGAAAGCACATTTGATTTTTTTTTTTTTTTACAATTATTTTACAATTCTGTCTTTATTTTTGTTTTTATTTTCATATTACAATAAATAAATAAATAAATAACTGTCTAAATTATGATAATTTTTAACTTTATACCTCAATTTCTACACTGAACTTTATATACATGGTAAAAATATTTATAAAAGATTATTTTAAATCTTTTAAAAAATAAAATAATTCATGTTTTAACGCATTTAAAGTAGATTTTATTTCACACATTAATTATCGAAAAAAAAAGAAAAAACGTTTTGTACAAGTAATTCAATTTGTTAAATCTATTTTATAAAATGTTATTTTCAAAAGAATTTCTTTTGTCTACATGCACACAAAATAGAAAAACATGAAACTTTCAAAAAATGTCCACACTTTTGGCCACCACTGTATATATTCCAAATTTCAAAACTCACTGTCAACAGGAAGTGGGTGAAAAACGAGTGACAAGATTTGATTGTCCCATACATACATAATTAAAAACTAAAAGAAATCATTTAAAAAAAGGTATTTTCACTGTCTTAGATAAGAATAAAAAAAAAATCATGAAAATATATATATACTTTTTTATTTGACTCGTGCATTGTTCTTTTTGTGTAAACCCCTCTTTCGTGTCCAGCAGTATCCACTAACATATTTTAATTCCTTTTACTACTGTATCTTCGCTAATGTTTACATGCATTTACTTACAGGTTATTTATATATTAACACATACATATTTTTGTTTATGCAATTTCTACTTCTGTTTTAGTAAGACATAAATTACATTAATTTTAAAAATACGCCATCCGATCGAAAAACTGGTACGTGGTACAGTAATTTCAGTACCATATTTTGATTTAGCGAGCTGAAATGTATAAAACTTAACCATTATTTTTACAGAATGGATTTTTCTGCCGGCAAGTTTTACTAAAGCGCTAGCATGAATTCTTCAATACTAAAATATAATAAAGTAATTTAGTTCTTTTTCGATTGATAATCAAGAAGTTGATACATTTTTTCATTCAAAAAAGTTTTCTTCTTGTCGAAAATATCATAACAACTTTTTATTTTTCAGTTGAAAACTATAGTACTATATGAAATACACAATAATTATTTGTACTGCCCATTTCGTTCAAACATTATATTGTTTTTAAAAACATACTAAAAAATAGTGCACATGTCTAAAAGTTTCTAAAAAAACTTTCAAACACTCTAAAAAATGAGTCAATATGTACAAAAGCTTTAAAAATATTTTCACCTCCTGGTCTGAGGCATCATCAGTAACTGTTGTTCTGCTTCTTCCTCGCGACTCACTTTCGTTGAAGTCTTCCACATTTTCCCCTATCATCATCATCATCATCATCATCATCATCATCATCCCAAAACATGGTTTCAGGCTATAAGCCTCTTCCGGCCTCAATCCATATTTTTCGCGGCCTTCCTCGGTCTCTTTTCCCCCTTTGCTTATAATTAAAGGCTGCTTTTGGTATACGATCTCTATCCATCCTTTCGATGTGGTCCCTCCATTTCCTTCTGTAATTTCCTATTTTATTTAATATTGGTATAACCTCCAGCTCTCTTCTGATGTAATCATTCTTTACTTTGTCCATTATTCAACATCCCTTCACACTCCTAAAAAATTTCATTTCTGAGGATTGGATTTGTCTTTCATCATTTTTTGTGAATGTCCATGCCTCACTTCCGTATAATAAAGTTGGTATTGCCATTGTTTAAAAAAAAAATTATTCTTGTGTTTTTTCTTGTATTTCGAAGAGTTCTTATAGTACCACAGATGTATTGAAATTTATGAAGCTTATTTTGTATATCGTTGTCATAGTCATAAGATATATCACATCCTAAGTAATTGAAATGTGAAATCTGCTCTATTGGATTATTTTCTAAAATAATTTTTGTTCTTATAGGATCTTTGCCCCTAAATGTCATTACCTTTGTCTTTTTCTTTGAAATCCTTAAATTATAATATTTTCCAATTTTGTTTAAAGTAAAAATTGCACGTTGTAAATTGTCTTCATTATCCTGAAAAAAACAAAGATCATCTGCAAATAATATATTCTTATACATGATGTTTCCGAGATCTATTCCAGTTTTGATTTTATTTTTCCAAATTCTCATAACATAATCAATATATGTTATGAGAATTTGGAACACTTTCGTTGAAGTCTTCCACATTTTCCCCAATTCCTAATAATATGTGGCACCATCTATTATCAATTTATACATCTATTATCAATATCTATTATAACTTGTTAATTTCTTAACTTACTCAACTTTTATATAAATTACTCTTAAAAAAGTAGAAGTATAACAGTCCTATTTATTAAACTGTCACTATTGCTAAAAAATTTTTGGTGACAACAATAGACTAAGTTAATGAATAAACTTTAAAACTCTTCAATAAATATAAATTTTCTTAAAACATGTCTTGAAAGAAATGCTTAAGTGCCACACTAAGGATGATGGATGACTAGCTTCAGATTTTTAATAAAATAGCTGTGGTTGAAATTTCATTTCCTGGAAACGTGTCTATTTTAAGTTCTATACTGACTATTTTTATTTTTATTTATTAGCAAGAAATTGGATGTCTGTAAATTTTTTCTTGTAGGATAAGATAGATGGTTTACATAAATATTCTGATCCAGAAGATATCTAGTTCAAATTTCGAAATGATGTCAGATTTCTATGTTTCTAGTAATTGCAAATATTTTCCTTCCGTTCTGTATTAATAAAAGTTTTGGAATTTATTGGTATAATGGGATTTGTTCTGCAAAATTTCTGTACCATACAAAAAGTTCAAAACTCTTAACAGTCAAATTCTTGCGGACAAAACAGTTACGAAGCATTTTGGGAGGTATAAAATGCTGGATCTCAATAAAAAGTTTTGTTTTTGGCAAGAAAATGTTCAAGTTTTAAACACCACACAATGTCTCTATACGCCATTCGGAGGTGCAAATATTTTAAATGTTTACGCATGAAACTACTCAACATCTCAATTATATTGTCGAAATATATACCCAGAGGTCGGAAGTAGCGCGCTGCAAGTAGTGAAACTACAGCAGTCACTACTTTTTGCAGTAATTTGTAGTGTAGCGCGCTACATTTTGAACAATGTAGTGTAGCGAATAACGCGATACGAAAAATCAGTAGTTTGTAGCGAGAACCGACGCTACTTTTAACACTACTTCAAGGGGAAAAGTGCGATTCTGCAAAGCACGAGGCTGAAACTGTCTCCTTTTGTGAAAAATGTGTTCCGCTCAACAATTTGCAAATCTCAGATGCAGTGCATAGCAACGCATCGCATGAAGTCATAGATTTTTCCCATTCACACTTGCTGCTCAAATAAAATTCTAAAGCGACACTTACCTATTTACTCGTTATTAGGACTTCCTGTTTTAACGCCGGGTTTCTTATTATTCAGAATTACTTTATTTATAGGTTTACTTTTTTACATATACAGTTGATTGTCTGTAATTTTCTAGATTATAATATCTCTTATAATCTTGCTACGAAATTTGCAATCTATACCAATATTATAAAGTAGTAAAGATTGTTTGTTTGTTTGTTTGTTTGTTTGTTTGTTTGTAGGGGGTAATCTCTGTAACTACTGAAGAGATTTCAAAAGTGATGGTGGCAAATTGATGGTAACAATCCCTGCTCCAACATAGGATATATTTTATGTCGGTGCCACTACCCCCAAGGGGGTGCAAAAGCGAAAAACGTTCTAAAATTTCGATTTTTTTTTATACTGGAGGAGCTAGGAACAAGAAATTTGGCATAGTAGTTACTTATAAGATGTAAATGCTCTCTAAGAACAAATTCTAACAAAATTCGAAATTTAAAAGGGTGAGATGAGCGAAAAGCGTTCTAAAAACATTCTAAATTACAATTTCTATATGGAATATCTGGAACTACAGAACCGTTTTCAAAAGTGATTGTGGCAAATTGATGGTGAAAGTCCCTGCTCCAACATAGGCTATATTTTATGTCGGTGCCACTACCCCCAGGGGCGGGTGCAGGAGCGAAAAACGTTCTAAAATTTCGATTTTTTTTTTATACTGAAGGAGCTAGAAACATGAAATTTTGCATGGTAGTTACTTAAAAGATGTAAATGCTCTCTAAGAACACATTCTAAAAAAATTCGAAATTTAAAGGGTGTGAGATGAGCGAAAAGCGTTCTAAAAACATTCTAAATTACAATTCCAATGGAATATCTGGAACTACAGAACCATTTTCAAAAGTAATGGTGGCAAATTGATGGTAACAGTCTCTGCTGTAACATAGGCTATATTTCATGTCGGTGCCACTACCACAGGGGGGTGCGAGAACGAAAAGCGTTCTAAAATTTCGATATTTTTTATACTGAAGGAGCTAGAAACATGAAATTTTGCATGGTAGTTACTTATAAAATGTAAATGCTCTCTAACAACAAATTCTAATAAAATTCGAAATTTAAAAGGGTGAGATGAGCGAAAAGCGTTCTAAAAACATTCTAAATTACAATTTCTATGGAATATCTGGAACTACAGCACCGTTTTCAAAACTGATGGTCACAAATTGATGGTGACAGTCCCTGCTCCAACATAGGCTATATTTTATGTCGGTGCCAGTACCCCCAGGGTGGTGCAGGAGCGAAAAACATTCTTTAATTTCATTTTTTTTTTATACTGAAGGAGCTAGAAACATGAAATTTGGCATGGTAGTTACTTATAAGATGTAAATGCTCTCTAAGAACACATTCTAAAAAAATCGAAATTTAAAAGGTGTGACATAAAGCGAAAAGCGTTCTTAAAATATTCTAAATTACAATTTCAATGGAATATCTGGAACTACAGAACTGTTTTCAAAAGTGATTGTGGCAAATTGATGGTCACAGTTCCTGCTGTAACATAGGCTATATTTCATGCCGGTGCCACTGGCCCCAGGGGAGTGATTGAGCGAAAAACGTTCTCAAATTTCGATTTTTATGTACTGAAGGTGTTAGAAACATTCATGAAATTTGGCATGGTAGTTACAAATAAGATGTAAATGCTCTCTAAGAACAAATTCTAAAAAAATTCGAAATTTAAAACTGTGAGATGAGCGAAAAGCGTTCTTAAAACATTCTAAATTACATTTTCTATGGAATCTCTGGAACTATCGAACCCTATTCAAAAGTGATTGTCGTAAATTTTTGATGGCAATCCCTGCTCCAACATAGGCTACATTTTACGTCGGTGCCACTAATCCCAGAGTGGTGCAGGAGCGAAAAATGTTCTAAAATTGCATTTTTTTTTTATACTAAAGGAGCTAAAAATTTGAAATTTGGCATTGTAGTTACTTATAAGATGTAAATACTCTCTAAGAACAAAATAAAAAAAATCGAAATTTAAAAGGGTGAAATGAGCGAAAAGTGTTCTAAAAACATTCTAAATTACAATTTCTATGGAATCTCTGGAACTACAGAACCGATTTCAAAAGTGATGGTGGCAAATTGATGGTGACACTTCCTGCTCCAACATAGGCTATAATTTATGTCGGTGCCACTAATCCCAGGGGGGTGCAGGAGTGAAAAATTTTTGAAAATTGCGACTTTTTTTATATTGAAGGAGCTAGAAACTTGAAATTTGGCATGGTAGTTACTCTCTAAGAATAAATTTTAAAAAAATCGAAATTTAAAAGGGTGAAACGAGCGAAAAGCGTTCTAAAATCATTCTAAATTACAATTTCTATGGAATCTCTGGAACTACAGAACCGATTTCAAAAGTGATAGTGACAATCCCTTCTTCAACATCCTCTTTAATATAAAGCTATGCGTTGCTGACGACTGGATTTTTCACTAATCTTTGCCACAGATTAAACTCGGAAAATGAAAGATTTAAATTTACTAAAAAAAATAATAGCTCGAAAAGTATTTGTCAGAAAATTGTTAAACAAACTGCGTTTGAAAAGTAAAAAAACGTATATTTCTTAATATAAATTTAAAATCTAATGATTATGCCGTTTTTCAAATATTGAATTTCAAAAATTACCAAATTTAACAATGGAGTACCATAGAGAAAAGATAATGATAAGGGCGACGTGTCCTGACGTTTATATTGGCTATAGCACGAGTCACAAATTATAGTAGTCTTATTATTCTGTTAAAATATAAAAGTGAACTATGAAATGTCAATGTTTTGTTTGATTAAAAATTCGTTAAGAGAAATTGACCAGCGTAGCGGGCGTAGCTTGCTAGTATGTGTATAAACTAACATTTTGGAGAAGAAACACAAAACCTTTCTTGTATGTTATCCTTTTAATTTCTTTTAATGCTCTCCGTTATGTCGCATTTATTTAATTGTATCTCGGCAGACGGGAAATAATGAGTGGTCGCTTTGTTACTTTTTAATCAGTTTTTTCAATTTCTAGTGTAAATTGAGCCCTTTGACAAAAACTGAAAGTAGCGAAGTAGTGACTACTTTTGAAAAGTAGTTTGTAGTCACTACTTTTTAAAACAAGTAATTGTAGTTAACTACATTTTCGATAAAGTAGTTGTAGTTCGCTACTATAAAAAAGTAGTTTTTCCGACCCCTGTATATACCATGTTCAAGAATTGATGAAACACATTGTTTTACAGAATCACAGTGAGTGGGCAATGAGGACAGAAGCACAAAATCACATTGGTAGAATTAATTGTATTTGTGTATTTCAACCACAATAACTTGACGTAATTTTATTCTAATTAATCATTGATTATAGTGGTAACCAGAGCTAGGAACTAATAGAACATAGTTTTTAATTAAATAAAGCGTTATCATCATCACATATATCATTTTAGATATTTTCTTTCACTGTAGTATAACTCTTCACGATCACAATCTAAGTTTTCGTGGTCAAAGTATAACGCAAGTGATTGCTAATTAAAACAAAATTAATAATAGATGGTCCTAAAAGTGGGCATGAAACTCTAAATTATAAAACTCGTTTAGATGTTCTGCATCTTTTGCATTTTATAATTAAAGGAATTGCAATAAATAGTTTAAATTGTTAAAAGACGCCATGGTAGAAGGCATCCGCCATTCATTAAAAATATTAATGTTAAGAGATTAAAAAAAGACAATTTTAAATATATCTGTATGAATATCGAATGCTGTACTGATGAATATCGTACTCTGTAACTACGTAGGTTTTGTGCTGAATTGCATAATGGCTTACGGTGCCTCAAACGTATTTCAGGAAGAAAAGGTGCAGTGAATAAGTGTTAATTTCTACCCATAGCTGTAAAAAATGAAAACTATTTTCAATGAAGTTTATAAAGAAAAAATTCCTATATTTTATAACTGAAAATTTTCAACACTAAAATTTTGATGGAAATAAACGAAGAATTTTTCACGATTTAATGAAGATGGAGGCCTCTTGTGACCCAAGGGTTTTGGATCCCGTTTACTCATATGATAATATGTGCCCGGAATGAGTAGATAGTAAGGAAGTAAAGATATATAAAAGAAATTCCTTCAATAAATTTGTATTTAAAATAATTTGAAATTTTCCGTAATATTCAGTTTGTTCTCACCTACTACCAATACACATAAAAACTTGAACATGCATAAAATCCCTTCCAAAAATCAATGTACCAAATTATATGTAATAAAATCGAGTTTACAATCGCTACATCAACAAAAAGATCAATAAAATAAGAAATCAATGTTTAATAAGACATGTGTGGTTGCTTTCTTAACACTTTTCAATATAGTTGAAAAGTGTTTATGAATTCATCTGTCTGTCTGCAGTCTGTCCATGCTCGAACTCGCGTAAATATACTCGTATTGTCTTGAATTTGATATATGTTATTGGGGTTTACTATGTACTGTTTGGTATTGAAAATGAAGTGTGCAACATTTATGGATCTTTTACAGGGACACTCAAAAGTATTACGTTACATTGCGATCCATGGGGGAAAATCGTTTGCGGTATATTTTAATGATGTTTCACTATTTTAAACATATTGAAATTGATACATATCGCTGAGGTACACTACAAGATGTTTACTGTAGAGTGTAAACATAGGATATATCGTTCATTTACAGAGACACTCAAAAGAATTTGGTTACAGTACTGTCTATGCACAATAATTGGTGGTATCTCGTTTTCAGTTAGGGTACACGTTTTTAAATATAACTAATTTTTTGCATATTATTTGGTGCGTATAAATTCTATAGATCATATACAGGACTGCTGAAAAGATCTCAAGTACATTTCCGTTTATTGACTTAAATTGCTGAAGGGTAATTTTCAATTGTGCTATGTGTTTTCTAACTGAAGTAAATTTTAGCACACTATGTATCATACAAATTAATAGGTCATAAACAGGGTTGCACAAAAGAAATCGGACATTTTATTTGACTTTTGGCAGTAACTGATGAAATTGAACTTTCAAATGTGTTATGCGTTTTCTAAATTGTTTAGTTGGAAAACGAATAACTAATTTGAAAGTCCAATTTCAGCAATATTTACCAAAGTCAAATAAAATATCCAATTTATTTTGTGCAAATTAGTTACGTGGTAATGGTCGGGGCTAGTTGAGCTAAAGCCAAAAGTTTGGCCTTCCCACCCGGTTCAACTTTGACTTTGTTTACGTGGTAAACTGTGCACTTTTGTTACAATATTTTGAATGTGTTGGAAAATGTTTCAGAATATATGCTTGACACATGATTTTTCGTTCTTGTTTCTGTTTTTTCGCAGCTTCTCGTATCATGTTCAACTGATGATAATTGCAGTCTAATGCCTACTTTTTTCTTTAAACGGATTCCTCATTCTGTGTTGGTAGTTGAAAAAGTAGGAAATCCTTGATAAGTGGGGGCCGTGAGATTTGTAGCCAGAAGCACAATTCTATACCACCCTCAAGTATTTTATTTTTTATCACCTTCAGTGAAAATTACATCTCATTAATAGAATAGGGCAGACATTTTTTTTTTACGATTAACAGTAGTCAACCGTAGTAATATTTACTCGAATGATTTATTTTTCTCACCTGTTTTTCAGAACAGTAACATGATGATTTAAATGCCATATAATAATTTCAGCTTACTAGAAAGTGCGTACAGTTCCTAATTCATTTTAATTTATTTATACTGCCTAAAGACATTTTTAATGAAAAGATTTAAGTAGTTTTCTCTTTTTAGCAACGAATGTTGATGAAATGCGTTATTAAATAAAATGCAAAAGAAAATTTTATCAGTAAAAATGTCTTTTTTTCATTTCAAAGAAAATTGTGTTTTAATTGGATTATTATCCATACAGCTATATTTAGATATGTAACATTCCGAGTAAATTTTAATTCAATGAGAAAGATTGCAATTAAAATTAGATAAATTTTTACGTGTTCTTATTATTTCCTAATTATATCTGGCTTATAGTAGTTTTTAGATGCAGTTACTTTTTTAATGTCAAATTTTGAAGTGGTAAGTTTTTATTTGAGTTTAGTAGCATAGAGAAATGAATCGATAACCAATAACAGATTTTCCTTCGCTATGCAACTAAAGTACGGCAATGTTTTCTTTCCATAATCGGGGTGATCTTATTTAAAATAGCATTATGTTTTCCCGACGAATAAAAGAAACAACAACTTACCGCTTAAGAGAAAGCACATTTGATTTTTTTTTTTTTTTACAATTATTTTACAATTCTGTCTTTATTTTTGTTTTTATTTTCATATTACAATAAATAAATAAATAAATAACTGTCTAAATTATGATAATTTTTAACTTTATACCTCAATTTCTACACTGAACTTTATATACATGGTAAAAATATTTATAAAAGATCATTTTAAATCTTTTAAAAAATAAAATAATTCATGTTTTAACGCATTTAAAGTAGATTTTATTTCACACATTAATTATCGAAAAAAAAAGAAAAAACGTTTTGTACAAGTAATTCAATTTGTTAAATCTATTTTATAAAATGTTATTTTCAAAAGAATTTCTTTTGTCTACATGCACACAAAATAGAAAAACATGAAACTTTCAAAAAATGTCCACACTTTTGGCCACCACTGTATATATTCCAAATTTCAAAACTCACTGTCAACAGGAAGTGGGTGAAAAACGAGTGACAAGATTTGATTGTCCCATACATACATAATTAAAAACTAAAAGAAATCATTTAAAAAAAGGTATTTTCACTGTCTTAGATAAGAATAAAAAAAAATCATGAAAATATATATATACTTTTTTATTTGACTCGTGCATTGTTCTTTTTGTGTAAACCCCTCTTTCGTGTCCAGCAGTATCCACTAACATATTTTAATTCCTTTTACTACTGTATCTTCGCTAATGTTTACATGCATTTACTTACAGGTTATTTATATATTAACACATACATATTTTTGTTTATGCAATTTCTACTTCTGTTTTAGTAAGACATAAATTACATTAATTTTAAAAATACGCCATCCGATCGAAAAACTGGTACGTGGTACAGTAATTTCAGTACCATATTTTGATTTAGCGAGCTGAAATGTATAAAACTTAACCATTATTTTTACAGAATGGATTTTTCTGCCGGCAAGTTTTACTAAAGCGCTAGCATGAATTCTTCAATACTAAAATATAATAAAGTAATTTAGTTCTTTTTCGATTGATAATCAAGAAGTTGATACATTTTTTCATTCAAAAAAGTTTTCTTCTTGTCGAAAATATCATAACAACTTTTTATTTTTCAGTTGAAAACTATAGTACTATATGAAATACACAATAATTATTTGTACTGCCCATTTCGTTCAAACATTATATTGTTTTTAAAAACATACTAAAAAATAGTGCACATGTCTAAAAGTTTCTAAAAAAACTTTCAAACACTCTAAAAAATGAGTCAATATGTACAAAAGCTTTAAAAATATTTTCACCTCCTGGTCTGAGGCATCATCAGTAACTGTTGTTCTGCTTCTTCCTCGCGACTCACTTTCGTTGAAGTCTTCCACATTTTCCCCTATCATCATCATCATCATCATCATCATCATCATCATCCCAAAACATGGTTTCAGGCTATAAGCCTCTTCCGGCCTCAATCCATATTTTTCGCGGCCTTCCTCGGTCTCTTTTCCCCCTTTGCTTATAATTAAAGGCTGCTTTTGGTATACGATCTCTATCCATCCTTTCGATGTGGTCCCTCCATTTCCTTCTGTAATTTCCTATTTTATTTAATATTGGTATAACCTCCAGCTCTCTTCTGATGTAATCATTCTTTACTTTGTCCATTATTCAACATCCCTTCACACTCCTAAAAAATTTCATTTCTGAGGATTGGATTTGTCTTTCATCATTTTTTGTGAATGTCCATGCCTCACTTCCGTATAATAAAGTTGGTATTGCCATTGTTTAAAAAAAAAATTATTCTTGTGTTTTTTCTTGTATTTCGAAGAGTTCTTATAGTACCACAGATGTATTGAAATTTATGAAGCTTATTTTGTATATCGTTGTCATAGTCATAAGATATATCACATCCTAAGTAATTGAAATGTGAAATCTGCTCTATTGGATTATTTTCTAAAATAATTTTTGTTCTTATAGGATCTTTGCCCCTAAATGTCATTACCTTTGTCTTATTCTTTGAAATCCTTAAATTATAATATTTTCCAATTTTGTTTAAAGTAAAAATTGCACGTTGTAAATTGTCTTCATTATCCTGAAAAAAACAAAGATCATCTGCAAATAATATATTCTTATACATGATGTTTCCGAGATCTATTCCAGTTTTGATTTTATTTTTCCAAATTCTCATAACATAATCAATATATGTTATGAGAATTTGGAACACTTTCGTTGAAGTCTTCCACATTTTCCCCAATTCCTAATAATATGTGGCACCATCTATTATCAATTTATACATCTATTATCAATATCTATTATAACTTGTTAATTTCTTAACTTACTCAACTTTTATATAAATTACTCTTAAAAAAGTAGAAGTATAACAGTCCTATTTATTAAACTTTCACTATTGCTAAAAAATTTTTGGTGACAACAATAGACTAAGTTAATGAATAAACTTTAAAACTCTTCAATAAATATAAATTTTCTTAAAACATGTCTTGAAAGAAATGCTTAAGTGCCACACTAAGGATGATGGATGACTAGCTTCAGATTTTTAATAAAATAGCTGTGGTTGAAATTTCATTTCCTGGAAACGTGTCTATTTTAAGTTCTATACTGACTATTTTTATTTTTATTTATTAGCAAGAAATTGGATGTCTGTAAATTTTTTCTTGTAGGATAAGATAGATGGTTTACATAAATATTCTGATCCAGAAGATATCTAGTTCAAATTTCGAAATGATGTCAGATTTCTATGTTTCTAGTAATTGCAAATATTTTCCTTCCGTTCTGTATTAATAAAAGTTTTGGAATTTATTGGTATAATGGGATTTGTTCTGCAAAATTTCTGTACCATACAAAAAGTTCAAAACTCTTAACAGTCAAATTCTTGCGGACAAAACAGTTACGAAGCATTTTGGGAGGTATAAAATGCTGGATCTCAATAAAAAGTTTTGTTTTTGGCAAGAAAATGTTCAAGTTTTAAACACCACACAATGTCTCTATACGCCATTCGGAGGTGCAAATATTTTAAATGTTTACGCATGAAACTACTCAACATCTCAATTATATTGTCGAAATATATACCCAGAGGTCGGAAGTAGCGCGCTGCAAGTAGTGAAACTACAGCAGTCACTACTTTTTGCAGTAATTTGTAGTGTAGCGCGCTACATTTTGAACAATGTAGTGTAGCGAATAACGCGATACGAAAAATCAGTAGTTTGTAGCGAGAACCGACGCTACTTTTAACACTACTTCAAGGGGGAAAGTGCGATTCTGCAAAGCACGAGGCTGAAACTGTCTCCTTTTGTGAAAAATGTGTTCCGCTCAACAATTTGCAAATCTCAGATGCAGTGCATAGCAACGCATCGCATGAAGTCATAGATTTTTCCCATTCACACTTGCTGCTCAAATAAAATTCTAAAGCGACACTTACCTATTTACTCGTTATTAGGACTTCCTGTTTTAACGCCGGGTTTCTTATTATTCAGAATTACTTTATTTATAGGTTTACTTTTTTACATATACAGTTGATTGTCTGTAATTTTCTAGATTATAATATCTCTTATAATCTTGCTACGAAATTTGCAATCTATACCAATATTATAAAGTAGTAAAGATTGTTTGTTTGTTTGTTTGTTTGTTTGTAGGGGGTAATCTCTGTAACTACTGAAGAGATTTCAAAAGTGATGGTGGCAAATTGATGGTAACAATCCCTGCTCAGACATAGGCTGTATTTTATGTCGGTGCCACTACCCCCAAGGGGGTGCAAAAGCGAAAAACGTTCTAAAATTTCGATTTTTTTTTATACTGGAGGAGCTAGGAACAAGAAATTTGGCATAGTAGTTACTTATAAGATGTAAATGCTCTCTAAGAACAAATTCTAACAAAATTCGAAATTTAAAAGGGTGAGATGAGCGAAAAGCGTTCTAAAAACATTCTAAATTACAATTTCTATATGGAATATCTGGAACTACAGAACCGTTTTCAAAAGTGATTGTGGCAAATTGATGGTGAAAGTCCCTGCTCCAACATAGGCTATATTTTATGTCGGTGCCACTACCCCCAGGGGCGGGTGCAGGAGCGAAAAACGTTCTAAAATTTCGATTTTTTTTTTATACTGAAGGAGCTAGAAACATGAAATTTTGCATGGTAGTTACTTAAAAGATGTAAATGCTCTCTAAGAACACATTCTAAAAAAATTCGAAATTTAAAGGGTGTGAGATGAGCGAAAAGCGTTCTAAAAACATTCTAAATTACAATTCCAATGGAATATCTGGAACTACAGAACCATTTTCAAAAGTAATGGTGGCAAATTGATGGTAACAGTCTCTGCTGTAACATAGGCTATATTTCATGTCGGTGCCACTACCACAGGGGGGTGCGAGAACGAAAAGCGTTCTAAAATTTCGATATTTTTTATACTGAAGGAGCTAGAAACATGAAATTTTGCATGGTAGTTACTTATAAAATGTAAATGCTCTCTAACAACAAATTCTAATAAAATTCGAAATTTAAAAGGGTGAGATGAGCGAAAAGCGTTCTAAAAACATTCTAAATTACAATTTCTATGGAATATCTGGAACTACAGCACCGTTTTCAAAACTGATGGTCACAAATTGATGGTGACAGTCCCTGCTCCAACATAGGCTATATTTTATGTCGGTGCCAGTACCCCCAGGGTGGTGCAGGAGCGAAAAACATTCTTTAATTTCATTTTTTTTTTATACTGAAGGAGCTAGAAACATGAAATTTGGCATGGTAGTTACTTATAAGATGTAAATGCTCTCTAAGAACACATTCTAAAAAAATCGAAATTTAAAAGGTGTGACATAAAGCGAAAAGCGTTCTTAAAATATTCTAAATTACAATTTCAATGGAATATCTGGAACTACAGAACTGTTTTCAAAAGTGATTGTGGCAAATTGATGGTCACAGTTCCTGCTGTAACATAGGCTATATTTCATGCCGGTGCCACTGGCCCCAGGGGAGTGATTGAGCGAAAAACGTTCTCAAATTTCGATTTTTATGTACTGAAGGTGTTAGAAACATTCATGAAATTTGGCATGGTAGTTACAAATAAGATGTAAATGCTCTCTAAGAACAAATTCTAAAAAAATTCGAAATTTAAAACTGTGAGATGAGCGAAAAGCGTTCTTAAAACATTCTAAATTACATTTTCTATGGAATCTCTGGAACTATCGAACCCTATTCAAAAGTGATTGTCGTAAATTTTTGATGGCAATCCCTGCTCCAACATAGGCTACATTTTACGTCGGTGCCACTAATCCCAGAGTGGTGCAGGAGCGAAAAATGTTCTAAAATTGCATTTTTTTTTTATACTAAAGGAGCTAAAAATTTGAAATTTGGCATTGTAGTTACTTATAAGATGTAAATACTCTCTAAGAACAAAATAAAAAAAATCGAAATTTAAAAGGGTGAAATGAGCGAAAAGTGTTCTAAAAACATTCTAAATTACAATTTCTATGGAATCTCTGGAACTACAGAACCGATTTCAAAAGTGATGGTGGCAAATTGATGGTGACACTTCCTGCTCCAACATAGGCTATAATTTATGTCGGTGCCACTAATCCCAGGGGGGTGCAGGAGTGAAAAATTTTTGAAAATTGCGACTTTTTTTATATTGAAGGAGCTAGAAACTTGAAATTTGGCATGGTAGTTACTCTCTAAGAATAAATTTTAAAAAAATCGAAATTTAAAAGGGTGAAACGAGCGAAAAGCGTTCTAAAATCATTCTAAATTACAATTTCTATGGAATCTCTGGAACTACAGAACCGATTTCAAAAGTGATAGTGACAATCCCTTCTTCAACATCCTCTTTAATATAAAGCTATGCGTTGCTGACGACTGGATTTTTCACTAATCTTTGCCACAGATTAAACTCGGAAAATGAAAGATTTAAATTTACTAAAAAAAATAATAGCTCGAAAAGTATTTGTCAGAAAATTGTTAAACAAACTGCGTTTGAAAAGTAAAAAAACGTATATTTCTTAATATAAATTTAAAATCTAATGATTATGCCGTTTTTCAAATATTGAATTTCAAAAATTACCAAATTTAACAATGGAGTACCATAGAGAAAAGATAATGATAAGGGCGACGTGTCCTGACGTTTATATTGGCTATAGCACGAGTCACAAATTATAGTAGTCTTATTATTCTGTTAAAATATAAAAGTGAACTATGAAATGTCAATGTTTTGTTTGATTAAAAATTCGTTAAGAGAAATTGACCAGCGTAGCGGGCGTAGCTTGCTAGTATGTGTATAAACTAACATTTTGGAGAAGAAACACAAAACCTTTCTTGTATGTTATCCTTTTAATTTCTTTTAATGCTCTCCGTTATGTCGCATTTATTTAATTGTATCTCGGCAGACGGGAAATAATGAGTGGTCGCTTTGTTACTTTTTAATCAGTTTTTTCAATTTCTAGTGTAAATTGAGCCCTTTGACAAAAACTGAAAGTAGCGAAGTAGTGACTACTTTTGAAAAGTAGTTTGTAGTCACTACTTTTTAAAACAAGTAATTGTAGTTAACTACATTTTCGATAAAGTAGTTGTAGTTCGCTACTATAAAAAAGTAGTTTTTCCGACCCCTGTATATACCATGTTCAAGAATTGATGAAACACATTGTTTTACAGAATCACAGTGAGTGGGCAATGAGGACAGAAGCACAAAATCACATTGGTAGAATTAATTGTATTTGTGTATTTCAACCACAATAACTTGACGTAATTTTATTCTAATTAATCATTGATTATAGTGGTAACCAGAGCTAGGAACTAATAGAACATAGTTTTTAATTAAATAAAGCGTTATCATCATCACATATATCATTTTAGATATTTTCTTTCACTGTAGTATAACTCTTCACGATCACAATCTAAGTTTTCGTGGTCAAAGTATAACGCAAGTGATTGCTAATTAAAACAAAATTAATAATAGATGGTCCTAAAAGTTGGCATGAAACTCTAAATTATAAAACTCGTTTAGATGTTCTGCATCTTTTGCATTTTATAATTAAAGGAATTGCAATAAATAGTTTAAATTGTTAAAAGACGCCATGGTAGAAGGCATCCGCCATTCATTAAAAATATTAATGTTAAGAGATTAAAAAAAGACAATTTTAAATATATCTGTATGAATATCGAATGCTGTACTGATGAATATCGTACTCTGTAACTACGTAGGTTTTGTGCTGAATTGCATAATGGCTTACGGTGCCTCAAACGTATTTCAGGAAGAAAAGGTGCAGTGAATAAGTGTTAATTTCTACCCATAGCTGTAAAAAATGAAAACTATTTTCAATGAAGTTTATAAAGAAAAAATTCCTATATTTTATAACTGAAAATTTTCAACACTAAAATTTTGATGGAAATAAACGAAGAATTTTTCACGATTTAATGAAGATGGAGGCCTCTTGTGACCCAAGGGTTTTGGATCCCGTTTACTCATATGATAATATGTGCCCGGAATGAGTAGATAGTAAGGAAGTAAAGATATATAAAAGAAATTCCTTCAATAAATTTGTATTTAAAATAATTTGAAATTTTCCGTAATATTCAGTTTGTTCTCACCTACTACCAATACACATAAAAACTTGAACATGCATAAAATCCCTTCCAAAAATCAATGTACCAAATTATATGTAATAAAATCGAGTTTACAATCGCTACATCAACAAAAAGATCAATAAAATAAGAAATCAATGTTTAATAAGACATGTGTGGTTGCTTTCTTAACACTTTTCAATATAGTTGAAAAGTGTTTATGAATTCATCTGTCTGTCTGCAGTCTGTCCATGCTCGAACTCGCGTAAATATACTCGTATTGTCTTGAATTTGATATATGTTATTGGGGTTTACTATGTACTGTTTGGTATTGAAAATGAAGTGTGCAACATTTATGGATCTTTTACAGGGACACTCAAAAGTATTACGTTACATTGCGATCCATGGGGGAAAATCGTTTGCGGTATATTTTAATGATGTTTCACTATTTTAAACATATTGAAATTGATACATATCGCTGAGGTACACTACAAGATGTTTACTGTAGAGTGTAAACATAGGATATATCGTTCATTTACAGAGACACTCAAAAGAATTTGGTTACAGTACTGTCTATGCACAATAATTGGTGGTATCTCGTTTTCAGTTAGGGTACACGTTTTTAAATATAACTAATTTTTTGCATATTATTTGGTGCGTATAAATTCTATAGATCATATACAGGACTGCTGAAAAGATCTCAAGTACATTTCCGTTTATTGACTTAAATTGCTGAAGGGTAATTTTCAATTGTGCTATGTGTTTTCTAACTGAAGTAAATTTTAGCACACTATGTATCATACAAATTAATAGGTCATAAACAGGGTTGCACAAAAGAAATCGGACATTTTATTTGACTTTTGGCAGTAACTGATGAAATTGAACTTTCAAATGTGTTATGCGTTTTCTAAATTGTTTAGTTGGAAAACGAATAACTAATTTGAAAGTCCAATTTCAGCAATATTTACCAAAGTCAAATAAAATATCCAATTTATTTTGTGCAAATTAGTTACGTGGTAATGGTCGGGGCTAGTTGAGCTAAAGCCAAAAGTTTGGCCTTCCCACCCGGTTCAACTTTGACTTTGTTTACGTGGTAAACTGTGCACTTTTGTTACAATATTTTGAATGTGTTGGAAAATGTTTCAGAATATATGCTTGACACATGATTTTTCGTTCTTGTTTCTGTTTTTTCGCAGCTTCTCGTATCATGTTCAACTGATGATAATTGCAGTCTAATGCCTACTTTTTTCTTTAAACGGATTCCTCATTCTGTGTTGGTAGTTGAAAAAGTAGGAAATCCTTGATAAGTGGGGGCCGTGAGATTTGTAGCCAGAAGCACAATTCTATACCACCCTCAAGTATTTTATTTTTTATCACCTTCAGTGAAAATTACATCTCATTAATAGAATAGGGCAGACATTTTTTTTTTACGATTAACAGTAGTCAACCGTAGTAATATTTACTCGAATGATTTATTTTTCTCACCTGTTTTTCAGAACAGTAACATGATGATTTAAATGCCATATAATAATTTCAGCTTACTAGAAAGTGCGTACAGTTCCTAATTCATTTTAATTTATTTATACTGCCTAAAGACATTTTTAATGAAAAGATTTAAGTAGTTTTCTCTTTTTTAGCAACGAATGTTGATGAAATGCGTTATTAAATAAAATGCAAAAGAAAATTTTATCAGTAAAAATGTCTTTTTTTCATTTCAAAGAAAATTGTGTTTTAATTGGATTATTATCCATACAGCTATATTTAGATATGTAACATTCCGAGTAAATTTTAATTCAATGAGAAAGATTGCAATTAAAATTAGATAAATTTTTACTTGTTCTTATTATTTCCTAATTATATCTGGCTTATAGTAGTTTTTAGATGCAGTTACTTTTTTAATGTCAAATTTTGAAGTGGTAAGTTTTTATTTGAGTTTAGTAGCATAGAGAAATGAATCGATAACCAATAACAGATTTTCCTTCGCTATGCAACTAAAGTACGGCAATGTTTTCTTTCCATAATCGGGGTGATCTTATTTAAAATAGCATTATGTTTTCCCGACGAATAAAAGAAACAACAACTTACCGCTTAAGAGAAAGCACATTTGATTTTTTTTTTTTTTACAATTATTTTACAATTCTGTCTTTATTTTTGTTTTTATTTTCATATTACAATAAATAAATAAATAAATAACTGTCTAAATTATGATAATTTTTAACTTTATACCTCAATTTCTACACTGAACTTTATATACATGGTAAAAATATTTATAAAAGATTATTTTAAATCTTTTAAAAAATAAAATAATTCATGTTTTAACGCATTTAAAGTAAATTTTATTTCACACATTAATTATCGAAAAAAAAAGAAAAAACGTTTTGTACAAGTAATTCAATTTGTTAAATCTATTTTATAAAATGTTATTTTCAAAAGAATTTCTTTTGTCTACATGCACACAAAATAGAAAAACATGAAACTTTCAAAAAATGTCCACACTTTTGGCCACCACTGTATATATTCCAAATTTCAAAACTCACTGTCAACAGGAAGTGGGTGAAAAACGAGTGACAAGATTTGATTGTCCCATACATACATAATTAAAAACTAAAAGAAATCATTTAAAAAAAGGTATTTTCACTGTCTTAGATAAGAATAAAAAAAAATCATGAAAATATATATATACTTTTTTATTTGACTCGTGCATTGTTCTTTTTGTGTAAACCCCTCTTTCGTGTCCAGCAGTATCCACTAACATATTTTAATTCCTTTTACTACTGTATCTTCGCTAATGTTTACATGCATTTACTTACAGGTTATTTATATATTAACACATACATATTTTTGTTTATGCAATTTCTACTTCTGTTTTAGTAAGACATAAATTACATTAATTTTAAAAATACGCCATCCGATCGAAAAACTGGTACGTGGTACAGTAATTTCAGTACCATATTTTGATTTAGCGAGCTGAAATGTATAAAACTTAACCATTATTTTTACAGAATGGATTTTTCTGCCGGCAAGTTTTACTAAAGCGCTAGCATGAATTCTTCAATACTAAAATATAATAAAGTAATTTAGTTCTTTTTCGATTGATAATCAAGAAGTTGATACATTTTTTCATTCAAAAAAGTTTTCTTCTTGTCGAAAATATCATAACAACTTTTTATTTTTCAGTTGAAAACTATAGTACTATATGAAATACACAATAATTATTTGTACTGCCCATTTCGTTCAAACATTATATTGTTTTTAAAAACATACTAAAAAATAGTGCACATGTCTAAAAGTTTCTAAAAAAACTTTCAAACACTCTAAAAAATGAGTCAATATGTACAAAAGCTTTAAAAATATTTTCACCTCCTGGTCTGAGGCATCATCAGTAACTGTTGTTCTGCTTCTTCCTCGCGACTCACTTTCGTTGAAGTCTTCCACATTTTCCCCTATCATCATCATCATCATCATCATCATCATCATCATCCCAAAACATGGTTTCAGGCTATAAGCCTCTTCCGGCCTCAATCCATATTTTTCGCGGCCTTCCTCGGTCTCTTTTCCCCCTTTGCTTATAATTAAAGGCTGCTTTTGGTATACGATCTCTATCCATCCTTTCGATGTGGTCCCTCCATTTCCTTCTGTAATTTCCTATTTTATTTAATATTGGTATAACCTCCAGCTCTCTTCTGATGTAATCATTCTTTACTTTGTCCATTATTCAACATCCCTTCACACTCCTAAAAAATTTCATTTCTGAGGATTGGATTTGTCTTTCATCATTTTTTGTGAATGTCCATGCCTCACTTCCGTATAATAAAGTTGGTATTGCCATTGTTTAAAAAAAAAATTATTCTTGTGTTTTTTCTTGTATTTCGAAGAGTTCTTATAGTACCACAGATGTATTGAAATTTATGAAGCTTATTTTGTATATCGTTGTCATAGTCATAAGATATATCACATCCTAAGTAATTGAAATGTGAAATCTGCTCTATTGGATTATTTTCTAAAATAATTTTTGTTCTTATAGGATCTTTGCCCCTAAATGTCATTACCTTTGTCTTATTCTTTGAAATCCTTAAATTATAATATTTTCCAATTTTGTTTAAAGTAAAAATTGCACGTTGTAAATTGTCTTCATTATCCTGAAAAAAACAAAGATCATCTGCAAATAATATATTCTTATACATGATGTTTCCGAGATCTATTCCAGTTTTGATTTTATTTTTCCAAATTCTCATAACATAATCAATATATGTTATGAGAATTTGGAACACTTTCGTTGAAGTCTTCCACATTTTCCCCAATTCCTAATAATATGTGGCACCATCTATTATCAATTTATACATCTATTATCAATATCTATTATAACTTGTTAATTTCTTAACTTACTCAACTTTTATATAAATTACTCTTAAAAAAGTAGAAGTATAACAGTCCTATTTATTAAACTGTCACTATTGCTAAAAAATTTTTGGTGACAACAATAGACTAAGTTAATGAATAAACTTTAAAACTCTTCAATAAATATAAATTTTCTTAAAACATGTCTTGAAAGAAATGCTTAAGTGCCACACTAAGGATGATGGATGACTAGCTTCAGATTTTTAATAAAATAGCTGTGGTTGAAATTTCATTTCCTGGAAACGTGTCTATTTTAAGTTCTATACTGACTATTTTTATTTTTATTTATTAGCAAGAAATTGGATGTCTGTAAATTTTTTCTTGTAGGATAAGATAGATGGTTTACATAAATATTCTGATCCAGAAGATATCTAGTTCAAATTTCGAAATGATGTCAGATTTCTATGTTTCTAGTAATTGCAAATATTTTCCTTCCGTTCTGTATTAATAAAAGTTTTGGAATTTATTGGTATAATGGGATTTGTTCTGCAAAATTTCTGTACCATACAAAAAGTTCAAAACTCTTAACAGTCAAATTCTTGCGGACAAAACAGTTACGAAGCATTTTGGGAGGTATAAAATGCTGGATCTCAATAAAAAGTTTTGTTTTTGGCAAGAAAATGTTCAAGTTTTAAACACCACACAATGTCTCTATACGCCATTCGGAGGTGCAAATATTTTAAATGTTTACGCATGAAACTACTCAACATCTCAATTATATTGTCGAAATATATACCCAGAGGTCGGAAGTAGCGCGCTGCAAGTAGTGAAACTACAGCAGTCACTACTTTTTGCAGTAATTTGTAGTGTAGCGCGCTACATTTTGAACAATGTAGTGTAGCGAATAACGCGATACGAAAAATCAGTAGTTTGTAGCGAGAACCGACGCTACTTTTAACACTACTTCAAGGGGAAAAGTGCGATTCTGCAAAGCACGAGGCTGAAACTGTCTCCTTTTGTGAAAAATGTGTTCCGCTCAACAATTTGCAAATCTCAGATGCAGTGCATAGCAACGCATCGCATGAAGTCATAGATTTTTCCCATTCACACTTGCTGCTCAAATAAAATTCTAAAGCGACACTTACCTATTTACTCGTTATTAGGACTTCCTGTTTTAACGCCGGGTTTCTTATTATTCAGAATTACTTTATTTATAGGTTTACTTTTTTACATATACAGTTGATTGTCTGTAATTTTCTAGATTATAATATCTCTTATAATCTTGCTACGAAATTTGCAATCTATACCAATATTATAAAGTAGTAAAGATTGTTTGTTTGTTTGTTTGTTTGTTTGTAGGGGGTAATCTCTGTAACTACTGAAGAGATTTCAAAAGTGATGGTGGCAAATTGATGGTAACAATCCCTGCTCAGACATAGGCTGTATTTTATGTCGGTGCCACTACCCCCAAGGGGGTGCAAAAGCGAAAAACGTTCTAAAATTTCGATTTTTTTTTATACTGGAGGAGCTAGGAACAAGAAATTTGGCATAGTAGTTACTTATAAGATGTAAATGCTCTCTAAGAACAAATTCTAACAAAATTCGAAATTTAAAAGGGTGAGATGAGCGAAAAGCGTTCTAAAAACATTCTAAATTACAATTTCTATATGGAATATCTGGAACTACAGAACCGTTTTCAAAAGTGATTGTGGCAAATTGATGGTGAAAGTCCCTGCTCCAACATAGGCTATATTTTATGTCGGTGCCACTACCCCCAGGGGCGGGTGCAGGAGCGAAAAACGTTCTAAAATTTCGATTTTTTTTTTATACTGAAGGAGCTAGAAACATGAAATTTTGCATGGTAGTTACTTAAAAGATGTAAATGCTCTCTAAGAACACATTCTAAAAAAATTCGAAATTTAAAGGGTGTGAGATGAGCGAAAAGCGTTCTAAAAACATTCTAAATTACAATTCCAATGGAATATCTGGAACTACAGAACCATTTTCAAAAGTAATGGTGGCAAATTGATGGTAACAGTCTCTGCTGTAACATAGGCTATATTTCATGTCGGTGCCACTACCACAGGGGGGTGCGAGAACGAAAAGCGTTCTAAAATTTCGATATTTTTTATACTGAAGGAGCTAGAAACATGAAATTTTGCATGGTAGTTACTTATAAAATGTAAATGCTCTCTAACAACAAATTCTAATAAAATTCGAAATTTAAAAGGGTGAGATGAGCGAAAAGCGTTCTAAAAACATTCTAAATTACAATTTCTATGGAATATCTGGAACTACAGCACCGTTTTCAAAACTGATGGTCACAAATTGATGGTGACAGTCCCTGCTCCAACATAGGCTATATTTTATGTCGGTGCCAGTACCCCCAGGGTGGTGCAGGAGCGAAAAACATTCTTTAATTTCATTTTTTTTTTATACTGAAGGAGCTAGAAACATGAAATTTGGCATGGTAGTTACTTATAAGATGTAAATGCTCTCTAAGAACACATTCTAAAAAAATCGAAATTTAAAAGGTGTGACATAAAGCGAAAAGCGTTCTTAAAATATTCTAAATTACAATTTCAATGGAATATCTGGAACTACAGAACTGTTTTCAAAAGTGATTGTGGCAAATTGATGGTCACAGTTCCTGCTGTAACATAGGCTATATTTCATGCCGGTGCCACTGGCCCCAGGGGAGTGATTGAGCGAAAAACGTTCTCAAATTTCGATTTTTATGTACTGAAGGTGTTAGAAACATTCATGAAATTTGGCATGGTAGTTACAAATAAGATGTAAATGCTCTCTAAGAACAAATTCTAAAAAAATTCGAAATTTAAAACTGTGAGATGAGCGAAAAGCGTTCTTAAAACATTCTAAATTACATTTTCTATGGAATCTCTGGAACTATCGAACCCTATTCAAAAGTGATTGTCGTAAATTTTTGATGGCAATCCCTGCTCCAACATAGGCTACATTTTACGTCGGTGCCACTAATCCCAGAGTGGTGCAGGAGCGAAAAATGTTCTAAAATTGCATTTTTTTTTTATACTAAAGGAGCTAAAAATTTGAAATTTGGCATTGTAGTTACTTATAAGATGTAAATACTCTCTAAGAACAAAATAAAAAAAATCGAAATTTAAAAGGGTGAAATGAGCGAAAAGTGTTCTAAAAACATTCTAAATTACAATTTCTATGGAATCTCTGGAACTACAGAACCGATTTCAAAAGTGATGGTGGCAAATTGATGGTGACACTTCCTGCTCCAACATAGGCTATAATTTATGTCGGTGCCACTAATCCCAGGGGGGTGCAGGAGTGAAAAATTTTTGAAAATTGCGACTTTTTTTATATTGAAGGAGCTAGAAACTTGAAATTTGGCATGGTAGTTACTCTCTAAGAATAAATTTTAAAAAAATCGAAATTTAAAAGGGTGAAACGAGCGAAAAGCGTTCTAAAATCATTCTAAATTACAATTTCTATGGAATCTCTGGAACTACAGAACCGATTTCAAAAGTGATAGTGACAATCCCTTCTTCAACATCCTCTTTAATATAAAGCTATGCGTTGCTGACGACTGGATTTTTCACTAATCTTTGCCACAGATTAAACTCGGAAAATGAAAGATTTAAATTTACTAAAAAAAATAATAGCTCGAAAAGTATTTGTCAGAAAATTGTTAAACAAACTGCGTTTGAAAAGTAAAAAAACGTATATTTCTTAATATAAATTTAAAATCTAATGATTATGCCGTTTTTCAAATATTGAATTTCAAAAATTACCAAATTTAACAATGGAGTACCATAGAGAAAAGATAATGATAAGGGCGACGTGTCCTGACGTTTATATTGGCTATAGCACGAGTCACAAATTATAGTAGTCTTATTATTCTGTTAAAATATAAAAGTGAACTATGAAATGTCAATGTTTTGTTTGATTAAAAATTCGTTAAGAGAAATTGACCAGCGTAGCGGGCGTAGCTTGCTAGTATGTGTATAAACTAACATTTTGGAGAAGAAACACAAAACCTTTCTTGTATGTTATCCTTTTAATTTCTTTTAATGCTCTCCGTTATGTCGCATTTATTTAATTGTATCTCGGCAGACGGGAAATAATGAGTGGTCGCTTTGTTACTTTTTAATCAGTTTTTTCAATTTCTAGTGTAAATTGAGCCCTTTGACAAAAACTGAAAGTAGCGAAGTAGTGACTACTTTTGAAAAGTAGTTTGTAGTCACTACTTTTTAAAACAAGTAATTGTAGTTAACTACATTTTCGATAAAGTAGTTGTAGTTCGCTACTATAAAAAAGTAGTTTTTCCGACCCCTGTATATACCATGTTCAAGAATTGATGAAACACATTGTTTTACAGAATCACAGTGAGTGGGCAATGAGGACAGAAGCACAAAATCACATTGGTAGAATTAATTGTATTTGTGTATTTCAACCACAATAACTTGACGTAATTTTATTCTAATTAATCATTGATTATAGTGGTAACCAGAGCTAGGAACTAATAGAACATAGTTTTTAATTAAATAAAGCGTTATCATCATCACATATATCATTTTAGATATTTTCTTTCACTGTAGTATAACTCTTCACGATCACAATCTAAGTTTTCGTGGTCAAAGTATAACGCAAGTGATTGCTAATTAAAACAAAATTAATAATAGATGGTCCTAAAAGTTGGCATGAAACTCTAAATTATAAAACTCGTTTAGATGTTCTGCATCTTTTGCATTTTATAATTAAAGGAATTGCAATAAATAGTTTAAATTGTTAAAAGACGCCATGGTAGAAGGCATCCGCCATTCATTAAAAATATTAATGTTAAGAGATTAAAAAAAGACAATTTTAAATATATCTGTATGAATATCGAATGCTGTACTGATGAATATCGTACTCTGTAACTACGTAGGTTTTGTGCTGAATTGCATAATGGCTTACGGTGCCTCAAACGTATTTCAGGAAGAAAAGGTGCAGTGAATAAGTGTTAATTTCTACCCATAGCTGTAAAAAATGAAAACTATTTTCAATGAAGTTTATAAAGAAAAAATTCCTATATTTTATAACTGAAAATTTTCAACACTAAAATTTTGATGGAAATAAACGAAGAATTTTTCACGATTTAATGAAGATGGAGGCCTCTTGTGACCCAAGGGTTTTGGATCCCGTTTACTCATATGATAATATGTGCCCGGAATGAGTAGATAGTAAGGAAGTAAAGATATATAAAAGAAATTCCTTCAATAAATTTGTATTTAAAATAATTTGAAATTTTCCGTAATATTCAGTTTGTTCTCACCTACTACCAATACACATAAAAACTTGAACATGCATAAAATCCCTTCCAAAAATCAATGTACCAAATTATATGTAATAAAATCGAGTTTACAATCGCTACATCAACAAAAAGATCAATAAAATAAGAAATCAATGTTTAATAAGACATGTGTGGTTGCTTTCTTAACACTTTTCAATATAGTTGAAAAGTGTTTATGAATTCATCTGTCTGTCTGCAGTCTGTCCATGCTCGAACTCGCGTAAATATACTCGTATTGTCTTGAATTTGATATATGTTATTGGGGTTTACTATGTACTGTTTGGTATTGAAAATGAAGTGTGCAACATTTATGGATCTTTTACAGGGACACTCAAAAGTATTACGTTACATTGCGATCCATGGGGGAAAATCGTTTGCGGTATATTTTAATGATGTTTCACTATTTTAAACATATTGAAATTGATACATATCGCTGAGGTACACTACAAGATGTTTACTGTAGAGTGTAAACATAGGATATATCGTTCATTTACAGAGACACTCAAAAGAATTTGGTTACAGTACTGTCTATGCACAATAATTGGTGGTATCTCGTTTTCAGTTAGGGTACACGTTTTTAAATATAACTAATTTTTTGCATATTATTTGGTGCGTATAAATTCTATAGATCATATACAGGACTGCTGAAAAGATCTCAAGTACATTTCCGTTTATTGACTTAAATTGCTGAAGGGTAATTTTCAATTGTGCTATGTGTTTTCTAACTGAAGTAAATTTTAGCACACTATGTATCATACAAATTAATAGGTCATAAACAGGGTTGCACAAAAGAAATCGGACATTTTATTTGACTTTTGGCAGTAACTGATGAAATTGAACTTTCAAATGTGTTATGCGTTTTCTAAATTGTTTAGTTGGAAAACGAATAACTAATTTGAAAGTCCAATTTCAGCAATATTTACCAAAGTCAAATAAAATATCCAATTTATTTTGTGCAAATTAGTTACGTGGTAATGGTCGGGGCTAGTTGAGCTAAAGCCAAAAGTTTGGCCTTCCCACCCGGTTCAACTTTGACTTTGTTTACGTGGTAAACTGTGCACTTTTGTTACAATATTTTGAATGTGTTGGAAAATGTTTCAGAATATATGCTTGACACATGATTTTTCGTTCTTGTTTCTGTTTTTTCGCAGCTTCTCGTATCATGTTCAACTGATGATAATTGCAGTCTAATGCCTACTTTTTTCTTTAAACGGATTCCTCATTCTGTGTTGGTAGTTGAAAAAGTAGGAAATCCTTGATAAGTGGGGGCCGTGAGATTTGTAGCCAGAAGCACAATTCTATACCACCCTCAAGTATTTTATTTTTTATCACCTTCAGTGAAAATTACATCTCATTAATAGAATAGGGCAGACATTTTTTTTTTACGATTAACAGTAGTCAACCGTAGTAATATTTACTCGAATGATTTATTTTTCTCACCTGTTTTTCAGAACAGTAACATGATGATTTAAATGCCATATAATAATTTCAGCTTACTAGAAAGTGCGTACAGTTCCTAATTCATTTTAATTTATTTATACTGCCTAAAGACATTTTTAATGAAAAGATTTAAGTAGTTTTCTCTTTTTTAGCAACGAATGTTGATGAAATGCGTTATTAAATAAAATGCAAAAGAAAATTTTATCAGTAAAAATGTCTTTTTTTCATTTCAAAGAAAATTGTGTTTTAATTGGATTATTATCCATACAGCTATATTTAGATATGTAACATTCCGAGTAAATTTTAATTCAATGAGAAAGATTGCAATTAAAATTAGATAAAT
The DNA here is from genome assembly GCA_963931845.1 of Maratus michaelseni. Taxonomy (NCBI): domain Eukaryota; kingdom Metazoa; phylum Arthropoda; class Arachnida; order Araneae; family Salticidae; genus Maratus; species Maratus michaelseni. Next base: position 358,607,841 of record OZ007593.1, on the reverse strand, counting down.
TTTTACTTGTTCTTATTATTTCCTAATTATATCTGGCTTATAGTAGTTTTTAGATGCAGTTACTTTTTTAATGTCAAATTTTGAAGTGGTAAGTTTTTATTTGAGTTTAGTAGCATAGAGAAATGAATCGATAACCAATAACAGATTTTCCTTCGCTATGCAACTAAAGTACGGCAATGTTTTCTTTCCATAATCGGGGTGATCTTATTTAAAATAGCATTATGTTTTCCCGACGAATAAAAGAAACAACAACTTACCGCTTAAGAGAAAGCACATTTGATTTTTTTTTTTTTTACAATTATTTTACAATTCTGTCTTTATTTTTGTTTTTATTTTCATATTACAATAAATAAATAAATAAATAACTGTCTAAATTATGATAATTTTTAACTTTATACCTCAATTTCTACACTGAACTTTATATACATGGTAAAAATATTTATAAAAGATTATTTTAAATCTTTTAAAAAATAAAATAATTCATGTTTTAACGCATTTAAAGTAGATTTTATTTCACACATTAATTATCGAAAAAAAAAGAAAAAACGTTTTGTACAAGTAATTCAATTTGTTAAATCTATTTTATAAAATGTTATTTTCAAAAGAATTTCTTTTGTCTACATGCACACAAAATAGAAAAACATGAAACTTTCAAAAAATGTCCACACTTTTGGCCACCACTGTATATATTCCAAATTTCAAAACTCACTGTCAACAGGAAGTGGGTGAAAAACGAGTGACAAGATTTGATTGTCCCATACATACATAATTAAAAACTAAAAGAAATCATTTAAAAAAAGGTATTTTCACTGTCTTAGATAAGAATAAAAAAAAATCATGAAAATATATATATACTTTTTTATTTGACTCGTGCATTGTTCTTTTTGTGTAAACCCCTCTTTCGTGTCCAGCAGTATCCACTAACATATTTTAATTCCTTTTACTACTGTATCTTCGCTAATGTTTACATGCATTTACTTACAGGTTATTTATATATTAACACATACATATTTTTGTTTATGCAATTTCTACTTCTGTTTTAGTAAGACATAAATTACATTAATTTTAAAAATACGCCATCCGATCGAAAAACTGGTACGTGGTACAGTAATTTCAGTACCATATTTTGATTTAGCGAGCTGAAATGTATAAAACTTAACCATTATTTTTACAGAATGGATTTTTCTGCCGGCAAGTTTTACTAAAGCGCTAGCATGAATTCTTCAATACTAAAATATAATAAAGTAATTTAGTTCTTTTTCGATTGATAATCAAGAAGTTGATACATTTTTTCATTCAAAAAAGTTTTCTTCTTGTCGAAAATATCATAACAACTTTTTATTTTTCAGTTGAAAACTATAGTACTATATGAAATACACAATAATTATTTGTACTGCCCATTTCGTTCAAACATTATATTGTTTTTAAAAACATACTAAAAAATAGTGCACATGTCTAAAAGTTTCTAAAAAAACTTTCAAACACTCTAAAAAATGAGTCAATATGTACAAAAGCTTTAAAAATATTTTCACCTCCTGGTCTGAGGCATCATCAGTAACTGTTGTTCTGCTTCTTCCTCGCGACTCACTTTCGTTGAAGTCTTCCACATTTTCCCCTATCATCATCATCATCATCATCATCATCATCATCATCCCAAAACATGGTTTCAGGCTATAAGCCTCTTCCGGCCTCAATCCATATTTTTCGCGGCCTTCCTCGGTCTCTTTTCCCCCTTTGCTTATAATTAAAGGCTGCTTTTGGTATACGATCTCTATCCATCCTTTCGATGTGGTCCCTCCATTTCCTTCTGTAATTTCCTATTTTATTTAATATTGGTATAACCTCCAGCTCTCTTCTGATGTAATCATTCTTTACTTTGTCCATTATTCAACATCCCTTCACACTCCTAAAAAATTTCATTTCTGAGGATTGGATTTGTCTTTCATCATTTTTTGTGAATGTCCATGCCTCACTTCCGTATAATAAAGTTGGTATTGCCATTGTTTAAAAAAAAAATTATTCTTGTGTTTTTTCTTGTATTTCGAAGAGTTCTTATAGTACCACAGATGTATTGAAATTTATGAAGCTTATTTTGTATATCGTTGTCATAGTCATAAGATATATCACATCCTAAGTAATTGAAATGTGAAATCTGCTCTATTGGATTATTTTCTAAAATAATTTTTGTTCTTATAGGATCTTTGCCCCTAAATGTCATTACCTTTGTCTTATTCTTTGAAATCCTTAAATTATAATATTTTCCAATTTTGTTTAAAGTAAAAATTGCACGTTGTAAATTGTCTTCATTATCCTGAAAAAAACAAAGATCATCTGCAAATAATATATTCTTATACATGATGTTTCCGAGATCTATTCCAGTTTTGATTTTATTTTTCCAAATTCTCATAACATAATCAATATATGTTATGAGAATTTGGAACACTTTCGTTGAAGTCTTCCACATTTTCCCCAATTCCTAATAATATGTGGCACCATCTATTATCAATTTATACATCTATTATCAATATCTATTATAACTTGTTAATTTCTTAACTTACTCAACTTTTATATAAATTACTCTTAAAAAAGTAGAAGTATAACAGTCCTATTTATTAAACTGTCACTATTGCTAAAAAATTTTTGGTGACAACAATAGACTAAGTTAATGAATAAACTTTAAAACTCTTCAATAAATATAAATTTTCTTAAAACATGTCTTGAAAGAAATGCTTAAGTGCCACACTAAGGATGATGGATGACTAGCTTCAGATTTTTAATAAAATAGCTGTGGTTGAAATTTCATTTCCTGGAAACGTGTCTATTTTAAGTTCTATACTGACTATTTTTATTTTTATTTATTAGCAAGAAATTGGATGTCTGTAAATTTTTTCTTGTAGGATAAGATAGATGGTTTACATAAATATTCTGATCCAGAAGATATCTAGTTCAAATTTCGAAATGATGTCAGATTTCTATGTTTCTAGTAATTGCAAATATTTTCCTTCCGTTCTGTATTAATAAAAGTTTTGGAATTTATTGGTATAATGGGATTTGTTCTGCAAAATTTCTGTACCATACAAAAAGTTCAAAACTCTTAACAGTCAAATTCTTGCGGACAAAACAGTTACGAAGCATTTTGGGAGGTATAAAATGCTGGATCTCAATAAAAAGTTTTGTTTTTGGCAAGAAAATGTTCAAGTTTTAAACACCACACAATGTCTCTATACGCCATTCGGAGGTGCAAATATTTTAAATGTTTACGCATGAAACTACTCAACATCTCAATTATATTGTCGAAATATATACCCAGAGGTCGGAAGTAGCGCGCTGCAAGTAGTGAAACTACAGCAGTCACTACTTTTTGCAGTAATTTGTAGTGTAGCGCGCTACATTTTGAACAATGTAGTGTAGCGAATAACGCGATACGAAAAATCAGTAGTTTGTAGCGAGAACCGACGCTACTTTTAACACTACTTCAAGGGGAAAAGTGCGATTCTGCAAAGCACGAGGCTGAAACTGTCTCCTTTTGTGAAAAATGTGTTCCGCTCAACAATTTGCAAATCTCAGATGCAGTGCATAGCAACGCATCGCATGAAGTCATAGATTTTTCCCATTCACACTTGCTGCTCAAATAAAATTCTAAAGCGACACTTACCTATTTACTCGTTATTAGGACTTCCTGTTTTAACGCCGGGTTTCTTATTATTCAGAATTACTTTATTTATAGGTTTACTTTTTTACATATACAGTTGATTGTCTGTAATTTTCTAGATTATAATATCTCTTATAATCTTGCTACGAAATTTGCAATCTATACCAATATTATAAAGTAGTAAAGATTGTTTGTTTGTTTGTTTGTTTGTTTGTTTGTTTGTAGGGGGTAATCTCTGTAACTACTGAAGAGATTTCAAAAGTGATGGTGGCAAATTGATGGTAACAATCCCTGCTCCAACATAGGCTATATTTTATGTCGGTGCCACTACCCCCAAGGGGGTGCAAAAGCGAAAAACGTTCTAAAATTTCGATTTTTTTTTATACTGGAGGAGCTAGGAACAAGAAATTTGGCATAGTAGTTACTTATAAGATGTAAATGCTCTCTAAGAACAAATTCTAACAAAATTCGAAATTTAAAAGGGTGAGATGAGCGAAAAGCGTTCTAAAAACATTCTAAATTACAATTTCTATATGGAATATCTGGAACTACAGAAACGTTTTCAAAAGTGATTGTGGCAAATTGATGGTGAAAGTCCCTGCTCCAACATAGGCTATATTTTATGTCGGTGCCACTACCCCCAGGGGCGGGTTCAGGAGCGAAAAACGTTCTAAAATTTCGATTTTTTTTTTATACTGAAGGAGCTAGAAACATGAAATTTTGCATGGTAGTTACTTAAAAGATGTAAATGCTCTCTAAGAACACATTCTAAAAAAATTCGAAATTTAAAGGGTGTGAGATGAGCGAAAAGCGTTCTAAAAACATTCTAAATTACAATTCCAATGGAATATCTGGAACTACAGAACCATTTTCAAAAGTAATGGTGGCAAATTGATGGTAACAGTCTCTGCTGTAACATAGGCTATATTTCATGTCGGTGCCACTACCACAGGGGGGTGCGAGAACGAAAAGCGTTCTAAAATTTCGATATTTTTTATACTGAAGGAGCTAGAAACATGAAATTTTGCATGGTAGTTACTTATAAAATGTAAATGCTCTCTAACAACAAATTCTAATAAAATTCGAAATTTAAAAGGGTGAGATGAGCGAAAAGCGTTCTAAAAACATTCTAAATTACAATTTCTATGGAATATCTGGAACTACAGCACCGTTTTCAAAACTGATGGTCACAAATTGATGGTGACAGTCCCTGCTCCAACATAGGCTATATTTTATGTCGGTGCCAGTACCCCCAGGGTGGTGCAGGAGCGAAAAACATTCTTTAATTTCATTTTTTTTTTTATACTGAAGGAGCTAGAAACATGAAATTTGGCATGGTAGTTACTTATAAGATGTAAATGCTCTCTAAGAACACATTCTAAAAAAATCGAAATTTAAAAGGTGTGACATAAAGCGAAAAGCGTTCTTAAAATATTCTAAATTACAATTTCAATGGAATATCTGGAACTACAGAACTGTTTTCAAAAGTGATTGTGGCAAATTGATGGTCACAGTTCCTGCTGTAACATAGGCTATATTTCATGCCGGTGCCACTGGCCCCAGGGGAGTGATTGAGCGAAAAACGTTCTCAAATTTCGATTTTTATGTACTGAAGGTGTTAGAAACATTCATGAAATTTGGCATGGTAGTTACAAATAAGATGTAAATGCTCTCTAAGAACAAATTCTAAAAAAATTCGAAATTTAAAACTGTGAGATGAGCGAAAAGCGTTCTTAAAACATTCTAAATTACATTTTCTATGGAATCTCTGGAACTATCGAACCCTATTCAAAAGTGATTGTGGTAAATTTTTGATGGCAATCCCTGCTCCAACATAGGCTACATTTTACGTCGGTACCACTAATCCCAGAGTGGTGCAGGAGCGAAAAATGTTCTAAAATTGCATTTTTTTTTATACTAAAGGAGCTAAAAATTTGAAATTTGGCATTGTAGTTACTTATAAGATGTAAATACTCTCTAAGAACAAAATAAAAAAAATCGAAATTTAAAAGGGTGAAATGAGCGAAAAGTGTTCTAAAAACATTCTAAATTACAATTTCTATGGAATCTCTGGAACTACAGAACCGATTTCAAAAGTGATGGTGGCAAATTGATGGTGACACTTCCTGCTCCAACATAGGCTATAATTTATGTCGGTGCCACTAATCCCAGGGGGGTGCAGGAGTGAAAAATTTTTGAAAATTGCGACTTTTTTTATATTGAAGGAGCTAGAAACTTGAAATTTGGCATGGTAGTTACTCTCTAAGAATAAATTTTAAAAAAATCGAAATTTAAAAGGGTGAAACGAGCGAAAAGCGTTCTAAAATCATTCTAAATTACAATTTCTATGGAATCTCTGGAACTACAGAACCGATTTCAAAAGTGATAGTGACAATCCCTTCTTCAACATCCTCTTTAATATAAAGCTATGCGTTGCTGACGACTGGATTTTTCACTAATCTTTGCCACAGATTAAACTCGGAAAATGAAAGATTTAAATTTACTAAAAAAAATAATAGCTCGAAAAGTATTTGTCAGAAAATTGTTAAACAAACTGCGTTTGAAAAGTAAAAAAACGTATATTTCTTAATATAAATTTAAAATCTAATGATTATGCCGTTTTTCAAATATTGAATTTCAAAAATTACCAAATTTAACAATGGAGTACCATAGAGAAAAGATAATGATAAGGGCGACGTGTCCTGACGTTTATATTGGCTATAGCACGAGTCACAAATTATAGTAGTCTTATTATTCTGTTAAAATATAAAAGTGAACTATGAAATGTCAATGTTTTGTTTGATTAAAAATTCGTTAAGAGAAATTGACCAGCGTAGCGGGCGTAGCTTGCTAGTATGTGTATAAACTAACATTTTGGAGAAGAAACACAAAACCTTTCTTGTATGTTATCCTTTTAATTTCTTTTAATGCTCTCCGTTATGTCGCATTTATTTAATTGTATCTCGGCAGACGGGAAATAATGAGTGGTCGCTTTGTTACTTTTTAATCAGTTTTTTCAATTTCTAGTGTAAATTGAGCCCTTTGACAAAAACTGAAAGTAGCGAAGTAGTGACTACTTTTGAAAAGTAGTTTGTAGTCACTACTTTTTAAAACAAGTAATTGTAGTTAACTACATTTTCGATAAAGTAGTTGTAGTTCGCTACTATAAAAAAGTAGTTTTTCCGACCCCTGTATATACCATGTTCAAGAATTGATGAAACACATTGTTTTACAGAATCACAGTGAGTGGGCAATGAGGACAGAAGCACAAAATCACATTGGTAGAATTAATTGTATTTGTGTATTTCAACCACAATAACTTGACGTAATTTTATTCTAATTAATCATTGATTATAGTGGTAACCAGAGCTAGGAACTAATAGAACATAGTTTTTAATTAAATAAAGCGTTATCATCATCACATATATCATTTTAGATATTTTCTTTCACTGTAGTATAACTCTTCACGATCACAATCTAAGTTTTCGTGGTCAAAGTATAACGCAAGTGATTGCTAATTAAAACAAAATTAATAATAGATGGTCCTAAAAGTTGGCATGAAACTCTAAATTATAAAACTCGTTTAGATGTTCTGCATCTTTTGCATTTTATAATTAAAGGAATTGCAATAAATAGTTTAAATTGTTAAAAGACGCCATGGTAGAAGGCATCCGCCATTCATTAAAAATATTAATGTTAAGAGATTAAAAAAAGACAATTTTAAATATATCTGTATGAATATCGAATGCTGTACTGATGAATATCGTACTCTGTAACTACGTAGGTTTTGTGCTGAATTGCATAATGGCTTACGGTGCCTCAAACGTATTTCAGGAAGAAAAGGTGCAGTGAATAAGTGTTAATTTCTACCCATAGCTGTAAAAAATGAAAACTATTTTCAATGAAGTTTATAAAGAAAAAATTCCTATATTTTATAACTGAAAATTTTCAACACTAAAATTTTGATGGAAATAAACGAAGAATTTTTCACGATTTAATGAAGATGGAGGCCTCTTGTGACCCAAGGGTTTTGGATCCCGTTTACTCATATGATAATATGTGCCCGGAATGAGTAGATAGTAAGGAAGTAAAGATATATAAAAGAAATTCCTTCAATAAATTTGTATTTAAAATAATTTGAAATTTTCCGTAATATTCAGTTTGTTCTCACCTACTACCAATACACATAAAAACTTGAACATGCATAAAATCCCTTCCAAAAATCAATGTACCAAATTATATGTAATAAAATCGAGTTTACAATCGCTACATCAACAAAAAGATCAATAAAATAAGAAATCAATGTTTAATAAGACATGTGTGGTTGCTTTCTTAACACTTTTCAATATAGTTGAAAAGTGTTTATGAATTCATCTGTCTGTCTGCAGTCTGTCCATGCTCGAACTCGCGTAAATATACTCGTATTGTCTTGAATTTGATATATGTTATTGGGGTTTACTATGTACTGTTTGGTATTGAAAATGAAGTGTGCAACATTTATGGATCTTTTACAGGGACACTCAAAAGTATTACGTTACATTGCGATCCATGGGGGAAAATCGTTTGCGGTATATTTTAATGATGTTTCACTATTTTAAACATATTGAAATTGATACATATCGCTGAGGTACACTACAAGATGTTTACTGTAGAGTGTAAACATAGGATATATCGTTCATTTACAGAGACACTCAAAAGAATTTGGTTACAGTACTGTCTATGCACAATAATTGGTGGTATCTCGTTTTCAGTTAGGGTACACGTTTTTAAATATAACTAATTTTTTGCATATTATTTGGTGCGTATAAATTCTATAGATCATATACAGGACTGCTGAAAAGATCTCAAGTACATTTCCGTTTATTGACTTAAATTGCTGAAGGGTAATTTTCAATTGTGCTATGTGTTTTCTAACTGAAGTAAATTTTAGCACACTATGTATCATACAAATTAATAGGTCATAAACAGGGTTGCACAAAAGAAATCGGACATTTTATTTGACTTTTGGCAGTAACTGATGAAATTGAACTTTCAAATGTGTTATGCGTTTTCTAAATTGTTTAGTTGGAAAACGAATAACTAATTTGAAAGTCCAATTTCAGCAATATTTACCAAAGTCAAATAAAATATCCAATTTATTTTGTGCAAATTAGTTACGTGGTAATGGTCGGGGCTAGTTGAGCTAAAGCCAAAAGTTTGGCCTTCCCACCCGGTTCAACTTTGACTTTGTTTACGTGGTAAACTGTGCACTTTTGTTACAATATTTTGAATGTGTTGGAAAATGTTTCAGAATATATGCTTGACACATGATTTTTCGTTCTTGTTTCTGTTTTTTCGCAGCTTCTCGTATCATGTTCAACTGATGATAATTGCAGTCTAATGCCTACTTTTTTCTTTAAACGGATTCCTCATTCTGTGTTGGTAGTTGAAAAAGTAGGAAATCCTTGATAAGTGGGGGCCGTGAGATTTGTAGCCAGAAGCACAATTCTATACCACCCTCAAGTATTTTATTTTTTATCACCTTCAGTGAAAATTACATCTCATTAATAGAATAGGGCAGACATTTTTTTTTTACGATTAACAGTAGTCAACCGTAGTAATATTTACTCGAATGATTTATTTTTCTCACCTGTTTTTCAGAACAGTAACATGATGATTTAAATGCCATATAATAATTTCAGCTTACTAGAAAGTGCGTACAGTTCCTAATTCATTTTAATTTATTTATACTGCCTAAAGACATTTTTAATGAAAAGATTTAAGTAGTTTTCTCTTTTTTAGCAACGAATGTTGATGAAATGCGTTATTAAATAAAATGCAAAAGAAAATTTTATCAGTAAAAATGTCTTTTTTTCATTTCAAAGAAAATTGTGTTTTAATTGGATTATTATCCATACAGCTATATTTAGATATGTAACATTCCGAGTAAATTTTAATTCAATGAGAAAGATTGCAATTAAAATTAGATAAATTTTTACTTGTTCTTATTATTTCCTAATTATATCTGGCTTATAGTAGTTTTTAGATGCAGTTACTTTTTTAATGTCAAATTTTGAAGTGGTAAGTTTTTATTTGAGTTTAGTAGCATAGAGAAATGAATCGATAACCAATAACAGATTTTCCTTCGCTATGCAACTAAAGTACGGCAATGTTTTCTTTCCATAATCGGGGTGATCTTATTTAAAATAGCATTATGTTTTCCCGACGAATAAAAGAAACAACAACTTACCGCTTAAGAGAAAGCACATTTGATTTTTTTTTTTTTTTTTACAATTATTTTACAATTCTGTCTTTATTTTTGTTTTTATTTTCATATTACAATAAATAAATAAATAAATAACTGTCTAAATTATGATAATTTTTAACTTTATACCTCAATTTCTACACTGAACTTTATATACATGGTAAAAATATTTATAAAAGATTATTTTAAATCTTTTAAAAAATAAAATAATTCATGTTTTAACGCATTTAAAGTAGATTTTATTTCACACATTAATTATCGAAAAAAAAAGAAAAAACGTTTTGTACAAGTAATTCAATTTGTTAAATCTATTTTATAAAATGTTATTTTCAAAAGAATTTATTTTGTCTACATGCACACAAAATAGAAAAACATGAAACTTTCAAAAAATGTCCACACTTTTGGCCACCACTGTATATATTCCAAATTTCAAAACTCACTGTCAACAGGAAGTGGGTGAAAAACGAGTGACAAGATTTGATTGTCCCATACATACATAATTAAAAACTAAAAGAAATCATTTAAAAAAAGGTATTTTCACTGTCTTAGATAAGAATAAAAAAAAAATCATGAAAATATATATATACTTTTTTATTTGACTCGTGCATTGTTCTTTTTGTGTAAACCCCTCTTTCGTGTCCAGCAGTATCCACTAACATATTTTAATTCCTTTTACTACTGTATCTTCGCTAATGTTTACATGCATTTACTTACAGGTTATTTATATATTAACACATACATATTTTTGTTTATGCAATTTCTACTTCTGTTTTAGTAAGACATAAATTACATTAATTTTAAAAATACGCCATCCGATCGAAAAACTGGTACGTGGTACAGTAATTTCAGTACCATATTTTGATTTAGCGAGCTGAAATGTATAAAACTTAACCATTATTTTTACAGAATGGATTTTTCTGCCGGCAAGTTTTACTAAAGCGCTAGCATGAATTCTTCAATACTAAAATATAATAAAGTAATTTAGTTCTTTTTCGATTGATAATCAAGAAGTTGATACATTTTTTCATTCAAAAAAGTTTTCTTCTTGTCGAAAATATCATAACAACTTTTTATTTTTCAGTTGAAAACTATAGTACTATATGAAATACACAATAATTATTTGTACTGCCCATTTCGTTCAAACATTATATTGTTTTTAAAAACATACTAAAAAATAGTGCACATGTCTAAAAGTTTCTAAAAAAACTTTCAAACACTCTAAAAAATGAGTCAATATGTACAAAAGCTTTAAAAATATTTTCACCTCCTGGTCTGAGGCATCATCAGTAACTGTTGTTCTGCTTCTTCCTCGCGACTCACTTTCGTTGAAGTCTTCCACATTTTCCCCTATCATCATCATCATCATCATCATCATCATCATCATCCCAAAACATGGTTTCAGGCTATAAGCCTCTTCCGGCCTCAATCCATATTTTTCGCGGCCTTCCTCGGTCTCTTTTCCCCCTTTGCTTATAATTAAAGGCTGCTTTTGGTATACGATCTCTATCCATCCTTTCGATGTGGTCCCTCCATTTCCTTCTGTAATTTCCTATTTTATTTAATATTGGTATAACCTCCAGCTCTCTTCTGATGTAATCATTCTTTACTTTGTCCATTATTCAACATCCCTTCACACTCCTAAAAAATTTCATTTCTGAGGATTGGATTTGTCTTTCATCATTTTTTGTGAATGTCCATGCCTCACTTCCGTATAATAAAGTTGGTATTGCCATTGTTTAAAAAAAAAATTATTCTTGTGTTTTTTCTTGTATTTCGAAGAGTTCTTATAGTACCACAGATGTATTGAAATTTATGAAGCTTATTTTGTATATCGTTGTCATAGTCATAAGATATATCACATCCTAAGTAATTGAAATGTGAAATCTGCTCTATTGGATTATTTTCTAAAATAATTTTTGTTCTTATAGGATCTTTGCCCCTAAATGTCATTACCTTTGTCTTATTCTTTGAAATCCTTAAATTATAATATTTTCCAATTTTGTTTAAAGTAAAAATTGCACGTTGTAAATTGTCTTCATTATCCTGAAAAAAACAAAGATCATCTGCAAATAATATATTCTTATACATGATGTTTCCGAGATCTATTCCAGTTTTGATTTTATTTTTCCAAATTCTCATAACATAATCAATATATGTTATGAGAATTTGGAACACTTTCGTTGAAGTCTTCCACATTTTCCCCAATTCCTAATAATATGTGGCACCATCTATTATCAATTTATACATCTATTATCAATATCTATTATAACTTGTTAATTTCTTAACTTACTCAACTTTTATATAAATTACTCTTAAAAAAGTAGAAGTATAACAGTCCTATTTATTAAACTGTCACTATTGCTAAAAAATTTTTGGTGACAACAATAGACTAAGTTAATGAATAAACTTTAAAACTCTTCAATAAATATAAATTTTCTTAAAACATGTCTTGAAAGAAATGCTTAAGTGCCACACTAAGGATGATGGATGACTAGCTTCAGATTTTTAATAAAATAGCTGTGGTTGAAATTTCATTTCCTGGAAACGTGTCTATTTTAAGTTCTATACTGACTATTTTTATTTTTATTTATTAGCAAGAAATTGGATGTCTGTAAATTTTTTCTTGTAGGATAAGATAGATGGTTTACATAAATATTCTGATCCAGAAGATATCTAGTTCAAATTTCGAAATGATGTCAGATTTCTATGTTTCTAGTAATTGCAAATATTTTCCTTCCGTTCTGTATTAATAAAAGTTTTGGAATTTATTGGTATAATGGGATTTGTTCTGCAAAATTTCTGTACCATACAAAAAGTTCAAAACTCTTAACAGTCAAATTCTTGCGGACAAAACAGTTACGAAGCATTTTGGGAGGTATAAAATGCTGGATCTCAATAAAAAGTTTTGTTTTTGGCAAGAAAATGTTCAAGTTTTAAACACCACACAATGTCTCTATACGCCATTCGGAGGTGCAAATATTTTAAATGTTTACGCATGAAACTACTCAACATCTCAATTATATTGTCGAAATATATACCCAGAGGTCGGAAGTAGCGCGCTGCAAGTAGTGAAACTACAGCAGTCACTACTTTTTGCAGTAATTTGTAGTGTAGCGCGCTACATTTTGAACAATGTAGTGTAGCGAATAACGCGATACGAAAAATCAGTAGTTTGTAGCGAGAACCGACGCTACTTTTAACACTACTTCAAGGGGAAAAGTGCGATTCTGCAAAGCACGAGGCTGAAACTGTCTCCTTTTGTGAAAAATGTGTTCCGCTCAACAATTTGCAAATCTCAGATGCAGTGCATAGCAACGCATCGCATGAAGTCATAGATTTTTCCCATTCACACTTGCTGCTCAAATAAAATTCTAAAGCGACACTTACCTATTTACTCGTTATTAGGACTTCCTGTTTTAACGCCGGGTTTCTTATTATTCAGAATTACTTTATTTATAGGTTTACTTTTTTACATATACAGTTGATTGTCTGTAATTTTCTAGATTATAATATCTCTTATAATCTTGCTACGAAATTTGCAATCTATACCAATATTATAAAGTAGTAAAGATTGTTTGTTTGTTTGTTTGTTTGTTTGTTTGTTTGTAGGGGGTAATCTCTGTAACTACTGAAGAGATTTCAAAAGTGATGGTGGCAAATTGATGGTAACAATCCCTGCTCCAACATAGGCTATATTTTATGTCGGTGCCACTACCCCCAAGGGGGTGCAAAAGCGAAAAACGTTCTAAAATTTCGATTTTTTTTTATACTGGAGGAGCTAGGAACAAGAAATTTGGCATAGTAGTTACTTATAAGATGTAAATGCTCTCTAAGAACAAATTTTAACAAAATTCGAAATTTAAAAGGGTGAGATGAGCGAAAAGCGTTCTAAAAACATTCTAAATTACAATTTCTATATGCAATATCTGGAACTACAGAACCGTTTTCAAAAGTGATTGTGGCAAATTGATGGTGAAAGTCCCTGCTCCAACATAGGCTATATTTTATGTCGGTGCCACTACCCCCAGGGGCGGGTGCAGGAGCGAAAAACGTTCTAAAATTTCGATTTTTTTTTTATACTGAAGGAGCTAGAAACATGAAATTTTGCATGGTAGTTACTTAAAAGATGTAAATGCTCTCTAAGAACACATTCTAAAAAAATTCGAAATTTAAAGGGTGTGAGATGAGCGAAAAGCGTTCTAAAAACATTCTAAATTACAATTCCAATGGAATATCTGGAACTACAGAACCATTTTCAAAAGTAATGGTGGCAAATTGATGGTAACAGTCTCTGCTGTAACATAGGCTATATTTCATGTCGGTGCCACTACCACAGGGGGGTGCGAGAACGAAAAGCGTTCTAAAATTTCGATATTTTTTATACTGAAGGAGCCAGAAACATGAAATTTTGCATGGTAGTTACTTATAAAATGTAAATGCTCTCTAACAACAAATTCTAATAAAATTCGAAATTTAAAAGGGTGAGATGAGCGAAAAGCGTTCTAAAAACATTCTAAATTACAATTTCTATGGAATATCTGGAACTACAGCACCGTTTTCAAAACTGATGGTCACAAATTGATGGTGACAGTCCCTGCTCCAACATAGGCTATATTTTATGTCGGTGCCAGTACCCCCAGGGTGGTGCAGGAGCGAAAAACATTCTTTAATTTCATTTTTTTTTATACTGAAGGAGCTAGAAACATGAAATTTGGCATGGTAGTTACTTATAAGATGTAAATGCTCTCTAAGAACACATTCTAAAAAAATCGAAATTTAAAAGGTGTGACATAAAGCGAAAAGCGTTCTTAAAATATTCTAAATTACAATTTCAATGGAATATCTGGAACTACAGAACTGTTTTCAAAAGTGATTGTGGCAAATTGATGGTCACAGTTCCTGCTGTAACATAGGCTATATTTCATGCCGGTGCCACTGGCCCCAGGGGAGTGATTGAGCGAAAAACGTTCTCAAATTTCGATTTTTATGTACTGAAGGTGTTAGAAACATTCATGAAATTTGGCATGGTAGTTACAAATAAGATGTAAATGCTCTCTAAGAACAAATTCTAAAAAAATTCGAAATTTAAAACTGTGAGATGAGCGAAAAGCGTTCTTAAAACATTCTAAATTACATTTTCTATGGAATCTCTGGAACTATCGAACCCTATTCAAAAGTGATTGTGGTAAATTTTTGATGGCAATCCCTGCTCCAACATAGGCTACATTTTACGTCGGTGCCACTAATCCCAGAGTGGTGCAGGAGCGAAAAATGTTGTAAAATTGCATTTTTTTTTTATACTAAAGGAGCTAAAAATTTGAAATTTGGCATTGTAGTTACTTATAAGATGTAAATACTCTCTAAGAACAAAATAAAAAAAATCGAAATTTAAAAGGGTGAAATGAGCGAAAAGTGTTCTAAAAACATTCTAAATTACAATTTCTATGGAATCTCTGGAACTACAGAACCGATTTCAAAAGTGATGGTGGCAAATTGATGGTGACACTTCCTGCTCCAACATAGGCTATAATTTATGTCGGTGCCACTAATCCCAGGGGGTGCAGGAGTGAAAAATTTTTGAAAATTGCGACTTTTTTTATATTGAAGGAGCTAGAAACTTGAAATTTGGCATGGTAGTTACTCTCTAAGAATAAATTTTAAAAAAATCGAAATTTAAAAGGGTGAAACGAGCGAAAAGCGTTCTAAAATCATTCTAAATTACAATTTCTATGGAATCTCTGGAACTACAGAACCGATTTCAAAAGTGATAGTGACAATCCCTTCTTCAACATCCTCTTTAATATAAAGCTATGCGTTGCTGACGACTGGATTTTTCACTAATCTTTGCCACAGATTAAACTCGGAAAATGAAAGATTTAAATTTACTAAAAAAAATAATAGCTCGAAAAGTATTTGTCAGAAAATTGTTAAACAAACTGCGTTTGAAAAGTAAAAAAACGTATATTTCTTAATATAAATTTAAAATCTAATGATTATGCCGTTTTTCAAATATTGAATTTCAAAAATTACCAAATTTAACAATGGAGTACCATAGAGAAAAGATAATGATAAGGGCGACGTGTCCTGACGTTTATATTGGCTATAGCACGAGTCACAAATTATAGTAGTCTTATTATTCTGTTAAAATATAAAAGTGAACTATGAAATGTCAATGTTTTGTTTGATTAAAAATTCGTTAAGAGAAATTGACCAGCGTAGCGGGCGTAGCTTGCTAGTATGTGTATAAACTAACATTTTGGAGAAGAAACACAAAACCTTTCTTGTATGTTATCCTTTTAATTTCTTTTAATGCTCTCCGTTATGTCGCATTTATTTAATTGTATCTCGGCAGACGGGAAATAATGAGTGGTCGCTTTGTTACTTTTTAATCAGTTTTTTCAATTTCTAGTGTAAATTGAGCCCTTTGACAAAAACTGAAAGTAGCGAAGTAGTGACTACTTTTGAAAAGTAGTTTGTAGTCACTACCTTTTAAAACAAGTAATTGTAGTTAACTACATTTTCGATAAAGTAGTTGTAGTTCGCTACTATAAAAAAGTAGTTTTTCCGACCCCTGTATATACCATGTTCAAGAATTGATGAAACACATTGTTTTACAGAATCACAGTGAGTGGGCAATGAGGACAGAAGCACAAAATCACATTGGTAGAATTAATTGTATTTGTGTATTTCAACCACAATAACTTGACGTAATTTTATTCTAATTAATCATTGATTATAGTGGTAACCAGAGCTAGGAACTAATAGAACATAGTTTTTAATTAAATAAAGCGTTATCATCATCACATATATCATTTTAGATATTTTCTTTCACTGTAGTATAACTCTTCACGATCACAATCTAAGTTTTCGTGGTCAAAGTATAACGCAAGTGATTGCTAATTAAAACAAAATTAATAATAGATGGTCCTAAAAGTTGGCATGAAACTCTAAATTATAAAACTCGTTTAGATGTTCTGCATCTTTTGCATTTTATAATTAAAGGAATTGCAATAAATAGTTTAAATTGTTAAAAGACGCCATGGTAGAAGGCATCCGCCATTCATTAAAAATATTAATGTTAAGAGATTAAAAAAAGACAATTTTAAATATATCTGTATGAATATCGAATGCTGTACTGATGAATATCGTACTCTGTAACTACGTAGGTTTTGTGCTGAATTGCATAATGGCTTACGGTGCCTCAAACGTATTTCAGGAAGAAAAGGTGCAGTGAATAAGTGTTAATTTCTACCCATAGCTGTAAAAAATGAAAACTATTTTCAATGAAGTTTATAAAGAAAAAATTCCTATATTTTATAACTGAAAATTTTCAACACTAAAATTTTGATGGAAATAAACGAAGAATTTTTCACGATTTAATGAAGATGGAGGCCTCTTGTGACCCAAGGGTTTTGGATCCCGTTTACTCATATGATAATATGTGCCCGGAATGAGTAGATAGTAAGGAAGTAAAGATATATAAAAGAAATTCCTTCAATAAATTTGTATTTAAAATAATTTGAAATTTTCCGTAATATTCAGTTTGTTCTCACCTACTACCAATACACATAAAAACTTGAACATGCATAAAATCCCTTCCAAAAATCAATGTACCAAATTATATGTAATAAAATCGAGTTTACAATCGCTACATCAACAAAAAGATCAATAAAATAAGAAATCAATGTTTAATAAGACATGTGTGGTTGCTTTCTTAACACTTTTCAATATAGTTGAAAAGTGTTTATGAATTCATCTGTCTGTCTGCAGTCTGTCCATGCTCGAACTCGCGTAAATATACTCGTATTGTCTTGAATTTGATATATGTTATTGGGGTTTACTATGTACTGTTTGGTATTGAAAATGAAGTGTGCAACATTTATGGATCTTTTACAGGGACACTCAAAAGTATTACGTTACATTGCGATCCATGGGGGAAAATCGTTTGCGGTATATTTTAATGATGTTTCACTATTTTAAACATATTGAAATTGATACATATCGCTGAGGTACACTACAAGATGTTTACTGTAGAGTGTAAACATAGGATATATCGTTCATTTACAGAGACACTCAAAAGAATTTGGTTACAGTACTGTCTATGCACAATAATTGGTGGTATCTCGTTTTCAGTTAGGGTACACGTTTTTAAATATAACTAATTTTTTGCATATTATTTGGTGCGTATAAATTCTATAGATCATATACAGGACTGCTGAAAAGATCTCAAGTACATTTCCGTTTATTGACTTAAATTGCTGAAGGGTAATTTTCAATTGTGCTATGTGTTTTCTAACTGAAGTAAATTTTAGCACACTATGTATCATACAAATTAATAGGTCATAAACAGGGTTGCACAAAAGAAATCGGACATTTTATTTGACTTTTGGCAGTAACTGATGAAATTGAACGTTCAAATGTGTTATGCGTTTTCTAAATTGTTTAGTTGGAAAACGAATAACTAATTTGAAAGTCCAATTTCAGCAATATTTACCAAAGTCAAATAAAATATCCAATTTATTTTGTGCAAATTAGTTACGTGGTAATGGTCGGGGCTAGTTGAGCTAAAGCCAAAAGTTTGGCCTTCCCACCCGGTTCAACTTTGACTTTGTTTACGTGGTAAACTGTGCACTTTTGTTACAATATTTTGAATGTGTTGGAAAATGTTTCAGAATATATGCTTGACACATGATTTTTCGTTCTTGTTTCTGTTTTTTCGCAGCTTCTCGTATCATGTTCAACTGATGATAATTGCAGTCTAATGCCTACTTTTTTCTTTAAACGGATTCCTCATTCTGTGTTGGTAGTTGAAAAAGTAGGAAATCCTTGATAAGTGGGGGCCGTGAGATTTGTAGCCAGAAGCACAATTCTATACCACCCTCAAGTATTTTATTTTTTATCACCTTCAGTGAAAATTACATCTCATTAATAGAATAGGGCAGACATTTTTTTTTTACGATTAACAGTAGTCAACCGTAGTAATATTTACTCGAATGATTTATTTTTCTCACCTGTTTTTCAGAACAGTAACATGATGATTTAAATGCCATATAATAATTTCAGCTTACTAGAAAGTGCGTACAGTTCCTAATTCATTTTAATTTATTTATACTGCCTAAAGACATTTTTAATGAAAAGATTTAAGTAGTTTTCTCTTTTTTAGCAACGAATGTTGATGAAATGCGTTATTAAATAAAATGCAAAAGAAAATTTTATCAGTAAAAATGTCTTTTTTTCATTTCAAAGAAAATTGTGTTTTAATTGGATTATTATCCATACAGCTATATTTAGATATGTAACATTCCGAGTAAATTTTAATTCAATGAGAAAGATTGCAATTAAAATTAGATTAATTTTTACGTGTTCTTATTATTTCCTAATTATATCTGGCTTATAGTAGTTTTTAGATGCAGTTACTTTTTTAATGTCAAATTTTGAAGTGGTAAGTTTTTATTTGAGTTTAGTAGCATAGAGAAATGAATCGATAACCAATAACAGATTTTCCTTCGCTATGCAACTAAAGTACGGCAATGTTTTCTTTCCATAATCGGGGTGATCTTATTTAAAATAGCATTATGTTTTCCCGACGAATAAAAGAAACAACAACTTACCGCTTAAGAGAAAGCACATTTGATTTTTTTTTTTTTTTACAATTATTTTACAATTCTGTCTTTATTTTTGTTTTTATTTTCATATTACAATAAATAAATAAATAAATAACTGTCTAAATTATGATAATTTTTAACTTTATACCTCAATTTCTACACTGAACTTTATATACATGGTAAAAATATTTATAAAAGATTATTTTAAATCTTTTAAAAAATAAAATAATTCATGTTTTAACGCATTTAAAGTAGATTTTATTTCACACATTAATTATCGAAAAAAAAAGAAAAAACGTTTTGTACAAGTAATTCAATTTGTTAAATCTATTTTATAAAATGTTATTTTCAAAAGAATTTCTTTTGTCTACATGCACACAAAATAGAAAAACATGAAACTTTCAAAAAATGTCCACACTTTTGGCCACCACTGTATATATTCCAAATTTCAAAACTCACTGTCAACAGGAAGTGGGTGAAAAACGAGTGACAAGATTTGATTGTCCCATACATACATAATTAAAAACTAAAAGAAATCATTTAAAAAAAGGTATTTTCACTGTCTTAGATAAGAATAAAAAAAAATCATGAAAATATATATATACTTTTTTATTTGACTCGTGCATTGTTCTTTTTGTGTAAACCCCTCTTTCGTGTCCAGCAGTATCCACTAACATATTTTAATTCCTTTTACTACTGTATCTTCGCTAATGTTTACATGCATTTACTTACAGGTTATTTATATATTAACACATACATATTTTTGTTTATGCAATTTCTACTTCTGTTTTAGTAAGACATAAATTACATTAATTTTAAAAATACGCCATCCGATCGAAAAACTGGTACGTGGTACAGTAATTTCAGTACCATATTTTGATTTAGCGAGCTGAAATGTATAAAACTTAACCATTATTTTTACAGAATGGATTTTTCTGCCGGCAAGTTTTACTAAAGCGCTAGCATGAATTCTTCAATACTAAAATATAATAAAGTAATTTAGTTCTTTTTCGATTGATAATCAAGAAGTTGATACATTTTTTCATTCAAAAAAGTTTTCTTCTTGTCGAAAATATCATAACAACTTTTTATTTTTCAGTTGAAAACTATAGTACTATATGAAATACACAATAATTATTTGTACTGCCCATTTCGTTCAAACATTATATTGTTTTTAAAAACATACTAAAAAATAGTGCACATGTCTAAAAGTTTCTAAAAAAACTTTCAAACACTCTAAAAAATGAGTCAATATGTACAAAAGCTTTAAAAATATTTTCACCTCCTGGTCTGAGGCATCATCAGTAACTGTTGTTCTGCTTCTTCCTCGCGACTCACTTTCGTTGAAGTCTTCCACATTTTCCCCTATCATCATCATCATCATCATCATCATCATCATCATCCCAAAACATGGTTTCAGGCTATAAGCCTCTTCCGGCCTCAATCCATATTTTTCGCGGCCTTCCTCGGTCTCTTTTCCCCCTTTGCTTATAATTAAAGGCTGCTTTTGGTATACG
This sequence comes from Maratus michaelseni, assembly GCA_963931845.1. Classification (NCBI taxonomy): domain Eukaryota; kingdom Metazoa; phylum Arthropoda; class Arachnida; order Araneae; family Salticidae; genus Maratus; species Maratus michaelseni. The sequence continues at coordinate 358,586,823 of OZ007593.1, read as the reverse complement.
ATCTCTATCCATCCTTTCGATGTGGTCCCTCCATTTCCTTCTGTAATTTCCTATTTTATTTAATATTGGTATAACCTCCAGCTCTCTTCTGATGTAATCATTCTTTACTTTGTCCATTATTCAACATCCCTTCACACTCCTAAAAAATTTCATTTCTGAGGATTGGATTTGTCTTTCATCATTTTTTGTGAATGTCCATGCCTCACTTCCGTATAATAAAGTTGGTATTGCCATTGTTTAAAAAAAAAATTATTCTTGTGTTTTTTCTTGTATTTCGAAGAGTTCTTATAGTACCACAGATGTATTGAAATTTATGAAGCTTATTTTGTATATCGTTGTCATAGTCATAAGATATATCACATCCTAAGTAATTGAAATGTGAAATCTGCTCTATTGGATTATTTTCTAAAATAATTTTTGTTCTTATAGGATCTTTGCCCCTAAATGTCATTACCTTTGTCTTATTCTTTGAAATCCTTAAATTATAATATTTTCCAATTTTGTTTAAAGTAAAAATTGCACGTTGTAAATTGTCTTCATTATCCTGAAAAAAACAAAGATCATCTGCAAATAATATATTCTTATACATGATGTTTCCGAGATCTATTCCAGTTTTGATTTTATTTTTCCAAATTCTCATAACATAATCAATATATGTTATGAGAATTTGGAACACTTTCGTTGAAGTCTTCCACATTTTCCCCAATTCCTAATAATATGTGGCACCATCTATTATCAATTTATACATCTATTATCAATATCTATTATAACTTGTTAATTTCTTAACTTACTCAACTTTTATATAAATTACTCTTAAAAAAGTAGAAGTATAACAGTCCTATTTATTAAACTGTCACTATTGCTAAAAAATTTTTGGTGACAACAATAGACTAAGTTAATGAATAAACTTTAAAACTCTTCAATAAATATAAATTTTCTTAAAACATGTCTTGAAAGAAATGCTTAAGTGCCACACTAAGGATGATGGATGACTAGCTTCAGATTTTTAATAAAATAGCTGTGGTTGAAATTTCATTTCCTGGAAACGTGTCTATTTTAAGTTCTATACTGACTATTTTTATTTTTATTTATTAGCAAGAAATTGGATGTCTGTAAATTTTTTCTTGTAGGATAAGATAGATGGTTTACATAAATATTCTGATCCAGAAGATATCTAGTTCAAATTTCGAAATGATGTCAGATTTCTATGTTTCTAGTAATTGCAAATATTTTCCTTCCGTTCTGTATTAATAAAAGTTTTGGAATTTATTGGTATAATGGGATTTGTTCTGCAAAATTTCTGTACCATACAAAAAGTTCAAAACTCTTAACAGTCAAATTCTTGCGGACAAAACAGTTACGAAGCATTTTGGGAGGTATAAAATGCTGGATCTCAATAAAAAGTTTTGTTTTTGGCAAGAAAATGTTCAAGTTTTAAACACCACACAATGTCTCTATACGCCATTCGGAGGTGCAAATATTTTAAATGTTTACGCATGAAACTACTCAACATCTCAATTATATTGTCGAAATATATACCCAGAGGTCGGAAGTAGCGCGCTGCAAGTAGTGAAACTACAGCAGTCACTACTTTTTGCAGTAATTTGTAGTGTAGCGCGCTACATTTTGAACAATGTAGTGTAGCGAATAACGCGATACGAAAAATCAGTAGTTTGTAGCGAGAACCGACGCTACTTTTAACACTACTTCAAGGGGAAAAGTGCGATTCTGCAAAGCACGAGGCTGAAACTGTCTCCTTTTGTGAAAAATGTGTTCCGCTCAACAATTTGCAAATCTCAGATGCAGTGCATAGCAACGCATCGCATGAAGTCATAGATTTTTCCCATTCACACTTGCTGCTCAAATAAAATTCTAAAGCGACACTTACCTATTTACTCGTTATTAGGACTTCCTGTTTTAACGCCGGGTTTCTTATTATTCAGAATTACTTTATTTATAGGTTTACTTTTTTACATATACAGTTGATTGTCTGTAATTTTCTAGATTATAATATCTCTTATAATCTTGCTACGAAATTTGCAATCTATACCAATATTATAAAGTAGTAAAGATTGTTTGTTTGTTTGTTTGTTTGTTTGTTTGTTTGTAGGGGGTAATCTCTGTAACTACTGAAGAGATTTCAAAAGTGATGGTGGCAAATTGATGGTAACAATCCCTGCTCCAACATAGGCTATATTTTATGTCGGTGCCACTACCCCCAAGGGGGTGCAAAAGCGAAAAACGTTCTAAAATTTCGATTTTTTTTTATACTGGAGGAGCTAGGAACAAGAAATTTGGCATAGTAGTTACTTATAAGATGTAAATGCTCTCTAAGAAGAAATTCTAACAAAATTCGAAATTTAAAAGGGTGAGATGAGCGAAAAGCGTTCTAAAAACATTCTAAATTACAATTTCTATATGGAATATCTGGAACTACAGAACCGTTTTCAAAAGTGATTGTGGCAAATTGATGGTGAAAGTCCCTGCTCCAACATAGGCTATATTTTATGTCGGTGCCACTACCCCCAGGGGCGGGTGCAGGAGCGAAAAACGTTCTAAAATTTCGATTTTTTTTTTATACTGAAGGAGCTAGAAACATGAAATTTTGCATGGTAGTTACTTAAAAGATGTAAATGCTCTCTAAGAACACATTCTAAAAAAATTCGAAATTTAAAGGGTGTGAGATGAGCGAAAAGCGTTCTAAAAACATTCTAAATTACAATTCCAATGGAATATCTGGAACTACAGAACCATTTTCAAAAGTAATGGTGGCAAATTGATGGTAACAGTCTCTGCTGTAACATAGGCTATATTTCATGTCGGTGCCACTACCACAGGGGGGTGCGAGAACGAAAAGCGTTCTAAAATTTCGATATTTTTTATACTGAAGGAGCTAGAAACATGAAATTTTGCATGGTAGTTACTTATAAAATGTAAATGCTCTCTAACAACAAATTCTAATAAAATTCGAAATTTAAAAGGGTGAGATGAGCGAAAAGCGTTCTAAAAACATTCTAAATTACAATTTCTATGGAATATCTGGAACTACAGCACCGTTTTCAAAACTGATGGTCACAAATTGATGGTGACAGTCCCTGCTCCAACATAGGCTATATTTTATGTCGGTGCCAGTACCCCCAGGGTGGTGCAGGAGCGAAAAACATTCTTTAATTTCATTTTTTTTTATACTGAAGGAGCTAGAAACATGAAATTTGGCATGGTAGTTACTTATAAGATGTAAATGCTCTCTAAGAACACATTCTAAAAAAATCGAAATTTAAAAGGTGTGACATAAAGCGAAAAGCGTTCTTAAAATATTCTAAATTACAATTTCAATGGAATATCTGGAACTACAGAACTGTTTTCAAAAGTGATTGTGGCAAATTGATGGTCACAGTTCCTGCTGTAACATAGGCTATATTTCATGCCGGTGCCACTGGCCCCAGGGGAGTGATTGAGCGAAAAACGTTCTCAAATTTCGATTTTTATGTACTGAAGGTGTTAGAAACATTCATGAAATTTGGCATGGTAGTTACAAATAAGATGTAAATGCTCTCTAAGAACAAATTCTAAAAAAATTCGAAATTTAAAACTGTGAGATGAGCGAAAAGCGTTCTTAAAACATTCTAAATTACATTTTCTATGGAATCTCTGGAACTATCGAACCCTATTCAAAAGTGATTGTGGTAAATTTTTGATGGCAATCCCTGCTCCAACATAGGCTACATTTTACGTCGGTGCCACTAATCCCAGAGTGGTGCAGGAGCGAAAAATGTTCTAAAATTGCATTTTTTTTTATACTAAAGGAGCTAAAAATTTGAAATTTGGCATTGTAGTTACTTATAAGATGTAAATACTCTCTAAGAACAAAATAAAAAAAATCGAAATTTAAAAGGGTGAAATGAGCGAAAAGTGTTCTAAAAACATTCTAAATTACAATTTCTATGGAATCTCTGGAACTACAGAACCGATTTCAAAAGTGATGGTGGCAAATTGATGGTGACACTTCCTGCTCCAACATAGGCTATAATTTATGTCGGTGCCACTAATCCCAGGGGGGTGCAGGAGTGAAAAATTTTTGAAAATTGCGACTTTTTTTATATTGAAGGAGCTAGAAACTTGAAATTTGGCATGGTAGTTACTCTCTAAGAATAAATTTTAAAAAAATCGAAATTTAAAAGGGTGAAACGAGCGAAAAGCGTTCTAAAATCATTCTAAATTACAATTTCTATGGAATCTCTGGAACTACAGAACCGATTTCAAAAGTGATAGTGACAATCCCTTCTTCAACATCCTCTTTAATATAAAGCTATGCGTTGCTGACGACTGGATTTTTCAGTAATCTTTGCCACAGATTAAACTCGGAAAATGAAAGATTTAAATTTACTAAAAAAAATAATAGCTCGAAAAGTATTTGTCAGAAAATTGTTAAACAAACTGCGTTTGAAAAGTAAAAAAACGTATATTTCTTAATATAAATTTAAAATCTAATGATTATGCCGTTTTTCAAATATTGAATTTCAAAAATTACCAAATTTAACAATGGAGTACCATAGAGAAAAGATAATGATAAGGGCGACGTGTCCTGACGTTTATATTGGCTATAGCACGAGTCACAAATTATAGTAGTCTTATTATTCTGTTAAAATATAAAAGTGAACTATGAAATGTCAATGTTTTGTTTGATTAAAAATTCGTTAAGAGAAATTGACCAGCGTAGCGGGCGTAGCTTGCTAGTATGTGTATAAACTAACATTTTGGAGAAGAAACACAAAACCTTTCTTGTATGTTATCCTTTTAATTTCTTTTAATGCTCTCCGTTATGTCGCATTTATTTAATTGTATCTCGGCAGACGGGAAATAATGAGTGGTCGCTTTGTTACTTTTTAATCAGTTTTTTCAATTTCTAGTGTAAATTGAGCCCTTTGACAAAAACTGAAAGTAGCGAAGTAGTGACTACTTTTGAAAAGTAGTTTGTAGTCACTACTTTTTAAAACAAGTAATTGCAGTTAACTACATTTTCGATAAAGTAGTTGTAGTTCGCTACTATAAAAAAGTAGTTTTTCCGACCCCTGTATATACCATGTTCAAGAATTGATGAAACACATTGTTTTACAGAATCACAGTGAGTGGGCAATGAGGACAGAAGCACAAAATCACATTGGTAGAATTAATTGTATTTGTGTATTTCAACCACAATAACTTGACGTAATTTTATTCTAATTAATCATTGATTATAGTGGTAACCAGAGCTAGGAACTAATAGAACATAGTTTTTAATTAAATAAAGCGTTATCATCATCACATATATCATTTTAGATATTTTCTTTCACTGTAGTATAACTCTTCACGATCACAATCTAAGTTTTCGTGGTCAAAGTATAACGCAAGTGATTGCTAATTAAAACAAAATTAATAATAGATGGTCCTAAAAGTTGGCATGAAACTCTAAATTATAAAACTCGTTTAGATGTTCTGCATCTTTTGCATTTTATAATTAAAGGAATTGCAATAAATAGTTTAAATTGTTAAAAGACGCCATGGTAGAAGGCATCCGCCATTCATTAAAAATATTAATGTTAAGAGATTAAAAAAAGACAATTTTAAATATATCTGTATGAATATCGAATGCTGTACTGATGAATATCGTACTCTGTAACTACGTAGGTTTTGTGCTGAATTGCATAATGGCTTACGGTGCCTCAAACGTATTTCAGGAAGAAAAGGTGCAGTGAATAAGTGTTAATTTCTACCCATAGCTGTAAAAAATGAAAACTATTTTCAATGAAGTTTATAAAGAAAAAATTCCTATATTTTATAACTGAAAATTTTCAACACTAAAATTTTGATGGAAATAAACGAAGAATTTTTCACGATTTAATGAAGATGGAGGCCTCTTGTGACCCAAGGGTTTTGGATCCCGTTTACTCATATGATAATATGTGCCCGGAATGAGTAGATAGTAAGGAAGTAAAGATATATAAAAGAAATTCCTTCAATAAATTTGTATTTAAAATAATTTGAAATTTTCCGTAATATTCAGTTTGTTCTCACCTACTACCAATACACATAAAAACTTGAACATGCATAAAATCCCTTCCAAAAATCAATGTACCAAATTATATGTAATAAAATCGAGTTTACAATCGCTACATCAACAAAAAGATCAATAAAATAAGAAATCAATGTTTAATAAGACATGTGTGGTTGCTTTCTTAACACTTTTCAATATAGTTGAAAAGTGTTTATGAATTCATCTGTCTGTCTGCAGTCTGTCCATGCTCGAACTCGCGTAAATATACTCGTATTGTCTTGAATTTGATATATGTTATTGGGGTTTACTATGTACTGTTTGGTATTGAAAATGAAGTGTGCAACATTTATGGATCTTTTACAGGGACACTCAAAAGTATTACGTTACATTGCGATCCATGGGGGAAAATCGTTTGCGGTATATTTTAATGATGTTTCACTATTTTAAACATATTGAAATTGATACATATCGCTGAGGTACACTACAAGATGTTTACTGTAGAGTGTAAACATAGGATATATCGTTCATTTACAGAGACACTCAAAAGAATTTGGTTACAGTACTGTCTATGCACAATAATTGGTGGTATCTCGTTTTCAGTTAGGGTACACGTTTTTAAATATAACTAATTTTTTGCATATTATTTGGTGCGTATAAATTCTATAGATCATATACAGGACTGCTGAAAAGATCTCAAGTACATTTCCGTTTATTGACTTAAATTGCTGAAGGGTAATTTTCAATTGTGCTATGTGTTTTCTAACTGAAGTAAATTTTAGCACACTATGTATCATACAAATTAATAGGTCATAAACAGGGTTGCACAAAAGAAATCGGACATTTTATTTGACTTTTGGCAGTAACTGATGAAATTGAACGTTCAAATGTGTTATGCGTTTTCTAAATTGTTTAGTTGGAAAACGAATAACTAATTTGAAAGTCCAATTTCAGCAATATTTACCAAAGTCAAATAAAATATCCAATTTATTTTGTGCAAATTAGTTACGTGGTAATGGTCGGGGCTAGTTGAGCTAAAGCCAAAAGTTTGGCCTTCCCACCCGGTTCAACTTTGACTTTGTTTACGTGGTAAACTGTGCACTTTTGTTACAATATTTTGAATGTGTTGGAAAATGTTTCAGAATATATGCTTGACACATGATTTTTCGTTCTTGTTTCTGTTTTTTCGCAGCTTCTCGTATCATGTTCAACTGATGATAATTGCAGTCTAATGCCTACTTTTTTCTTTAAACGGATTCCTCATTCTGTGTTGGTAGTTGAAAAAGTAGGAAATCCTTGATAAGTGGGGGCCGTGAGATTTGTAGCCAGAAGCACAATTCTATACCACCCTCAAGTATTTTATTTTTTATCACCTTCAGTGAAAATTACATCTCATTAATAGAATAGGGCCGACATTTTTTTTTTTACGATTAACAGTAGTCAACCGTAGTAATATTTACTCGAATGATTTATTTTTCTCACCTGTTTTTCAGAACAGTAACATGATGATTTAAATGCCATATAATAATTTCAGCTTACTAGAAAGTGCGTACAGTTCCTAATTCATTTTAATTTATTTATACTGCCTAAAGACATTTTTAATGAAAAGATTTAAGTAGTTTTCTCTTTTTTAGCAACGAATGTTGATGAAATGCGTTATTAAATAAAATGCAAAAGAAAATTTTATCAGTAAAAATGTCTTTTTTTCATTTCAAAGAAAATTGTGTTTTAATTGGATTATTATCCATACAGCTATATTTAGATATGTAACATTCCGAGTAAATTTTAATTCAATGAGAAAGATTGCAATTAAAATTAGATTAATTTTTACGTGTTCTTATTATTTCCTAATTATATCTGGCTTATAGTAGTTTTTAGATGCAGTTACTTTTTTAATGTCAAATTTTGAAGTGGTAAGTTTTTATTTGAGTTTAGTAGCATAGAGAAATGAATCGATAACCAATAACAGATTTTCCTTCGCTATGCAACTAAAGTACGGCAATGTTTTCTTTCCATAATCGGGGTGATCTTATTTAAAATAGCATTATGTTTTCCCGACGAATAAAAGAAACAACAACTTACCGCTTAAGAGAAAGCACATTTGATTTTTTTTTTTTTTTACAATTATTTTACAATTCTGTCTTTATTTTTGTTTTTATTTTCATATTACAATAAATAAATAAATAAATAACTGTCTAAATTATGATAATTTTTAACTTTATACCTCAATTTCTACACTGAACTTTATATACATGGTAAAAATATTTATAAAAGATTATTTTAAATCTTTTAAAAAATAAAATAATTCATGTTTTAACGCATTTAAAGTAGATTTTATTTCACACATTAATTATCGAAAAAAAAAGAAAAAACATTTTGTACAAGTAATTCAATTTGTTAAATCTATTTTATAAAATGTTATTTTCAAAAGAATTTCTTTTGTCTACATGCACACAAAATAGAAAAACATGAAACTTTCAAAAAATGTCCACACTTTTGGCCACCACTGTATATATTCCAAATTTCAAAACTCACTGTCAACAGGAAGTGGGTGAAAAACGAGTGACAAGATTTGATTGTCCCATACATACATAATTAAAAACTAAAAGAAATCATTTAAAAAAAGGTATTTTCACTGTCTTAGATAAGAATAAAAAAAAAATCATGAAAATATATATATACTTTTTTATTTGACTCGTGCATTGTTCTTTTTGTGTAAACCCCTCTTTCGTGTCCAGCAGTATCCACTAACATATTTTAATTCCTTTTACTACTGTATCTTCGCTAATGTTTACATGCATTTACTTACAGGTTATTTATATATTAACACATACATATTTTTGTTTATGCAATTTCTACTTCTGTTTTAGTAAGACATAAATTACATTAATTTTAAAAATACGCCATCCGATCGAAAAACTGGTACGTGGTACAGTAATTTCAGTACCATATTTTGATTTAGCGAGCTGAAATGTATAAAACTTAACCATTATTTTTACAGAATGGATTTTTCTGCCGGCAAGTTTTACTAAAGCGCTAGCATGAATTCTTCAATACTAAAATATAATAAAGTAATTTAGTTCTTTTTCGATTGATAATCAAGAAGTTGATACATTTTTTCATTCAAAAAAGTTTTCTTCTTGTCGAAAATATCATAACAACTTTTTATTTTTCAGTTGAAAACTATAGTACTATATGAAATACACAATAATTATTTGTACTGCCCATTTCGTTCAAACATTATATTGTTTTTAAAAACATACTAAAAAATAGTGCACATGTCTAAAAGTTTCTAAAAAAACTTTCAAACACTCTAAAAAATGAGTCAATATGTACAAAAGCTTTAAAAATATTTTCACCTCCTGGTCTGAGGCATCATCAGTAACTGTTGTTCTGCTTCTTCCTCGCGACTCACTTTCGTTGAAGTCTTCCACATTTTCCCCTATCATCATCATCATCATCATCATCATCATCATCATCCCAAAACATGGTTTCAGGCTATAAGCCTCTTCCGGCCTCAATCCATATTTTTCGCGGCCTTCCTCGGTCTCTTTTCCCCCTTTGCTTATAATTAAAGGCTGCTTTTGGTATACGATCTCTATCCATCCTTTCGATGTGGTCCCTCCATTTCCTTCTGTAATTTCCTATTTTATTTAATATTGGTATAACCTCCAGCTCTCTTCTGATGTAATCATTCTTTACTTTGTCCATTATTCAACATCCCTTCACACTCCTAAAAAATTTCATTTCTGAAGATTGGATTTGTCTTTCATCATTTTTTGTGAATGTCCATGCCTCACTTCCGTATAATAAAGTTGGTATTGCCATTGTTTAAAAAAAATTATTCTTGTGTTTTTTCTTGTATTTCGAAGAGTTCTTATAGTACCACAGATGTATTGAAATTTATGAAGTTTATTTTGTATATCGTTGTCATAGTCATAAGATATGTCACATCCTAAGTAATTGAAATGTGAAATCTGCTCTATTGGATTATTTTCTAAAATAATTTTTGTTCTTATAGGATCCTTGCCCCTAAATGTCATTATCTTTGTCTTATTCTTTGAAATCCTTAAATTATAATATTTTCCAATTTTGTTTAAAGTAAAAATTGCACGTTGTAAATTGTCTTCATTATCCTGAAATAAACAAAGATCATCTGCAAATAATATATTCTTAAACATGATGTTTCCGAGATCTATTCCAGTTTTGATTTTATTTTTCCAAATTCTCATAACATAATCAATATATGTTATGAGAATTTGGAACACTTTCGTTGAAGTCTTCCACATTTTCCCCTATTCCTAATAATATGTGGCACCATCTATTATCAATTTATACATCTATTATCAATATCTATTATAACTTGTTAATTTCTTAACTTACTCAACTTTTATATAAATTACTCTTAAAAAAGTAGAAGTATAACAGTCCTATTTATTAAACTGTCACTATTGCTAAAAATTTCTTGGTGACAACAATAGACTAAGTTAATGAATAAACTTTAAAACTCTTCCATAAATATAAATTTTCTTAAAACATGTCTTGAAATTAATGCTTAAGTGCCACACTAAGGATGATGGATGACTAGCTTCAGATTTTTAATAAAATCGCTGTGGTTGAAATTTCATTTCCTGGAAACGTGTCTATTTTAAGTTCTATACTGACTATTTTTATTTTAATTTATTAGAAAGAAATTGGATGTCTGTACATTTTTTCTTGTAAGATAAGATAGATGGTTTACATAAATATTCTGATCCAGAAGATATATAGTTCAAATTTCTCAGATAAAATATCTGCTATTTGTAAAATCTCTATTCGAAATGATGTCAGATTTCTATGTTTCTAGTAATTGCAAATATTTTCCTTCCGTTATGTATTAATAAAAGTATTGGAATTTATTGGTATAATGGGATTTGTTCTGCAAAATTTCTGTACCATACAAAAAGTTCAAAACTCTTAACAGTCAAATTCTTGCGGACAAAACAGTTACGAAGCATTTTGGGAGGTATAAAATGCTGGATCTCAATAAAAAGTTTTGTTTTTGTCAAGAAAATGTTCAAGTTTTAAACATCCACACAATGTCTCTATACGCCATTCGGAGTTGCAAATATTTTAAATGTTTATGCATGAAACTACTCAACATCTCAATTATAATGTCGAAATATATACCCAGAGGTCGGAAGTAGCGCGCTGCAAGTAGTGAAACTACAGCAGTCACTACTTTTTGCAGTAATTTGTAGTGTAGCGCGCTACATTTTGAACAATGTAGTGTAGCGAATAACGCGATACGAAAAATCAGTAGTTTGTAGCGAGAACCGACGCTACTTTTAACACTACTTCAAGGGGAAAAGTGCCATTCTGCAAATCATGAGGCTGAAACTGTCTCCTTTTGTGAAAAATGTGTTCCGCTCAACAATTTGCAAATCTCAGCTGCAGTGCATAGCAACGCATCGCATGAAGTCATAGATTTTTCCCATTGACACTTGCTGCTCAAATCAAATTCTAAAGCGACACTTACCTATTTACTCGTTATTAGGTCTTCCTGTTTTAACGCCGGGTTTCTTATTATTCAGAATTACTTTATTTATAGGTTTACTTTTTTACATTTACAGTTGATTGTCTGTAATTTTCTAGATTGTAATATCTCTTATAATCTTGCTACGAAATTTGCAATCTATAGGGGAGAGTCGTCCAAAACGGGGACGGCGGGTCAAATGGGGACATTCGGTTTCTCACTGATAAGTGCTGACATCTGGTGATCCAATGTACTACTATTATTCCTTTACATCAGATTGCCATTTTGAAAAGATTTGTTGACGCAATTTCCTGTTATTCTTTCTGCTACGAAGTTTTGAATTTTTAGCAAGAAAAAAGTTCGATTTTGCCCCTGCACTATATTGAGCTGTATGAATTTACATTTGAAGATTCAATTTTGGTAAGTAAATCATTTTTTTCGGTCTAGTTTTAAGTTATATTCTGATATGTTTCTTCATTTTCTATCTTACATGTGTGTGAAGAGATGCCATGTTTTCTAGCGTTCGTCATGGTCGGCTCAAATGGGGACATAGAGGGTAGTCCAAAATGGGGACGTCCCCGTTTTGAACGTCTCATAACAATTTTGAAATATGTTTTAATTTGCTTTAATTCTGAGATATTATGTTGTGAATTAAGTGCTTAAATTGAGTGTAAGAGATTATTTGTGTGCATAACGAATGTAGATTAAACAAAATTAGTTTTATAACGATTTAATAAAATTAATTTTATAATGATTAAATGTAATTATTTTTACAAAGATTAAATATAATTAATTTAATATAGATTAAATACAATTAATTTAATATTGATTAACTAAATTAAATAAATATTTAAGTTACAAAAATAAAATTTAATGTATAATTTTTTTTTAATGTCAAAATGATAATTTGTTCTGTTATTTACAGAACTATCATTTTATTTGAAGACGAGATGGGGCGCTATCAAAGGAAAACTGATCGACAGAGCTGGTCGACAGAGAGCATGGCTGGTGCAATCCAAGAAGTTTTAGAAGGGAAAATGGGTTACAGGAGAGCATCTAAAGCCTACAACGTTCCACAGACAACTCTGGAGAGGAAGGTGAAAGAGGCTCGACAGAAGGAGCTCTCTTCACAAGCGGCTGCTGCTAAATGCTTAGGAAGATATAAAACAGTTTTTTCGGAAGCCCAAGAGAAGGAATTGGTGGACCATCTGTTACATTTGGAAGAGAGGTTGTTTGGCGTTACGCTATCAGATTTGAGAACTCTCGCGTTTGAGCTAGCAGAGAAAAACAAAATTCCGCATGTTTTTAACATGGAACGGAGAATGGCTGGAAAGGACTGGCTTTATGGATTTCTAAAACGTCATCCAATATTAGCTCTACGTAATCCTGAAAAAACCTCAATGGCGCGTGCAAAAGGTTTTAATCGCGTCGCTCTCAAAATGTTCTTTGATTTATTAGAGTCATTGTAAAATATCAATTCTCACCCAATGATATTTACAATGTAGATGAGACAGGCATCTTGACAGTGCCCAATAAGCCATCTAAAGTCCTTGCTTTGCGTGGAAAAAAACAAGTTGGCAGTTTGTCATCAGCCGAGCGAGGGATACTTGTGACAACAGAAATCTGTGTCAATGCCGCGGGAAATTTCGTTCCAACAATGTTTGTCTTTCCTAGAAAGCGAGAAAATGCTCTCTTGATGGATGATGCCCCTCCTGGATCATTTACGGTATATCACGAGAGTGGTCGGATTAACAAGGAGACTTTCCTTGTTTGGTTCAAGAAGTTTGTGGAACATTCAAATCCAGGACCTACAAAGCCAGTGTTGTTAATACTTGATGGCCACAATTCCCATACAAAAAGCTTGGAACTGGTGAACTTCGCTCGGGAAAATAACGTGGTGTTGATATGCTTTCCCCCTCACACCACACATCGGTTGCAGCCACTCGATGTCTCTTTCATGGCACCACTTAGTGCCTTTTATGAGCAAGAGACAAGGAAATGGCTCATACATCACCCTGGACGCTACGTGACAATTTACCAGGTCGGAAACCTTTTCAAAAATGAATTTTCAAGAGCAGCTACTGTGCAAAATGCTATGAATGGGTTTAAAAAAACAGGGATATATATCCCTTTAACAGAGATGTGTTCCCTGAACATTTATTTGCGCCTTCAGAAACAACTGAAAAACCTGCTAACAACCCTTTAGAACGTCATTTAGCATCGAGTGATGGAATCGTCACACCCCAACCTTCCACTTCATCGTTTGGAATATCTCCAGCTATAGAACCCCAGACATGTTCAGCATATAACATTTCACCGAAAATAATAATGCCTCCACCACAAGAAATTGAACGCATGAAAAAAAAAGTGAATGACAAGAGGAGAGGTAAAACTGCCATACTCACTTCATCGCCTTATAAAGCAGAATTGGAAGCTATGGAACAGGAGAAAAATGAAAAGCAAAATAAATTGAAAAGAAAATTGGTCAAGAAACCCACCGAACCCAATCCTAAATATCCAAAAGCTAAAAATGAGAAGAAAATAAAAAAAAATCAAGATCCGTTATCATCTGATGAGGAAGAGAATAGCGATGACGCTTGCATTTTTTGTAATGAGCTTTACATTGACTCGAAACACAAAGAGGGGTAGATTCAATGTAGCAGCTGTCGAGGTTGGGCCCATGAAGCATGTTCAAGTGTTGACGAAAGAGATGTCAATTTCATATGTGACTTTTGTATTTGATTACTTTTTGTGACATTCTAGTAACTGTTAAAAAAAGGTAAAATTCCTTATCTGCATTTTGATTTTGCATTAAAGTCAATCTTTCTTTGTAAAACAAGTTTTTCTAATAAAATTTCGCAGTAGAACTTGAATTTATATGCTATTTCATATGAGTACCCCATTTTACCCACCCGGTTGTCCAAAACAGGGACTTCGAACATTTTTCAGAAAAATGGTTTTTTTGCCTATACTAAGGATTTTTTTTAAAAAATCCCCTTGCCATCTCATAGTCTAAGACATGCTCTAAACGGGAAATGCTTTGCCACATTTTTCTTATTTATAGATTTTTTTTTGCAGACAGAAATATGTTAGCGTCCCCATTTTGGACAACATTCCCCTACTAATATTATAAAGTAGTAAAGATTGTTTGTTTGTTTGTTTGTTTGTAGGGGGTAATCTCTGTAACTACTGAAGAGATTTCAAAAGTGATGGTGGCAAATTGATGGTGACAATCTCTGCTCCAACATAGGCTATATTTTATGTCGGTGCCACTACCCCAAGGGGGTGCAAAAGCGAAAAACGTTCTAAAATTTCGATTTTTTCTTATACTGGAGGAGCTAGGAACATGTAATTTGGCATGGTAGTTACTTATATGATGTAAATGCTCTCTAAGAACAAATTCTAATAAAATTCGAAATTTAAAAGGGTGAGATGAGCGAAAAACGTTCTAAAAACATTCTAAATTACAATTTCTATAGAATATCTGGAAATACAGAACCGTTTTCAAAAGTGATTGTGGCAAATTGATGGTGACAGTCCCTGCTCCAATATAGGCTATATTTTATGTCGGTGCCACTACCCCCAGGGTGGTGCAGGAGCGAAAAACGTTCTAAAATTTCATTTTTTTTATACTGAAGGAGCTAAGAACATGAAATTTGGCATGGTAGTTACTTATAAGATGTAAATGCTTTCTAAGAACACATTCTAAAAAAATTCGAAATTTAAAAGGTGTGACATAAAGCGAAAAGCGTTCTTAAAACATTCTAAATTACAATTTCAATGGAATATCTGGAACTACAGAACTGTTTTCAAAAGTGATTGTGGCAAATTGATGGTCACAGTTCCTGCTGTAACATAGGCTATATTTCATGCCGGTGCCACTGCCCCGAGGGGAGTGCATGAGCGAAAAATGTTCTAAAATTTCGATTTTTTTGTACTGAAGGTGTTAGAAATATGAAATTTGGCATGGTAGTTACTTATAAGATGTAAATGCTCTCTAAGAACAAATTCCAAAAAAATTCGAAATTTAAAACTGTGAGATGAGCGAAAAGCGTTCTTAAAACATTCTAAATTACATTTTCTATGGAATCTCTGGAACTACCGAAACTTATTCAAAAGTGATTGTGGTACATTTTTGATGGCAATCCCTGCTCCAACATAGGCTATATTTTACGTCGGTGCCACTAATCCCAGGGTGGTGCAGGAGCGAAAAACGTTCTAAAATTGCATTTTTTTTTATACTAAAGGAGCTAGAAATTTGAAATTTGGCATTGTAGTTACTTATAAGATGTAAATACTCCAAACAAAAAAAAATCGAAATTTAAAAGGGTGAAATGAGCGAAAAGCGTTCTAAAAACATTCTAAATTACAATTTCTATGGAATCTCTGGAACTACAGAACCGATTTCAAAAGTGATGGTGGCAAATTGATGGTGACACTTCCTGCTCCAACATAGGCTATAATTTATGTCGGTGCCACTAATCCCAAGGGGGTGCAGGAGTGAAAAATTTTTGAAAATTGCGACTTTTGTTATATTGAAGGAGCTAGAAACTTGAAATTTGGCATGGTAGTTACTCTCTAAGAATAAATTTTAAAAAAATCGAAATTTAAAAGGGTGAAATGAGCGAAAAGCGTTCTAAAATCATTCTAAATTACAATTTATATGAAATCTCTGGAACTACAGAACCGATTTCAAAAGTGATGGTGACAATCCCTTCTCCAACATCCTCTTTAATATAAAGCTATGCGTTGCTGACGACTGGGTTTTTCGCTAATCTTTGCCACAGATTAAACTCGGAAAATGAAACATTTGAAGTTACTGAAAAAAATAATAGCTCGAAAAGTATTTGTCAGAAAATTGTTAAGCAAACTGCGCTTGAAAAGTAAAAAAACGTATATTTCTTAATATAAATTTGAAATCTAATGATTATGCCGTTTTTCAAATATTGAATTTCAAAAATTATCAAATTTCACAATGGAGTACCATAGAGAAAAGATAATGATAAGGGCGACGTGTCCTGACGTGTATATTGGCTATAGCACGAGTCACAAATTATAGTAGTCTTATTATTCTGTTAAAATATAAAAGTGAACTATGAAATGTCAATGTTTTGTTTGATTAAAAATTCGTTAAGAGAAATTGACCAGCGTAGCGGGCGTAGCTTGCTAGTATGTGTATAAACTAACATTTTGGAGAAGAAACACAAAACCTTTCTTGTATGTTATCCTTTTAATTTCTTTTAATGCTCTCCGTTATGTCGCATTTATTTAATTGTATCTCGGCAGACGGGAAATAATGAGTGGTCCCTTTGTTACTTTTTAATCAGTTTTTTCAATTTCTAGTGTAAATTGAGCCCTTTGACAAAAACTGAAAGTAGCGAAGTAGTGACTACTTTTGAAAAGTAGTTTGTAGTCACTACTTTTTAAAACAAGTAATTGTAGTTAACTACATTTTCGATAAAGTAGTTGTAGTTCGCTACTATAAAAAAGTAGTTTTTCCGACCCCTGTATATACCATGTTCAAGAATTGATGAAACACATTGTTTTACAGAATCACAGTGAGTGGGCAATGAGGACAGAAGCACAAAATCACATTGGTAGAATTAATTGTATTTGTGTATTTCAACCACAATAACTTGACGTAATTTTATTCTAATTAATCATTGATTATAGTGGTAACCAGAGCTAGGAACTAATAGAACATAGTTTTTAATTAAATAAAGCGTTATCATCATCACATATATCATTTTAGATATTTTCTTTCACTGTAGTATAACTCTTCACGATCACAATCTAAGTTTTCGTGGTCAAAGTATAACGCAAGTGATTGCTAATTAAAACAAAATTAATAATAGATGGTCCTAAAAGTTGGCATGAAACTCTAAATTATAAAACTCGTTTAGATGTTCTGCATCTTTTGCATTTTATAATTAAAGGAATTGCAATAAATAGTTTAAATTGTTAAAAGACGCCATGGTAGAAGGCATCCGCCATTCATTAAAAATATTAATGTTAAGAGATTAAAAAAAGACAATTTTAAATATATCTGTATGAATATCGAATGCTGTACTGATGAATATCGTACTCTGTAACTACGTAGGTTTTGTGCTGAATTGCATAATGGCTTACGGTGCCTCAAACGTATTTCAGGAAGAAAAGGTGCAGTGAATAAGTGTTAATTTCTACCCATAGCTGTAAAAAATGAAAACTATTTTCAATGAAGTTTATAAAGAAAAAATTCCTATATTTTATAACTGAAAATTTTCAACACTAAAATTTTGATGGAAATAAACGAAGAATTTTTCACGATTTAATGAAGATGGAGGCCTCTTGTGACCCAAGGGTTTTGGATCCCGTTTACTCATATGATAATATGTGCCCGGAATGAGTAGATAGTAAGGAAGTAAAGATATATAAAAGAAATTCCTTCAATAAATTTGTATTTAAAATAATTTGAAATTTTCCGTAATATTCAGTTTGTTCTCACCTACTACCAATACACATAAAAACTTGAACATGCATAAAATCCCTTCCAAAAATCAATGTACCAAATTATATGTAATAAAATCGAGTTTACAATCGCTACATTAACAAAAAGATCAATAAAATAAGAAATCAATGTTTAATAAGACATGTGTGGTTGCTTTCTTAACACTTTTCAATATAGCTGAAAAGTGTTTATGAATTCATCTGTCTGTCTGCCGTCTGTCCATGCTCGAACTCGCGTAAATATACTCGTATTGTCTTGAAATTGATATATGTTATTGGGGTTTACTATGTACTGTTTGGTATTGAAAATGATGTGTGCAACATTTATGGATCTTTTACAGGGACACTCAAAAGTATTACGTTACGTTACGGTCCAGGAGGGAAAATCGTTTGCAGTATATTTTAATGATGTTTCACTATTTTAAACATATTGAAATTGATACATATCGCTGAGGTACACTACAAGATGTTTACTGTAGAGTGTAAACATAGGATATATCGTTCATTTACAGAGACACTCAAAAGAATTTGGTTACAGTACTGTCTATGCACAATAATTGGTGGTATCTCGTTTTCAGTTAGGGTACACGTTTTTAAATATAACTAATTTTTTGCATATTATTTGGTGCGTATAAATTCTATAGATCATATACAGGACTGCTGAAAAGATCTCAAGTACATTTCCGTTTATTGACTTAAATTGCTGAAGGGTAATTTTCAATTGTGCTATGTGTTTTCTAACTGAAGTAAATTTTAGCACACTATGTATCATACAAATTAATAGGTCATAAACAGGGTTGCACAAAAGAAATCGGACATTTTATTTGACTTTTGGCAGTAACTGATGAAATTGAACTTTCAAATGTGTTATGCGTTTTCTAAATTGTTTAGTTGGAAAACGAATAACTAATTTGAAAGTCCAATTTCAGCAATATTTACCAAAGTCAAATAAAATATCCAATTTATTTTGTGCAAATTAGTTACGTGGTAATGGTCGGGGCTAGTTGAGCTAAAGCCAAAAGTTTGGCCTTCCCACCCGGTTCAACTTTGACTTTGTTTACGTGGTAAACTGTGCACTTTTGTTACAATATTTTGAATGTGTTGGAAAATGTTTCAGAATATATGCTTGACACATGATTTTTCGTTCTTGTTTCTGTTTTTTCGCAGCTTCTCGTATCATGTTCAACTGATGATAATTGCAGTCTAATGCCTACTTTTTTCTTTAAACGGATTCCTCATTCTGTGTTGGTAGTTGAAAAAGTAGGAAATCCTTGATAAGTGGGGGCCGTGAGATTTGTAGCCAGAAGCACAATTCTATACCACCCTCAAGTATTTTATTTTTTATCACCTTCAGTGAAAATTACATCTCATTAATAGAATAGGGCAGACATTTTTTTTTTACGATTAACAGTAGTCAACCGTAGTAATATTTACTCGAATGATTTATTTTTCTCACCTGTTTTTCAGAACAGTAACATGATGATTTAAATGCCATATAATAATTTCAGCTTACTAGAAAGTGCGTACAGTTCCTAATTCATTTTAATTTATTTATACTGCCTAAAGACATTTTTAATGAAAAGATTTAAGTAGTTTTCTCTTTTTTAGCAACGAATGTTGATGAAATGCGTTATTAAATAAAATGCAAAAGAAAATTTTATCAGTAAAAATGTCTTTTTTTCATTTCAAAGAAAATTGTGTTTTAATTGGATTATTATCCATACAGCTATATTTAGATATGTAACATTCCGAGTAAATTTTAATTCAATGAGAAAGATTGCAATTAAAATTAGATTAATTTTTACGTGTTCTTATTATTTCCTAATTATATCTGGCTTATAGTAGTTTTTAGATGCAGTTACTTTTTTAATGTCAAATTTTGAAGTGGTAAGTTTTTATTTGAGTTTAGTAGCATAGAGAAATGAATCGATAACCAATAACAGATTTTCCTTCGCTATGCAACTAAAGTACGGCAATGTTTTCTTTCCATAATCGGGGTGATCTTATTTAAAATAGCATTATGTTTTCCCGACGAATAAAAGAAACAACAACTTACCGCTTAAGAGAAAGCACATTTGATTTTTTTTTTTTTTTACAATTATTTTACAATTCTGTCTTTATTTTTGTTTTTATTTTCATATTACAATAAATAAATAAATAAATAACTGTCTAAATTATGATAATTTTTAACTTTATACCTCAATTTCTACACTGAACTTTATATACATGGTAAAAATATTTATAAAAGATTATTTTAAATCTTTTAAAAAATAAAATAATTCATGTTTTAACGCATTTAAAGTAGATTTTATTTCACACATTAATTATCGAAAAAAAAAGAAAAAACGTTTTGTACAAGTAATTCAATTTGTTAAATCTATTTTATAAAATGTTATTTTCAAAAGAATTTCTTTTGTCTACATGCACACAAAATAGAAAAACATGAAACTTTCAAAAAATGTCCACACTTTTGGCCACCACTGTATATATTCCAAATTTCAAAACTCACTGTCAACAGGAAGTGGGTGAAAAACGAGTGACAAGATTTGATTGTCCCATACATACATAATTAAAAACTAAAAGAAATCATTTAAAAAAAGGTATTTTCACTGTCTTAGATAAGAATAAAAAAAAAATCATGAAAATATATATATACTTTTTTATTTGACTCGTGCATTGTTCTTTTTGTGTAAACCCCTCTTTCGTGTCCAGCAGTATCCACTAACATATTTTAATTCCTTTTACTACTGTATCTTCGCTAATGTTTACATGCATTTACTTACAGGTTATTTATATATTAACACATACATATTTTTGTTTATGCAATTTCTACTTCTGTTTTAGTAAGACATAAATTACATTAATTTTAAAAATACGCCATCCGATCGAAAAACTGGTACGTGGTACAGTAATTTCAGTACCATATTTTGATTTAGCGAGCTGAAATGTATAAAACTTAACCATTATTTTTACAGAATGGATTTTTCTGCCGGCAAGTTTTACTAAAGCGCTAGCATGAATTCTTCAATACTAAAATATAATAAAGTAATTTAGTTCTTTTTCGATTGATAATCAAGAAGTTGATACATTTTTTCATTCAAAAAAGTTTTCTTCTTGTCGAAAATATCATAACAACTTTTTATTTTTCAGTTGAAAACTATAGTACTATATGAAATACACAATAATTATTTGTACTGCCCATTTCGTTCAAACATTATATTGTTTTTAAAAACATACTAAAAAATAGTGCACATGTCTAAAAGTTTCTAAAAAAACTTTCAAACACTCTAAAAAATGAGTCAATATGTACAAAAGCTTTAAAAATATTTTCACCTCCTGGTCTGAGGCATCATCAGTAACTGTTGTTCTGCTTCTTCCTCGCGACTCACTTTCGTTGAAGTCTTCCACATTTTCCCCTATCATCATCATCATCATCATCATCATCATCATCATCCCAAAACATGGTTTCAGGCTATAAGCCTCTTCCGGCCTCAATCCATATTTTTCGCGGCCTTCCTCGGTCTCTTTTCCCCCTTTGCTTATAATTAAAGGCTGCTTTTGGTATACGATCTCTATCCATCCTTTCGATGTGGTCCCTCCATTTCCTTCTGTAATTTCCTATTTTATTTAATATTGGTATAACCTCCAGCTCTCTTCTGATGTAATCATTCTTTACTTTGTCCATTATTCAACATCCCTTCACACTCCTAAAAAATTTCATTTCTGAGGATTGGATTTGTCTTTCATCATTTTTTGTGAATGTCCATGCCTCACTTCCGTATAATAAAGTTGGTATTGCCATTGTTTAAAAAAAAAATTATTCTTGTGTTTTTTCTTGTATTTCGAAGAGTTCTTATAGTACCACAGATGTATTGAAATTTATGAAGCTTATTTTGTATATCGTTGTCATAGTCATAAGATATATCACATCCTAAGTAATTGAAATGTGAAATCTGCTCTATTGGATTATTTTCTAAAATAATTTTTGTTCTTATAGGATCTTTGCCCCTAAATGTCATTACCTTTGTCTTTTTCTTTGAAATCCTTAAATTATAATATTTTCCAATTTTGTTTAAAGTAAAAATTGCACGTTGTAAATTGTCTTCATTATCCTGAAAAAAACAAAGATCATCTGCAAATAATATATTCTTATACATGATGTTTCCGAGATCTATTCCAGTTTTGATTTTATTTTTCCAAATTCTCATAACATAATCAATATATGTTATGAGAATTTGGAACACTTTCGTTGAAGTCTTCCACATTTTCCCCAATTCCTAATAATATGTGGCACCATCTATTATCAATTTATACATCTATTATCAATATCTATTATAACTTGTTAATTTCTTAACTTACTCAACTTTTATATAAATTACTCTTAAAAAAGTAGAAGTATAACAGTCCTATTTATTAAACTGTCACTATTGCTAAAAAATTTTTGGTGACAACAATAGACTAAGTTAATGAATAAACTTTAAAACTCTTCAATAAATATAAATTTTCTTAAAACATGTCTTGAAAGAAATGCTTAAGTGCCACACTAAGGATGATGGATGACTAGCTTCAGATTTTTAATAAAATAGCTGTGGTTGAAATTTCATTTCCTGGAAACGTGTCTATTTTAAGTTCTATACTGACTATTTTTATTTTTATTTATTAGCAAGAAATTGGATGTCTGTAAATTTTTTCTTGTAGGATAAGATAGATGGTTTACATAAATATTCTGATCCAGAAGATATCTAGTTCAAATTTCGAAATGATGTCAGATTTCTATGTTTCTAGTAATTGCAAATATTTTCCTTCCGTTCTGTATTAATAAAAGTTTTGGAATTTATTGGTATAATGGGATTTGTTCTGCAAAATTTCTGTACCATACAAAAAGTTCAAAACTCTTAACAGTCAAATTCTTGCGGACAAAACAGTTACGAAGCATTTTGGGAGGTATAAAATGCTGGATCTCAATAAAAAGTTTTGTTTTTGGCAAGAAAATGTTCAAGTTTTAAACACCACACAATGTCTCTATACGCCATTCGGAGGTGCAAATATTTTAAATGTTTACGCATGAAACTACTCAACATCTCAATTATATTGTCGAAATATATACCCAGAGGTCGGAAGTAGCGCGCTGCAAGTAGTGAAACTACAGCAGTCACTACTTTTTGCAGTAATTTGTAGTGTAGCGCGCTACATTTTGAACAATGTAGTGTAGCGAATAACGCGATACGAAAAATCAGTAGTTTGTAGCGAGAACCGACGCTACTTTTAACACTACTTCAAGGGGAAAAGTGCGATTCTGCAAAGCACGAGGCTGAAACTGTCTCCTTTTGTGAAAAATGTGTTCCGCTCAACAATTTGCAAATCTCAGATGCAGTGCATAGCAACGCATCGCATGAAGTCATAGATTTTTCCCATTCACACTTGCTGCTCAAATAAAATTCTAAAGCGACACTTACCTATTTACTCGTTATTAGGACTTCCTGTTTTAACGCCGGGTTTCTTATTATTCAGAATTACTTTATTTATAGGTTTACTTTTTTACATATACAGTTGATTGTCTGTAATTTTCTAGATTATAATATCTCTTATAATCTTGCTACGAAATTTGCAATCTATACCAATATTATAAAGTAGTAAAGATTGTTTGTTTGTTTGTTTGTTTGTTTGTTTGTTTGTAGGGGGTAATCTCTGTAACTACTGAAGAGATTTCAAAAGTGATGGTGGCAAATTGATGGTAACAATCCCTGCTCCAACATAGGATATATTTTATGTCGGTGCCACTACCCCCAAGGGGGTGCAAAAGCGAAAAACGTTCTAAAATTTCGATTTTTTTTTATACTGGAGGAGCTAGGAACAAGAAATTTGGCATAGTAGTTACTTATAAGATGTAAATGCTCTCTAAGAACAAATTCTAACAAAATTCGAAATTTAAAAGGGTGAGATGAGCGAAAAGCGTTCTAAAAACATTCTAAATTACAATTTCTATATGGAATATCTGGAACTACAGAACCGTTTTCAAAAGTGATTGTGGCAAATTGATGGTGAAAGTCCCTGCTCCAACATAGGCTATATTTTATGTCGGTGCCACTACCCCCAGGGGCGGGTGCAGGAGCGAAAAACGTTCTAAAATTTCGATTTTTTTTTTATACTGAAGGAGCTAGAAACATGAAATTTTGCATGGTAGTTACTTAAAAGATGTAAATGCTCTCTAAGAACACATTCTAAAAAAATTCGAAATTTAAAGGGTGTGAGATGAGCGAAAAGCGTTCTA
This sequence comes from Maratus michaelseni, assembly GCA_963931845.1. NCBI lineage: Eukaryota > Metazoa > Arthropoda > Arachnida > Araneae > Salticidae > Maratus > Maratus michaelseni. The sequence goes on along the minus strand of OZ007593.1, from coordinate 358,562,517 downwards.
AAAACATTCTAAATTACAATTCCAATGGAATATCTGGAACTACAGAACCATTTTCAAAAGTAATGGTGGCAAATTGATGGTAACAGTCTCTGCTGTAACATAGGCTATATTTCATGTCGGTGCCACTACCACAGGGGGGTGCGAGAACGAAAAGCGTTCTAAAATTTCGATATTTTTTATACTGAAGGAGCTAGAAACATGAAATTTTGCATGGTAGTTACTTATAAAATGTAAATGCTCTCTAACAACAAATTCTAATAAAATTCGAAATTTAAAAGGGTGAGATGAGCGAAAAGCGTTCTAAAAACATTCTAAATTACAATTTCTATGGAATATCTGGAACTACAGCACCGTTTTCAAAACTGATGGTCACAAATTGATGGTGACAGTCCCTGCTCCAACATAGGCTATATTTTATGTCGGTGCCAGTACCCCCAGGGTGGTGCAGGAGCGAAAAACATTCTTTAATTTCATTTTTTTTTTATACTGAAGGAGCTAGAAACATGAAATTTGGCATGGTAGTTACTTATAAGATGTAAATGCTCTCTAAGAACACATTCTAAAAAAATCGAAATTTAAAAGGTGTGACATAAAGCGAAAAGCGTTCTTAAAATATTCTAAATTACAATTTCAATGGAATATCTGGAACTACAGAACTGTTTTCAAAAGTGATTGTGGCAAATTGATGGTCACAGTTCCTGCTGTAACATAGGCTATATTTCATGCCGGTGCCACTGGCCCCAGGGGAGTGATTGAGCGAAAAACGTTCTCAAATTTCGATTTTTATGTACTGAAGGTGTTAGAAACATTCATGAAATTTGGCATGGTAGTTACAAATAAGATGTAAATGCTCTCTAAGAACAAATTCTAAAAAAATTCGAAATTTAAAACTGTGAGATGAGCGAAAAGCGTTCTTAAAACATTCTAAATTACATTTTCTATGGAATCTCTGGAACTATCGAACCCTATTCAAAAGTGATTGTCGTAAATTTTTGATGGCAATCCCTGCTCCAACATAGGCTACATTTTACGTCGGTGCCACTAATCCCAGAGTGGTGCAGGAGCGAAAAATGTTCTAAAATTGCATTTTTTTTTTATACTAAAGGAGCTAAAAATTTGAAATTTGGCATTGTAGTTACTTATAAGATGTAAATACTCTCTAAGAACAAAATAAAAAAAATCGAAATTTAAAAGGGTGAAATGAGCGAAAAGTGTTCTAAAAACATTCTAAATTACAATTTCTATGGAATCTCTGGAACTACAGAACCGATTTCAAAAGTGATGGTGGCAAATTGATGGTGACACTTCCTGCTCCAACATAGGCTATAATTTATGTCGGTGCCACTAATCCCAGGGGGGTGCAGGAGTGAAAAATTTTTGAAAATTGCGACTTTTTTTATATTGAAGGAGCTAGAAACTTGAAATTTGGCATGGTAGTTACTCTCTAAGAATAAATTTTAAAAAAATCGAAATTTAAAAGGGTGAAACGAGCGAAAAGCGTTCTAAAATCATTCTAAATTACAATTTCTATGGAATCTCTGGAACTACAGAACCGATTTCAAAAGTGATAGTGACAATCCCTTCTTCAACATCCTCTTTAATATAAAGCTATGCGTTGCTGACGACTGGATTTTTCACTAATCTTTGCCACAGATTAAACTCGGAAAATGAAAGATTTAAATTTACTAAAAAAAATAATAGCTCGAAAAGTATTTGTCAGAAAATTGTTAAACAAACTGCGTTTGAAAAGTAAAAAAACGTATATTTCTTAATATAAATTTAAAATCTAATGATTATGCCGTTTTTCAAATATTGAATTTCAAAAATTACCAAATTTAACAATGGAGTACCATAGAGAAAAGATAATGATAAGGGCGACGTGTCCTGACGTTTATATTGGCTATAGCACGAGTCACAAATTATAGTAGTCTTATTATTCTGTTAAAATATAAAAGTGAACTATGAAATGTCAATGTTTTGTTTGATTAAAAATTCGTTAAGAGAAATTGACCAGCGTAGCGGGCGTAGCTTGCTAGTATGTGTATAAACTAACATTTTGGAGAAGAAACACAAAACCTTTCTTGTATGTTATCCTTTTAATTTCTTTTAATGCTCTCCGTTATGTCGCATTTATTTAATTGTATCTCGGCAGACGGGAAATAATGAGTGGTCGCTTTGTTACTTTTTAATCAGTTTTTTCAATTTCTAGTGTAAATTGAGCCCTTTGACAAAAACTGAAAGTAGCGAAGTAGTGACTACTTTTGAAAAGTAGTTTGTAGTCACTACTTTTTAAAACAAGTAATTGTAGTTAACTACATTTTCGATAAAGTAGTTGTAGTTCGCTACTATAAAAAAGTAGTTTTTCCGACCCCTGTATATACCATGTTCAAGAATTGATGAAACACATTGTTTTACAGAATCACAGTGAGTGGGCAATGAGGACAGAAGCACAAAATCACATTGGTAGAATTAATTGTATTTGTGTATTTCAACCACAATAACTTGACGTAATTTTATTCTAATTAATCATTGATTATAGTGGTAACCAGAGCTAGGAACTAATAGAACATAGTTTTTAATTAAATAAAGCGTTATCATCATCACATATATCATTTTAGATATTTTCTTTCACTGTAGTATAACTCTTCACGATCACAATCTAAGTTTTCGTGGTCAAAGTATAACGCAAGTGATTGCTAATTAAAACAAAATTAATAATAGATGGTCCTAAAAGTGGGCATGAAACTCTAAATTATAAAACTCGTTTAGATGTTCTGCATCTTTTGCATTTTATAATTAAAGGAATTGCAATAAATAGTTTAAATTGTTAAAAGACGCCATGGTAGAAGGCATCCGCCATTCATTAAAAATATTAATGTTAAGAGATTAAAAAAAGACAATTTTAAATATATCTGTATGAATATCGAATGCTGTACTGATGAATATCGTACTCTGTAACTACGTAGGTTTTGTGCTGAATTGCATAATGGCTTACGGTGCCTCAAACGTATTTCAGGAAGAAAAGGTGCAGTGAATAAGTGTTAATTTCTACCCATAGCTGTAAAAAATGAAAACTATTTTCAATGAAGTTTATAAAGAAAAAATTCCTATATTTTATAACTGAAAATTTTCAACACTAAAATTTTGATGGAAATAAACGAAGAATTTTTCACGATTTAATGAAGATGGAGGCCTCTTGTGACCCAAGGGTTTTGGATCCCGTTTACTCATATGATAATATGTGCCCGGAATGAGTAGATAGTAAGGAAGTAAAGATATATAAAAGAAATTCCTTCAATAAATTTGTATTTAAAATAATTTGAAATTTTCCGTAATATTCAGTTTGTTCTCACCTACTACCAATACACATAAAAACTTGAACATGCATAAAATCCCTTCCAAAAATCAATGTACCAAATTATATGTAATAAAATCGAGTTTACAATCGCTACATCAACAAAAAGATCAATAAAATAAGAAATCAATGTTTAATAAGACATGTGTGGTTGCTTTCTTAACACTTTTCAATATAGTTGAAAAGTGTTTATGAATTCATCTGTCTGTCTGCAGTCTGTCCATGCTCGAACTCGCGTAAATATACTCGTATTGTCTTGAATTTGATATATGTTATTGGGGTTTACTATGTACTGTTTGGTATTGAAAATGAAGTGTGCAACATTTATGGATCTTTTACAGGGACACTCAAAAGTATTACGTTACATTGCGATCCATGGGGGAAAATCGTTTGCGGTATATTTTAATGATGTTTCACTATTTTAAACATATTGAAATTGATACATATCGCTGAGGTACACTACAAGATGTTTACTGTAGAGTGTAAACATAGGATATATCGTTCATTTACAGAGACACTCAAAAGAATTTGGTTACAGTACTGTCTATGCACAATAATTGGTGGTATCTCGTTTTCAGTTAGGGTACACGTTTTTAAATATAACTAATTTTTTGCATATTATTTGGTGCGTATAAATTCTATAGATCATATACAGGACTGCTGAAAAGATCTCAAGTACATTTCCGTTTATTGACTTAAATTGCTGAAGGGTAATTTTCAATTGTGCTATGTGTTTTCTAACTGAAGTAAATTTTAGCACACTATGTATCATACAAATTAATAGGTCATAAACAGGGTTGCACAAAAGAAATCGGACATTTTATTTGACTTTTGGCAGTAACTGATGAAATTGAACTTTCAAATGTGTTATGCGTTTTCTAAATTGTTTAGTTGGAAAACGAATAACTAATTTGAAAGTCCAATTTCAGCAATATTTACCAAAGTCAAATAAAATATCCAATTTATTTTGTGCAAATTAGTTACGTGGTAATGGTCGGGGCTAGTTGAGCTAAAGCCAAAAGTTTGGCCTTCCCACCCGGTTCAACTTTGACTTTGTTTACGTGGTAAACTGTGCACTTTTGTTACAATATTTTGAATGTGTTGGAAAATGTTTCAGAATATATGCTTGACACATGATTTTTCGTTCTTGTTTCTGTTTTTTCGCAGCTTCTCGTATCATGTTCAACTGATGATAATTGCAGTCTAATGCCTACTTTTTTCTTTAAACGGATTCCTCATTCTGTGTTGGTAGTTGAAAAAGTAGGAAATCCTTGATAAGTGGGGGCCGTGAGATTTGTAGCCAGAAGCACAATTCTATACCACCCTCAAGTATTTTATTTTTTATCACCTTCAGTGAAAATTACATCTCATTAATAGAATAGGGCAGACATTTTTTTTTTACGATTAACAGTAGTCAACCGTAGTAATATTTACTCGAATGATTTATTTTTCTCACCTGTTTTTCAGAACAGTAACATGATGATTTAAATGCCATATAATAATTTCAGCTTACTAGAAAGTGCGTACAGTTCCTAATTCATTTTAATTTATTTATACTGCCTAAAGACATTTTTAATGAAAAGATTTAAGTAGTTTTCTCTTTTTAGCAACGAATGTTGATGAAATGCGTTATTAAATAAAATGCAAAAGAAAATTTTATCAGTAAAAATGTCTTTTTTTCATTTCAAAGAAAATTGTGTTTTAATTGGATTATTATCCATACAGCTATATTTAGATATGTAACATTCCGAGTAAATTTTAATTCAATGAGAAAGATTGCAATTAAAATTAGATAAATTTTTACGTGTTCTTATTATTTCCTAATTATATCTGGCTTATAGTAGTTTTTAGATGCAGTTACTTTTTTAATGTCAAATTTTGAAGTGGTAAGTTTTTATTTGAGTTTAGTAGCATAGAGAAATGAATCGATAACCAATAACAGATTTTCCTTCGCTATGCAACTAAAGTACGGCAATGTTTTCTTTCCATAATCGGGGTGATCTTATTTAAAATAGCATTATGTTTTCCCGACGAATAAAAGAAACAACAACTTACCGCTTAAGAGAAAGCACATTTGATTTTTTTTTTTTTTTACAATTATTTTACAATTCTGTCTTTATTTTTGTTTTTATTTTCATATTACAATAAATAAATAAATAAATAACTGTCTAAATTATGATAATTTTTAACTTTATACCTCAATTTCTACACTGAACTTTATATACATGGTAAAAATATTTATAAAAGATCATTTTAAATCTTTTAAAAAATAAAATAATTCATGTTTTAACGCATTTAAAGTAGATTTTATTTCACACATTAATTATCGAAAAAAAAAGAAAAAACGTTTTGTACAAGTAATTCAATTTGTTAAATCTATTTTATAAAATGTTATTTTCAAAAGAATTTCTTTTGTCTACATGCACACAAAATAGAAAAACATGAAACTTTCAAAAAATGTCCACACTTTTGGCCACCACTGTATATATTCCAAATTTCAAAACTCACTGTCAACAGGAAGTGGGTGAAAAACGAGTGACAAGATTTGATTGTCCCATACATACATAATTAAAAACTAAAAGAAATCATTTAAAAAAAGGTATTTTCACTGTCTTAGATAAGAATAAAAAAAAATCATGAAAATATATATATACTTTTTTATTTGACTCGTGCATTGTTCTTTTTGTGTAAACCCCTCTTTCGTGTCCAGCAGTATCCACTAACATATTTTAATTCCTTTTACTACTGTATCTTCGCTAATGTTTACATGCATTTACTTACAGGTTATTTATATATTAACACATACATATTTTTGTTTATGCAATTTCTACTTCTGTTTTAGTAAGACATAAATTACATTAATTTTAAAAATACGCCATCCGATCGAAAAACTGGTACGTGGTACAGTAATTTCAGTACCATATTTTGATTTAGCGAGCTGAAATGTATAAAACTTAACCATTATTTTTACAGAATGGATTTTTCTGCCGGCAAGTTTTACTAAAGCGCTAGCATGAATTCTTCAATACTAAAATATAATAAAGTAATTTAGTTCTTTTTCGATTGATAATCAAGAAGTTGATACATTTTTTCATTCAAAAAAGTTTTCTTCTTGTCGAAAATATCATAACAACTTTTTATTTTTCAGTTGAAAACTATAGTACTATATGAAATACACAATAATTATTTGTACTGCCCATTTCGTTCAAACATTATATTGTTTTTAAAAACATACTAAAAAATAGTGCACATGTCTAAAAGTTTCTAAAAAAACTTTCAAACACTCTAAAAAATGAGTCAATATGTACAAAAGCTTTAAAAATATTTTCACCTCCTGGTCTGAGGCATCATCAGTAACTGTTGTTCTGCTTCTTCCTCGCGACTCACTTTCGTTGAAGTCTTCCACATTTTCCCCTATCATCATCATCATCATCATCATCATCATCATCATCCCAAAACATGGTTTCAGGCTATAAGCCTCTTCCGGCCTCAATCCATATTTTTCGCGGCCTTCCTCGGTCTCTTTTCCCCCTTTGCTTATAATTAAAGGCTGCTTTTGGTATACGATCTCTATCCATCCTTTCGATGTGGTCCCTCCATTTCCTTCTGTAATTTCCTATTTTATTTAATATTGGTATAACCTCCAGCTCTCTTCTGATGTAATCATTCTTTACTTTGTCCATTATTCAACATCCCTTCACACTCCTAAAAAATTTCATTTCTGAGGATTGGATTTGTCTTTCATCATTTTTTGTGAATGTCCATGCCTCACTTCCGTATAATAAAGTTGGTATTGCCATTGTTTAAAAAAAAAATTATTCTTGTGTTTTTTCTTGTATTTCGAAGAGTTCTTATAGTACCACAGATGTATTGAAATTTATGAAGCTTATTTTGTATATCGTTGTCATAGTCATAAGATATATCACATCCTAAGTAATTGAAATGTGAAATCTGCTCTATTGGATTATTTTCTAAAATAATTTTTGTTCTTATAGGATCTTTGCCCCTAAATGTCATTACCTTTGTCTTATTCTTTGAAATCCTTAAATTATAATATTTTCCAATTTTGTTTAAAGTAAAAATTGCACGTTGTAAATTGTCTTCATTATCCTGAAAAAAACAAAGATCATCTGCAAATAATATATTCTTATACATGATGTTTCCGAGATCTATTCCAGTTTTGATTTTATTTTTCCAAATTCTCATAACATAATCAATATATGTTATGAGAATTTGGAACACTTTCGTTGAAGTCTTCCACATTTTCCCCAATTCCTAATAATATGTGGCACCATCTATTATCAATTTATACATCTATTATCAATATCTATTATAACTTGTTAATTTCTTAACTTACTCAACTTTTATATAAATTACTCTTAAAAAAGTAGAAGTATAACAGTCCTATTTATTAAACTTTCACTATTGCTAAAAAATTTTTGGTGACAACAATAGACTAAGTTAATGAATAAACTTTAAAACTCTTCAATAAATATAAATTTTCTTAAAACATGTCTTGAAAGAAATGCTTAAGTGCCACACTAAGGATGATGGATGACTAGCTTCAGATTTTTAATAAAATAGCTGTGGTTGAAATTTCATTTCCTGGAAACGTGTCTATTTTAAGTTCTATACTGACTATTTTTATTTTTATTTATTAGCAAGAAATTGGATGTCTGTAAATTTTTTCTTGTAGGATAAGATAGATGGTTTACATAAATATTCTGATCCAGAAGATATCTAGTTCAAATTTCGAAATGATGTCAGATTTCTATGTTTCTAGTAATTGCAAATATTTTCCTTCCGTTCTGTATTAATAAAAGTTTTGGAATTTATTGGTATAATGGGATTTGTTCTGCAAAATTTCTGTACCATACAAAAAGTTCAAAACTCTTAACAGTCAAATTCTTGCGGACAAAACAGTTACGAAGCATTTTGGGAGGTATAAAATGCTGGATCTCAATAAAAAGTTTTGTTTTTGGCAAGAAAATGTTCAAGTTTTAAACACCACACAATGTCTCTATACGCCATTCGGAGGTGCAAATATTTTAAATGTTTACGCATGAAACTACTCAACATCTCAATTATATTGTCGAAATATATACCCAGAGGTCGGAAGTAGCGCGCTGCAAGTAGTGAAACTACAGCAGTCACTACTTTTTGCAGTAATTTGTAGTGTAGCGCGCTACATTTTGAACAATGTAGTGTAGCGAATAACGCGATACGAAAAATCAGTAGTTTGTAGCGAGAACCGACGCTACTTTTAACACTACTTCAAGGGGGAAAGTGCGATTCTGCAAAGCACGAGGCTGAAACTGTCTCCTTTTGTGAAAAATGTGTTCCGCTCAACAATTTGCAAATCTCAGATGCAGTGCATAGCAACGCATCGCATGAAGTCATAGATTTTTCCCATTCACACTTGCTGCTCAAATAAAATTCTAAAGCGACACTTACCTATTTACTCGTTATTAGGACTTCCTGTTTTAACGCCGGGTTTCTTATTATTCAGAATTACTTTATTTATAGGTTTACTTTTTTACATATACAGTTGATTGTCTGTAATTTTCTAGATTATAATATCTCTTATAATCTTGCTACGAAATTTGCAATCTATACCAATATTATAAAGTAGTAAAGATTGTTTGTTTGTTTGTTTGTTTGTTTGTAGGGGGTAATCTCTGTAACTACTGAAGAGATTTCAAAAGTGATGGTGGCAAATTGATGGTAACAATCCCTGCTCAGACATAGGCTGTATTTTATGTCGGTGCCACTACCCCCAAGGGGGTGCAAAAGCGAAAAACGTTCTAAAATTTCGATTTTTTTTTATACTGGAGGAGCTAGGAACAAGAAATTTGGCATAGTAGTTACTTATAAGATGTAAATGCTCTCTAAGAACAAATTCTAACAAAATTCGAAATTTAAAAGGGTGAGATGAGCGAAAAGCGTTCTAAAAACATTCTAAATTACAATTTCTATATGGAATATCTGGAACTACAGAACCGTTTTCAAAAGTGATTGTGGCAAATTGATGGTGAAAGTCCCTGCTCCAACATAGGCTATATTTTATGTCGGTGCCACTACCCCCAGGGGCGGGTGCAGGAGCGAAAAACGTTCTAAAATTTCGATTTTTTTTTTATACTGAAGGAGCTAGAAACATGAAATTTTGCATGGTAGTTACTTAAAAGATGTAAATGCTCTCTAAGAACACATTCTAAAAAAATTCGAAATTTAAAGGGTGTGAGATGAGCGAAAAGCGTTCTAAAAACATTCTAAATTACAATTCCAATGGAATATCTGGAACTACAGAACCATTTTCAAAAGTAATGGTGGCAAATTGATGGTAACAGTCTCTGCTGTAACATAGGCTATATTTCATGTCGGTGCCACTACCACAGGGGGGTGCGAGAACGAAAAGCGTTCTAAAATTTCGATATTTTTTATACTGAAGGAGCTAGAAACATGAAATTTTGCATGGTAGTTACTTATAAAATGTAAATGCTCTCTAACAACAAATTCTAATAAAATTCGAAATTTAAAAGGGTGAGATGAGCGAAAAGCGTTCTAAAAACATTCTAAATTACAATTTCTATGGAATATCTGGAACTACAGCACCGTTTTCAAAACTGATGGTCACAAATTGATGGTGACAGTCCCTGCTCCAACATAGGCTATATTTTATGTCGGTGCCAGTACCCCCAGGGTGGTGCAGGAGCGAAAAACATTCTTTAATTTCATTTTTTTTTTATACTGAAGGAGCTAGAAACATGAAATTTGGCATGGTAGTTACTTATAAGATGTAAATGCTCTCTAAGAACACATTCTAAAAAAATCGAAATTTAAAAGGTGTGACATAAAGCGAAAAGCGTTCTTAAAATATTCTAAATTACAATTTCAATGGAATATCTGGAACTACAGAACTGTTTTCAAAAGTGATTGTGGCAAATTGATGGTCACAGTTCCTGCTGTAACATAGGCTATATTTCATGCCGGTGCCACTGGCCCCAGGGGAGTGATTGAGCGAAAAACGTTCTCAAATTTCGATTTTTATGTACTGAAGGTGTTAGAAACATTCATGAAATTTGGCATGGTAGTTACAAATAAGATGTAAATGCTCTCTAAGAACAAATTCTAAAAAAATTCGAAATTTAAAACTGTGAGATGAGCGAAAAGCGTTCTTAAAACATTCTAAATTACATTTTCTATGGAATCTCTGGAACTATCGAACCCTATTCAAAAGTGATTGTCGTAAATTTTTGATGGCAATCCCTGCTCCAACATAGGCTACATTTTACGTCGGTGCCACTAATCCCAGAGTGGTGCAGGAGCGAAAAATGTTCTAAAATTGCATTTTTTTTTTATACTAAAGGAGCTAAAAATTTGAAATTTGGCATTGTAGTTACTTATAAGATGTAAATACTCTCTAAGAACAAAATAAAAAAAATCGAAATTTAAAAGGGTGAAATGAGCGAAAAGTGTTCTAAAAACATTCTAAATTACAATTTCTATGGAATCTCTGGAACTACAGAACCGATTTCAAAAGTGATGGTGGCAAATTGATGGTGACACTTCCTGCTCCAACATAGGCTATAATTTATGTCGGTGCCACTAATCCCAGGGGGGTGCAGGAGTGAAAAATTTTTGAAAATTGCGACTTTTTTTATATTGAAGGAGCTAGAAACTTGAAATTTGGCATGGTAGTTACTCTCTAAGAATAAATTTTAAAAAAATCGAAATTTAAAAGGGTGAAACGAGCGAAAAGCGTTCTAAAATCATTCTAAATTACAATTTCTATGGAATCTCTGGAACTACAGAACCGATTTCAAAAGTGATAGTGACAATCCCTTCTTCAACATCCTCTTTAATATAAAGCTATGCGTTGCTGACGACTGGATTTTTCACTAATCTTTGCCACAGATTAAACTCGGAAAATGAAAGATTTAAATTTACTAAAAAAAATAATAGCTCGAAAAGTATTTGTCAGAAAATTGTTAAACAAACTGCGTTTGAAAAGTAAAAAAACGTATATTTCTTAATATAAATTTAAAATCTAATGATTATGCCGTTTTTCAAATATTGAATTTCAAAAATTACCAAATTTAACAATGGAGTACCATAGAGAAAAGATAATGATAAGGGCGACGTGTCCTGACGTTTATATTGGCTATAGCACGAGTCACAAATTATAGTAGTCTTATTATTCTGTTAAAATATAAAAGTGAACTATGAAATGTCAATGTTTTGTTTGATTAAAAATTCGTTAAGAGAAATTGACCAGCGTAGCGGGCGTAGCTTGCTAGTATGTGTATAAACTAACATTTTGGAGAAGAAACACAAAACCTTTCTTGTATGTTATCCTTTTAATTTCTTTTAATGCTCTCCGTTATGTCGCATTTATTTAATTGTATCTCGGCAGACGGGAAATAATGAGTGGTCGCTTTGTTACTTTTTAATCAGTTTTTTCAATTTCTAGTGTAAATTGAGCCCTTTGACAAAAACTGAAAGTAGCGAAGTAGTGACTACTTTTGAAAAGTAGTTTGTAGTCACTACTTTTTAAAACAAGTAATTGTAGTTAACTACATTTTCGATAAAGTAGTTGTAGTTCGCTACTATAAAAAAGTAGTTTTTCCGACCCCTGTATATACCATGTTCAAGAATTGATGAAACACATTGTTTTACAGAATCACAGTGAGTGGGCAATGAGGACAGAAGCACAAAATCACATTGGTAGAATTAATTGTATTTGTGTATTTCAACCACAATAACTTGACGTAATTTTATTCTAATTAATCATTGATTATAGTGGTAACCAGAGCTAGGAACTAATAGAACATAGTTTTTAATTAAATAAAGCGTTATCATCATCACATATATCATTTTAGATATTTTCTTTCACTGTAGTATAACTCTTCACGATCACAATCTAAGTTTTCGTGGTCAAAGTATAACGCAAGTGATTGCTAATTAAAACAAAATTAATAATAGATGGTCCTAAAAGTTGGCATGAAACTCTAAATTATAAAACTCGTTTAGATGTTCTGCATCTTTTGCATTTTATAATTAAAGGAATTGCAATAAATAGTTTAAATTGTTAAAAGACGCCATGGTAGAAGGCATCCGCCATTCATTAAAAATATTAATGTTAAGAGATTAAAAAAAGACAATTTTAAATATATCTGTATGAATATCGAATGCTGTACTGATGAATATCGTACTCTGTAACTACGTAGGTTTTGTGCTGAATTGCATAATGGCTTACGGTGCCTCAAACGTATTTCAGGAAGAAAAGGTGCAGTGAATAAGTGTTAATTTCTACCCATAGCTGTAAAAAATGAAAACTATTTTCAATGAAGTTTATAAAGAAAAAATTCCTATATTTTATAACTGAAAATTTTCAACACTAAAATTTTGATGGAAATAAACGAAGAATTTTTCACGATTTAATGAAGATGGAGGCCTCTTGTGACCCAAGGGTTTTGGATCCCGTTTACTCATATGATAATATGTGCCCGGAATGAGTAGATAGTAAGGAAGTAAAGATATATAAAAGAAATTCCTTCAATAAATTTGTATTTAAAATAATTTGAAATTTTCCGTAATATTCAGTTTGTTCTCACCTACTACCAATACACATAAAAACTTGAACATGCATAAAATCCCTTCCAAAAATCAATGTACCAAATTATATGTAATAAAATCGAGTTTACAATCGCTACATCAACAAAAAGATCAATAAAATAAGAAATCAATGTTTAATAAGACATGTGTGGTTGCTTTCTTAACACTTTTCAATATAGTTGAAAAGTGTTTATGAATTCATCTGTCTGTCTGCAGTCTGTCCATGCTCGAACTCGCGTAAATATACTCGTATTGTCTTGAATTTGATATATGTTATTGGGGTTTACTATGTACTGTTTGGTATTGAAAATGAAGTGTGCAACATTTATGGATCTTTTACAGGGACACTCAAAAGTATTACGTTACATTGCGATCCATGGGGGAAAATCGTTTGCGGTATATTTTAATGATGTTTCACTATTTTAAACATATTGAAATTGATACATATCGCTGAGGTACACTACAAGATGTTTACTGTAGAGTGTAAACATAGGATATATCGTTCATTTACAGAGACACTCAAAAGAATTTGGTTACAGTACTGTCTATGCACAATAATTGGTGGTATCTCGTTTTCAGTTAGGGTACACGTTTTTAAATATAACTAATTTTTTGCATATTATTTGGTGCGTATAAATTCTATAGATCATATACAGGACTGCTGAAAAGATCTCAAGTACATTTCCGTTTATTGACTTAAATTGCTGAAGGGTAATTTTCAATTGTGCTATGTGTTTTCTAACTGAAGTAAATTTTAGCACACTATGTATCATACAAATTAATAGGTCATAAACAGGGTTGCACAAAAGAAATCGGACATTTTATTTGACTTTTGGCAGTAACTGATGAAATTGAACTTTCAAATGTGTTATGCGTTTTCTAAATTGTTTAGTTGGAAAACGAATAACTAATTTGAAAGTCCAATTTCAGCAATATTTACCAAAGTCAAATAAAATATCCAATTTATTTTGTGCAAATTAGTTACGTGGTAATGGTCGGGGCTAGTTGAGCTAAAGCCAAAAGTTTGGCCTTCCCACCCGGTTCAACTTTGACTTTGTTTACGTGGTAAACTGTGCACTTTTGTTACAATATTTTGAATGTGTTGGAAAATGTTTCAGAATATATGCTTGACACATGATTTTTCGTTCTTGTTTCTGTTTTTTCGCAGCTTCTCGTATCATGTTCAACTGATGATAATTGCAGTCTAATGCCTACTTTTTTCTTTAAACGGATTCCTCATTCTGTGTTGGTAGTTGAAAAAGTAGGAAATCCTTGATAAGTGGGGGCCGTGAGATTTGTAGCCAGAAGCACAATTCTATACCACCCTCAAGTATTTTATTTTTTATCACCTTCAGTGAAAATTACATCTCATTAATAGAATAGGGCAGACATTTTTTTTTTACGATTAACAGTAGTCAACCGTAGTAATATTTACTCGAATGATTTATTTTTCTCACCTGTTTTTCAGAACAGTAACATGATGATTTAAATGCCATATAATAATTTCAGCTTACTAGAAAGTGCGTACAGTTCCTAATTCATTTTAATTTATTTATACTGCCTAAAGACATTTTTAATGAAAAGATTTAAGTAGTTTTCTCTTTTTTAGCAACGAATGTTGATGAAATGCGTTATTAAATAAAATGCAAAAGAAAATTTTATCAGTAAAAATGTCTTTTTTTCATTTCAAAGAAAATTGTGTTTTAATTGGATTATTATCCATACAGCTATATTTAGATATGTAACATTCCGAGTAAATTTTAATTCAATGAGAAAGATTGCAATTAAAATTAGATAAATTTTTACTTGTTCTTATTATTTCCTAATTATATCTGGCTTATAGTAGTTTTTAGATGCAGTTACTTTTTTAATGTCAAATTTTGAAGTGGTAAGTTTTTATTTGAGTTTAGTAGCATAGAGAAATGAATCGATAACCAATAACAGATTTTCCTTCGCTATGCAACTAAAGTACGGCAATGTTTTCTTTCCATAATCGGGGTGATCTTATTTAAAATAGCATTATGTTTTCCCGACGAATAAAAGAAACAACAACTTACCGCTTAAGAGAAAGCACATTTGATTTTTTTTTTTTTTACAATTATTTTACAATTCTGTCTTTATTTTTGTTTTTATTTTCATATTACAATAAATAAATAAATAAATAACTGTCTAAATTATGATAATTTTTAACTTTATACCTCAATTTCTACACTGAACTTTATATACATGGTAAAAATATTTATAAAAGATTATTTTAAATCTTTTAAAAAATAAAATAATTCATGTTTTAACGCATTTAAAGTAAATTTTATTTCACACATTAATTATCGAAAAAAAAAGAAAAAACGTTTTGTACAAGTAATTCAATTTGTTAAATCTATTTTATAAAATGTTATTTTCAAAAGAATTTCTTTTGTCTACATGCACACAAAATAGAAAAACATGAAACTTTCAAAAAATGTCCACACTTTTGGCCACCACTGTATATATTCCAAATTTCAAAACTCACTGTCAACAGGAAGTGGGTGAAAAACGAGTGACAAGATTTGATTGTCCCATACATACATAATTAAAAACTAAAAGAAATCATTTAAAAAAAGGTATTTTCACTGTCTTAGATAAGAATAAAAAAAAATCATGAAAATATATATATACTTTTTTATTTGACTCGTGCATTGTTCTTTTTGTGTAAACCCCTCTTTCGTGTCCAGCAGTATCCACTAACATATTTTAATTCCTTTTACTACTGTATCTTCGCTAATGTTTACATGCATTTACTTACAGGTTATTTATATATTAACACATACATATTTTTGTTTATGCAATTTCTACTTCTGTTTTAGTAAGACATAAATTACATTAATTTTAAAAATACGCCATCCGATCGAAAAACTGGTACGTGGTACAGTAATTTCAGTACCATATTTTGATTTAGCGAGCTGAAATGTATAAAACTTAACCATTATTTTTACAGAATGGATTTTTCTGCCGGCAAGTTTTACTAAAGCGCTAGCATGAATTCTTCAATACTAAAATATAATAAAGTAATTTAGTTCTTTTTCGATTGATAATCAAGAAGTTGATACATTTTTTCATTCAAAAAAGTTTTCTTCTTGTCGAAAATATCATAACAACTTTTTATTTTTCAGTTGAAAACTATAGTACTATATGAAATACACAATAATTATTTGTACTGCCCATTTCGTTCAAACATTATATTGTTTTTAAAAACATACTAAAAAATAGTGCACATGTCTAAAAGTTTCTAAAAAAACTTTCAAACACTCTAAAAAATGAGTCAATATGTACAAAAGCTTTAAAAATATTTTCACCTCCTGGTCTGAGGCATCATCAGTAACTGTTGTTCTGCTTCTTCCTCGCGACTCACTTTCGTTGAAGTCTTCCACATTTTCCCCTATCATCATCATCATCATCATCATCATCATCATCATCCCAAAACATGGTTTCAGGCTATAAGCCTCTTCCGGCCTCAATCCATATTTTTCGCGGCCTTCCTCGGTCTCTTTTCCCCCTTTGCTTATAATTAAAGGCTGCTTTTGGTATACGATCTCTATCCATCCTTTCGATGTGGTCCCTCCATTTCCTTCTGTAATTTCCTATTTTATTTAATATTGGTATAACCTCCAGCTCTCTTCTGATGTAATCATTCTTTACTTTGTCCATTATTCAACATCCCTTCACACTCCTAAAAAATTTCATTTCTGAGGATTGGATTTGTCTTTCATCATTTTTTGTGAATGTCCATGCCTCACTTCCGTATAATAAAGTTGGTATTGCCATTGTTTAAAAAAAAAATTATTCTTGTGTTTTTTCTTGTATTTCGAAGAGTTCTTATAGTACCACAGATGTATTGAAATTTATGAAGCTTATTTTGTATATCGTTGTCATAGTCATAAGATATATCACATCCTAAGTAATTGAAATGTGAAATCTGCTCTATTGGATTATTTTCTAAAATAATTTTTGTTCTTATAGGATCTTTGCCCCTAAATGTCATTACCTTTGTCTTATTCTTTGAAATCCTTAAATTATAATATTTTCCAATTTTGTTTAAAGTAAAAATTGCACGTTGTAAATTGTCTTCATTATCCTGAAAAAAACAAAGATCATCTGCAAATAATATATTCTTATACATGATGTTTCCGAGATCTATTCCAGTTTTGATTTTATTTTTCCAAATTCTCATAACATAATCAATATATGTTATGAGAATTTGGAACACTTTCGTTGAAGTCTTCCACATTTTCCCCAATTCCTAATAATATGTGGCACCATCTATTATCAATTTATACATCTATTATCAATATCTATTATAACTTGTTAATTTCTTAACTTACTCAACTTTTATATAAATTACTCTTAAAAAAGTAGAAGTATAACAGTCCTATTTATTAAACTGTCACTATTGCTAAAAAATTTTTGGTGACAACAATAGACTAAGTTAATGAATAAACTTTAAAACTCTTCAATAAATATAAATTTTCTTAAAACATGTCTTGAAAGAAATGCTTAAGTGCCACACTAAGGATGATGGATGACTAGCTTCAGATTTTTAATAAAATAGCTGTGGTTGAAATTTCATTTCCTGGAAACGTGTCTATTTTAAGTTCTATACTGACTATTTTTATTTTTATTTATTAGCAAGAAATTGGATGTCTGTAAATTTTTTCTTGTAGGATAAGATAGATGGTTTACATAAATATTCTGATCCAGAAGATATCTAGTTCAAATTTCGAAATGATGTCAGATTTCTATGTTTCTAGTAATTGCAAATATTTTCCTTCCGTTCTGTATTAATAAAAGTTTTGGAATTTATTGGTATAATGGGATTTGTTCTGCAAAATTTCTGTACCATACAAAAAGTTCAAAACTCTTAACAGTCAAATTCTTGCGGACAAAACAGTTACGAAGCATTTTGGGAGGTATAAAATGCTGGATCTCAATAAAAAGTTTTGTTTTTGGCAAGAAAATGTTCAAGTTTTAAACACCACACAATGTCTCTATACGCCATTCGGAGGTGCAAATATTTTAAATGTTTACGCATGAAACTACTCAACATCTCAATTATATTGTCGAAATATATACCCAGAGGTCGGAAGTAGCGCGCTGCAAGTAGTGAAACTACAGCAGTCACTACTTTTTGCAGTAATTTGTAGTGTAGCGCGCTACATTTTGAACAATGTAGTGTAGCGAATAACGCGATACGAAAAATCAGTAGTTTGTAGCGAGAACCGACGCTACTTTTAACACTACTTCAAGGGGAAAAGTGCGATTCTGCAAAGCACGAGGCTGAAACTGTCTCCTTTTGTGAAAAATGTGTTCCGCTCAACAATTTGCAAATCTCAGATGCAGTGCATAGCAACGCATCGCATGAAGTCATAGATTTTTCCCATTCACACTTGCTGCTCAAATAAAATTCTAAAGCGACACTTACCTATTTACTCGTTATTAGGACTTCCTGTTTTAACGCCGGGTTTCTTATTATTCAGAATTACTTTATTTATAGGTTTACTTTTTTACATATACAGTTGATTGTCTGTAATTTTCTAGATTATAATATCTCTTATAATCTTGCTACGAAATTTGCAATCTATACCAATATTATAAAGTAGTAAAGATTGTTTGTTTGTTTGTTTGTTTGTTTGTAGGGGGTAATCTCTGTAACTACTGAAGAGATTTCAAAAGTGATGGTGGCAAATTGATGGTAACAATCCCTGCTCAGACATAGGCTGTATTTTATGTCGGTGCCACTACCCCCAAGGGGGTGCAAAAGCGAAAAACGTTCTAAAATTTCGATTTTTTTTTATACTGGAGGAGCTAGGAACAAGAAATTTGGCATAGTAGTTACTTATAAGATGTAAATGCTCTCTAAGAACAAATTCTAACAAAATTCGAAATTTAAAAGGGTGAGATGAGCGAAAAGCGTTCTAAAAACATTCTAAATTACAATTTCTATATGGAATATCTGGAACTACAGAACCGTTTTCAAAAGTGATTGTGGCAAATTGATGGTGAAAGTCCCTGCTCCAACATAGGCTATATTTTATGTCGGTGCCACTACCCCCAGGGGCGGGTGCAGGAGCGAAAAACGTTCTAAAATTTCGATTTTTTTTTTATACTGAAGGAGCTAGAAACATGAAATTTTGCATGGTAGTTACTTAAAAGATGTAAATGCTCTCTAAGAACACATTCTAAAAAAATTCGAAATTTAAAGGGTGTGAGATGAGCGAAAAGCGTTCTAAAAACATTCTAAATTACAATTCCAATGGAATATCTGGAACTACAGAACCATTTTCAAAAGTAATGGTGGCAAATTGATGGTAACAGTCTCTGCTGTAACATAGGCTATATTTCATGTCGGTGCCACTACCACAGGGGGGTGCGAGAACGAAAAGCGTTCTAAAATTTCGATATTTTTTATACTGAAGGAGCTAGAAACATGAAATTTTGCATGGTAGTTACTTATAAAATGTAAATGCTCTCTAACAACAAATTCTAATAAAATTCGAAATTTAAAAGGGTGAGATGAGCGAAAAGCGTTCTAAAAACATTCTAAATTACAATTTCTATGGAATATCTGGAACTACAGCACCGTTTTCAAAACTGATGGTCACAAATTGATGGTGACAGTCCCTGCTCCAACATAGGCTATATTTTATGTCGGTGCCAGTACCCCCAGGGTGGTGCAGGAGCGAAAAACATTCTTTAATTTCATTTTTTTTTTATACTGAAGGAGCTAGAAACATGAAATTTGGCATGGTAGTTACTTATAAGATGTAAATGCTCTCTAAGAACACATTCTAAAAAAATCGAAATTTAAAAGGTGTGACATAAAGCGAAAAGCGTTCTTAAAATATTCTAAATTACAATTTCAATGGAATATCTGGAACTACAGAACTGTTTTCAAAAGTGATTGTGGCAAATTGATGGTCACAGTTCCTGCTGTAACATAGGCTATATTTCATGCCGGTGCCACTGGCCCCAGGGGAGTGATTGAGCGAAAAACGTTCTCAAATTTCGATTTTTATGTACTGAAGGTGTTAGAAACATTCATGAAATTTGGCATGGTAGTTACAAATAAGATGTAAATGCTCTCTAAGAACAAATTCTAAAAAAATTCGAAATTTAAAACTGTGAGATGAGCGAAAAGCGTTCTTAAAACATTCTAAATTACATTTTCTATGGAATCTCTGGAACTATCGAACCCTATTCAAAAGTGATTGTCGTAAATTTTTGATGGCAATCCCTGCTCCAACATAGGCTACATTTTACGTCGGTGCCACTAATCCCAGAGTGGTGCAGGAGCGAAAAATGTTCTAAAATTGCATTTTTTTTTTATACTAAAGGAGCTAAAAATTTGAAATTTGGCATTGTAGTTACTTATAAGATGTAAATACTCTCTAAGAACAAAATAAAAAAAATCGAAATTTAAAAGGGTGAAATGAGCGAAAAGTGTTCTAAAAACATTCTAAATTACAATTTCTATGGAATCTCTGGAACTACAGAACCGATTTCAAAAGTGATGGTGGCAAATTGATGGTGACACTTCCTGCTCCAACATAGGCTATAATTTATGTCGGTGCCACTAATCCCAGGGGGGTGCAGGAGTGAAAAATTTTTGAAAATTGCGACTTTTTTTATATTGAAGGAGCTAGAAACTTGAAATTTGGCATGGTAGTTACTCTCTAAGAATAAATTTTAAAAAAATCGAAATTTAAAAGGGTGAAACGAGCGAAAAGCGTTCTAAAATCATTCTAAATTACAATTTCTATGGAATCTCTGGAACTACAGAACCGATTTCAAAAGTGATAGTGACAATCCCTTCTTCAACATCCTCTTTAATATAAAGCTATGCGTTGCTGACGACTGGATTTTTCACTAATCTTTGCCACAGATTAAACTCGGAAAATGAAAGATTTAAATTTACTAAAAAAAATAATAGCTCGAAAAGTATTTGTCAGAAAATTGTTAAACAAACTGCGTTTGAAAAGTAAAAAAACGTATATTTCTTAATATAAATTTAAAATCTAATGATTATGCCGTTTTTCAAATATTGAATTTCAAAAATTACCAAATTTAACAATGGAGTACCATAGAGAAAAGATAATGATAAGGGCGACGTGTCCTGACGTTTATATTGGCTATAGCACGAGTCACAAATTATAGTAGTCTTATTATTCTGTTAAAATATAAAAGTGAACTATGAAATGTCAATGTTTTGTTTGATTAAAAATTCGTTAAGAGAAATTGACCAGCGTAGCGGGCGTAGCTTGCTAGTATGTGTATAAACTAACATTTTGGAGAAGAAACACAAAACCTTTCTTGTATGTTATCCTTTTAATTTCTTTTAATGCTCTCCGTTATGTCGCATTTATTTAATTGTATCTCGGCAGACGGGAAATAATGAGTGGTCGCTTTGTTACTTTTTAATCAGTTTTTTCAATTTCTAGTGTAAATTGAGCCCTTTGACAAAAACTGAAAGTAGCGAAGTAGTGACTACTTTTGAAAAGTAGTTTGTAGTCACTACTTTTTAAAACAAGTAATTGTAGTTAACTACATTTTCGATAAAGTAGTTGTAGTTCGCTACTATAAAAAAGTAGTTTTTCCGACCCCTGTATATACCATGTTCAAGAATTGATGAAACACATTGTTTTACAGAATCACAGTGAGTGGGCAATGAGGACAGAAGCACAAAATCACATTGGTAGAATTAATTGTATTTGTGTATTTCAACCACAATAACTTGACGTAATTTTATTCTAATTAATCATTGATTATAGTGGTAACCAGAGCTAGGAACTAATAGAACATAGTTTTTAATTAAATAAAGCGTTATCATCATCACATATATCATTTTAGATATTTTCTTTCACTGTAGTATAACTCTTCACGATCACAATCTAAGTTTTCGTGGTCAAAGTATAACGCAAGTGATTGCTAATTAAAACAAAATTAATAATAGATGGTCCTAAAAGTTGGCATGAAACTCTAAATTATAAAACTCGTTTAGATGTTCTGCATCTTTTGCATTTTATAATTAAAGGAATTGCAATAAATAGTTTAAATTGTTAAAAGACGCCATGGTAGAAGGCATCCGCCATTCATTAAAAATATTAATGTTAAGAGATTAAAAAAAGACAATTTTAAATATATCTGTATGAATATCGAATGCTGTACTGATGAATATCGTACTCTGTAACTACGTAGGTTTTGTGCTGAATTGCATAATGGCTTACGGTGCCTCAAACGTATTTCAGGAAGAAAAGGTGCAGTGAATAAGTGTTAATTTCTACCCATAGCTGTAAAAAATGAAAACTATTTTCAATGAAGTTTATAAAGAAAAAATTCCTATATTTTATAACTGAAAATTTTCAACACTAAAATTTTGATGGAAATAAACGAAGAATTTTTCACGATTTAATGAAGATGGAGGCCTCTTGTGACCCAAGGGTTTTGGATCCCGTTTACTCATATGATAATATGTGCCCGGAATGAGTAGATAGTAAGGAAGTAAAGATATATAAAAGAAATTCCTTCAATAAATTTGTATTTAAAATAATTTGAAATTTTCCGTAATATTCAGTTTGTTCTCACCTACTACCAATACACATAAAAACTTGAACATGCATAAAATCCCTTCCAAAAATCAATGTACCAAATTATATGTAATAAAATCGAGTTTACAATCGCTACATCAACAAAAAGATCAATAAAATAAGAAATCAATGTTTAATAAGACATGTGTGGTTGCTTTCTTAACACTTTTCAATATAGTTGAAAAGTGTTTATGAATTCATCTGTCTGTCTGCAGTCTGTCCATGCTCGAACTCGCGTAAATATACTCGTATTGTCTTGAATTTGATATATGTTATTGGGGTTTACTATGTACTGTTTGGTATTGAAAATGAAGTGTGCAACATTTATGGATCTTTTACAGGGACACTCAAAAGTATTACGTTACATTGCGATCCATGGGGGAAAATCGTTTGCGGTATATTTTAATGATGTTTCACTATTTTAAACATATTGAAATTGATACATATCGCTGAGGTACACTACAAGATGTTTACTGTAGAGTGTAAACATAGGATATATCGTTCATTTACAGAGACACTCAAAAGAATTTGGTTACAGTACTGTCTATGCACAATAATTGGTGGTATCTCGTTTTCAGTTAGGGTACACGTTTTTAAATATAACTAATTTTTTGCATATTATTTGGTGCGTATAAATTCTATAGATCATATACAGGACTGCTGAAAAGATCTCAAGTACATTTCCGTTTATTGACTTAAATTGCTGAAGGGTAATTTTCAATTGTGCTATGTGTTTTCTAACTGAAGTAAATTTTAGCACACTATGTATCATACAAATTAATAGGTCATAAACAGGGTTGCACAAAAGAAATCGGACATTTTATTTGACTTTTGGCAGTAACTGATGAAATTGAACTTTCAAATGTGTTATGCGTTTTCTAAATTGTTTAGTTGGAAAACGAATAACTAATTTGAAAGTCCAATTTCAGCAATATTTACCAAAGTCAAATAAAATATCCAATTTATTTTGTGCAAATTAGTTACGTGGTAATGGTCGGGGCTAGTTGAGCTAAAGCCAAAAGTTTGGCCTTCCCACCCGGTTCAACTTTGACTTTGTTTACGTGGTAAACTGTGCACTTTTGTTACAATATTTTGAATGTGTTGGAAAATGTTTCAGAATATATGCTTGACACATGATTTTTCGTTCTTGTTTCTGTTTTTTCGCAGCTTCTCGTATCATGTTCAACTGATGATAATTGCAGTCTAATGCCTACTTTTTTCTTTAAACGGATTCCTCATTCTGTGTTGGTAGTTGAAAAAGTAGGAAATCCTTGATAAGTGGGGGCCGTGAGATTTGTAGCCAGAAGCACAATTCTATACCACCCTCAAGTATTTTATTTTTTATCACCTTCAGTGAAAATTACATCTCATTAATAGAATAGGGCAGACATTTTTTTTTTACGATTAACAGTAGTCAACCGTAGTAATATTTACTCGAATGATTTATTTTTCTCACCTGTTTTTCAGAACAGTAACATGATGATTTAAATGCCATATAATAATTTCAGCTTACTAGAAAGTGCGTACAGTTCCTAATTCATTTTAATTTATTTATACTGCCTAAAGACATTTTTAATGAAAAGATTTAAGTAGTTTTCTCTTTTTTAGCAACGAATGTTGATGAAATGCGTTATTAAATAAAATGCAAAAGAAAATTTTATCAGTAAAAATGTCTTTTTTTCATTTCAAAGAAAATTGTGTTTTAATTGGATTATTATCCATACAGCTATATTTAGATATGTAACATTCCGAGTAAATTTTAATTCAATGAGAAAGATTGCAATTAAAATTAGATAAATTTTTACTTGTTCTTATTATTTCCTAATTATATCTGGCTTATAGTAGTTTTTAGATGCAGTTACTTTTTTAATGTCAAATTTTGAAGTGGTAAGTTTTTATTTGAGTTTAGTAGCATAGAGAAATGAATCGATAACCAATAACAGATTTTCCTTCGCTATGCAACTAAAGTACGGCAATGTTTTCTTTCCATAATCGGGGTGATCTTATTTAAAATAGCATTATGTTTTCCCGACGAATAAAAGAAACAACAACTTACCGCTTAAGAGAAAGCACATTTGATTTTTTTTTTTTTTACAATTATTTTACAATTCTGTCTTTATTTTTGTTTTTATTTTCATATTACAATAAATAAATAAATAAATAACTGTCTAAATTATGATAATTTTTAACTTTATACCTCAATTTCTACACTGAACTTTATATACATGGTAAAAATATTTATAAAAGATTATTTTAAATCTTTTAAAAAATAAAATAATTCATGTTTTAACGCATTTAAAGTAGATTTTATTTCACACATTAATTATCGAAAAAAAAAGAAAAAACGTTTTGTACAAGTAATTCAATTTGTTAAATCTATTTTATAAAATGTTATTTTCAAAAGAATTTCTTTTGTCTACATGCACACAAAATAGAAAAACATGAAACTTTCAAAAAATGTCCACACTTTTGGCCACCACTGTATATATTCCAAATTTCAAAACTCACTGTCAACAGGAAGTGGGTGAAAAACGAGTGACAAGATTTGATTGTCCCATACATACATAATTAAAAACTAAAAGAAATCATTTAAAAAAAGGTATTTTCACTGTCTTAGATAAGAATAAAAAAAAATCATGAAAATATATATATACTTTTTTATTTGACTCGTGCATTGTTCTTTTTGTGTAAACCCCTCTTTCGTGTCCAGCAGTATCCACTAACATATTTTAATTCCTTTTACTACTGTATCTTCGCTAATGTTTACATGCATTTACTTACAGGTTATTTATATATTAACACATACATATTTTTGTTTATGCAATTTCTACTTCTGTTTTAGTAAGACATAAATTACATTAATTTTAAAAATACGCCATCCGATCGAAAAACTGGTACGTGGTACAGTAATTTCAGTACCATATTTTGATTTAGCGAGCTGAAATGTATAAAACTTAACCATTATTTTTACAGAATGGATTTTTCTGCCGGCAAGTTTTACTAAAGCGCTAGCATGAATTCTTCAATACTAAAATATAATAAAGTAATTTAGTTCTTTTTCGATTGATAATCAAGAAGTTGATACATTTTTTCATTCAAAAAAGTTTTCTTCTTGTCGAAAATATCATAACAACTTTTTATTTTTCAGTTGAAAACTATAGTACTATATGAAATACACAATAATTATTTGTACTGCCCATTTCGTTCAAACATTATATTGTTTTTAAAAACATACTAAAAAATAGTGCACATGTCTAAAAGTTTCTAAAAAAACTTTCAAACACTCTAAAAAATGAGTCAATATGTACAAAAGCTTTAAAAATATTTTCACCTCCTGGTCTGAGGCATCATCAGTAACTGTTGTTCTGCTTCTTCCTCGCGACTCACTTTCGTTGAAGTCTTCCACATTTTCCCCTATCATCATCATCATCATCATCATCATCATCATCATCCCAAAACATGGTTTCAGGCTATAAGCCTCTTCCGGCCTCAATCCATATTTTTCGCGGCCTTCCTCGGTCTCTTTTCCCCCTTTGCTTATAATTAAAGGCTGCTTTTGGTATACGATCTCTATCCATCCTTTCGATGTGGTCCCTCCATTTCCTTCTGTAATTTCCTATTTTATTTAATATTGGTATAACCTCCAGCTCTCTTCTGATGTAATCATTCTTTACTTTGTCCATTATTCAACATCCCTTCACACTCCTAAAAAATTTCATTTCTGAGGATTGGATTTGTCTTTCATCATTTTTTGTGAATGTCCATGCCTCACTTCCGTATAATAAAGTTGGTATTGCCATTGTTTAAAAAAAAAATTATTCTTGTGTTTTTTCTTGTATTTCGAAGAGTTCTTATAGTACCACAGATGTATTGAAATTTATGAAGCTTATTTTGTATATCGTTGTCATAGTCATAAGATATATCACATCCTAAGTAATTGAAATGTGAAATCTGCTCTATTGGATTATTTTCTAAAATAATTTTTGTTCTTATAGGATCTTTGCCCCTAAATGTCATTACCTTTGTCTTATTCTTTGAAATCCTTAAATTATAATATTTTCCAATTTTGTTTAAAGTAAAAATTGCACGTTGTAAATTGTCTTCATTATCCTGAAAAAAACAAAGATCATCTGCAAATAATATATTCTTATACATGATGTTTCCGAGATCTATTCCAGTTTTGATTTTATTTTTCCAAATTCTCATAACATAATCAATATATGTTATGAGAATTTGGAACACTTTCGTTGAAGTCTTCCACATTTTCCCCAATTCCTAATAATATGTGGCACCATCTATTATCAATTTATACATCTATTATCAATATCTATTATAACTTGTTAATTTCTTAACTTACTCAACTTTTATATAAATTACTCTTAAAAAAGTAGAAGTATAACAGTCCTATTTATTAAACTGTCACTATTGCTAAAAAATTTTTGGTGACAACAATAGACTAAGTTAATGAATAAACTTTAAAACTCTTCAATAAATATAAATTTTCTTAAAACATGTCTTGAAAGAAATGCTTAAGTGCCACACTAAGGATGATGGATGACTAGCTTCAGATTTTTAATAAAATAGCTGTGGTTGAAATTTCATTTCCTGGAAACGTGTCTATTTTAAGTTCTATACTGACTATTTTTATTTTTATTTATTAGCAAGAAATTGGATGTCTGTAAATTTTTTCTTGTAGGATAAGATAGATGGTTTACATAAATATTCTGATCCAGAAGATATCTAGTTCAAATTTCGAAATGATGTCAGATTTCTATGTTTCTAGTAATTGCAAATATTTTCCTTCCGTTCTGTATTAATAAAAGTTTTGGAATTTATTGGTATAATGGGATTTGTTCTGCAAAATTTCTGTACCATACAAAAAGTTCAAAACTCTTAACAGTCAAATTCTTGCGGACAAAACAGTTACGAAGCATTTTGGGAGGTATAAAATGCTGGATCTCAATAAAAAGTTTTGTTTTTGGCAAGAAAATGTTCAAGTTTTAAACACCACACAATGTCTCTATACGCCATTCGGAGGTGCAAATATTTTAAATGTTTACGCATGAAACTACTCAACATCTCAATTATATTGTCGAAATATATACCCAGAGGTCGGAAGTAGCGCGCTGCAAGTAGTGAAACTACAGCAGTCACTACTTTTTGCAGTAATTTGTAGTGTAGCGCGCTACATTTTGAACAATGTAGTGTAGCGAATAACGCGATACGAAAAATCAGTAGTTTGTAGCGAGAACCGACGCTACTTTTAACACTACTTCAAGGGGAAAAGTGCGATTCTGCAAAGCACGAGGCTGAAACTGTCTCCTTTTGTGAAAAATGTGTTCCGCTCAACAATTTGCAAATCTCAGATGCAGTGCATAGCAACGCATCGCATGAAGTCATAGATTTTTCCCATTCACACTTGCTGCTCAAATAAAATTCTAAAGCGACACTTACCTATTTACTCGTTATTAGGACTTCCTGTTTTAACGCCGGGTTTCTTATTATTCAGAATTACTTTATTTATAGGTTTACTTTTTTACATATACAGTTGATTGTCTGTAATTTTCTAGATTATAATATCTCTTATAATCTTGCTACGAAATTTGCAATCTATACCAATATTATAAAGTAGTAAAGATTGTTTGTTTGTTTGTTTGTTTGTTTGTTTGTTTGTAGGGGGTAATCTCTGTAACTACTGAAGAGATTTCAAAAGTGATGGTGGCAAATTGATGGTAACAATCCCTGCTCCAACATAGGCTATATTTTATGTCGGTGCCACTACCCCCAAGGGGGTGCAAAAGCGAAAAACGTTCTAAAATTTCGATTTTTTTTTATACTGGAGGAGCTAGGAACAAGAAATTTGGCATAGTAGTTACTTATAAGATGTAAATGCTCTCTAAGAACAAATTCTAACAAAATTCGAAATTTAAAAGGGTGAGATGAGCGAAAAGCGTTCTAAAAACATTCTAAATTACAATTTCTATATGGAATATCTGGAACTACAGAAACGTTTTCAAAAGTGATTGTGGCAAATTGATGGTGAAAGTCCCTGCTCCAACATAGGCTATATTTTATGTCGGTGCCACTACCCCCAGGGGCGGGTTCAGGAGCGAAAAACGTTCTAAAATTTCGATTTTTTTTTTATACTGAAGGAGCTAGAAACATGAAATTTTGCATGGTAGTTACTTAAAAGATGTAAATGCTCTCTAAGAACACATTCTAAAAAAATTCGAAATTTAAAGGGTGTGAGATGAGCGAAAAGCGTTCTAAAAACATTCTAAATTACAATTCCAATGGAATATCTGGAACTACAGAACCATTTTCAAAAGTAATGGTGGCAAATTGATGGTAACAGTCTCTGCTGTAACATAGGCTATATTTCATGTCGGTGCCACTACCACAGGGGGGTGCGAGAACGAAAAGCGTTCTAAAATTTCGATATTTTTTATACTGAAGGAGCTAGAAACATGAAATTTTGCATGGTAGTTACTTATAAAATGTAAATGCTCTCTAACAACAAATTCTAATAAAATTCGAAATTTAAAAGGGTGAGATGAGCGAAAAGCGTTCTAAAAACATTCTAAATTACAATTTCTATGGAATATCTGGAACTACAGCACCGTTTTCAAAACTGATGGTCACAAATTGATGGTGACAGTCCCTGCTCCAACATAGGCTATATTTTATGTCGGTGCCAGTACCCCCAGGGTGGTGCAGGAGCGAAAAACATTCTTTAATTTCATTTTTTTTTTTATACTGAAGGAGCTAGAAACATGAAATTTGGCATGGTAGTTACTTATAAGATGTAAATGCTCTCTAAGAACACATTCTAAAAAAATCGAAATTTAAAAGGTGTGACATAAAGCGAAAAGCGTTCTTAAAATATTCTAAATTACAATTTCAATGGAATATCTGGAACTACAGAACTGTTTTCAAAAGTGATTGTGGCAAATTGATGGTCACAGTTCCTGCTGTAACATAGGCTATATTTCATGCCGGTGCCACTGGCCCCAGGGGAGTGATTGAGCGAAAAACGTTCTCAAATTTCGATTTTTATGTACTGAAGGTGTTAGAAACATTCATGAAATTTGGCATGGTAGTTACAAATAAGATGTAAATGCTCTCTAAGAACAAATTCTAAAAAAATTCGAAATTTAAAACTGTGAGATGAGCGAAAAGCGTTCTTAAAACATTCTAAATTACATTTTCTATGGAATCTCTGGAACTATCGAACCCTATTCAAAAGTGATTGTGGTAAATTTTTGATGGCAATCCCTGCTCCAACATAGGCTACATTTTACGTCGGTGCCACTAATCCCAGAGTGGTGCAGGAGCGAAAAATGTTCTAAAATTGCATTTTTTTTTATACTAAAGGAGCTAAAAATTTGAAATTTGGCATTGTAGTTACTTATAAGATGTAAATACTCTCTAAGAACAAAATAAAAAAAATCGAAATTTAAAAGGGTGAAATGAGCGAAAAGTGTTCTAAAAACATTCTAAATTACAATTTCTATGGAATCTCTGGAACTACAGAACCGATTTCAAAAGTGATGGTGGCAAATTGATGGTGACACTTCCTGCTCCAACATAGGCTATAATTTATGTCGGTGCCACTAATCCCAGGGGGGTGCAGGAGTGAAAAATTTTTGAAAATTGCGACTTTTTTTATATTGAAGGAGCTAGAAACTTGAAATTTGGCATGGTAGTTACTCTCTAAGAATAAATTTTAAAAAAATCGAAATTTAAAAGGGTGAAACGAGCGAAAAGCGTTCTAAAATCATTCTAAATTACAATTTCTATGGAATCTCTGGAACTACAGAACCGATTTCAAAAGTGATAGTGACAATCCCTTCTTCAACATCCTCTTTAATATAAAGCTATGCGTTGCTGACGACTGGATTTTTCACTAATCTTTGCCACAGATTAAACTCGGAAAATGAAAGATTTAAATTTACTAAAAAAAATAATAGCTCGAAAAGTATTTGTCAGAAAATTGTTAAACAAACTGCGTTTGAAAAGTAAAAAAACGTATATTTCTTAATATAAATTTAAAATCTAATGATTATGCCGTTTTTCAAATATTGAATTTCAAAAATTACCAAATTTAACAATGGAGTACCATAGAGAAAAGATAATGATAAGGGCGACGTGTCCTGACGTTTATATTGGCTATAGCACGAGTCACAAATTATAGTAGTCTTATTATTCTGTTAAAATATAAAAGTGAACTATGAAATGTCAATGTTTTGTTTGATTAAAAATTCGTTAAGAGAAATTGACCAGCGTAGCGGGCGTAGCTTGCTAGTATGTGTATAAACTAACATTTTGGAGAAGAAACACAAAACCTTTCTTGTATGTTATCCTTTTAATTTCTTTTAATGCTCTCCGTTATGTCGCATTTATTTAATTGTATCTCGGCAGACGGGAAATAATGAGTGGTCGCTTTGTTACTTTTTAATCAGTTTTTTCAATTTCTAGTGTAAATTGAGCCCTTTGACAAAAACTGAAAGTAGCGAAGTAGTGACTACTTTTGAAAAGTAGTTTGTAGTCACTACTTTTTAAAACAAGTAATTGTAGTTAACTACATTTTCGATAAAGTAGTTGTAGTTCGCTACTATAAAAAAGTAGTTTTTCCGACCCCTGTATATACCATGTTCAAGAATTGATGAAACACATTGTTTTACAGAATCACAGTGAGTGGGCAATGAGGACAGAAGCACAAAATCACATTGGTAGAATTAATTGTATTTGTGTATTTCAACCACAATAACTTGACGTAATTTTATTCTAATTAATCATTGATTATAGTGGTAACCAGAGCTAGGAACTAATAGAACATAGTTTTTAATTAAATAAAGCGTTATCATCATCACATATATCATTTTAGATATTTTCTTTCACTGTAGTATAACTCTTCACGATCACAATCTAAGTTTTCGTGGTCAAAGTATAACGCAAGTGATTGCTAATTAAAACAAAATTAATAATAGATGGTCCTAAAAGTTGGCATGAAACTCTAAATTATAAAACTCGTTTAGATGTTCTGCATCTTTTGCATTTTATAATTAAAGGAATTGCAATAAATAGTTTAAATTGTTAAAAGACGCCATGGTAGAAGGCATCCGCCATTCATTAAAAATATTAATGTTAAGAGATTAAAAAAAGACAATTTTAAATATATCTGTATGAATATCGAATGCTGTACTGATGAATATCGTACTCTGTAACTACGTAGGTTTTGTGCTGAATTGCATAATGGCTTACGGTGCCTCAAACGTATTTCAGGAAGAAAAGGTGCAGTGAATAAGTGTTAATTTCTACCCATAGCTGTAAAAAATGAAAACTATTTTCAATGAAGTTTATAAAGAAAAAATTCCTATATTTTATAACTGAAAATTTTCAACACTAAAATTTTGATGGAAATAAACGAAGAATTTTTCACGATTTAATGAAGATGGAGGCCTCTTGTGACCCAAGGGTTTTGGATCCCGTTTACTCATATGATAATATGTGCCCGGAATGAGTAGATAGTAAGGAAGTAAAGATATATAAAAGAAATTCCTTCAATAAATTTGTATTTAAAATAATTTGAAATTTTCCGTAATATTCAGTTTGTTCTCACCTACTACCAATACACATAAAAACTTGAACATGCATAAAATCCCTTCCAAAAATCAATGTACCAAATTATATGTAATAAAATCGAGTTTACAATCGCTACATCAACAAAAAGATCAATAAAATAAGAAATCAATGTTTAATAAGACATGTGTGGTTGCTTTCTTAACACTTTTCAATATAGTTGAAAAGTGTTTATGAATTCATCTGTCTGTCTGCAGTCTGTCCATGCTCGAACTCGCGTAAATATACTCGTATTGTCTTGAATTTGATATATGTTATTGGGGTTTACTATGTACTGTTTGGTATTGAAAATGAAGTGTGCAACATTTATGGATCTTTTACAGGGACACTCAAAAGTATTACGTTACATTGCGATCCATGGGGGAAAATCGTTTGCGGTATATTTTAATGATGTTTCACTATTTTAAACATATTGAAATTGATACATATCGCTGAGGTACACTACAAGATGTTTACTGTAGAGTGTAAACATAGGATATATCGTTCATTTACAGAGACACTCAAAAGAATTTGGTTACAGTACTGTCTATGCACAATAATTGGTGGTATCTCGTTTTCAGTTAGGGTACACGTTTTTAAATATAACTAATTTTTTGCATATTATTTGGTGCGTATAAATTCTATAGATCATATACAGGACTGCTGAAAAGATCTCAAGTACATTTCCGTTTATTGACTTAAATTGCTGAAGGGTAATTTTCAATTGTGCTATGTGTTTTCTAACTGAAGTAAATTTTAGCACACTATGTATCATACAAATTAATAGGTCATAAACAGGGTTGCACAAAAGAAATCGGACATTTTATTTGACTTTTGGCAGTAACTGATGAAATTGAACTTTCAAATGTGTTATGCGTTTTCTAAATTGTTTAGTTGGAAAACGAATAACTAATTTGAAAGTCCAATTTCAGCAATATTTACCAAAGTCAAATAAAATATCCAATTTATTTTGTGCAAATTAGTTACGTGGTAATGGTCGGGGCTAGTTGAGCTAAAGCCAAAAGTTTGGCCTTCCCACCCGGTTCAACTTTGACTTTGTTTACGTGGTAAACTGTGCACTTTTGTTACAATATTTTGAATGTGTTGGAAAATGTTTCAGAATATATGCTTGACACATGATTTTTCGTTCTTGTTTCTGTTTTTTCGCAGCTTCTCGTATCATGTTCAACTGATGATAATTGCAGTCTAATGCCTACTTTTTTCTTTAAACGGATTCCTCATTCTGTGTTGGTAGTTGAAAAAGTAGGAAATCCTTGATAAGTGGGGGCCGTGAGATTTGTAGCCAGAAGCACAATTCTATACCACCCTCAAGTATTTTATTTTTTATCACCTTCAGTGAAAATTACATCTCATTAATAGAATAGGGCAGACATTTTTTTTTTACGATTAACAGTAGTCAACCGTAGTAATATTTACTCGAATGATTTATTTTTCTCACCTGTTTTTCAGAACAGTAACATGATGATTTAAATGCCATATAATAATTTCAGCTTACTAGAAAGTGCGTACAGTTCCTAATTCATTTTAATTTATTTATACTGCCTAAAGACATTTTTAATGAAAAGATTTAAGTAGTTTTCTCTTTTTTAGCAACGAATGTTGATGAAATGCGTTATTAAATAAAATGCAAAAGAAAATTTTATCAGTAAAAATGTCTTTTTTTCATTTCAAAGAAAATTGTGTTTTAATTGGATTATTATCCATACAGCTATATTTAGATATGTAACATTCCGAGTAAATTTTAATTCAATGAGAAAGATTGCAATTAAAATTAGATAAATTTTTACTTGTTCTTATTATTTCCTAATTATATCTGGCTTATAGTAGTTTTTAGATGATGTTACTTTTTTAATGTCAAATTTTGAAGTGGTAAGTTTTTATTTGAGTTTAGTAGCATAGAGAAATGAATCGATAACCAATAACAGATTTTCCTTCGCTATGCAACTAAAGTACGGCAATGTTTTCTTTCCATAATCGGGGTGATCTTATTTAAAATAGCATTATGTTTTCCCGACGAATAAAAGAAACAACAACTTACCGCTTAAGAGAAAGCACATTTGATTTTTTTTTTTTTTTTACAATTATTTTACAATTCTGTCTTTATTTTTGTTTTTATTTTCATATTACAATAAATAAATAAATAAATAACTGTCTAAATTATGATAATTTTTAACTTTATACCTCAATTTCTACACTGAACTTTATATACATGGTAAAAATATTTATAAAAGATTATTTTAAATCTTTTAAAAAATAAAATAATTCATGTTTTAACGCATTTAAAGTAGATTTTATTTCACACATTAATTATCGAAAAAAAAAGAAAAAACGTTTTGTACAAGTAATTCAATTTGTTAAATCTATTTTATAAAATGTTATTTTCAAAAGAATTTATTTTGTCTACATGCACACAAAATAGAAAAACATGAAACTTTCAAAAAATGTCCACACTTTTGGCCACCACTGTATATATTCCAAATTTCAAAACTCACTGTCAACAGGAAGTGGGTGAAAAACGAGTGACAAGATTTGATTGTCCCATACATACATAATTAAAAACTAAAAGAAATCATTTAAAAAAAGGTATTTTCACTGTCTTAGATAAGAATAAAAAAAAAATCATGAAAATATATATATACTTTTTTATTTGACTCGTGCATTGTTCTTTTTGTGTAAACCCCTCTTTCGTGTCCAGCAGTATCCACTAACATATTTTAATTCCTTTTACTACTGTATCTTCGCTAATGTTTACATGCATTTACTTACAGGTTATTTATATATTAACACATACATATTTTTGTTTATGCAATTTCTACTTCTGTTTTAGTAAGACATAAATTACATTAATTTTAAAAATACGCCATCCGATCGAAAAACTGGTACGTGGTACAGTAATTTCAGTACCATATTTTGATTTAGCGAGCTGAAATGTATAAAACTTAACCATTATTTTTACAGAATGGATTTTTCTGCCGGCAAGTTTTACTAAAGCGCTAGCATGAATTCTTCAATACTAAAATATAATAAAGTAATTTAGTTCTTTTTCGATTGATAATCAAGAAGTTGATACATTTTTTCATTCAAAAAAGTTTTCTTCTTGTCGAAAATATCATAACAACTTTTTATTTTTCAGTTGAAAACTATAGTACTATATGAAATACACAATAATTATTTGTACTGCCCATTTCGTTCAAACATTATATTGTTTTTAAAAACATACTAAAAAATAGTGCACATGTCTAAAAGTTTCTAAAAAAACTTTCAAACACTCTAAAAAATGAGTCAATATGTACAAAAGCTTTAAAAATATTTTCACCTCCTGGTCTGAGGCATCATCAGTAACTGTTGTTCTGCTTCTTCCTCGCGACTCACTTTCGTTGAAGTCTTCCACATTTTCCCCTATCATCATCATCATCATCATCATCATCATCATCATCCCAAAACATGGTTTCAGGCTATAAGCCTCTTCCGGCCTCAATCCATATTTTTCGCGGCCTTCCTCGGTCTCTTTTCCCCCTTTGCTTATAATTAAAGGCTGCTTTTGGTATACGATCTCTATCCATCCTTTCGATGTGGTCCCTCCATTTCCTTCTGTAATTTCCTATTTTATTTAATATTGGTATAACCTCCAGCTCTCTTCTGATGTAATCATTCTTTACTTTGTCCATTATTCAACATCCCTTCACACTCCTAAAAAATTTCATTTCTGAGGATTGGATTTGTCTTTCATCATTTTTTGTGAATGTCCATGCCTCACTTCCGTATAATAAAGTTGGTATTGCCATTGTTTAAAAAAAAAATTATTCTTGTGTTTTTTCTTGTATTTCGAAGAGTTCTTATAGTACCACAGATGTATTGAAATTTATGAAGCTTATTTTGTATATCGTTGTCATAGTCATAAGATATATCACATCCTAAGTAATTGAAATGTGAAATCTGCTCTATTGGATTATTTTCTAAAATAATTTTTGTTCTTATAGGATCTTTGCCCCTAAATGTCATTACCTTTGTCTTATTCTTTGAAATCCTTAAATTATAATATTTTCCAATTTTGTTTAAAGTAAAAATTGCACGTTGTAAATTGTCTTCATTATCCTGAAAAAAACAAAGATCATCTGCAAATAATATATTCTTATACATGATGTTTCCGAGATCTATTCCAGTTTTGATTTTATTTTTCCAAATTCTCATAACATAATCAATATATGTTATGAGAATTTGGAACACTTTCGTTGAAGTCTTCCACATTTTCCCCAATTCCTAATAATATGTGGCACCATCTATTATCAATTTATACATCTATTATCAATATCTATTATAACTTGTTAATTTCTTAACTTACTCAACTTTTATATAAATTACTCTTAAAAAAGTAGAAGTATAACAGTCCTATTTATTAAACTGTCACTATTGCTAAAAAATTTTTGGTGACAACAATAGACTAAGTTAATGAATAAACTTTAAAACTCTTCAATAAATATAAATTTTCTTAAAACATGTCTTGAAAGAAATGCTTAAGTGCCACACTAAGGATGATGGATGACTAGCTTCAGATTTTTAATAAAATAGCTGTGGTTGAAATTTCATTTCCTGGAAACGTGTCTATTTTAAGTTCTATACTGACTATTTTTATTTTTATTTATTAGCAAGAAATTGGATGTCTGTAAATTTTTTCTTGTAGGATAAGATAGATGGTTTACATAAATATTCTGATCCAGAAGATATCTAGTTCAAATTTCGAAATGATGTCAGATTTCTATGTTTCTAGTAATTGCAAATATTTTCCTTCCGTTCTGTATTAATAAAAGTTTTGGAATTTATTGGTATAATGGGATTTGTTCTGCAAAATTTCTGTACCATACAAAAAGTTCAAAACTCTTAACAGTCAAATTCTTGCGGACAAAACAGTTACGAAGCATTTTGGGAGGTATAAAATGCAGGATCTCAATAAAAAGTTTTGTGTTTGGCAAGAAAATGTTCAAGTTTTAAACACCACACAATGTCTCTATACGCCATTCGGAGGTGCAAATATTTTAAATGTTTACGCATGAAACTACTCAACATCTCAATTATATTGTCGAAATATATACCCAGAGGTCGGAAGTAGCGCGCTGCAAGTAGTGAAACTACAGCAGTCACTACTTTTTGCAGTAATTTGTAGTGTAGCGCGCTACATTTTGAACAATGTAGTGTAGCGAATAACGCGATACGAAAAATCAGTAGTTTGTAGCGAGAACCGACGCTACTTTTAACACTACTTCAAGGGGAAAAGTGCGATTCTGCAAAGCACGAGGCTGAAACTGTCTCCTTTTGTGAAAAATGTGTTCCGCTCAACAATTTGCAAATCTCAGATGCAGTGCATAGCAACGCATCGCATGAAGTCATAGATTTTTCCCATTCACACTTGCTGCTCAAATAAAATTCTAAAGCGACACTTACCTATTTACTCGTTATTAGGACTTCCTGTTTTAACGCCGGGTTTCTTATTATTCAGAATTACTTTATTTATAGGTTTACTTTTTTACATATACAGTTGATTGTCTGTAATTTTCTAGATTATAATATCTCTTATAATCTTGCTACGAAATTTGCAATCTATACCAATATTATAAAGTAGTAAAGATTGTTTGTTTGTTTGTTTGTTTGTTTGTTTGTTTGTAGGGGGTAATCTCTGTAACTACTGAAGAGATTTCAAAAGTGATGGTGGCAAATTGATGGTAACAATCCCTGCTCCAACATAGGCTATATTTTATGTCGGTGCCACTACCCCCAAGGGGGTGCAAAAGCGAAAAACGTTCTAAAATTTCGATTTTTTTTTATACTGGAGGAGCTAGGAACAAGAAATTTGGCATAGTAGTTACTTATAAGATGTAAATGCTCTCTAAGAACAAATTTTAACAAAATTCGAAATTTAAAAGGGTGAGATGAGCGAAAAGCGTTCTAAAAACATTCTAAATTACAATTTCTATATGCAATATCTGGAACTACAGAACCGTTTTCAAAAGTGATTGTGGCAAATTGATGGTGAAAGTCCCTGCTCCAACATAGGCTATATTTTATGTCGGTGCCACTACCCCCAGGGGCGGGTGCAGGAGCGAAAAACGTTCTAAAATTTCGATTTTTTTTTTATACTGAAGGAGCTAGAAACATGAAATTTTGCATGGTAGTTACTTAAAAGATGTAAATGCTCTCTAAGAACACATTCTAAAAAAATTCGAAATTTAAAGGGTGTGAGATGAGCGAAAAGCGTTCTAAAAACATTCTAAATTACAATTCCAATGGAATATCTGGAACTACAGAACCATTTTCAAAAGTAATGGTGGCAAATTGATGGTAACAGTCTCTGCTGTAACATAGGCTATATTTCATGTCGGTGCCACTACCACAGGGGGGTGCGAGAACGAAAAGCGTTCTAAAATTTCGATATTTTTTATACTGAAGGAGCCAGAAACATGAAATTTTGCATGGTAGTTACTTATAAAATGTAAATGCTCTCTAACAACAAATTCTAATAAAATTCGAAATTTAAAAGGGTGAGATGAGCGAAAAGCGTTCTAAAAACATTCTAAATTACAATTTCTATGGAATATCTGGAACTACAGCACCGTTTTCAAAACTGATGGTCACAAATTGATGGTGACAGTCCCTGCTCCAACATAGGCTATATTTTATGTCGGTGCCAGTACCCCCAGGGTGGTGCAGGAGCGAAAAACATTCTTTAATTTCATTTTTTTTTATACTGAAGGAGCTAGAAACATGAAATTTGGCATGGTAGTTACTTATAAGATGTAAATGCTCTCTAAGAACACATTCTAAAAAAATCGAAATTTAAAAGGTGTGACATAAAGCGAAAAGCGTTCTTAAAATATTCTAAATTACAATTTCAATGGAATATCTGGAACTACAGAACTGTTTTCAAAAGTGATTGTGGCAAATTGATGGTCACAGTTCCTGCTGTAACATAGGCTATATTTCATGCCGGTGCCACTGGCCCCAGGGGAGTGATTGAGCGAAAAACGTTCTCAAATTTCGATTTTTATGTACTGAAGGTGTTAGAAACATTCATGAAATTTGGCATGGTAGTTACAAATAAGATGTAAATGCTCTCTAAGAACAAATTCTAAAAAAATTCGAAATTTAAAACTGTGAGATGAGCGAAAAGCGTTCTTAAAACATTCTAAATTACATTTTCTATGGAATCTCTGGAACTATCGAACCCTATTCAAAAGTGATTGTGGTAAATTTTTGATGGCAATCCCTGCTCCAACATAGGCTACATTTTACGTCGGTGCCACTAATCCCAGAGTGGTGCAGGAGCGAAAAATGTTGTAAAATTGCATTTTTTTTTTATACTAAAGGAGCTAAAAATTTGAAATTTGGCATTGTAGTTACTTATAAGATGTAAATACTCTCTAAGAACAAAATAAAAAAAATCGAAATTTAAAAGGGTGAAATGAGCGAAAAGTGTTCTAAAAACATTCTAAATTACAATTTCTATGGAATCTCTGGAACTACAGAACCGATTTCAAAAGTGATGGTGGCAAATTGATGGTGACACTTCCTGCTCCAACATAGGCTATAATTTATGTCGGTGCCACTAATCCCAGGGGGTGCAGGAGTGAAAAATTTTTGAAAATTGCGACTTTTTTTATATTGAAGGAGCTAGAAACTTGAAATTTGGCATGGTAGTTACTCTCTAAGAATAAATTTTAAAAAAATCGAAATTTAAAAGGGTGAAACGAGCGAAAAGCGTTCTAAAATCATTCTAAATTACAATTTCTATGGAATCTCTGGAACTACAGAACCGATTTCAAAAGTGATAGTGACAATCCCTTCTTCAACATCCTCTTTAATATAAAGCTATGCGTTGCTGACGACTGGATTTTTCACTAATCTTTGCCACAGATTAAACTCGGAAAATGAAAGATTTAAATTTACTAAAAAAAATAATAGCTCGAAAAGTATTTGTCAGAAAATTGTTAAACAAACTGCGTTTGAAAAGTAAAAAAACGTATATTTCTTAATATAAATTTAAAATCTAATGATTATGCCGTTTTTCAAATATTGAATTTCAAAAATTACCAAATTTAACAATGGAGTACCATAGAGAAAAGATAATGATAAGGGCGACGTGTCCTGACGTTTATATTGGCTATAGCACGAGTCACAAATTATAGTAGTCTTATTATTCTGTTAAAATATAAAAGTGAACTATGAAATGTCAATGTTTTGTTTGATTAAAAATTCGTTAAGAGAAATTGACCAGCGTAGCGGGCGTAGCTTGCTAGTATGTGTATAAACTAACATTTTGGAGAAGAAACACAAAACCTTTCTTGTATGTTATCCTTTTAATTTCTTTTAATGCTCTCCGTTATGTCGCATTTATTTAATTGTATCTCGGCAGACGGGAAATAATGAGTGGTCGCTTTGTTACTTTTTAATCAGTTTTTTCAATTTCTAGTGTAAATTGAGCCCTTTGACAAAAACTGAAAGTAGCGAAGTAGTGACTACTTTTGAAAAGTAGTTTGTAGTCACTACCTTTTAAAACAAGTAATTGTAGTTAACTACATTTTCGATAAAGTAGTTGTAGTTCGCTACTATAAAAAAGTAGTTTTTCCGACCCCTGTATATACCATGTTCAAGAATTGATGAAACACATTGTTTTACAGAATCACAGTGAGTGGGCAATGAGGACAGAAGCACAAAATAACATTGGTAGAATTAATTGTATTTGTGTATTTCAACCACAATAACTTGACGTAATTTTATTCTAATTAATCATTGATTATAGTGGTAACCAGAGCTAGGAACTAATAGAACATAGTTTTTAATTAAATAAAGCGTTATCATCATCACATATATCATTTTAGATATTTTCTTTCACTGTAGTATAACTCTTCACGATCACAATCTAAGTTTTCGTGGTCAAAGTATAACGCAAGTGATTGCTAATTAAAACAAAATTAATAATAGATGGTCCTAAAAGTTGGCATGAAACTCTAAATTATAAAACTCGTTTAGATGTTCTGCATCTTTTGCATTTTATAATTAAAGGAATTGCAATAAATAGTTTAAATTGTTAAAAGACGCCATGGTAGAAGGCATCCGCCATTCATTAAAAATATTAATGTTAAGAGATTAAAAAAAGACAATTTTAAATATATCTGTATGAATATCGAATGCTGTACTGATGAATATCGTACTCTGTAACTACGTAGGTTTTGTGCTGAATTGCATAATGGCTTACGGTGCCTCAAACGTATTTCAGGAAGAAAAGGTGCAGTGAATAAGTGTTAATTTCTACCCATAGCTGTAAAAAATGAAAACTATTTTCAATGAAGTTTATAAAGAAAAAATTCCTATATTTTATAACTGAAAATTTTCAACACTAAAATTTTGATGGAAATAAACGAAGAATTTTTCACGATTTAATGAAGATGGAGGCCTCTTGTGACCCAAGGGTTTTGGATCCCGTTTACTCATATGATAATATGTGCCCGGAATGAGTAGATAGTAAGGAAGTAAAGATATATAAAAGAAATTCCTTCAATAAATTTGTATTTAAAATAATTTGAAATTTTCCGTAATATTCAGTTTGTTCTCACCTACTACCAATACACATAAAAACTTGAACATGCATAAAATCCCTTCCAAAAATCAATGTACCAAATTATATGTAATAAAATCGAGTTTACAATCGCTACATCAACAAAAAGATCAATAAAATAAGAAATCAATGTTTAATAAGACATGTGTGGTTGCTTTCTTAACACTTTTCAATATAGTTGAAAAGTGTTTATGAATTCATCTGTCTGTCTGCAGTCTGTCCATGCTCGAACTCGCGTAAATATACTCGTATTGTCTTGAATTTGATATATGTTATTGGGGTTTACTATGTACTGTTTGGTATTGAAAATGAAGTGTGCAACATTTATGGATCTTTTACAGGGACACTCAAAAGTATTACGTTACATTGCGATCCATGGGGGAAAATCGTTTGCGGTATATTTTAATGATGTTTCACTATTTTAAACATATTGAAATTGATACATATCGCTGAGGTACACTACAAGATGTTTACTGTAGAGTGTAAACATAGGATATATCGTTCATTTACAGAGACACTCAAAAGAATTTGGTTACAGTACTGTCTATGCACAATAATTGGTGGTATCTCGTTTTCAGTTAGGGTACACGTTTTTAAATATAACTAATTTTTTGCATATTATTTGGTGCGTATAAATTCTATAGATCATATACAGGACTGCTGAAAAGATCTCAAGTACATTTCCGTTTATTGACTTAAATTGCTGAAGGGTAATTTTCAATTGTGCTATGTGTTTTCTAACTGAAGTAAATTTTAGCACACTATGTATCATACAAATTAATAGGTCATAAACAGGGTTGCACAAAAGAAATCGGACATTTTATTTGACTTTTGGCAGTAACTGATGAAATTGAACGTTCAAATGTGTTATGCGTTTTCTAAATTGTTTAGTTGGAAAACGAATAACTAATTTGAAAGTCCAATTTCAGCAATATTTACCAAAGTCAAATAAAATATCCAATTTATTTTGTGCAAATTAGTTACGTGGTAATGGTCGGGGCTAGTTGAGCTAAAGCCAAAAGTTTGGCCTTCCCACCCGGTTCAACTTTGACTTTGTTTACGTGGTAAACTGTGCACTTTTGTTACAATATTTTGAATGTGTTGGAAAATGTTTCAGAATATATGCTTGACACATGATTTTTCGTTCTTGTTTCTGTTTTTTCGCAGCTTCTCGTATCATGTTCAACTGATGATAATTGCAGTCTAATGCCTACTTTTTTCTTTAAACGGATTCCTCATTCTGTGTTGGTAGTTGAAAAAGTAGGAAATCCTTGATAAGTGGGGGCCGTGAGATTTGTAGCCAGAAGCACAATTCTATACCACCCTCAAGTATTTTATTTTTTATCACCTTCAGTGAAAATTACATCTCATTAATAGAATAGGGCAGACATTTTTTTTTTTACGATTAACAGTAGTCAACCGTAGTAATATTTACTCGAATGATTTATTTTTCTCACCTGTTTTTCAGAACAGTAACATGATGATTTAAATGCCATATAATAATTTCAGCTTACTAGAAAGTGCGTACAGTTCCTAATTCATTTTAATTTATTTATACTGCCTAAAGACATTTTTAATGAAAAGATTTAAGTAGTTTTCTCTTTTTTAGCAACGAATGTTGATGAAATGCGTTATTAAATAAAATGCAAAAGAAAATTTTATCAGTAAAAATGTCTTTTTTTCATTTCAAAGAAAATTGTGTTTTAATTGGATTATTATCCATACAGCTATATTTAGATATGTAACATTCCGAGTAAATTTTAATTCAATGAGAAAGATTGCAATTAAAATTAGATTAATTTTTACGTGTTCTTATTATTTCCTAATTAT
Source organism: Maratus michaelseni (assembly GCA_963931845.1). Classification (NCBI taxonomy): domain Eukaryota; kingdom Metazoa; phylum Arthropoda; class Arachnida; order Araneae; family Salticidae; genus Maratus; species Maratus michaelseni. Next base: position 358,518,851 of record OZ007593.1, on the reverse strand, counting down.
ATCTGGCTTATAGTAGTTTTTAGATGCAGTTACTTTTTTAATGTCAAATTTTGAAGTGGTAAGTTTTTATTTGAGTTTAGTAGCATAGAGAAATGAATCGATAACCAATAACAGATTTTCCTTCGCTATGCAACTAAAGTACGGCAATGTTTTCTTTCCATAATCGGGGTGATCTTATTTAAAATAGCATTATGTTTTCCCGACGAATAAAAGAAACAACAACTTACCGCTTAAGAGAAAGCACATTTGATTTTTTTTTTTTTTTTACAATTATTTTACAATTCTGTCTTTATTTTTGTTTTTATTTTCATATTACAATAAATAAATAAATAAATAACTGTCTAAATTATGATAATTTTTAACTTTATACCTCAATTTCTACACTGAACTTTATATACATGGTAAAAATATTTATAAAAGATTATTTTAAATCTTTTAAAAAATAAAATAATTCATGTTTTAACGCATTTAAAGTAGATTTTATTTCACACATTAATTATCGAAAAAAAAAGAAAAAACGTTTTGTACAAGTAATTCAATTTGTTAAATCTATTTTATAAAATGTTATTTTCAAAAGAATTTCTTTTGTCTACATGCACACAAAATAGAAAAACATGAAACTTTCAAAAAATGTCCACACTTTTGGCCACCACTGTATATATTCCAAATTTCAAAACTCACTGTCAACAGGAAGTGGGTGAAAAACGAGTGACAAGATTTGATTGTCCCATACATACATAATTAAAAACTAAAAGAAATCATTTAAAAAAAGGTATTTTCACTGTCTTAGATAAGAATAAAAAAAAAATCATGAAAATATATATATACTTTTTTATTTGACTCGTGCATTGTTCTTTTTGTGTAAACCCCTCTTTCGTGTCCAGCAGTATCCACTAACATATTTTAATTCCTTTTACTACTGTATCTTCGCTAATGTTTACATGCATTTACTTACAGGTTATTTATATATTAACACATACATATTTTTGTTTATGCAATTTCTACTTCTGTTTTAGTAAGACATAAATTACATTAATTTTAAAAATACGCCATCCGATCGAAAAACTGGTACGTGGTACAGTAATTTCAGTACCATATTTTGATTTAGCGAGCTGAAATGTATAAAACTTAACCATTATTTTTACAGAATGGATTTTTCTGCCGGCAAGTTTTACTAAAGCGCTAGCATGAATTCTTCAATACTAAAATATAATAAAGTAATTTAGTTCTTTTTCGATTGATAATCAAGAAGTTGATACATTTTTTCATTCAAAAAAGTTTTCTTCTTGTCGAAAATATCATAACAACTTTTTATTTTTCAGTTGAAAACTATAGTACTATATGAAATACACAATAATTATTTGTACTGCCCATTTCGTTCAAACATTATATTGTTTTTAAAAACATACTAAAAAATAGTGCACATGTCTAAAAGTTTCTAAAAAAACTTTCAAACACTCTAAAAAATGAGTCAATATGTACAAAAGCTTTAAAAATATTTTCACCTCCTGGTCTGAGGCATCATCAGTAACTGTTGTTCTGCTTCTTCCTCGCGACTCACTTTCGTTGAAGTCTTCCACATTTTCCCCTATCATCATCATCATCATCATCATCATCATCATCATCCCAAAACATGGTTTCAGGCTATAAGCCTCTTCCGGCCTCAATCCATATTTTTCGCGGCCTTCCTCGGTCTCTTTTCCCCCTTTGCTTATAATTAAAGGCTGCTTTTGGTATACGATCTCTATCCATCCTTTCGATGTGGTCCCTCCATTTCCTTCTGTAATTTCCTATTTTATTTAATATTGGTATAACCTCCAGCTCTCTTCTGATGTAATCATTCTTTACTTTGTCCATTATTCAACATCCCTTCACACTCCTAAAAAATTTCATTTCTGAGGATTGGATTTGTCTTTCATCATTTTTTGTGAATGTCCATGCCTCACTTCCGTATAATAAAGTTGGTATTGCCATTGTTTAAAAAAAAAATTATTCTTGTGTTTTTTCTTGTATTTCGAAGAGTTCTTATAGTACCACAGATGTATTGAAATTTATGAAGCTTATTTTGTATATCGTTGTCATAGTCATAAGATATATCACATCCTAAGTAATTGAAATGTGAAATCTGCTCTATTGGATTATTTTCTAAAATAATTTTTGTTCTTATAGGATCTTTGCCCCTAAATGTCATTACCTTTGTCTTATTCTTTGAAATCCTTAAATTATAATATTTTCCAATTTTGTTTAAAGTAAAAATTGCACGTTGTAAATTGTCTTCATTATCCTGAAAAAAACAAAGATCATCTGCAAATAATATATTCTTATACATGATGTTTCCGAGATCTATTCCAGTTTTGATTTTATTTTTCCAAATTCTCATAACATAATCAATATATGTTATGAGAATTTGGAACACTTTCGTTGAAGTCTTCCACATTTTCCCCAATTCCTAATAATATGTGGCACCATCTATTATCAATTTATACATCTATTATCAATATCTATTATAACTTGTTAATTTCTTAACTTACTCAACTTTTATATAAATTACTCTTAAAAAAGTAGAAGTATAACAGTCCTATTTATTAAACTGTCACTATTGCTAAAAAATTTTTGGTGACAACAATAGACTAAGTTAATGAATAAACTTTAAAACTCTTCAATAAATATAAATTTTCTTAAAACATGTCTTGAAAGAAATGCTTAAGTGCCACACTAAGGATGATGGATGACTAGCTTCAGATTTTTAATAAAATAGCTGTGGTTGAAATTTCATTTCCTGGAAACGTGTCTATTTTAAGTTCTATACTGACTATTTTTATTTTTATTTATTAGCAAGAAATTGGATGTCTGTAAATTTTTTCTTGTAGGATAAGATAGATGGTTTACATAAATATTCTGATCCAGAAGATATCTAGTTCAAATTTCGAAATGATGTCAGATTTCTATGTTTCTAGTAATTGCAAATATTTTCCTTCCGTTCTGTATTAATAAAAGTTTTGGAATTTATTGGTATAATGGGATTTGTTCTGCAAAATTTCTGTACCATACAAAAAGTTCAAAACTCTTAACAGTCAAATTCTTGCGGACAAAACAGTTACGAAGCATTTTGGGAGGTATAAAATGCTGGATCTCAATAAAAAGTTTTGTTTTTGGCAAGAAAATGTTCAAGTTTTAAACACCACACAATGTCTCTATACGCCATTCGGAGGTGCAAATATTTTAAATGTTTACGCATGAAACTACTCAACATCTCAATTATATTGTCGAAATATATACCCAGAGGTCGGAAGTAGCGCGCTGCAAGTAGTGAAACTACAGCAGTCACTACTTTTTGCAGTAATTTGTAGTGTAGCGCGCTACATTTTGAACAATGTAGTGTAGCGAATAACGCGATACGAAAAATCAGTAGTTTGTAGCGAGAACCGACGCTACTTTTAACACTACTTCAAGGGGAAAAGTGCGATTCTGCAAAGCACGAGGCTGAAACTGTCTCCTTTTGTGAAAAATGTGTTCCGCTCAACAATTTGCAAATCTCAGATGCAGTGCATAGCAACGCATCGCATGAAGTCATAGATTTTTCCCATTCACACTTGCTGCTCAAATAAAATTCTAAAGCGACACTTACCTATTTACTCGTTATTAGGACTTCCTGTTTTAACGCCGGGTTTCTTATTATTCAGAATTACTTTATTTATAGGTTTACTTTTTTACATATACAGTTGATTGTCTGTAATTTTCTAGATTATAATATCTCTTATAATCTTGCTACGAAATTTGCAATCTATACCAATATTATAAAGTAGTAAAGATTGTTTGTTTGTTTGTTTGTTTGTTTGTTTGTTTGTAGGGGGTAATCTCTGTAACTACTGAAGAGATTTCAAAAGTGATGGTGGCAAATTGATGGTAACAATCCCTGCTCCAACATAGGCTATATTTTATGTCGGTGCCACTACCCCCAAGGGGGTGCAAAAGCGAAAAACGTTCTAAAATTTCGATTTTTTTTTATACTGGAGGAGCTAGGAACAAGAAATTTGGCATAGTAGTTACTTATAAGATGTAAATGCTCTCTAAGAAGAAATTCTAACAAAATTCGAAATTTAAAAGGGTGAGATGAGCGAAAAGCGTTCTAAAAACATTCTAAATTACAATTTCTATATGGAATATCTGGAACTACAGAACCGTTTTCAAAAGTGATTGTGGCAAATTGATGGTGAAAGTCCCTGCTCCAACATAGGCTATATTTTATGTCGGTGCCACTACCCCCAGGGGCGGGTGCAGGAGCGAAAAACGTTCTAAAATTTCGATTTTTTTTTTATACTGAAGGAGCTAGAAACATGAAATTTTGCATGGTAGTTACTTAAAAGATGTAAATGCTCTCTAAGAACACATTCTAAAAAAATTCGAAATTTAAAGGGTGTGAGATGAGCGAAAAGCGTTCTAAAAACATTCTAAATTACAATTCCAATGGAATATCTGGAACTACAGAACCATTTTCAAAAGTAATGGTGGCAAATTGATGGTAACAGTCTCTGCTGTAACATAGGCTATATTTCATGTCGGTGCCACTACCACAGGGGGGTGCGAGAACGAAAAGCGTTCTAAAATTTCGATATTTTTTATACTGAAGGAGCTAGAAACATGAAATTTTGCATGGTAGTTACTTATAAAATGTAAATGCTCTCTAACAACAAATTCTAATAAAATTCGAAATTTAAAAGGGTGAGATGAGCGAAAAGCGTTCTAAAAACATTCTAAATTACAATTTCTATGGAATATCTGGAACTACAGCACCGTTTTCAAAACTGATGGTCACAAATTGATGGTGACAGTCCCTGCTCCAACATAGGCTATATTTTATGTCGGTGCCAGTACCCCCAGGGTGGTGCAGGAGCGAAAAACATTCTTTAATTTCATTTTTTTTTTATACTGAAGGAGCTAGAAACATGAAATTTGGCATGGTAGTTACTTATAAGATGTAAATGCTCTCTAAGAACACATTCTAAAAAAATCGAAATTTAAAAGGTGTGACATAAAGCGAAAAGCGTTCTTAAAATATTCTAAATTACAATTTCAATGGAATATCTGGAACTACAGAACTGTTTTCAAAAGTGATTGTGGCAAATTGATGGTCACAGTTCCTGCTGTAACATAGGCTATATTTCATGCCGGTGCCACTGGCCCCAGGGGAGTGATTGAGCGAAAAACGTTCTCAAATTTCGATTTTTATGTACTGAAGGTGTTAGAAACATTCATGAAATTTGGCATGGTAGTTACAAATAAGATGTAAATGCTCTCTAAGAACAAATTCTAAAAAAATTCGAAATTTAAAACTGTGAGATGAGCGAAAAGCGTTCTTAAAACATTCTAAATTACATTTTCTATGGAATCTCTGGAACTATCGAACCCTATTCAAAAGTGATTGTGGTAAATTTTTGATGGCAATCCCTGCTCCAACATAGGCTACATTTTACGTCGGTGCCACTAATCCCAGAGTGGTGCAGGAGCGAAAAATGTTCTAAAATTGCATTTTTTTTTATACTAAAGGAGCTAAAAATTTGAAATTTGGCATTGTAGTTACTTATAAGATGTAAATACTCTCTAAGAACAAAATAAAAAAAATCGAAATTTAAAAGGGTGAAATGAGCGAAAAGTGTTCTAAAAACATTCTAAATTACAATTTCTATGGAATCTCTGGAACTACAGAACCGATTTCAAAAGTGATGGTGGCAAATTGATGGTGACACTTCCTGCTCCAACATAGGCTATAATTTATGTCGGTGCCACTAATCCCAGGGGGGTGCAGGAGTGAAAAATTTTTGAAAATTGCGACTTTTTTTATATTGAAGGAGCTAGAAACTTGAAATTTGGCATGGTAGTTACTCTCTAAGAATAAATTTTAAAAAAATCGAAATTTAAAAGGGTGAAACGAGCGAAAAGCGTTCTAAAATCATTCTAAATTACAATTTCTATGGAATCTCTGGAACTACAGAACCGATTTCAAAAGTGATAGTGACAATCCCTTCTTCAACATCCTCTTTAATATAAAGCTATGCGTTGCTGACGACTGGATTTTTCACTAATCTTTGCCACAGATTAAACTCGGAAAATGAAAGATTTAAATTTACTAAAAAAAATAATAGCTCGAAAAGTATTTGTCAGAAAATTGTTAAACAAACTGCGTTTGAAAAGTAAAAAAACGTATATTTCTTAATATAAATTTAAAATCTAATGATTATGCCGTTTTTCAAATATTGAATTTCAAAAATTACCAAATTTAACAATGGAGTACCATAGAGAAAAGATAATGATAAGGGCGACGTGTCCTGACGTTTATATTGGCTATAGCACGAGTCACAAATTATAGTAGTCTTATTATTCTGTTAAAATATAAAAGTGAACTATGAAATGTCAATGTTTTGTTTGATTAAAAATTCGTTAAGAGAAATTGACCAGCGTAGCGGGCGTAGCTTGCTAGTATGTGTATAAACTAACATTTTGGAGAAGAAACACAAAACCTTTCTTGTATGTTATCCTTTTAATTTCTTTTAATGCTCTCCGTTATGTCGCATTTATTTAATTGTATCTCGGCAGACGGGAAATAATGAGTGGTCGCTTTGTTACTTTTTAATCAGTTTTTTCAATTTCTAGTGTAAATTGAGCCCTTTGACAAAAACTGAAAGTAGCGAAGTAGTGACTACTTTTGAAAAGTAGTTTGTAGTCACTACTTTTTAAAACAAGTAATTGTAGTTAACTACATTTTCGATAAAGTAGTTGTAGTTCGCTACTATAAAAAAGTAGTTTTTCCGACCCCTGTATATACCATGTTCAAGAATTGATGAAACACATTGTTTTACAGAATCACAGTGAGTGGGCAATGAGGACAGAAGCACAAAATCACATTGGTAGAATTAATTGTATTTGTGTATTTCAACCACAATAACTTGACGTAATTTTATTCTAATTAATCATTGATTATAGTGGTAACCAGAGCTAGGAACTAATAGAACATAGTTTTTAATTAAATAAAGCGTTATCATCATCACATATATCATTTTAGATATTTTCTTTCACTGTAGTATAACTCTTCACGATCACAATCTAAGTTTTCGTGGTCAAAGTATAACGCAAGTGATTGCTAATTAAAACAAAATTAATAATAGATGGTCCTAAAAGTTGGCATGAAACTCTAAATTATAAAACTCGTTTAGATGTTCTGCATCTTTTGCATTTTATAATTAAAGGAATTGCAATAAATAGTTTAAATTGTTAAAAGACGCCATGGTAGAAGGCATCCGCCATTCATTAAAAATATTAATGTTAAGAGATTAAAAAAAGACAATTTTAAATATATCTGTATGAATATCGAATGCTGTACTGATGAATATCGTACTCTGTAACTACGTAGGTTTTGTGCTGAATTGCATAATGGCTTACGGTGCCTCAAACGTATTTCAGGAAGAAAAGGTGCAGTGAATAAGTGTTAATTTCTACCCATAGCTGTAAAAAATGAAAACTATTTTCAATGAAGTTTATAAAGAAAAAATTCCTATATTTTATAACTGAAAATTTTCAACACTAAAATTTTGATGGAAATAAACGAAGAATTTTTCACGATTTAATGAAGATGGAGGCCTCTTGTGACCCAAGGGTTTTGGATCCCGTTTACTCATATGATAATATGTGCCCGGAATGAGTAGATAGTAAGGAAGTAAAGATATATAAAAGAAATTCCTTCAATAAATTTGTATTTAAAATAATTTGAAATTTTCCGTAATATTCAGTTTGTTCTCACCTACTACCAATACACATAAAAACTTGAACATGCATAAAATCCCTTCCAAAAATCAATGTACCAAATTATATGTAATAAAATCGAGTTTACAATCGCTACATCAACAAAAAGATCAATAAAATAAGAAATCAATGTTTAATAAGACATGTGTGGTTGCTTTCTTAACACTTTTCAATATAGTTGAAAAGTGTTTATGAATTCATCTGTCTGTCTGCAGTCTGTCCATGCTCGAACTCGCGTAAATATACTCGTATTGTCTTGAATTTGATATATGTTATTGGGGTTTACTATGTACTGTTTGGTATTGAAAATGAAGTGTGCAACATTTATGGATCTTTTACAGGGACACTCAAAAGTATTACGTTACATTGCGATCCATGGGGGAAAATCGTTTGCGGTATATTTTAATGATGTTTCACTATTTTAAACATATTGAAATTGATACATATCGCTGAGGTACACTACAAGATGTTTACTGTAGAGTGTAAACATAGGATATATCGTTCATTTACAGAGACACTCAAAAGAATTTGGTTACAGTACTGTCTATGCACAATAATTGGTGGTATCTCGTTTTCAGTTAGGGTACACGTTTTTAAATATAACTAATTTTTTGCATATTATTTGGTGCGTATAAATTCTATAGATCATATACAGGACTGCTGAAAAGATCTCAAGTACATTTCCGTTTATTGACTTAAATTGCTGAAGGGTAATTTTCAATTGTGCTATGTGTTTTCTAACTGAAGTAAATTTTAGCACACTATGTATCATACAAATTAATAGGTCATAAACAGGGTTGCACAAAAGAAATCGGACATTTTATTTGACTTTTGGCAGTAACTGATGAAATTGAACGTTCAAATGTGTTATGCGTTTTCTAAATTGTTTAGTTGGAAAACGAATAACTAATTTGAAAGTCCAATTTCAGCAATATTTACCAAAGTCAAATAAAATATCCAATTTATTTTGTGCAAATTAGTTACGTGGTAATGGTCGGGGCTAGTTGAGCTAAAGCCAAAAGTTTGGCCTTCCCACCCGGTTCAACTTTGACTTTGTTTACGTGGTAAACTGTGCGCTTTTGTTACAATATTTTGAATGTGTTGGAAAATGTTTCAGAATATATGCTTGACACATGATTTTTCGTTCTTGTTTCTGTTTTTTCGCAGCTTCTCGTATCATGTTCAACTGATGATAATTGCAGTCTAATGCCTACTTTTTTCTTTAAACGGATTCCTCATTCTGTGTTGGTAGTTGAAAAAGTAGGAAATCCTTGATAAGTGGGGGCCGTGAGATTTGTAGCCAGAAGCACAATTCTATACCACCCTCAAGTATTTTATTTTTTATCACCTTCAGTGAAAATTACATCTCATTAATAGAATAGGGCCGACATTTTTTTTTTTACGATTAACAGTAGTCAACCGTAGTAATATTTACTCGAATGATTTATTTTTCTCACCTGTTTTTCAGAACAGTAACATGATGATTTAAATGCCATATAATAATTTCAGCTTACTAGAAAGTGCGTACAGTTCCTAATTCATTTTAATTTATTTATACTGCCTAAAGACATTTTTAATGAAAAGATTTAAGTAGTTTTCTCTTTTTTAGCAACGAATGTTGATGAAATGCGTTATTAAATAAAATGCAAAAGAAAATTTTATCAGTAAAAATGTCTTTTTTTCATTTCAAAGAAAATTGTGTTTTAATTGGATTATTATCCATACAGCTATATTTAGATATGTAACATTCCGAGTAAATTTTAATTCAATGAGAAAGATTGCAATTAAAATTAGATTAATTTTTACGTGTTCTTATTATTTCCTAATTATATCTGGCTTATAGTAGTTTTTAGATGCAGTTACTTTTTTAATGTCAAATTTTGAAGTGGTAAGTTTTTATTTGAGTTTAGTAGCATAGAGAAATGAATCGATAACCAATAACAGATTTTCCTTCGCTATGCAACTAAAGTACGGCAATGTTTTCTTTCCATAATCGGGGTGATCTTATTTAAAATAGCATTATGTTTTCCCGACGAATAAAAGAAACAACAACTTACCGCTTAAGAGAAAGCACATTTGATTTTTTTTTTTTTTTTTACAATTATTTTACAATTCTGTCTTTATTTTTGTTTTTATTTTCATATTACAATAAATAAATAAATAAATAACTGTCTAAATTATGATAATTTTTAACTTTATACCTCAATTTCTACACTGAACTTTATATACATGGTAAAAATATTTATAAAAGATTATTTTAAATCTTTTAAAAAATAAAATAATTCATGTTTTAACGCATTTAAAGTAGATTTTATTTCACACATTAATTATCGAAAAAAAAAGAAAAAACATTTTGTACAAGTAATTCAATTTGTTAAATCTATTTTATAAAATGTTATTTTCAAAAGAATTTCTTTTGTCTACATGCACACAAAATAGAAAAACATGAAACTTTCAAAAAATGTCCACACTTTTGGCCACCACTGTATATATTCCAAATTTCAAAACTCACTGTCAACAGGAAGTGGGTGAAAAACGAGTGACAAGATTTGATTGTCCCATACATACATAATTAAAAACTAAAAGAAATCATTTAAAAAAAGGTATTTTCACTGTCTTAGATAAGAATAAAAAAAAAATCATGAAAATATATATATACTTTTTTATTTGACTCGTGCATTGTTCTTTTTGTGTAAACCCCTCTTTCGTGTCCAGCAGTATCCACTAACATATTTTAATTCCTTTTACTACTGTATCTTCGCTAATGTTTACATGCATTTACTTACAGGTTATTTATATATTAACACATACATATTTTTGTTTATGCAATTTCTACTTCTGTTTTAGTAAGACATAAATTACATTAATTTTAAAAATACGCCATCCGATCGAAAAACTGGTACGTGGTACAGTAATTTCAGTACCATATTTTGATTTAGCGAGCTGAAATGTATAAAACTTAACCATTATTTTTACAGAATGGATTTTTCTGCCGGCAAGTTTTACTAAAGCGCTAGCATGAATTCTTCAATACTAAAATATAATAAAGTAATTTAGTTCTTTTTCGATTGATAATCAAGAAGTTGATACATTTTTTCATTCAAAAAAGTTTTCTTCTTGTCGAAAATATCATAACAACTTTTTATTTTTCAGTTGAAAACTATAGTACTATATGAAATACACAATAATTATTTGTACTGCCCATTTCGTTCAAACATTATATTGTTTTTAAAAACATACTAAAAAATAGTGCACATGTCTAAAAGTTTCTAAAAAAACTTTCAAACACTCTAAAAAATGAGTCAATATGTACAAAAGCTTTAAAAATATTTTCACCTCCTGGTCTGAGGCATCATCAGTAACTGTTGTTCTGCTTCTTCCTCGCGACTCACTTTCGTTGAAGTCTTCCACATTTTCCCCTATCATCATCATCATCATCATCATCATCATCATCATCCCAAAACATGGTTTCAGGCTATAAGCCTCTTCCGGCCTCAATCCATATTTTTCGCGGCCTTCCTCGGTCTCTTTTCCCCCTTTGCTTATAATTAAAGGCTGCTTTTGGTATACGATCTCTATCCATCCTTTCGATGTGGTCCCTCCATTTCCTTCTGTAATTTCCTATTTTATTTAATATTGGTATAACCTCCAGCTCTCTTCTGATGTAATCATTCTTTACTTTGTCCATTATTCAACATCCCTTCACACTCCTAAAAAATTTCATTTCTGAAGATTGGATTTGTCTTTCATCATTTTTTGTGAATGTCCATGCCTCACTTCCGTATAATAAAGTTGGTATTGCCATTGTTTAAAAAAAATTATTCTTGTGTTTTTTCTTGTATTTCGAAGAGTTCTTATAGTACCACAGATGTATTGAAATTTATGAAGTTTATTTTGTATATCGTTGTCATAGTCATAAGATATGTCACATCCTAAGTAATTGAAATGTGAAATCTGCTCTATTGGATTATTTTCTAAAATAATTTTTGTTCTTATAGGATCCTTGCCCCTAAATGTCATTATCTTTGTCTTATTCTTTGAAATCCTTAAATTATAATATTTTCCAATTTTGTTTAAAGTAAAAATTGCACGTTGTAAATTGTCTTCATTATCCTGAAATAAACAAAGATCATCTGCAAATAATATATTCTTAAACATGATGTTTCCGAGATCTATTCCAGTTTTGATTTTATTTTTCCAAATTCTCATAACATAATCAATATATGTTATGAGAATTTGGAACACTTTCGTTGAAGTCTTCCACATTTTCCCCTATTCCTAATAATATGTGGCACCATCTATTATCAATTTATACATCTATTATCAATATCTATTATAACTTGTTAATTTCTTAACTTACTCAACTTTTATATAAATTACTCTTAAAAAAGTAGAAGTATAACAGTCCTATTTATTAAACTGTCACTATTGCTAAAAATTTCTTGGTGACAACAATAGACTAAGTTAATGAATAAACTTTAAAACTCTTCCATAAATATAAATTTTCTTAAAACATGTCTTGAAATTAATGCTTAAGTGCCACACTAAGGATGATGGATGACTAGCTTCAGATTTTTAATAAAATCGCTGTGGTTGAAATTTCATTTCCTGGAAACGTGTCTATTTTAAGTTCTATACTGACTATTTTTATTTTAATTTATTAGAAAGAAATTGGATGTCTGTACATTTTTTCTTGTAAGATAAGATAGATGGTTTACATAAATATTCTGATCCAGAAGATATATAGTTCAAATTTCTCAGATAAAATATCTGCTATTTGTAAAATCTCTATTCGAAATGATGTCAGATTTCTATGTTTCTAGTAATTGCAAATATTTTCCTTCCGTTATGTATTAATAAAAGTATTGGAATTTATTGGTATAATGGGATTTGTTCTGCAAAATTTCTGTACCATACAAAAAGTTCAAAACTCTTAACAGTCAAATTCTTGCGGACAAAACAGTTACGAAGCATTTTGGGAGGTATAAAATGCTGGATCTCAATAAAAAGTTTTGTTTTTGTCAAGAAAATGTTCAAGTTTTAAACATCCACACAATGTCTCTATACGCCATTCGGAGTTGCAAATATTTTAAATGTTTATGCATGAAACTACTCAACATCTCAATTATAATGTCGAAATATATACCCAGAGGTCGGAAGTAGCGCGCTGCAAGTAGTGAAACTACAGCAGTCACTACTTTTTGCAGTAATTTGTAGTGTAGCGCGCTACATTTTGAACAATGTAGTGTAGCGAATAACGCGATACGAAAAATCAGTAGTTTGTAGCGAGAACCGACGCTACTTTTAACACTACTTCAAGGGGAAAAGTGCCATTCTGCAAATCATGAGGCTGAAACTGTCTCCTTTTGTGAAAAATGTGTTCCGCTCAACAATTTGCAAATCTCAGCTGCAGTGCATAGCAACGCATCGCATGAAGTCATAGATTTTTCCCATTGACACTTGCTGCTCAAATCAAATTCTAAAGCGACACTTACCTATTTACTCGTTATTAGGTCTTCCTGTTTTAACGCCGGGTTTCTTATTATTCAGAATTACTTTATTTATAGGTTTACTTTTTTACATTTACAGTTGATTGTCTGTAATTTTCTAGATTGTAATATCTCTTATAATCTTGCTACGAAATTTGCAATCTATAGGGGAGAGTCGTCCAAAACGGGGACGGCGGGTCAAATGGGGACATTCGGTTTCTCACTGATAAGTGCTGACATCTGGTGATCCAATGTACTACTATTATTCCTTTACATCAGATTGCCATTTTGAAAAGATTTGTTGACGCAATTTCCTGTTATTCTTTCTGCTACGAAGTTTTGAATTTTTAGCAAGAAAAAAGTTCGATTTTGCCCCTGCACTATATTGAGCTGTATGAATTTACATTTGAAGATTCAATTTTGGTAAGTAAATCATTTTTTTCGGTCTAGTTTTAAGTTATATTCTGATATGTTTCTTCATTTTCTATCTTACATGTGTGTGAAGAGATGCCATGTTTTCTAGCGTTCGTCATGGTCGGCTCAAATGGGGACATAGAGGGTAGTCCAAAATGGGGACGTCCCCGTTTTGAACGTCTCATAACAATTTTGAAATATGTTTTAATTTGCTTTAATTCTGAGATATTATGTTGTGAATTAAGTGCTTAAATTGAGTGTAAGAGATTATTTGTGTGCATAACGAATGTAGATTAAACAAAATTAGTTTTATAACGATTTAATAAAATTAATTTTATAATGATTAAATGTAATTATTTTTACAAAGATTAAATATAATTAATTTAATATAGATTAAATACAATTAATTTAATATTGATTAACTAAATTAAATAAATATTTAAGTTACAAAAATAAAATTTAATGTATAATTTTTTTTTAATGTCAAAATGATAATTTGTTCTGTTATTTACAGAACTATCATTTTATTTGAAGACGAGATGGGGCGCTATCAAAGGAAAACTGATCGACAGAGCTGGTCGACAGAGAGCATGGCTGGTGCAATCCAAGAAGTTTTAGAAGGGAAAATGGGTTACAGGAGAGCATCTAAAGCCTACAACGTTCCACAGACAACTCTGGAGAGGAAGGTGAAAGAGGCTCGACAGAAGGAGCTCTCTTCACAAGCGGCTGCTGCTAAATGCTTAGGAAGATATAAAACAGTTTTTTCGGAAGCCCAAGAGAAGGAATTGGTGGACCATCTGTTACATTTGGAAGAGAGGTTGTTTGGCGTTACGCTATCAGATTTGAGAACTCTCGCGTTTGAGCTAGCAGAGAAAAACAAAATTCCGCATGTTTTTAACATGGAACGGAGAATGGCTGGAAAGGACTGGCTTTATGGATTTCTAAAACGTCATCCAATATTAGCTCTACGTAATCCTGAAAAAACCTCAATGGCGCGTGCAAAAGGTTTTAATCGCGTCGCTCTCAAAATGTTCTTTGATTTATTAGAGTCATTGTAAAATATCAATTCTCACCCAATGATATTTACAATGTAGATGAGACAGGCATCTTGACAGTGCCCAATAAGCCATCTAAAGTCCTTGCTTTGCGTGGAAAAAAACAAGTTGGCAGTTTGTCATCAGCCGAGCGAGGGATACTTGTGACAACAGAAATCTGTGTCAATGCCGCGGGAAATTTCGTTCCAACAATGTTTGTCTTTCCTAGAAAGCGAGAAAATGCTCTCTTGATGGATGATGCCCCTCCTGGATCATTTGCGGTATATCACGAGAGTGGTCGGATTAACAAGGAGACTTTCCTTGTTTGGTTCAAGAAGTTTGTGGAACATTCAAATCCAGGACCTACAAAGCCAGTGTTGTTAATACTTGATGGCCACAATTCCCATACAAAAAGCTTGGAACTGGTGAACTTCGCTCGGGAAAATAACGTGGTGTTGATATGCTTTCCCCCTCACACCACACATCGGTTGCAGCCACTCGATGTCTCTTTCATGGCACCACTTAGTGCCTTTTATGAGCAAGAGACAAGGAAATGGCTCATACATCACCCTGGACGCTACGTGACAATTTACCAGGTCGGAAACCTTTTCAAAAATGAATTTTCAAGAGCAGCTACTGTGCAAAATGCTATGAATGGGTTTAAAAAAACAGGGATATATATCCCTTTAACAGAGATGTGTTCCCTGAACATTTATTTGCGCCTTCAGAAACAACTGAAAAACCTGCTAACAACCCTTTAGAACGTCATTTAGCATCGAGTGATGGAATCGTCACACCCCAACCTTCCACTTCATCGTTTGGAATATCTCCAGCTATAGAACCCCAGACATGTTCAGCATATAACATTTCACCGAAAATAATAATGCCTCCACCACAAGAAATTGAACGCATGAAAAAAAAAGTGAATGACAAGAGGAGAGGTAAAACTGCCATACTCACTTCATCGCCTTATAAAGCAGAATTGGAAGCTATGGAACAGGAGAAAAATGAAAAGCAAAATAAACTGAAAAGAAAATTGGTCAAGAAACCCACCGAACCCAATCCTAAATATCCAAAAGCTAAAAATGAGAAGAAAATAAAAAAAAATCAAGATCCGTTATCATCTGATGAGGAAGAGAATAGCGATGACGCTTGCATTTTTTGTAATGAGCTTTACATTGACTCGAAACACAAAGAGGGGTAGATTCAATGTAGCAGCTGTCGAGGTTGGGCCCATGAAGCATGTTCAAGTGTTGACGAAAGAGATGTCAATTTCATATGTGACTTTTGTATTTGATTACTTTTTGTGACATTCTAGTAACTGTTAAAAAAAGGTAAAATTCCTTATCTGCATTTTGATTTTGCATTAAAGTCAATCTTTCTTTGTAAAACAAGTTTTTCTAATAAAATTTCGCAGTAGAACTTGAATTTATATGCTATTTCATATGAGTACCCCATTTTACCCACCCGGTTGTCCAAAACAGGAACTTCGAACATTTTTCAGAAAAATGGTTTTTTTGCCTATACTAAGGATTTTTTTTAAAAAATCCCCTTGCCATCTCATAGTCTAAGACATGCTCTAAACGGGAAATGCTTTGCCACATTTTTCTTATTTATAGATTTTTTTTTGCAGACAGAAATATGTTAGCGTCCCCATTTTGGACAACATTCCCCTACTAATATTATAAAGTAGTAAAGATTGTTTGTTTGTTTGTTTGTTTGTAGGGGGTAATCTCTGTAACTACTGAAGAGATTTCAAAAGTGATGGTGGCAAATTGATGGTGACAATCTCTGCTCCAACATAGGCTATATTTTATGTCGGTGCCACTACCCCAAGGGGGTGCAAAAGCGAAAAACGTTCTAAAATTTCGATTTTTTCTTATACTGGAGGAGCTAGGAACATGTAATTTGGCATGGTAGTTACTTATATGATGTAAATGCTCTCTAAGAACAAATTCTAATAAAATTCGAAATTTAAAAGGGTGAGATGAGCGAAAAACGTTCTAAAAACATTCTAAATTACAATTTCTATAGAATATCTGGAAATACAGAACCGTTTTCAAAAGTGATTGTGGCAAATTGATGGTGACAGTCCCTGCTCCAATATAGGCTATATTTTATGTCGGTGCCACTACCCCCAGGGTGGTGCAGGAGCGAAAAACGTTCTAAAATTTCATTTTTTTTATACTGAAGGAGCTAAGAACATGAAATTTGGCATGGTAGTTACTTATAAGATGTAAATGCTTTCTAAGAACACATTCTAAAAAAATTCGAAATTTAAAAGGTGTGACATAAAGCGAAAAGCGTTCTTAAAACATTCTAAATTACAATTTCAATGGAATATCTGGAACTACAGAACTGTTTTCAAAAGTGATTGTGGCAAATTGATGGTCACAGTTCCTGCTGTAACATAGGCTATATTTCATGCCGGTGCCACTGCCCCGAGGGGAGTGCATGAGCGAAAAATGTTCTAAAATTTCGATTTTTTTGTACTGAAGGTGTTAGAAATATGAAATTTGGCATGGTAGTTACTTATAAGATGTAAATGCTCTCTAAGAACAAATTCCAAAAAAATTCGAAATTTAAAACTGTGAGATGAGCGAAAAGCGTTCTTAAAACATTCTAAATTACATTTTCTATGGAATCTCTGGAACTACCGAAACTTATTCAAAAGTGATTGTGGTACATTTTTGATGGCAATCCCTGCTCCAACATAGGCTATATTTTACGTCGGTGCCACTAATCCCAGGGTGGTGCAGGAGCGAAAAACGTTCTAAAATTGCATTTTTTTTTATACTAAAGGAGCTAGAAATTTGAAATTTGGCATTGTAGTTACTTATAAGATGTAAATACTCCAAACAAAAAAAAATCGAAATTTAAAAGGGTGAAATGAGCGAAAAGCGTTCTAAAAACATTCTAAATTACAATTTCTATGGAATCTCTGGAACTACAGAACCGATTTCAAAAGTGATGGTGGCAAATTGATGGTGACACTTCCTGCTCCAACATAGGCTATAATTTATGTCGGTGCCACTAATCCCAAGGGGGTGCAGGAGTGAAAAAATTTTGAAAATTGCGACTTTTGTTATATTGAAGGAGCTAGAAACTTGAAATTTGGCATGGTAGTTACTCTCTAAGAATAAATTTTAAAAAAATCGAAATTTAAAAGGGTGAAATGAGCGAAAAGCGTTCTAAAATCATTCTAAATTACAATTTATATGAAATCTCTGGAACTACAGAACCGATTTCAAAAGTGATGGTGACAATCCCTTCTCCAACATCCTCTTTAATATAAAGCTATGCGTTGCTGACGACTGGGTTTTTCGCTAATCTTTGCCACAGATTAAACTCGGAAAATGAAACATTTGAAGTTACTGAAAAAAATAATAGCTCGAAAAGTATTTGTCAGAAAATTGTTAAGCAAACTGCGCTTGAAAAGTAAAAAAACGTATATTTCTTAATATAAATTTGAAATCTAATGATTATGCCGTTTTTCAAATATTGAATTTCAAAAATTATCAAATTTCACAATGGAGTACCATAGAGAAAAGATAATGATAAGGGCGACGTGTCCTGACGTGTATATTGGCTATAGCACGAGTCACAAATTATAGTAGCCTTATATTATTCTGTTAAAATACAAAAGTGAACTATGAAATGTCAATGTTTTGTTTGATTAAAAATTCATTAAGAGAAATTGACCAGCGTAGCGGGCGTAGCTTGCTAGTATGTGTATAAACTAACATTTTGGAGAAGAAACACAAAACCTTTCTTGTATGTTATCCATTTAATTTTTTTTAATGCTCTCCGTTATGTCGCATTTATTTAATTGTATCTCGGCAGACGGGAAATAATGAGTGGTCGCTTTGTTACTTTTTAATCAGTGTTTTCAATTTCTAGTGTAAATTGAGCCCTTTGACAAAAACTGAAAATAGCGAAGTAGTGACTACTTTTGAAAAGTAGTTTGTAGTCACTGCTTTTTAAAACAAGTAATTGTAGTTAACTACATTTTCGATAAAGTAGTTGTAGTTCGCTACTATAAAAAAGTAGTTTTTCCGACCCCTGTATATACCATATTCAAGAATTGATGAAACACATTGTTTTACAGAATCACAGTGAGTGGGCAATGAGGACAGAAGCACAAAGTCACATTGGTAGAATTAATTGTATTTGTGTATTTCAACCACAATAACTTGACGTAATTTTATTCTAATTAATCATTGATTATAGTGGTAACCAGATCTAGGAACTAATAGAACATAGTTTTTAATTAAATAAAGCGTTATCATCATCACATATATCATTTTAGATATTTTCTTTCACTGTAGTATAACTCTTCAAGATCACAATCTAAGTTTTCGTGGTCAAAGTATAACGCAAGTGATTGCTAATTAAAAAAAAAATTAATAATAGATGGTCCTAAAAGTTGGCATGAAACTCTAAATTATAAAACTCGTTTAGATGTTCTGCATCTTTTGCATTCTATAATTAAAGGAATTGCAATAAATAGTTTAAATTGTTAAAAGACGCCATGGTAGAAGGCATCCGCCATTCATTAAAAATATTAATGTTAAGAGATTAAAAAAAGACAATTTTAAATATATCTGTATGAATATCGAATGCTGTACTGATGAATATCGTACTCTGTAACTACGCAGGTTTTGTGCTGAATTGCATAATGGCTTACGGTGCCTCATACGTATTTCAGGAAGAAAAGGTGCAGTGAATAAGTGTTAATTTCTATCCATAACTGTAAAAAATGAAAACTATTTTCAATGAAGTTTATAAAGAAAAAATTCCTATATTTTATAACTGAAAATTTTCAACACTAAGATTTTGATGGAAATAAACGAAGAATTTTTCACGATTTAATGAAGATGGAGGCCTCTTGTGACCCAAGGGTTTTGGATCCCGTTTACTCATATGATAATATGGGCCCGGAATGAGTAGATAGTAAGGAAGTAAAGATATATAAAAGAAATTCATTCAATAAATTTGTATTTAAAATAATTTGAAATTTTCCGTAATATTCAGTTTGTTCTCACCTACTACCAATACACATAAAAACTTGAACATGCATAAAATCCCTTCCAAAAATCAATGTACCAAATTATATGTAATAAAATCGAGTTTACAATCGCTACATTAACAAAAAGATCAATAAAATAAGAAATCAATGTTTAATAAGACATGTGTGGTTGCTTTCTTAACACTTTTCAATATAGTTGAAAAGTGTTTATGAATTCATCTGTCTGTCTGCCGTCTGTCCATGCTCGAACTCGCGTAAATATACTCGTATTGTCTTGAAATTGATATATGTTATTGGGGTTTACTATGTACTGTTTGGTATTGAAAATGAAGTGTGCAACATTTATGGATCTTTTACAGGGACACTCAAAAGTATTACGTTACGTTACGGTCCAGGAGGGAAAATCGTTTGCAGTATATTTTAATGATGTTTCACTATTTTAAACATATTGAAATTGATACATATCGCTGAGGTACACTACAAGATGTTTACTGTAGAGTGTAAACATAGGATATATCGTTCATTTACAGAGACACTCAAAAGAATTTGGTTACAGTACTGTCTATGCACAATAATTGGTGGTATCTCGTTTTCAGTTAGGGTACACGTTTTTAAATATAACTAATTTTTTGCATATTATTTGGTGCGTATAAATTCTATAGATCATATACAGGACTGCTGAAAAGATCTCAAGTACATTTCCGTTTATTGACTTAAATTGCTGAAGGGTAATTTTCAATTGTGCTATGTGTTTTCTAACTGAAGTAAATTTTAGCACACTATGTATCATACAAATTAATAGGTCATAAACAGGGTTGCACAAAAGAAATCGGACATTTTATTTGACTTTTGGCAGTAACTGATGAAATTGAACTTTCAAATGTGTTATGCGTTTTCTAAATTGTTTAGTTGGAAAACGAATAACTAATTTGAAAGTCCAATTTCAGCAATATTTACCAAAGTCAAATAAAATATCCAATTTATTTTGTGCAAATTAGTTACGTGGTAATGGTCGGGGCTAGTTGAGCTAAAGCCAAAAGTTTGGCCTTCCCACCCGGTTCAACTTTGACTTTGTTTACGTGGTAAACTGTGCACTTTTGTTACAATATTTTGAATGTGTTGGAAAATGTTTCAGAATATATGCTTGACACATGATTTTTCGTTCTTGTTTCTGTTTTTTCGCAGCTTCTCGTATCATGTTCAACTGATGATAATTGCAGTCTAATGCCTACTTTTTTCTTTAAACGGATTCCTCATTCTGTGTTGGTAGTTGAAAAAGTAGGAAATCCTTGATAAGTGGGGGCCGTGAGATTTGTAGCCAGAAGCACAATTCTATACCACCCTCAAGTATTTTATTTTTTATCACCTTCAGTGAAAATTACATCTCATTAATAGAATAGGGCAGACATTTTTTTTTTACGATTAACAGTAGTCAACCGTAGTAATATTTACTCGAATGATTTATTTTTCTCACCTGTTTTTCAGAACAGTAACATGATGATTTAAATGCCATATAATAATTTCAGCTTACTAGAAAGTGCGTACAGTTCCTAATTCATTTTAATTTATTTATACTGCCTAAAGACATTTTTAATGAAAAGATTTAAGTAGTTTTCTCTTTTTTAGCAACGAATGTTGATGAAATGCGTTATTAAATAAAATGCAAAAGAAAATTTTATCAGTAAAAATGTCTTTTTTTCATTTCAAAGAAAATTGTGTTTTAATTGGATTATTATCCATACAGCTATATTTAGATATGTAACATTCCGAGTAAATTTTAATTCAATGAAAAAAATTGCAATTAAAATTAGATTAATTTTTACGTGTTCTTATTATTTCCTAATTATATCTGGCTTATAGTAGTTTTTAGATGCAGTTACTTTTTTAATGTCAAATTTTGAAGTGGTAAGTTTTTATTTGAGTTTAGTAGCATAGAGAAATGAATCGATAACCAATAACAGATTTTCCTTCGCTATGCAACTAAAGTACGGCAATGTTTTCTTTCCATAATCGGGGTGATCTTATTTAAAATAGCATTATGTTTTCCCGACGAATAAAAGAAACAACAACTTACCGCTTAAGAGAAAGCACATTTGATTTTTTTTTTTTTACAATTATTTTACAATTCTGTCTTTATTTTTGTTTTTATTTTCATATTACAATAAATAAATAAATAAATAACTGTCTAAATTATGATAATTTTTAACTTTATACCTCAATTTCTACACTGAACTTTATATACATGGTAAAAATATTTATAAAAGATTATTTTAAATCTTTTAAAAAATAAAATAATTCATGTTTTAACGCATTTAAAGTAGATTTTATTTCACACATTAATTATCGAAAAAAAAAGAAAAAACGTTTTGTACAAGTAATTCAATTTGTTAAATCTATTTTATAAAATGTTATTTTCAAAAGAATTTCTTTTGTCTACATGCACACAAAATAGAAAAACATGAAACTTTCAAAAAATGTCCACACTTTTGGCCACCACTGTATATATTCCAAATTTCAAAACTCACTGTCAACAGGAAGTGGGTGAAAAACGAGTGACAAGATTTGATTGTCCCATACATACATAATTAAAAACTAAAAGAAATCATTTAAAAAAAGGTATTTTCACTGTCTTAGATAAGAATAAAAAAAAAATCATGAAAATATATATATACTTTTTTATTTGACTCGTGCATTGTTCTTTTTGTGTAAACCCCTCTTTCGTGTCCAGCAGTATCCACTAACATATTTTAATTCCTTTTACTACTGTATCTTCGCTAATGTTTACATGCATTTACTTACAGGTTATTTATATATTAACACATACATATTTTTGTTTATGCAATTTCTACTTCTGTTTTAGTAAGACATAAATTACATTAATTTTAAAAATACGCCATCCGATCGAAAAACTGGTACGTGGTACAGTAATTTCAGTACCATATTTTGATTTAGCGAGCTGAAATGTATAAAACTTAACCATTATTTTTACAGAATGGATTTTTCTGCCGGCAAGTTTTACTAAAGCGCTAGCATGAATTCTTCAATACTAAAATATAATAAAGTAATTTAGTTCTTTTTCGATTGATAATCAAGAAGTTGATACATTTTTTCATTCAAAAAAGTTTTCTTCTTGTCGAAAATATCATAACAACTTTTTATTTTTCAGTTGAAAACTATAGTACTATATGAAATACACAATAATTATTTGTACTGCCCATTTCGTTCAAACATTATATTGTTTTTAAAAACATACTAAAAAATAGTGCACATGTCTAAAAGTTTCTAAAAAAACTTTCAAACACTCTAAAAAATGAGTCAATATGTACAAAAGCTTTAAAAATATTTTCACCTCCTGGTCTGAGGCATCATCAGTAACTGTTGTTCTGCTTCTTCCTCGCGACTCACTTTCGTTGAAGTCTTCCACATTTTCCCCTATCATCATCATCATCATCATCATCATCATCATCATCCCAAAACATGGTTTCAGGCTATAAGCCTCTTCCGGCCTCAATCCATATTTTTCGCGGCCTTCCTCGGTCTCTTTTCCCCCTTTGCTTATAATTAAAGGCTGCTTTTGGTATACGATCTCTATCCATCCTTTCGATGTGGTCCCTCCATTTCCTTCTGTAATTTCCTATTTTATTTAATATTGGTATAACCTCCAGCTCTCTTCTGATGTAATCATTCTTTACTTTGTCCATTATTCAACATCCCTTCACACTCCTAAAAAATTTCATTTCTGAAGATTGGATTTGTCTTTCATCATTTTTTGTGAATGTCCATGCCTCACTTCCGTATAATAAAGTTGGTATTGCCATTGTTTAAAAAAAATTATTCTTGTGTTTTTTCTTGTATTTCGAAGAGTTCTTATAGTACCACAGATGTATTGAAATTTATGAAGTTTATTTTGTATATCGTTGTCATAGTCATAAGATATGTCACATCCTAAGTAATTGAAATGTGAAATCTGCTCTATTGGATTATTTTCTAAAATAATTTTTGTTCTTATAGGATCCTTGCCCCTAAATGTCATTATCTTTGTCTTATTCTTTGAAATCCTTAAATTATAATATTTTCCAATTTTGTTTAAAGTAAAAATTGCACGTTGTAAATTGTCTTCATTATCCTGAAATAAACAAAGATCATCTGCAAATAATATATTCTTAAACATGATGTTTCCGAGATCTATTCCAGTTTTGATTTTATTTTTCCAAATTCTCATAACATAATCAATATATGTTATGAGAATTTGGAACACTTTCGTTGAAGTCTTCCACATTTTCCCCTATTCCTAATAATATGTGGCACCATCTATTATCAATTTATACATCTATTATCAATATCTATTATAACTTGTTAATTTCTTAACTTACTCAACTTTTATATAAATTACTCTTAAAAAAGTAGAAGTATAACAGTCCTATTTATTAAACTGTCACTATTGCTAAAAATTTCTTGGTGACAACAATAGACTAAGTTAATGAATAAACTTTAAAACTCTTCCATAAATATAAATTTTCTTAAAACATGTCTTGAAATTAATGCTTAAGTGCCACACTAAGGATGATGGATGACTAGCTTCAGATTTTTAATAAAATCGCTGTGGTTGAAATTTCATTTCCTGGAAACGTGTCTATTTTAAGTTCTATACTGACTATTTTTATTTTAATTTATTAGAAAGAAATTGGATGTCTGTACATTTTTTCTTGTAAGATAAGATAGATGGTTTACATAAATATTCTGATCCAGAAGATATATAGTTCAAATTTCTCAGATAAAATATCTGCTATTTGTAAAATCTCTATTCGAAATGATGTCAGATTTCTATGTTTCTAGTAATTGCAAATATTTTCCTTCCGTTATGTATTAATAAAAGTATTGGAATTTATTGGTATAATGGGATTTGTTCTGCAAAATTTCTGTACCATACAAAAAGTTCAAAACTCTTAACAGTCAAATTCTTGCGGACAAAACAGTTACGAAGCATTTTGGGAGGTATAAAATGCTGGATCTCAATAAAAAGTTTTGTTTTTGTCAAGAAAATGTTCAAGTTTTAAACATCCACACAATGTCTCTATACGCCATTCGGAGTTGCAAATATTTTAAATGTTTATGCATGAAACTACTCAACATCTCAATTATAATGTCGAAATATATACCCAGAGGTCGGAAGTAGCGCGCTGCAAGTAGTGAAACTACAGCAGTCACTACTTTTTGCAGTAATTTGTAGTGTAGCGCGCTACATTTTGAACAATGTAGTGTAGCGAATAACGCGATACGAAAAATCAGTAGTTTGTAGCGAGAACCGACGCTACTTTTAACACTACTTCAAGGGGAAAAGTGCCATTCTGCAAATCATGAGGCTGAAACTGTCTCCTTTTGTGAAAAATGTGTTCCGCTCAACAATTTGCAAATCTCAGCTGCAGTGCATAGCAACGCATCGCATGAAGTCATAGATTTTTCCCATTGACACTTGCTGCTCAAATCAAATTCTAAAGCGACACTTACCTATTTACTCGTTATTAGGTCTTCCTGTTTTAACGCCGGGTTTCTTATTATTCAGAATTACTTTATTTATAGGTTTACTTTTTTACATTTACAGTTGATTGTCTGTAATTTTCTAGATTGTAATATCTCTTATAATCTTGCTACGAAATTTGCAATCTATAGGGGAGAGTCGTCCAAAACGGGGACGGCGGGTCAAATGGGGACATTCGGTTTCTCACTGATAAGTGCTGACATCTGGTGATCCAATGTACTACTATTATTCCTTTACATCAGATTGCCATTTTGAAAAGATTTGTTGACGCAATTTCCTGTTATTCTTTCTGCTACGAAGTTTTGAATTTTTAGCAAGAAAAAAGTTCGATTTTGCCCCTGCACTATATTGAGCTGTATGAATTTACATTTGAAGATTCAATTTTGGTAAGTAAATCATTTTTTTCGGTCTAGTTTTAAGTTATATTCTGATATGTTTCTTCATTTTCTATCTTACATGTGTGTGAAGAGATGCCATGTTTTCTAGCGTTCGTCATGGTCGGCTCAAATGGGGACATAGAGGGTAGTCCAAAATGGGGACGTCCCCGTTTTGAACGTCTCATAACAATTTTGAAATATGTTTTAATTTGCTTTAATTCTGAGATATTATGTTGTGAATTAAGTGCTTAAATTGAGTGTAAGAGATTATTTGTGTGCATAACGAATGTAGATTAAACAAAATTAGTTTTATAACGATTTAATAAAATTAATTTTATAATGATTAAATGTAATTATTTTTACAAAGATTAAATATAATTAATTTAATATAGATTAAATACAATTAATTTAATATTGATTAACTAAATTAAATAAATATTTAAGTTACAAAAATAAAATTTAATGTATAATTTTTTTTTAATGTCAAAATGATAATTTGTTCTGTTATTTACAGAACTATCATTTTATTTGAAGACGAGATGGGGCGCTATCAAAGGAAAACTGATCGACAGAGCTGGTCGACAGAGAGCATGGCTGGTGCAATCCAAGAAGTTTTAGAAGGGAAAATGGGTTACAGGAGAGCATCTAAAGCCTACAACGTTCCACAGACAACTCTGGAGAGGAAGGTGAAAGAGGCTCGACAGAAGGAGCTCTCTTCACAAGCGGCTGCTGCTAAATGCTTAGGAAGATATAAAACAGTTTTTTCGGAAGACCAAGAGAAGGAATTGGTGGACCATCTGTTACATTTGGAAGAGAGGTTGTTTGGCGTTACGCTATCAGATTTGAGAACTCTCGCGTTTGAGCTAGCAGAGAAAAACAAAATTCCGCATGTTTTTAACATGGAACGGAGAATGGCTGGAAAGGACTGGCTTTATGGATTTCTAAAACGTCATCCAATATTAGCTCTACGTAATCCTGAAAAAACCTCAATGGCGCGTGCAAAAGGTTTTAATCGCGTCGCTCTCAAAATGTTCTTTGATTTATTAGAGTCATTGTAAAATATCAATTCTCACCCAATGATATTTACAATGTAGATGAGACAGGCATCTTGACAGTGCCCAATAAGCCATCTAAAGTCCTTGCTTTGCGTGGAAAAAAACAAGTTGGCAGTTTGTCATCAGCCGAGCGAGGGATACTTGTGACAACAGAAATCTGTGTCAATGCCGCGGGAAATTTCGTTCCAACAATGTTTGTCTTTCCTAGAAAGCGAGAAAATGCTCTCTTGATGGATGATGCCCCTCCTGGATCATTTGCGGTATATCACGAGAGTGGTCGGATTAACAAGGAGACTTTCCTTGTTTGGTTCAAGAAGTTTGTGGAACATTCAAATCCAGGACCTACAAAGCCAGTGTTGTTAATACTTGATGGCCACAATTCCCATACAAAAAGCTTGGAACTGGTGAACTTCGCTCGGGAAAATAACGTGGTGTTGATATGCTTTCCCCCTCACACCACACATCGGTTGCAGCCACTCGATGTCTCTTTCATGGCACCACTTA
This sequence comes from Maratus michaelseni, assembly GCA_963931845.1. Classification (NCBI taxonomy): domain Eukaryota; kingdom Metazoa; phylum Arthropoda; class Arachnida; order Araneae; family Salticidae; genus Maratus; species Maratus michaelseni. Next base: position 358,491,613 of record OZ007593.1, on the reverse strand, counting down.
GTGCCTTTTATGAGCAAGAGACAAGGAAATGGCTCATACATCACCCTGGACGCTACGTGACAATTTACCAGGTCGGAAACCTTTTCAAAAATGAATTTTCAAGAGCAGCTACTGTGCAAAATGCTATGAATGGGTTTAAAAAAACAGGGATATATATCCCTTTAACAGAGATGTGTTCCCTGAACATTTATTTGCGCCTTCAGAAACAACTGAAAAACCTGCTAACAACCCTTTAGAACGTCATTTAGCATCGAGTGATGGAATCGTCACACCCCAACCTTCCACTTCATCGTTTGGAATATCTCCAGCTATAGAACCCCAGACATGTTCAGCATATAACATTTCACCGAAAATAATAATGCCTCCACCACAAGAAATTGAACGCATGAAAAAAAAAGTGAATGACAAGAGGAGAGGTAAAACTGCCATACTCACTTCATCGCCTTATAAAGCAGAATTGGAAGCTATGGAACAGGAGAAAAATGAAAAGCAAAATAAACTGAAAAGAAAATTGGTCAAGAAACCCACCGAACCCAATCCTAAATATCCAAAAGCTAAAAATGAGAAGAAAATAAAAAAAAATCAAGATCCGTTATCATCTGATGAGGAAGAGAATAGCGATGACGCTTGCATTTTTTGTAATGAGCTTTACATTGACTCGAAACACAAAGAGGGGTAGATTCAATGTAGCAGCTGTCGAGGTTGGGCCCATGAAGCATGTTCAAGTGTTGACGAAAGAGATGTCAATTTCATATGTGACTTTTGTATTTGATTACTTTTTGTGACATTCTAGTAACTGTTAAAAAAAGGTAAAATTCCTTATCTGCATTTTGATTTTGCATTAAAGTCAATCTTTCTTTGTAAAACAAGTTTTTCTAATAAAATTTCGCAGTAGAACTTGAATTTATATGCTATTTCATATGAGTACCCCATTTTACCCACCCGGTTGTCCAAAACAGGGACTTCGAACATTTTTCAGAAAAATGGTTTTTTTGCCTATACTAAGGATTTTTTTTAAAAAATCCCCTTGCCATCTCATAGTCTAAGACATGCTCTAAACGGGAAATGCTTTGCCACATTTTTCTTATTTATAGATTTTTTTTTGCAGACAGAAATATGTTAGCGTCCCCATTTTGGACAACATTCCCCTACTAATATTATAAAGTAGTAAAGATTGTTTGTTTGTTTGTTTGTTTGTAGGGGGTAATCTCTGTAACTACTGAAGAGATTTCAAAAGTGATGGTGGCAAATTGATGGTGACAATCTCTGCTCCAACATAGGCTATATTTTATGTCGGTGCCACTACCCCAAGGGGGTGCAAAAGCGAAAAACGTTCTAAAATTTCGATTTTTTTCTTATACTGGAGGAGCTAGGAACATGTAATTTGGCATGGTAGTTACTTATATGATGTAAATGCTCTCTAAGAACAAATTCTAATAAAATTCGAAATTTAAAAGGGTGAGATGAGCGAAAAACGTTCTAAAAACATTCTAAATTACAATTTCTATAGAATATCTGGAAATACAGAACCGTTTTCAAAAGTGATTGTGGCAAATTGATGGTGACAGTCCCTGCTCCAATATAGGCTATATTTTATGTCGGTGCCACTACCCCCAGGGTGGTGCAGGAGCGAAAAACGTTCTAAAATTTCATTTTTTTTATACTGAAGGAGCTAAGAACATGAAATTTGGCATGGTAGTTACTTATAAGATGTAAATGCTCTCTAAGAACACATTCTAAAAAAATTCGAAATTTAAAAGGTGTGACATAAAGCGAAAAGCGTTCTTAAAACATTCTAAATTACAATTTCAATGGAATATCTGGAACTACAGAACTGTTTTCAAAAGTGATTGTGGCAAATTGATGGTCACAGTTCCTGCTGTAACATAGGCTATATTTCATGCTGGTGCCACTGCCCCGAGGGGAGTGCATGAGCGAAAAATGTTCTAAAATTTCGATTTTTTTGTACTGAAGGTGTTAGAAACATGAAATTTGGCATAATAGTTACTTATAAGATGTAAATGCTTTCTAAGAACACATTCTAAAAAAATTCGAAATTTAAAAGGTGTGACATAAAGCGAAAAGCGTTCTTAAAACATTCTAAATTACAATTTCAATGGAATATCTGGAACTACAGAACTGTTTTCAAAAGTGATTGTGGCAAATTGATGGTCACAGTTCCTGCTGTAACATAGGCTATATTTCATGCCGGTGCCACTGCCCCGAGGGGAGTGCATGAGCGAAAAATGTTCTAAAATTTCGATTTTTTTGTACTGAAGGTGTTAGAAATATGAAATTTGGCATGGTAGTTACTTATAAGATGTAAATGCTCTCTAAGAACAAATTCCAAAAAAATTCGAAATTTAAAACTGTGAGATGAGCGAAAAGCGTTCTTAAAACATTCTAAATTACATTTTCTATGGAATCTCTGGAACTACCGAAACTTATTCAAAAGTGATTGTGGTACATTTTTGATGGCAATCCCTGCTCCAACATAGGCTATATTTTACGTCGGTGCCACTAATCCCAGGGTGGTGCAGGAGCGAAAAACGTTCTAAAATTGCATTTTTTTTTATACTAAAGGAGCTAGAAATTTGAAATTTGGCATTGTAGTTACTTATAAGATGTAAATACTCCAAACAAAAAAAAATCGAAATTTAAAAGGGTGAAATGAGCGAAAAGCGTTCTAAAAACATTCTAAATTACAATTTCTATGGAATCTCTGGAACTACAGAACCGATTTCAAAAGTGATGGTGGCAAATTGATGGTGACACTTCCTGCTCCAACATAGGCTATAATTTATGTCGGTGCCACTAATCCCAAGGGGGTGCAGGAGTGAAAAATTTTTGAAAATTGCGACTTTTGTTATATTGAAGGAGCTAGAAACTTGAAATTTGGCATGGTAGTTACTCTCTAAGAATAAATTTTAAAAAAATCGAAATTTAAAAGGGTGAAATGAGCGAAAAGCGTTCTAAAATCATTCTAAATTACAATTTATATGAAATCTCTGGAACTACAGAACCGATTTCAAAAGTGATGGTGACAATCCCTTCTCCAACATCCTCTTTAATATAAAGCTATGCGTTGCTGACGACTGGGTTTTTCGCTAATCTTTGCCACAGATTAAACTCGGAAAATGAAACATTTGAAGTTACTGAAAAAAATAATAGCTCGAAAAGTATTTGTCAGAAAATTGTTAAGCAAACTGCGCTTGAAAAGTAAAAAAACGTATATTTCTTAATATAAATTTGAAATCTAATGATTATGCCGTTTTTCAAATATTGAATTTCAAAAATTATCAAATTTCACAATGGAGTACCATAGAGAAAAGATAATGATAAGGGCGACGTGTCCTGACGTGTATATTGGCTATAGCACGAGTCACAAATTATAGTAGCCTTATATTATTCTGTTAAAATAAAAAAGTGAACTATGAAATGTCAATGTTTTGTTTGATTAAAAATTCATTAAGAGAAATTGACCAGCGTAGCGGGCGTAGCTTGCTAGTATGTGTATAAACTAACATTTTGGAGAAGAAACACAAAACCTTTCTTGTATGTTATCCATTTAATTTTTTTTAATGCTCTCCGTTATGTCGCATTTATTTAATTGTATCTCGGCAGACGGGAAATAATGAGTGGTCGCTTTGTTACTTTTTAATCAGTGTTTTCAATTTCTAGTGTAAATTGAGCCCTTTGACAAAAACTGAAAATAGCGAAGTAGTGACTACTTTTGAAAAGTAGTTTGTAGTCACTGCTTTTTAAAACAAGTAATTGTAGTTAACTACATTTTCGATAAAGTAGTTGTAGTTCGCTACTATAAAAAAGTAGTTTTTCCGACCCCTGTATATACCATATTCAAGAATTGATGAAACACATTGTTTTACAGAATCACAGTGAGTGGGCAATGAGGACAGAAGCACAAAGTCACATTGGTAGAATTAATTGTATTTGTGTATTTCAACCACAATAACTTGACGTAATTTTATTCTAATTAATCATTGATTATAGTGGTAACCAGATCTAGGAACTAATAGAACATAGTTTTTAATTAAATAAAGCGTTATCATCATCACATATATCATTTTAGATATTTTCTTTCACTGTAGTATAACTCTTCAAGATCACAATCTAAGTTTTCGTGGTCAAAGTATAACGCAAGTGATTGCTAATTAAAAAAAAAATTAATAATAGATGGTCCTAAAAGTTGGCATGAAACTCTAAATTATAAAACTCGTTTAGATGTTCTGCATCTTTTGCATTTTATAATTAAAGGAATTGCAATAAATAGTTTAAATTGTTAAAAGACGCCATGGTAGAAGGCATCCGCCATTCATTAAAAATATTAATGTTAAGAGATTAAAAAAAGACAATTTTAAATATATCTGTATGAATATCGAATGCTGTACTGATGAATATCGTACTCTGTAACTACGCAGGTTTTGTGCTGAATTGCATAATGGCTTACGGTGCCTCATACGTATTTCAGGAAGAAAAGGTGCAGTGAATAAGTGTTAATTTCTCCCATAGCTGTAAAAAAATGAAAACTATTTTCAATGAAGTTTATAAAGAAAAAATTCCTATATTTTATAACTGAAAATTTTCAACACTAAAATTTTGATGGAAATAAACGAAGAATTTTTCACGATTTAATGAAGATGGAGGCCTCTTGTGACCCAAGGGTTTTGGATCCCGTTTACTCATATGATAATATGGGCCCGGAATGAGTAGATAGTAAGGAAGTAAAGATATATAAAAGAAATTCCTTCAATAAATTTGTATTTAAAATAATTTGAAATTTTCCGTAATATTCAGTTTGTTCTCACCTACTACCAATACACATAAAAACTTGAACATGCATAAAATCCCTTCCAAAAATCAATGTACCAAATTATATGTAATAAAATCGAGTTTACAATCGCTACATCAACAAAAAGATCAATAAAATAAGAAATCAATGTTTAATAAGACATGTGTGGTTGCTTTCTTAACACTTTTCAATATAGTTGAAAAGTGTTTATGAATTCATCTGTCTGTCTGCAGTCTGTCCATGCTCGAACTCGCGTAAATATACTCGTATTGTCTTGAATTTGATATATGTTATTGGGGTTTACTATGTACTGTTTGGTATTGAAAATGAAGTGTGCAACATTTATGGATATTTTACAGGGACACTCAAAAGTATTACGTTACACTACGGTCCATGGGGGAAAATCGTTTGCGGTATATTTTAATGATGTTTCACAATTTTAAACATATTGAAATTGATACATATCGCTGAGTTACACTACAAGATCTTTACTGTAGAGTGTAAACATAGAATATATCGTTCATTTACAGAGAAACTCAAAAGAATTTGGTTACAGTACTGTCTATGCACAATAATTGGTGATATCTCGTTTTCAGTTAGGGTACACGTTTTTAAATATAACTAATTTTTTGCATATTATTTGGTGCGTATAAATTCTATAGATCATATACAGGACTGCTGAAAAGATCCCATTTACATTTCCGTTTATTGACTTAAATTGCTGAAGGGTAATTTTCAATTGTGCTATGTGTTTTCTAACTGAAGTAAATTTTAGCACACTAAATATCATACAAATTAATAGGTCATAAACAGGGTTGCACAAAAGAAATCAGACATTTTATTTGACTTTTGGCAGTAACTGATGAAATTGGACTTTCAAATGTGTTATGCGTTTTCTAAATTGTTTAGTTGGAAAACGAATAACTAATTTGAAAGTCCAATTTCAGCAATTTTTACCAAAGTCAAATAAAATATCCAATTTATTTTGTGCAAATTAGTTACGTGGTAATGGTCGGGGCTAGTTGAGCTCAAGCCAAAAGTTTGGCCTTCCCACCCGGTTCAACTTTGACTTTGTTTACGTGGTAAACTGTGCACTTTTGTTACAGTATTTTGAATGTGTTGGAAAGTGTTTCAGAATATATGCTTGACACATGATTTTTCGTTCTTGTTTCTGTTTTTTCGCAGCTTCTCGTATCATGTTCAACTGATGATAATTGCAGTCTAATACCTACTTTTTTCTTTAAATGGATTCCTCATTCTGTGTTGGTAGTTGAAAAAGTAGGAAATCCTTGATAAGTGGGGGCCGTGAGATTTGTAGCCAGAAGCACAATTCTATACCACCCTCAAGTATTTTATTTTTTATCACCTTCAGTGAAAATTACATCTAATTAATAGAATAGGGCGGACATTTTTTTTTAACGATTAACAGTAGTCAACCGTAGTAATATTTACTCGAATGAGTTATTTTTCTCACCTGTTTTTCAGAACAGTAACATGATGATTTAAATGCCATATAATAATTTCAGCTTACTAGAAAGTGCGTACAGTTCCTAATTCATTTTAATTTATTTATACTGCCTAAAGACATTTTTAATGAAAAGATTTAAGTAGTTTTCTCTTTTTTAGCAACGAATGTTGATGAAATGCGTTATTAAATAAAATGCAAAAGAAAATTTTATCAGTAAAAATGTCTATTTTTCATTTCAAAGAAAATTGTGTTTTAATTGGATTATTATCCATAAAGCTATATTTAGATATGTAACATTCCGAGTAAATTTTAATTCAATGAGAAAGATTGCAATTAAAATTAGATTAATTTTTACGTGTTCTTATTATTTCCTAATTATATCTGGCTTATAGTAGTTTTCAGATACAGTTACTTTTTTAATGTCAAATTTTGAAGTGGTTAGTTTTTATTTGAGTTTAGTAGCATAGAGAAATGAATCGATAACCAATAACAGATTTTCCTTCGCTATGCAACTAAAGTACGGCAATGTTTTCTTTCCATAATCAGGGTGATCTTATTGAAAATAGCATTATGTTTTCCCGACGAATAAAAGAAACAACAACTTACCGCTTAAGAGAAAGCACATTTGATTTTCTTTTTACAATTATTTTACAATTCTGTCTTTATTTTTGTTTTTATTTTCATATTACAATAAATAAATAAATAAATAACTGTCTAAATTACGATAATTTTTAACTTTATACCTCAATTTCTACACTGAACTTTATATACATGGTAAAAATATTTATAAAAGATTATTTTAAATCTTTTAAAAAATAAAATAATTCATGTTTTAACGCATTTAAAGTAGATTTTATTTCACACATTAATTATCGAAAGAAAAAAGAAAAAACGTTTTGTACAAGTAATTCAATTTGTTAAATCTATTTTATAAAATGTTATTTTCAAAAGAATTTCTTTTGTGATAATTCATTTTACCTAAGACTAAAGTAAATAAAGGAAGGAAAGAAGTATTTGCTGATTTTATTGAATTATTGTTTTCTTTTTCCCTGATAGCAAGATTTAAAGATTTACAACCAATTTAGTATTGTTCTTCTATTTTTCTTAAAATACGATTTATTTTCTTGTCTTTAGCCTTTCTCTAAAGTCGTGAGTTTAAGTCTTCAGGGGTATAGAACAGAAATTTCAAAACATATTTTTAACGCGGACAAAAAATTTGCTATTTGAAAATTATTTCAATAAAAAAGGCTATTTTCTTTGATTTTTCAAATACTCATTTTATTAAAAATTACTTTACAGTATGATTTACAGTATGTAAATATGTATAACCAGAAGGACCCGTGCGAAGCTTCCGCACTGCAATCTTTGAGATTATTTCCTGGTACATTTTAGCACTAATTTAATTTTTAATTAACTGAGTTTTTTAATCAAACAACGCGTTTTAACGAAATGTGAATGTATTATGTCAAAAACTTGTTCAAAAACTTTTCGAATGATACCTCATTCATCGATGTATGTTTTGTGTCTTGTATGTGCATAGAAAAAGGGATGTTGACAACAGAAGTCATATATATGATGATTGCTTGTGTATAAAATCAAAATAGATTGCTAGAAAATTTTTTGCCAAATTTTCTTCTCTCGCCAAGGTCATTTCTGGTCATTTCTCTATCTTGCCAAGACGGAAAAAAATGGAATTATAAAAAAAAAAAATGGTAACACTGAATCGGACGTTTAGTGAATTCATAATGAAAGCATTTCCTCAGATTTGTGAAAAACTGTTCCAGAAATGTTTTAAATACATAAATCAATATTTGGTACACCACTTTTTAGCAAGCCTATGGGAACTTAAAAATGGGATGTCCAAACTTTGTGGTTTGTCAGCCATTTAAGTGACGTCATATTTCGCTAGCGTATTAACAGCTTAATGAAATATTAAAAAATAAATGCTTACAATTTTTGTGAATCCTAATGAACTATTTATCAATTGGAAGATAAGCCTTAAACTACGTAATCTACTGGTACTCTGATACAGTACGCATATACACAGCCATGATTAAACAAAGAAAACAAATAAACAGGTGACACACGCGTAAAAATTAAATAAAAACCCAATTAAAAGCTCGATATTTTTTTCAAAAAATACGCGCAAGAAATAAATTAACAATCGTATTTTAATTGCATTAGAGCATGACGTCATCCGATAATGCGGTATTTTATTTTTGTGGCAACACTAATTTGAGAAAAACCTTTTATTTCATTTGTGAAACACTGCCGATTTAATTTTTAATTAATACCAATTTTTAAACGAAAAACACTTTTTAATGAAATGTAAGTGTGCTATGTCCGAAGCCTGTTTAAAATCCTTTCATATGGTATCTCATTCGTTGTTCTGCGTGTCGTATTTTCTGAGAAAAAGGATGTTGACAGGAGAAATAATATATAAGATTATACTAATGTAAATATGATTGCTTAAATCTAAACTAATATATAAAATTAAAGTGGCTGTCTGTTATATTCAGAAAAATACCTATTTCTAAATTCATTTGACTATTTAGAGATTTAGACGACATATAAACAAAAATAACTTAAAAAAATTGCATCTGTCTGTCTGACTGTTTGTTCATAATAGACTCAGAAACGAACATACACTAAATTTGTTAAGGCAGATAGAGAAAATTTCTGAATACAACCTTCAGCTTATGGCATCCCGATATATAAAAATGTTTTTGAGAAAACAGAGAGAAAAAAAAATTTAAGAATAACTCAATCAACCAATCTTTCAATTCTCAAACATTCGGGAGCTAATTGATCAATTTGAAAGTATCTTACGGCGATCGAAAGATCTAATTAAGATTTATAAATGATAATTCTCGATACAATCTGCAGTTTTTATCATTACGATATCTAAACAGTTTTTGGGGGGAAAAGAAAAAAACCGAGAGACTCTTTCAATCAACAAATCTTTCAAACCTCAAAAACTTTGAAACTGATTGATCAATTTTAAGGAATTTTATGGAGATTGAAAGATCTAATTAAGATTTATAATCCTGGGTATAATCTACAGTTTGTAGCACTTTGAGATCTGAAACGGTTTTCAGTAAATAGGGAAAAACTTCGAGAATCTCTCAATTAACCAATCTTACAATAATCCAAAACTCGGGAACTAATTGATTAACCCTTTCCGGCACAGTGGTCCCACTCCGGGCATACCTAATTGCATTCCACACCAAGAATATTTGATAAAATTTTGTTTCTATAATGAAAGCTTAAAATAATGAGCTCCTATTTTCTTAAAAAGTCGGGTGTCAGTCAGTAATTTCTCATTTTACGAAGAGACTTTGTCTGTGCCGGAAAGGGTTAATTTTAAGGCATTTTATAACTAGTTTTTTTTTTTTTCTTAATCGATTGTCTTTTCTATATTTCCACTCCTTAAACCCTCAAAAACTTTGTGGTAAGCCAGGTTTTTTGAAATTCGCATTGGTTTAAAAAGTATCCGCCTTTTGGTTTTGCAGTGAACAGGATCATTTTTAGTGTATTGTATGCAGTTACGCAGGTAGAAACAAAAGAATTGAAAAAGAGTAAGTTCAGGAGGCTTCATTATATTCGCATAGTATAGATAATTTTTAAAAAGCTGAAAAATGTCACTGTTATCTATGTTTATTTAAAAACGTTGTAAAACTTTAAACCTGTTTTTCTCGAAACTCTGTTTTATAAATCGGTACCAGGAGCTCGAGATTGGATCGACCGATTTGGTTGAAATTTTATACTTTTCTAATATATATATTATATTTTAGTCGCCCACGGGCGTGTTTTTCAATATTCGAATTGTAAATATTTATTTTGCGCTATTTAAATCCAAAACTTTTTTTAACTGAAATTTAAACAGCCGCCATTTTTTTCAGGATCGAAAAATTGATAAACCCATCCGAGAAAGACTACAAAATATCGTAAATTTTAAGGTTTTTATTTGGGTTTTTTTTACAGATAAGCAGATTCTGCGATTCATCTGGTACCGCGAAACACTTCACTTTTTGCACTTTTTTGGTAAGTATTTTTCCACCAAAAGCTCCAAAGATCTTTTAATATACAAATGCAACACAACGGATGTCTACGCAGCTAGTATAAAATAAACTACAAGTGGCTTCAATACTAAGGTTACTAACATTAAGAAGTGGTAGAACATACTACAATAAACAATTTTTGTACTGGAAACCAGAATCGCAATCAGTTTATTTTGTGAAAAATACAGGGTGTGTCACTTCAATCCGAAATCGAATTTTTATTCATAACTTTAACCATAATTAGCATATTTGAAAGAAATTTGCAATAAACTTGTTTTGTGTGAATCAAAAGAAGTGGAAAAGGCAAATCTTTGTATCGAAAAAGCGCTGAACTAGATGCTAATTATTTTGGAATGTATCTGATGTTACATATGGTGTCACTGTTCGAATTATTATGCGATTCCAGCACTTTTCGTAGTATCAACGTATTCATTATTCTTTCCCGCATAACGAGTACGTATTGCTGTAATTTTCATTAAAATATATTAATTATTGTTAAAGATGTAAATGAAATGCAAGATTTTGGTTTGAGTGAAGCACCCTGTATTTTCGACTGAATTAGTGGATTGCGACCATGGTTTCACATAAAATATTCATTTCTCTAGACGTGTATTACAACCTCTCTTACATTTTTGATGATAGAGTTCACAAACATACTGTATATTTCAGCTAAAATAATTGATAGAAAATTGTTTTAAGTATATCAAAAAAGAAATAAGTTGATGAGTTTTAACGCATTTAAAATACAGTTCATTTTATATTGATCAAACAAAATCAATTTATTGATTATCTATAAGAAAAGATACATTGCACAACTAATTCTATTTTGAAATTCTATTTTATAAAATCTTTTTGCAAAATCTTTTTTTTATTTTTATTTATTTCAACGTAGACTAAAACAAACAAACTAAAGGGTAAATAAATGTTCAGTGGATTATTGAATTACAGTATTTTTCTGTATTTGAACTAGCACGATTTAAAAATTTACATTTAGCATTGTTTATATTTATTTTTTCACAAAAAATGATTTAGATTTATTGTCTTGTCTATCTTTATATACATACATACATATATAAATATATATATATATATATATATATATATATATATATATATATATATATATATATATACATATATATATATATATATTAGTAATAATAAAAAATGCTCGCTATTTTACCTTAATTAATTTATTCCAAATTCTAACAATATCTACCTTTTTTCCTTGTCTTTTAATAATTCTATAGTTTCGAAATTAAAAGATTAAGACTATTTTTGAAATTTAATTACTGAATAAAATAAATAATGAATATCTACGTACCTCTGATTTGATTCGGGTGTTAGACTCCAGACTGAATTTTCTTGTACGAATTGCATTGAATTTAATAATATAATGATGAATCACTTCGTGAATACTTAATGACGAATAATCATTTTAATTATGTAGAATCAGATTGCTGATATTCTTTGTAGAGCTTATGAATCACTGAATAATCAGAAAAATTTATAAATGATTTTACTTGATCAGCACTTAAATTTTAAGTCCAATCACGTCCCATTCAGAACAGAAGAAATTCTGTTCTGCGCAAACCAGAAGCATTTTTTATAAATAACGATGTGTATTAAATTTGAAGCATTGAGGCATAATTTCACACTGATAAAAACTTGAGAATTTGATCCTTTTCACACTTTTAATAAGTAGACTGACTTCGAATAAGAATTTAGAATTTTACAAACAATCAGAATTCAGACTTAAAGACAGCAGCATTTTTACGTTCAGAATAACACCGAATGATAACAGAATGAATTTTTTACATTTTCTGTCCCGCAGAAAAAGAAGCAGGCTCGCAGATTTTCACAAATTCTAATAAAAAAAGAATGAAAGAAAATTAATAACACATCATATAGTAAATAATAACAGAATATTTTAAACATAATAAGACTTAGAGTTTTATGAATAGTTTATAGTTTTATAGAATGTTTTTTATTATAGTCAATTTATGAAGTAACAATATCAGTTCGAAAAGTCTTTTAAATAGCCTTTTTTCCATAGTGCTGCCATCTAGCGCAAATAGTTATTACTTAAAATCGTACAATAATATCTTAAATATAATTTATATTTTAAAAAAAATCCCATACCTTTAATCAACATATTCTTTTAATTCTTATTCTAAAAACCTTAATCTGTTAAAAGTGACACTTCTTTGTAAAAAAAAAACCTGATTTATTCCTTCATATTTGAGACATTGAACTTTTAATTCTTTGGAATATTTCTTAATGCCATTTTTATTTTTATTTAATTATTATTCGATATCCCAGCATTCTTTGCATGTATTTGCGTGTAAATTGTTTGCCTTGTTATTTCTACGCTTTTAATAAAGAGTTCGGACTGTACATCATGTTTTGTCCGCCTCGCTAATCCTTTTCAACCAATCACTAAGCAAACCACTCCTCTCTCTCCCCCTACATTCCTCCTAACTAACGTTTCGTATATAACGAGCTTACACAGCCTTGGAAAGCATATTTTCTACGTTTTTTGACTTGCTAAATAAACCCCTCCACTTGGAGCACATTTTATTCAAATTGGTGTACCTCTAATATCTTAAGATCTTTGTTTCTTTTCTATAGCGTAACACAGCCCAGATATGAATTTTAAAATGGACAATTAGCGGAATTTTCTCTACTTTGTGTAGTCGATAAATTCATTGATGATAATGCAGCTTCCTTTTATTTTGAAGGGAAAATTTCCAGTGTATTCATAAACATCGTCTTCCATCTTGATCAGTTCGATTGCAAAATCGCAACCGCTTCGATTGCAAAATCGCAAAATCGCTCCGAAGTAATATGTCAATAGTTTGTCAACATACTTTACTATGAAATGGAAGAGTATCTCATTGGTATACATACATATAACCATATATATATAATATTTTATATTTTATATTATATTAATATTTATATATATATATATATATATATATATATATTAAATCATAAGTTTTAGTCTTCGTAGAAACAGAACAGAATTTCTTACAATATACTTTTTTCAAAAAAATGTGATCATAAAACATGTTTGCCTTAAGAAAATTATTTGAATTATGTAAGCTTGTGTCTAAGACTTGTTGTTTAATTTTAGTATAAATCTTCAACATTCTACATTTTTCTTCCAAAGATATTTATTGTTTTTGATCATCAAGTTTCTAAATATTGAAATTTTCCTGCTGATATCGAGGAAGATACAAATTCTTGAATAATAACGAGAGTCTATATTTATGAACAATATCTTTTTTCGTCAACAGATTTATTTGCATATGCCAACGAATTTGTAAAACTAATTTAACTAATTTTTGTAATAATTATTTAATTATTAAATGTTACATTTGATGTTTTGTAATATTTACTTGTCAATTTCTAATATTAAAAGCACTGATAGAAATTTGTTTTTTTTTTTAACTATCAAAATTGAATAATTTATAATTTTACCACATTTAAAATCAAATTTATTTCATTTTTGATTGAACAAATTTTATTTATTAATTTCTTGTGAAACAAGGGATTCTACAAATAATTCGATTTTTTTAATTTCTTTTATAAAATTTTAATTTCAAAGGAATCTCTTTTTTATAATTCATTTCACCTAAAGCTAAACAAATAACAAAATAATAAAGTAGTATTTGCTTATGTTATTGGTTTTCTATATTTTCTATTTGAACTAGCAACATTTAAATGTTTACAATTTAATATTCTTCTTACTTTTTTCACGAAAAACGATTTATTTTCTCGTCTTTCTTTTTTTCTCTAAAATCATGTGTTTACGTTTAACGGACAAAGAACAGGATTTTTCAAAACATATTTTTAAAACCATATAAACATGGTCAAAAAACACATTTTCTATTGGAAAATTCTTTGAATAAAGCTTTTTTTAGAAATCTTTTTTGTGTGATTCTTCAATTAAATATTTTTAATATAAAAAAATTTCTTAGCTGCAGTTTATATATCTCCTGTGTCTTAATTATGTAACTACTCACTAGAATATAAAGTGAAATAAGAGTGATTCTAAAATATCTGGAGAAAAATGAAAGGACAAACAAAGAACAAACGAACAGGGGGGAAATCAGGAACAAAAGTTCGCAGTTCTCTTATTTAGTTCTCCAAAATTTAGCCCGAAAATCAATCACTAATTTATCTGAATTTCTCAATCATTCTTAGAGACATTAAGCCTGTTGCAAATGGTACACAGAAAGAAGCGAGGTACGTACAAGTGTCCTTTTGGTTTCTCTAAAAAAAACACCTCTCACCTTAAACTTTCCACTGATAACGGCTATTTTGTCTTAAGTTGTAGGCGAAATGAATTTTTAATGACTACGTTACACATTCGTGGAGCGCTTGGAGAGCAAACACTGACTTCAGTGTTATAACATCATAAGAGTGAGTATTACCATACATTAAGGGTGTATTCAGATCCAAACTGCTTATTTTGAGACACATTTGTAAATTCATTTTTGCTCTAAAATGCATCCAATTGGCAGGTTCCCTTATTCAGAAACTTTATAATGTCCGTATTGTCTCGATTTTTTTATAAAGGTAGAATATATTTCAAAAAATGCTGTCAAAGTGGACATTTTGAACCGAATTTCCCGAAGCGATAGCGATGGAAACAAAAAAAAATGATCGTACTGTAACAATAATTGTCTGTAAATCAATTTCTAATTAATTGAACGAAAAATAAAAACATGAGGCCCTTATAAATGTCTTTATAAATCACGCCGCCAAGTTTCCTGTTGTTACTTTTAAAAATGAGTCTAAAAAATGTGTCTTAAAATTTTGAGTTGTTGAGCGTGGAAAAATATTTTTTTAATACCGCCTTAAGCATACGGTACGCCTCAAAATTTGAAAAAAAAACATTGGTTCAGCATATCATCTTTCGCAAATATTAAACACTTCAAGCTAAACAAATAAGGCAATAACTACAGTGTAGAAATTATCTCCTCTGTTTTTTAAAGAGCTAATTCAGCACAAAAGATAGGGGCATCATAATGATATGGTCTAACCTTCGATGATAAATGAACATTTTGTGAGCATTGATCCATGCATCTATCTAAATAGTGACCCTGAACGGAGATAAATTTTCAAGCAACAGATTCTACTAAATTGTGCTTGAAAAACACCTCAGCACTCTATTCGTGTTAATAAATCTAGCACCTTCCAATCTTGATAAGAAGTATTTAATAGCCTGATTGTAGATTCGTTACCAAATGAAGATTTTGCACATGCGTTAAGTGTTTTTGAAGGCTAAGTAGTACTTATAGGGAAAAACCCGTCTGGTTTACGAATTTACGGCAGCTTCAAGTATAAAGCCAACAATTTAGGAAAAAGGGTGCTAGATAATGCTTTTGCGTGAAATTGAGAACACTTTCCTTACGCCACTAGAGATTTTTCGCATTTTATTGAACGGTGTAAAGTAATGGAAAGGGAGCATATTATTCATAAATATTTAAACGTCAGCCTCTCGGAAGAACAACAGAAAATTGTATGAGGCAAATCGAGGCACTTAATATATGAGATCAGGAATGTCCTCAGCTATCTTTCATACTAGAAAAGGCGTCTGTGGGAAATATCACTGTGGTGAAAAAATTATACAAGTTATTTCTGAAAGGTTAAGTTATGGTCTTAACTCTTACTAGAATTTCAATGGTTAACCGTGGAATGGAAGAATGAGTCATTTTTATTCTTTGTCGAGCGAAATTGGGTGGAATGCGCCACGATTTCAATAGAACGCATTCTTTTCCTACGTAGACAATCTATATACAGTACACTCTCGTTACAACGATATCCGATACAACAATAACTCCCTCTATTACAGTAATATTTCGTGGTCCCAGTGAATTTGCATATAAACTAATGGTATCCTCCCCTCAATATTGCGATATTCACTAGAGCAATAAACCCCTGTAAAACGATTTTTCTTTTTAAATTTCCCCGTTATTTTCTCCCTTTAAAAAGATATTTTGGTTTTCAAATACTAAAAAAAATCTTATCATCTTTTGCCATTTTTTTTCGTTTATTCTCACAACAGAAGACTCATTGTTTATTTTCAACTTATCCCTTAAATGTAAGAATGGCTATTGTTCAGATTTCAAAACACGTGGAGACCACCTAAAACTCTTCTAGGAAATGACTGGCGGGAAGTCCGATGGGGAAGTTGAAATGTACGTTAGTCTCACTTCTCAACACTGAGATTCGGATTCCGAAAATGACAGAGCGCGAGCGTCTTCCATCAGAAGAAGATGGACTAGAACTCCTATAATAGAGGCTGACGCATCCAGGCAGATTTGGCACACGAATTGGAGTCCAGTCAAAAAACCAAGCTAATCAAAACCTGTTCTATTATAGGAGTCAGGCAACCCCAGCTCCGGCTACGGTAGATTGATGCGAAGCTGGGTACCAATAATCCGAAACAAAATGGATATGCGTCAGCTCCTATTATAGGAGTCTTAAGATGGACATGTCTGGTCATACATCACCCTTGTCACGAAACAGGTGCCAAATCGTTTGGTTTGGTCAGCTTCCCTTTGCTAGATGAAGAGGGGGAGGGAGGTACTGGTAAATGACGTACTTAAAAGTGAGTTCGAAGCTTTTAGAAGGCGTGTGAAATTGGACGATTTTAGAGTCTTTAGCAATTTTTAGTTCTAAACGAAACATTTGATTTTTGATTTTCTTCCTTTCATGAGTGTATTTTTCCCTAAGATGGCAGTGCGAAAGCAACGCGGATTATCGCAATCTACAGTTGCAACTTTCTAAAGAAAAGGAAGCAGATTGAAGATGCTGTAAGTTCAAATGCAATTAACCCACAGCGAAAACAACTGAAAGTTGAATGAAAACATTGATGCTGCCGTTTTAAAATGATTCCAAGGGCTGAGGGCAACAAATGTCGTAATAAATGGACCCTTGTTATGTGCAAAAGCACGGAAATTTGCAGTAATGCTAGGGAAATAAACTTTTAAAGCTAGCAATGATTGGCTAATGTGTTTTTGCGATCGTCACGGAATAACTATCCAGGAAGTTCACGGAGAGAAAAAGTATGTCCCGATTAACGACGCAAATGAATGGCGGCAAAATAAGATGTACGAAATCTTTAAAAAGTCTGCTACAGAAGACGTTTATAACACTGTAAAAAATGGGTACTCAATTTTGAATACGTCACATACTCAAAATAGCTCCGATCCAAATGTACTCAAAATTGAGAAACACATGTACTCATTTTTGATCCCATGGATGTATTCAAATATGAACTGCTATGTACTCATTTTTGATCCCATGGATGTATTCAAATTTAAAAAATTTATGTCGTTAAAATAAAATTTATAGGATAAAAAAAAAAGTAACTTCGTGAGGACAACCTTATAAGGGATACATACATTTCTGCTAATTTTTTTCATTCCTGCGTGAGTTTATAGTAATTAAACAACCCTTGCCCATGAGAGGAATCGAACCCGTGATGTCCTGTGTACTAACCTGACGACTCAGACCAACGCGCCATGAGTGGTCAAGCCTCCTTCTCAAAAGTTGTTAGTTACTTTGCAAAACTTGCAAAAACTTGAGGTTTCATCTGTAGATGGATTTTTTCAGTTCCAATGTTTTTAATATTTTCTTTTCATAATTTTCAATATTTTGCTGTATGATTTGGTGCCTTATAACAAATAAATTTCAATTTATTATGCATTATATGCGTAAAACATTGCATTAAGAATACTGGTTGCTTCTTTTTGCAACAGTACCAACAATGTCTTTATTCGAACATATATATATATATATATATATATATATATATATATATATATATATATATATATATATATATATATATATATATATATATTAATTATTTGCCTGATTATCTATTTATCAATTCTAATAAAAACAACAATTATCTTAATCAGACGTGTTTATTACATGCTATTAAAATATTTTTTTAATGTCTTATTTTTAAAAAAATATGTAAATAAATTTTTTTATAATAAATTAAATTATTATATTTCAGCTATGCTGAGAGCTTTTGCGTACGGTTCGGTTAAACTAAATAGTTAAAAAAAAAAAAAAAAGATTTTTAAAGACAAATTTGAAATTAATGACCTTGAGGTAGGTAGGTTTAAAACTAGACTTACTGATTTTATTTAAATTAAATTAGTTTAATTTATAAAAATATAAGCTAAAGAAATAAATTAAAAACGTTATAAAGTTAAAAACTTTATTTTTATAAAAGTAAAGAAAAAATATTAATTAATTTTATAAATTCAAGGAAAAAATTATAAACTTGTAAAATTATAATTTATAAAATAATAAATTTTAGCGTATAATTCATAAATTTGTAAGCCAAATCAGCTTAGTTTAATACCAATTTGCATAGCTATAATTTGCAAAGATATTATGTTATGAAACTTTTAAATAACACAATATTGCCTCACGATAAAAAAGTTAAAATAAATTTTTAAAAAATTAGTGGGAAAAAAATCATAATTTTGAAGTACTATCAAGGGAAAAAAAAGTAGATGTGTAAAATGTGAGGGGGAAAAAAAAGAGTAAATGTGTTGTAGTGGATCCACTTTGATGAAAATCCCGAACAACCACATCCACTTTTCATTTCTTAAGAGAATAAGTTCTTCGTTTTTCCTTCAAATAATAGCTTTTTAGGCTCCGAAATTTCGTCATTACACATTCTGAAATATACAAGTATGTTGGGTTTGATCATATGTTCATTTTCGATCCAAAAATACTCATTTCGAAATGAGGACATAAACTTACTCATTTTTGAGAATACATATGTCCATTTTTGATCCAAAAATACTGATTTTGATATGAGTACATGAACTTACTCATTTTTGAGAATGCACATGTTCATTTTTGATCCAAAAATACTCATTTCGAAATGAGTACATGGACTTACTCGTTTTTGAGTACTTCATTTTTTACAGTGAACGCATGTGAAGCTGGGCTGTTTTTTCAACTCCTATCCGATCGAACATTGGTGTTCAAAGGTGAAAAGTGTTATGGAGGGAAGAAATCGAAACAGAGACTGGCTGTTCTTCTGTGTAGAAATAGCACAGGCACACATAAAATCCAATTTCTCGCATTCTGTCAAATTTTCCACACGAATATCGTCTCTTTGCGCATGCGCCAAAGTTTTTTGAAAGCTTCTACCCTCAGAAAGGGGAAAGCTGATGAATTAGCCCTCACCTGTCTAGCCTACGGGGATTGAAAAGGGTTGATTGAAAACGGATGGAGTCACCATTGCATTGAAAGCACAGACCTTCTAACATATTTTTGCTCTGAGATTGAAAGCTAAAGCTTTTTTTTAAGAACTCATATTTCCACTACTATATATGCATATTTTTTTCGCAAAATTTTAAAGAGAGCTTGCATACACTCATATTTATAATGGATTGAAATGTCAGAGAGTTCGGAAGATGAGAACAATTTTTTTATTGCTATGTTAAAGGAGCTGACGCGAAAACAAAAAAAAACAAAACAAAAAGCGAGAAGTAAACGTTTCTTTTACAACTAGATAACAATATTTTTTCCGTAAATTTTAACACGGGCTGTAAAACCATTTTATTTATCACCAATAAAGATTTCAAAGAGTTCGGACAAAAAGAACTTTTTGTTTAAAAACTATGAAACGACCCTACGTAAAAAAAACAAGAAAATGGGCGCTTTTATCACTAAATATCAATATTTTTTCGCGATTTTTTTTATTTTAAATATAATTTCATACAAAATCCGGTTAAAGTTATAAAATAATAAAAACTTGATGTTTCTTTTTTAATTTATTATCACGGACCCGGTCAGCGCCGGGCGGGGTCAGCTAGGTTTTACTAATACCTAAATCCTAAAAGTATAATGTTAGAAATCATACATACTTCGACCAAATTAAAGGGGGAAATTACCCTGATTCATTGCATTCTATCTTTAAAATACATGGAATTTGTTAAAACAATCTTCAATTGCTTCTATAAACAAGTTAGTATGTGGGGAAATGCCATTTTCAAGGAAGATTCAAAATGACTCCTAATACTTCCAATGAAGGAACAAGAGTGATTCTTCTATTCCAGGGTTAATATTGATGGCAGAATAGTATGAATAAGCCTTGAGACTGCTAACTGATCTTAACACATTTAGTTGTTCACTCGCCAGATTATTCCTGCTCTCTATGGAAAATGTGTAATTTTGTATTATTGACGAGCTTTCAATGGTTGGCTTTAATATGAGGAATGCGATTTTAAACAACTGCAAAGAGGCTAAAATTGCCTTGTCTCTTTGTCTATTTTTTTTTTTTTTTTTTTTGTCCACGTTATTGATAATATTCCACAGCTTTTTGAAAGAAAATTTAAAAGTCTATCCGATGTATGTAAATTTTTTATTGTATTTACTGAATATATCTTTCAATACAAATTTTCAACTATTTGCAATCGGTTTCTGTTTTTTAGGTAGCTTTCATTACAAAAAGCTACCTATTACAACCGTTGGGGGGAAAGCAGTTCCAGAAAATTTTGGTATATTTTCACCGATCAAGATCCCCAGACTCTAAAACCACACTCCATTCAAATGTTGATTTATATATATATGTATATATATATATATATATATGGCATTTGTCATGCTGTAACTCTCTTATTTATGAACCAATTTGGATGTGACTGAGTATGTGCATAGGATGTACCAAGGTCTCGACCGAGTTCGTTGGCCAGCTACATCCGCCATCTTGTTTCAAATTGGCGGCCAGTTAAAAAAAAAATATTTTTAAAAATTCAAAACGATGTGCAAAAACATTATAAATTGAAAAAGTTGTTACTGTCAAGTGTTTGATCGTGATGTAAGGATTCCGGGGCATTTTTTGTTTTGACTTTATCATAAAAAATGGGTAAGATTTTGAAATTCTAGGGTGCCTGACATTTTGAAACAATCTGAGTTTAGTTATGCTGTAACTCTCATTCTGAAATTCAAATTCAGTATTAATTAAAACCGAGATTGAATCTTCTATAATGGGATTCCAAGCACTTTAGCTTCGGGTGTTAGAGTAAAATGAATTGAATTTTTAAAACCATTGGAATATGGAAGCTACCTTTTCTTTCCGGTACAGGCTACGGTACGGAAGGACTTTTTTATTTTCATTGGGAGTTTGCAACACATAGCTCCGACAAGTCGGTTTGATAGGAATACTGGTACGTGATTTTTGTCACATGGGGACCTTTCTCGGGCTGTAGCGATCGGAAATTTGGTTCAAATAGCCATCTTTGACATCATTTTCTGAAATATTCTATGCCTTTCTCAAAAAATGGAAAGTGCTATTCTATTTCCTATTTATGGATACGAGCAATGCCATGCCCCTAAAATCAAAAAAACTTCCAGAGTGTGCCAAAAGTTGCGAGTTTGGATTAGAGCAGCCTTAAAGATATGAACAAAAAATATGTGGATTTGGATTAGCGTGAGACATCCTGTATTCCTGACTGTATAAATGAATTGCGATCTTCGACCTACAGATTTATTTTTTTTATTTCTTGATAAAATCTCTGTATATGTTTTTACTAAAAGCACTAGCAGAAAATTGCTTTAAATCTATATAAAAATAAACGCACTAGTGTTTCGTCTTATTTAAAATGCAGTTTATTTCATATTGAGTAAATAAAATCTATTTATTGATTATCTATGAAAAAAGGCATTGCACAGATAATTCGATTTCCAAATTCCGATTATAAAATCTTATTTCCAAAAGAATTTCCTTTTCATATAATTCATTTCACATAAGTCTAAAGCAAACAAACAAAAAAGAAAAGAAATACTTGGTGGTGTTACTGAATTATAGTATTTTTTGTGGGTGTTTGAGCTAGCAAGATTTAAAGATTTACAATTTAGTATTGTTCTTACGTTTTTAACGAAAAACGATTTATTCTCTTGTCTTTAGTTTTTCTTAAAGTCGTCAGTTTAAGTCTTCGTGAAAAGGAAACAAATGTTTTAAAACATATTTTTTTTAGCACGGCCAAAAATATGTTTACTAATGGAAAACTATTTGAATACAACAAGGAATATTATTTCTTTGATTATTAACATAAAAATGTTCATTGAATTTATATTTTCTTGTTAATATAAAGATTTAGCTTAAATACAATTTATATATTTTTTTCGCTGTTAAGGGGCTGCTTCCTTGAATCTCCCCGATAACGAAAATCCATGTCAACTTATAAGAAATTTTAAATACGGGTTTATTCATTACCTAATATAACTAGTAAATCAACAGATCAGAGGCCTCAAAGTCAGCTCTACAAATCATTGTTGAGATCCATCTCAGTAATATATATATATATACACTACTCAAAACAGTAGGAAAGCAAGCAATGAAAAGAGAACCGTACGAGACAGCCATGCATGGGTATAAAATGGAGAGTACACGTGTATCAATGAGCAATACAGAAAAAAATTGTAAGGAAGCTTTAATTCTTTGAAAGGACAGAAAGAACATGAAAAGATGGTTTAGGGCAACAATTTGGTTACATGTAAATAACAAAAAAAAGGTATTGTTTAGTAATGATGCAAGTTGTTTAATACGGCGTGTGGTAACAGCTAAGACTGCTGCACACCTATTTTCCATGGATGCGACGAGTTTATCGATATGACTTTCAGGAATACTGTCTCCACTCTTCAAAAATTGCAAACTCTTTGTCTCAGACAATAAAAGAAAGCATTCATCTCGCTGCAATGCATCGTCCGAGTGTGTCCCCAACATGCTCGATCGGATTCAGGTTAGGAAAGCATGCTGGCCATGCCATACGCTGTATTGTTTCAGCTTCAACCATGTTCTCCACCAGACGAGTTGTATCCGATCTGGCATTATCATGCATGAAAACAAAGGAATCACCATGGGTGAAGCGCAATGTACGACCTGAGGTCTCAGTATCTCACCTGCATACATTTGGGCTGTCAAAGTGCTATTCCAAATGATATGACGGTCCGTACGTCCACCTATGCTGATTCCAGCCCATACCATCAACCCACCTTATCTGTAATGTGATCTTTCACGAACGAATGTGGGGTTATTTCGAGTGCCCCTTTCCCTTCATGCCAAAACACGTCGAGTGTCACACTCCAGACTGAATAGAGACTCGTCTGTAAACAGCATTTGGCTCCAATCCGTTGCTTTCAATCTTGATGTTCAGTAGCCCACCTTCTTCGGGCCGCACGGTGGCTTGAGGTCAACGGAATACAGACCATTGGCCTACGTGCATAGAGACCACCCTGATGAAGCATATTTCGCAATGTTTGGCTGGACACCCTTCGTCGTGTTGCCAAGAGCTACTGTTTTTTCAGCTGAGTAGCATCCCCTTGTCTGTCTCGACGAGTTTTTAACACGATATATCGATCATCAGTTGCTGTGGTGCACGTGCTCGACATCTAACATTTCCTGTTTCTTGGAATCGCCTTGCAAGGACAATTCTTGCAACTCCAACGGCGTCCGCCACACTTCGTTGTGTTTGCCCGGATTCAAGTCTCTCTCTAATATGGGAAGCCATGGATTTCGGTAAATCACGTTGTTGTGATGTTTTCAAATAACCTTTTCTCAAAAGAAAAGCTGAGCAATTGAATTTCGCTACTGAGACAGTGAAGCAGACATTTCTGAGAAATCCCGATTTCTGCACTTATTTCCTTTTTCTTGTTTTTGACATCATGAACTTTGATTTGCATATGAAGTTTTATTTTTCTGTTTTCTGCTTTGCTTTAAATTATGGCTATTTTAATTTAAATTACTTATCGGTGTAAGTATTTGTGTAATTTCGTTAAAACCATGTGCTCCCCAAATTGTTTTGAGCAGTGTATAAACGTGTACGCCCCTATATTTCCCTTTGCAGCCACAACTACTGCGCAGACCACTGGTGTTTGTGTGTGGTAGTAGCCTCGAGTCTCCCATCATGCACTATGGTGGTTGCATGTCGGTAGCTGTGAGGGGTGGCAGATAGGGTGGTTGAAGGTGGTCGACCTATAGGGCATTTTCATATTTCGACCAAAGTTTTCTAAAAACTTTTTGGAATCTCCTTCAACGGAAATTGGATCATTCAACTTAACATGAACTAATTAAGATATAGATAACTAAATAAGATTATATCGCGTACCATAGCGGTGGAAATTAAAACGAAATGATATTGCAGCGCGTACGTAGCACGCCTACTATACAATACGGTAGGCAGCGGGGATGAGTGCCGGAGTTTCGTTCAGAAAGAGGTTTGTTTAGAACAGAATGCGCGCCGAAAATGACTATTTATATCCAAACCGCAAAAGAAAGCTACTGATTTCCGTGTTAGAAGAGTGATTTCTGAAATAAACATTTCATCTATTATTGTGAGCCTGAATATTCATCCATCCGACTTCAAGCTGGTGAAACGAAACACGTGTGCGCTGACAAAGTACTTTTCTGTTTTCTGTGAGATTCTCATTAAAGAACTTACACGTGTAACCACAAGGGTTCAAGGCTAAATGACGTAAACTTGACTGTGTGTTTCTCTAATCCAAGAACTAATACTTCAGTCTCTGAGCAACCTTCTTAAAATGCAGAACCACTGAACACTTCTCTTAAAATTAAATGTGTTAACCTTTTATAGTGTGATGTAAATTTAAAAATGTAAATTATTTTTTTTCTCTTTTTTTAATAGTAATTAAATAATTAACTTAGAAGTTATTTTCACGAAGCCATACTTTATTTTAACAAGATTGTGTTTGTTAATATCTACTTCAAATGTGCATTATCGCTGGATTAATTCGCAAGTTGGATAATTACTCATCACACCTACGCGGACTTAACAGGTAGGCCAAACTTGCATTACCTTATATTACTGTTATAAAGTACTTAAAATTGAATTTAAGAATAAAAGAGAAGAATCATTTATTTACCGTAGTTCTAAAAATTATCAGATTATGAGAGCTGAGGATTGAACACGGTAAAACCGCTCTCTAATAAGAAAAATAAATAAAATAAAAAACTATATTTTAAATAATAGAAACTATAAAGTATTAGTAAAATTAATAAAAATACAACATCATGGCTTCAAATATGAAAGAAATGTGTAGCATAGAAAAACTGAACTTCAATAATTATGCGATTTGGAAGTTCAAGGTAGAGATGCTGTTAATGAAAGAGGATTTAATCAACCAGATAACTGATGATCCGCCAAACCCCTTAACAGGCGAATGGACGAAGAGAGACAATAAAGCCAGGGATATTATAAATTTAAGCTTAGAAGATTCCCAGCTTATATATGTTAAAAACGAAACATCAGCTAAAGCTACATGGCTAGCGTTAAAAACAATACATGAGCGCGCGAATTTATCTAGTAAATTATATTTGCTAAGAAAACTATATAGTATAAAACTAGTTGAAAATGGTAATATGAACGACCATATAGTTAAAATATTAGAAACCGCTGATAGGTTAAAAGCAATAGGAGAAGAGAATAAGGACTCTCATCTATCTGCACTTTTGTTGTGCTCCCTTCCACCTAGCTATGATACTCTGATCACGGCATTAGAGGCCCGATCAGAGACCGAATTAAATCCGGAATTTATAAAAGGAAAACTAACAGATGAATTTCAAAGGAGACAAGAAAGCTCCAATTCATCGCATGAAAATGTATACAAAACATTTAATAAACAAAAACAAAACACTAGGGCATATCCAAAAAGAGAACAAAACCTTTTTTGCACGAATTGCAAAAGAAAAAACCATGTGCGACAAAATTGTTGGTTTCTTAAGAATAGAAATTCTAAAAATCAAACAAATGAAAAATACAGACAAAATTCGTCTTTATGCTTTGAAGCAAGTAATTTTACTCCGAAAACTAAAGCAGAAAAAAACACACAAATTCAACAGAGTAAAAGCGAAGAAAATCAAAACGAAAAAACAATGTCTCAAAGGCAATTATCATTAATCGCACATAATGAGTCTAAATCTACTTGGATTGTTGATTCTGGAAGCAGTTTACATATTTGTAATGACATAAATGTATTTGTTGACATTGACAATAACAACAAAAATACTGTCACGATAGCAAACGGAACAACAGTAAAATCGCACGGGACAGGTATAGTAAAATTACGGACACAATCAAATGACATAACTTTAAAGGACGTTTTATATGTCCCTGATATTCAATCAAATTTAATGTCGGTTACGAAAGCCACAAAGCACGGTTATGAATTCATGTTTGAAAATAACACCTGTAACTTATCCTATAATGGAAAAACTCTCTTAGAAGGAAAAAAGAGAGAAAATTTATATGAAATTGACCTATATAAACCTAAGCAAGAAATCTATGTCAATTTTGCTGAACAATGCAAGAATAAAAACTGCATTGAGCTTTGGCATAGGAGATTAGGTCATAGAAATGTTAATTCAATTAAACAACTCTTATCCAACAATTTAGCAACAGGTCTAGAAATTCAAAATTGCAAACATGACATAGTTTGTGAGAGTTGTATAAAGGGAAAACTAACAAATGCACCGTATCCAAAACAGAGTGGGAACAGATCTAAGAAGGCGATCGATCTGGTGCATACGGATGTATGTGGTCCGATGCAAACAGAAATCATAGGAGGGAAGAAATATTTTCTCACATTCACAGATGATTATAGTAGGTTTACTATGTTATTTCTTTTATCGAAAAAAAGTGAGGTAGTTACCAAAGTGAAAGAATATGTAGCCATAACGAAAAATAAATTCGGTCGCACAGTTAAAGAAATCCGATCACACAATGGGGGTGAGTACACTAGCGAAGAATTAGAAAAATTCTTAAAATATGAAGGTATTCATCACCAGTTCACTATTCCGCATTGTGCACCTCAGAACGGTATTTCGGAAAGAAAGAATACGACTTTAGTCGAAATGACAAGGTGCCTATTATCGGAAGCGCAGCTACCAAATAAATTTTGGGCCGAAGCTTTAAATACAGCTGTGTATCTTATAAACAGATTACCAACAAAATCACACAATTCAACTCCATACCAGCTATGGACAAACAAAAAACCGGATTTATCAAACATAAAAATATTTGGCTGCAAAGCTTATGCTTATCTCGATAAATCCCAAAGAGGAAAACTCGATCACAAAGCAATAAAAGGAACATTTATCGGATATGATAACAGATCCAAAGGATATAGGATCTATATTGGTAATAATAAAGTAATAAGGGCAAGGACTGTTAAATTCATAGAAAACTCTAATTCAAATGAAAACGAAAAAAAATCAAACATTGATATGAGAGAAGAATTAGAAGTTCAGAAACAACCTGAAAAAGCAGGGGGAAATTCCTCAAAATTCTTTATAGACATGCAGGAAGATAAACAAACAGACAATGAGGAAAATTTAAATGAAAACGAACCTAGAAGATCTCAACGATCAAATAGGGGAGTTCCACCCGATAGATTCGCTTATATAACTAAACAAAATGAAATTGTTGAACCAACAGAGTGGAAAGATATAGCGAAAATCGAAAACCCATATGATAGAAACAAATGGTACGAAGCAACTAATGAAGAAATTAATTCATTAAGAAAAAACAAAACATGGGAACTAATTGATCCACCACCTGGAATAAAAGTAATTGGGAATAAATGGGTATTCACAAAAAAATATAATGAAAATAATGAAATAGAAAAATATAAGGCACGTCTTGTAGCCAAAGGTTTCTCTCAAAAATACGGAAGCGATTATTTTGAAACCTTCGCTCCAGTAGTAACGTATACAACTATAAGAGCGTTCCTAGCATGTGCAGCGTATAAAAATTTAGATGTTAATCATATAGATATTAAGACTGCATTCCTCCACGGAAATTTAGATGAGGAAGTTTATATGTCACAACCAGAAGGGCATGTAATACCGGGAGAGGAAAATAAAATTTGCAAACTAAAAAAATCAATTTACGGATTGAAGCAATCCGCACGAGCATGGAACATTAAATTAGAAGAAAGTTTAACTAAACTTGGTTTTGTGCAAAGCACCTCCGATCCATTTCTCTTCACACGAAAATTAAGGGATAATACAACATACATCATTATATATGTTGATGATTTATTAATTTCAGGGGAAACTAAAGAAATAAATGAAATAATAGAACAATTAAAAAGGGAATATGAAATGAAAAATTTAGGACTTGTAAATTATTATCTGGGGATAAACAGAAAAAGAAGTAAAGAAGGAAATTTCGCACTTGATCAAAGAAACAAAATAAAAGAACTGATCGAAAAATTCGATTTAAAGGAAGCGAAACCCTGTGATACTCCGATGGAACCCGGATACTTAAACATAATTGATGAGGAAAATTTACTTTCTAATAACAGTAAATATAGGCAAGCTATCGGAACATTGTTATATATAGCTACAATAACTAGACCAGACATAGCCGCCGCTGTGAACATTTTGAGTAGTAGAAACGAAAAACCCAGAGAAAAGGATTGGAACGCAGTAAAGCGGGTTATTCGATATTTAAAAACAACACAAGAACTAAAACTAATTATTAGTAAAGAAAATGAGCCAATACTAACAACATATGCTGACTCCGATTGGGCAGATGATAAAAATGACCGTAAATCAACAACGGGAAATTTATGTAAGTTAGGAAATACAACAATTTCCTGGTCAACTAAGAAACAAAATTCAGTTGCCTTATCATCCGCTGAAGCTGAATACATCTCAGCAGCAACTTCAGCACAAGAGACAGTTTAGATTATCAATCTTCTAAAGGACCTTGATCTACAACAAAATTTGCCCATAACTTTATTCGAAGATAATCAAGCTTGTATAAACATGGTTAAAAATTATAAACATCATTCGAAAACTAAACATATCGATATAAAATACAACAGCATAAAAGATCTTAAGGAAAAGGGAATAATTGAATTACAATATTGCCCAACCAAAACTATGACAGCTGACATTCTAACGAAACCCCTTCCCAAACTTGACTTTACAAAACACAGAACAGATTTAAATCTCAAGAACATTTATACTTCAGAAATCAAGCAGGGGTGTTAGAAGAGTGATTTCTGAAATAAACATTTCATCTATTATTGTGAGCCTGAATATTCATCCATCCGACTTCAAGCTGGTGAAACGAAATACGTGTGCGCTGACAAAGTACTTTTCTGTTTTCTGTGAGATTCTCATTAAAGAACTTACACGTGTAACCTCAAGGGTTCAAGGCTAAATGACGTAAACTTGACTGTGTGTTTCTCTAATCCAAGAACTAATACTTCAGTCTCTGAGCAACCTTCTTAAAATGCAGAACCACTGAACACTTCTCTTAAAATTAAATGTGTTAACCTTTTATAGTGTGATGTAAATTTAACAATGTAAATTATTTTTTTTCTCTTTTTTTAATAGTAATTAAATAATTAACTTAGAAGTTATTTTCACGAAGTCATACTTTATTTTAACAAGATTGTGTTTGTTAATATCTACTTCAAATGTGCATTATCGCTGGATTAATTCGCTAGTTGGATAATTACTCATCACACCTACGCGGACTTAACAGGTAGGCCAAACTTGCATTACCTTATATTACTGTTATAAAGTACTTAAAATTGAATTTAAGAATAAAAGAGAAGAATCATTTATTTACCGTAGTTCTAAAAATTATCATTCCGGGCAACGGTGGATGGATCAGCTAGTTTTTAATATAATGTGCATAATATTTAATATCCTTCAATCCGATTTTTTTAAAGTTCTATGTACATTTGAAAGCATGTAAGATTATCGAAACTTCTGGAAATTTTAGAAGTATCACATTAAAACACAATTTTATGCAATGACATGATAAACTACTTATTTTTGTAATTTTTTTTCAGTATAAGAATACATTCCTTCCGGGGGCTCTGTCTCCCTGAAGGGGGAGAAAAATTAAAGTTTTCACTTTAATTTTATGTTCTCAATTTCCTGTAATTGTGCTATTTCATTATTCGAATGACTGAAATTGTGCTATTTCATTATTCGTATGGTGTTTTTACTAGTTATTTTTGGTGCATTTATTAGTCTAATTTCATTAAATTAACCATCTCCCAGTGCAGGATATTTTATCCTGTCATTAAAAGTAAAACCATATACCATCATCATACGTTGCTGAAATTGAATAAAATTTCGTGTAATAAATATACTTATACAAATGTAAATTCCTCTTGGGACACTTATATTCAATTTGCACATTCAACGTTTTTATAATTTTCGTTTGGAAAACCTATGTGATCATCTTTCTTTGGTAACTAAAATAAATCCTCATCTATTTCATTAGGAAAAGCATATAAAAAAACTAAAATCACCTGAAAATGAGATATTTTGTTAATAAAGGTTTGGATCAAAATAATGCGATTTAGTTGAATTTTCTTTTTTGATATTCTTTCAAATACAGTGCTAAGCAACCATTTAATAAAAGAGAGGAAAAAAGAAATGCATTGGAAATTTTGGAAAAAGTGAGAAATTGATTTTGAAAGAAGAATTTTTTATATCTCTCAAATTGATGAGTAAAATTTCCCAATAATTTATGCTATTAATTTCGAAATTCTAATAAATATATTGGCAAATCTTCAAAGCAATCGGATTAATTTAAGATCTCCATTTCGGAAATTTAGCATCCATAATTTAGCATTTACAATTATCCAATGCGTCATTTTCGTTTCGATGGTAAAATTTAAAAATCTTCTGATTTCCCATTGAAAAGCATTATGACTTAAAATAAAATGTTCCATACTTTTCGAACGAATGAACCAAATTTAACCAAAAACTATACGGCTAATTCCGGTACCTCGCCAACATACCTACCTAATTACAGACTAAAAGGATACTTTTTTCGGCAGTTATCGCATGACATATAAACAGTTAGACAAACAAACAACCTTATCGGGTTTCCACAGTAAGCTTCAACTGACGCAATTATCGAAATACAGTTTTCATCCTTAGAAAGTAGACGTCAGATACCGACGAGATGTGTCTTTTAAAAAAAATTTCTTTAAATTTTAAGTACTTTTAAGCAGACTATAAAATTTCATCAAATGAAAATTTCAAAGCTTATAGAGTTTTTTAAATTACTTAAAAGTTAAAGAGAGATTTTTTTAACGCACCTCGTCGGCATAAGAGGTTTACTTTCTGATGGTGAAAACACTATTTTGATAATTATATTAAGTAATGAGTAATCGCGTATTTAAGTTCTCTCATATGTTTGATTTCATTAGTATTTTTCAAATATCTTCTCAGAAAATTAATAGTTTTATCTTCTTTTGTCAATGTATTCTTCTTAGACGATTTTTTTTTTTCAGTTGCAAAATATATCTAAAATATATACTTAATTTAATATTTTATGTGTTAAAAAGCTTAGCTAAGCTAACGAGCTGTGAGTATGTTTTTAACACTTGAAATAAAATTAAGTATATATTTTAGAAATATTTTGACAACTAAAAAAAGATACTTCCTTTAGGAAGAGTACACGGTAAAAAAGATGTTAAAAATAATAATGTCATAATGATATATTTTAAAAATGTGAATGCATTCACAGTTCATAAGTTTAACATTGATGAGGTGAATGTGAGGTCTCAATGACCAACACTCCTCAACTTATTAAATATTGTTCAAATTATGAGCAAGTAATCCGGATTTTGATTGGAGTGAGACACCCTGTATTTTTGACTGATTTTTCGCCAGCTTATTTTATAAATATTACTTCTTTTTAAGTTTTGTTTTGATGATGGATTATTTCTTCAATATAACAAATTTGTGTGTTTTTTATCTTATGAAGAAATCAATTTTTAATACATAACATAAAGGTAAAACTTTTAACTTATTTTTATTATTTACTATTGAGGAACCACCTACTCCCACCGTCATATGGAATACTATTCCATTCCTTGAATAATTCCAGCTGTTCCCCCTTACCTTTCAGTGTAATACCCTATGGTATTATTCACAGGTAACTTGGAGGGCTTTGCACCCACGACGGATTTTACATGCGTCGTGGGTGCAAAGCCCCCGCGCCATAAGTTACCTGTGAATAATGCCTCTGGGGGTGCCTAGTCAGGTGAGGGTCTCGTCACCTGATCAAGGTTCTAAATTACGAGACCTATTAAATCTGTCAATTCAACAAAGTTAAACAGAAACCTCGAACCGGCAAACAAAGATAACGGTAGCAAATCACAAGAGAGCAAGCACAGCGGCGATGTGAACAAATCAAAATAGTCAGGTGGATCACAGCCATGCTGGGATCAGGCGATTTCCGCCCCGCACCCAGGTACTAACCCGTTAAGCTAGGCATTCATGCCGGGCAGGTAGGGGCCTGGTTAGCGGTATTAAAAAAAAAAAAAAAAAAAAAAAAAACAGACAGACAGACGGACGGCATTTTTTTTTTCTAAAAATATGTTTTTCGGAATCTCCAGTGTCTGAAACGTGTAAATCCGTGAAAAAAAAATCGATTTTTAAAACGATCACAAGACTTACCTTATACTACGTATGATGGGTAAGTAATACTATTTTTGAGATATTAATCAAAATGAATCAAAACAAATTTCCCAACTTGTCATTATTTCTCTATTTATTTAGAAACCTTTAAGAAAAGCCAAATTAACTCTTTCTATATCTCGCATTGCTGCTGTCTGTAAATATTCAAATTAAACAGTTGTATTTTGACCCATATGTAAATAAGTAAAATACTTTTGATTCTAGATACAAATACTGAATTTGTTTCTGTCTGTTTTACATAAGAAATAATTTGGCTTCCTGATTAAAATCTATTTTTCTTTTCTCATCCAGAATTCCTTTTTTAAGTTGTGTCACTTTTGAAGTATGTCATATTTTTTTTTTTTTTTTGTTTTTAAACATTAAAAAGATTGCAAAAACGCGATATTTATGTCATCTCTTTATAAGCAAAAATTTCTTGCAAGTATGTTATCTTCAAAGTTTTTATAAATAATTAATATGTTAATTTACTAATATTTATCAACTATAAATGTTCTCAGTAAAGTTCGTTTCCGAAAAAATAACTTTTGTCCTTCATTAGCAACATGTCAAATGAAATGATTACATAAATGCATTTTTTTTCTAGTGTTATAAAATTTCAATGGTTAACGTAATATTTTTTTATGTTATAATTGCCTTTTCTTTTACTGTTGCTTATGAATTTTAATTATTCAGACATTAAAGTCTCTAGCTTCGAAAATAATGTATTTTTTATGTCCTGCTTGTGTCCCTGGGTGTTTCTTTAAAATATCCCATAACGGTATTATATTTTCTTAATTTAATTTCAGCTTTTAAGTTTCCTTATTTTTTTTTTTTTTTTTTAATTTCTCTAGCTTCGAAACTAATATATTTTTTATGCCCTACTTGTGTTTCTGGGTGTTTCTTTAAAATATCCCATAACAGTATTATATTTTCTTAATTTAATTTCAGCTTTTAAGTTTCCTTAATTTTTTTTTAATTTAATTTCTCTAGCTTCGAAACTAATATCTTTTTTATGCCCTACTTGTGTTTCTGGGTGTTTATGTAAAATATCCTGTAGCAATATTATACTTCCTTAATTTAATTTCAGCTAAGTTTCCTTAAGTTTTTTTATTTTATTTAATTTCTTTCGCTTCGAACTAATGTCTTTTTTATGCCCTGCTTGTGTTTCTTTGAAATATCATATACCAGTATTATATTTCCTTAATTTAGTTTCAGCTTTTAAGTTTACTTAAGTTTTTTTTTTTCTCTCTCTCTCTCTCTCTAGCTTCGAAACTAATGTATTTTTTATGCCCTGATTGTGTTCCTGGGTGTTTGTTTAAAATATCCTATAACAGTATTATATTTCCTTACGTTCATTTCAGCTTTTAAGTTTCCTTAAGTTTTTTTTTTTTTTATCTAGCTCCGAAACTAATGTATTTTTTATCCCTTGCTTGTGTTTCTGGGTGTTACTTTAAAATATCCCATAGCAGTATTATATTTCCTTAATTTAATTTCAACTTTTAAGTTTCCTTAAGATTTTTTTTTTAATTTAATTTCTCTAGCTTTGAAACTAATGTATTTTTTATGCCTTGCTTGTGTTTCTGGGTGTTTATTAAAATATCCAATAGCAGTGTTATATTTCCTTAATTTATTTTCAACTTTTAAGTTTCTTTAAGTTTCTTTTTGTTTAATTAGGCAATGAAATATAAATGTTTTGAAAAGTATAACGATCTTAAAACTAAGATAACATTCCTTTGTAAAATATTTATTCAAAAACTTTGAATAAATTCCCCTATTAGAAAATCTTCTTTTCTAGCAAATAGTAAATTTTCATTGCTTTAAAATTAATGACTAAAGTTGTAAGGTATTGACTACTCCGTGAGTAGGCAATGTGTGAATGAGATCGTTTTGTCCATTAACCGACTATGTGCGTACAAGTTATAAAGGCTCTCTATCTTTCTTTAACTTTCGATGGACAGCTGAATCCCTGAAATTGTGAGTCGCCGTGTAATTTCAATTATGCAAATTTTCTGGAGATGGTCGATCGACACTGAAGTATATACGCAGCGAATTTTGACTTGAGTTCAGAGCTCAGAGAAGCTGGAGAGAGCTCAGGGGAGCTAGAGTATACTTGGCCCGGGAAGTTGAATATTGCGACTTAGATTGATATTTAGATTTAGCCTTGAGACCTCGCATCGAGTCTCAGGATGGATAATCGGCCTTAGTATTTTATACTGGAGTTTTATGCAGTTGTAAAGCTGATTTGAACCTGCATCAGTGCTTATTTAATTTGAAGGATAAGAGTGTTGGATCGTGCTTATATATTTTAAAGGTTAAGGTTCAATTATATTGTTTCAGTTTTGTTGAAGCTACAAATTGTTAGCAAAAACTCTTTAGTTAATTTAAACTTTTAGGAAAATTTCGTGGAGCTCGCTCAAACACCCTGCTAATTGTGTTAATAAACCAGTTTTTGGTTTTAAAACAGTTGTACTTCTTTCTTCGTGCTTTACCACACCAGCGGACATTTTAATGTGGCCGCTACAAAGTTTGCGTTATTTCTTTTTTATCTTCTTTAAATACTGATACTGAAACTTTAATGAAACGTGCTGCTGATTTTTTACAGACATAAATTGCAATGTATAATAAAATTGTTAAGTATTGTAATTTTGTTTGGATAGAAAATGTTTCAAAGATAAATAATGTATTTTAATTTTTTCTTCTGACAGCGATCACGGTAAGAAAATTCTGTAACGTCACTAATTATCTCCAGCAACGTTCCGTGTTTTCACAGATTTCTATTAGATTCCTGAGAAAAACAAGTTTATTTGCATATAGTTTTCTTAATTCAGGGATTAAGCTTTTTTTGCGTGGCAATGTCTCTACTCTAGCTTTCGCGTTCCGCCATCTTTGCGGCTTCATCTTGGGTACCTTTGCACCTACGCTTACAGCGGCCTTGAGTTAAGAAATATATTATTGAAAGAGGTACTTATTGAGATTTCTTAAAAAATGAAAACTTTTCTGAAAATGTATTGCGGTAGTGAAGCGGTTATCTACTAATCATCTGCGCAAGACAAACAATGAATAAATCAGCTGCCACTGGAAACTGGACACTGTCAAAAACCAGCCGTTTTATTCTTTCATACTACACGCAAGTAGACGTTATTTTGGCTAGCGAAAATATTTTTAAATATAATTTTAACCTA
The DNA here is from genome assembly GCA_963931845.1 of Maratus michaelseni. Classification (NCBI taxonomy): domain Eukaryota; kingdom Metazoa; phylum Arthropoda; class Arachnida; order Araneae; family Salticidae; genus Maratus; species Maratus michaelseni. Next base: position 358,455,576 of record OZ007593.1, on the reverse strand, counting down.
ATTTCATGTTATAGTTAATCAAATGGTAACTGGGTTGGCTTTGCAAGGTGTTTTATATATTTCCTTCATTGTCACCCGATCGCTTTTTAGATTTATTTAATTAATTGCTCTTAATTCTTGGATTATAATCTTCTTACGATTCCTCAGAAAAACAGTTGCATAACAACAAAAAAAGTATGTATGTAATTTAATATAGTTAAAAATATTTTTAATCAATAATTGATGGACAATTTTTTCTCAATTCTGGTTTGTTTTTTTCCTTTAAGCTACAAGCTTTTAACTTCTACAATATAAAATTAGTAAACTATACAAACTGTTTAAAAGTATTAATTTTTTTTTCGTGCTTCTGACTTTTAAAGTTGTATATGTAACTTTTTGTGTCAAATAAAATACATAAATGGGAGTGTAAAATAATAATAATAATAATTATTATTTATTATTATTATTATTATTATTATTATTATTACTTTTATAATTTGATGCATGCATTGAGAGCAACAGAATGTAAGTGTATAAAATACTTTTTCTGTCCTGTTAAAAATCACCCGACAATCTGAAAAAAAAAAAAAAGAGTTAAACCTGTATTGCAAGGATTATAATATTTTAAAATGTACATTTACTCATATATGAAAAATATTACTATGTTTGTATATTTGAAGTATGCCTGTTTTTTAAAAGGAATTAAATTTTAATCTTCAAAAAATTAACTTTTTCGAAAAAAAAAACCACGAAAGAACAACATTGTTTGAACATTTTAAGACAACCTGTATTAAAAAATCCCGATATTTTTACGAGTTACGGCTAAAAAATATATATGTTGTTCTCACTGTAAGGAGTGATTAAAAAGATACTTTAAAGTGGTCTATCTCAAAAAGTTAAAAACGTACTTTGTTTAAATTGTGCATAATAATTTTATAAAATCAGTTAATGTTTCTACCTGCAATCTTTGTGAATTTATTATATTAAGACTGAACCTAAATGTGTGTATATTTTAACAAAATTTCTGTTTAAAAATAAAGTTAAACAGGTTGCATATATTTATTTTATTTTTTTATTTTTTTATTTTTTTATTATTTTTTTTTTTTTTTTTGGGGGGGGGGTTATCTATGTCCTTTGTTTCCTGTGTTTTGAATTATAAACAAATTTTGGCCCAATCTTAAGACATAGATATAATCTCTGAACCCGTAAACTAATTTTTAATGCATTTCCTGAATTTTCAAATTATTTAACTTAAAAAAGAAAACATTATACAATTTTTAAATGAAACAACATATATTTATCTTAAAAACAAGTTTATTTTTAACATCAAACTATATTTTGTAAGAAAAAATTTAAATACAGAGACATTTAAAAATATTTTACAGACAAATTTGATGTTATAATTAAACAAACATGTTTATAAGATAAATATTAAATTTTAAAAAACATATTTTATAAGTTAAATACTTTTAAATATTCTTAAAACATACAAAAATTACTTTGCAAAATTTTTAAGCTAATTAAACCGTGTGCTGCATATCATCAAAAATCATATCGATGTATCAGAAACATCCCTGAAATATATAGGATGTTTCCTTATATTAAAGGTTACTGGCTTTTACTGGGAAGATTTTAGTATTTTCATGGTTTTTTTCAAGGAAGGTTACTGACTTAAACTTGGAACCTTTCTGAAGAACTGAGAAACCTTACCACTATAATTCCAGGAAAGTTACTGACTTTTAATATTAACTTTTTTGAATTCTTAAAAAAGTTTTCTATTTTTTGCCAGAAATGTTACTGTTATAAATTAGGCACATTAGCTGCCCATTATTTTCCAGGAACGTTCCTGATTTTTTTTTTACAGTGATGTTCTAAACCCATCTAGTTACGTGAAATAAAGACCTCAGTTACCAAGCAGTACAAAATGGGTTCTCAAAATTGAGTAAAAAATACTCAATTTTAAATACGTCACATACTCAAAATAGTTGCTCCGATCCAAATGTTTTCAAAATTGAGAAACACGTGTACTCATTTTTAATTCCATGGATGTGTTCAAATATGAACCGTTATGTACTTATTTTTGATCTCATATGGATGTATTCGAATTTGAACAGTGAACATTTTTGTTCCCATGGATGTATTCAAATATCAACTCTGTGTGCTCTGTGTTAAATATTCAATACATTTTTTTTTCTTATTTTACGTAATCAGTAGTATCTTCTGTAAATATTAAATTTATGTAAATATTAAATTATGCACAGTATTTTAAAACAATTTTAAAGTGCTTGAAAAACAATGCTCTAGGTCATAAAAAAATGAAGGCATATATACAAGATGGCGTCCAAGATGGCCGATTAGTAGCACGTGGAAAACCAAAATTTGGGTAAAACATGGACTAAAAGACATTTAATAAAATACTTTCAAAACTAAAATAAATTAAATGAGAAAAAATATTTTTCTTGTCAAGGGGTCACTGCCCTGGATCCACACCCCTCCTCCCGTTTATTACAGATTAAAGTAAAAATGTACTGATATTTATTTACCGCTCAAACGTATTAACAAGAAACATTTATTGATTATTTATTTAGGAAAAATAGCAAAATTATATCAAGATACCCAATTCAAATATTTTTATGACAAGAGCATTGTTTTCAAGCACTTTTAAATTATTTTTAAATGCTGTGCATAATTTAATATCTACATTAATTTAATATTTACAGAAGATACAGCTAAATACATAAAATAAGAAAAAGAATGTGTTGAATATTCAACAGAGAGCACTTACTTTCAAAGTTGTCGGTGTAATCTTGAATCTGATTTTCTTTTCACAAACATCCATATCACTCAGTGTACCGACCCGACCGGCTGCTTATGAGTATACGAAGAGCTCATATCAACAACGCAAGGTAACCTTACGCCTTATAAGACACAAGATATAGCTCCTTCCAATGAATAAAAAATTTAATATTATTCCCTTATTTCCAGGATATATTGCATTGTTTTTCTATTAATGAACCATCTTTTATGCCACTATGAATGAAATAAATCATTACAAAGTACAGAATTATCGTTTCGTTTGAGTTTGATGACATGTGATGTTTCAAAATTGAGAAAGAATAGGTTAATTTTTTTATCCAAACATACTCAATTCGATATAAGTCGATTTGCTCATCGATTTACTCATTTTTGAGTACTTCATCTTTTTCAGTGGATTAACACTTTTGACTTTCTTTCTATATTGTAACTATATAGTCAACATTATGTAGTAGAAATATTAAAGGCAATTGCAGAAGAATTTAGATGTAACTGTATAATATAGTATAATATAGATATAGATCAGGCATGTCAAACTCACTCACCGCCGTAGGCCAAATTAAGCAATGTATACAAAGCCGCGAGCCACATAAAAAAAGTAGATAATCTTATTACCATTGCACAGAATAAAATTTGTACGTACAAAACACAGCCATGTTAAAAGCATATTCATGCAAAGTTCCAAAATTATTATTATACATAGTTTTTTTATTTTATTTTTCAAAAAAAATAATTCTAAATTACTTTCTATCAACCAAATCTATAAAATTTAATTTTCTAAATTGTATTTGTTTTAAAATTGATTTTACACGCTTTGTCTGTTAAACTTGATGTAGCAAAAGAATAGCTGACAATCTCCCGTGTTTTCTTTTAGTAAAAAAATATAAACATTTATTTAATAAAATTTCTGTTGTATGTAACAGCTACTTATTTTATTGCATTTATTAAATTTATTTTCTGGTTCAAATTATGTTTATTTGACTTAAAAATAACGAAAGGTTGGCAGCTACGCAAAGACGTCGTAGGAAATTGCGCCACCGAACATAGCTAAATTATGCCTAATGGCACACTAAACTTTAAAAACTCGGTCGATAGATGAATAATTACAGAAATTTGGAAACCCCATATTCAATTATTTTCGTTCTAATTTGGAATCGTACTAAATTTTGATTAACTGCTGTAATCAATTAAGATTGATTACTTGATTACCAATATTATCGATTTCAACACCAATCAATAAAGGTGAAATATATAGATTAAACTGATTTTCATATTTCCTGAAATCCAAAAATCTTCTTTTGAATTCATTTTTAAATATATTTTAGTACTAGTTGTGTTGACTACAATGTGTTGACTACAATGTAGGGTAGAGAAGTGTAGGTACCTTAAAAAAGTTGTTCTAAATTGGATAAAAGTGGGAGTGAGACAAAATTGCAATAGAAATTTTGAACTTTAATTAAAAGCTTGTAAAAATGTGATAGATAAAATTTTCTGTTTATGTACATATTGAAACTAATAAATTTGTTTTCCCGATTTTCGCGCTCCTACCGATATCTTCTGCTGAGATATGGCAAAATGACCTAAAACATTCGAACCCCCCCTTTCCTCCGTAGAACATTTTGTTATCCAGGGGGCGCTGCCGAGCGCTCAAGACTGGAGGATGCGCGGAACGGATTCCCGCCAGTAGAGATGTATTCTTTGAGACGTAAGCGCAGTGCACCAACCACTGCTAGTCCTTTTTGTTCTCCTTGTAAATAAATATTAGTTGTTAAGTTTTAATTCAAGTTTCTATTAAGTGTGAAGTGATTATCTTAGTTTTTTACCTAAATATACAGTCCAAAGATTACCCGAGCTATCTACGGATCAGTTTTCCTGATTTTCGCGCTCCTACCGATATCTGCTGCTGAGATATTGCAAAATGACCTAAAACGTTCGAACCCCCCCCCCCCTTTAACCCCCGTTGGGAGGAAATTTTCAAAAATCCTTTCGTATTGCTTGCTTAGGCCATAACATCAATCTACAGTCCAAATTTCGTGACCCGGACTTTAGTAGTTTCGGCTGGGCGTTGATGAGTCAGACAGTCAGTCAGTCAGTCACCATTTCCTATTTATATAATAGTATAGATATTCCAAAAATTCCCTTTCCAGTGATTTTTGTAATAATGCCCAGCAACATTTAAAATAAAAAATATTTTTTTTTAGAAATTGTTATATCAAAGTAATAAATTATTTGAAAACGTCAATACTATCAAATAACATGATAACATTGTGAAATTTGCCTTGAAGTTAAGTTTACTCCAGGTACTTTGTAATTTCAAATGAAAACTCCAAGTACTTTATCTATTGGTAGTCTTTTAATAATCCATATTCCTAATTTGTCGATTTAAAATGAAAATTGTAACCTTGTTTAACACTTCGAAATTAACAGTTAAAATTTTATAATGGAAAGCCGTCAAATATCTCAAACATCTATCGTCAAATATATAATATATATATAAAGAAGGTAAATTTGCTTTTCTTCACTTCCAATATTTTCAAGATATTTTCTATATTGACGAAGATTAAGCATACGCGTAGGAGTATAATATAAATTTATAAGCCCTATAAGTTTCTGAGTTAACTAAAAAGTAAAACAACTCAACAATTAAATTAAACACAGGTGAAATGTCGAAGGCTTCGCGGGCCACAGATAAGCGTTGGGCGGGCCACGTGTTTGACATGCCTGATATAGATAATGTGATTAGAATATATATCTGATATTCATTCCGGCGGACATAACATACAGTGAAAATAAAACTACCACCGTAAATATCTTAAATAAAAGCCGTTAATCGGATTTTATGTGTTTGATAAATGTATTATAATTTTTAAGTCATTATAAAGCTTTTCAGTGGTAAAAAAACATATGAAATCGCTATGGTCTTATAATTTTTACACGAACTTTAAAAGTTAAGGTCATTCTAAAAGTTCTTTTTTTATAGATTAATTTTATTATAGCTGAAGTTAATTTTTTAAACTGTGAGTCTCACAAGATAAAGCTCTTCGAGTAGTTTTGTTTTCTCTACACTAGTCATACTTTAATGAAGCATTTAATTAGAAGCATTGAAAATGGAAAAGGAGGAAGTAGCACCAGATTACATTAAAGTTTTAACAAAAGAAAATAAGCTATTGTTATCAACACAAAAAGCGTATATTTGACTTTTCTTGAAAATCTAATGCATGAAAGATAATGAATGGCCTTTTGTTTGCAAGTGAATGATGCACAATCTGTTTATCATTCATTACCCATAAATAAAAAAAGAAAATTATCCATCGTAAAATTATATTCAGGACCATAATCCAATTTCTTTTTTTCTTTTTCATTGTTCTACAATTTTTTTTTTTTTTTTTTTTTTTTTTTTACTTATGAATTTTGTAAGTCATATATTACTAATCTCATTAAAATTTGGTTTTATTAATATTTTTTGTTATTTTTTTTTAATATTCATGTGAAGATGTGGAATATACTTACATATACAGGGAGCCCACTAAAGTCCTGTCCATATCCATTAACTTTCAGAGCGGCGACAGCTATAGTCATAAACATGGTGTCTAGGTACAGTAAAGTGGCTATACGCTACCGCTACGCAATGAGACCGCTTGTAGAAGTGTGGCATCATAACACAGGCGCACATTTACTAGTAAAACTAACACATGTAAGCAAGGTACACATTTTAACAGTTTCCAACATAGTTGAAAAGTGTTTATGAATTCGGTTTGTCTGTCTGTCAGTCCGCCTGTGTTCTAACTCGCGTAAATATACTTAGACTGCCATGCAATTGATATATGTTAATGAGGTTTACTATGGCATGCTGGGTATTGAAAATGAAGTTGTAGCCTTTATAGTTCAGTTACAGGGACACTGAAAATAATTCGTTTCATTACGGCCTACGGGGAAAAATCATTTGCAGGGAATTTTAATGATGTTACACTAATTCAAATATATTTAAATTAATATATATCACTGAAGTGCACTACAAAATGCTTACTATGCATATCATTCATCGTTCATTTACAGGGACACACAAAATAATTCGGTTACTGTCTAAGAGCAATACTTGCTGGAAGTGCGTTTTAAGTTCTTAAAGTAAACTAATTTTTCGTCTATTATTTGGTGTGTATAAATTCTATAGATGATATACACGGCAGCACAAAAAAATCCCGAGTACTTTTCTTTTATTGGTGGAAATTGCTGAAGAGAAATTTTTAACTGTGCTATGCATTTCCTAACTGAACTAAATTTTAGCTATGTATTTATATATACAAATCTATAGATCATATACAGGGCTGCACAAAATAATACGGACACTTTTCCGAATATTTTTTGTAATTTCTGAAATTAGGTTTTGAAATGTGTTATGCGTTTTCCAATTTGTCATCATCTTTTACCTTATTAAACTGTGAAGTTTTGTCAAAGTATTCTGGACGTGTTGGAAAGTGTTTCATAATCAATGCTTGATGCATGCAATGCATCATGCATCGTACGTGTGTTCCGATGGTGGACATATTGAGCATAGAAATAGCAAAATTTATTATATTGGTCAGACTAAACGTGCTCTTAGATTTCGTTTAAGCTTGAAGGTTACATTAAAAATCAGCAGCTTAAACGTTCTTCTATTGCTCAACATTGTTGGTCTTTTCAACAAAGGTTCAACTTTTCTCAGCCGCCATCATCCAAAAAATTCCTTCTAACCTTGATCTTGATTTTTGGGAAGCTTACCACATCATTAAAAATTCTCACTCTTTAGTCAATGACTTATCCAGTACTCCTGATTTTCCAACTATTTGGAAAGCAATAATTGAATTTCTTTTTTCTTTTTTTTTTTCTTTTGTTCTTCGTTAGATGCCTCTACTTGCCCAATCAGTTGTTTCATGCTGCTTTCTTCTCATTGGTTTCTTTTTGGTGTATATAAGCCACCACCTCTCTGTCGTTTTTCCCAATCTTGCTTATTCTAGCACGCTGTGCTTTGCTCTTTGTCACACTAAAGAAGAATCTCGCTTGTGGATTCGAAACAGCTGTTTGCTGCTTTTTTGTGTATTATTTGTGCATTTTTAACGTTGGTTTTCTGCCTTTTAATATTAAGCATACTTGATTTTCTTATTAAAATAAACTGTATTGCTTACATGTGTTGGTTTTATTAGTAAATTTGCACCTGCATTCTTATGCCACACTTCTGCATGCAATGAGTAGCGTATTTAAGCTCATAATAAGATGCTTAAAAATTACATTTCATGGCTTCTAATAAAGTTATTTTTACATGGACGACGTCATTTAATACTACATCGAGGACTCTCTGCAAATTTATGATTCTCTTTAGGTGCGTGCGTAATCATATAAATACGTAGCACCTATAGTCGTCTTTTGGTTCGTCCTTCCGCAATATAACAGTGAAAGCATCTACAAAAGACTACCCAACCGAATGGTTTGAAATTTAATATATATAATCGTTGCAGAATTTTGTCGTGTTATTTCAAATTTCTTGAAAATCGAATCAAAACTTAAAAAGATATTAATAAAAGTTTTCTTTATTCTATTAAATCCTGTCATGCGCAAGTCTATCCTCTTTAATAAAAAGGTATGCGTTGCTGACGACTGGGATTTTCGCTAATCGTTGCCACAGATTAATCTCGGGAAATGAAACATTTGAAGTTACTGAAAAAATTAATTGCTCGAAAAATATTTGTCAGAAAATTGTTAGACAAACTGCGTTAGAAAGGTAAAAAATAGTATTTTTCTTGATATAAATTTCAAATCCACTGATTATGCCGCTTTTCAAATATTGAATTTCAAAAATTAACAAATTTCACAATGGAGTACCATAGCGAAAACTTCACGCGTAAAAAAATAATAATAACAGCAATGTGTCAGCACGAGTCACAAATTATAGTAACCGTATTATTCTGTTAAAATATAAAAGTGGATTATGATGTCACGAGTGCATGATTTTTATTTAATTCTCGACAAATACTAGATGCGCCATTTCTTTTTAGTTGTGAATAATATAGGTTAAGTCACGTTATTAAAAAATGTAGCTATAAAACATATAAATCAATGGAAAACGGTAGGTAATAAATTGTAAACGTAATAATAAACCGTATTAAAAAAAACATAACTTAGTGAAATAAGTATTCGTTTTTATGTTATTTTAGGATATTCCAGATAAAGGTTGCAGATTACTTTAAAATACAAGGTTAAATTCACCGATATATTTCGTTTGATTTAAGGTTCTTTTGGAGAAACCGACCAGCGCAGCGGGCGTAGTCTGCTAGTATAATAATAAAAACGCAAATCATGTGACTGAGGAAAGCAAATTCGGGCTGACCATTTCTGTTTTCATATGCCAGGAGGCCACTTTTATTCAAAATTATTTTTTCGGATAAAATTGCATAAAAGTTACATTTTTAGAAAGATCGTTCCAAAAAATTGTTTGTTTGAGACATGAGTTACATTAAAAATTGTATAGATTCTGAGATAACTTCAGTTAAAATCATGCTGATAGCCGAATATCTCAATTCATTAAAGAAAATAAACACAAGAGATTCGTTCATTATGACTCATAAAAATATTATGCCATGGAGGTAATCATTCACGGAGCAAGATCTCCATGGGGAATTTTGCAGCGCTGTCTGGTGTAGAAATAAAATACGTGGCATACGCAATAAGGGGAAAAAGGTGCGTGCTGATTTCGCTCATAGCAGACGATATAATTCATTTCACTGAAATAATAAGGATGATTTTTTCCCATTGTAAAACTAGTTATAATATCATTTGCCACGTTTAACGTACTATTTCCAGCTTGTTTTTTTTTTATCCTGCTTCCTACATAAGAAGGTTTTCTCCACAGTTAACCACTATATGGCATTCTAAGCTGTCTGTAGGCATATTTTATTTAGGCATATTTTATTTTCAACTTTTTAGTGTTTAAAATAATTCATTGTTGCAGTTTCCCTGCCAATTGGCATATTTCAGCAAGAATGGTTTGGCGCATAATTAACTCCATTTTTGCATTCATTAACTCGTATACAGTTGTAAATTAGAACAAGTTGTTGGTATAAAGAATATTTGGCGATTTATTCACATATGCCCGGCTAACGGGAAATTGCGTTAAAATTAATTTATTCATTTACTAGCTAACCCGCCCGGCGTTGCCCGGGCCCGAGATAATTACAATCTCAGAGAAAGGCGTTAACCCCCTCCCTCCCCATACCCGCAAATATAATGAATAATTTGTTCAAGAGAACCACCGTCACCTACATTAACGCGATCATTAAAAAAAGAATTACATTTTTCTGATAATTAGAACATAACGAAGACGCTACGCTAAAATAGCAGGCAGATGACACCCCTTCCCGACCTCAATTTCAAATCTATATCTTAATTAGTTACCTAAATTTTTGTTCATTAGTAAAAATTGGCAATTATTTCCTTTCATTTTCGCTAACTAAATGGAGGGATCGGCCCGAGAAACAGATCTCTTTGTAGTTCAGTTTTTAATGAAAGCAGATCCCTGTCTGAAACTTTCTCGGATCGTTTTCAGTGGCGCTGGCAGATTTTTGGCAGTTTTTTGCATAAATTAAAAAAAATTACCAACCGAATTTTTCAAAAATCACATAGTCAGATACAGAATATTTTTTTACATATGCTCAGAAATTTTCAAATTGATATCTCAATTAGTTTTCTTAAAATTCGCTAATTAGTAAAATAATTTCGAATTCGTTCATTTCCGCTTCCAAATCCAATGCGCCAGTTCGTTTCTTTCGCGATTTTGATTTAAAAGATGACTTTTTAGAAGCGATGGTTAATGAGAATCTAATTAATATCTAGGCTAATTATCAAAATATTAAAATTCTGAGGCTCAGGTGCACATGGCCAGACCTTGGACTATCCACACCTAAATTTCCAGACTTCTAGGTGGGCTAGATTTTGATAGCCATCGCCAACAGACACACACACAGAGCGAAACTTTCTTTTAGTAATATAGATAATTAAGTTCTAAAAATATTATAATGTATTGTCAACGGAAACTCACCTGTCTACATAATTTTTAATTCTAGAAAATCAGGGAATGAACGAAAAATTGATTACAAAATTCTATATTTACATACAAAAAAAATGATTAAGTTAAATAAAAAAAGTGTAAAAATCAGTGGCGTAGTATCAGGGAATGCTGCATCACTTTACTAAGAGTATTATTACATACTAAATTTGGCTTTATTTAACCGTATAACGTTAAAAGATTAAATAAGGCCAAATTTATAATAATAATAATAATAGTAAAATGATGCAGCATCCTCTGATCCTACGCCACTTGTAAAAAAAACATACTCTTAAGATATGTCTAAATATTTACATTGTATATTATAACTAAAGTATCTTGTAATCGATTTTATAAAAAATTAGGCAGTTGAACAACATTACATTAGTAAGAATTTGTGGAAACATTTAAAGAGAAAAGCAAACAAAAAATTCAAACCCTATAATATCATAATACAAAATAAATCACTATTGATTTTTCGTAAATGTACGAAATAATCATATTTAACATTTGAAAGTGTCTCCTAATACCATATAAATTGCATCGATGTCATCAAAACTAAATCAAAGAAATATTTTTCGAAATTTCCCAAGAGAATGCGACAGATGATCAGTTTTTCTCACTTCAAGGATTTTTGTTTTCCTAATGTTTCTGTTATTTTTGCAATCTATGACTTAGCAGTCTGAGACGGAGAAAATAAATATTTAATACGTTTACTGATTAAAATAACAAATAAAATGCAAAACTGTCGAAAAAAGTTTTTATTCTATTTCGAGTAAATATGATAAAAGATTATAGTTCAGAATACATGCGTTTAAAATTATATTCAAAACTCAAACAAAAACATTTTATTTTTAAACAAAAGATCACAGATTGTGAGTGACTTTGTATTTTCATATTTAGTGCATGTATATCAAATAAGAAATATACAGGGTGATCATAAACTGTTTCACAAGATAAGAGAGATGATAGTACCCATAAAAAAGAACAATTTCTGTACCCTTCGGGCCTATCAATGCGGAAAGTAGCAATGACACAAAATTTATCAATAACAGCAATATAAAGCAATGAATAAAAGTGATTGACAGTGGAACAGGCAGACTTAAATTAAAGATGATGGAAATTAAGCTTGAAATTCTAAAATACTGAGAAGGGAAATGCTTTCCTCAAAATATTCATTAAATTCAAACTCTAGCTCGAAACAAAATGGCTACGCTGATCGTTTGCAAGAACCGAAGAATAAAATCACTATAACTCACTATATAACATCGCTATAAACATTATAAATTAAACTGAAAAAATCTTTAAAATACAGGAATATCACAATCAAAAGACTCACGTGGATTCCAATACTCTTCTATTTGAAATACCAAACTTTAACTCCTTACTACGCTGAAGTCACAGCAGAAAATTATATATTCCAGAACGGTCAAAATGGAAACTTTACTCGCTCAAAAGCAGGAAGCGATGAAAATCTTGACTAGATTACAACTATGGGCGAGATGCGTCTAATGCATCGAAACTAACACCTACCAATATATATATATAGTGACTAAACAACCACAGATACCTAATTATCATACCATTGCACAAAATAAACGTGAAAATCAAATTCAGTGATACTTTGCGGAATTTAAAGAGCTGATAGAATATGTAGCTCATCGATGCACAAATGTTAGAATTCATGACAACACGATCTCCACGCAAAATCTACAAAACTCACTCAACCACAAAGTACCTTCATAAAGCAGTAGTTAGGTCCTTGTTACAAGGAAATTAGGGTCGCAATCCGCTTATTCAGTCAAAATTCCAAAGTACCTCACTCCAAGGTAAATCGGAATTTTCGTACATAAGTTTAAAAATGAAGATATTTCAGTGAAATTTTCAAAATACTATTCTTGTTTTGTGTGAAATGAGATTACATCACATGAAGTAGTAAAAGTGCACTGTAACTCAGTCAGTGACACCATATGTCTCAGACACATTCTGAATTATGGAGCGTCTAATTCAGTGTTGTTTGGACGCAAATGCTAGTTATTTACAGCATTTTTCACACAAAGATAACAGCACATTTCACACAAAATAAATTTTGTCTTCTGAAAATTTCGCCGAAATATCTTTATTTTTTTATGTTTGTTTTTATAAATTTTCAAAAGACTAACCTTGATAAGTGTTAAATGCGATGACATCACGAGAAGTGGTAAAAGTGCACTGCAATTCAGTCAGTGACACCGTACGTATTATCAGGCACATTCGGAATTATGAAGCGTCTAGTTCAGCGTTATTTAGACGCAAATGATACTCGTTTAGATCACTTTTTATAATAACATCAAATTTCATGCAAAATAAAGTTAATTATTTTAATCTTACCACTAAATATCTTTATTTTTTTATGCACGAAAATCAAGGTTCAGCTTGAAGTGAAACACCCTGTGTTTTCGACTGAATAAATTGATTTGAAATGGCCATTGTACGTAGCAGTAACATAATACAACCAACAGGCTAAAGCCACATTAAAACCACAAAATGCAATGGCTCTGTTGAAATGGACGCGCATGCCTCACAGATAATATGATCAAATCGTTCCAATATTTTAAGATTCTTGTTGTAAAAGGTGTTCTTCAAATTGCCTCACAAAAAGAAGTCGCATAAATTGAAATCTAGAGAATACGGCGGCCTATACATCTCCATCCTTCTACCAGTCAAGAAAGTATAATTTAGATCAATGACACTGTCACCGAACTATTTCTTAAGAAATATTGAAAATGTATGATGTCTGGCACGATCTAGCCTAAATTAGGAAGTTTCGTCTACATCCTTGAATACTTAAATTGTGGCAATAAATTATTGTAAAATATTAATGTAAGTGGATGAGTTTCTCTCAACTTACTGGGTACTGCAGTCAACAAGGTTTTCAGAATCAGTTATCGTGTAAGCATAGCTGCCAAACCTACCAATTTTCAAGCAAGACTATTTCCGAATAGCAATATTCGTCATGTTTAATCGCAATTTTCTGGGATTCTGACAATCTGGTTTCAGCAGCTATTTTGGATGAATTTTCGAGAACTACGCTTATCAATATCTTCTACTGCTTCCGCATTTTCAAGTCAACCGGCTATATCCTATAATGCGGGCATCAGCTGCACAAACCATCACTTCATCGATTTCAGGATAAGTTATAACTCGATTAACATATTAAAATGGAACTGGTCTGCCAAGTCCTATCCTGTTGGAAACCACTTGCAGCCCAATTTTAGTGGTTGATTGGTAGATTTCCCATTGCATTTTCCTGCGCCCAATCCTCCATCCTGTTATACCTTTATGACCCAGCTGGGTGTAGGAAAACAAATTGTGAAACCTACCAGTCAACCATTAAAATTGAGTCTGCAGGAGGTTTCCAACAGGATATGACTTATCAGACCAGTTTCATTTTAATATACTAACCGAGTTATAACTAAACCTGGAATTTCAGCCGTGAACTCGGTGAGGTGATGGTTCGGGCAGCCGCCGCCCAGTCTGCTATATTTCCGAGTAAAGCATCAACAATACTTTCTGACATTTCATATTTATCGTATAAATTTCGAATTGTTTTGGAGTCTGCGATGTTTTAACATAAAATATTTGTTAAAAACTTCGCCTTATCAGCGCTGGACTGTGATCTAGTGGGTTATATTCCAGTACAATAAAAATATGTTGCAATAATGAATATATAGAGTATATAGGAAAGTCCCTTTATCCTTGCTGGGATATCTAAGCATTACGGACTTAGTTACACGTTATAAATATCCTCCTGGACATCTATATTATACCTGTCCTTAGCGGTTAAGATAAAAAGGCATAACATAAATACGTGATCGTTTGGAATTCTAGAAGGGATTAAAATTCGCGTTGTGTTTTTGTCGTTGTAATCCTAGCTTATGAATCATTAGTTAATTGCATAATTATCTAAAGGCATTAAATTAACCTAAAAGTTGCTGTAATTTATCTAAACCTGAAGTAAAATTACCCATGATGCAAAAGAATGCTAAACACAATTAATTAAAAATTGCTAACATTTATTTACAAAGTTAGATATATACATAATGAAAACCATTAAATTCAAATATGTTACAATGTAGCATCTTACTTGGACCTTTAGATCCGAATATTTAACAATATTACTAATTCCATGATTGGAATTATTTTCCCATTGATTACCATGAACTTCAAACTTCTAAATTCCATTATAGCAATACTTTATTATTAACAACGATGGTTTCAAGGATGCATAAAAAAAAAAGCATAATACCTGGAGCATTTACAGAATTTTTTGTGAATGCGGCCTCTCTTACATAGGGCAGACGAAGCGTGCTCTTAGAATTAGGCTGAAAGAACACCAAAATTATGTTAAGAAGCAGGAGTGTTGAGAAATCTTCAATAGCTAAGCATTGTTGGGATTCCAACCATAGGTTTAATTATTCAGAAGCTAAAATTATCCAAAAATGTAATTCAGTTATAGATCTCGACTTCCAGGAAGCTTACCTTATTCACAAACACAGTTCATCCTTGGTTAATGATATGACCAGCACCCCTTTTCTCTCGCACGTGTGGAGAGATCCTGCGCAGTGACTCATTTCTTCAGTTAATTCCGATCAGCTACGTCACTTCTTTGGTATATATATAAACTCTTGCTTTAGCATTTTATTCAAGCCAGTACTCGGGGCTATAACCGAGGGGTTCTTTGAATCCTTTTTTTTTTTTTTTTTTTTTCACTGAGGAAGGGGATCGATGCATCCTTGAAACGGCCGCATGTGGTTTTTTGTCTCAATTTTTATATTTGTGCGTTACAACGTTGTAATTGGTTTTGTATGAATTAAAATTCGCACAAAGTATTCGATTGATACATATTACGGTATTCTTCTTCGTACTCCATTCATGACGGAGTAAAGACGGAGCCAGGGGGAAATTAGAATTATCTGTCTGAGTTAGCAAACTCTTAATAAAATAGATTAGCTTTTACATCCAGCCTACAATAGCCATAACAAAGCAAATAACTCATCTCTCTGAGAGAGTAAAATAATAGAGCAACTTTAAGCAAATAACTCTGTTAAAAATATAAGAGTCTAAATCGCTCAGTACGAGTACGCCTGCAAAAAGAGAATATATATGTTTTTACGTCTGAAAATATTAAGAGGATATCTGTGTCAAGAGCATTGTAAGCATGTGTCTTGCGATATCATGCTCTTCGTATAAATAAATTTTATTCGGGTGCATTCCAAAAATACCCCCCCCCCCATGTTCATTGGCCCCTCTCATAAGAGACACCCATTGACTAACCGCCTAGTGGTCCAATATCCAATCGTTCAGCCCCTGATTTCTGGTTGTACAGAGGATGGGTCTCATGAACTCGGGGCTTTAGGAAGACCGCTGCTCCGGCCCCCTACTTGACTTATGCCTTGGTTGTAAATAAACGGGCCATATAACTTTCAGAAGCATTGTTCTTCTAAGTTTAAACTCAGACATTCTGTCTCTATAGCTAAAAAATGATTTTCCCTTAACATTATAACTCTATGGGTAGTACAAAAAATATGGTGCTTTCGGGTTATAGCGGTCTCCACAATTACGATTCCTCCAAGATTGCATTTACGGTGATTTCGCAAAGATTATCGCAAAGCTTATATATGCATCATATATAGGCATATATGTAATTAAAACGCTCATTATGTGCCATATACGTACGTCACTATATATACATAGTATTTACGTCTTATATGCCATATGTACATCATATACACCTTATACCTTATACACATGTCATATATATATATATATATATATATATGTATATATATATGTGACTCGAACTGGGCCATATGTTGGACCTATGTTGGCTATATGTTGACCATATGTTGTCACATATGCTGTATAATTTGGCGATAAATCTTGGTCGCTTGACGATTCATCCTATAATTTAAAAGTACCAAAAATATAAAACGTATACTTAATATTAATTCAATAACATAAAATTTAAATGACATATACAATTTGATGAGTACGTCAATAATATTTGAAATTTATTAATGTAAGTGGTTTCCCTCTTGAGTTAATTATCTTTAAAGTGTCAATTACGCTGAAATCGCACAGACGAATTAAAGATGTTGAGTAGGGAAAGTGAGATGCGGTTTATTTGCCACTAATCTTGAAAAAACTTGCAAATGGCTACACCTTTTCAAGTGCGATAACGGCATAGTAAAGAAGCTATGCTCGACCCAATTCAACCGATAGCAGATCCCCTAGTGCTAAATTTTCAAAGTATCAACGCTAATTTGCAAACTGAGACAACGTAAAAAAGTCAATTATAAAAGTGTGGAGAGTCCTCGATGGAGTGTAAAATGGTCTTACATGTAAAAATAAATCTATTAGAAGTTCTAAAATGTAAGGTTTTTGATATCCAATCACCGGCTTAAATACGTCGCTAATCGCGTACACAAATGTGGCAATATAAGACAGATGTGCATTTACTAACATATGTGGGCAAGGTACAATTAATTTTAATAAAAAAATCGAGTTTAAATTGTTCAATGTGCCTATAATCTACAGCAATGCATGCCTTTGAGTATGCAGCCTTTGAGTATGCATGCCTTTGAGTATGCTTATATTTCTATACGTATATTACAGCCGATGGTGGACACAATGACCATACTTAATTTGATATTCTTTTTTAAATAAGAGCCTAGCTTACATATTTTAGTTTTATTAGTAAATGTGCATCTGCCTTATAATGCCAGACTTCTGCACATGTTTATTGGTATGTTTAAGCTATTGGTTGTATATCAGAAAGCTAAATAAAGGTGTTGATATCATTTGCTCAGGGTTAGATGGTGTCACTTTTCAATAACGTTATCGAGCAGAGCTCGTCCGTAAGGTTTTTCAGTATAAATGGATTTTCTATTCACCTTGCATAATTTTATCGAGTTTCCTACATAACCACTTTCAACACTTTACTTTTATGTCGTGTTTAGGTAAATGAAGAAACATAAGAGTAAGGAATCTAAATAAGGTAATCCAATTAATTTTGAAAGTCGGTGTATGAAAATTCCGGACCTTCCCTCTAAACGTACCGCCACCTTACTGCTATGTATAAGTATCTATATGGGTCGCCCAAATGAAAGTGGCACTACAGTCGGCTTGAGAAATGGTTTAATAGTATTAATAGAAATTAGTATACAAAAGAAAGAAATAGTACAGACGTAACAGATAGGCTAGACAAAGTCACCTTGTAGGTTGAAACACGTGTCCCAGCGGTCAACAAGACGATGGATACCCTGGGTGAAAAAGCTCCTGGGTTGGTTGTGGAACCAATTTTCAACGGCAGCTTGGACCTGATTAATTCGTCGGCAAATCGCCGTCCCTTCAGAGCTTTCTTGAGTGGACCAAAGATGTGGTAGTCACACGGCGAGAGATCTGGGCTGTAAGGAGGATGTTCGAGAACCTCCCAGTGGAATTTTTCGCTGTTAAAAATTGCACGACCGCGCGTTGACACCGTTTGGAGGCATCCATGATGCGAACGATGCCTTTTAACGTGCTCCCACGCTATCACACACGCATCTGGCGGGATCTGATGATATTGCATGCATTACCAGCACTCTGCGCCCTCTATAGGAGCATGCGCAGTCATCTTTCTCTTCAAATGGTGGAGTTATTACAGCAATGCCACTTTCATTTGGGCGAGCCTTATATTTCTAAGCGACATATGATAAAGTTTTATATTCAATCTTGTATTTATATAAATCAGACATATATATTTTTTCTTTTTTTTGTGATAGATGGTGATGTAGTACATAAAATGTACAACATGCATAAAAATTATGTAAAATTGTAGCATCCAGACAGCATGTATTTCGACTAATTGTCTGCAAAGGCCTTGAGTATAAAATCATGTTTCCTTCCATCGAATTAAAAGCTTTGTAATTTTGTAAATATATTCTAACTATCTAATATTTAAAAAAAATTGTAATGTTCACAGTGTACTTACTTATTCCACGAGATTTAATTAAAACAAATAAAACATTTTATAGCTTCAAATGCTTAATAAAATTAAATTTCATTCAGAGCTCTTTTTTTTTTTTTTTTTTTTTTTTGCTAAAACCCTACATTTTAACTGAATGCGAGATAAAAAAATAATTAAATAGACGTTGAACGTCAAAAAGAAATTTTGATACAGTACACATTTGTTCAGTAAATCCGTTATGTTATTAAATTATCAAAAGACAGAAATGGAAATCCTCTGACAGCATACTTCATATCGTTGCTACACATTTTTGTATTCGTAAAATAATTTTGCATAATAAAACTTTTGTATTACATATAGTCAAAAAAATATATTATACGCAGTTCTTTGTAAAATTTTAATAAAAGTTATTCCTATTCACGCTTTTTAGGAGGCTGTACACACAGCTACGCATTTTTTTTCTGAAATGATAACAGAGAAATACATACCTTTACTTCCCAGTTTTTCACGCTGTGACATCAAAGAATGTTTACGACAAAACATTACTGTCTTTTGTCAAAAAGGTATGCAAATATTCCTAAGTTTTTTATGAGGAAATGTAAAACGACTTTTGTAAAATGACACTTCACAACAGGATTTGTGTCTACTTTGTAAAAGGGTGTATTTTAAAATTCTTAAGAATAACATCTTAAGAATTCCGATGCATTCAAAATGTTTTCTAATAAAGCATTTTACATACACTTATATTTATACTTTAGCAAATTTTCAAAAGAATTTCAGAGGATGTTTGCATTTGAATTTTGTAGTAAATTATATAAAAGCAAATATGGAAATATACAAGGTGATTGTTTAAAAAATTGGACAAACTTTAAGATGTTGTACACTACAAAAAAAATTGTTGATTTTACGGTATAATACTGCAATCCTGTGCGGTAGTGTATTATTGCTTATTTTACTATTTATTACTGCTAATCTTACGGTATAATACTGGCAGCTGGGATGTCAGTATTATACCGTAAAATCAACAATATTTTTTGCAGTGTATTCACACGAAAACAAACAATTTTTGTATAGAAAACCGGGCTCATAATGCATTTTTTTCAATCAAAATACAGGGTATCTCCCTTCAATCCAATTATAAATATTGTCCATAACTTTAAATAAAATAAAAATATATGGGAGCAGTTTTCTTTTAACTTGCCTTGATTTGTGAGAAGTGCAATTATATCATGAAAAGTGATATAATTGTATAACATTTTGGTAAATGAAACCGTAACTTCCAATTACATGTGGATATTTAGAGCGTATAATTCAGCAATGTTTGGACAAGAATACAGTATCCACATCTACCATTTATAGTGATATCCTTAGATTTCACACAAAGAAAGTTCAGTCTGTTTCGATTTTCTTTAACATATCTTCATTATTGTTAAAGTTATAAGCAAAAATCCGAATTCGAAATTGAGTGAGATACCCTGTATTTTTAACTGAATAAATGGCCCATTTACAATGGCCAATTTGCTATACAAAAATTGTTTGTTGTAGTGTGCACTTCCACCTCTTGAAGTTTGTCCAATCTTTTAGTCTACAAAATTATTAGTACAAACAATTATGGATGATACACGCTAAGGCAAATAATTGGTGTATTTTGAAAATCTGGATGGCACTTATTTAGTACACTGCAAAAGAAAACAAAAAATTGATTTTACTGTATAATACTGGCATCCCCGCTGCCAGTATTCTACCGTAAAATTAAGAGTAATAAATAAGCAGTAATACACTGCCGCGCATGGGTGGTTGTGTATTACTGCCAGTATAATTCTGTAAAATCAACATTTTTTTTTTCGCAGTGTAAAAATTCCGGGTTTATCGCGCTGCAGTCTAAGTTTCGTTCATTACTTTACCAGTAAAGAAAATTTTGAGGTTATTTTCAACATATTGGTGACATTTCTTGATGAAATTACAAGAAATGATCGAAGTCAGTACAATTCTCCATAAACGCTCTATAGTTTAGGTGCTCCGTAATTTAAAATGTAAATTAGACTACATGCATTATTACTAACCGAATTACAAGGCAGTTCCCAGCACTTCTGGTTCCCTTTCTTTCAATCTAAATTAAATAGAGCGAAAATTCTGTCCTTTATAATCGAATTCATAAATTTAAAACAAAAAAATCTTTAAGATACTGTTATTTGTAACTTATTTTTTCTATCAACAAATCTTTCAAAAAAATATTTCTTAATAAAATTTTGATCGCCCTCGCAAAATCTATTAATTTTGATGGATTGTATTCATTCTGTTTTAATTTTAAATATTTACCATAATACTTTTTAAAAAGCGCTCAGATTACTGAATAAATGAACTTACTCAACCAAAAAGCTGAAAGTTAACGCTAATGGAAGAAATATTCTACTTATTTCACTTTCTTTATTATTTTTGTTTTCGCTGATGTTGCTAAAATACCATGTTTAGTAAAATTATTTTGGCAGGTTTTTCGTAAGTATTCGCGTTTAATCAGTTTTGAATAACTTTCATTGAAAGTGCTTTTAAGTTAAGTAGCGAGAGAAAAATATTTGATTAGCACTTATTATGGTCATTTGCATGCAAATTTAAGGATTGAAAGATTTAATGAAAAAATATCCGAAATAAAATGTTAAAAATTAATTATCACCTGCAAAATAGAAATATAGTAAGGTAAATATTTAAACTGCATTATTAATCCAAAAATGAAGCTTAGCATGCAATTTTGACACCTGATTTTGAAAATATGAATTTTTTTTCTTTTAATAATTTAATCCATGTGGAATAAATAGCGTGTGTGCGTGCGTTCCATAAACTAATCTACAATTATTGATCGATTTTCCCGAAACTTTACATTCATAAGTTTTAGAACCCGAGTAAAATTACTGCCTACTTTAAAAAAAATTCCAGACCACTCTTTGCTCCTTTTTTCAACTACCTAAAACAACTACCTGCCATACTTTATCTTTCTGCAGATCTTTTCTTTTCTAATCGATTTTTTTCTTTATTGTTGCCACAGCTTTAAAAACGTAGCAAAAACACACAAAAAAGAGTGTAACTCGTGCACTTTGTTTTATATCCAATAAAATTTCAGAGCCACTCGCTATATTTTCGCAACCAAAATTAAAGTCATTCCGAGCAGATAATACGCATTTTTCTTACATAAAAAATTTACTATAAGTAGGTTAAAATGACGCAATGCTTTCATTTAAATGTATTTAGAATTAAAACATGTACTATAATACAGACATTTCAATTTTAAGAAAAGCATTCAGGAAAAAAAAATAATAATAATCTCCTAAATATGATGTCACTTTCCATGAGACGCTTTCAGTGTGATATCAAACTTACTGTAAACAAACGATTGCTATGTTTAATTTCCTATTTCGTTTGTATACTACAACTATTTTATAGGTAAATGTTTTAATACTTCAGATGTAGTGGCAACATTTTCTGCGATTTATATTAAACTAGTAAATAGCCCAGTCAAAAATGACAGATTGTTGATCTGCGTTTCTTTTTCATAAGACTTCATACAAACAAACAGCATGAAGATTTTATTAATTTCAGAAGCAGTTCAACGATTGGAAAAAACATTCAAATTAAATATTAACAAATAATCCATGTGCGAAAGCTTTTGTAAACTAGTCGGATGTGCCAATCCCAAAACTTTCTTCTATCTCGATCATGTTAATACTTCTAATTTCGTCCTCACATCGCCAATAAAATCAATATTTTTCGTAATTCTGTTGTACGTCAGCTGCTTGCGAATCATCAGGTTACCGGGATGCAATCAACTGATGTATACTAAACTACGAAAAGTTCTTTTGGCCTGTACCGACCGGAACACATAGCCTCCTTGGTTTTACGATTTTAGCTAATTTTACTGGAAAACACGAAGCTGAAATGCGTGGAACCCATTTAAAGAAGATTCATTCCCAGTTCTCGTCAACATTGAATTTGAATGAGAATATCGCCAAATTAGTCTTCAATAGCCAAGTTGGCTTCATGTGGGGCAACCTATTTTTGTCGCCAAATCTGGCGTTATTTCGTCAATTGCCGCCAAACTTGGCGAGAATTTGACGTTGGCGAATATAAATATGTAGTGTTAAGCATTTAAGAATAGGAACAATGGTTACAACAATGAAAGAAAATTTGCTGAAACCCTGTTAACTAAAACTCATAAATTAAACCCGTATATGGATGAATTCTGCTGTCTTGTTTGATAATGTCAACCACCCTAAAATTTCAAACCGCTATATCTCCGCCATTTTTTAATATAGAGACAAAACAAAAACTGCTCCGGATTCTCCGGATCAAGACCGAACATTTCACGGAAAAAACTTTTAGGATTTCTAATTTTTTATACATCTTTTTGAATTTGAAATCTTTAAATGGCTATCACAGCGCCCCCTTCCTGCGGAATATCCCCACATTCTAGTAGGACCTGCTGGCTACAGCCAAAAACATATTACAAAATTTTGGTTTAATTATCTGCATAACATCATACACTTTTCGATGATACAATAGTGAAAATCGAACAAAAATCGCAATGGCAGCGCCCCCTTTCGTCGAAATATCCCAGAATTTAACCTGAACCTGCAGGCTATGGTCAAAAACATAGAAAAAAAATTGGTTCAATTATCTGCATAACTTCATACACTTTTCGATGATACAATAGTGAAAATGGAACAAAAATATCGATCACAGCGCCCCCTTTCGTCAAAATATTCCCAAATTCTGATAGAATCTGCTTGCCATAACCAAAAACATAGAAAAAAAATTAGGTTTAATTTGAAGCATAACTTCATACACTTTTCGATGGTACAATAGTGAAAATGGAACAAAAATATCGATCGCAGCACCCCCTTTCGTCGAAATATTCCCAAATTCTGATAGAATCTGCTTGCCATAGCCAAAAACATAGAAAAAAAAATTGATTCAATTTGAAGCATAACTTCATACACTTTTAGATGGTACAATAGTGAAAATGGAACAAAAATATCGATCACAGCGCCCTCTTTAATAAAAGCTCTTTAAGCAAAATTAAATGCAAATTACGCTGTTCTATGTATTCCTTATATTTTAATTACGTTGGATCATGTTACAGTATATAACCCATTATCCGGTATTCCAAAATCAGCAAAAAAATTTTAAAAATTTTCTAAATTTGTAAATTTTTACTAAAATTTTAGAATTTCTGAAATTTTTCGAAAATTTTACCGATTCCTAATTTTTTTTTCAGTCCATTGTGTTTCAATAATCACAAAAATATTGTTACTTCGGTGGCGGGTGAACACGCCCCCCCCCCCTTCCCGAAATTAGAAACAAATCATTTTTCTCTCAAATTTTAGTTTAAAATTAATTTATATTACGATTCGTTAGAAACAAAAAATTGTTATATATTCATTTCATCAAGGGTGATTCTGCTCCGAATTTTCCTAAAAAGTTAAGGCATTCGGTTTCGAAAATTTTAGTCCTCAGTCCAAAAATTCGAACATAAAAAATATCTCGAATTTTGAACGAACGTCGCCGAAAAAAAACCATTATGTCTATCGTTCGAAGGAAAAGTAGACAATTTCGTCAAAGGATTGCGGTAACAACTTGAATTTCGTCAAAGGATTGATAAAAACGCGAATTTCGTCGCAGGATTGCGAAAAAACGCTAATTTTGTTAACAAATCGCAGAAAATACGTGATTTCCGTCAAAGGCTTGCGAAGAAAACGCAAATTTCTTCCAAGGACTCCGAAAAAATGTAACATTTCATCAAGGAATCACAAAAAAACACAAATTTGGTTAAAGGATTGGAAAAAAAACGCGAATTTTGTCAAATAATCGTGGAAAAACATGAATTTCTCCAAAGGATCGCGAAAAAAAACGCAAATTTCTTCAAAGCACTGAAAAAAAAATCTAACTTCGTTAAGGGATCGCGAAAAAAGTGGAATTTCGTCAAAGGATCGAAGAAAAAAAAGCACAAATTTTGTCAAAAGATCACAGAAAAAATGCGAATTCCGTCAAAGGATCGCGAAAAAAAACCCGCTAATTTCGTCGAAGAATTTCAGAAAAAAACTCGAATTTTGTCGAAGGATCGTGAATAAAAGGCAAATTTCGTCAAAGAATAGCAAAAAACGCAAATTCCATCAAATAATCGCAGAAAAATGCAAATTTCTTCAAAGGATCGCAAAAAGAAAACGCAAATTTCTTCAAAGGACCACGGAAAAAATGATATTTCGTCAAAGGATCGTAGAAGAAAAAAGCAAATTTTGTCAAAAAATAGCAGAAAATAATGCAAATTTTGTCAAAGAATCACGAAAAAAAACATGAATTTTGTCAAATAATCGTGAACTTCGGGAGGACCCAAAATCCGGAAAATTCCAAAACTCGGAAAGCCTTTGGTCCCAAGGATTTCGCATAATAGGTCCCGTACTGTATTTATGATGGAAGCAAAATTTCAAAATCCGCCAATAGATGGTGCCAGAATACTGGATTGATCACTCAAATCCTCCGTACGAAGAATTTACCGCTATTTCTGAAAAGAAAAGTGCTTAATGAAAAAAATGTATACAGAAATGTTGATATACGTGTTTTATATGAAATAGTTTTTGAAGGTTTTAAACAAAATTAAAATATTTAAAAGCTCTAATATGCTTTTACAAATATTTTAACAGCAAAATCGGATGTAGCATAGCTTTTTCATTAAGCCTAACATGGCGTTTAACTATGGTCGATTCGCAGATCAGAGTGGTCGAGCCCGGAGCCGTTACAGACACTTGCTTGCCTTCGGATTTTATTATAAGTAAGATAGGAAATTAAACATAGCAACCGTTTTTTTTTAATAGTTCGTTCGTTTTCTTTTCAAACAAAACTTCATGACTGATGTCACAGCCGAAAGGGTCTATAAAAGGTCGTCATTTACATGTAAGCATTGTTGATTTAGTTTTTATGAATGAAAAAGTAAGTTTCCATTTTAAAATAATACCGTACGAAATAGAGTTTTCTTAAACGGTACGCTATTTGGTTGAATATTTTTTCATATTTTCCGTATTGTCGGGGAAATCGTGTACTTTTCTGTTACAATTTCTTTTTTCCAAAAAAAACAATCGAAAGACCTCATGCAATTTGAATGCAAGACAACGGGCTACTACGCGCCTAGTATTAAGTAAATTGTGTAAATATTGGAGAAATGCTTGTGTGCAGGGGTCGGAAAAACTACTTTTCTATTGTAGCGAACTACAACTACAACTACTTTGTCGAAAATGTAGTTAACTATAACTGCAACTACTTGTTTTAAAAAGTAGCGACTACAAACTACTTTTCAAAAGTAGTCACTGCTTCGCTATCTTCAAATTTTGTCAAAGCGTTCAATTTACACTAGAAATTGAAGACACGGATTAAATAATAAAGTTACTTTATTATACAATTAAATAAATACAATTAAATAAACAATTAAATAAATGAGACATAACCAAGGGCATTAAAAAATTAAGAAAGATAACATAAACGAAAAGGTTTTGTGTTTGTCTCCATAACGTTAGTTTATACACACTTAACAAATTTCGTTGCAAAATATTAAGAAAGATATTATAATCCAGAAAATTGCAGAAAAATAACCCTAAATGCAAACAATAAATAAATCTGTAAATAGAGCAATTCCGAATAATAAGAAACCCTGCGTTAAAACATGAAGACCTAATAATGAATAAATAAACAAGTGTTGCCAACAAGAATATTAATTCTTTTGGTGGGTTAGTACTTGATTTCAGCAGCAAGTGTCAATGGAAAAACTCTATGACTTCACGATGCGTTGCTATACACAGCAGCTGATATTTGCCGCTGGGATTCGGAAATTGTTGAGCAGAACAAATTCTGCACAAAAGAAGCAATTTCGACCACGTGATTTGCAGAATGGCACTTTTCTTTCCTTAAGTAGCTTTAAAAGTAGTGTCGGTTCTCGCTACAAACTACTGGTTTTTTGTATCGCGCTACTCGCTACACTACATTGTTCAAAATGTAGTGCGCTACACTACAAACTACTGTAAAAAGTAGCGACTACAGTAGTTCCGCTACTTGTACCGAGCTATTTCCGACCCCTGCTTGTGTGTATGAAACAGTGAACAGATTTCCTGAATGTACTTGTGAAAGTGTTGCTTTTCTTGGCTTTTCTCTACATCACCAATGCCCAGAACACAGGAAAATGCCAGCTTAATGTTGATATATATATTTTTTTTCAGCTTCACTAATCTAGAGATTTTATGGAAAAGACATTTTTTCAATTGTCATTAGCAAATTGTTTATATAGTAACATATTCGAGGAAAGTTCCGTAATCGGGTTCATAGTGGCGTATTTCATCTACCATGATTTTCGGAGAAAATATGCACAGATTTGTAAATTACTTAGAATGTCATTTTCACAGACGAAAGGTATGGAGACAAGATATTCAGATCTCATGTGTTACCTGACGCTGAAATCATTGCATATTCTTTCCCTTTTAATGCATGGTAATGCATAAAACAGCTCGACTGTGGAGGATATGTTTGAAAAGAAAATAATGCAGCGTATGTAGTGGTCAGTATACTCTCCTCAGTTAAATCCTACCGAGCATGTATGAGTCGGGTCACGCATTACAGCGAAAGCAATGCCTCTGTTGAACTTGACTGTACGGGACTTTGAGATAGCACTTTTTGAAAAGTGGAACAGAATTCCTCAATCGACAACCTCATCGCATCCATGGAAAACAGATGTGCAATGGTCTTAATTGTTTGAGGGGATCATATACCATTAGGGATGGGCTTTGTTTAACACAACAGGATAAATAACAATGTTATTGTGTTAGAATCTGTTACCGCATTACTTAAAAATCCCTGTTAATTAAATAAAAATTTACCGAGAAGACCGCCTGTATCGTCTTAGGCTGTCGTACCCAGAAATTCTGTTCAAAACCCCAACTTGACACAATTTTCTGACATAGCTTTTGCCTTTATCGAAAAATGCAAAACGATATTCGATTTCATTTTTTAACAAGAACACTTGCAAAGTTTTTGCGTTTGCGAAAACAAAAAAAAACAGAAATGCGTCAGAATGTAGCTAGTTTAGATTTGAGAACACCTTTAAAGAAAACACAGTAGGCGAGAACATAATTTCCACGAAAATAAGACAGTTTAGGTAAAATTTTAAGCTATATTACTTATTTTTACAAGTAAATGTCTGAGGTCTTGCCTGAAAAAGAAAAAAAAAAGCCACTAGTCGAATTTTTCAAAACCCACTGACGAGCGTTATATTTGTATCCACTCATCAGGAAGAAAAAGAATAACTCTTCCTAACTTCATATTTTCCGCGCAACGAGTAACAGATAAATATGTTGCCAGTAACGGAAATGTCTGTTTAACCTTCGATAACTCTTCTTCTATACCGGGAGGCGGCAGCACGGACAATCACCTCATCGAGTTCACGTCTGAAATTTCAGAATTATTTAAAACTCGATTCGCATATTAAAACGCAATCGGTCTGCCAAGTCATATCTTGGTGGAAAACACCTTAAAACCCGATGTTAGCGGTTGACTCGTAGGTTTACCATTGTGTTTTCCTGCACCCAAAAGTACGGAAACATGGAGAACTTTGTGCAAGAAAACACAATGGTAAACCTACGAGTCAACCGCAAAAATCGGGTTTTCACGTGTTTTCCACCAAGATATGACTTGGCAGACCGATTGCGTTTTAATATGCGAATCGAGTTTTAACTAATTCTGGAATTTCAGCCGTGAACTCGATGAGGTGATTGTCTGTACTGCCGCCTCCCGGTCTATTCTAAATGTGATTTTTTTTAACCATTTGGTTGCTGTTCAAATACCCAGACTCGTTTAATTAAAATGACAGCTATGTTCTTTTGAAATCCTTTTGCAATCCAGTTATGGATGTGAGGAAGAACTACATGTTTGTGTGAAATTTTTTTGGAATAAAATAATGAAATATTCGTTTTGCGGGAATAATAAACAAATAAGACGATTTACGTATGTGGGTTTAAAGCGGTAAAATGATTCGCGCTCACTTTGGAAGTTTTTGCTCGCACTGAGTATGACAAAGTGTGGGAAGAGGAGGGTGGGGTCTGATGTCCTGGATTTTTTAAAAGAGGCTTTCACGTTATTCTTTCTGAACTTTGCACGTTAGCAGTTTTTTGTTCAATAGTGATTTTCTACATTTGTTAATGGAATAGTAGAATTTTATTTTGTTTCAATAAATAAAAGACAAATATATTTTTTTAAAATCTATATTTATTTACTACTTTATAGAGCTTCAGAATTAGGATATTTTAAAAAATATTTTTTTCCTTTCTTCTAAACTATATTCAATTTCTTAGCGAATTTTCATTTTAATTTGTCTATGTGGTCATTAATATTGTAATTTCGTATACAGTGGGTTCCAAACATATAATCGGAAAAATGCTGTACTTTAAAATGTTTGTATAAATATGTATGCAACATTATTTTTAAAATATTTTTAAAGTGTACGTAATGTAGCATACTTTTACAGTGAGCCGATGACAGGCAAATATAGCTGTCCTCTGGCCCGGCATCTGAATATTTCGGCCCATGTAGACATTCGGCCCACATTTATGCATAACGATCAATGAACAGCTGATAGTAAATTAAAGTTAGGTAAAATCAAGCTGATTTTTATTTTATTTATTTATTTATTTATTTTATTTTATTTGGGGTGGGGGGGGCGGGGATGTTAATTTGTATCTGACAAGTTAAACAGAACCGGAAATGAATTAAAGCTAATAGGTAAGATATTTAATCGATGAAATTACTCCAGCAGTAATATTATCGCAGTTATAAATGAGGGAAAGACGAAATTGTTTATCTTTTTTTACAAATCATGTTTTTAAAAATGCGTTTTATTTTTATACATGTTGCCCCTTCTTATTGTTTACCAATATCTAATTCCTAAGCCGTTAGTTTAAGAGGTATAGTTACAATTGCCAAAATGTCACCATATGAAAATCAATTTATGTCAAAATAGCAACTTTTTAAATGATTATGAAATTAAAGATTTTATACGATGTCTGGGTCCTATAAGTTTTATTCAGAAAAGTTTATCTTTCAACAAGTAAATAAACCAATGAAAATTCCTTCTTCTATGACGAAAATTTTCCAAAATTAACACACTTAGAATTTTATGAATTTTCGGCATGTTATGTTACTAAAGATGAAAAAGCGTGTTTTTAGTGCCAGAAAACGCTGAAAATTCCTGAAGTTCAAATTATCATAACTAGGTAAAATTTGTCGCGCAAAAATTTAATTTTACCATGTAATTGTTGTTACAGTGTTGTTACCATTTTAATGATGCGGGTTCATCTCACCGATAAAGGACGATTATACTTACTTCCCAAAATTATTTCAAACATTCTATTTAAAGGACTTTTAATTAAAACGTCCGTTGGCAGCATACACAGCGATTGACTATGCGTTACAAAAATAACATGTTATTGAAAACTGTTACCAACGCTACTGTGAACTCTGTAACCTATTAACCAAAAGTAACTGTATTTCCTATCTCTACACACCATATAAAACATTTCTTTTGTCAAAATACACATTTTTTAAAATTTATAAGTGCTCTAATTAGTGCGGAGAGTCTCTTAATGTTGATATTTCGAAGAGTCAAAATTCCGATATACGATGTTTTAGTGTCTTATTTACTGTATTACTTTTAATGTATATGTACTTCGAATTTTATACCTATGCATGACTGTCTTGTATGTTTTTTCTCTATTTGTTTGTCTGCTTTTTTATTTTTTTGACAGAGTATACGAATTTACATATGGTATTTTGTAATTCTACCATTTAATTCTACCTACTTGAATTTGTACCAGTATATAATTAATTAATTAAAGATAGCGTCTCATTTCCATTACTTGTCAAAAGTTATTAACTCTTGGTCCCCAACAATATCACTCAGACTAGTCCCTTTGAGGGAAGTCCAATTTTACCATGTCACGAATGCCTCAATAAATAATTTAAAATATGCTTAAAAGCATTTTATAAACGCATTCAGTTAACTGGTATTTACAGAATTCGAAATTCTTTTAAAATTCTAAATATTATTAGAACTTTAAATCCTAATACCTTTAAATCGAAAGTAATCCTCATTTTAAAAACTGAGATCATTTTTTTTTTCTTAGAAAAAAAGAATTAATTCCTCAAGTTACAGCTGATGAATCAAATGATTTCACGTGATTCGTTTAATGTTGCTTTTATGTTCATCTCCGGGGAGAGGTTATCTCCTTGGATTTACGAGCCATGAAATTTTTTATGCTTTTTAAGCATTCGAGGTTATTCGATGCTATCGGCTCTGATATCTCAGTCATAAAAGTTAATCCCTTTGTGCGTCCAGATCTTTTGAATGTTACTAAATGTGTCTGTACACAAAAACACGTATAATACAGACATACAAATATACATGTAAATAAATACTCATTCTTGATTAATAGATATTTTATTCTATTTTTTAATATAAAAACATAAATTCAATCTTAAAATAAAGATGCAATCTATTATCTGTGAAAATTTCATCCAAAAATATTAAATAGAAGAGATATCATATCAATAAAAAAAGATATTTCGATATGATTTATTTTTTTTTTATTTTTAAATCATTCATTACACAGAAGTTTTTACTCACACTTGGCGTAATTATACGGATTTTCTCACGCTTTTTTTTTTTTTTAATTTGAAAATGTTGTTTTTTTTTGTTGTTGTTGTTGTTGTTATTTGTTTGTTTTGTTTTTTAAATCAAACTTTTTGATAATTGAAAAAGTTTTTAAAGCCGTTCATGACACAAAAATCTCGAAAAAAAATCACAATTTTATTTTTTTTTTTGCTTCGCTTTGAAATACTCTAGGGCGGCTTCTCAAACTGTGGTATGCGACAAGTCCTGGTACGTGAGACTTTTAGCACAGGTGCGTGAACCTTCTATGACGAACTCAATTGAGTGGAAACAAATAAAATTTCAGGGTTCTACATACCTCGTTCAGTCAAATAACAAAACAAACAAATCGAAATGTTTTAGAAAACTAGTCGTTGGGGGCCAACGTAATACTTACCCATCATGGATATGCATAATATAAAATATGAAAATAAAACATGTGTAAACTATTTATAAAATGCATTGCAATTCGAATAAAATCCTGGCGTGATGACGTCATAAACTTTAAATGCTCAGTTACTGAATTGCGTAAAAGAAACATCTTTATAACTCCAAAATTTATAACCATATTAACTAGCGGTTTATTGCGTCAGATTAAGCGTCTCATTTCCAATTAAAATATATATTTGAATTGAAATTTGGATGAAATACAGGGTCATGAAAAATCGAAGAGTGTTGAAAATACGATTACAAATACATCTCGGCAACTCATTATCGGATCGACTTCATTCTTTATGCAAAATTTATGTTTTTTTATTGTCTTTTATATTCACTCCTTAAAATAAACAATTTCGAAAATTTTTATATACCTTTTATCAGAACAAATATTTCGAGAGTCAGAAAAAAATAGTTCCGGATAATCGAGGTTACTCAAATTCAATAAGCTTCTTCCCATTTTTACATACTAAGTATACATATACCAAATTTCAAGTCTCTGTCTCAATTTGTTCGGGAGATAGAGCGTTTACAGACACACATACAGACAGACGGACGGCAATTTTTTTTCTTCTAAAAATATGTTTTTCGGAATCTCCACTGTCTGAAACGTGTAAATCCGTCAAAAAAAATTTTCTATTTTCAAAACGATTACAAGACTTACCCTATACTACGTATGATGGGTAAGTAATAATCTTTCTTTCGTTGTGCACTTGAACTTGGAACGATATCGTTATACAGAGTCCCTAGAACCATGGGTTCTGGGCCATTATCACGATTATTTGCTCGTACATCCTTTTTGGGGTAATGATTCCGACATACAATAAAATCTATGTTGGGGCAGAGACTGTCACCGCCATTTTGCCACCACTATTTTTGAAATCGGTTCGGTAGTTCCAAAGATTACCCCCTACAAACAAACGTTTCTTCTTTATAATATTAGTATAGATAAACAAGCCCTATAAATAGAAATCTTTTCATTGGTCGCCGTTTCACTTTTGTGATTGTTTATAAAATTTGGCGCGAAATCGCTATTTCTTAATACAGAGTTATGTCAAGGTCCCCTACTACAAAGAAGTATCATTTTTAAATATGGCTGAAATAAATCAATTTTAATTATTTAAAATTAAATTTTTATTATTTTTTAAAGATTTTACATATGGAAAAAATGTATATGTTACCGGAAATGTGTGAAAAAGCTTGCATTGTATAGAGTGCCTTGGCACTATACAGAATGTCTACCGTTTTTGAGCAAAATGTGAAATATTCGAATTATTTTAATTTATATATATTTTGCCTAGGTATTACACGTTATACCTAGGCATTACATAGAATAACAAACGCTATTTAGGCAAAGTATTAAAGGGAATTTTGAAAAGGCTGTTACTGAAAATAATACATCGTATAGAATGGCAAATGCTATTCCGATAAAGTCATAAACGAGAGTCATGAAAAGGATTTTATTGAAGATACGTAAATTAAAATGAAGGTAATGAAAAATAAAGTATAGGACACTCTTATTGAGGAAAACAAGATAATATATATATATTACAAAATTTAATTTTTTCCGTAATCTGCTAAATTATACTATAAAAATTTTTCATTCAGTAATGTTCCGTATGTAACCCCGGTTCATTAAAATAATTCTTATTCTTAAAATAGTCTTTTACTATCCATATGTGAAGCCAGTTTATCCTAATCCACTTAATAATATTTATTCGATTGAAGTTAGATCTAAAAATGGCGATAGCTTTTTTAATTTATTCTTTAAATAGAACATCTTTATTTTTAATCCATTATTAAAATTCATTATTATTATTCCCGTGTAGTCAAATTGCTATAACTTCTTTATTTAAATGCTAAAATATCACATCTCTTAAATTATTCCGCTCAGAAAACCCTATTCCCGTAGACTTATTCTATTATTAAATATTAAATGTCTATTAAAATATTTTCGAAAAGCTTTCGTTCTTTTTTTTTTCTACATCAAAGATTCATTTTCTTTTTTTCTCTTTATGCGTATTAAATTCGAGCTAGTTTTAAAACACACTCTCAAAACAGTGAATTTGATTTCTTGACATGTCATTCATCTGGTACGAGATTATCGAAGCCTGTAGAAGATATTTTTCGGTCCGTGAAACCGTTTTACGTCAAGATAATTTCACCGGAAATGCTAATAAAGTTCTTTAAAAAACTTTGTGATTCGATGAAGGTCGGTCACGTGACGTTTTTTGTGCTCTTGCGCCGGCGAGATTAAAACTGCTCATCCATCCTGATTCAGTGGAGAATTTTGACGCTTAGCGTTGACTAAATCAGCGGCTGTTCGATTAGACGATGGAATTTTCGAAGGGCGGCGTTGATTAAACGGAGTGACTGTTCGATGATGGAATTTTTTGAAATGTGGTATGAAATGAATGTGTTCTTCTTTCCTTCATTCTACACACTGCTCAGCCTACTACTGCTTAAAGTTCCTATTTCGACTGCGTTAATTTGGAGATGTTCATTATCTTTTTTCTTCGACTGCTGTTAAATTCAGAGTGTCTCAGAAATTCCTCAATTTTGTGACATATATATATTATCCTACTTGTTGAAACAAGAAAAGAATAAATGTTATTTTAAATTGTACTTAATTTTTTTTTCTGACTGAAAAATAAATTACGAAAATAGAGCCATAAAATTAGCCAGATATTCTTTACAATGCCGAATTTCATGAGATCATCAGAACGACATCATTATACAGAGTCCCTGGCGCCATGGGCTCTGGGGCTTTATCTGGAGATAACATATATATATATATAAACACACATTTCATGAACAAAAAAAAAATGAAGCAATTGATGCAAAGTGAGTTCTTTCAGGTCATTGCTACTTTCATCATTTCTTGCCAGGAGATTCTTCAGAAAGTGACCACTTGTTCTTCAAAGTTCACTGAGGCGATAAAATCTTTGCCTTCATCAGAATGGGAGAAGATATAGAAACCATTAGGATAACCTAATACGCATGAAGTAGCTATACAATTCCCTAAGTCAGTGAAATGATGTGTTAAAACACCCAAATAAGTACAAGTAAAATAAGCACTATTAAATATAATAATAATATCGGAAAGGGAACTCAGATACTATTGGCTAATAATATGCAATTCAGTTTAAACTTCGTTATAAAAGAAATGTTTTTTAAATAAACAAAAGATTACACCAAAATAATAAGGGGAAAGATTTGAAATTCAATACAATTATAGAACTTAAATAGATGTTACCTAATAGTCTGTAATTCAATATAAGCTTCGTTGTATGAGGAGTGGTTATTGAATAAATAAAAAATTACAAGAATATAATAGGAGAAAACATTCGAAATATTATAAAATTACAGAACTTATATTATCTTATAATATGCAAATCAATTCAAACTTCGTTTTATGAGAAATTTTTTTGAAATAAATAAAAGATTACTTAAAAGAAATTTAATTATTTAATTGTTAATTTGGGTAGGTATTTTGTGGGCACCCTGTATGGGTTCAATTTTATATTCTGTCTCTTATGAAGAATACATATTTTTTTTAATGGTGACTCATGTTGCTTAACTTTTTTTGTCTTTTACTTTTTTTTTTCTTTTTTTTTAGTTTTTTTACATGAAAAAATTAAACAAAACCCTTTCAAAGAGCTTTTTTTATTCCGACCAGTGTTGCCGCTCCACTACATTTTTTAATTCAGATTTCTTGATTGCTACCACTTTTTGAAATAGTATAATTCACCTTATTTATCATAGCATATATTCTAATACGAGCAAATCTTGTGCGTGGTTTTATATATACGAGCAGGGAAGACCGAGCTATGCTCGTTCAAAATTAAATTTGAGTTCAAATATCATGTCCTATGACCAGAATGACTCACCAATTGAATTTTCTCGAACATGTGACTTAGCCCAACAGTCTTCTCGTGCCCGAAAACCATAGGATGCAAAATTTAGTGTAAATAGTGTGAGCCGTTTTTAAGATAAAATAGCTTGACCCATAATGACCCATGACCAAAATGACCCACTAATCGAAATTTCTCGAACATGTGACCTAGCTTAATAGTCTTCTTGTTCCCTAAACCTGTAGGGTGCTAAATTTATTTCATATCCTCTGAACCGTTTTTAAGATAAAATAGCTTGACCCATAATGACCCATGACCAAAATGACCCACTAATTTAATGTTCTCGAACATGTGACCCAGAAAAACAGTCTTCTCGTGCTCGAAAACCATTGGATGCAAAATTTAGTGTAAAATGAGCAGCTTTATAGATCTTTACCCACAATGACCAAGAAATGACCCACTAATCGAATTTTCTCGAACATGTGACCTAGCCCAATTATTTTCGCGTGCTCGAAACTCGTAGGACACTAAATTTAATCAAAATCGTTAGAGCCGTTTTTAGATAAAATTAATTTGACCCGCTTTGACCCAAAAATGACCCATTAATCGAACGTTCTCGAACATGTGACCCAGCCCAATAGTCTTCTCGTGCCCGAAAATAGTCGGATACAAAATTTCGTCAAAATCGTTTGAACCGTTTTTTAGATACAATTAGCTTGACCATGACCCAAAATGACTCACTAATTGAATTTTCTCGAACATGTGACCTAGCCCAACAGTCTTCTCGTGCCCGAAAACCATTGGATGCAAAATTTAGTGTAAATTGAGCCGCTTTTTAGATCTTGTCCCGCAATGACCCAGAAATGACCCACTAATTGAATTTTCTCGGACATGTGACCTAGCCCAATGATTTTATCGTGCTCGAAACTCGTAGGACACAAAATTTAATCAAAATCGTTAGAGCCGTTTTTAGATAAAATTAATTTGACCCGCTTTGACCCAAAAATGACCCACTAATCGAAAGTTCTCGAACATGTGACCCAGCCCAATAGTCTTCTCGTGCCTGAAAATAGTCGGATACAAAATTTCGCCAAAATCGTTTGAACCGTTTTTTAGATACAATTAGTTTGACCATGACCCACTAATTGAATTTTCTCGAACATGTGACCTAGCCCAACAGTCTTCTCGTGCCCGAAAACCATTGGATGCAAAATTTAGTGTAAATTGATCCGCTTTTTAGATCCTGACCCACATTGACCCAGAAATGACCCACTAATCGAATTTTCTCGAACATGTGACCTAGCCCAATGATTTTATCGTGCTCGAAACTCGTAGGACACAAAATTTAATCAAAATCCTTAGAGCCGTTTTTTAGATAAAATTAATTTGACTCGCGTTGACCCAAAAATGACCCACTAATCGAAAATTCTCGAACATGTGACCCAGCCCAATAGTCTTCTCGTGCCCGAAAATGGTCGGATACAAAATTTCGTCAAAATCATTTGAACCGTTTTTTAGATACAATTAGCTAGACAATGACCCAAAATGACCCACTAATCGAATTTTCTCGAACATGTGACCTAGCCCAATGGTTTTCTGGTGCCCCTAACGGTAGGATACGAAATTTTGTCAAAATCATTAGAGCCGTTTTTAAGATAAAATTTGCATATATAACCACACACAAGATTTGCTCGTATTAGAATATATGATATATATATGCAAATTTTATCTTAAAAACGGCTCTAAAGATTTTGACGAAATTTTGTATCCTACCGTTTTGGGGCACCAGAAAACCATTGGGCTAAGTCACACGTTCGAGAAAATTCGATTAGTGGGTCATCAAGGGCCAGGGTCAAGCTATTTCTATCTAAAAAACGGTTCAAACGATTTGGACTAAATTTTGTATCTTACCATTTTCGGGCACTAGAAGACTATTGGTCTAGATCACATGTTCGAGAACTTTCGATTAGTGGGTCAATTTTGGGTCAACCCGGGCCAAGTTAATTTTATCTAAAAAACGGCTCTGACGATTTTGATTAAATTTTGTATCCTACGAGTTTCGGGCACGACAAAATCTTTGAGCTTGGTCACATGTCCGACAAAATTCGATTAGTGGGCCATTTTTGGGTCACTGTGGGTCAAGCGAATTTTATCTAAAAAACGGCTCTGACTATTTACACTAAATTTTGCAACCTTTGGTTTTCGGGCACGAGAAGACTTGGGCTAGGTCACGCGTTCGAGAAAATTCAATTATTGAGTCATTTTGGTCATGGGTCATTATGGGTCAAGCTATTTTATCTTAAAAACGGCTAAGACTATTTACACTAAATTTTGCATCCTATGGTTTTCGGGCACGAGAAGGCTGTTCGGCTAGGTCATGTGTTCGAGAAAATTCGATAAGTGGGTCATTTTGGTCATGGGTCATTATGGGTCAAGCTATTTTATCCTGAAAACGGCTCAGACTATTTACACTAAATTTTGCATCCTATGGTTTTCGGACACGACAAGACTGTTGGGATAGGTCACATTTTCGAGAAAATTCAATTAGTGGGTCATTTTGGTCATGGGTCATTATGGGTCAAGCTATTTTATCTTAAAAACGGCTCAGACTATTTAGACTAAATTTTGCCTCCTATGGTTTTGGGGCACGAGAATGTTGGGCTAGGTTACATGTTTGAAAAAATTTGATTAGTGGGTCATTTTGGTCATGCGTCAGGATATTTGAACTCAAAACTAATTTTGACTGAGCTCAGCTCGGTCTTTCCTGCTCGTTGTGCAATTAAATAAGGTGAATATTTTAGCTTCAAAAAAGTGGTGGCAAATAAGCAATCTCAATTTTATAAAAATGCAGCGGATTGGCAACACTAATTCAGATAACAAATTAAAAAATTGCCACCCAACTTTTATAAAAAGTGTCTACTTCTTGGAATTGCGTCAGCAAATATTCAAAGAATTAACTTTTTATGACAACTTTTTAAATCACGTTCTGTTATATTACATCGTACACAAACATATATTTTATTCAAAGAATGCTGGATTCGGCTTTTCTGTGTGAGACAAATATGGAAATTTTCCTTTTGAAGTTTTTAGGCATTATAGGCATTGGCATTTTTAGGCATTGAAGTTACAGGCATTAAAATATCAACCAGTAAGCATTCGTGCAAGGATTTTGCACTGCAGTCTAATAATTTTTAGCAATCTATATATTTAAAACGCTAAGCGATTTCTTTCGACAATCCGTGAGAACAAACTACTGCATCAAATTACATCATTCTTTTTTTTTAATGAAAGCTATTTGGACACAGATTTGTTATCGTGTATTCGTTTGTTCGAAATTTTAATTAATTAGCTGTAATTTTCAATTAAAGTTTTACTTCTGCTTATGACGTCATAAGTCGGCAACTCCCAATTTTGTGAGGCATAGAGTTTATTCTCTGAACTCTATGGTTCGCCAATCTTTTGACATTAGCTAATATCAATTAGGTAATATTTTAACATTGTAATATAAAATCTTAAAAAATACTTAATTAGCTAGAATATAATAATAATACAATATCTAAACGTAAACATATCAATATGAATAACAAACCTCACGTAAAATGTTGCAATTTAAATTATTCTAATTGAAACAAGATTTGAGAGCGTTATCCCTGACGCCCAGCTAACATAAAAGTACCTATTTTATTTTATTTACACACATATTCAAATTTATTATAAAACACCAGGTTGCCATACAAAGCAAAAATCGTCATTTAGGCGCCATAAATTAAGCCCGGTGCGTCTGCGATATTTGTACCGATTGAATCAAAATTGTTTTGGTTGCACCGCATATTGCAAAATTAATTAAATCCATAGTTATTGTTTCTTTCTTAGATTAAAAATAAGAAAATTTGTACTTCTCTATTATTACGTCGACCACTTTTCAAAACTAGAAACGATCGCCAAACGGTAACGCCAAATAAACGGGAGAACGTTGCCATTGGAATATCAAAATAAATAAATAAAATACAAGAATTTAAGGACACGATTGTTATTTTAATTAATGAAATAACTAATAAATCAGTAAAATATAATGAAAAAAAAACGCAAATGTCGAATTAAAAACCACTTGATGACGTAACAAACACGTATAATGCTTCTGACATCAAGTAAATCGGACTGCATTTTTGGCGTTTAATTTTACAGTTTGGTGATAGTTTTTTGTTATGAAAAGTGGTCGACCGGATAATAGAGTAGTACCAGAAAATTTACTGCTTAACGAAATTCAATTATTTGATCGAACGCAAATTTTGGTTCTTTTCCGTTATACCGACACCATGCCATACACGTAAATGTATGCTTGGCGACAATGGTGTCCATATAATGGAAAAGTACTCAAATTTTTCGTAGTTCGGGCTATACCAAAAACAAACATTTTACAGGTAACAAAAAAATCGCCGAAAATGACAGCTGCATCAGTTGTTATGACAGCAAAGTTGGATAAAATCTAATAACCTGAATTTTACAACGTTTATGCGAAACACCACAGAGAAGACACGCTATTTTTATATAAGTAGGGTATACTTAAACGAATAAGAGAACTAACAACCTTCAATAATATAATGCATGAAAAAGTAAACAGATAAGTGATTCAGCAAATCATAAAAATATGCATTTCTTAATTTAACTATAAAATGCAGCAAAATATTCTGGTACCAATAAAAAATATTCATTATCCCGTTGAAATTCCGTTCATCATTATCCCGTCGTCCCATTAAGAAAAAAACTATATACAAATTAGGTACTTTTTGGTTAACTGGCGCCAGTAAAATATATAAACATAATATATATATATATATGTGTGTGTGTGTGTGTGTGTGTGTGTGTGTGTGTGTGTGTGTGTGTGTGTGTGTGTGTGTGTGTGTGTGTGTGTGTATATATGGTACTTCTCTATTATCCCGTCGACCACTTTTCATACCAAAAAAATAACGCCAAACTGTAACACCAAATAAACGAAAGAACGTTGCCATTGAAATATCAAAATAAATAAATAACATAAAATAAAAGAATTTAAGGACACAATTGTTATTTTAATAATTGAAGTAACTAATAAATAAGTAAAACAAAATGAAAAATATGCGCAAATGTCGAATTAAAAACCACTTAATGACATAACAAACACGTATAATGCTTCTGACATCAAGTAAATGGGACTGCATTTTGGCGTTCAATCTTACAGTTTGGCGATATTTTTTTGTTATGAAAAGCGGGCGACGGGATAATAGAGAAGTACCATATATATATATATATATATATACACACATCATATATATATTTGTATATATGTATATATATACATACTAGCTTACCCGCCCGGCGTTGCCCGTGCCAACAACCTTAAATGTACCTGAAATCAGTGTTGAACATTTTTTTTTATTTTTAAACAAATCTAATGTTGGGGGCCCCACTACCTTAGACAGCAAACACTGGGCGTGCCATACACACTTCCATATATTACCGTAAGTCGAGTCGAAAGAGCCATACCCCTTCATAATCCAGCCCATAGAACCAGAGATAGAAAAGCACCCCTGGTGGTGAAAATCGAAAAGCTCTATCTATGTAGCGTCGAATGAGCCATACCCCGTCGTGATCCAGCCTATAGAACCAGATATAGGAAAGCACCCCTTGTGGTGAAAATCCGAACTAAAATCAGTCAGCTCTATCGATGTCAAGTGGAAAGAGCCATACCCCATTGTGATCCAGCCCATAGAAACAGAGATAGGAAAGCACCCCTTGGTGGTGAAATTCAGAACTAAAATAGGTAAGCTCTATTGATGTTGTGTCGAATGAGCCAAACCGTGTCGTGATGTGACCCATAGAACCCGAGTTAGCTGCAAAATCCTTTAGTTACACCTTCCACCGCCAGGGGGCGCAATATGTTCTAT
Source organism: Maratus michaelseni (assembly GCA_963931845.1). Classification (NCBI taxonomy): domain Eukaryota; kingdom Metazoa; phylum Arthropoda; class Arachnida; order Araneae; family Salticidae; genus Maratus; species Maratus michaelseni. Next base: position 358,413,779 of record OZ007593.1, on the reverse strand, counting down.
ACGAACAAAACTGAATTCATTAAGGTTATCGATGTCGAGTCGAATGATGCATACCCCTTCATGATCCAGCCCATAGAACCAAAGATACGAAAGCGCCCCCTGTGGTGAAAATCCGAACTAAAATCAGTAAGCTCTATTGATCTCGGGTGGAAAGAGCCATACTGTAATGACTTAGTGAACTCCAGTGATCCAAGGTGATGATTAACATCCAGCACTTTCTATTAGGCATCGTTGATACACAAGTTAAAATAAGATGAACGATTAAAAAACATTACACTCTGCCATCAAAACCCCAGCGTACACAACCATCATATACTGTTCACGCGCACACATCATTTTCCGCTCACCATCGTCTGTTCACCTCTCTCTGCATCTCTCTTAGCTTAGCTCGGTTCACTTCTTTTTGACCTGCCAACTAACATCTCTTGCAGTCTCATTACACGGCTGTTAACCTCCGAAGCTAGGCGACAAAACCATGGACAAAAAGTGGACAACTCTAGGCCAACAACTCACGAGTCAGGCTAGGCCATAGATTTCTTCGGTCGTTACACTGCTCTCATTGGCTGGCTGCTTCGTTGCCGAGGCTATTTCATGGGAGGAGCTTGAAATAGCCTCGAACCCAAAATTCCATATACACGTTTTATTATTTTTTTAAAAATCTAAATTAAAATTTAAAAATCCGGCCGCGAGGTATACTATCCGGTGACAACATCTACACATGACAAAAATTTCTGAGTCCTAGGTGTTATAATTATGGAGAAATCCGCGGGCAGGCAGACAGACACTTACTCTTTTATAGAGATAGAGATATACTTCATTGGCACCCGGCTAACTGAAAAGTACCCCAAATAATTCGCCAAACTGTAGCGCCCAATAAACAAACGGAAGAATGTTGTCATTAAATCTCAAAAATAAAAAAAATAATAAAATAATAATTAGGAAAAGCCCCATTTACTAAAGTATCATTTATCAGTAACTTTTAACAATAAAATTTACAATATATTAATAAAAACAGAATCAAAAATAATCATGGATATTTATTTATTTACATCATTTCTCTTAATTATGGAAAAGGAATAATCATCCTGATTATGTAAAGGAATGAAGAACCATACAAATAAATTACACTTGAAAACATTAAAAATCTCCCTTATCTGCAGATTGATTTATTATTGTAAAAAAAATTCTTCATCTTTGCATAAAAATTGATTAGCTTAAAACAATGGATGCTTTTCAGAAGATATGGATTTAAAATGAACAATGATTAAAGGAGACATTTTAAAAATTTTGATCAAAACATTTTAAAACTTTTTCTTTAACGTCGGATTTCGACGGTGCGTTTGGGGAGGTGCAATGCACATGTCCATAGTAGCTCATTCGGTTGCATTATCACAGAGGTGGGGGGATATGTGTGTTTTATTTACTCTGTTCACAGAAAAAAAACCAATTTGGGTCGAAAGATTCATAGGTATCGGTCCAAATTGGCCCACGTCTGTTTTAGTTAGCACTGTGTATCAATTTTGGGCACTGTTAAATACCCATTTTCAAAAAAAAAATTGAAAATGGGTATTTAACAGTGCCCAAAATGGATACACAGTGGTAACCAAAACAGGCATGACCCAATTTGGGCACATACCTAAGAATCTTTAGACCCAAATTTGGTTTTTTTTTCTGTGTTATTTTATTGACTGAATATGAGATGAACGTAGGGATATACTATTTGTATGATATTTCATAGGTTCAGGAAATTTTCTTTCTTGCCGTGAAGAATAGGACGGTAATGTCAAACTGATTTACATTTTGTTTACGGATTGTTTGTTTGGAGTTTGCATCGAAAATAGTACTGTAATTCACTGGGGGAAAAAACTTTTAAAATAATACATATTTGAAAGATTGTTTCATAAGCACCCTTTCTTATGTAATAAAGAAGCTTATTTTACTAATATTGTTATTGTAATTTTTTCCGTCAAGTTTTGACGGGTTCCATCTAGTATCTAATAATTTTTCATATGCAGGTTTAAACTTCTAAAGAAAAATTAAGGATAAAAAAATCTGCAAGCCTGAATATCATTTATTCCATCAAAGTTAATGTACAAACTGAGTGAAGATAGCAAAAGGAACTCGCGAAAAAAAATAACAATCGTATTTTAACTGCATTAGAAGATGACGTCATCCACTTCTTCAAAAAAATGGAACAAGGAAAAATAAATTGAATGCATTTTAAATACAATTTAATCTGATATAACAAAGCATACTTTTTATCTACGCGTGAAATTTCATTCCTTCGATCGATCGATGGTGTCTTTTTCTTCTAAACATTTTATCTCACATTTTTCTTTTTTACCATAAATATAAAATAAACTGTTGCGGAGGAATCATACTTTATCTTTTTTTTTACTATTTATTTTTTTATAATCATTGTTGAGCATCCTATAATGCGGTACTTTATTTTTGTGGCAACACTCATTTGAGGAAAATCTTTCATTTCATTTATGAAAACAAATAGCAGATACGCCCGGCGCGGCGTTGCCTGGTCCCGTCAAAAAATAATACGAAATGCGAATATCTTTGTCTTTCGGAAATTAAATAGAGAGATGGACCCGAAGTGGAAATAAATTTAATACCACCCCTCAAATGTCTGGATCATTTGATTTAAAACTGCTCATATTTGGTCAAAAAAATTTTTTTAAAGTTACCGTCTGATTTTTACAAAATATGCATTTTCGGAATCAGAAAAATAAACTGCGAGTTTCGATTCAAATAATCCAATAATTTTCTTAATACCCGAGGATGAGTGAAAATGAAACTAATAATAATAATAAATGAAAAATATAATGAAAATAAAAATAACCATTTTTGGCGCACGCGCAAGAAAATTTTTTAGTTCCACCGCCAGGAGATGCATTTTGTTCTAAGCAAATTATCCGACACGTGTCCCCGCTACCTACGATACCGTGTATAGAAGACGTGCTAGGCACGCGCAACAAAATCATTTAGTTCCAGTTTCTACCACCAGGTGGAGCATTCTGTTCTAAATAAACCTATTTTCGAACGAAACTCCGGCACTCATTCCTGCTTCTTACGGCACTGTGTACAAGGCTTGCCGTGCACGTGCGAAAAACCTGTTAGTTCCACTTTCCACCACCGGGAAGTACCAAATATATGTCATAAATAATTAGCTATATCTTAATTCGTTCATGTTAAGTTGAATGAACCGTTTCCCGTTGTAATCGAGGTCATAGAACTTGAGAAAATAAATCACTCCCCTGGATATTAATATTCATAAATGGTGGTAGCCAAGTGCTGAAAAAATTATATTGAAGTTTATTTAGTACCTGGGAGACCTCGGAAGAATGTCAGAAAAGATTTCGTTTGAATCGGATCAAGATTGAATGCAAAATCTTTCAGTTATATTTTCCACCGCCAGGGAGTGCACTCTGATCTAAAGAAACCACTTTCCGAACGAAACTCCGGCACGTGTCCCCGCGGCTTATGACAAAGTATAGAAAGCGTTCTGTGCACGCGCAGAAAATATTTTAGTACCGCTTTCCACCACCAGCGGGCGCCATATCTATGTCTTAATTAGTCATCTGTATCTTAATTAGTTCATGTTAAGTTGAATGAATCAGTTGTCGTTGAAATCGGGCCCTTTGTTTGAATCAGACAAATTTTAAATGCATAATTCTTTAGCTTCACTTCCCACTGCTAGGGGGTGCACTCAGTTCTAAATAAAACTCTTTCTGATTGAAACTCCGGCACGTGTCTCCCTGCTACCTACGACACCGTATAGCAGGCGTGCTGCGCACGCGCCGCAAAATCTTTTAGTTCCTTTTTTAACCGCCAGGTAGCGCCAAATCTATATCTTATTTAGTTATCTATATCATAATTAGTTCGTGTTAAGTCGAATGAACTAATTCTCATTGAAATTGGGCCCATAGAACCCGAGAAAATATCCCTCCCTGGTCATTAATTTTTAGAAATAGTGAAAACCAAGAGCTGAAAAAATGATACCGAAGTTTATCTAGTACCTGGGTACCTGAGAAAAGGTATCGTTTGAATCGGACTAATAATTAATTAGTTCTGATTTTTGAGGCAGGGGGGGGGGGGAAGGAGGGAGTTTCGATCAGAGCATTAACGTGATATTTAAACTACAATCGAATTCTCACCTTCCCCCTCCCCACAGAATTAAACCAACGACGTTAAAAAATTAGGAATTATCATTAACTTTTGAAACAGAAACAAAATGACCTTTTTATATACATGCAAAAATAGTAAGCTATCGTTGTTAATTTCTGAAATCAAATACATAAATGACGTATACATGAAAAAACTCTAAAAATCGCATAAAACAAATCGCAAAAATTCACAACTCGTTGTTCTAATTGCAAGCAGCTGACGACCTTTTCATCTGCCAATCACAACTGCCCGGTTGACTTCCACCTGTGCTTACAATTCTATCAGCTACCAATCCAACTGCCCTCCAATGGCGTTTGACTTGTAGTGGGCTATTTGTGACGTCATTTGAAACAAAAAACGCTGCGAAACATGAAAAAAAAATGTTTAAAAATGCATAAAAATGAAATTAAAAGAAAAAATCTAATAAAAAAATCGGGATAGTAAATAATCCGCCCTTCCCTTTTAAAATTACGATTTTTATATCTGTAAATAATTATTAACTTTATCCAAGCTAAAAAAAGTATAAAAGAATGACGATTCTGAGCGTATCTGAGGCTGAAATGGTAACAACCACCGAAACAATCAAGCATTCTGGGCAAAATTACTTAGTGTTAAAGGAAAAAAATCGCCAAAAAATCGAAAATCGCTGTACGAATTTTGCATAAACTTTATTGAAAAGAGGATAAAATTTACTATATTGGGCTAAAAGATTGGGACCGGATTCCGGTTACTAATGTGGGTAAATCGCAGCTAAACGGCCAAAAACACTAAAAATCGCTTTTGTAAAATCAAGATTTTTTATCTGTAAAGAATTATCAACTTTCTCTAAGCTAAAAACAGAAAAAACAAGAACGAAAAATCATGCGTCAAGCATAGATTATGAAACACTTTCCAACACAGCCAGAAAACTGTAACGAAACTTCACCTTTAAATAAGGTGAAAGAAGATATGCAAGTAAACAGTTTAGAAAACAGATAACACCTTGCAAAATACAGTTTTCGAAATTACCTTCCAGTGTCAAAAAAGTAGCCCTGTATATGATGTATAGATGTGGATATATAGCATGATAAAATTTAGTTCTGTTAGAATATTCACATTTAGCAATTTTCGCGAATCGATGGAAATGAAATTCTTTTGTACAGCCCTGTATATTATCTGAAGACTTTTGTACACACCACAAATTAAGCTAAAAGGCAACTTAAAACTCACTTGCATCAATTACCAATCGTAAACAACAATGTATATTTTGCTTTGCGTAGCCCTGTATATGAATTTATTTATGTTCCACAAACTTATATTAGTATACTAAATAATAGTTCAGCAAGAAAATGCGTAACACAATTAAAAACAACCCTTGAGCAATTCACTCCTTTAGTCTGTAATACTTACGGATTCCCTTGTGTAGCCCTGTGTATGATCAACCGAGTTTATAAACACACACAAACTATGAAGAAATTTAGTTAAAATCGCAAATCAATGTTAGAACGCACTTATCACTCATAGACTGTAAATATCGCACATGTACTGTAACCAATATCTTTTGTGTGTCCCTGTAAATAAACGCAATGCACACCACACTTTCAAGAGAGCAATTTATAGTGCACCTCAGTAATTGATATAATTTTCATTATGTTTGAAATAGTGAAATATCACTAAATTACACTGCAAACGATTTTTTCCCAACGAACAACGTTTAACAGAATTCTTTTGTTTGACCCTGTACGCTTTGCACCCCATATTCTACAAAAGGCATGTTTTAATGCGATTCATAATTATATATCAATTCCATAAAGTTCTAAATGACGTAGCATCATCAAAATGCTCTTGAAACGAGTATTCCCCATTGACTGTAATGTAACGGAATACTTTTGACTGTCCCTGTAAAAAAAAACTATAAGTGCTACACACTTCTGTTGAAATAGGGAACATGCTATAGTATACGACAATAACATATAAAAATTTCAGAGCTATCCGAGTATATTTACGGAAGTTAGAGCACGGCCAGACGGCCAGACAAACCGAAGTCATAAACACTTTTCAACTAGGTTGGAAAGTGTTAAAAATGACGATTCTGAGACTGAAATGGAAGCGCAACCACCGAACCAATCAAGCAATCTGGCAAAATTTCTTCGTGTCAAAGGAAAAAATTCGCCAAAAACTCAAAAATCGCTGTACGAATTTCGCATAAACTTTATTGAAAAGAGGACAAAATTTACTATATTGGGCTAAAAAATTGGAACCCGATTCCCGTTACTAATGTGGAAAATCGCAGCGAAACGTGAAAAAACACTGAAAATCGCATAAAAAATTTAATTAAAAAAATCTATTAAAAAATTCCAAAATCTGGCTTCGAGGTGCAAAACTACATGCATAGAGGTACCATCCCACCAAATTTTGTAGCTCTGCTTGCAGCGGTCTTTGCAGAACACAACGAAGAAACACACACAAACACACAAACTTCCTTCTTTATTACAGTTTGAGATACCGATTTCACTTTTGATTAACAGCAATTTTTAATCACAAAACATGTTTTAACGAAATGTGAGTGTACTATGTCAGACGCCGCTTCAAAAACCTTTCGAATGATACCTCATATGTTGTTACACGTTTCGTACATTCATAGAAAAAGGATGTTGACAACAGAATATATATGATTTATTACTAAAAATGTAATTTAAAGTTTATTATACTAACAAGTATTATAAAAATAATTTTTTTTAAGTCAATTCCTACTTAGGTCAACAAATAAAAATTTCATTTTAATTACTTTTTATTAAAGAACTAGGGGGCCTACCCCCTGCGAGCTACGCTCGCCAACCCCCGCTCAGACTTCGAGGCCTCTAAAAACATAACAGCGTGCTTTGTTTTAAAAATATTGGTAAATCTGTAATTGGGTTGCTATGCTTTTAACGTTTTAATGGGGCATTGTTTGATTATCATGGCCTCATACACAGATGTTGCGACAACTGACGACTGTTTTCGGGATTGATAAGTAAAATCACTTACAACTTGAAAACCAGCTTGTATAAAATTGTTAGGTTTAAATTGTGGCTACCTTTCGGACTTTTATAACAACGATCTGTATTTTATTCTTCCTTTGCGTTTAAGGATGAGAAAAATTCCATCTGCTTGTGAATAACATTAAGAACCACGGTATTGAAAAGTACTATGTTATAGACATTTTCAGTAACAGGTTTTAATTTTCTCTCTATTTTAGTGCACCATCATGCATATTTTCATGTTATTTTAAATATGTAAATTATTTATTTTAATTAATATGTATATACGAATTTTCTAATAATTATTTATCATACAAAATTAATTAAATATTTTGTCATGCATGCCTGCATTTATTCGGCATCAATTGATGGCATATTTAAACAAATTTTCTATCCGCGATAATTTTACACCATGTTTTGTCACTTAAATATTGTCCATAAGAAAATCGGGTACTTTTCCAGTATAGGATCCTTTGCTTTTAGGTTTGGCGTAATTCGAGCTTCAAAAAGGGATAGATTCGTTAGTATACATAGATTTGTTGCCAAAAGTTATGAAAACAAACCCAATGAACTTTTGGTGCTTTTCTATTGAATTGACGCTGCGACGAATTGACGCTGCGACGAACTGTCGCCGCGATGAATTGACGCTGCGACGAATTGTGCGCGATGAATTGTTCCGCGATGAATTGTGCGCGACGAATTGATGCAGAACCCTTTTCTATTATAGGAGTCTTGACGCTTTTTTAAAAAGCTTGGCGCAATTCGGGCATCAGAAAGTGAGATTTGGTGCCAAATGACATAAACAGCCATGGAAACAAATTCGACGATTTTTTTGTTTATATGCGTATCTTAATTATACGTATATTATTATTGTTTTTTCTATGCAAATTACCTCTGATTATAGTATATAAAATAGGATAAATGACATTTTACGCTAAACAAATTGTATAAATATTGAAAAAATGCTTCTGTATACGAAATGACAAAGTGAATAGTTTGACAGAAAGTATGTTGCCAAATTTCCTTTTCCGCCAAGGCTATTTTCTCTGTTTCGTCAAGGCCCCATATACTGGAAAAGCACCGAACTTCTATGCTTGTTTATACATGTATTTATATAGATATATACAATTTATTTATAATTGTCTTTCAATTTACCTCTTTTTGTACATAAAAATAAATAAATTCGTTTACTTAAATTTTACAAAAAAATAACAAAATGATATCAATAAATAATAATTACTATTAATTACTTCCCCCTTTCTTTTGCGTTTACATAATTGATGTCATTTGGACGAATTTAATCAAAATATTTTCAGTTTATAAATTAAATTAAATGCTCACAGACGATTGAATCCTGACGATAAAATGTGATTTTTTTTTCAAATTTTCCTGAAAAACATAATTTAATCATAATCTTGTCTTCATTATCGATTGAAAAGAAAGATAAATTCAATTTCAATTTGAAAATGACGAATAAAAAGAAATCAATAATCCCTATCGGGATCCTTTTCAATTTTTTTCCCTTTTTTGTCACAAAAAAACTGAGTAATTAGTTGCCATCATTACAGAAATGTCATTAAAATTAGAAAAAAATTAATATCTCGAAAACTAATTCCAATTTCAAAATTCTATTACCAGTTTTGACATCCGCGGATTTTTATGGACAATTGGTATTAATTTCACCATCAAGCGTTTAATATTTTATTAAAAATAGCCCTGAAACATAATCAGTCGTTTAATCAGTCGTTTCATAAAATCGTTTCATAAATTCGTTTCATAAAATCGTTTCACAAATTCGTTTCATTAGGATTTTATATATATAGGGTAGATTTTCAGTTTATAAATTAAATTAAATGCTCACAGACGATTGAATCCTGACGATAGAAATGGGATTTTTTTTTTCAAATTTTCCTGAAAAACATAATTTAATCATAATCTTGTCTTCATTATCGATTGAAAAGAAAGATAAATTCAATTTCAATTTGAAAATGACGAATAAAAAGAAATCAATAATCCCTATTGGGATCATTTTCAATTTTTTTCCCTTTTTTGTCACAAAAAAACTGAGTAATTAGTTGCCATCATTACAGAAATGTCATTAAAATTAGAAAAAAATTAATATCTCGAAAACTAATTCCAATTTCAAAATTCTATTACCAGTTTTGACATCCGCGGATTTTTATGGACAATTAGTATTAATTTCACCATCAAGCGTTTAATATTTTATTAAAAATAGCCCTGAAACATAATCAGTCGTTTAATCAGTCGTTTCATAAAATCGTTTCATAAATTCGTTTCATAAAATCGTTCCACAAATTCGTTTCATTAGGATTTTATATATATAGGGTAGATAACAATTAATATAAATATGTATATACATGTGGCAGAATCACAACATTAAGTGGCAAAATAGAAAGCGAATTTCCTTTTGAGCATTTGAATTTGAATTTTGCTTTTTAATCATAAATAAATAAAATAAACCAGTGCAGCATTAATGTCCCACGTTAATTTTATTGAACATTTTTTTGTAATCATCGTTGCGGTATTTTATTTTTGTGGCACCACTAATTTGAGGAAAATCTTTCATTTCATTTATGAAAACAATGAGAGAAAATTTTTCCCCTATAAAACTAAAAGTAATTAATTTAATTTAATTAATGAATTAATATTTGAAAAAACTGTATTAACATCCAATGTCATCCACTACAAGTTTAAAAAAATGTATTTGAACTTGAGTGGAGGAATACAAAGTATTTTATTAACGATTGAAAATTTGAACAAGATATATAAATATATAGAGAGTGGGAGCTAATAGTGGTAAGAAAAAAAAAAGAGGAAGAGTGGTTATTCGAATATAACAGCAAAATATGCTTTAAAAAAAAAAAAACATGCACATTCAAAAGTAGCTTATGAAAATCGAATGTAGCACATGAAAATCATGTACATGACACAAAAGAAAAGGAGCGCAGAATTCTAGAAAAATATCGCAATGCCCTCTGGAAAAAGGCACAAAGCTGTATAGATCTAAATCCGTCAACCACTATTTCAGCAATTCAGTCAGTAAATGAACTTCGAGATTTGGTTAATAACGTACAGTACTTCAATTGAAATTAGAACGATGGCTGTAACTTCGGTTCTAATTAATGCAAGAATAAAGGAAAACTAGCGTTTTAACTAGTATAAAGTTCTTTATAGCAGTATATGGTTCATTTTGTCATTAGAGGTTCTCTGCATATTAAAAATTGCACTTATTTTCATTTTTGAAATGATAACACTCATTTTTGACTACTTTGAATTCATTGCAAAACTAGTCGGATATGCCAATCCCAAAAGTTTCTTCTATCTCATACATGTTATTGCTTCAAAATTTGCTATCAAACCGCCAAAAAAATCAAAATTTTTTGTCATTGTGTTGTACATCAGCTTCTTGCGAATCGTCGGTTACATGGATGCGAGCAGCCGATGTATTATACTAAACTGCGAAAAGTCCTTCTGGTCTGTACCGGCAGGAGAAGATAGCCTGCCTATCACTTGGTTTTGAGATTTTAGCTAATTCTACTGAAAATACACCACGCTAAAATGCGCGGAAACCCAATTACAGAAGAGTCATTCCCAGTTCTCGTCAATATTGAATTTGAGTGAGATTATCGCCAAATTAGACAGACATAGCCAAGTTGGCTTCATACATGGCAACATATTTTTGTCGCCAAATTTGGCGATATTTCATCAATTGTCGCCAAGCTTGGTGACAATTTGACATTGGCGAATATAAATATAGAGTGTTAAGCATATAATTGTTGAAACGATGGTTACAACAATGAAAGAAAATTTGGCAAAACCGTGTTCACTAAAACTCATAAATTAAACCCGTTTATGGAGGAATCCTGATGTATTGTTTGAAAATGTCATCCACCCTATAATTTCAAACTGCTATATTTCAGCCATTTTTACTTTCTTCTATCTATAATAGAAGAAAGTATTGTAATCGAAATTTTTTTCGACTTCCGGTTTTCGATGGATTTACACCTTTTAGGGGTCAGAGATTCCGAAAAACATGTTTTTACAAAATGTCTGTCTGTCCGTCTGTCCATCCTCATTGTATCATCGAAAAGTGTATGAAGTTATGCCTCAAATTTAACCAATTTTTTTCTATGATTTTGGCTATGGCAAACACATCCTACTTGAATTCGGGGATATTTCAACGAAAGGGGGCGCTGTGATCGTGATTTTTGTTCCATTTTCACTATTGTATCATCGATAAGTGTATGAAGTTATGCAGATAATTGAAAAAAAAATTCTATGTTTTTGACTATAGCTTGCAAGTTTCAGTTGAATTTGGGGATATTTCGAAGAAAGGTGACGCTCTAAGACGTATATCGGAGCCGCAACGTATCAGAGAGATGGGCCGGGCGGAGTTCTCAATATTGCCGCGGTTAGCTTGCCGCAAAACCCTTTTCCCCTTTAAGTGTACATAGTATTGTATTTTAAATATCATCCTATTAATCCAGAACCACTAAATTATATTTATTCATTAATTATAGTCTCAGTCTCGCTTACATATGTATATATATATATATACAGGGTGTTTCAGTTAAACGTTTCAGAACTTCTAAGAGGGGTAGGGTACATCCTGACGAACCAAAGTCATATACCAATGGGCAGTCAGAAATGCTTTCCTGACGCGGTAGATGGCGTTGTGTGAAAGTTTCGAGCTTTCGTGCAGGGAATCTTCATTTCACACAATAACGCCCAGTTAGTAGGATGGATGATTACACGAACGCAGAATTAGCCGATATGCATTTGGTGTACGGGGCTGCAAATTGTAGTGGGCCAGCCGCACAGCGTTTGTACGCGGAACGATATCCGACGAGGCGTATTCCCAGTCATAATTTATTTGCAAGACTGCACCAGAGGTTAGCTGAGACAGGTTCATTTTAAAGAGCTGACAGGGTCCGGGTAAGAACAGCACGGACTCCAGCCGTCGAACAGAATGTGCTGCAGCATGTACAGAGGAATCCAAGAACGAGTACACGAAGTCTAGCAAACGTAGTCGGGGTTTCCCCTTGCAGCGTCTGGAGGATTCTCCGAGAACAAGACATGCATCCGTTTCACGTGCAGCGTGTCCAGGCACAGCAACCGGAGGATTATGCACCTCGTATTGCTTTCGCACGGTGGTACCTTGGAAAATGTGCTACAAATCCCACTTTTCCTGCTGAAGTGTTGTTTTCCGATGAGGCATCCTTCACAAGGGAAGGAATTTTCAACTCGCATAACGACCATATCTGGGCGGCCGAGAACCCGCATGCAATACGACGTCGTGCAGCACAGATTCGATTTTCGGTCAATGTATGGGCCGGTATTATGGGAGATCACCTCATCGGACCTTACCTGTTACCGTGTCGTCTAATCGGAGATAACTACTTGCTCTTTCTGCAGCAAGTATTGCCACAACTTTTGAGAGATGAACAGATTTCTGCATCGACGCAACAGACAATGTGGTTCCAACACGATGCAGCCCCTGCCCATTATAGCGGAGCTGTTCGTAACTACCTGGATGTCACATTTGGTCAACAGTGGATCGGACGTGGTGGTCCCGTGCATTGGCCTGCTCGGTCACCCGACCTATCATGTCTTGATTTTTATTTCTGGGGTCATATGAAATCGCTAGTTTATGACACCCCTGTTGACAATGCTGAGGAGCTGGTTGCAAGAATCGCAGTAGCTACCGGAGAAATTCGAAATTCGCCTGGAGTATTCTAGAATGTTCGGATGCCCATGCGTCGGAGATGTGAGGCGTGCATTGTACCCCGTGGAAGCAACTTCGAACACTTACTTTAATTCATGTATCTTTTGCTTCTTTTCATGTATTATTAAAACGATTTCTCACTTACGGTCTCTTTTCTTTATGGTGCTTCTGTGTACAACACCGCTTCAGGAAAGCATTTCCGACCTCACATTGCTATATGATTTCGAGTTGTCAGGATGTACCCTACCCCTCTTAGAAGTTTTGAAACGTTTAACTGAAACACCCTGTATATATATATATATATATATATATATATATATATGGTGTGTGAGTGTATATCAAGAAGTATACTAAATGTTATCAAACATAATCTGTGCACTTATTTTATTAAAAAGCATTTTTAATTTTTAATATTATTAATGAATTCATATTTTAAAAAATACGGAATATGACCTACAATTAAGTTTACTAAAAAGGAATCAGAGTCTTCGAAAACATGGGTACGCACTTTTACAGTTCATTTCCATCATTAGCTTTCGAGATATACAGGAAGTTTACTTTTTGACGATCTAAGAGGATCTTCTCCCTTTATCGGTTGCATCCACAGAAAAGAAAATATTGGAAGTAACAGGAAAAAATCCATATTATTTTATATTATGTTAGTTTATTTTATATTTAGAAATTTCCTATAATATTTCTAATTATTAATTGAATGTTCTGGTACTTTCCCTGTAAAATAATAATTTTATTTTTCTAAATTTATGGATAAACGTCCTAACACATTTTCTTTTATAACCCTATGAAGATTTAAGAAAAAGTGCACTGTAAAAAATGACCAATGTCTCTTATTTTATGAAAATATACTATAACCACGAACGAAAATATAATGTAATCTTCTGAGCTATCCGAAATTCCGAATAGCGTGTTCCATTGTCTTTTGAATCCCCAGAAACCAGTACATTTCCAAAATTTAAAGAATTATTTATAAAAACAAAGTATTTTTCGCTGCCCGTATTTTTCAGAAACGTTTTCGAAGGGTTTTTATAGTGTATTAATTAGTGTCCTCAGCCTGGAATACGTGTTTTTCGAATGCTATCAATTCTCAAGTAAACATTTTCATGCTGAAAAATATGTTTAAGAGACAAACATGCAAAATTAACAGCGTTAACAATAACATTAAAATTAAGATTATTTCTTTACTCTTTCCTGTATAAATTAACTCATGCGGCTGAAAACATTTACTTGAGAATTGATGACATTCGAAAAAAGGTATTCCAAGCTGATGATACTAATTAATACACTATAAAAACCCTTCGGAAAAGTTTCTGAAAAATACGGGCAGCGAAAAATACTTTGTTTTTATAAATAATTCTTACAATTTTGGTAATGTACTGGTTTCTGGGGATTCAAAAGACAATGGAACACGCTATTCGGAATTTCGGATAGCTCAGAAGATTACATTATATTTTCGTTCGTGGTTATAGTATATTTTCATAAAATAAGAGACATTGGTCATTTTTTACAGTGTAGGTAAGTGTGATCAAAGATCACATAAAAGGATTCGTTTAATACTCCTTTCAAAACACTTTATCTTTTAATTAATAAACTCAAATCATTAATTCATAATTATGCTCATCATTTATCAATAAACCTTATCAATAACAAGATAAATGGTAGCACCATTAAATTTAATAATAAAATGATAACAAGAGGAAGCTATTTTTAAAACCAAATTAAAAATATTCAAGATCTGCTTTTCAGACAATTGTAACAGCATATATTTGCATATCTGAAAAGCATAATTAATTAACTAATTTAATTTTAGCTAAAAAAACACAAAATTTTTAAAATAGCAAAAAATAATAAAGTTCTTTTAATTAAATCCATCGGACAATGAAATGTAAAAATTGAAAATTTCAACTTCCGTCGTAGAAAATAGAACCCGGAACCTTTGGGTAAGGGGGGAAACACGCTTCTGAACCATCTAGTCTAGGCTATACGAAAAAAATTGAAATTAAGGTTCTGCTTTAAGATCTGAGAGATTCGCAGAAATGGTCGGATGTCATTAATTTAATTCATTTCATTAAAATAAAGACTTTTTCAAATTTTTATGAATTGTCGTGTGACAGGAGGTATTCAGCTATAAGTATGAAAATTTTCAAGTCTCTAACTTATACTGTTTCCGTGTAAAAACTCTATGATAAATAGAGAATTGAGGCGAATAGGTTTCGTTAGATGAATGAAAGCCTAAAAAGTGTATAAACTATGTACTTTTCTGCACTGCTTTGATTCAAAGAACTCAAATACAGTTTCAAAAGGTGGGCGTTCCGATTTGAAAAATGAAAGTTGATACAATTTTTTTATATGTAGATGGCCCCTATAACAAAATAAACCACAAATAATTAAAGATAAAACTTTATACGAATTGAAACGGTACTTTTTTTTAAATGTTCGCCTTAGTTAGAATTCCACTTATAACTATACTTCGATAATTTTCGTTTTTGACTTTTATGTTTGCTTTTTTGTATTTTATGTCTATACAACTGCTGACACATAGGTCTTGATTTCAAAAACAAACTTTAAAATTAAAATTTATTTACTAAAGTTTAAAACTCATTGGCATTTATACTGGCCCAATCTTGATTTAAAAAAATATCTCCATAAATAATATACACAAAAATGTTTTATTAATTTTAGACAGTCCGTACTCAGTTTGAATCAACTTTTACTCAGAAACCATTTATAACACTTTCCAACATAGTTGAAAGTGCTTATGACTTCGGTTTGCCTGCGCGTCTGTCTGTCTGTTTGTCTGATTGTCCGTTCTCTAACTTGCGTAAATATACTGTCATTGCTACGTAATTTATGTTTGTTATTGGAGTTTACTATGGCACGTTCGCTATTGGAAATGAAATGTGGCGCATTTATGGTTCGTTTACAGGGTCACTCAAAAGAATTCTGATAAATAATAGTCTATGGGCAAAAACAGTTTGCAATGTATTTTAATGATGTTACACTATTTCAAACATATTGAATTGATATACATCACTAGGGTACACTACAAGATGATTAATGCAGAATATGGTGTGCATAGCATTTATTGTTCATTTACAGGGGCACACAAAATAATTCAGTTACAGTACTGTCTATGAGCGATAATTGCTGAAAATGTTTTTTCACCTGTGGTATGCTTTTTTAAATTCTGCTTTTTTTTTTTTTTTTTTTTTTTTTTTTTTTTGCATATTGCGTTTATAAATTCTATAGATCATGTACAGATCATGTATAGTGCTGCACAAAAGAATTCCAGTACATTTCCGTTTATTTACGGAAATTGCTTTTCGTAAATGAACAAAATTTTTGCATTCTGTGTAGTATATATACAAATCTATAGATCATATACAGGGCTGCACAAAAGAATTCTTATATTTTTCTTATTATATATGGTAATTGCTGAAATCGGGTTTTCAAATTTGTTACGCGTTTTCTAAATCCCCATCCGGTTTGACATTGACCTTGTTTACTTATAGTGCTACTAGCTGTTACCCGTGACTTCGTTCACGCAACATTAAAAGAAAAATAAATACACTAATTAAGCAAAATATTTCACTCCCGATAATTAAAAACGTTAATAATTAACTAACTCTTTATCACATTTCATAGCAGTTACTTGCGGTATTTTTTACGCTATTTTTTGTTATAGGGACCTTGACATAACTCAGTCTTAAAAAAGTGAAATTTTGTGCCAAACAATCGCGAAAATGAAATTGCAACCAATGCAAAAAGGAGGGCCAAATAAAATCGTAGAAATAGACGAATTGGATAAAAACAACTGTGAATTTTAGCTGATAAACAATTTTACTTTTAACGCCTTTGTGAAACGTTTTAACAGCCATCCTTCAAAAAAAACATTAATTGGAATTAGTATATGCTTTTTCTTTAAATTCAATTCTGCCTCCGTGGTTTAATGTATAGCTGAAACAAATCTTGTATTCTAAATGACAGTATGTTGACAGGCAATTTTTGTTCTCCCGAATAAATTGATTCATGAAGTTTGAACATGTGAAAATATGTTTTTTATTTTTCGGATAATTTACTGAAATCAAGATTTTGTTTTCACCATCTATCTATTCAAAGTGAAAATAAATTCTGTTTTTCAGTTTTAATGAGAAAATGGAGTAAAAAATATACTGATCTGTTTTATTTCTTCTTTTTCATACACAAATAAGGAGTATGTTACTTTCCGTTTTTAGAGAAACTTCATTAAAATTTACAAAAAAAAAATCTTGGTATCTAATTTATTTTTTTTTTAATTCTGAGAGTTAAGACTTCGGATCAATGATAACCGGTATTAAGTAAATCGCGTTGCGTTCGATAGTCTTGGAGTAGTTTCGAAATACAAACACACGGTCTGATTTTAATATAATACATTCGTGTTCATTTTCCTTTTCTTAAAATTATGATGTGATTTTTAGCAGAAAACTCTCATCTGTATATAATGGATACTCATGCTTAATAACCAGTATAGATAAAAAAAACTATTTAAATTTTTCGTTATAAATATGGCGTGAAACTCATCTACTTTATATGCTTACTGACCCTTGTATTATT
Organism: Maratus michaelseni; assembly: GCA_963931845.1. NCBI lineage: Eukaryota > Metazoa > Arthropoda > Arachnida > Araneae > Salticidae > Maratus > Maratus michaelseni. The sequence continues at coordinate 358,396,250 of OZ007593.1, read as the reverse complement.
AATGTAAGGAATTGATTCACATTCATTTTAAAACATATCGGAAAATTCCCGTTTTATTTCAAATATATATTTCCCCAGAGAAATCTCTTTTAAATGACATAATACTTGTTAATTTTCTTTTCTAGGCAATTAATTTCAATACTGGCATAGGGGAAATTATGTTATTTTAACGAAATAATATTAAATCTTTAGGTTTTATCAACAAAAATGGAACTATTAACATTCGTCATTTTTTTTTAGGTAATCGAGGTATTTCTTTTAGTTTTAAGAATGAAAATATTTTTTTCTCGCTATCCATGACATCATTTTCGACATGGATAATATTGCGGAGCATATTATTGACATTTGCTAACCCTTTTCTTTTGAAATTTCTTTTTACTTTTTTAAAATTTAAATAAAAAATACGGTATAGTCATATTAGCCATGCGCAGACGGTAAAACACCACGTATTGTTACCATACAAAAGAAAAAAAAAGAAAAAAATTGAAGAAAAAAAACCTAAGATAATTTTATTTCACCAATCAAAGCATATCCGCTTTATTTTCCACGAGACTAACGAAAAAGAAAGGCTACCGCGGTGCTTTACGCGTATCTTTTTTTACAGACCGCGGGAGTCACGTGATGCTAGAATCCACCAATGCAGGTGTACGAAAAGAGCATCACGTCACTCTAGCGGTCTGTAAAAAAAGATAAGTGGAATGCACCGCGGTAGCCTGTCTTTTTCGTTAGCCTCGATTTTCCATGTATGACGTCATATTAGCCTGTTTCCTATGGTTACGCATATTGAAACCTTGTATTATTATCAAAAACTAAAACAAGTACGTTTTATTTCTAATAATATTATTTAATCTTTTTAATTCTTTAATTTTTTTATTTCATTTTCATTTTTCACGTGAAAAGTTTTCTAAATTGAATCTAAATTGTCGAGTAAAAATTTTTATTCCTGGTTTTTAATTAGTTTTGGCAACGATAAAGTATTAGCAACGGTAAAGTAAATTTAACCATTTTAAAATATTATACGAAAAAATGTCCATTTATTCTCTATGAAAATAAAGAAATTTGGAATTATTAAGAAAAATATTTGAATAAAATTAACAAAAACCAGCCTATGTTCATAAGAGGGTTATAATCCACCTATATGCAAAAACACAGGATCATTAAATGCTCCATTTTGATGCTGGCTTCAGCCTAACATTTGCACACACTCAGATTTATAATATTACTAGCTGTTACCCGTGACTTCGTTCACGCAACATTAAAAGAAGAATAAATACATTAATTAAGCAAAATATTTCACTCCCGATAGTTAAAAACGTTAATAATTAACTAACTATTTATCACATTTCATAGGAGACAATACGATATTTGTTTGTTATAGGGACCTTGACATAACTCAGTCTTAAAAAAGTGAAATGTTTTGTCAAACAATCGCGAAAATGAAATTGCAACCAATGAAAAAAGGAGGGCCAAATAAAATCGTGGAAATAGACGAATTGGGTAAAAACAAATGTCAGTTTTACCTGATAAACAATTTTACTTTTAACGCCTTTGTGAAACGTTTTAACAGCCATCCTTAAAAAAACATTAATTGGAAATAGCATATGCTTTTTCTTTAAATTCAATTCTGCCGCCTTGTTTTAATGTATAGCTGAAATGAAACAAATCTTGTTTTCTAAATGACAGTATGTTGACAGGCATTTTTTGTTCTCCAGAATAAATTGATTCATGACGTTTGAATGCGTGAAAATGTGTTTTTATTTTTCGAATAATTTACTGAAATCAAGATTTTGTTTTCACCGTTTATTCAAAGTGAAAATAAATTCTGTTTTTCAGTTTTAATGAGAAAATGGAGTAAAATATATACTCATCTGTTTTATTTCTCCTTTTTTATACACAAATATGGAGTAATTTACTTTCCGTTTTTAGAGAAACTTCGTTAAAATTTACAAAAAAAAAAATAAAAAATCTTGACATCTAATTTAATTTTTTTAATTGCGAAATGCAAACACACGGTCAGATTTTAATATAATAGATTCGTGTTAATTTTACTTTTCTTAAAATTATGATGTGATTTTTAGCAGAAAACTCTCGTTTGTATATAACGGAGACTCATGCTCAATAATCAGTATAGATAAAAAAAAAAAAACATTTAAATTTTTCTTCATAAATATGGCGTGAAACTCATCTACTTCTATACTTACTGATCCTTGTATTATTAATGTAAGGAATTGATTCACACTCATTTTAAAACATATTGGAAAATTCCCGTTTTATTTTAAATATGACGTCTCTTTTCCCCCCAGAGAAATCCCTTTTTAATGACATAATTCTTGTTAATTTTCTTTTCCAGGCAATTAATTTCAATACTGGCAGAGGGGAAATTATGTTACTTTAACGAAATAATATTAAATCTTTAGGTTTTATCAACAAAAACGGAACTATTAACATTCGTCATTTTTTTTTTTTTTAGGTAATCGAGTTATTTCTTTTAGTTTTAAGAATGAAAAATAACTATTTCTCGCTATCCATGACATCATTTTCGACATGGATAATTTTGCGGAACATATTATTGACATTTGCTAACCATTTTCCTTTCAAACTTCTTTTTACTTTTTTAAAATTTAGATAAAAAAAAATACGGTATAGTTATATTAGCCGTGTGCAGACGGTAAAATATCAAATATTGTTACCATACAAAAGAAAAAAAAAAGAAACAAAATGAAGAAAAATTATTTCACCATCAAAGCATAGCATAACCGCTTTATTTTCGGTGTATGACATTAGATCCGCCTGTTTCCTATGGTTACGTATATTGAAATCTTGTATTATTATGAAAAACTAAAAAAAAGTACGATTTATTTCTAATAATATTATTTAATCTTCTTTTTAATTCTTTAATTTTTTTATTTCATTTTCATTTTTCACGTGAAAATTTTTCACTTGAAAGTAAATTGTTGAGTAAAAATTATTATTCCGGGATTTAACTCAGTTTTGGCAACGATAAAGTATTAGCAACTGTAAAGTAAATTTAACCATTTTAAAATATTATACGAAAAAATATCCATTTATTCTCTATTAAAATAACAAAAATTTGAATTATTAAGAAAAATATTTGAATAAAATAAACAAAAACCAGTCTATGTTCATTCGAGGGTTATAATCAACCTGTATGCAAAAATACAGGATCATTAAATGCTCCATTTTGACGCTGGCTTCAGCCTAACATTTGCACACAATCAGATTTATAATGTTATTAAGATTAGGATTACACGAGGCGTCGAAGTTGCAGCTACTTTCGTACGACACCATGTTAAACCGACGGCATCAAAAGAGTTGCTCAAAAAACTAGCCATTTTTTACTGTCGGAGCAATTTTGTCGCCTTTACTCAGAATCGGGCCGATATCACATTGAACAGCCAATAAAATGCATGGAAATCTGACGAGGGAAAAAACTTTCCAAGAACAGCCAATGAAATGCTTGTAAAACTGACTTGTCGCTTCAATTTTTGTCGCTTCAACTTATCCCGTGTAAAAAGTGCTTATTACAAGAGACGTCGAAGTTGCCAGTACTTTCGGGCGCACCATGTTAAACCTATGGGTTCAAAAGAGTTGTACCAAACCAAACAACTTTTTATTGTTGGAGCAATTTAATCACCTGTAGAAAGGTATTGGGACCCACATCGCGTGGAACAGCCAATGAAATGCTTGGAAAACTGACAAGTCGCTTCAGTTTTTGTCCCTTCAAATTATCACATGTAATAGCACATTTAGATATCATATTTCCCCTTATTAAACGGTGAATTATTGTCACATTATTCTGAATGTGTTGGAAAGTGTTTCATAAAGTATGCTTGACGCATGATTTTCTTTGTTCTTTAATTATTAAATTGTCCATTTGTTTTGCTTTGTTTTTGGCCATATGAAAAAATATAGTTTTTCGCTTGTTGGTAGATCATGTGGGCATTATTTTTTACATTATTTGGAGCTATGTTAAAGAAATAAACCAATAAGAATGAAAAATCTTTTTCAAAAGTCTCTCTTCAGACTATAAATTCAAAAATCTTTATTCAGCTGTTGTAAAATGCGTCTGAAACTGGGAAATGCATCCAGAAATATTTAAGGAATCGGGTCCTTTTGACAACTTTTTGAAATCACGTTCCGTTGGATTACGTCTTTCGCAAGTATATTATTTCTTCATGGAATGCTTGATTCAAATTTGTCAAATTTGTTTTGGAAAGAAAAAGAAAATTTGAGACAGGTGTTGAGATCTCTTTTTAAATTTTTCTTATTAAAATTCAGTACATTTTAACGATAAAAGATTCTAAATATTAAAAAATAATCGACATATATAATAGATTAATCCTAAAGTTTTATTTTATCTAAAAACAAGAACGAAAAATCATGCATCAGCCATAGATTACGGAACAATGTTCCTCACACTAACGGAATATTATTAAGAAAGTTCATTTTTAACACTTTCCAACAAAAGTGTTTATGACTTCGGTTTGTCTGGCCGTCTGTCCGTGCTCTAACTCCCGTAAATATGCTCGGATTGCCTTGCAATTTTTATATGTTATTGTCGTTATCTATAGCACGTTCCCTATTTCAACTGAAGTGTGTACCACTTATAGTTCTTTTACAGGGACACTCAAAAGAATTCCGTTACATGACGGTCTATGGGGAAAAATCATTTGCGGTTTATTTTAATGATGTTACACAATTGCAAACACATTGTAATTGATATATATCACTAAGGTGTATTACAAGAAGCTTAATATGGAATAGGGTGTGGATAGCACTTATAGTTAATTTACAGGGACAGTCAAAAGAATTCCGTTACATTACGTCTATGGAGAAAAATCGTCTGCGGTTTATATAAATGTTTCACTATTTTAAACGCATTGAAATTTATTATACATTAATCAAATGCGCCATTTTATTTCAATGGATGAAAATTTTCAAAATCGTCTGAATTCCCATAGGAAAGCATTATGACCTAAAAAGAAATGTTTTCCGTAATCTTATTAAATTTATATTCGTGATTTCCTATTGTTTGTGTGAATGATTCTAGTATATCTTGGATTTCGTTCTACACAGTGGTTTTATTAGGATAAGCAAAAATTCAGAAAATAATTTCATGTTATCCTAGTACCTAAATAGCAATATTTACTTACCTGCCAACCACGAAACACTCGCATCTGATAGATAAGTTGAATAATATCTCGTGTACAAAAGCAACTTATGGAAATGTAAACTGAATCTACTGTATTTCACTTATGTCTATTGCAGAAATCTATGTATAGATGTGTTATTACAATTTTTGTGTTATTACAAAAATTACAAATACTTGTGTTATTACACAAGTGTTATTACAATTAGTTAGTGTTATTACAATTTTTGTTTCGGAAAAACAGTTTTGATGGTCATTCTATAATATTTATTTTACATACGTAACATCTTGATCTAACTCGATGGCAATAGCATACTAAAATCTCTCAATAAAATATCAAAATCACCCAATAAAATATTGTAGCAAAATAGTCTGAATTATTTGAATTTTATTATTTTGATATTCTTTAAAATTTAGTTGCTAGGTTACGGTTAAATTAAAGAGGTAAATAAAAATAAATGCATTTTAAAATTTGCAGAAAATGATAGAATAAAATGTATTATATTATTAGAACAGATGTATAAAATTGCACCAAAAATTATACACCTAATTTTAAAAATCTGACGAATGTATTAACACAATTTCAAATTAATTTGAATAATTTAAGACCTGACTTGATAAATTTTAGCCTTCTTAACTTACCGTTTAAATACATTAATCAAATGCGACATTTTATTTTCAACGACTGAAAAAATTCAAAATCGTCTGAATTCCCATAGGAAAGCATTAGGATAAAAAAAGAAATGTTCTATATTTTCCGAGCGAATGAACCAAATGTAACTAAAAACTATACAGCTAACTCCGGGTATCTCACCAACATACCTACCAAAAATCAAACTAATCGGATCATTTTTACGGCAGTTATCGCGGAACAGACAGACAGACAGACAGACAAACAGACAGAAACCAAAAACTTTTCGGGTCTCAACAGTAAGCCTTCACTGACGTTTCGGCAATAAACGGTAAAATAAGTAGTAATACACTACCACATACCTTAAAATCAACATTTTTTTTCTGTTTTTTTGCAGTGTGGCGTTAATGTCCTTCATATTTATAGGCCTCACATATTCTCTTTAAAGAAGAAATTTCAGTAAAAATGATATGATTGAAAACTAAGAGTTATACTTTCATACACACTTTACCTAGAAAAGGAAAACTTTGAAAAATTGATTAATTAATTAAGTTATTTTTTCGAATTTAATCAACTGGAATAAAATACATAAATCATAAACATAAGGGGTGGTTCATTATGTAGGTAAGGCCACCCTGCGAAATTTCACACAAAAGCCTTAAAATCTATAAGCTCAACCATATGTAACTAACATAAATTAATTTGTGGTTTACTTCGAAAACTAATGAACATTTCTAAAAAAACAATTTTTTTTAATCAAGTAATAAATTGGAGTTTTATTTACTACTAGCTGCAGATTGTGTTCGATTTGTATTTTAAAATATCTTTTGAATTTTTGGGGAGAAATACCTTATTGATCCAGTTTTTAAATTAAAATGTGTAAGTATTAGCCATAATCTAATGTCTTAGCCATAAGCTAAAAATATAATTATTAATATTTATAAGTCTTAATTGGACCTTTCAATTGTCTTAAGATTCCTTAAAATTGATGAATTAATGCTCGAGTTTTGGAGTATTGAAAGATTGGTTGATTGATTAATTCTACCGATTTTTCCCTGTTTTTTTTTTTTTTTTTTTTTTTTTTTTTTTTTTTTTTTTAAATAAACTATTTTAGTAGATATCGAATGCTACAAACTGCAGATTGTCGCTAGAATTATCATTTATAAATCTTGATTAGATCTTTATTAGATCTTGATTAGATCGGCGTAAGATTCCTTAAAATTGATGAATTAGTTCCCGAGTTTTTGAGCATTGAATGGTTGGCTGATTGATTGATTCTCCAAGTTTTTCCCTGTTCTCTCAAGAAAGATTTTAGATATCAGAATGCGACAAACTGCAGATTGTAGCCAGAATTAGCATTTATAAATCTTAATTCGACTTTTCAGTCGCCGTAAGATTCCTTAAAATTGATGAATTAGTTCCCGAGTTTGCGACTGTTGAAAGATTGGTTAATTGATTCATTGTCCCGGTTTTTCCCTATTTTTTTCATAAACTATCTAGTAGATATCGGAATGGGACAAACTGCAGATTGTAGGCAGAATTATTATTTATAAATTTTAATTCGATCTTTCAATCGCCGTAACATTCCTTAAAATTGATGAATTAATTTCCGAGTTTGTGAGTATTGAAAGATTGATTAATTGGTTTATCCTGTCAGATTTTCCCCTGTTTTCTCAAAAACTATTGTAGATATAAGAATGCGACAAACTTCAAATTGTAGCCAGAAACAGTCTCTACCTACCTCTGATAAGTTTAAGTGGTTGTTATGCAACTGCTTCTGAGCCTATTCCGAACAAACAAACAGACAAATCTGTAAATGCTATTTTTGACTTTAATGCAGTCGAATGAACTGAGAAATATATGTTTTGCTAAAAATCACAGAAATACACTTCAATTTTTAACACTTTCCAACATAGTCGAAAAGTCTTTATGTATTCGGGTTATTTGGTCGGGTCTGTCTGTGCTCTAACTCGCTTAAATGTACTCGGTTTGCCATGTAATTGATATAATGTTATTAAGGTTTACTATAGAATGTTAGGTTTTGAAAATAAAGTGTGTACTACATATTGTCCGTTTACAGGGACACTCAAAAGAATTCCGTTACATTATGGTCTATGGGGGAAAATCGTTTGCAATGTATTTTAACGATCTTACACTGTTTCAAACATATTGAAATTGTTATACATTACTGAGGTGCATTACAAGATGGTTACTGTAAAATATTGTGTGCATAGTATTTATCATTCTATCACAGGGACTTACAAAAGAATTAAGTAACAGTATTGTCTAATTACTGTCTAAGCTATAATTGCTGGAAGTGCGTTTCATTTGCGGTACGTGTTTTTAAATTTAAGTAATTTTTTAAATATTACTTAAGGTATATAAAGTTTATAGATCACAACAAAAGGAATTCAAGTACATTTCCATTTTTTGTTGGAAATTAAACGAGAAAGTTTTGTTACAGTATTCTTAATGAAATGGAAAGTGTTTCATAAGCTATGCGTGACGCATAATTTTTCTTTCTTGCATGTATTAATATAGATTCAATCCTTAAAATTACCATAGCAACATTTGAAAGTAAGCTTCGCACTTTCAGTATCTTATAAAGGGATATAAACTGAAGTTATTGTTTTCTTCCTTTTTCCTAAAGCAAAGGAAGTTTTTGGAATACATATACTATATATATATAATAACATCATTATTTCGTGATGGTCCAGCACACGATATAGAAACGTTGCAAGAAACTGTGTTGAAATACTGCGTACGAAAAGCATAATAGCGGAACACGGGGTAATCGACATGTTTTGCAAACCGAAATGCGAGTTTTGCCCATCTTTTGTTTGTTTTAGTATGCGTTGTTTTGTTGGTAAAAAAAAAAAAAATCAACTAGGTCAAACGAGCCGTTTTTACCTTTGTGGACAGTGAAATATTGGCTATTTTCCCGCAATGTCTACCTGCCTATTTTTTCCGCAAGTACAAGGTTTTGTTCCAGGAAAATGTTCCAGCCTAACAGATGTCTGAATGTCATGACTTTCCATTGTATTTTCGACTAAATCAAACGAAATTTTGTAGATATTATCAGTGATTTGAGTGATTTTCCCCCAGTAATATCGGAATCTTATTGTATTGCCTGCAAAGAGATTTATAGTTTAGGATGGATGGAATGAAGATTATGTATTTTTTCGATATGTATAAAGTATTATTTATTTATTTATTTTTATCAAGAGCATCTACGAGAAATTATATTTTCAATTTTCTTTTTCTTCCCGTATGGCGTCTAAGGTTGATCCGTGCGATATTTTTACCGCATTCAACATTTATCAATTTGGCGTATATACTTTCCGAAAGTAATTCGAAATATAGGAGTAAAGCGTCACTGATATATTTATATGAAAAGGTTATGGGCATAGCTGCACCCTAGCGATCTCAAATTGTCACCGTACATATAAATATATACGATATTTATAAACTTTAAAATATTAGAAATATTTTTCAAAAATTTCAGATTATATATATATATTATACACAAAATTTTTATTACATATATATATATTATATTTATATATATACATTATATATATATACAAGTGTGTGTGTGTATAGGGTGTCCCAAAAAGAATGAAATGCGCTTTAAATTTGTACGTGTTGAAGCTGATTAATGCACTATAAAAACTACACGAAAACGTTTCTGGAAATCAGTTTTTATAAATGCGTATTTAAATCTCGAAAATATATTACTTTCTGGGGTTTCTAACGATAAGGAACGCATTTAGGAATCGTGGGTTACAAGGAAGAGGTTGTTGCATATTTTTGTACGTGGTTATATTATATTTTCGTAGATTAAGTAACATTGATCTTTTTTTACAATGTGGATTGTCTCCTACAATGCAATAGTACAGCAGTTATTTTTTCCCATGATCGAGATGCTTTTGTCATAAATGGCACGATGTTTTTACTGCTATCCAAAGCGATAAGCAACACTGTCGCTGAAAAGAAATACGCCAAATTTCTATACATCTTCAAGTGGTGTCGTGGTATATGTCCAGCGGGAAAGACATTTTATTTATAAAGCTGAAAAAAGCTTTACCTCGATTGCATCGAAATGACACAATTTTCACATTTTGTACTTAAAGGGGTTTAGCTTCTTAATCTACAATCATGGTAAAATGAAAAAGAACCATCGATTATCAAAGCCATAAAAAAGCATATTTATTCAGGTCGATTTTTCAAAAAACACAATATCAGCATGCAACGCACTGGTTGTGAATGCTTTTTTTACACAAAGATTAATGGAATATCATTACATTTAACGAATTGTTTTACACCTTTTTGTGATTGGAATTTTTTTTAATGGAATCTGAATTAATTTTTTTCACAGATGATTATACTTTTATTTAATGATTTATCTTTGATTTTTCTTTATTAATATGTTTGTTATTTCATGTTTGTTATTTTATGGATATTGCTTTGTAAGAAGTGTACTCGAAAGGTTACAAAGGGGCTGTCCATAAATGATGTCACACATTTTTTCAATATTTTTGATCCTCCTCTCCCCTTAGTCACAAAGTGTCACACTTCACCATACCCCCCCCCCTTGTCACATGTCACGCTATATTACATAGACATATATATACTTGGAGTTCAGAAACAAAGCACTACGTTATAGATCATGTTTCAAATTTTATTTTTCAACTTTAACTATAAGTTTTAATGACATTTGTGAGCATAACAATAAAAATTATTCGTGTATTTATTTTGTATAAAATAAGATTAAGGTTTACGACAAAAACATAATTAGTATACAATAAAGTAATACAATTAGTAATAAAATATTTATATTTTTTTTTTTTTTAAGAAAATAATATAAGTGAAAACAAATCACGTGAAAGTTGTTTTAGTCCGATTAAAAAATACACTCAAATTCTGGTAATTTCGAAATTTAATCTGCTGATTTTAATGATTTTATTTTAACCAAAATGTGTGATGTCACACTTCTTCTTACCCCTTCCAACCCCCTTGTCACAAACTGTCACAATTTCATGACCCCCCCCAACCCCCCCTCCAAGCGTGGCATCATTTATGGACGGCCCCAAAGCATTTTTATTTATTATTTTTATTGTCTTTGGCAGAAAAATGTAAAAAGACTTCGTTCACATCTATTTTTGTTTAAAACGTAGTATAATAAAGAAAATTGTAAATGAAATTTCCGTGAACTTCTTTTAACGAGTTTTTGTTTTACGAATATTAGTTTAATAAGACTTTTAAGTGGAGATTTTATTTGAAATGAGGAAGAATACTAAGAAAGGTAATGGGATTTTTATATAAAAAAAAAAAAATCAAGTTTGATTTCGTTCGCTTTTATTTATTCATTTAATTGCTTAATTTTCTGAACTTAAAGATGAAAAAAAAAATCCTCACTTTTAAAATAAAAATTGCTAAAAAATCCTTAATTAGACAAATGTTTGAGACTTTTTACTTTAATGGAGTTGGACTATACATTATAATGTATTTCCCTACAAAAATGCGACGATTTTTTTTAAAACTTACATTTCTGTATGTATTTGGCAGTCAAATCTTGTGACTCATTTTTCACTCACTTCGTGTTGACATAGAGCTTTGAAATGTGGATTATATATGTATCCCTGAGAGCAATATATGAATTGAACAATGATTTTTTAAAATTCAATCCCTAAGGGAAGGGGGGGGGGTCAAAGTCGGTCCAAAACTTGCATTTTTCCCATAGAAATAATGTTACGATTGTTTAATTGAAAAAAAAATAGCTCCATTGTTGCGAGATCCATTTTCACCATATTGTTGCCCGCATTATTATGACCTCAGCATAGAGTGACACGCACATTTGTGCTTTATAGTATAAGTTGACTTTTTTGTGAATTTTAATGAAAGAATATTTAAAAAAAAAAAAAAAAAAGAAAGAAAGATTGATCCCATTTAATAAATTTACGCGGTTTTCGTGATTAGAATTTTTTCAACAAAATTTTCATGAGATTTTTTTATGTTTATATTTTTATTTAATAATTTTTATTTAATTTTATTTTTCTGTTTCTATGTTTATTATTTCATGGAAATTGTTTTGCAAAAAAGCACTCGAAAAGTTAATAACTTTAGCAGAAAAAATGCACAAAAATTTCGTCCGCATCTATTTTTGATAAAACTTAGTATTTCTATGGTCCTCATGTCTGATTTTCTTTTTTTTTTTTCTGAAAACAATTGAAGTGTTTGCTGCTAAAATAAGGTAGCTCCATTTTTGGCATTTTTGAGATGTCCACTTTCTTGTTTTTAAAAAAAGTCGCTCAGAATAGGTTATATATATATACATATATAATATATATATCTACCCTATATATATAAAATCCTAATGAAACGAATTTGTGAAACGATTTTATGAAACGAATTTATGAAACGATTTTATGAAACGACTGATTAAACAACTGATTATGTTTCAGGGCTATTTTTAATAAAATATTAAACGCTTGATAGTGAAATTAATACCAATTGTTCATAAAAATCCGCGGATGTTAAAACTGGTAATAGAATTTTGAAATTGGAATTAGTTTTCGAGATATTAATTTTTTTCTAATTTTAATGACATTTCTGTAATGATGGCAACTAATTACTCAGTTTTTTTTGTGACAAAAAAGGGAAAAAATTGAAAAGGATCCCGATAGGGATTATTGATTTCTTTTTATTCGTCATTTTCAAATTGAAATTGGGTTTATCTTTTATTTCAATCGATAATGAAGACAAGATTGTGATTAAAATATGTTTTTCAGTAAAATCTGAAAAAAAAAATCACATTTCTATCGTCAGGATTCAATCGTCTGTCAGCATTTAATTTAAATTATAAACTGAAAATGTTTTGAATAAATTCGTCCAAATGACGTCATTTAGGTAAACGCAAAAGAAAAGGAGGAAAAGGAATTAATAGTAATTATTATTTATTGATATCATTTTGTTATTTTTTTGTAAAATTTAATTAAACGACTTTATAAAATCATTAATTTGTATATTTGAAACTAATATATAATATAATAATTGCCCAACTGAACGGAAGAATAAAATATCCTGCTTGGTTTTCTATCCTGCTTGGTTTTTTCCACCAAGCTTTTTAAAAAAGCGTCAAGACCCCTATAATAGAAAAGCACCAAAAGTTTATTGGGTTTTTTTTTTCATAACTTTTGGAAACAAATCTATGTATATTAACGAATCTATCCCTTTTTGAAGTTCGAATTACGCCAAACCTAAAAGCAAAGGATCCTATAATGGAAAAGTACCCGATTTTCTTATGGACAATATTCAAGTGACATAACATGGTGTAAAATTATCGGGGATAGCAAATTTGTTTAATTATCTCATCAATTGATGCCGAATAAATGCAGGCATACATGCACAAAATATTTAATTAATTTTGTATGATAAATAATTATTAGAAAATTCGTATGTACATATTAATTAAAAAAATAATTTACATATTCAAAATAACATGAAAATATGCATGATGGTGCACTAAAATAGGGAGAAAATTAAAATCTGTTACTGAAAATGTCTATAACATAGTACTTTTCAATACCGTGGTTCTTAATGTTATTCACAAGCAGATGTAATTTTTCTCATCCTTAAGCGCAAAGGAAGAATAGAATACAGATCGTTGTTATAAAAGTCCGAGAGGTAGCCACAATTTAAACCTAACCATTTTATACAAGTTGGTTTTCACGTTGTAATTGATTTTACTTATCATTCCCGAAAACAGTCGTCAGTTGTCGCAACAGCTGTGTATGAGGCCATGATAATCAAAAAAATGCCCCATTAAAACGTTAAAAGCATGGCTACCCAATTACAGATTTACCAATATTTATAAAATAAAGCACGGTGTCATGTTTTTAGAGGCCTCTAAGTCTGAGCGGGGGTTGGCGAGCGTAGCTCGCAGGGGGTAGGCCCCCTAGTATATATATATATATATATATATATATATATATATATGATATATAGATATATAGGATATATAGATAATATATAGATATAGATATAGAATATATATATATATATATATATATATATATATATATATAGAATATAGATATAGAATATATGGATATATAGGATATATAGATAATATATATATATATATATATAATAACAGAAGAAACAAGAAGACTGATGAAGAAACGCAGAGAATTTAAAATGAAGAAAAACTATCCTAAATCAAGAGTTGAATATGCAGAATTATGTAAAACGGTAAGAAAATGTGTTACAGAAGATATCAGAAAATTTAACTGTGATCTTGTCAAAAAAGTTCTAGAAGATAACAAAAGTTTAAAATCAGCTAAGCGCAAACTGTGTGTTGGAAGAAAAGGTATTTTTGCACTGAAGACAGCAGATGGAAACAATCACCAAAATCAATAATGAAATAGTACACATTGTCGAAAAATTCTATAACGATCTATATAAATGTGAAGATCAAAGGGAAATCAACCTACGTGATCCACTAGTAAACATAACAGAAACTGAAGAGATAATCCCAGTGATGACAGATGAAGTTGTACAAGCCATTAGAGGCATGAAAAAAGGTAAATGCCCTGGCGAAGATGGAATTACAATTGATCTTATCAAAGAAGCAGGAGAAGAATTTGCAAAAATGCTAGCCTTACTGTTTTCCAAATGTCTCGAGAAATCAGATGTACCAGAAGATTGGAATAATGCTGTGATGGTGTTACTTTATAAGAAAGGAGAAAAGGAAAACATTAAAAACTACCGTCCAATCAGCTTACTGTCAGTGATTTATAAAATTTTCACCAAAGTTTTAACGACAAGACTTGAATCAGCTCTGGACTCAGCTCAACCTAGAGAACAAGCAGGATTTCGAAGTGGATTTAGCACAATGGATCATATTCAAACAGTAAGGGAAGTTATAGGAAAACATAAAGAATATAATTTACCTCTCTGTCTTGCCTTTATTGATTATGAAAAAGCATTTGATTCGGTCTACACATCTGCAGTAATTACTTCTCTGGAGAACATTGGTATAGACAAACCTTATATCAATATCATAAAGAAGATCTACAAGAAAGCAACAGCCACCATCCGTTTGGACAAAGGAAAAGCGAAGATCAAGCTTGAAAGAGGAGTAAGACAAGGAGACACCATTTCGCCTAAGCTTTTTACTGCTGTCTTAGAGAGTATTTTCAAGAAGCTGGATTGGGAAAACAAAGGGATTAGAATAAATGGGGAATATTTAAGCCATCTCCGGTTTGCTGATGACATTTTAATTTTCAGTAATAGCCCTGAAGAATTGCAAAATATGCTAAAAGATTTGGCAGAAGCTAGCATTAATGTGGGATTAAAAATAAATTTGGAAAAGACTAAGGTGATGTTCAATTCATTTGCATCAAAAAAGAAAATCGTCTACAACAACACTGAGATTAAAGATGTTGAAAGTTATGTGTACCTTGGACAAGAAATATCTTCAGACAACAGTATCATGAATGAAATCAATAGAAGAATAAGAAATGGATGGAGTGCTTTTGGGAAGAACAATATTATTCTGAAAAGTAACATGCCTCTTTGTTTGAAAAGAAAGGTGTTTAACTAATGTGTTTTGCCTGCACTAACTTATGGAGCAGAAACTTGGACACTAACAAAACGGATGGTACAAAGATTACAAACAACACAGCGAAGTATGGAAAGATGTATGCTAGGCATAACCAGAAGAGACCGAAAGAGAATAACGTGGATAAGAAGTCAGACGAAAGTTTTTGACATTATCGAGAGAATTAAATGGCTAAAATGGAAATGGGCTGGGCACATTGCAAGAAGACAAGACAATAGATGGAGCACAAACACCCTACAGTGGTATCCCAGAGATGTAAAACGACCAAGAAGACGACCTCAAGTAAGATGGAGTGACGAAATCAGAAAAGTGGCCGGTGTTAATTGGATGACTAAAGCACTAGACAGGCAACAATGGAAAAATCTGGGGGAGACCTACATCCAGCAGTGGATTGAAAACGGTTGATGATGATGATGATGATGATGATATATATATATATCTCTTAGGAGATTTAAGTAGAATGATAATAGAACTTGATATGTTTTTTGAAATTCATAGATATTATAATTATATATATACCGGGTGTCCCAAAAATGACTGATGGATTTTAAAATTCAATAACTAGCAAACGGTGACAGATATTTAAAAAATTCTTGCAGCAGGCTTATGTATGATGTCGGGAGTTTTTTTACTGTGATTCTTGATTTTAGTTCGAATTTTAAACAATAGATGGCGCTGACAGCAGTTGTCGCTCATTCGAGGCAGAAACTGACGTCACTCAGCATTGATACGAAGAAAGGAGATTAAGGCTATGGAGTGAGTCTCATTCGCCAGTACAATCTTGCTCTTAGGCCCCGATTCTGAACTCATTCAATATGATTTCAATGGAATTCGTTGCTGCCATGGAAACAACAAATTCTTCGATAGTGGAATACATCGTTCAGATCAGGGCATGAATTTAACAAGCAGTATTCGAGTTTGCTGGCGATTTTACATTTATGAGTATTTATAGGAATTTTATCTAACCAATATGAAAATTTAGTTTCGCGAGACGACGGCAATGCAGGTATATCACTAAGGTGCATTACAAGAGGCTTACTACAGAATATTGTGTGTACAGCAGTCATCGTTCATTTACAGGGACACACAAAAGAATTCTCTACTGTCTGTTAACAGTAATTCCTGGAAGTGCGTTTTAAGTTACTGAACGCGATTTTAAATTTAACTCACTTTTTGTTTATTACGTGGTGTGTATAAATTCTGTAGATCATATACAGGGAAATACAAAAGTTCGCGAACACATTTCCGTTTATTGACAGAAACTCCAGAAGGAGAATTTTAAACTGTGCTGCGCGTTTCTTAACTGAACTAAAATTTAGCATCCTATGTAGTATATATACAAATCTATAGATCATATACAGGGCTGAATAAAAGTATTCGGATATTTTTCCGAATATTGTATACGTTGGAAATTCCTGAAATTATGTTTTTAATTATGTTATGCGTTTTTCAAATTGTTTACTTAGATGTTATCTCTCAGCTTATTAAACGGTATGATTTGTAAACTTATTTTGGAAGCGTTGGAAAGTGTTACATAATCTATGCTTGACGCATGATTTTTCGTTCTTGTTATACAATAAAATGAGATATCTTAAGAAGCTATTTAAAAACACATTACTGAATAAGAATCCTTTTCCGCAATTACTGCCCAAATAATGTGTGCAAATTGTGTCGTATAGCTCTGTATATGATCCATAAAATTTATACACACCATCTAATACACTAAAAATTGATACTCAGGGGTTTTTTTTCTGTTTTCACAAAAAAGGAAAAAAAAATCTTCTATTTGTCCGTTTTTTCCCATTTTCGAACTTGACCAAGATTTTATGCCCCTTGATTTTATGTATCAGTTTGGAAGAGATTTGTGGAGAATTATGGAAGTTATCGTGTCCATAAAAATATAGATAGATAAATAAAGTTTAGAACTGAAGATGGTTTTGGGTTCTAGAAGTCATAATCGGCGTAGATCTGCAACAATTTTTCAAAAATTCCAACATAGGGGAAAATGTAATAGGTAGTATTTATTACGAAACCTACCTAAAATGGAGTCACGTTATTACCTCTGTCTTACTCAGATCTATATTTGTGATAAGTTAAATTGTAATTCATCGAGCCATTGCTATTCAATTCATTTTCAGATTGCAGTGAATACATAGGAAGTTTCGCTCTTCTTCGGCTCACTGCGTTTCAATAACTTTCTATTATTTTGCATTCCATGTATTCTTAAGTAAAACATTTACATCATAAATTCTTCTCTATTATTTTTATTAAATTTCTACTATTAGCTCACACTCTCTCTATATATATCTTGTTGGAATTTTCAATCGTTAATAAAATATTTTCTATTCATCCATTCAAGTTCAAATAAATTTTTTTTAACTTGTACTGGATGACAATGGATGTTAATTGTCTGAGTGCAACGAAGACTCATACACAACGCAGTATTACTTTGCCCCATATATAGCTACGATGGATATTAAAACATTTTGTCAAGCATAACTCAAAAAATATTTAACGGATTTCGTTAAAAATTTTTACAGCAGGTACCTATAACGGTGACAACGACGTCTATTTATTACCAAGAATAAATGTCAAACCGTTTGGAAATTATGTTAAAAAAATAGATAAAAAAGCACAATTAAAGTACATGCGTCACTAAATTTTGTGCATACGTCATTTTCACCGGCGGGAGATTTTCGTAGACAATCGGAATTGAAAAGTTCATGGAGTACATGGAGCAAAAAAATATGCACGCGCTAATATTCAGCACAATAAAATATATTTCAATTTAGTAGAAATCGAAAATTAATCTGGATTTTTTTCTGTTCGAAAGAAAAACCCCGCAATAACTTGGTAGACTTGGTATTAGAGATTTGGCGCAAATCTCAGCAATAGCAGCTTTTTTTATTTCGCGTGTGTAAATTTAAAAAAAAATTCTTTGGTGTTTAAATAAAGGGTTTCGATTTATGGCATTATTTCTTTTTTTTTCTCTTTTTAGCATTTTAAATGGGATTAATGAAAGGCGTGTATTTTAAATTAAATGAGTGAAAGGTTTATTCTTAAATGAAATGAATTCAATATGAAAATGTTATAGGAACAAAATTTGGCGATTTATCAACTGCGCCAGGAAAACATAGAAGTATCAATATATCAAACGGTATGTAGTACGTAAATGAAACATTTATATTATAATCACCCATCGTACAAGAAAAAAACTAATATTCTGCATTCAGAGGGGGAAATCCATCTCCTGTGCTGTAAGATTTGGCGAGTTCGTTTTTGGTGATAAGTTTTTCGATGTGATTGTTGGGATCTGCAGAATTTGGCTTACTTTTTCTAAATCGTATTTTTTGCAGATGTAGTATTATGTAAATATATTTTTTTGCAGATATTTCTCTATTTTGTATATATATATATATATTAAATTGTAATGGCATTTGGAAAAGAGATTTTTACCTTTTTATCTGTGCCTTCGGAAATATTAAAAAATAAAAAAAGATTTACATATATCAAGCGTATAATGTTATGGTTTGCATTTTTATACTGACCACTTCTTCATTTTTAGATTTTAAATGCTATTTATTATTTACTAGCCGTTTATTAATTGTTTAAAATTTACTCCCGTGACAATAACAATTATTTATCACAAAAATGCCTCTTAGGTATGTTAAATAAGTTTGTTTATGTATTTTCATTACTTATTAAAATATCGAATATGGCGATAAAATTTTATTTTAGCATCGTGCTTAAATTTTTAAGATGGTGCAAAAACATGTTTTAATAAACGTATGTTTGCAAATATTTGAAAAACATGTTTTACCGCTCTCTTGAAAAATTTTGTAAGATGCTAAAACTACCTTTTGGCACCATTTTAATTTTTTTTCGCCAACCGACATTGGATACAAAACTTTTCCCCATTCAGATACACAGACAAGGCTGGTCTCAAACAAGAGTAAAGCTAGCAACAATATTGTTTTAACTCTATAAGAGTTACAATATTGATATTAAATGCTCCGATTGGCTTTAGGCCCAATTACGAAAGTTTCTCCTAAAAAAAACTGTAGAAGAAGTCTTTTACATTTGTTTCAAATGAAGCTCGGTCTACAAAGTATTAGTTAATAATACAAACAACACTAATGGCATGGAGGCAAAAGTTTTAATTTATATGTATATATTTGAAACCCTCCCCCCCCCCCCAAAAAAAAAAAAAAAAAAAGAAAGTTACACTAATGAATTTAAAATGGCGTTCAGCCACGCTTTCTGACATAAGTAATTGGCTGCAAATGCGATAACGAAACTTTCATTTAACTGAATAACATGTAGCTAATATAGCCCTCAGGGTACTTTGCAGTTATACAGACCTTGTGTTTTTTTTAAAAAGCTTCAGACAATTCAGGTTTAAGAAGTTGAGATTTATTGTCAAATGATATAAACAACCATGAACACAAAACTGATGAATTATTATTCAGGTTTATGTATGTATAGATCAGTTTCAACTGACGTCACACCCTAGCAACCACCTTAGCAACCAGATTTGTTTTTTGTTTGCCCATCAAAGATGGTGGATTGTGATTGGTTAGCTCGTAATACAGTCTACAAATCCACGATTATGATTGGTTGATAACTTTTGGTGGGCTGGTGATCACGTGGTTGAAACTGATCTATTTAAAAAAAATTGCATCTGATTACACTTATTGGATAAATTACTTCTGTTTGCATTTAATCGGCTTCTGTATATTAAATGAATTGTCTAAATATTGGGAAGAAGTGGCGAGAGGTAGAAAGACGAGTAAACAAACGGGTAGACAGACGGGTAGTGAGATGGTAGAGAGACGAGTAGCGACATAGGTAGGCTGACGGGTAGAGAAACGAATAGATAGACAGCTAGCGAGAAAGGGAAAAAGAGGGTTAACTGAGTAGCAGCGAGATGGGTCACGAGACGGTAGACAGGAATGTAGCGAGAAAGGTTGCGAGACGCGTAGCGTGGTAGATAAAGAGACGAGTAGAGAGATGAGTACAGAGACGAGTTGTCTGACGGGTAATGAGATTGTTAGCGAGACGGGTAAAGAGTCTGGTACAAAAACAGACGAATAGTAAGACGGGTATACAGACGAGTAGAGAGGTAGTAGATGGGTACGGAGATGGGTAAGAAGATGGGTAGAGAGGCGTATAGCCAGACGGGTAGAGAGACAGATAGACAAGTTGTGAGACAGATAGACAAATGGGTAGAGAAGTGGATAGAGACACGGCTATACATACAAGTAGTTAGACGGATAGACAGACGGTTAGAGAAATAGATTGGCGGGTAGAGAGACCGGTAGAGAAATTTAGACAGGTAGCGAGACGTGTAGAGAGATAGACAATCGGTTAGAGAAACGGGCAGAAGAACGGATAGGGAAACAGACAGATTGTGGAGAGACAGACAGACAGGCAAAAGAAAAGTCTGCGGATTGGCGCAGTAAAGGCGCAGGGGGCAGAACCGCCTAGAGAACAATCAAGAAGTATCTGTTAAGCTTAACTTTGAAATATATATAATTTTTCAATTTTGGCGATACGGAGATTTAATGTAAAATTTATTTTACAAAAGTCATCGAAAGACTTTTTGTGTACTTTAATAGTAATTTAGAATACAGTTTTGCAATCTGGTTTGTAGCAAAGCATGCTATCAATGTGGTTTGAAGTGTAAGTGCTTCTATAAACAGTTATACAAATAATAGATATATAATCAAGGAAGAAAAATTTTAAATTCACACACAAAAAAAGGTGCAAAAATGAAATTAAATTTGCGTTAAGTCACGCTTGATAGAATAATCTATTGACTGCAAATCTAATTACGTAACTTTAAAAAGCTTGGCGTTTTAAAAGATCCGGCGGTTTTTTTTTTTTTTTTTTTTTTTTTTTTCAAGAAAATGAGATTCTTTGCCACATGTTAAAAAAAATATGACAACACATCTGATGAACGGTACTTCTTTTCTATTTTTTTAACAGTGTATATGAATTTATGTATGATATTTTGTAATTCTATCATTTAATTTGCTCTTTTTCTTTATATTGTAATTGTTAACCCTATGTTCTCAGCAATATCACTCAGACTAATCCCTTCGAGGGAAGTCCTAGTACAGTTTTTTCAAATATTAATTCATTCATTAAATTTAATTAATTAATTTTAATTTTTATATGGGAGAAAAAATTTTCTCTCATTGTTTTCATAAATGAAATGAAAGATTTATCTCAAATGAGTGATGCCAACAAAAAATAAAATACCGCAACGATGACTATAAAATAATGTTCAAAAAAGATAACGTGGGACATTAATGCTACACGGGTTTATTTTATATATTTATGATTAAAAAGTAGGAATTGACTTAATTTTTTTTTTATATTACTTGTTTTTATGTAAAATGTAAAGATAATTCATGTGTTAAACATAGAATACTTACTGACCTAAATACCGCAGTCCTTCCTTATTATTGAAATTTTGCTTCACATATACCTTACACACAGACACTTTTTTTGAAAAGTTCACCAAAATAAATCCGTATTTCTTAACTTCAACCACAATGTAAAAGCTAAAGTGTTTTTAAAAAGTAAAAGATTGAAGCTAATCCCGTATATACGAAAATAAGTCTTTGATATTAAACGATTGGTGGGAAAAATGTTTTCCATAATCCATTTAATATCACTTTTATGTTTATCATAACAGGAGAATCTTGTCTCGGTTTTATGAGATCTGAGAATTTTATGTCTTCTTTCACTCTAGTATATTAGTGTTTCCCAAATTTCCAAATACAGGGTTGTGAGCTGACACCGGACCTCGAAAACAATATGCCGAGCTGCGTAAAAACATTTTCGGAAGAGTAGTACCCAGCGTTATCTGAAAAAGCTATTAAAAAAGTGTTAATGCATTTTGTCACAACTTTAAAATGTGAAGTAAGCTTTCCAAAGATGTTATTGTTAAAAAATAATATTAATAACAAATATAGAAGATGCGAAGAACCTTATTAGAGAAGATACGTCTACACGGAATTTTAGTGAAAGTTTCGCCAAATTAATCAGCTTGTTCAGTTTTTATGAACTTCAGAATCAGAAGTTTTTAGATGTGGGGTAAAAACGTTCCATAACTTTATCACAAAGTAAAGTTTATTTACAGTTCTAATTTGTACACTCGTACACTCGTTTGTTTTAACTCACAAAACTATACACAGCAATACTTATGGCGTAATAATATATATTAAATTTCTCAAAATAAAAGAAATAGAATCTCAAAGCCATTTTAACTGCGTATTAACAAAAAAAGGAAAACATGAACACAAGACTGTTGCCATCGGCAACGTAACTTACAAAATATCAAAAACAAAGATAATAATCATGTAGAGTTTTAACCCAACATCCTCCCACCTAAGTTAAATTTTAACATAAAAGTTAACTTACAATTAATAATAGTCACAATTACAATAGCAAAATTATATAAATAGTTCACAAGTCCAGTCTATGAGGCATTTTAATGATACGGCCACTTCTAGTTTTCCTTGCCTCCTCAGAAGATTCAATATTGCAGTCATTATAAAATCTTCACTATCTTGTCGATACCAAAGTTTTGTTTTCAATCGGATAATATCGTTTTTATCCTTGAAAGCTCCCAGAGTTTTTAACTTTTCATCCTTTTCATTAACGAAGCTTTCTTTCTGTATTATTCTGATAACTCTATACTCAGCTACAGAAATTTCTTCGGAATCAAGGCTACCATATTTTCTACTACTTCTCGGAATACGACTATTATTGATGAATCGAAGTAGCCAGGCAATAATTCTTACAGTTTTGTTGTAGTTCGAAAACTTATGGATAAAGGAACTGTCTATATTTTGAAGATTCACCATAGATGATACTATTTCCTTTCTCTTTTCCTTTAACACTTCTTCTTCATTTACTGAGAATTCTGATCTAGGCCATTCATCAGATGGGTAATACAGCCAAGGAGGACCTTTCCACCACTCTGTCTCCAATAATTGTCGAGCGGAACAACCTCTGGAGGGTAAATCCGCTGGATTGATCGACCCAGGTACATAATACCAATTTTCTGGTTTACTCACTAATCTAATTTCTCGCACTCTGTTATACACAAATGGTGTCCAGTTTTCGCTACCCTTTATCCAATATAATGCGTTACTGGAGTCAGTCCAAAAGAAGGTGGGAATATCTCCTAATTTTAAATCTGCTATAACTCTTTGCCACAGTCGGGTACCAATAGTGCACGCTAACAACTCTAACCGAGGAATTGTAATAGACTTCAGCGGAGCTACTTTAGATCGTGCTTGAACTAGTTGACATGAAGTTAAGTTCTTACTTTCACTCCTTAAATATATGCAGGTAGCATAAGCTACTTTGCTCGCATCACAAAAGACGTGTAAACTTAAATTGCAGGTATCATCAGGGTCTTTTATTAAGCATCTAGGTATAGTAACTTCTTTTAGTAGATCCAGCTGTTTTCTCCACTTTTTGAATTTTTTAGAAATTGCTGATGGCAGCTCTGCATCCCAAGTTGTTTTCATTTCCCACAGTTCTTGTAACATTAATTTCGGATATAAGGTCACTGGACAAGTATAACCAATAGGGTCAAAAATTTTGTGGACTTCTGACAATATTTTTCTTTTAGTAACAGGTCCATTATCTTCACAAACTTCTTTTAAATTTACAGAAAGAGTATCTGAGTTCAAGAACCACTGCAGGCCTAATACTGGGACAACTTTATTTTTTGTACAAGAAGCCTCTTTTGTTGAGGAATGGGGATAATTGTGCTCCCACCCTCTAAGGTCAAACTTCCTTTCTGACATAATATCTGTAGCTACTTTAATGAATTCATGCAATTCTGTCTCCGTTTTTACACTAGTTAGACAATTGTCTACATAAAAGCTGTTCTTAAGTTTCTGGACAATATCCACAGGGTATTTTGAGTTCCCAAGTTGTGCTTCCTCCAAAATCATTTCCAGATGATACTGAATCACAGAATTAAGTAAGAAAGGACTACTTGAAATTCCGAAGACGACACGACAATGTCTATAATATTTCAGTTCATTATTTTCGTCATACCAAAGAAATCTTAAATAATCTTTATCGCTTTCTTGTAGGCGAATTTGTAAAAATGCTTTACGGATGTCCGCCGTAACTCCAAACTTGTTCATCCGAAAACGTGTTAATATTGTAGGAATTAACTCAACAAGGTTTATCCCTTTCTCCAGGCAGTCATTTAAGCTTGGGAAAGCTCTCAGCTTTGCTGAAGCATCAAACACAGGTCTGATTCTAGTTGTGCTATTTTCTTTCACGATATGTCTGTGTGGGAAATAATGAGACGGTAATTGAATCTCGTGCTTAGGAATTTTTTCAATTATTCCTTCTTTTTCCCATTCTTCAAATATTTTATTATAATCATCATATAAATTTTCTTCTTTCAACTTCCGTGCAGTACCTTCCAGTCTCTTTAAAGCCAAGTTATAATTATCAGGTAGTGGAGGGTGATCGGCAAGCCAAGGTAAATGTACCACAAAACGATTGTCTTTGTCGATTTGAACTGTGTTAAGAAAATGCTCTCTGACGGATTCATGAAGGTCTTCTTTAGTTTTCTTCTCAGAAGGATCTGTAATACCGAGAGTGTCAAGAGTCCACAATTCTGTTATTGTTCGAGTAGTAGAAAGCATAGAATTAGCTACTGAGATTTCATTTACCTCTGAAGAAATCTGGGGTATACGTCCCATTGTGGTCCACCCTAAACGTGTTTCCATTGCTGTTAAACCACATGATAAGGATTTGTAACCACCGGTAATGATTTTTCCGGCTACATCGGCTCCTATTAAGATTTCAATAGGACCTATATAATCATCGTTGACACAAATATTATAGTCAGTAAGCTCTTTTAAATGAATCGCAGGTATTGTCGGTGGAACGCTCCCACAGACAACAGGTTGACTCAGTACTTTAAAATGACAGTTATAAGATCCATCGCAACTTGTCAAATATAAAGTAAACACATCATGCTTGCACACTCCTGTATTTTCTCCTCCGAACAGAGAATGCTGAAGATATTCATAGTCTTCCCTTTTATATTTCATCTCTTTGGCAGTGTTTTTTAAAATGTAAGAGCGCTGCGAAGCAGAATCTATGATGGCTCTTGCGTTCCGTTTTCTCCCATTACCTCTTATTAAAACCGTTAATGTTAATAACATAACACTAGGGCTTTTGGATATATTCGCAAGTGCTTGATCCTCTTTTGAAACATTATCTAACTCTGTAGTTTCTTTTCCGGTTGGTGAGAATGCTGGTTGCTTTATGTTACGACAGAGTAATATATGATGTCTTTTTCCACAACCCAAACAAGTTATCTTTGAATAACACTTACGAACTTGATGACCCGGTTTTAAGCACAGAAAACAGCACCCTGATTTCTCTACGAGATTTTCTCTATCTTTCATCGTCATTTTCCGTACCTTCAAACAGTCAGTGGAATTATGGAAATTGCGGCAAAATATGCACTGTTTTTGTTCATTCGAAGAGGTCAAAAGCTTAGCTGCACTAGCTATTTGACGAGTGTCCCCGTATTTGTGTCTATCATTTCCAGCCCTCTTCTCTTTGAACAATTTAAAATTACTCTTGGTCTCAATCCCAAAGTTTTGAGAGGCTAGGATTATGCGCTCCTCTGCCTGCACTTCATCTTGAAGAAAATCAAGAATTGAATCGAGATCAGTCTTTTCAGTAATTTTAGATTTATTTTGATCCTCCTCCTCATGTGATCTATGACTTACAGATCTATATCGTTCCCAAGCTAGAAGCGTTTCCTCAGGTAAAGCAGATTCGACAAGTGGTAAAAGCATCGACGCATACTTATCTCTCGTTACCCCTAGTATTTCAAGCGCACGAAGCTTTGTTTCTAATAAATCATAAAGATTTCTCAAAGATTTTTTCAACATATTCTGCTTTTGGATAACCAATGACAGAAGACCCCTAACATACACCTGTATAAGTAGCTCTTCTCTCCCAAAACGTAATTTCAATTGTTCTATTGCTTTCTCATAACTATTTCCCCCGGGTGGAAAACTTTTAATTAACTCTTCGGCAGCACTTCCCTTCTCCATACATTGGGATAGATATGCAAACTTATCATGCAGATCTAAATTAGGGTCTTTATTAATTTTCTCAAACTGCCCCCAAAAACTAACCCAGTTCCTTAGATTTCCATTAAATGTAGGCAATTTTATTTTTGGGTAACGTAATAACGTATTTTTCTGAGAATCACTACAATTCGAAGAAACGTCTTCTCTTTCTGAAAGCAAAAGCTGACTCAACTTAATCTGTAATAACCGCCAACGGTCTATATAACATTCGGATTCATCGATCTCTTTTTCAATTAAATCATCTGTAATGTTTTCAGAATAAAGAAACTGTTTAACATTTTCTTCAGAATTTAGCATTAGCGTAGCTTTCTCCTCAATAAGTTTCAGTTTAATTATTTTGTCAGAATTTGTTAAGTTTGTTTCTTCAGTATCGAACTCGTTACAAGCTTTGCTAAACAATCTCCTATGCTGAGTTCTAATTTTCTTTGCTGCTTCCATATCAACTCAAAAATAAGACAAACAAAACAAAACTTACTCGATAATCAGCAGCCGAGTCCTGTCGGCGGACGCCAGATGTTCAGTTTTTATGAACTTCAGAATCAGAAGTTTTTAGATGTGGGGTAAAAACGTTCCATAACTTTATCACAAAGTAAAGTTTATTTACAGTTCTAATTTGTACACTCGTACACTCGTTTGTTTTAACTCACAAAACTATACACAGCAATACTTATGGCGTAATAATATATATTAAATTTCTCAAAATAAAAGAAATAGAATCTCAAAGCCATTTTAACTGCGTATTAACAAAAAAAGGAAAACATGAACACAAGACTGTTGCCATCGGCAACGTAACTTACAAAATATCAAAAACAAAGATAATAATCATGTAGAGTTTTAACCCAACACAGCTATAGTCAAGTTGGCTTCATTCATGACGACTTATTTTTGGTTCCCAAATTTGGCGACATTCCGCCAAGTGTCGCCAAGTTTCGTGAGAATTTGAAGCTGACGGATATGAATATATAGTTTTATACCTATAACTGGAAAAATGGTTACAACAATGAAAGATAATTTGCGAGAAATCAAGTTTACTAAAATTCATAAATTAATCCCTGATTTTTTTTTAATCTGTGGTCTTGTTTTCATCTCAACTATTTTGTACGAGATCGAGATCTTGGTAAGCCAAATACACATGCTTAGCTACATCTAAATCGGTTTATAAATACGTGTGATATCGCATGACAAACATCAGATATATATATATATATATATATATATATATAAATCAACGTTTAAACGGAGGGTGATTTTGGGGGTCTGGTGGTCATGATCGGTGAAAATATACCGACATTTTCCGGAATTGCTCCCCTCTTTAGGTTCTAACTTTTTATAGTGTACTACCTAAGTTTCAGAAACGCTGCTCTATATTATCCAAAGACATTGCTTTGTTAATGAGTTGTAAATATTAAATTTTAGATACATTAAATAGTTACTTGGCAACATTAGTCCAGTCAAATTAGGTTTTTTTCTGGACATAATTACGTAAGTTTTCAAACTTGGTGATATTGTTTGGGAGGGTCTACTAATGAATATACTAAAAGTCCTGATGGATGGGAGGTGAGCGCGAGGGGGGGGAGGTAAAAGAAGGTACCATTTTTCGGTATTTTGTTAATATCTCATAATCTATAAGACCTACGGAAAAATTGCTAATACAAAAGATAAAGAGAATTAAATTCTCTACAAAATAGGTTATATACATTTTTCTCTAGAGTCCATAGTTAACGAGATAATCGCTTTCAAAATTCAAGAAATTTGTCAAAAGTCACACCAGCGACAGAGAGCGAGTCAACCGTTTTCGACTTGTTTTTCTCCGGCTGCTTTCGGTTGGTTGGTTGTATAATATTTTTGCAGAAGTAATTAAATAAACCCTAGTACAACGCAATTGGATCGTTTGATATTTCAAAAATTACTATTTTTTAAATGAATATTTTAGCATTAAATTGTACACATGGTTCCAAAACATTATGTTTGACTGTTTATTTATTATTCACAAAAATTTCAAATAATTTAGATGACATGAAATTAATTTTTTAAAACATTAACACTAATGCGATCTATGAAATGCTCTGGAGGACTCACACGGGGACGAGGAATAAATGACAGCGTTTTGAGTAAGTGGGTTCTTGGCGCCACAGCTACCTTTCATATTTGTATCTACCTGGAAGAATTCTGTGGTTTGACTCTTTTTTCTGGTGAAGAATATGAGGATTTTCGTGAATCTCGGATGAATAGAGATGCTGCGGATACATACAAACTTTCAACTTGGTTTGAAAATCACCCGCCCTTTCCTCAGATAGATAAAATTATATCAATAGCTTCTGGGATTATTGGAGATGAAACTGTCACTTGATTCAAAGCTTTGGAAATCGGGAGAAAAAAGATTATTGAGGTGTCTGGGAAATGCTACTCACATGTGAAACTAACTCGGAAAGGTATAGCACAATCACTCAACAGTATGCATAATTCAATCAAATTTCATGATACCACTATAACTGTGGATCCTCTAGCTATATTCCAACGGATTTCCTTGTGCAAACGTAGCAATGATGATTTAGAAAATTACTTACAATATGAATTGGCTCCTTATCCTCTCTCTCTTTTTTCAATGATTGCGGAATGCGGAAGACAAAAAAAGTGCTTTGTATCAAATATTTGAACAATCAGATCAGATAATAGACCTCCAACAACAAACAATAGTTGTGGATGGTGGCTTCCTGTTACATAAGATTGTGTGGAAGAAGGGATCTACAATACAGGATATTTGCAACACCTATATAAAGTACAAGAAACACTATTGTGGAAAGAGCTGCAGAATTGTTTTCGATGGATATACTAACACTGTAAACAGTACCAAAGTAGCTGAACAAGATAGAAGGTGCTCAGTGAAAACGTCAGTTGATATACATTTTGAAGAACATACTGTCATCAATGTGCCCCAAAATCAGTTTCTCTCAAATAAGAACAATAAGACAAAGTTCATTCCCATTCTGTCCTCTAAACTAAATGAGAAAGGAGTCTTATGCCAGCAAAGTCCTAATGATGCCGACACTCTGATTGTTCAGACTAATATAGATGCACTGAGTGAGAGTGACAACGTTACTGTTGTTGGACAGGATGTGGATATACTTGTTCTTCTCACAGCCTTAACCCCTTCAGATAAAAATGTATACTTATACAAACCAGACCAAGGGAAAGTCGTAACTCAGGTATTTTCATCACAACAACAGAAGCAAAAGGGCCTCAAACACATTATACTACTTGCTCATTCATTCTCTGGCTATGACACAACATAATCTTGTTATAGGAAGGAGAAAGTTGCTATCTGCAAAATGTTGATGCGACGTAAATCATTAGAGTGTGTAAATTCAGTCTTTCGTGACTCAAACTCGTCACGTCAGCAGGTGGCAGAGGTTCTTCTGGCGTAAGTTCTTCTTGAATATATATGAAGCTCCACATACTACAACGTCACTCAACTTACATAAGTCCGTTTCTAACATGAGACCAGAATTAGCATCCCTGCCTGCCACAGAAGGAGCAGCGATGCAACACTCATACCGGGTTTTTCATCAGATATAGCTGTGGCAGGGCAATGAACTGTCTCCTGAGATTTGGGGTTGGAAACGCAAGCTCGATCATACATTAATGCCTATCACAACCACCGATCCTGTTGCCCCTGAGGAAGTACTACACCTCAACTTCTGCCAGTGTACAACCGGTTGTGGGAACAAATGTGGATGCAGAAAAACAGGAATAACATGCACTGCTGCCTGCCACTACTGCCATGGAGACTGCTCAAACAGTGCGCCACCTGTTGAGGAGGATGCCCTAATGGAAATAGAACACAAAACAACATCTTTTGAAATTTCACATTGAACTCGGGGTAATCAAAATGATCAAGGACTTGAATATATTGTTTAATCCTATATCATTGTATTTTACGCATTTTTCATTTTTGTATGTTTTATGTTAACAAAAAAATGTCATTTGATAAAGTTATTGTTCTGGCTTTCATTCTTCTGACCACATCATTTATTAATGTTCGTTTATGTTTAGGTTAAGTAGATGTAATGTAAGTGCCGTGGACCCGCTCTCTGGCGCTGGTGTGACTTTTGACAAATTTCTTCATTTTTGAATGAGATTATCTCGTTACCTATGGACTCTATAGAAAAATGTATATAACCTTTTTTGTAGAGAATTTAATTGTCTTTATTTTTTGTTTTGACAATTTTTCCGTAAGAGCTATAGCTTACGAGATATTAACAAAAAACCGGAAAATGGTACCTTCTTTTACCTCCCCCCCCCCCCCCTCGCGCTCACTCCCTACCCATCAGGACTTTTAGTATGTTCATTAGTAGACCCTCCCAAACAATATCACCAAGTTTGAAAACTTACGTAATTATGTCCCAAAATGACCCAAAATCTGCCTAATTTGACTGGACTACATGTCAAATATTGCATTTTATATTATTTCATAATGTAACTTATACGTTTAAATATATATTATTGTAAACTAGCAGACTACGACAGCGTCGCTGGTCGATTTTTCCAAACGAACCTCGAATGATTAAAACATCTTTTAGTTCCACCTTTCACTGCCAGAAGCTCATGCTGAACATACCTCTTTCCCAACGAACCTCCGGTACTACGATTCTATGGCACCGCTGTCTGCGGCACCATACAACAGGCATGTTACTCACGTGCTGTAAAAATAAATTAGTTTCACCTTCCACCACCAGGGGGTTCCCGATCTATATGCATTTTCCATTAACGTGATATTTAAATTACGACCGAACTCCCCCCCCCCCCCACACACACACACACGCACACAAAAAAAAATTAATCATTGACCTTTAACATTGACTTTTGAAACAGAAACGAAATGACACGTTTTTTTATTTGACTTCGCAATTTATTTTCTTTCCTTTTCAGAAAATAGGTAGTTTTTTGCAAAAGTTAAGGAAAATTACTGCCCGATTTTTATGAAAATCGCATTTTCGGATGCAGAAAGTTTTCTACACATATGCATGGTGAGTTTTAATCGATACCTCAAATACTTTTCTTGATATTTTCAAATTAGTGAAAACAAAGCACTCGTTGCCATCGGCAAAAGAGAAATAACGGCTTTTTCGCCGCCACGTACCTTAGCGTTTTATATACAGTGGACTCTCTCTATCTGAACACTCTCTAATGTGAACACCCCGGTATTATGAACACTTTCTGATGGTCCCGGCGAAACTCCATAGACTTAACAAAAGATGAACTCTCTGTATTCTGAACATCCTCTAAGAACACCCCACTATTATGAACGCTACTTTTGATCCCATTCTAACCCGCCTCTCCGTAAACTGAACGTGTGTTTGCAGTTGGAATGCGGGGAATTCCCGCATCATGGAAATTCGGAAAAATTGTTGCAGAAGAATAAAAGGGTTTGATGAACTCAATTTAAAAATAAAGAAACAAAATCATTTCTAGATTTTAAGATCTACCCGATGTTGAAATTTGTTTCTATAATTCAGATAAAATCTTCAGTTAATATTGACAAAACAAACAAAAAAAACATTCATTATAACAAAAAAATAATAATAATAAATCGAAAGAGTATTTTTGTTTTTATTGTATGTGTTCTCAACTAACTAGAACATTCTTATATATTTTTAATAAATAAAAAAGTGCAGATATGAAATTGTTTTCCATTTCAGAAAAAGTAAATCATGATAATCAAATGAAATGAAATGATCAAAACAATCAATTTTTATGCAAAGAGATACAAGAAAAAATAATGTAAAAAACATGTCATGTGATTTCCCCTTTCCCGAGATGAGATAAAAATAGAAAGATTGCTCAACAGAAATACCCACCCCTCCAATGACAGATAAGAGACAACAGGTGTTAGAGGGAGTGGTTGAAAAAGGATTATGGTGTCTTTTCTGCACACCTGGTTGGCAGCATTATTGCTTCTGTTTCTTTCTTCCTTTTTGTTCGGCAAAGGAAAATGTTTTCGTTATTTCACTATCATTGCAGGGAAAGAATCACAAAACTTACGTAGATATGTCAGAAATAAGTAAGAAGACGAAAAAACGGAAAGAACTGGAGCTTCAGGAAAAATACGAAGTTGTTCAAAAATTAAAGTCAAAAGTAAGTCAAAGAAAAATTGCATCTGAATTTGGAATTTCAGTAGGTCAAGTCAATGTCATCAGCAAGATAGAGAAAGAAATTATAGCTGCTTTTGAAGCAAATAAACCTTCCTCAAAGTGTAGAATTTTCGAAAAGAAAACGGGAAATGAGAACATAAACAATCACGTCTGGAAGTTTTTTTGCCAAATGAGAATGAAAAATCTTCCTGTCACTGGACCCCTGTTAAAGCAGATCTCTCTGGATTTTGCAGAAAAGGAGAAAATCACAGAATTCAAGGCATCAGAAGGATGGCTGACTCGCTTCAAAAGTCGGCATAACATCGAATTCAAAATAATCAATGGTGAAGCTGCAGACGTAAATATCGACACTGTGGGGGAATGGAAAAGAAAGCTTCCGGATATAATGAAGGATTTCGATGCCGCTGACATTTTCAATGCCAACAAAACCAGCCTGTTTTTCAGAGCTCTTCCAAATAAAAACTTAGCAGAAAGAAGCAAGAAATATGCGGGCGGAAAAATGTCAAAAGTAAGACTTACCGTCATGCTCTGTGCCAGTTTTATGCGTGAGAACCTCAAATCACTAGTGATCGAAAAAAGTGAAAAACCACGGTGCTTCAAAAATGTGAAAATAGCATCATTGCCTGTGCACTATAAATCAAATCGAAAAGCCTGGATGACATTCACAATTTTTTCACAATGGTTGGAGGGCATTAACCAGACGATGAAGAGAGAAGGAAGAAAAATTCTGCTTTTTGTGGATAATTCCAAATCACATACAAATGTGCAGCTGAGCAACGTGAGCCTGAAGTTCCTGCCACCGAACTGTACTTCTATAATCCAACCACTGGATCAAGGAGTAATCAAGACCTTTAAAGCTCACTACCGAATTCATTTTTTGAAGAAAATGTCCATGGTGATGGAGGAGGCAAATTCGGCAACCGAACTAACGAAGAAGGTCAATGTCATGGACGCTGTCCATTGGATATCAAGGGCTTGGATTGAAGTAAACCCCTACACCCTCCAAAAATGCTTCTACAAAGCTGGATTCCCGTGTGAGAATGAGCAATCAAGGACAGAGGACCAAGAAGTAACAGCTTTGAGTGACTTAGGGTCAATTCTTCAGGAGCTTCATACTGAAATTAAACTTGGAGCTTATCTCGAAGCTGACGGAAGCCTTCCTGTTTGCGACAACATTGTTGAAGAGGAAGAGGGTAGTGAAGACGAAGCAGAACCAGAAGAGAACGATGAAACAAGAAGTCCGATTACCTTCAAGCAATATGGCCAAGGGATTCAAGACCTGTTGAAATATGCGGCTGAACATCACCCGGAAGCCTTTCCACTTCTTAAACAACTAGATAACATGTATACTGCATGAGCATACACAATTCAAAAACAGACTAAAATTACTCACTTTAAGTAATGTGCCGATTATGTTTTCAAGTAATGTATTGTAAGTATGTAATTGTATGTATATTTTGTAAAAAAATTTAATATAATATTTAATTAACTTTTTTTACTTAACTTTTTTAATAGTTTCTAAAATCAGCACCACCATCTTGGTAACTTGCATGGTTAACCAGGCTAAGTATTCTATAAACTCAATACATAGTAGTAGTAGTGCATTTACCAATCTCCCTCTATAATGAACACCCCCATAATCTGAATACATTTGGTCGGTCCCATGAGTGTTCAGAATAGAGAGTGTCCACTGTATATAGATAAATTTTAATATGCTAAAAGTAAAATCAAAAATCGCTAAAAGTTGTTATAATTACCTACATGTGTTTCTATACCAATCGATATCATTTTAAAATGATAAAATAAATTCATAAAATTATATTAGTCGGTATTGAAACATACTATGTCAGTAATAATACCAACTTTTTAAAGATTTCTTTTATTCACATATCAGCATATTAAAGTTTATTTGTTATGTAATTCATATTTTGATTTTTAAATTATTTTACAAACAAAATTAAATTAATATTTTATGTAGTTTTCCATCGTTAGCTATTTTTAGTAATTTAAATGCATTATTTTAAATATTTAGAAAAGAAAGAAAAGAAAAGAAAAGAAAAGAAAGAAAAGGAATCTAAAATTATGCAAACGTGTTATGTAAATATACAAGTGTTAAAAACTTACTGACTAAATAATATTAAGCTTGCTCATTAATGATATTTTAGATTTATTTTATTTTATACCAAGAAAGGATATATTTTTAAAAATCAAAAAGAAATCCGCATTTCTTAACTTCAAATATAATATATAAAAACTAAAGTATTCTAAGTAAATCAAAGTAAAAAAAAAATCGAAACTAAATCTTCGTGTATAAAATAAACTGAAAACCAAAATTTTATTTTATCTGGAAAGAGACAATCAAGTATCTTAATCTACTACTGGAGACCGAAAATCTTCACATAAATTCGTTTTCATGTCATCTGTAGGTCTATGCTTCCCGAACGAATCTCCCCGTGTTTTTATGAGACATGACGATTTTTATGCTGACATTTTGCTTAATGTTACCCAATAATGGTCGTCCATTATGCTTTTGAAGATTACGTAGTATCAATGTCATAGACATTAACCTTCTGGCGTATCTAGTAAGTTTGGGGATCGAACACACATTAAGTATTAGATTTTACATTGTTTGCTATCGTAATTCATATTTTGATTTAAAATGTTTTTCAAATAAAAATAGATTCGCATTTTGTATTGTTTCCCCTTATTTAGCTTATATTCTTCAATAATTTACGATTATTTTATTTTATTTTAACTGATACATTTTAAGGAAATCAATCTAAAATTATAACAAGAAAGAAAAATCATGCGTTAATCATAGATTATGAAACACTTTCCAACACATTCAGAATATTGTAACAAAACTTCAGAGTTTAATAAAGTGAAATATGATCTAAGTGAACAATTTGTAAAAGGCATAAATTTTTTTGAAAACTGAAATTCGGCAACTACCATCTATAATCGTAAAAAATTCAAATTCGTTTGGGAATCCCTGAATATGATCTATACGTGTGTATACATATTACATAGTATGTTAAAAATTATTTCAGTTAGAAAACGCTTAACAGAGTTGTAAATTTCATTTTATTAATTTTCGTCAATAAAGGGAAATGCACTAGAATTCTTTTGTACAGCCCTGTATACCATCTATATAATTTATACACACCAAATAATATGCAAAAAATTAGTTAAATTTAAAAACGCTTACCACAACTGAAAAGGCACATCCACCAATTATCGCTCATAGACAGTGTTGTAACCGAACACTTTTGTGTGTTCCTGTATATGAATGATAAATGCTATGCACACCATATTCAATAGTACACTGGCCTCCAAAAGTAAAGGTACAACCAGTCTTTTGTGTCTAATTTGAAAACAAGTGAAGATAAAAACATGAATTTTAGAAGATTGTGCTTTAAACAGTTATTTATCGAATTTTACCTAATTCTAACATCAAAAATCATTTACAAATAAAAAATTGCATTTTTTGAAAAAGTCCACTGTTTGACAAAAAAATAAATACCAGTTTTTTGTAAAAAAAAAAAAATAAATAAATAAATGAATAAACGGATTTCAATAAGGCATGTGTCCGGCCCTACTTCTAATGGATTTGTGGCATCGACTTTCCATACTGCCAATTAAGTTGTCGGACACTAGAAAGGGAAACAACTCCCCCATACATGGAGCAACGCTTGTTCCAGCTCATTTCACGAATTTGGAGGAGGACTTACGGCAGCCACCTGTCTGC
This sequence comes from Maratus michaelseni, assembly GCA_963931845.1. Classification (NCBI taxonomy): domain Eukaryota; kingdom Metazoa; phylum Arthropoda; class Arachnida; order Araneae; family Salticidae; genus Maratus; species Maratus michaelseni. Next base: position 358,359,762 of record OZ007593.1, on the reverse strand, counting down.
TGAGATAGGATCAAGGAAAGAAGATTGTGTTGACCATTCCATTCGCTCCGAACCTTGATCCTCTAGATCAGTTCGATCGGACATTATCAATCATTCAGATTAATTCATCACCAATAGCACCACCATACGGTGTGACAAACGGAGCAAGGATCTCGTTCCGATATTTCACAGCAGTCAAAATTCTTCCATGGCACAAATGGAAGTTACTGTGACCAAAAGAGAGATTTCAACCCAAATCATGATTCCACCCCTCTATAACTGTGTCTTTCAACAATGTTACATAAGTAGAATCTGAGGTCTTGTTCTCTTCAGATCAGCACACGAACTGGATCACTCTCCAAAGCAAACCGGGACTCATCTATGAACAGTACGGAAGCCAAGCCCATTGTTACGTGTTCCAGGTAACGTGCTCTCTTGGTCAACATAAACGGGCACTTCTATGTTGTCGATTAAGAGGGCCACACACAGTGGGTCGTCTTGCATAGAGTCCTTAATTGTAAGGCCGTCTATGCATCTTAATCGCAGGTATTGTCATCCCTGTTGCTTTGCGATGATCTGAAATGAGCTGAGCCACAGTAGTGATGCGCCTCCTTCAGGCCAAAAGAGCTAGAAAACGATCTTGTACAGGGGTTGTAACCCATGAACGGTCTGGAACAAGTCTTCTTGATACTGAATTTTTGGATTCAAATTGATCTCAGAGCCTTTGGAATACACTTAGAGTTGCAAAGAACCGGTTTATTCCCGGGTTTATTTCCAATAGACTCGGTTTATTACCAGGTTTATTCCCAAAAGACCTGGTTTATTCTCAAAAACCCGGTTTATTCCCAGAAAACCTTGTTTATTCCCACGTTTAAACCAGGTGTTTTTTAGCCTTTGCAACTCTAATTACACTACGAGACGCATTACGACGTCTAGCAGCACTAGATTGTGATAACCCCATTTCCATCCATCAGATTGCCCGCGATCTTAACGAATCAAGTAAACGACATCTCCTAGACATGGACAACACTATTTTAGTATCAACAATTCAAGATCATCAACCGTAAAAAAAATTCAACCAAATTCCCAAAGTGGGATATTCGCAGTTCTTCCTGACAAACATATAAGTATCCAAATACATTAAAATAATTGAGATGGGTATAATTTTTTCATAAGATTTTATTGAAATTACTTATGATCATTCATATAAACCATATTTTTTACCTTTATTTTCATTCTTGTAATAGTGAGTTAGTAAGCGTCAAAAAACTGGTTGTACCTTAACTTTTGGAGGCCAGTGTACACCGTCCGTCTTTCATCAACATAACTGTCAGACGAGACACCACATTTGAGCACAGAATTAAGCAGCATTTCTGTTGGTATAGTCACTATAGATCACAGTGGGTATAAAAGACACATGTTGTCAGATTATATTGTTGATTATTGCCGATAACTCTGGTTGTTCGCGATACATTTTTGACTTCAAATAAAAGTCACAAATTGTGAGGCAGGGAAATCTGACTTCCCATGAATGTGGAGAAAATTTACTGTGGATACAGTTCTTCCTGAAAATGGCAATATACATACTGTTTCATAACTACGAAACGGGGCGACTATTATTCTCCGTCTTAAGAATGACGTAATGTATCAGATTTACTACGTCAAAACCGTCGTATAGCTATTCTATAACATGACACACCATCTGTTTGTCACAAAATGAACTACTCTAACATAAAAATTTCATTTCTTGACAAAAAACAAAAAAAAACTTTATTTTTATCCTTTCTGTGCAAATCTTTGTTTAAGAGTTTATAAATTATTATTTTTTTAAATTTTCCTTGACTTTTGTATCACCCGGTATATAAGCAATTGCTGAATACTTACTCAATTAAATAAATAAATTTTCCACCTTATACATTTGGATTTATGCTTTTACATCACTAACATTTTATACACAAAGAGGATACTTTTAAAAAATAAGATACAAAAATTCATATTTCTTAACTCCGCATATTATATAAAGTCTAAAATATTCTTCTTAAAAAGTAAAAAGATTAAAGCTAATCCTCGTTGGCACAAAAATTTTATCTTGTCGTGAAAAGACTGTCAAACTCCTTGATCTACGACTGATGAGACAAAAATTTAATATCACTTTTATGTTTATCCTTCCAGGAGAATTCTGTCCTGATATTATGAGATGTGACAGTTTTATGCCTTCTTTTATACTATATTATCCGACGATATTGCTTTGACAATGATTCGTAAATGCTAATATTTTAGTGCATCTCACACTTTTGTATTTGGAGAAACATCAAATGTTATTTTTAACTATAGGTGATATTATAAAACAGAGTTTAATTTTTAAATTATTTGGCAAATAATCACTGATTCACACTTAATACAGTCATGTAAGAATAGTAAGATATACTCATACTAAATTCTTCTTCATCAGATTTTTAGGAAAATGGAAAAGAAAATTTGGGAGTTACGCACAGATCGTATCTCATTTTAATTGCATCTATATAAAATAATATAATAAAACCGTATGTCATGTGACTGTCCTCAACAGTTCCGGGATGCCGCTTCACTTTTTCATATGCCAGGCAGCCATTTTTATTCAAAATTATTTTTTCTAATAAAACTGCATAAAAGTTACATTTTTAGAAAGATCGTTCAAAATAAATTAATATTTGAGAGATGACTTACGTTCAATTATGTATACATTCTGCAATAACTTCAGTTTCAATTAGGTTCGCTGTTCAAATTCTCTATCCATGAAAGTAAACAACAACAAAAAAAAAAGATTCATTCGTTGTGAACGTTTAAAATATTAAACCATGAATTTTTGGACCGCTGCCTGGTGTAAAAAAAAATAATCAGCACCAGTGAGACAGTCAAAGTTTACCATAATTCTGTTCCATACAACTCAACTTCCTTCGGATCTTTTCTTGATGTAAGTTGAACTCAGTGGTTGAACTCATGTAATAATATTTAATGGATCAAATTTCTAAACAAATTGTCAGCTTTTATTTTTCGTGTGTATTAATTAGAAACGATATTTTAATTTTGAAATCAAATGTTTTGATTTATGATAATATTTCTTATTTATCTATTTCCTATTTTAAAGAAAAATGTGAACGTCATGTATTTTAAATTGGAACAGCTGTCACGGACGCACCAGGGTTGGCGGAATTTTTGTTTTGCGCCATTTTGGCGAGAAAATCCCATTTTCAGGTACCTATTAGAGATTACTAAAACAGCATATACTTTTATTTTATTATGAAATAGTTTATTTTATATTAAAAACACACACACAATGATTAATTTATTATAAAGTGGGTTAAGCGGTTTTTGTCAAGAAAGATGAAATACATAACAACAAAAAATATGCGAAATGCTACCACGATCGCAAAAGTTCTTGATTTGTCTATTAGATTTTTCCGGTTTGGCGAAGGATTAAGGAAAAAAATAAATTATGAATAAAAATAATTTGTTACAATGCTTAACATACATTTAAGGGCGACCAAACTGGTCGCCAGTGGCGGCTAGTACCTAAATAGCTATTTATTTTTTCTCTTAAATACTGGTTGCCGTAACAAAATGAAGTGTTTTTAAATTAGGTATAAACAGATGACATTAAGTTACCAAGAGATACTAAATTGAACAAAACAAGAAAAATAAAACAAACATACAAGTTTAATAAACATTCACATGCGAATATGAAGTTTCGGTATTTAGGGTTCCGTACTTAAAAAGTAAAAACGGAACCATTATAAGATCACTCCTGTGTCTCTCTGTCCGTGTATCAGAGCCTTTTCACCCACATATTTTCATATTACTAGCCACTCACAAATATGTTTAGGAAAAAATTAGGGCCTAATTAAGTTACTTGAAAAACAAAAAATTTTCGTTGTCTATCATGCGCGGTATCGTGTGAAAGATCTCGTAATATCGAACTCAACAATATATTTATTTTAATTTTAGGTATTATATTTTCAGAGATATCGGGGGGAAATACACCGCAAACATATGTCCCTCCCCCTCTATTTCTGAATCTACTGAAACTAAAGTTATGAAAAAATTAGGGGTAGTAAGAGTTTATTTAAATCTTGCAGGAAAACTATATCGATTTCTTAGGTAACATAGTTTTTGAGGAAAACGAATTTTTCCGTTACACAAAAAATTTACTTTTCGGATGTTCAGCTAGGAAATCCATAGGCACTCGAGGTATCTATCGACGCAGAATCATCCAAGGATATTTGATAATGATTTTCGAAAACAACTTCGGTAATTAGCCGAGATATTAATTAAGTTACTAGAAAAGAAAACTTTCTTTTTATATGTCGTGTAGGGTATCGTTCGAAAGATCTCGTAACATCAAACTCAAAAATATATTTGTTTTAGTTTTAGGTAATATATTTTCAGAGATATCGTTGAAAGTATACTGGAAAAATATGTCCCACTCCCCTTCCTATTTCCGAATCTATTGAAACTAAAATTATGAAAAAATTAGGGGTAGTAGTTTATAAATTAATAAATAGGAATTAAAAAAATTAATGTACGGAACCCTTTGAACGCGAGTTATACTCGTACTTGGCCGATTTATTTTATTTTATTTTATCTAACATTCGTCTGACGGAAATGTTCAGAAGACGCTATCTATAGAAAAATTTCCACGTAAAAAATGAAAATGAAATATAAAGTTTCAAGAATGAAAAAGAAGAAGAATATGATGTCATATTGCAAGTATAACAGTGATTTTCAAAGAGTTGTGAATAATACAAGGAGCATAATTATGAGTAAGTACAGAAAGCAGGTGAATATACATCATATGAGTTTGAAGAATGTATTGAATCATGATAAAAACCCGATTATGGAAATAGTTTCATATTTTAACATTTTGAGGTTCTCTGAATTCGTTTTCGTTATTTTAACATCTTTTCCACATATATACGTGTGTATATGCATCTATATTATAATTTCCACAAATGTTCAGGTCCCCAAAGCTCATTCTTATTGAAGAACTAAAATAAAGATATTAGCATTTTTTTTTAATAAAATTTATCGATTTTTTTTTTTTTTACTAAGTAAGTAGTAATCTATCGTACGGATAAAATGAAAAATGAAAAAAAAATTACGCAAATTTTAAAACTCAAAATAAAAAAGTAAATTAAAACGTTACTTTTACTTACCCATCATACGTAGTAGGATAAGTCTTGTAAACGTTTTGAAAATTTAAAAAAAAAAATTGACGGATTTACACGTTTCAGACACTGGAGATTCCGAAAAACATATTTTTAGAAAAAATTTTGCCGCCCGTCTGTGTGTGTGTGTCTGTAAACGCTCTATCTCCCGAACAAATTGAGATAAAGACTTGAAATTTGGTATGTACTTAGTATGTAATAATGGGAAGAAGCTTATTGAATTTCAGTAACCTCGATTATCCGGAACTATTTTTTTTTCGGATTCTCGTAATATTCGTTCTGATAAAAGGTATATAAAATTTTTCGAAATTGTTTATTTTAAGGAGTGAATTGTAAAATACAATAAAAAAAAAAACATAAATTTTGCATAAAGAATGAAGTCAATCGGATAATGAGTTGCCGAGATATTTCTAATCCTGTTTTCCACACTCTTCGACTTTTCATGACTATGTATTTCATTCAAATTTCAATTCAAAGATATATTTTAATTGGAAATTAAACGCTGAATCCGACGCAGTAAACCGTTTGTTAATATGATTATCTTTTTTGGAGTTTTGAGAATGTTTCTTTTACGCAATTCAGTCACAGAGCATTTAAAGTTTATGACGTCATCAAGCCACGATTTTATTCGAATTGCAATGTATTTTATAAATAGTTTACGCATGTTTTATTTTCATATTTCATATTATGCATATCCATGATGGGTAAGTATTACGGTTGCCCCCAACGACTAGTTTAGAATTGCAACACGTATGCTTTGTTTACATCCACAGTTACATTTGAAGGAACCTTAGCAGTTGTGAATTTTCAGCTTTTGTTGCTCCAATGATGAATGGAAGCTGGCTAATTTATATCTGATTTCTAGTGAGTTTATTATATAAATTCATATATTTTTAAAATGGGTTTTTATTTGATTCATGCGTATAATAATTTGAATACTTCTTTTATTATGTTTTTATACTGCATGTTTAATTTTGAACTTGATTTTATCACATAAACCTTCTTAAAATCACGGGCAAGACTGGGTACTTTAGCTAGTATGGTATAAAATCGCCTTTATTATAAAAAGATGATTATTCTAAAATTCACTTTCTTAGACATATGTTATACAAGGATTCTCTTAAGGTAAACAAAAATAGTAAAGTTGTGTTACCAAATTTAAAAATTTCATATTAAAGCTAAACTTTATTTTTCCTCATCCGTATTATTTGCTCGCTTTCAGTATCATCTATAAAAGAAGAAAGAAAATTGTATGGTATCAGCTCTTTTTTAAGAAATGTAGCAGAATCTTAATCGGAAATTTATTATTCTTTTTAACGTAGCAATTCAGTATACCGTTTAAGCTATTTAAAATTCTTTCCGCGAAGAAAGAAGCATAAATGAAGTAAAATATACTCTTAGTTTTTTTTCTTTTAGAGCATTACTACTTAGTTTGAATGTTTACAGTCAAGAGACTCCTGGGAAAATAGGCACTTGTTTTCACGAACTGGCTCATGTGGGAATGCGCTTACAAGAATACATATGGGAGAGAATATGAAAGCCATTAGGATTATCTAACAAGTACACGTGAAGCAGAATGGATTTTCTATGTCTGTAAGTCAGTTTTTTGCGTAGAAGCTTCATTAAATAAAAAATAATAATATAATATACAGGTTCCGAAAAAATACTACCCTACTCTCTATCTCGGGAACGCTTGGAAATTTCGGAAAATTGTAAAACACATATATCTTCAATTTGAGGGAGGCCTCATTTGGAAAAAAAAATGGGGCAGGAATGGGAGCGCATAGGGAGAGAAAAACTTTAAATTTCTAATACTAACACTTAGTCTTGACATCATATTTGGATTATTCGGTATATTTTATCTGAAGGTACCAAACGGTACGTCATTCACTCTCAAAAATGAATACTCAAATTTCAAGAAATTTTCTTCGTTTTTGACGAAACGGTTTCTTGGGAAATGCTCCGAATAAACGTTTCGTCAAATCGAGTAAATTTACATCCTCAAAATTACGAAGAAATCAGTTTCCTCAAATTGTTTCTTTGACGAAAGTTCCAAAAAGGTTGGTGCTGCCATCTATCGGAGTTTTTAGAAGCATCCTTAATTGACTAAGGCAAAATAAGATCACTTGGGATTCGAACACGCGATGTTTAGCTTGGCAGCTAAGTGCTTTAACCACCTAGCCAGTGGGACTTCGGAATTACTTGATTTTAAATGCATTTATCGGATGTTGATGTGTGTTTATATTTTTAGAAAGCAGATTGTATTTTTATCGCTGCTGTTATTCTTTCTACATGTTTTAATTAATAAGGCTAGATTATTATTATGGTTTTTCTATGGTTAATAAATAATTAGAAAATGGCTTGATTAATATAATTTATTAGAGAAATTTCCTTTGTTCAATGGATGATTAAAATATGGTCTAATTAATTTGTTGATCAGAAATAATAAATTTTGAAGTGCATATTTTGGAGGCGAGTTCATCAGTTTTAGCGGATAAGATTACTGTTTATAGAGGGGGGTCAGTTATACATATTTTAAATTTGATTGTTATATGAATATATTTCTTAAATAAAAAAGAGCTCCTATAAAATTGTGTTTTTTTTTCTTTTTTTAAACCATTGGGAAAATGTTGATCTTTCGGTCGAAAATGGACCAAATGATGTTCGCATTTTACTATTTTAACTGTTTTTAACGAAATTCTGTAACTTTAGAAGAATTTTTTAAGCGTTTTTAACGAAATTCTGTAACTTCAGAAAAATTTATCTTTGAATAGGCAATACAAATGCATGAAATCGTTACAAAAAGGATAGACGCAAATTATCAGATATAAAAAATAAAGTAGAAATTTGGTACATTCCTGTTATAGCGGCCCCCAAGGATGAAATATTTTTGTTTCTGTTTTCATTAATATATTGTAAATTTAATACTTTCGTGTATTTTTTTTTTGAACGATTTTGTAACAAAAATAATCTGGCCGGGAATGGGGAAACATTTTTTTGTCAAATATTTGAGATTTTCCATTTCATTAAAAATCACTTAATTTTGAGACGAAATAATTGTCAAAAATGACGAAATATAGCTCAAGAATTGCGGAATCGTCAAAAGTAAGAGTTTTATTTTTGACTGCGAGGAAACAGTTTCGTCAAGATATTTGAGGATTCGCGTTTCGTCAAAACCCACGTGACTCAGTGACGAAATGATTGTCAAAAACAACGAAATGAGGCCTGAGGATTGCGGAATCGTCAAAATTGAGTGTTTTATTTCTGAGAGTGTTCGGTCAAGTAGTTTAGCAATTACGCAGGTTTAAAGTTTGGAACTCCAAACGTTTAACACATTTTTAAACATTGCAGTAACCGATGATATATTAAAAATTTAGACGTGTAATTAGACAATTAGTAACTAAAATTAAGCAATTCACTTCCAAATTTCTAATACTTACAAATTCCGTTGTGTAACCCTGTATATGATCAATCGAATTTATACACACCACGTACTGTGAAAAAAATTAGTTAAACTTAAAAACGCAAAACAAAATTGGAAACGCACTTATCACACATAGACTGTAATTATCGCACGTATAATGTAACCGATATTTTTTGTGTGTCCCTGTAAATGAACGATAAACGCAATACACACCATACTTTGAAACGAGTAATTTATAGTGTACCTCAGTAATGCATATAATTTTCATTATGTTTTAAATAGTGAAACATCATTAAATTACACTGCAAACGATTTTTCCCCGTAGAACAATGTGTAACAGAATTCTTTTGTTTGACCCTGTTAAATGAATAATAAATATTTTGCACCCCATATTCTATAAATAGCATCGGTTAATGCGCTTCATAATTATGTATCAATTTCATCGTGTTTCAAATGACGTAGCATCATCAAAGTGAACTTGAAACGATTTTTTCCCATTGACTATAATGTAACAGAACACTTTTGACTGACCCTGTAAAAAAAGTACTACACAGTTCATTTTCAATAGGAAACATGCTGTATAGTAAACGAAAATAACATACAAAAAATTCACGGCAACCGAGTGTATTTCCGCGAGTTAGATCACGGCCAGACGGCAGACAAACCAAAGTCATAAACATTTTTCAACTAGGTTGGAAAGTGTTAAAAAACATGCATAGTACAACGACTTTTTTTGAAAATCACAACGTAGTACTGTGTACTTTAGAACATATTCAAATTGCGTGACTACTAGCCAGTTTGTGAGAAATTTAGAGCCAGAATTAAAAACAAACATACCAATTTTTGGATACCAATGAAATCGATACAGCAAAATGAGTGTCTTTTCCAACGAAAAATGAATTATGAAAACCGAAGCATTCGTTCAAAAGCTTGAAGCGATCTTTTTGGACACGTCAACTTGAAAGAAAGCCGTAACACAGTTTTAAGAACAAAAGAACAGTTTATTTTTTTAAAAATAGTAAAACGGAGTGAGCCAGGAACAGAATGAATTACTGGATGACTTTAATCCTTTGCGATTATAAATGCGATCTTCATAAGTACGATTAACTAAAGAGTAACGCACGGAATTTCATCAAATTCATATCCACTTACCATTTCTTGACATATTTTGGTGGTTATTAGGTTTTGGTGTATATCTCCCTACAGGTGGCGCTGCTATGAGGGTTTTTCACAATATTAATGATAGCTATACCTCAAGAACTAATGAACGATATTTCATCAAACTTCAGATTCAATTAGATCATGACATAAACTGGTACTTGTTATATTTTGGTGTACATCGCCCAACAAGTGACGCTGATTATGCTGTGTTTTTCACGATACCATGATAGATCTGAAAAACTAACGCACTGAATTTCATCAAACTTGATATTCATTTAGGCCGACATAAATCAGTGCTGATTACATTTTGGTATATATCGCCCAACAGGTGGCGTTTTTCAGGATTTCCTTGATATCTATATTTTGGCATATGTTGGATGTAAATTCACCAAATTTTATAAGTAGCTTTTTCTTAAAATCGATGCTAATTAAATCTTATCTTTGATCACTGAACAGCCGGCTACGCTAACTTATATCAACAGAAATAAATTGCCACACGTGCGCACGCCGAGACAGCAGCAACCTGGCAACCTCCGCGCAACACGAGTGAGCATCCCTTGTTTCGTTCAACGTCAATGAGACGTTCTCCTCACTGGGGTGGAGTACTGTGGCGACGCCATCTGATACGGGCAGTAGAAAACGAGTATCTCGCAGGAAACGATTGAGGTAGCCTTTTGCTCGGCACTTAAGATCTCACCTACTGCCTGTGGGTTCCCAGGTTCGATCCTGGCTCCTGCACCTACTCCTGCAAGCGTAAATCAAGGCGGGGAATTTTTGGGTATGGTACCCACGTCATATTCACGATATTTTTTGGAAAAATCATGAAATTAGGCGTGATTTTCAAGATAAGCATTGAGTGCGTATAAAAAAGTGTTAAAAAACAAATAGATAAAAGCTATTTCTACTTTTATATTTATTCCGACTACATATGAAATGCTCGAGATTGTTTGCACAAGTCCTTTCGATAAATATTAGCCACAGATAAAGTTACTCGTTAACTAAAGATTGAAAGTATTTTGACTTTTTATAGCGCATTCGTAACTTTAAAAGCAACAACTGAAACTTTAATTTTAAAATGTAATGAAATAGAAAATACATCCGTACAATTCAGTGTATTAAATTTTTGAAAAACTTTTTTTCATTAGTGCATTTTTTTTTGGGGGGGGGGGAGGGACTAAAAAAACATCAAACCTAATCAGTTATTTAAAAAATGGTACTGTAAAAAGGGAAACGTATTTGTTTTTTCTTTTATATAAAAAAAGAGGCTTGGTATAAAAAAAGGGCTTCCTTCTTCTTACGCACAATGTTAATGAAAGTAACCTGAAACCTTCCATTACGAAAGATTTTTTTTTTCATTTTGATTAATCTTGAGAAGTCTTTAATCAACTTCGATCTGTAAAATAATCGTGCACCCAATTAAGACTACAGAAAAAGGGAACTTATTTTTTGCAATAAAAAGTTTATAGGTAAGAGGCACAAAAAAGAAAAGAATAAAAGACGACTATTTGAAGGGAGGAAAATCTAGGCCTTTATTTTTTTAAAGAAAGACTGGATAAAAATATTTACCTTCATTAAAATAGTTAATAGCGCGAAAAGGTGAATAAATTATCAATTTTTATTTTTATTACTAGGGGGCTCTGCCTCCTAAGAGCTAGGCTCGCTAACCCACATCCAGACCCTGCAGGCTCTAAAAGCACGCCATTTTGCTCGGATTTAAAAAGATTACCCTATTATGGAAGATTAAATGATATTATCAAGATCAGTGCAATCTTCTATAATCCGGTATCCATTCATTTCCCTTTGACTGGGGATTTTTGTTCCCAAGGTCGCAGCCAGCAATGTCGCGGCAACTTAAGGTTGTTTTCGTGATTAACCCATTTTAGGCCAAGCATAGAAATTTTATAAAATGTGGTATTATTTGCATTGAAATTTGCTTAAATTATATTCATTAAGTCATCAAAAAAGTTTCGTACATGAAAAATAATATTTTATTTAATTTGACGTTACCATTATTAATTTATTATTAATAATTTACCATTAAATTTAAATTTAAAAAAAATAAGTTTTCTTATGGCATTTGTTTTATTTTTTTTTATTTACAGAATTTGCAACTTTACTCCATTATAAAAACATATGATTAACCTCAAGTGGAATAATTATACATTTTCAAAAAGTCGAATTTGTCAATAACCGTTTCAAGTAAAAAACCAGCGTATTTTGAAAATTTCTCAACAGAAAGTGATTATTTCAATTGAATTACTAATATTTTATAGATGTCTCCAGAACCCTTAAAAATAGCAGAAAAATAAAATTAGCGAAAAATATTGTAGGTGTATGAGGCAAGCAGAGTTTGCAGAATAGCACGACATAAGACATTTATTTACAATTAAACGAAGACAAAATATATACAGCTCGTATGCGACTGAGCGCCGACATCTTTCTTAAAGTAACAACTGCTCTCGCTTCCGGAGCATCATCATCGTAACTGTACGCGCATGCGCCATATGTGCGGAGAAGAGAAAATGGATGTTGTATTCCAACAATTCCCCCCTTACAACGTGCATTTTCTTAACAAGGCATTAATTACTCTCCTATTATGCAAATATTATATGCAAATTACAGAGGAACAAAATATAAAATTACAAATACAAACAGTATATACTTTAAACTTATATGGAAAAAGGATACAGAATGTTGGATTCAATGGAATAACATTGAATGTTTTTAAACACTTAGTCCTATTAAATCACAACATTTCTTATGTTTATAAGCACTTAAAGCTTTTGTTAAAATGTCAGCTGCCATATTTTCAGTTTCTAGATATTTAACTTCTATATCTCCATTCTCATGTATTTCGCGCACAAAGTGATGGCGAATGTCAATATGTTTTGTGCGAGAATGATAAATTGGATTTCTTACTAATTTTTGAGCAGACTGGTTATCGCAGAATATTAAAGTAGGTGCAGACACTATTTCAGGAGAAAGTTCATTTAAGAACCGTCTGAGATGTAAAGTCTCTTTAGCAACCTCTGATAAAGCCATGTATTCTGCTTCAGTCGTGGATAATGCAACAGTTCGTTGTTTTCTCGATTCCCAAGATATAGCACCACCGGCATATTTAAAAATGTATCCAGTATAGGACTTTCTATCATTGACATCTGAAGCCCAATCAGCATCAACAAATGCAACTAAGGACTTAGTATCACGTTTAAAAATCAGTCCTTGATCTTGAGTACCTCTTAGATATCTTAAAACTCTTTTTGCAGCTATCCAATGAGGTTTGCCTGGATTGTTGTTGAATTGACTTAGAAAATTCACAGCATGAGTTATATCAGGTCTAGTTGCTACTGATAAATACATAAGAGAACCAATTAGTTGACGATAAGGAATATTATTCATTTCAGATTTTTCTTCTTCAGTTTTGGGACACATATCTTTAGTAAGCTTCACATTGTTATCAAAAGGTGTAGATATTGATTTTGATTCTTGCATATTAAATTTGCTCAGAATATCTTCAATATACTTCTTTTGAGTAATTTTAATACTGTCCCCGTTTTGCATAAATTCTATGCCCAAACAATAGTGTAACAAACCTAAATCTTTCATTTTAAAAGATTTGGATAATTCATCTCTAATATATTCATAATCTTGTTTACATTTAGTAAGAATTATGAGATCATCAACATAAACAATGATAATTGTTTCAATTGGAGATTTAGAAAAATAAACACATTTATCAGCATTTAGTGATTTAAACTTCATTTGTTTTAATTTTTCATCTAATTTATTGAACCATTGTCGACCTGATTGTTTTAATCCGTAGAGAGATTTTTTTAATAAACAAACTTTGTCAACATTAGATTCATATTTAAAACCATCAGGTAACTCCATGTATACTTCTTCAGTTAAATCACCATTTACATAAGACATAATAAAATCTAATTGATAAGCTGCAAAACCATTTTGAATACCATAAGCGATCGCAGTTCTGATCGAACTTAATCTGGCTACAGGCGAAAAATTTCCTTCAAAATCAATTCTTGGTTTTTGAGAACACCCCTTTGCAACTATTCTCGCCTTAAACTTTTCGATTGACCCGTCTTGTTTATATTTAGTTTTTAAAACCCATTTACTTCCTATAATTTTCTTATGTTTTGGCCTATCAACTATTTGCCATGCATTTTCTTGCATTAAAGAATTAAATTCTAATTCCATTGCATCTATCCATTCATGTTTAAAAGGTCCGTTTAAAGCCTCAGAAAATTCCGGACATGAGTCATAAAATAAATTTTCCATTACAACTTGGGATTTTTCTTCTTTTGGAATTATCATTTTAAATTCTTTCCTGGGTCTACCTTTTTTACCAGTTTTTATGTTTCTCGGCCGGCCGCGCGCTTTTGTAGGGGAAGAAAGGGGATCGGAAATTTCATCCGATTGCATATCAACATCACTGTCGCCACAGCTGTCTGGTTCATTTTTGACGGGAGGAGAAGATGTTTCTGATTCTTGCGTAATTGTTTTATTTTCATTATTTTGAGAAAAGGGAAAAATTAATTTTATTTCACTGTTTGGAGGTAAATCGTTTTCAAATTCGTTATTAAATCGGACGTCTCGGCTTATAACAATTTTTCTGAAATTCTTATTCCACAGCCTGTACGCTTTTGATTCATTTGAATATCCAACAAAAATATGTTCTTCTGACCTAGGATCAAATTTTCCTTTACTTTGTCTTTTATTTAGTACAAAACATCTTTGCCCAAATATTTTAAAATACGATAAAGTTGTCTTGATGCCAAAAAATACTTCGTAGGGTGCTTTGTTATCATTTAAACGTCGTAAAGGGCAGCGATTACGTATGTATACCGCACAATTAATAGCTTCGGCCCAAAAAGATTGTGGGAGATTGCTTTGTAATAGTAAACACCTCGCCATTTCAGCTAAAGTTCTATTGGCCCTCTCTGACGTACCATTCTGTTGCGGAGTTAGTGGTGAGGAAAATTCTCGTTTTATACCGCTTTCTTCGATATATTTATTAAATTCTTCTCCGAAATATTCTTTACCATTATCCGTACGAAGAATTTTTATTTTCTTTCCTACACGGTTTTCAACTGCTGCTTTGTATTTAACAAATGCATTTTTAACCTCATCTTTGGTTTTAAGAAAACTGACTTCAATGTAACGTGATTTGTCGTCAATAAAAGTAACGAAATATCGCGATCCTCCGTGGGATGGAACTCTCATAGGACCACACAAATCTGAATGTATAAGAGTCAATAAATCGTCACTTTTAAAGTTTGATTCTTTAGGAAAAGAAAGCACAGTTTGTTTACCTTGAATACAAATTTTACAGTCTTTAAGAGACTCATTATCACTGAAATTTAGATTTCTAACCATATTCTTTGATTTAAGTCTTTTTAAATCAGACTCATTTAAATGACCTAATTTAAGATGCCATTTTAGAAATTCATTTACCTCTGCTATCGCAGCTCTCTCGATGCTTGGGTATACGTAATACAAATCCCCATGACGGACAACATGTACTAATGTAGAACCATTTGGTTCGATGATTTTAGCAAATCGTTCTTTAAAAATCACTGAACGATTATTGGCTGTTGCTTTAGATGTTGAGAGCAAATTGCACTTTAATTCTGGAACACACAGAACGTTCTTGAGTGTGAGATTAGTAATTCCACCCCCGTTAGGTACTGTAATGAAAACTGTTCCTATTCCTGTAATTTTCGCTGTTTGATCAACTGCAAGCTGTATAGTAGAATTCGTCCGAGGATGAAACTCTGAAAATAAATTTCTATCTTTACACATATGAGATGTACATCCACTGTCTAAACACCATGCAGAAGGTTCTTGATATGAGTCATTAAATGCCATACTAGTCGGTTTTTCATAATTAGTGGCTATCATCGATCCTTGATTTCCTTTATTTAAAGATGTAAGCTTTCTATCAGCTATTTTCTTTCTACATTCCGAAGCTTTGTGCCCGATTTTCGAACAATAATTGCACTTGAAATTTCGGTAACACCTTTCCGAGGAAAATTTTTTGTTTGGATTCATTCTCCATTTTTCATTCTTCTTCTGTTCTTGATTGTTTCTTTTATTTTCTATATAATATGCGTTTTGTGAATCTTGAGTGGATTTTCCTTTCCTGGCATCCCATTCTTCTAGCATTTTAATTTTCAAAGATTCGGGTTTAGGTAACTCATCTCTGGATTCTATAACGCATCTAAAATTTTCGAAGTTCTCAGGAACACTATATAGAAGTAGAATTGATAATAAATCATCCGCGATTTCTATTTCCATATTTTTCAGTTTATCAACTATTTCGAAGAAAATATTTAAATGATCAGCCATCGTTTCATTTATGGACATTTTTCTAAACAGAAGTTGTTTTAGCAGAGTTGCATTCTTTGCGGGTCCCCTCGATTCATAAACATCTTTTAGCTTATTCCATACGGCACTTGAAGTCGTACAATGCTTTATATGACTCAGTTCACTAGGATTTATAGAAAGAATTATATCTGCACGAGCTTTTTGATCAGCTTGGTGCCACTTCTTTTCTTCGGCGGTTCCTTCAGCCGGTTTAATTTCTTTACCAATTACGTAATCCCAATGATCATTTTTGATTAATACAGCTTCGATTTGAAGCTTCCAGCTATCAAAATTATCTTTTCCGAGCTTTTCAATTGTCGTTACATGAGACATAATTATGCAGAGTCTCTCACAGCCAGAAATAATGCAAATGATAAACAGAATGAAGAACAATTCTTACTTTCGATTAGGCTTAAGAGTTCCAAATCCGAATGTTCGAATTAAAAATAATTTCTGCTAATTATAGCGCAGTGAAATAGCGTCTCTGGACCCATAACCATTTGTAGGTGTATGAGGCAAGCAGAGTTTGCAGAATAGCACGACATAAGACATTTACGTACAATTAAACGAAGACAAAATATATACAGCTCGTATGCGACTGAGCGCCGACATCTTTCTTAAAGTAACAACTGCTCTCGCTTCCGGAGCATCATCATCGTAACTGTACGCGCATGCGCCATATGTGCGGAGAAGAGAAAATGGACGTTGTATTCCAACAAATATACGTCACAGTGTTAATAAAAAAATTTTATTGAAATGGTGCGTTTACGCACCTTTGGCCGAAAATGAGTTAATTAAGTAAGATCAATTACACATTTGAAAATCACCTTGTAAAAAAATTTTAAGTAAAAAATTTCGCTGCCTCCCGGACTTTTATAACGACGCTATAAGAAAATATTTTTTAATGTGCAGTTTGAAAAATATCGTTTAAAATATGACGTAATTTTTACCATTAAATTATTTTCCCACGTAATAATTTGATTGCTTTAAAGGTTTTTTTCATTTTTTAATAATCACGTGTAAATATATTTGTAAAAGTGTTTTTAAATATTATAATTTGGGCATTTAAAAGTCTAGCAACAGTAGTTAAAAAACGGCTCTTTCAAACTATGAATTAAATCTCTATTCAGATAATAAATAAAAATTTGGAAAACAAAACTTAAAAAGTTGGACAAATTTAAAAATGGGTTGGACACTGTTCATCCCAATCTAATCAAGTATGTGCCTGCAAATTTGGTTAAATTGATATATATAGTTTTTGATGTTATAAAACTTGTTTAACCGAGCTATCGTGAACGACTTAACATTAAATAGCGATTAAAATAATTGAGGGGTCGGTGTAAGAGAGTTCCAAGCCACATCTTTGAACTTCTGAGGTATTTCAAATTGAAAATTTGATCAAATGCTCAAATCAAGATATATAACCTAAAGTTTTTTTCGCCAAAATCTTAGTAACACTTGAGACATTCTGAGTAACAATATGGCATTACTTTAATGATATTACTATTACTTTTTTTGTAAATTAGCTATCTTCATTGGGGGCATCAACATCTCGGGCAAAAACGAAACCTGTCACATTTGCTGCTACCAACTGACATTAGAAACAAATTATATGTTGGATATTATAATTTACAATATTAAGCAACAGATTATAGTGTTAGATTGATTTCACCAAAAATGTGGCTTGGCACTTTCTTGCCCCGACCCCCTCAATTATTCGATTTAAAAACTGTCTGCTTCAGCATATTTATCAAACATTTCGGTATAAAACAACCAGATTTCATGTTTTTATATGCAATGTTTTTTGCAGTATAAGCCGAGAAAGTGAAAAGATCACAATAAATTCAACTACGGCAGCAGCATTGGTTACCTTTTTTTAGTGTAGAGATTTACATGGGTATCTAAATTTTTACTTACACTAAACTGAAAGAAAATGGTGTGTAATTTTAGAATTTCGATATCTCTTATATTGAACCTTGCGTATATTTAAAAAATAAATAGCAATCTTTTGAGAAAAGCACGCTAAGAAAAACAAACAAGTTGGAAATTGTACGTTAAACGTAACAAATGAGGTGCGTTCTTACTATAACTAGTTTTACAATGTAAAAAAATCTTCCCTATTATTTCATTGAAATAAATTATATCGCCTGCTATGAACAAAATGAGCATTCCTTTCTATTCTCTTATTCCGTATGCCACGTTTAAAGATGCGAATTTTTTTATCGACTCCAGATAGCGCTGCAAAATTTACCATGGAGATCTTGCTTTGCGAATGATTACCTCCATGGTTTAATATTTCTATAACTCACCATGAATTAATCTCTTTTGTTTATTTACTTTAATGGATATTGGGATAAATATTGGGCTGTTAACCTAATTTTAACTGAAGTTATCTCAGAATCTATGCATTTTTTAATGTAACTCATCTCTCAAGCAAACAATTTTTTTGAACAATCTATCTAAAAATGTAACTTTTATTCAAATTTATTAGAAAAAATAATTTTGAATAAGAATGGCCGCCTGGCATATGAAACAAGAAATGGTCAGCCCGTATTTGTTGTCCTCAGTCGCATGACTTGCGCTTTTATTATGTAGATTATATATGATAGGAGTTAATAGAATGAAGAAAACATTTATTAATATCTTTTTAAGTTTTGATTCGATTTTCATAAAAATTGAAATGACTCGACAAAATTCTGCAACGAGTATATATATTAAATTTCAAACCATTCGTTTGGATAGTTTTTGCGCTGTAATATGCAGACAGGCAGACAGGCGGACGGACAGACCAAACGACGACTATAGGTGCCACGCATTTATATAATTACGAACACACCTAAAAATACAGTATTTTTATGCTTTAATGGATAATGTATTCTAAAAATAAGTAATCCTAGTTTTAGTGCCTGTTAAGAATTCTTCAATGGAAAAACAATGCATTAAAAAGTACTGGATATTTCAAGACTAATTCGGAAAAAAAACACCTCAAATTTAAATATTATTTGACGAGTTGGAATCCAACCAAAGAAAGTGTTTAAAAAGAAACTGTTAGATTGAATTTATGATAAACTTACAAAAATAATTACAATAAAACATGAATTTTCCATTGGCTCGTATAA
Source organism: Maratus michaelseni (assembly GCA_963931845.1). Classification (NCBI taxonomy): domain Eukaryota; kingdom Metazoa; phylum Arthropoda; class Arachnida; order Araneae; family Salticidae; genus Maratus; species Maratus michaelseni. The sequence goes on along the minus strand of OZ007593.1, from coordinate 358,340,491 downwards.
CTGTTTATTTTAACGCACAGTAGGTTATTATTTGACACTAAAAGCGTGACGTTATGGTTGCAAAGAAACGTTTCCATCTGTGAATGAGTTACATGCCATGCAAAATGCGTATCAACGGCTTGTTTGTAACCACCAATGTCGTCATGATTTTTAGAGTCTATAAATATATTTCCAAACTTCACGTCACGTTTCTCAGCTACTACTTTGCATATGAACATTGGCACTCTTGACTTGAAGTTCTAAACGCAGTACCAACGTATAAAAAATCCAGAAATTTATCTATTTTAGACGCATTTGTTGCAAAATATTAATTTATATCAAAGAAGATGCACGTTTCATTTTACATATGACGTCATTTTCACACATTTAATATCCTTCATTGCGTATCCTTCCGTGACCTACGTTATACTATGTTTAACGTAGGTCACGATCCTTCTGAGATTAAAATTTCAAATTCGGTATCAGAGGAATGAAAAATAATATTTAATATAACAGCTTTATAAGGGAAAATGCTTGTTTTTTTTTTGTTGTTGTTTGTTTGTTTTTTTTTTGTTTGTTTGTTTTTTTTAACATCATGTAATTTTCCGTCCATTTTGTTTTTTAAATATTTTTAATTAAAAGGAGAAAATGGCATCAGTAAAGATATAGTAACAATTCCCATTATACCTTTTTCTTTGTACCTATGGAAGTAACCCGATTTCCACCGATTTTAAGAAATTTCTTTAAACCTTTTTTTAATTTAAATTAAAATATAAAAATGAAATTAAAAAAAATAGCGAATGCGGTAACATCTACAAATGAGCAGCTTTCATTTAAAGAAATAATTATCAATATCTTGTGTTTTAAATATATAGATTATAGAATAATTATGCAATTCTCTTCCTATGAAACTAATACTACAAATTTGAGAAAACACAACGCATAAATCTGTACAAGACGTATTTAAACAGCTTCTTTGCTTTAGCTTAATTCAATTTGAAACATTTCAGCAAAAAATACACTTTCAAAAATAGTGAAATTCAATTACATGAACCAGTTAAATTCATCATACTTCCAAAAAAAAATATCTCAATTTATTAGTTGTCATATGTAATCTAATAATCATCGTTTATTTTATGGCAAATAAAAATAAGATAAAAATGGATTTCCTTAACAGATACGTAATATCTCTCTGGACCATCAATTTCAATTAGGTACAATCTGATATCAATTAGTAATTCTATAGATGAAACTTTGTTTTATAAAAATTCTCCTAAACTAGAAGGCAATAAAATAAATGCATTTAATTTTGCGTTATGTGGAAAAATAGTTAGGTATAACTTTTTTGTCATAACTTAATAAAATATTGCAAAGCTTGCAATGTTTTAATTTTGTATTTTTTCCTTTTAGTAAAAATGATTTTTCGGAATAATAGAACCATTCAATTATGCTTTTATTTTATTTTTACTGAGATTGAAAACATATAGTTATTTTCTTTTTCTTGCTTTTTTCATACTTATATGCATTTAGATGTATGGAGCCAGGAAAATGCATTTTATCTGTTTTATAGCAATTCAAATTCTAGATTCAAACTTGAATGTATAGCAAAAATCAATTCTAAAAAATTCATAGAGTTCTAATTATATGCAAACCTTTAAAATACTAATGAAAAATTTTTGTTACGAAATTAAGTAAAAAACCACAATCATTCATACACACAATTCACAAAAACAAATGTTTAACTTTTTCTAATTGTTCTAAATCTGAATGTAGAGTTAATGAAGGTAAAAATAGAATCCGCTCATTTAATTTTTTTTTTTTCAAAATATGTCTTTCGGGAGCATTTAATGAACGTTGCCCTGGAAAATATTCGTGCACCCAATTTAAATTTGGAAAAAAATGGAGTTGATTGCTTGAAGTTTTAAAGTACAAGAGTACTAAAAAATCAGGAAAACAAAGATAATTATTATTAGAAGAGAAATTTACTTAAATTTAGTGACAAGTCCAGTTAAAAAATATTGACTTTTATTTTCTTGAAATTAGTAAAGTATTTGGTTTATGAAAAGGTGAAGTCTCGGCAGGAATAGTATATATTATTTCTCCTGTCAACATTCCTTTTTCTAAGAAAATACGAAACGCAGAACGATGAATGAGATACCATATGAAAGGATTTTGAACAGACTTCTGACATAGTACAAACACATTTTAATAAAACATGTTTTTTGATTAAAATTTGCTGATAATTAAAAATTAAATCGGCATTGTTTTAATAAATGAAATGAAACGTTTTCCTCAAATTAATGTTGCCACAAAAATAAAATACCGCATTATATCGTGCTCAGCAATAATTATTATAAAAAAATGTAAAATAAAGATTGCTGCACGGGTTTATTTTATATTTATGATTAAAGAGCAAAATTTAAATTCAAATGCTCGATTTATTTTTCTTTGTCCCATGTTTTTTCCCGAAACAGATGATGTTGTCTTCTAATGCAGTTAAAATACGACCAGTGGGCCCGTGAGAGGATTTCGCACTGCAATCTAATATTTTTTAGCAATATCTAATATTTATTAGATGCAGGTTTACACTTCTAAAGAAAAAGTAAGGATAACAATATCAGCAAACAACATTTAGTTTTTAGTCAAGCCAGAATATCATCTCATTTATTCCATCAAAGTAACAGTAAAAACTGATCCAAGATTGCAAAAGGCACGCGCGAGAAAAAAAAATCTAACAATCGTATATTAACTGCATTAGAGGATGACGTCATCCGCTTCAGGAAAAAACATGGGACATCCTAATATCCTAATAATATTATAAATCCGATTGTGTGCAATTGTTAGGCTGAAGCCAGCGTCAAAATGGAGAAATTAATGGCCCTGTATCTTTGCATATAGGTGGATTATAACCCGGAAATGAACATAGACTGGTTTTTGTTTATTTTATTCAAATACTTTTCTTAATAATTCAAAATTTGATTATTTTCATAGAGAATCAATGGACATTTTTTCGTATAATATTTTAAAATGGTTAAATTGCTAGGGTTTTGATCGTTGCCAATAAATAAAAATGCGGAAAAATATTATTTCCTCAACAATTAAGTTTCAATTGAGCGATTTTCACGTGAAAAATGAAAATAATTCAAAAGAAGATGAATTTCTGTGATATTTGAAACAACAATTGAAGTATGAATATCGGTTACATTAAAAAAGACCTTTTTCTGTCAAAAACTGCTTTATAATTAGAAAGAAGAATTAACAATAATTATATTATTAAGAAAAAGATTTCGCTTGAACCATGGAACTATGAAAAGGATCCTTCATGGCTTGAACAAATATGACGTCATAAATAAAACATGTATTTTCAAATATTCGTAATATTACAAAGAGCGTGACTATCAGTGTATAATAAAAGTATATGCATAATGGACGTCATATTTAACATACTGATTAATAATAAGCTTGAATATCAGTTGCAAACAGATGTGAGTTTTCTGCTAAAATTCCCGTCATTATTGCCAGGAAAAGAAAATTAACAAGAATTATATCATTGAAAAGAGATTTCTCTGGGATCAAAGTGACGTCATAATAAAACGGGATTTTTTTAAATATGTTTCAAATGGAGCGTGTATCAATTTCATACATTAACAATCACTGAGTACAGTGAAAGAATAGAGAGGTAATGAACTGTAAAATCGGCTTGCAATATGAAGCCGGTTATCGCTCAAATCATTAGGCCCGCGGGCTGACTTCATTGGATGGAATGAGGTTGCAAATGACTGGATTCATTGGACGGGGAGAGGTTTTCAAAGCAAGCCGCCAGTTGTTTGGGCCGACTGTAGGGTTGCATTTTCAGCATCACGCCAAACATGAACATTTAATCTCTATTTATTCTCTGAACTCTGTGATTAATATTACAAGCATCAGTAAGGATTATTAGGAAAAGAAAATTGAACACAAATCTATTAAGTTAAAATCTGACTGTGTGTATTTCGCAACTACTCCTCTTAATGCAACGCGATTTACTTAACACCGGTTATCATTGATTCGAGGATGTCATATAAACTCTGAGAATTTAAAATTTTGAATTAGATTACGAGATATTAATTTTTTTTGTAAATTTTAACGAAATTTCTCTAAAAATGGTACTTAAATCACTCCATTTTTGTGGATAAAAAAGGAGAAATAAAACGGATTAATATATTTTTATGTCATTTTCTCATTAAAACTGAAAAAAAATTATTTTATTTTCAATTTGAATAGTTGGTAAAAAAAAAAAAATCTTGATTACAGTAAAATTTCCTAAACATAAAAACATATTTCCACATATTCCAACTTTATAAATCAATTTATTCTGCAGAGAAAAATCGCCTGTCAGCATATTGTTAAGAAATCAAGATTTGTTTCAGCTATAGATTAAACCAAGGACACAAATTTGCTGTTACATGCAAACGTAACACTTGTAATTGCAAAGCTTTTTGCAACCCCAAATTACATGCAAACGTAACATTTACATGTAATTTGCACCCAAATTAATTTTAATTTGAACTGTAATAAATGTTAATTTGCAATGAAAATTACATGCAAAAGTAATGTTTTCATATAATTTTGGGTTGCAAAAAGCTTTGCAATTTAAGTGTTACGTATGCATGTAATTTTGGGCTGCAAAAAGCTTTGCAATTTAAGTGTTACGCTTGCATGTAATTTTGGGCTGCAAAAAGCTTTTCAATTGAAGCTCCTTGCATTTAGGTGTAGAATTATTCCTCTCTATTCACAAGAACTGAATTTAAAGAAAAAGCATATACTATTTCCAATGAATGATGGCTGTTAAAACGTTTCTCAAAATCGTTAAAGGTAAAATGGTTTATCAGGTAAAATTGACATTTCTTTTTCCCAATTCGTCGATTTACGCGATTTTATTTGGCCGTCCTTTCTCCATTGGTTGCAGTTTCCTTTTCGCGGTTATTTGGCACAAAATTTTACCTTTTTTAAACTGATTTATGTCAAGGCCCCTATAACAAAGAAATATCGTATTTTCTTCTATGAAATGTCATAAATAGTTAGTTAATTATTTACGTTTTTAATTGTTGGGAGTGAAATATTTTGCTTGATAAGTATATTTATTTTTCTTTTAATGTTACGTGAACGAAGTCACGGGTAACAGCTAGTAATATTATAAATCTGATTGTGTGCAAATGTTAGGCTGAAGCCAGCGTCAAAATGGAACATTTAATGATCCTGTATCTGTGCGTATAGGTTGATAATAACCCTCAAATGAACATAGGCTGGTTTTTGTTTTTTTTATTCAAATATTTTTCTTAATAATTCAAAATTTCGTTATTTTCATAGAGAATAAATGTACATTTTTTCGTATAATATTTTAAAATGGTTAAATTTACTTTACCGTTGCTAATAATTTATCGTTGCAAAAACTAATTCAAAACCCGGAATAATAATTTTTACTCGACAATTTAGTTTCAACTGAAAAATTTTCACGTGAAAAATGAAAATGAAATAAAAAATTAAAGAATTAAAAAGAAGATTAAATAATATTATTAGAAATAAAACTTACTTTTTTTAGTTTTTGATAATAATACAAGGTCTCAATATGCGTAACCATAGGAAACAGGCGAATATGACGTCATTCATCTAAAATAAAGCGGATATGATTTGATTAGTGAAATAAAATGATCTTGGGTTTTTTCTTCATTTTCTTTCTTTTTTTTCTTTTGTATGGTAATAATACTTGACGTTTTACCGTCTGCGCACGGCTAATATAACTAAACCGTATTTTTTATTTAAATTTAAAAAAAGTATGTATAAAGAAGTTTCAAAAGAAAATGGTTAGCAAATGTCAATAATATGCTCCGCAAAATTATCCATGTCGAAAATGATGTCATGGATAGCGAGAAATAGTAATTTCATTCTTAAAACTAAAAGAAATAACTCGATTACCTAAAAAAAAATGACGAATGTTAATAGTTCCATTTTTGTTGATAAAACCTAAAGATTTAATATTATTTCGTTAAAATAACATAATTTCCCCTATGTCAGTATTGAAATTAATTTCCTGTAAAAGAAAATTAACAAGAATTATATCATTAAAAAGGGATTTCTCTGGGGAAAAAGAGACTTCATATTTGAAATAAAACGGGATTTTTCCAATATGTTTAAAAATGAGTGTGAATCAATTCCTTACATTAATTAATAATACAAGGATCAGTAAGTATAGAAAGTAGATGAGTTTCACGCCATATTTATAACGAAAAATTTAAATGTTTTGTTATCTATACTGATTATTAAGCATGAGTATCCGTTATATACAGAAGATATTTTTCTGCTAAAAATCACATCATAATTTAGAGAAAAGGAAAATCCCATCAAAAACATACATGTGAAAGAAGGCCAAGTTCGTTACCGGTTTCGCTAATAAAAGAAGTGAGATCTAACCGGAAACCAAGTTCTTTCGAAGCTCCTTAAATCATAGCTCCTGTCATGCACAGCATTCTTCAATTGCTTAAAATGATTTGTTATGTTATTTGCTACTCAATAGAGCGACTTGGCAAGTTTTCACCCACCAACTTTAATCTTTGAGTCTGAGTACAATTTAGTCTAGTATGTCATTGGCAAAGATATAGTCAATCAAGTATTCGAATAAGTATGTCGAAGTTAAGGTATTGATAAGTTAAGGAAGTGATTAACTTTAAGTTCAGATCAATCAAGTAGAGAAATTTGAATAAGAGAAAACTTGCCAAGTCGCTCTATTGAGTAGCAAATAACATAACAAATCATTTTAAGCAATTGAAGAACGTTATGCATGACAGGAGCTATGATTTAAGGCGCTTCGAAAGAACTTGGTTTCCGGTTAGATCTCACTTCTTTTATTAGCGAAACCGTTAACGAACTTGGCCGTCTTTCACATGTATGTTTTTGATGGGATTTCATTACTTTTTGTACAGTTACAATATACTTAAACACTATACTTAATGATTTTAATGTGTTTACAAGTGTCTATTTTATTTACCAGGCAACATTCAATTTACTTTAAATTTCCTACAACAAAATAATTGGCTATCAATTTGCGGCAGAAATTTGTACTTTAATAGGCAGAGATGTCATATACGCACCACATTGGTGCGATTTTTACCCCGCCAATTTGACGAAAACTTTGTTTTTGAATATTAGTTACGAATAGCATGAAATGATATATATACAGTTATAAATAATAAACATAATAATAAATATAATAATAAATATAAATATCACAATAAATCGTAAATATTAACACTTATTAACAAATAAATAAAATAGCCGGGTTACCATGTTTGGCATAAAATTGTCCTTTTGTTGCAATCGCGCCAATGTGGTGCGTATATGACATCTGTGCTCAATAATCATATTGACATAACTTTTTGTTTTACCATTACAAACTCATTAACATATAAATCAACAGTTCGATTCATATTTACAAATAAAATGACGAAACTACCCAAATAATAACAAACAAATAGTATAAAATGTACAGATAATTGAAAATTAAATCGGCATTGTTTTCATAGTAGTGTTGCCACAAAAACAAAATTCTGGAGTTTATCATGTTCAGCAATGATTATAAAAAAACAAATAGCACAATTGAGATAAAGTGTGACATCTCCGCACGTGTTTATTTTATATTTTATGATTAAAAAGCAAAACTGAAATTGCAATGTTTAGGTAGAGAAAGACAACATGTTTTTTTTTCGATGCAATTAAAATACGATTGTTTTTTTTTTCTCGCGCGTGCGTCTTTGTAAATTTGATGGAATAAATGAGCTGATATTTTGCCACAGCTACACTGCCTAGACCCATGGTAGCTACACATCCATGATCAATATTTATTTGAATCATAGGAATGACTCTCTTTTGTTTACATTTTTAATTCTGGGATTAGACGAATTTCAACTGCTGATGTCTCGAAATATATGATTATTTCGATATATGTATTCTCTCAAGATGTTTTTGTTTTTTCACAATGTGTCTAAAAAAGTAAATTTTATGCACCATTACTCAAAAAATTAATTCTCTGAAATTAGCCCAAAATGGCTGATAATCAAATATTTTGCTGCAAGGTCGGCCCGGATTCATTATTTGGCGCTTTTTTTGGCAAATTAAAATTTCGCCTAATAGACGTAACGTTAAAGTAAAAATGGACACCCCCAAGTGGGTAATTAATCGATTTTCAGAATTTTTTCTTTTTTTTCGATTTCTTATAGTGTAAACGAACTTCTCACCAAATTTTAAGTCTGTCAGTGCAGTAGATATATGAAATCTTTTAGATGAGTGAGTGAGTCACTGATAAAATTATCCATTATCAGACATTTTCAAATATCATTATCTCGGAAGCTAATTATATGTTATTTATAAAATTTTGGATTCTGGATAATTAAGGGAGCCTTACTACACTTTTAAAATTACAAGTACGTAGGTCAAATAGATTTTCAGTAGTAGAGTGTCCAAATTTGGCGAAAACAGCTGGAAATGGTTCCTGTAAATATACCTACGGCCGGTGTATCGACTTTTTTGCTTTGGGAACTTGGCTGACACACTGCCGTGTGTCTAGATGAACACGAATCTATTATATTAAAATCTGACCGTGTGTTTGGATTTTGCAATTATTCCTAGACTGTCGAACGCAACGCGATTTACTTAATCCCGGTTATCATTGATCCGAGGATGTCACACAAACTCTCAGAATTTAAAAAATTAAATTAGATGCCAAGATTTTTTTTTGTAAATTTTAACGAAGTTTATCTAAAAACGGAAAGTAAATTACTCCATATTTTTGTATAAAAAAGGAGAAATAAAACAGATCAGTATATTTTTTACACCATTTTCTCATTAAAACTGAAAAACAGAATTTATTTTCACTTTGAATAGATGGTGAAAACAAAGTCTTGATTTCAGTAAATTATCCGAAAAATAAAAACATATTTTTACATATTCAAACTTCATGAATCAATTTATTCTGGAGAACAAAAATTGCCTGTCAACATACTGTCATTTAGAAAACAAGATTTGTTTCAGCTATACTATAAACCAAGGAGGCGGAATTGAATTTAAAGAAAAAGCATATACTATTTCCAATTTATGCTTTTTTGAAGGATGTTAAAACGTTTCACAAAGGCGTTAAAAGTAAAATTGTTTATCAGGTAAAATTGACATTTGTTTTTACCCAATTCGTCTATTTTCACGATTTTATTTGGCCCTCGTTTTTGCATTGGTTGCAATTTCATTTTCGCGATTATTTGGCACAAAATTTCACTTTTTTAAGACTGAGTTATGTCAAGGTCCCTATAACAAAAAATACCGTATTGTCTCCTATGAAATGTGATAAATAGTTAGTTAATTATTACCGGTTTTAATTATCGAGAGTGAAATATTTTGCTTAATTAATGTATTTATTATTCTTTTAATGTTGCGTGAATGAAGTCACGGGTAACAGCTAGTAGAAATCTAAATATAAACATTTTAATTTCAATTTCGCTTTTTAATCATAAATATAAAATAAACCAATGCGGTGTTTTTTTATAATCATTGCTGAGCATCATATAATGTGGTATTTTATTTTTGTGCCAACAGTAATTTGAAGAAACCCTTTCATTTCTTTTACGAAAACAATGCCGATTTAATTTTTAATTATCAGCAAATTTTAATCGAAAAACATGTTTAAAAAAAATGTAAGTGTACTATATCAGAAGCCTGTTCAAAATCCTTTCATATGGTATCTCATTCGTAGTTCTACGTTTCCTATTTACTTAGAAAAAGGGATGTTGACAGGAGAAATAATATATATGATTGATAATTGATGATTGATGATTAATGATTTTTTTTTTGGCCTTAGCTATCAGCGATCAGTTTTTACTGTAACTTTGATGGGGAAAATGAGACGATATTCTGGCTTGACTAACATTGCACTATCGTGGCATAACGTTGACTAACACATCTATGCGTTGTAAAACCGCATAGATGTGTAATCTGAGCCATTGAAAATCCTTGTATTTACCGAGAAATTCCGTTGCATGGTTCAAAAGTTAAAGCTTCGTTGACTTCACATCCACATTCATAATTGAACAGTACTTCTTTCATGAAAGCATTGCTTCAGAACCTGTGAATGCTCTGTAAATGGTGTTAGATATGCAGTTAAGATAGTAAAGTTTTAATTCTATTGCTGTAGCAGAGAAATTGTCTGTACCCATCTATATGCAAGACGGACACCACGTGAAATCGGTTTACCCATTCAAAATCTTCTGCGGCAAAGCTTTTCGGACGAAAGAGTGATAAGAAGATCATCAAATGTCTTGACCTGTCTGAGGGGCAATGTAAAAAGTCCTTCCGGCCTGTACCGTTAGGAAAAGGTAGCTTTCCTATATCTTCGTTTTAAAATTTTAGCTAATGTTACTCGAAACAGCAAGCTAAAATGTAAAGAACCCGATTACATAAGATTCGTTAATACGGAATTTAAATAAGAAATTTGCCAAATTAGCCAACTACAGCCAAGTTAGCTTTATTTATGAAGACTTATTTTTGGACGACAAATTTGGCGATATTTCAACCAGTGTCGCCAAGTTTGGCGAGAATTTTTAGTTTATTTCCACAAGTTATTGTAAAATATATTCCAAGTTAATTTTTAATTCCATTTTGTCATGGTATTTCAGTTTAATAACTTCGTATTTTATCTTAAAAGAAAAGTTGTTGCAGATACATTTTCAAAAATTTCCACAACAGCGCCATTTTTCCTCCTATAGGCTAAAATGTGAACTAATTCTTCTTAAGAAATTGAAACTACATATTCAGGAGACTATATGTATATAATGCGGTAGTATTCCAGCTAGTAATTTTTTATCAAGAGTTGCCTAAACACCTCCTGCTTAATTTGGATGACCTCGTATATTACCTCTATTTTTTAATCCTAAGAAAAACAACCAAGTAATTTTGATTCATTATTTTTGATCGACTAAACGTTTTTGATTGTGTTGCGTGAACTACCGAAAACAATGTTAAACACCGCTTCACGGATCGAAAATAATAATATTGTATTCAAAATATGATTGAGATATGATGACGGACATCTACCTGATGATATTACAGCTGTCGTAAAATAATAAATACATTCACTTTTAACTAAAAAACGTTTAATTCACGATCACACAAAAAACACCACATTACAACATGGAATACACAGACGATAATACTAAAAAAGTTTTAGTCCTTATTCCTGAAAGATGTCATCACTTCACTTCACTTCAGTTCCTATTGCTGACGCAACATCCTACCCCTTTTGAGTCGACGGATGATGGCTCAAGACCTGCTTGGAGAAAAGCAGGAGATCAAGTCTCTTAGGAGTTTTCACAACACAACCGGCTGTTGTCAGCACTGGCTTGAAACGGAAAGAAGCATTCGGTAGTGGACTCGAACCAGAAGTCTTCACATTATCAGAAGTAGGCAATGGATCACTCTTAACAACTTCTTGTTGTATCGGTTCGTCATGGATATCAAGAATATGAGCAGTTTGAAGTTCTAATGAAAAAACCCTCTGTATTGGGCGAAGTAAGACCCCAGATTGAGTCTTCAACTCTACTGTTCGTACTTTACCATCTTTGCCAGGAAGCAATTGTATCACTTTAGCTAGAAGCCAGTTCAATCTCCTTTTGACATCGTCGCCGATAAGGACAATATCACCTAATTTCACTGTAGGCAATCTAATATTTTGATTCTGTCTTTGGAGCAGCTGACTTAGGTATTTTTTCCTAAAACGCGATCTTAATTCTTCCATAAGCTTAACTCGATATTTAAATCTGATACGAAAATGTTTGGATTCTATTTTATCGACGTCAGCTGCAGTTGTATTGGAATTTTCTAACAAAAACATGACAGAAGTTATTGGACTCAAATCGGAGGGATCTTCAGACATGTAAGTGAGTGGGTGAGAGTTTATTAGGGACTCGCAATTCCACAAAATAGTAACTCTTCCTTCATAAATCAAAACAGCTTTTCCAAGAGTTCTTTTCAGGTGATCTTTGACAATTCTAACAAGTTTCTCCCATCAGACAGCAGTAGGTGGGTTAAACTTCGTGAAAATTCGTTGAAAAGAGGTTTAAAGAACAATTTTAGCCCAGTCCAAACTGCAAAGTTCATTAAAGACACCTCGGACGTTAGAACCATTATCAGAGTATATAACTCGAGGACGACCTCTTCTAGAAATAAAGCGTCATAAAGACATCAGAAATGTTTCAGTAGATAATGAGAATATTATCAATTCAAGGTGTAGCTCTATATATACCACAAGTAAATAAGACAATCCAGACTTTATCTCCATGCTTCACGTATAAGGGTCCGGCCAGATTAATCCCAATCACTTCAAAAACGACGCATCTTCTACTCTATCTACTGGCAACAAAACTGGGTCACTGATGTGTGGTTTTGCATTGTAACGCTTGAATTTGATTAAATTTTTTAAGACATTTCTAACGATTTTTCTTCTTTTGAATATCCAGAATTTCTCACGTAAGATGCTGAGTAAACTCTGGGTTCCTGCATGACAGTGAATCTGATGAAAATAATCGATCAAACTTTGAGTAAAAATGCTTTTGTCGTACAACAAAATCGGAGAAATGAATGAAGGTTTATCAATGCGCTCAGATATTCTAGTTCTAACACGAATAATACCTTCTTCATCTGTAAAGGTATTCAGAATCGGTATAGCGTTTTGTTCAGGAAAGAATCGAAATTGTTCCTGTCGAATCAAAACCTTTTCTGGAAATTCTATTTCTTCCGTACAAAGCTCCCCATCTTTTCATAACATGCATATTTTCGTGCACTGTTTATAAAGCGCAAGATCCATGCAACAAGTCTAACTATAGATTGAAAATTGGAAAAATTCACATAGGGGTGGATCTTCTTGCACGTTGATATTGCATAGTCGAACCCTTCTTCTTTCTATTTCTACCTCTGATGGACACGAAAGTTCATTAATAGAACAACTTTCACAAGATTCTTTCATCTAGCGTGGTCCCTCACACCACTGTGACTCGTAAGATTGTCGAAGAAAAGATTGTCGAAAGAAGATCTGCGGAGTTTAAGATCCCAAGTATGTGTCTCCAATGTGAGGAGGGTGCTAACTTATTTATCTCCTTCACTCTGTTTACCACAAAAATTCTCCAATCTCCGAATTGTTTTATCCACAACAGTGCCACCATGGAATCACTCCAATATGTTGTTGCTATGTTAGGTAAGTTTAACACAGTTTGAACAGCATGCGCCAACCTAACTCCTACATAGCACGCCATGAGTTCCAACCTAGGTATAGACATTGGCTTCAAGGGAGCTACTCTGTCCTTTGCTCTTAATAAATCTACTTTAACTCCCACGTCAGTAACGGTTGTTAAAAAAATGCACACAGCATAGGCAGATTCTGAGGCATCAACAAAAATGTACATGCCTGAGTTACTGTTTATTTCTACGTACCGCTTAATCTTAAGATCTTTCAATAATTTAATACCATCTATCCATTTTTTGAACATCTGTTAAATTTCGTTGAGAAGTGGCGTGTCCCAAACTATCTTAGATTTACAAGTCTCTTGTAGCATTATTTTGATTGTTACTGTCGCTGGAGATAAGAAACAAATTGCATCAAAGATCTTTTGAACAGTGGACAAAATAAATCTTTTTGTTAGTTTCTCATAAATATTTAAGGAATCATAATTCATATTAATTTTAACGTATCCTTATCTAGGGCCAGCAGTAAACACAGAACATTAGTAATGTCTGTACTTCTAGATATATTTTTACATTTTACATTACTTTCCTATCCTCTTAAGTTGAAACAACCACGAGATAAAATTTGCGTTGCTAATCCACTGAAATTTTCTTCCTCCGCAATACTGCTTAAATTAGTAACACAATTGTCAACATATCATGAATGTTTCAGTTTCTGAGCTAATTTTCAGTATATTCTGCTGGTACCTTATCAAGAAGATGAGTTAGAGAAGCAGCCAATAAGAAAAGGCTCAATGACATACCAAAAACTACTCGGCAGTGTCGGTAAATAATTTCTTCATCCACTGAGTGGTAGAAAAACCTAAAAAATTCTCGATGTTTGGGGATGCCTTTGATTGAAGAGATGCCTTCTCGATATCGGCTGATTAAGGCTGGACAGGGTTCGGTTACTCTCCCTCCCCGAAACAGTCCATGAATGAGTTTTAGTTTAAGCCTAGGTTACAAATTCAAATCTTTAATAACTCTACTACTCAAATATGAGTTCTGAGATCATGTACCCAAAACAGCTCTGATTTCTCGCTCATGTTTTGAGCTTTCATCTTTATAATTAATTTCATCAAATATACATTATAAATTTTACAACTGTTTCCCAAGGCATGGCAAGTCTCTGCATTAGGTTGGCTTTCCTTTTTCGAGATCTTATCTCGATCTGGACACATCAACAGGTAATAATTTTTATCACATAAATTGCACTTGGGCTTAAATTTGCAAAATTAAGATGTGTGTCCCAAATTCGGACAAGAAAAACAAGCGCTTTTTTTAAATAAATATTCCACTTGTAAGCTAACGGCATCTTTTTAGACGACAAACAGTTTTGACTTGCATGCCGTCCCCCACAAAATAAACAATGTAAAATTATTTTACCTTGTCTACGGTTTTCATTCGCTGTATTCACAAGAGCAGAAGCTGTAGAAATTTCTATTTTTTCACAAGAGTCTTTCTTTTGTGTAGTTCCAAAATCGGTACGGGCGAACCATTTCCTGACCTTGCACTTCCTTTTGGTCATTAGTTTTTCTAGCGAACGTTTTCCGAAATCTTCAGCTCTGCGCTGTTTTTCCCAGGCGATCAAAGTTACTCCAGGTAAACATGATTAAACTAGAGGAGTAAAAAAATCAGCATATTTTTCTTGGGTGCATCCCAAACTGTCTAATGCTCTCAGCTTAGCTTCAAGTCCATCATACAGTGCAACCAACTCGGTCCTTGTTCGATTTGAAACCTCATTTTTCATAACCATTGATAAAAGTTCTCTAACATAAATTTGGATCAAGAGGTCCTCTCTTCCGAATCTCATATTCAACTGTTTTATGGCTTTAGGATAATTAGCTGCTGTTGGAGGAGAGCTTTCTACTACCCTTGCAGCCCTCGACTGAGGAACTATCGCTGACAACAAACACTGGATCTTATCTTCGTCAGGCAAAATTTCATCCAAATTAATCTTCTCGAATTGTGACCAAAAGGCTAGATAATTTTTGACATCACCATTGAACTTCTTCAGCTTTATTTTAGCCAATTTAAATTTCCTCTTTTCCGGAATTATCGTCTCAGGTAATTTCGTTTCTTTCTTTAAACTTTCAATCTTCATAATTACTTCGGAATATCGATCATGATACTCTTCTGCAGCAATAAAATATTCTTCATACTCCTTTTCAGTACTTTCTGTTTGCAAGAAATCATCTTCTATTTCCTTTTGAATATCATCAAGTCGTTTAAACTAGTCTTTCAGTGGTACTTCTAATACAGAAATAGCCCTCAAGTCGAGATCACATTTTTCTAGTTCGGTTTCTATTTTATTAACACAAGTACTAAACGGAATTCTCAAGTCTTTTCTTTTACCCTTCAGTGGCCCCAGTTTAAAAGTTCTCGGGGGTGAATCCAAGCGTTTACCCCTGCTTGGCGTCCGTTTGTATTGGCGTGCTAGCGCGCGCGATAGCGGACTGACTCTTGCAACCCTCATCATTTCTCAATCGTGCCAAATCGTCGATAGTTAGCCAGATGTAGCTCTTTTATTGTTGGAAAGGCTGAGCAATATTTTTTGTGATGACGCGTTTGTTACGTATGACGTATTTGTTACGTCATCAAATGAGTATTCGACTTTTATTTGTATTTTAATGATATTTAATGATTTATTAGTTATTTAAAACATGTTTTTTTTATATATACAGTTAAATAACACTTATGTCATTAAATGTTTATGTCATGATATTCATCATCTGCTTCTTTATTTAAATCTTGATTTTTTTTTTAATTTATGTATGTGAGTGGCTATTCTTGTTACTTTAGAACAGTGTGAATTAATTGATTGCAGTTTTCATGGAAGTCTCATGTTCGGGAAGCGATCATACATGCGGTATAGTGATCGCCACATTTACAAATTTCGTGTATTTTTGTGATCTCTATACAACGAGGTTGCTGCATCCAGAGATGTTTATTTTTTGGTTACATGTTCGCAAGCGATCATACGTGCGGTACAGTGATCGCGGCATTAACGAATTTCGTGTTTTTCTTGGAATTCCGATACTACGAAGTTGCTGCATCCAGTGATGTTTTTTTTCGGTTTCATGTTCGCGAAGCGATCATACGTGCGGTACAGTGATCGCGGCATTAACGAATTTCGTGTTTTTCTTGGGATTCCGATACGACGAGGTTGCTGTATCCAGTGATGTTTTTTTCGGTTTCATGTTCGCGAAGCGATCATACGTGCGGCACAGTGATCGCGGCATTAACGAATTTCGTGTATTTCGTGGGATTCCGATACGACGAGGTTGCTGTATCCAGTGATGTTTTTTTTCGGTTTCATGTTCGCGAAGCGATCATACGTGCGGCGCAGTGATCGCGGCATTAACGAATTCCGTGTTTTTCTTGGGATTCCGATACGACGAGGTTGCTGTATCCAGTGATGTTTTTTTTCGGTTTCATGTTCGCCAAGCGATCATACGTGCGGCACAGTGATCGCGACATTAACGAATTTCGTGTATTTCTTGGGATTCCGATACGACGAGGTTGCTGTATCCAGTGATGTTTTTTTTCGGTTTCATGTTCGCGAAGCGATCATACGTGCGGCACAGTGATCGCGGCATTAACGAATTTCGTGTTTTTCTTGGGATTCCGATACGACGAGGTTGCTGTATCCAGTGATGTTTTTTTTCGGTTTCATGTTCGCGAAGCGATCATACGTGCGGTACAGTGATCGCGGCATTAACGAATTTCGTGTATTTCGTGGGATTCCGATACGACGAGGTTGCTGTATCCAGTGATGTTTTTTTTTCGGTTTCATGTTCGCCAAGCGATCATACGTGCGGCACAGTGATCGCGGCATTAACGAATTTCGTGTATTTCTTGGGATTCCGATACGACGAGGTTGCTGTATCCAGTGATGTTTTTTTTCGGTTTCATGTTCGCGAAGCGATCATACGTGCGGCACAGTGATCGCGGCATTAAAGAATTTCGTGTTTTTCTTGGGATTCCGATACGACGAGGTTGCTGTATCCAGTGATGTTTTTTTTCGGTTTCATGTTCGCGAAGCGATCATACGTGCGGTACAGTGATCGCGGCATTAACGAATTTCGTGTATTTTCGTTTTTTCAACTTCACATTAATCGTTAACTTTTATGTAATATCGATGAAAACGTTGTTTTTTACTGCTCGTATTATCTTTTTTATATGTATCTTATTAAATTTGTCAAATAAAATATTTTATTTTACCCATAAATGCAGTATCTAAAAAAATCAACTCTGTAGGGTTTAATTTAATAATTCTGTATTTAAATTATGTCTTTTGTCCAAATTGTTTTGAACGAATAAAATTTTACTCTCGTATAAATGCAATCTATTTTTCAGGGACCTTTTTATTGCTAAATCCATTACTTTTCCTATGTATAACTATTTAAAAATTAAGAATGGCAACATTTTACCACTTGCTTATTGTGGGTTACAATACGATAAATGTAAGTAAACAATTTAGAAATCGCCAATGTGGCATCATTTTTTAAAAGCGCTAAATGGTGGCTTGAGTAAGGATTAGGTCGAGATCAGTGGTTCTCTTTTATTTTTCATAAATGTATTTTGATGTTATTTTGCTGTTTAAAGGTTTAGATTAATTATTTTTGCTTTTATTTTGATTCTGGCGATTTCAATTTGCGTGGTTTTCGGAACACTCCGCACAAAAGCAGGTGAGTTTAATTCTTACCTAGCCATTCCAAAAAGTGGATTTTTTTTTTTAAACAAAAAATCTGTGTTTTTAAAAACGTTATTTTGACATTATTTTGCTTTTAAATGTTTTAAAATATGTATTTTTGTTTTATTTTGATTATCGCCATTTCAATTTGCACGCTTTTGCCTGTTGTCTTCTGGAGGTTGCCACTCCGGGAGACAGCAGGCAGAAACGCACAAATTTGGCAATTTTTTGAAAACGCGCCAAGCAGTGGTAAACCCTTGGATCGTACCGTTCTCGGAATCTATTTATTCTATTCAGCTGCTATCCGTTGTGCTCCACGTTTGGGCGCCAGAAATGTTGCGTGAACAACCGAAAACAATGTTTAAGACCGCTTTACTGGTCGAAAATAATAATATTGTATTCAAAATAAGATGGGAATGCGCTGACGGACATCTACCCGATGATACCCGATGATATATGAAATAATAAATACATTCAGTTTTAACTAAAAAACATTTAATTCACGATCACTCAAAAAACACCACATTGCAACATGGAATTCACAGACTATAATTCTAAAAAAGTTTCAGTTCTTATCCGTGAAAGATGTCATCATTTCACTTCATTTCAGTTCCTATTGCTGACGCAACAGATTGATGCCACGTTATGGTCACGTAAAATATAATTGTTGAAAGAATTTGACGGGGAAATTTCGCTATCCCTGTTATATATTATTATTATTATTATAAGGATGGATATTATTAGTATAAAGTGTTTGATTTTATTTTGATATCATAGCGTTGTGCACCAGTTTTTTTTTTTCTGATATTTACTCAGTCAAATAAGTATTGCATTTGATGCCAAGCATGCAACAGTTGAAACTATTACTACAGCGCCTAGAATACATAGTGTGGAAATCTGCTACAAAATAGTACTAAAAATTTGAATCCAATAAATGTACAACGTTGCTGAAAAGATAACGATGGGATCGCAGCGCCATCTTCTCAACGTAAACATTGTATTAGAATGTTTCGGCTGGTGGTAAGTATTTTAAATACTTAAATTATATCCTTTTCTCCTCTGACTTAGTGATTTTTATAAGCTTTTTTAAAATTATGAAAGCATAGCTAAAAAACGTGATACGCATTGTTTTGTCTCTGGTTGCAATATTATCGTAGGAGCACCTTTGCACATTTATAGGCTACAACTTTTTAGCACTTTTTAAAACATTACAAGGATAGCCGGTTTCCAGACTATTTATTCTAGGCGCTGTACTATTACTGCAACTGAATAAAGTCTTGTTTATATCTACATTCTATATGAAAATACCTAATACTAGGCGGCTCTGTCACCATTTCGTTGATGTTCGCCAACCGCCGAAAGCATTTTAAGCACCGCTGTAAAATCCAAATACATGATACACATCATAAAAACTTGATTATATTAGTTTCTACTAATCAAATAATTCATCATTAGTCCTTAAATTATTTTTCACTTTTTATGACTCACTTACCAAAGATTTTTCAATAAATAGTAGCTTTTTCACACTTTTTATCTCCTGAAATAAAAGTCAGTGAATATGACCTCATATTGTTTCATTATTCTACGAATTCTAAAAATCAAAACATTTTATTTTCGTGGATGAAAATGGTATTTTATTTTGAGAATGACATCAGTTTCGCCATCGGAACTATTTCGCAACTCCAAGATTATCGCATCATTTAACCGCGACCTACGTTATACGTATACGTTATACGTTATATGTTATACGTTATACGTTATAACGTAGGTCGCGATTTAACACAGTCGTTTTAAAAACGATTGAGTTTTATGAACGACGGCAACTTATCTTTAAATATGACGTCATTTTCAATGGTGGAAGTAGGTTTCTGATTGGTGGATCATGTAAATTGAATTTTATGTTATAGTAGTTATAATTAGAAACCATAGTATAAGCGCGACTTTTACCGCGACGCGCTTTTACTGCCAAAGTTATTTTGTACCATAGATACATTTTTATTTATTTCCTCACACCACTGTTCATTGTGTAATGTATAAATACTCAATTATTACAACTGTTGCTATGGTTTTAATTATGTAACTATCACTTTTTAAGATTTTTTTCAAACAATAATTTAACAGTTTCAACTCAATGATTATTTTTTTTTCTCCTGTTGCCCGATTAGTTACTTTTACTTTAATTCTATTTCATTCGTCAGATTCCTAATTTAAAAAGTGCATGAAGTAAATTTTTCAATCGCAAATTCGGTACCAGATCTGTAAGTATATTTTTTATTTAAAACTATTTTTCCTATTCAATTCAGTGCTAATTATTTTATGTCGTTATATTTTAAAATGTGCCATTTATAATTTTAAAATACTTCATTTTTAAATATAACATAAAATAAACTTTATTTGGCATAAAGAAAATTTCTCATTCTTTTCCCCGTAATAATTTATTGTTTGTACGTTATTTATTATTTTAAAATATTAATATAAAACGAAATCAAGAGTATTGTAATTTGTGGAGGGGAAGATTATTTTTTTTATGATACATTTTAAAAGGTTTTGTATATCTTTAAATCCATAAATCTTTTAAATCGGTACTTATAGTAACGAAAAAACCCATAACACCATTAAAGTCAATTTGGTATTTTTATGTTATCTGGACGCAAACTTAGCCAGTAACATTTTTGTTTCTCGCCAGTAGCAGCTCATATTTTACGCATGTGTAAATTAGAAACAATACTTTGATGTTGAAATAAAATGTTTTGGTTTATTTATTTATTTATTTTTGTACTTTAAATTAAATTTGTGTAAGGGTTATATTTTTAAATGAAATGAATGCAATACGAATGAAGGCGATGGAAACAACATGTGGCGATTTATCACCTGCGCCCGACTATCATTTTTTTTTCCATAAAAATGCAGGTGTATTTTTGTTCATTTTGTGAAAAAACATGCAACCTTAAATATTTCTAAAATTGTGATTTCTTTATGAATTCACATAAATTGTGTTAAATGTTTATTGCTGTCTTCGATAGTTTTTATGTACGTACATAAGGCCACTATAATTAAAACAGATAGAGTAACCATGTCTTTGAAAGCAAAAATTGGTACTTACGTATTAACGCCACCGCAGCAGAAGTTGGGCTAATGCGTCAATAAAGAGAAATCTTGTTGTTCGCACGCGCACGCAGTTATCTTTTGGATTCCTTGTTGCCTTGTTGTTTACTGATTTTTGATGCCAGTTTTTAGTTCTACGAAAATGCGTATTTGGGATTTGCCAAATACAGAACAAGATACAATTTTATTTTTTCAGGAGCGAAATATTTTACCAAAAAAACGAAAATGTACCAATTTCCATGACATGAAACTTTATTTTGGTAAACGTAAGTTTTGGAAATGTAATTTAAGACAGTGTGATCAGCAAGTGGGACTTAAAAAAGACGGTACTTACGTATTATCCGTGCCAGGAGATTGATCGCCAAAAATGGTTGCCAAGTACCAATGTTATTTATCGTTGCCAATCATGTTTTCAAATACAGTAATTTAACATTATCAAACAACATTGTTAAAAATGGTAATTAATATAAAATAAATAAAATGCAATATATGTTTATTAAATTTATAACATTGTTAAAAATAGTAAATAACATTATTTTAGTAAAATTAATAAATGGTAAATAACATAGTAAATAAGAAAGAATAATAAATAATACAAGAAATGGCAAATAACATAGCATATTCTAGAAAGTTAATTTTGTTAATCTTACTACGCATAGAAATGACCCCTTCAAATATTATATTTCAAATAAAGTGGAGAGTCGAAATACGTCCATTAAAATTAACTTTTAAAATATACTCTAAAACACCTTTTACTTTGCTTGTTGACGTCTTTTAAGCAAAATAAAAAGTGTTTTAGTGTATATTTTAAAAGAAATGGCCCCTACTAAAAAAAGTAGATTTTTCCCAGGCATGTACCATGTAGCAAGAAAAAAATATATAAGGGTTACTATAATTAGTAATATCGGCTCCATGCCTGGCGCACTTGGCTTAAAACTGGCGCATAATACGTAAGTACCGAAAAGACAACTGGTTTGAGGGAAGCGGAATTCCATTTTGTTCAGCTTTGAGATTCATATACTGCTGGTACGAGGAGTTGACGTCGATTAAATTTTGTGAAAAGCAACTTGATTTATCGGATAAATCTGTTATAGATTGGAACAATTACATGCGTGAATTGTGTGTCTTGGATATGGAGAATAAACCAAACAAGAAGGTAGGTGGACCACATTGCATTGTGGAAATTGATGGAAGTTTGTTTACTAAACGCAAAAATAATTGTGGTCGAGTATTACCCGAACAGTGGGTGTTTGGTGGTATATGTAAAGAAACAAAAGATTCGTTTGTTGTCACTGTTCCTAATAGAACTGGTTCTACCCTTCTTGTTAAAATTATTGAAAACATTGCAGATGGTAGCACAATTTATTCTGACAGTTGGAAAGGTTACCAAACAAATAGAATAGAAAGAGAAGGATTCCTACATGCTAAAGTTAATCATAAATGCAATTTTATTGATCTTGATACAGGAGTTCATACACAAACAGTTGAGAGAATGTGGGGCAGTGCTAAATGGAGGAGCAAGAGACATAGGGGGACAGCGAGACATCATTTGGAATCTTATTTATCAAGAGTTCATATGGCGACAGCATCAGGTGAAAGAAAATAGAGACTGTTTTGAATCTATGTTAAACTCTATATCGGCCCATTTTTCACCGAAATCCGATTGACTACTTTGTTTTTAAATAAAGTGTTTTGAATTTTGAAAGTGTTTTGATTTTAAATAAAGTGTTTTATTTTATGATTTGTCGCAAAATTTTTAGGTGTAGATTGGCGGCACTTAAAAACCGCCAAATCTGTAGCTGCGGTGGCGTTAATACGTAAGTACCCAAAAATCAACTTAATGAAAATTTGTAAAGGATTTTTTCGTAATCGGGTCCACAACCAAATGGAGAATTTTAGCACGTGTGATTTGGCACAAAATTAATTCCATCATTATAACCAGATTTTTGTTTGTTTGTTTGTTCGTTCCTTTGTTTGTTTGTGTAAGGAGGGAGTGCAAATATTTAATTATATCCTAGGTGATTATTCATCGCTCATGTTGGATGCTAACCTTGACTGTGGGCAGAATTAGACTATGATTAGCCAATTTATATCACTGTAGATACATATAATGATGTGGGTTCATTTTATCTAGAAAATGGATTTTGACGATAAAATGGATTTTATTGGAAAATTACAACTTATCGAATTTGTTCCATTATTTGTATTTATGTATATGCTTTTCGGGAAGAGTTCCATATCCTGTGCCGGTAGGTTTGGTGTGTTGTTTTTTGGTGATAAATGTTTGATGTGGTTGTTCAGATCGTCAGCCATTGGGGTTGCTTTTTTAACTACTTTAATGGACTTTATCTACGTGACGTCACACTCTTTTTGGCGACAATTTAGATTTTTTGCCAATCGCGCCAACCGGCACAGGTTATGGAACTCTTCCCTTCTTTTCCGATGGATTTTCGGCAATTCCTTTTTATAGGAGTCTGGGGACTTTTAACCCTCGGTCGGACGCTGTGTGCTTGACAGGCGCACTGTCAAGGCTTAGTGAAGGCAACCTCGGAAATTGCTTTGTGCTTTACTTGTTTCCAGGTTAATAAATGGTTTCTTGAATCAATTTCAAATATTTTCTCTTTGTACTTCCTAATAAAGATCACTAATCACTTTGAGCGTTAGAATTGAAATAATTAGGTGCCAATGACGATTTTAAAACAAGCGACTGCCAGGCGCACTGCGCTTGAATCTGGGATTCCAGAAGTGCGCCTGACGGAATGATTAAAATAGCATTGGTGTAATTCGGACTAAAAGAAAGTGAGATTTGTTTCCAAATGATATGAACAGCCATGTAAACAGAACTAATAAACTATTATGCTTGTTTATGTATGTATTTTAAAAAATTGCTTCTGATTATACTTATTAAAAAAAATACTTCTGTTCTAGATAATCCTATTAATATTATAAATCTGATTGTGTGCAAATATTAGGCTGAAGCCAGCGTCAAAATGGAGCATTTAATGAGCCTGTATCTTTGCATATAGGCTGATTATAACCCTCATATGAACATAGGCTGGGTTTTGTTTATTTTATTCAAATATTTTTCTTAATAATTCAAAATTTCGTTATTTTCATTGAGAATAAATGGACATTTTTTCGTATAGCATTTTAAAATGGTTAAATTTACTTTACCGTTGCTAATACTTTATCGTTGCCAAAACTAATTCAAAACCCGAAAAAATGATTTTTACTCAACAATTTTGTTTCAATTGAAAAATTTTCACGGGAAAATGAAAATGAAATTAAAAAAAATAAAGAATTAAGAAGATTAAATAAAATTATTAGAAATAAAACGTACTTTTTTAGTTTTTGATAATAATACAAGGTTTCAATATGCGTAACCATAGGAAACAGGCGAATATGACGTCATTTATCAAAAATAAAGCGGATATGCTTTGATTGGTGAAATAAAATGACCTTGGGTTTTTTTCTTCACTTTTTTCTTTTTTTTTTCTTTTGTATGGTAACAATACTTGCTTGCCGTTTTACCGTCTGCGCACGGCTAATATAACTATACCGTGTTTTTTATTTAAATTTTAAAAAAGTAAAAAGAAGTTTCAAAAGAAAATGGTTAGCAAATGTCAATAATATGCTCCGCAAAATTATCCATGTCGTAAATGATGTCATGGATAGCGAGAAATAGTGATTTTTCATTCTAAAAACTAAAAGAAATAACTCGATTACCTAAAAAAAAATGACGAATGTTAATAGTTCCATTTTTGTTGATAAAACCTAAAGATTTAATATTATTTCGTTAAAGTAACATAATTTTCCCTATGCCAGTATTAAAATTAATTGCCTGGAAAAGAAAATTAACAAGAATTATGTCATTAAAAAGGGATTTCTCTGGGGGAAAAGGAAACGTCATATTTGAAATAAAACGGGAATTTTCCAATTTGTTTTAAAATGAGTGTGAATCAATTCCTTACATTAATAATACAAGGATCAATAAGTATAGAAAGTAGATGAGTTTCACGCCATATTTATAACGAAAAATTTAAATGTTTTGTTATCTATACTGATTATTAAGCATGACTATCCGTTATTTCGTTATTTTGTTCCGCATGAGTATCCGAGTTTTCTGCTAAAAATCACATCATAATTTTAAGAAAAGGAAAATGAACACGAATCTATTATATTAAAATCTGACCGTGTGTTTGTATTTCGCAACTACTCCTAGATTATCGAACGCAATGCGATTTACTACCGGTTAGTTTACTACCGGTTTAGCGAATACCTGTTATAATTGATCCGAGGATGTCAGACAAACTCTCAGAATTAAAAAAATTAAATTAAATGCCATTTTTTTTAACGAAGTTTCTCTAAAAACGGAAAGTAACTTACTCCATATTTGTGTATAAAAAAGGAAAAATAAAACAGATCAGTATATTTTTTACACCATTTTCTCATTAAAACTGAAAAACAGAATTTATTTTCACTTTGAATAGATGGTGAAAACAAAATCTTGATTACAGTAAATTATCCGAAAAATATAAACATATTTTCACATATTCAAACTTCATGAATCAATTTATTCTGGAGAACAGAAAATTGCCTGTCAACATACTGTCATTTAGAAAACAAGATTTGTTTCAACTATATATTAAACCAAGGAGGCAGAATTGAATTTAAAGAAAAAGCATATACTATTTCTAATTAATGTTTTTTTTTTTTTTTTTGTATGGCTGTTTAAACGTTTCACAAAGGCGTTAAAAGTAAAATTGTTTATCAGGTAAAATTGACATTTGTTTTTGTGCAATTCGTCTATTTCCACGATTTTATAAAGCCCTCCTTTCTGCATTGGTTGCAATTTCATTTTCGCGATTACTTGGCACAAAATTTCACTTTTTTAAGACTGAGTTATGTCAAGGTCCCTATAATAATAAATACCGTAGTGTCTCCTATGAAATGTGATAAATAGTTAGTTAATTATTAACGTTTTTAATTGTTGGGAGTAAAATATTTTGCTTAATTAATGTATTTATTCTTCTTTTAATGTTGCGTGAACGAAGTCACGGGTAACAGCTAGTAATAGATAAATGGCTTCTGTAGATAAATGTATATATTAAATAAACTGTGAAAATATTAAGCAAAATACTGGTATGTATGAAGTAGTGAATAGGTTGCCAGAAAGTTAAGTGTGAGGCGACAAATTTTCTTCTCTTGCCAAAGTAATTTACTTTATCTCGCTAAAAGGGAAGTAACGGATTTGGAACAGCTGTTGCAGACGCACCAAGGTTGGCGGAATTTTGACGAGAAAACCCCGTTTTCGGGTACCTGTTAGGCCTAGCTTGCTTAACAGCATGTTTTATTTTATTATGAAACAGTTTATTTTATTATAACAAACACAATTTTATTATAAAACACACACAATTTTCATTATAAACACACACAATTTTCATTATAAACACACACAAATTATTTTATTATAAACACACAAATTATTTTATTATAAAACACACACAATGATTAATTTATTATAAAATGAACAATGTTTAGTTTAATAGAAAACACACGCAAACTGCTCTACCGGTTTGCCATACAAAGCAATATCTTGCCAATGTCGCCGGATTGCTCAGGTATAAAATCGCTATTTTGGCTCCAAAAAGATACCCCGGTGCGTCTGCGACAGCTGTAGCAACATTTTATTTATATATGTATTATTATTACTTATTATATACAATTTACTTCTGTTTGTATATAAAAATTAAAAATGGCTACTTTATATTAAATAAATTGCATAAGTGTAGAAAACAATTGCTTGTATATATGAAAAAGTGAATAGATTGTCAGAAAATATGTTGCCAAATTTCTTTCTCTCGCCAAGGCCAATTTCTCTATCTCGCCAAAACCCCTATATTTTACTTTACTGCTAGAGAGGAACTTCTCAGACTAGGAAACCAGGTCTGTACAAGTTCCTCCCGGTCCCCTTTACTGTATTTAAAAAAATTACAAAATTCAGCCGAAGCTGAGCCCGCCGATAAGCACGACAGTGGGCGGTGAACAATAACTCGAGACCAGTCTGCCAACAAGCCGACTGGATTACTCTTCCCGTTTCTAATTAGCTTCCGAATGTTCTATGTTCTTTTCCTTAATATTTGCGCCTGGCGTCTAATGTTCAGTATTAAAAATGAAGTGTGAAGAATTTATAGTACAGAGACACACAAAAGTATTCCGTTACATTGTGATCTATGGGGGGGGGGGTCATATTTGGTGCATTTTATTGATGTTATGATATTTGAAACATAATGAGGTTGATTGATACGGATCACTGAGGTGATGGTAAGGCACTACGACATGCTCGCTCAGGAATCTCCAACTATAATAAAGAAGCAAGTTTGTGTATTTGTGTCTGTTTCTCGGTTGTGTTCTGAAGAGACCGCTGCACGCAAAGCTACAAAATTTGGTGGGAAGGTACCTTTATGCACGTAGTTTTGTACCTCGAAGCCAGATTTTCGAAATTTTGAATAGATTTTTTTAAATTAATTTTTTTATGCGATTTTTAGTGTTTTTTCACGTTTTGATGCGATTTTTCCACATTAATAATGGGAATCCAGTTCCAATCTTTTAGCCCAATATAGCAAATTTTGTCCTCTTTTCAATAAAGTTGATGCGAAATTCGTACAGCAATTTTTGAATTTTTGGTGATTTTTTTTTCCCTTTGACACTAAGAAATTTTGCCAGAATGCTTGATTGGTTCGGTGGTTGCGCTTCCATTTCAAACTCAGATACGATCAGAATCGTCATTTTTTTTTCTCTCTTTAGCTTGAAGAAAGTTGATAATTCTTTACAGACTAGCCGCCACTGGCGACCAGTTTGGTCTCCCTTAAATGTATGTTAAACATTGCAACATGTTACATTTATTCATAATTTAATTTTCTCTTAATCCTTCGCCAAATCGGAAGATTCTAATAGACAAATCATGAACTTTTGCGATCATGGTAGCATTTTGCATATTTTTAGGGCACAGGTGTCACATACGCACGTTGGCGCGATTTTTCCCCCCGTTAATTTGGCGAAAACTTTGTTATGGAAATTGTTGTTTATTTACTTTTATTTTTTTTTTTTAGTAATCGCCAAATATTGTTCCCATTACCATCATTCATACTACATTAATTTAATTTTTAATTATAAGCCTGTCACTCATTTCATTTAAAATACTTAACTTTAATCTAAAATGTTTATATTACATTAATTTAAAATACTTCACACTTTTCATTTAAATAGAAAATAAATAAATAAATAAGAAATAATATCATAAATCAAAACTTTTGATTTCAAAATCAAAATATCGTTTCTAATTTGTACACGCGATAAATAAAAGCTGTATTAGCGATTTTAAAAATGCTAAAAATCTGATTCATTAAACATTATTACATGAGTTCAATTTACGTCAAGAAAAGGTGAAGTTGGGTTGTATAGCACATAATTATGGTAAACTTCGATTGTCTCACAGGTGCGAATTATTTTTTTGACGCGAGGCAGCGGTCCAAAAATTCATTTGCGGAGAACTTGCTTTGCGAATGATTACCTCTATGATTTAATATTTTAAATGTTCACGACGAATCAATCTTTTTTTTTTTGCTTACTTTCATGAATAGAGAATTTGAACTGCGAACCCAATTTCGACTGAAGTTATTGCAGAATATATACAGAATTGAACGTAAGTCATCTCTCAAATATTAATTTATTTTGAACGATCTTTCTAAAAATGTAACTTTTATGCAGTTTTATTCGAAAAAATAATTTTGGATAAAAATGGCCGCCTGGCATATGAAAAAGTGAAACGGCCATCCCGGAACTGTTGATGACAGTCACATGACTTACGCTTTTATTTTAAAAGATAAAAAACATGATTTTAAATTTGCGATTTTTAGTGTTTTTTGACGTTTCACTGCGATTTACCCACATTAGTAACCGGAATCCGGTTCCAATCTTTTAGTCCAATACAGTAAATTTTATCCTCTTTTCAATAAAGTTTATGAGAAATTCGTACAGCGAATTTTGATTTTTTGGCGATTTTTTTCCTTCGACAACAAGTAATTTTGACCAGAACGCTTGATTGGTTCGGTGGTTGCTTCCATTTCAGCCTCAGATACACTCACAATCGCCATTTTTTTTTTTTTTTTTTTTTTTTTTTTACTCTGTTTAGCTTGGAGAAAGTTGATAATTCTTTAGAGATAAAAAATCTTAATTTTAAAAGGGAAAGGCGGATTATTTATTAACCCGATTTTTTTTTATTAGATTTTTTCTTTTAGTTTCATTTTTTAACATTTTTTGCATGTTTTGCAGCGTTTTTTGTTTCAAATGACGTCACAAATCGCCCACTACAAGTCAAACATCAGTGGAGGCCAGTTGTGATTGGTAGCTGTTAGAATTGTAGGCACAGTTGGAAGTCAACCGGGCAATTGTGATTGGCAGATGAAAAAGTGTCAGCTGATTGCAATTCGAATAAGGAATTGGGAGTTTTTGCCATTTGTTTTATGCGATTTTTAGAGCTTTTTCATGTATACGTCATTTATGTATTTGATTTCAGAAATTAACAACGGTAACTTACTGTTTTTGTCTGTAAAAAAAGTCATTTTTTTCTGTTTAGAAAGTTAATGATAATTCCTAATTTTTTAACATCGTTGGTTAAATTCTGTGCGGGGGGGGGGGGGGTGTTCGGTTGTAGTTTAAATATCGCGTTAATGCTCTAATCGAAACTCCCTCCTTCCCCTCCACCCTGCCTCCAAAATTACTACTATTTAATTATTACTACGATTCAAACGAAACCTTTTCTCAGTTCCCCAGGTACTAGATAAACTTCGGTATCATTTTTTCAGCCCTTGGTTACCACTATTTCTGAATATTAATGACCAACGAGTGGTATTTTCTCGGGTTCTATGTTCCCAATTTCAATGAAAATTAGTTCATTCAACTTAACACGAACTAATTAAGATATACAATGGAACTAAAAGATTTTGCAGCGCCTGCTATACGGTGTCGTAGGCAGATGGGATATGTGCAAAAGTTTCGATCGGAAAGAGATTTATTTAGAAGTGAGTGCACCCCTTAGCGGTGGGAAGTGAAACTAAACAATTTTGCATTTAAACAATTTTGCATTTAAAATTTGTCCGATTCAAACAAAAGGCCCGATTTCAACGACAATTGATTCATTTAACTTAAGATGAAATAATTATAGACAACTAATTAAGACATAGATTTCGCGCCCCCTGGTGGTGGAAAGTGGAACTAAAACATTTTCTGCGCGTGCACAGAACACCTTTTATACGTTGTCATTAGCAGCGGGGACACGTGCCGGAGTTTCGTTCGGAAAGAGGTTTGTTTAGAACAAAGTGCACCCCCTGGGGGTGGAAAATGTAACTAAAAGATTTTGCATTTAATCTTGGTCCGATTCAAACGAAATCTTTTCTGACATTCTTCCGAGGTCTCCCAGGTACTAAATAAACTTCGGTATCATTTTTTCTGCCCTTGGTTACCACCATTTATGAATATTAATATCCAGGGGTGTTGATTTATTTTCTCAGGTTCTATGGGTCCAATTTCAACAGGAATCGATTCATTCAACTTAACATAAACTAATTAAGATATAGCTAATTATTTCTGACCCTGATTTGGTACTCCCTGGCGGTGGAAAGTGCAATTAATAGATTTTTCGCGAATACAAGGGACGCCTTCTACACGGTGCCGTAAGCAGCATGAACGAGTCCCGGAGTTTCGTTCGGAAATAGGTTTATTTAGAACAGAATGCTCCACCTGGCGGTGTAACTAAAAGATTGTCCTGCGCGTGCATCAAAAATGGTTATTTTTATTGAAACCGCAAAAGAAAGTTACCGATTTGATAGTCCCAGACAACGAAAAAGTTTCATTTTCACTCATCCTGGAGTATTAAGAAAAGTATTGAAATGTTTGAATCGGAACTCACAGTTTATTTTTCTGATTCCAAAAATGCGAATTTTGTGAAAATCAAACGGTAACTTTTTTTTAAATTTTGACCATAAACTGACCCGTTTTGAATCAAATGATCCAGACATTTGAGGAGGCGGTATTAAATTTACTTCCGCTTTGGGTCCATCTCTCTATTTAATTTCCAAAAGACAAACAGTTACCAGTGGAAGGGTTTCGTGCAGCGATTTTTAAGAGTGATTTCGTATTTCGTATTATGTTTTGGCGGGACCGGGCAGCGCCGTGCGGATCTGCTAGTATTCAATAAGTAGCATTTATAGTTCGTTTACAGGCACATTCTATAGAATTCCAGTTGCATTATGATCTACAAGGAAAAATCGATTGTGATGCGTTTTAATGATGTTATGATGCTTCAAACATAATTAAATTAAAAAGGAAGCAGTAAGATGCACAGCAAAATGTTTTCATGGAGTGCTTGGCATACATCGTTAATTTACAGAGACGCACAAAAGAATTCGGATACAGTACTGCTTATGATCGATAAAATTACTGTAAGTGCGTTTCCCACTGTAGTATGAATTTTCTAGTGCATTACGTGGTGTGCATAAATTCTATGGATCATAATATACAGGGCTACGTGACAGAATTCGTGTACATTGCCACATATGGGCAGCAATTGCTGAAAATGGACTTTTAAGCCGCTATGTATTTTTTAAATTGCATATTTAGAAATCTCATTTCATTGTATGAAAAAATTAAATTTCTTAACAATATTCTATTACTTTTCAAATAACTGAACATTTTTACGTCTGATATCTATATATTTAAAACACTAAGTGTTTTCTTTCGACAATCCGTGAGAACAAACTACTGCATCAAATTACATCATTCTTTTTTAAAATGAAAGATATTTGAACACAGATTTGTTATCGTGCATTCGTTTGTTCGAAAATTTAATTAATTAGTCGTAATTTTCAATTAAACTTTTACTTCTGCAAACGACGTCATAATCGGATAACGCCCACTGTTGCGAGTCACAGAGCTTATTATCTGAACTCTATGGTTGTGAGGATAAAAGAGAAATAATAAATATTAAAAGAACGTGGCTTTTAGGCCAATTTTTTTTAATTTGCAAGTTAAATTTCGGTAAAAATATTTATCCGCGTGTTTTATAAGCGAATAAAAATTCATATTTATTGTGACGTCACGGGAATATTGTCCATTGGGTTTATTTTATCTTTATGCATTATAACATTGT